>CM070542.1:22702691-24081528 GCA_036346415.1 Raddia guianensis | reverse complement strand
TCGGCAAAGCGCTTTCGCATGGGCTATTATCGCCAATCAGACATAAAATGCCCGGACATAGTAACTAAGTGCAAGGCATGCAGCCACGCCCGGAAGGCCCATAAGTCCGCCCTAAGAGCTCCAAACGATCCCCTATCTTGGCCTTTCTCCACATGGGGTTTGATCTCTGCTCTACCGCTCCCCTGGCGGGTACAAGGGTGCACACACTTGCTCGCCGCCATTGATACTTTCACAAAGTGGATTGAGACAGAGCTCGTGGTCTTCTTCACGCCAAAACGACCGCGGCGCTTTCTTCAAAAGCAACGTGATCACGCTTTTGAATTCCCCACAATCGATCACCGATAACGGTCCCGCTGCCGCGTTTAGTTATTCCGTAAAAATACCAACAACAAGCACTAAGGTCCGCTTCAGGCTTACCGGCCATCCACAGAGCAATGAAGAAGGTCGAGCGGCAAACTGGACAGATAGTCCAGTGGTATCAAACGGCGCGTTTGTTGCTCTCACGAAAGCACAACAAAGCCTCGGTTGACGAAGTTCTTCTCGCCCTTCCGGCAGCAGACTACTTACAATAGGCAACCGGGAACTCTTTCCAATTGGTCTATGGTGCGGTTTATCTTGTCCTACCTAAATAGTACTTGTTCGCTGCGACGAAGCTCGGTCAACTTGGTTGACGACGAAAGCAAGAGCGCTTTATCGAACTCGATCTCCTCAAGGCACACGCGACCGGCAGTTTAAATGGCGCCGCTACCAAGAAGCTCTTTCAACGCACGCCGCCAAATCAGTTCGACTAAAAGCTTTGAAGGCGGGCGACCTCGCTCTCGCGCCTGTCCGTGAATCCTGTCCAATGCCAACAAGTTAACTCCCCGCTGGGAGGCCTGCCTCACGCTCAAGCTTTTCCGCCAGGGCCGTCTCGCCTGCAATGGAGGATTCGGGAGAGAGACAACTACTACTGGGAACATCGGACCACCTTCTGAAGTTCTTTGTGTAGGTCTTTTTTCGGTTTGCTTAGCTCAAGGCTTTTGTAAACTTCGCGCTTTAGTTCGCTCTCAAGTCTCGGCCGCCATGTAAAGTTCAATCCAATTAACAAGGAATTTTCGCGCCTCCCGCGCCCTTTTCACTTTTTGTCTTCTCGACTATCTCTCTCTCGTAACATTTGATGGCTGTCCCGGTCTTGCGAACTCTTGGCTCTCATGATCTTCGTGGTTTACGTGTCTGTATCTAGTGTCAACAAGTTCCTAAACTCATAGTTGTGTAACACAAAGATCCACCGCTGCTAAGTTCCGGCTCGAAGCCTTCCGCGCAGAGAGGCACTTACCAAGGCACAACTATTTGGCGAAGCCCGCCTCGTGAAGCCCTCCGCGTCGAGGCACTCTTCTTGTTCGGATACCCTTGAATCGCTTAACTTACGCTTAACAAGGCCTCATGGAATGAGTCGATCAGATACGGTGTCGCTTATCTCACTACGACGTGCTTGAATTCACAAACTTAGGTTTTCATGCATCGTCTGCATCGGGGATAGGGTTTCGCCTTTTCTTGTGCACTGCTCGAAGTTCGCAAACTCGTGTTTTGAGCAAAGGAACAACGTGGCCGAGTTGGGCTAAGCGTTTCACCGATTTTTCTTAAAACTTCTAGCTACCTGGTTGCCTTTTGCTCTTAGTTTCCTGCTCGTTTTATCTTTTTGCTGCTCTTGCAGGGAAAAGATAACTTTCTTTATTTACATCGATCAAAAGTTGCAGGTACAAAGGTCCCTTTCGGTTACAAAGTTCTAGTGCTACTTAGAAGCCGAAGTTGTCCTTGAGCTCCTAGATCACATCCTTGAGGCGCAGGACTTCTTGGCTTTGAACCTTCTCCGCCCAGCCTGAGACGCTCGGCTTTCTCCTTGCTGGCCACCGCCTCCTGCCGCTAGTGCGAAGAGCCTCGACCTCTTCGGGTCTTGACGCCAGCAGCTCGGTCGAGCTTGGCCTCGACTAGCTCGTTGCTCGGGCGGTCTTGAGCTGCTCGTCCAAATTTCTTTTCTCCTTCCACGGTGTTTCCGCTCATGCGGCCACTTGCTGCAACTCTCGGCCTCCTCCGTGGATCTCCACAGGCGAGCTTCTCCCGAGCCATGAAGCCCCGGTCTCCGGGTCACTGGCCTTTAGCTTCTTTCACCTCAACCACCGCCTCCGGGTTCTTGGCCGGGTGCCGAGGGCCTCGAGCCCCTCGCTCGAGATGCTCCCGAAGGTCAGCTATAACAAGGTCAAGCGCCGACGGTGACGCTTCCACAAGGTCCTCCATGGTGCCCTCCACGAACCGAAGAGAGAAGACCAAGTCAAGCTTTTGGGCGTTTATAGCTCGTAGACATAGTTTCGATTTCAGGTTTACTTTCCAAGCCGCTTCCAGACTCCGCCACAGCGACTTCAAGGTCAGGTCACGAAGCCTCGCTCGCTCGATGAGACTTGCGGCTGCTTTCTCCGCCGGCCTCGCGGCGGGCGCAGGTTCGGCTTGCCAGCGAGGCGCGGCGGTGTCGCCTCGTGCTCCCCGCTTTTTCCCGCCTGCTTCGCATTGGCAGGATCGGGCGCTTTGACTGGAGACGCCTGGCGAGCGGCGGACAGGTGACTTGAGGCCCTCGCTCATGATCTTTCTTTTTTCTTCTTCCCTAGGACATGGGATTTCTCCTCGCAGGCTGGATGTCGCCGCCAAGAGGACGATCTCCCCCGCGACGGCGTGTCGGGCAAGACCGCCTGCTCGGTCCCCGCTTTGGGAAGCCGGGCAGAGCCAAGATCTTGGCTCCGTTTTCAGGGCGCCGCTGTTCGGTTCTTGAGCCTCCAGCCACCGACGCGCCTTCAGGCTGCCGACTCGGTCAGCCGAGCGATGGGAGCCAAGCCCACGCCGCCAGCCTTTGTCTTGAGGATGAGCAATTTCTCTGTTTCGAGGCACCTGCAGGTGCTCAGGCAAAGAAGGACCCTGACCGCCGCGAACACGTAGTCCCTTCGACCTCCTCCTAGGCACTGATGAAAAAGAGAAGAGTTAGTTCGCAGGCACGGTCTAGTACAATGTAAAGAGAATGTACTTTGTGACTACGCACCACCGCAGGAACATGACCTTCTTTTTTGTTACGCTCTCCTCGAGCCGAGCTTGAGCACGGCGACAGCTCTCAGCCGCGCTCCAGATTAAACATGGCTTCGCTTCTCGGCTCAGCCTCCCTAGAGCTTTCAGCCTTGCACAAGCAGTCTTGCAGACAACGTGTGTAAGTGTATCTCCTGTGCGACGCACGCCGATGGCCACCTGCCTGTTCTCGCTGCCTCATGGAGTCGCTGCTCGGGTCAAGGTCGCGGTTGCACGCTCTGATCGCCTCGCTCGGGTGCCATCAAAAGTTTCTCAGGCTCCCATGTTCTCCCATCCTCATCTTGTATGTAAGGCGGTAGATTCTCCGACGAGATCCTGCTTCGCTGTGAAGTCGCGATGATCTCCCGCCTGAGCCCGGGCCCATAAGCCGCGACAGCCCCGCCGAGGCATTGGTGTTCCTTCACGAGCTCTGTCAGTGAAGACGAGCATTGCCGTCGTCGCCGCCTCGCTGGGTGTAGAACCACCTCATCCACCACGCCCTGAGGTCGCTGTTTTCAGGAATTCACCATCCACCATGCTCCCATCGCCGATGGGAGCGTGGTGGATGAGGTGGTTCTACACCGCGCGAGCGGGCGACAAGAAGGTTCGGTTTCACCTGGACAGTTCCGCCGGCGAACACCAATGCTCGGCCGGAGCTGACGACGAGGATCGGTACTGACGCGAAGATAGCTCTCGCGGGCCTCGTGGCCTTGCTCACGGGCAGGGAGATCATCCGCGATTTCACAAATAACAGATCTCGTCCGTCATGAGGAGATCCTACCCCTTCTACAAGATAGAAGGATGTGAAGACATCACAAGGGAGAGCACGGGTAAGTGCCTTTAAGACTCAACCTTTATTTGATGGTTTCATCCGAACAGGAACTGAGGATTTTTCTTCTGTTCGGGCAGTGCAACCGACCGACGCATGGGTGACCGAGCAGGTCGACTCCATGCTCAAGGCCGCGAAGAAGGACGGCGAGGTCACTAACGAGGTGGCCTATACATGTCCGCGCAACGTGATTATTTGCCCCGAAGTTGATGTGCCTTTGATTATTTGCCCTGATGTGTAATCAAAGGCACATCAACTTTGGGCAAATAATCAAGAGTGCATCAACTTCAGGGCAAATAATCAAATCTCTCCTACACTAGAGGTAACACTTACACCCCGTTCGGTTTTGCAAGAGTTACACTGTTGTGGAAATACTGACATTCGCTTCCCAAACAAACAGGAGGACCAGCTGATCCTAGGAGGGATCGTGGAGGAGCTCTCTGAGACTGAGGGAGCGAAGAAAGGCAAGGCCAAGGTGGCCGAGAAGCCCAAGGTGGACGCCGCACCGACGCGGAGCTCGCCGCGCCACGGCGGCCGCCAACTCTCAAGAAAACCCCCCATGGCGACGCAAGCGCCGAAAGGAGACCAGCGCTGCTGGCAGCTGCTGGAAGAGATCGAGCCCTCCCTCCTCATCGAGCAGAGCGACGAAGAGGTAAGGGTCACGACCCTTTGGCTTAAGCGCTACGCGCAGGCTTACCCGGGCCACATGGTGCGGCTGCAACAGATCGCCGAGCAGAGGCGGCTTGAGGAGGAGGTAGCGCGCAAGGAGAAGCTCCTTGCGTTGCGCCAAAAGAGCGCTCGGCTCAGCAAGGAGCTGAGCTTGTCGCCGCAAGCTCCGGAGGCAGTACAAGAAGCCGTGGAGCCCCCGAGCAAGAAGCGTAAGCTCCATCGAGGAGCAAAGAAGAAGGTCACGTTCCCTGCGGCAGATACGTAGTCACAAGGCTGTTCTCTTTACATTGTACCAGACCGCGCACGAACTAACTCTTCTCTTTTTCATCAGCTGCCCAGGAGGAGGTCGACACGGACTACGTGTTCGCGGCGGTCAAGCGGTTCTTGCTGCTCAAGCACCTGCACGGTGCCTCGCGAGCAACGAGGCTGCTCGCCCTCAAAGACAAGCTGGCGGCGTGGGCTTCGCTCCCATCTGGCTCCAGCGACCGAGTCGACGCCTTGAAGGGCGCGATCAGCAGGCTGGAGGCTCAAGAAGCGGAGCGCGGCGCCACGAAGAGCGGAGCCAAGGTCCTGGCTCTGCCGGTTGCCCAAGGCGGGACCGAACAGGCGGTCTGTCGATGGTTGGGATATTGACCCAAGTCAACTAAGGTTCTTTAGGAGGGAGATAGGAGACACGTCGAACAGTCAATCAACGGCGAACAGGGAGACAGGGGTTTTATCCTGGTTCAGGCCTCTCGGGAGAGATAATAGCCCTACGTCCAGCATTTCTTATATATCAAAGTGTCGACGGTTGAGATATCGATCTCAAGTCAACCAAGGTTCTTCAAAGAGGAGATAGGAGACACACCAACAACCACAAACAAAGAATCTAACAGAGACAAGGGTTTTATCCTGGTTCAGCTCTCGGGAGAGATAATAGCCCCACGTCCGGCCTTTCTTTATATCAAAGAGAATTACAAGGTGGAACTCGGCGAGATCAAAGAGTCTCGGCGAGCAAGATCTAAAATCTATCTGCTAAGGGTCTAAGCTAGAAGCTAAGATGTAAAACTCGATGCCAGGGATCTCCGATGCCCCCTAAACGCCGTAGGGGCATGGTTTATATAGTACAGAGCAAACCAACCTACCGAGGGAATACCGGCGGGCTAACTACGAGATCGTGTTAACTCATACATGTCGAATATATCCCGAGGTAGATAAGCCATACCCTAGTCTTGGGGATCACGACTCCTAATCCAATCCGGGAAACCACGCCCGGTCTTCACGTGGCCGTCAGTAACTCGCTCGAGTCGGACTCAAACAGAATCCTAGGCTATTACGCACCGTGCCGCCCATGAAGCCGTTCGGCAGATGCACATGGGCTCGATAGAACCTTCCTGTGAGCCGACCCTGGTAGGTTGTTCAATTGAGCCGCCGAGGGAGTGGGCCATGGCAATGGGCCGTGATCTAATCCCGACAGCTTAGCCCCCGAGACTCAAGTGGAAGGACTCACCAGTGGGGTCTTCCTCTTGAGACTCTAAGTCACGAAGAGGGTATTTTTTCTCGCTACAAAGGCATGTAACAGCGATCGAACAGGTTATGGTTCAAGCGACAAGACTTGTTCGAACCGAATAAACCCGATCGCCGAAGCAACTCCGTCGCGTCGAACAGGAACGACATCCGTCCGAAAGAGCACTCGGCCTTCGCTGCGCATACATCGAAAAATAGCCGCTAGCGAACTCCAACGGTAACTTCCTCGTTGCCGCAGAGGAAAAACAAAGCACCGCTTTACCTAGCCGCTGCAAGTAAAAACTAGCCGCTTTGGGACTAAACCGCTGCGAGCCGCTTATGGGACTATAAAGCACCCAAGTCGTCATGCCGCCCACTGTTCTCACGCCTTTCCTCTCTAAGCCCTAGTTCCAACCGCTACCAAAGATCAAGCGACCAAAACTCCATCACCAACCTTGCTCGCCCGGGCCCGGGAACCGCTATGGCTAAATTCACGGCACTAGCTCGACCGAGGAGGACCTGAAAGTCGGGAGGAGGAGGGCCACATCGACACCGGTAGAGCTGGAGGCTGCCTTGAGAGGAGGATACTCCGGAGTCTGGAGGGAGAATTTGTTAACTTCAACATTCGCAGACTGCTTGGGTTGCGATCTCTCGAAAGCGACTTCGTTGAGGCCTTCTAAACATTAGCGGATTGGAGGTGGCGAACCTCAATCCGAATAAAGATCCTCCAGATGGCCGCTCGCACACTTTGTCTGCGAAGGCTATCTGGGAATCGATCCACCGGTGGGCTGTTCCTCCACTATTATACAGATGACGAGGAGCTCCGCCGCCAGCCACTGGGTGCTACTACCTCAAGCTCCAAGCCACCGCCGACGACGGCCAGACCCTCGCCCCACCTCCGCCGACTCAATGGGGGCGTGGTGGGCGAGGTGGTTCTACAACAAGCTTAAGCGGCGACAAGAAGCTCATCTTCACCGGAAAGGCGCCGCGGCGGGGACACCAATGCCTCGGCCGGAGATGAGTGCCGAGGACTGGTACGCGACAGGAAGATCGCCTCCCTCGTGAGCCTTGGGCTCACGCAGGAGATCATCCAGGGACTTCACAACAATGTAAACCGCCTCACGCGGAGAAGGTCCTATCCCTTCTACAAGATAGAGGGATGGGAAGACATCACAAGGGAGAGCACGTAAGTGCCTTTAAGACTCAACCTCTTCATTGATCGCTTCCTCCAACAGAATTTAACGACTCCATCTGCCGGGCGAGAGATGCCAACCGACGCATGGGTGACCGAAGGGTTGACGCCATGTCAAGGCGGCGAAGAAAGACAACGAGGTCACCGCGAGGTGGCCTACACTGTTCGAGAAACGTGCTCATCCGCATGCACGCAGGTAAATCACTTATACCCGCCCGTGTTGCTAGATTTGCATCGCTGGTTTTAATGCCGACGTTCGCTCTCAAAATCGTGAGAGGACCAATCGATCCTCGGAGGGATCGCCGAGATCTCTCGATCTCGAGAAGGAGAAGCCAAAGAAGGGCAAGGCCAAGGCGGCCACAAAGCCCAAGGTGGCGGCCGAGCCGACGCTGGCTCGCGCCATGGCGCCGCCACCACCGAAGAAACCAACAAGGGCGACGGAGCGCAGGCGCACTAAGCGGCGCAAGGTCGCCCAATGAGAAGAGACTAAGCCCTCCCTCCTCGCCGAAAGCAGAGCGACGAAGAGAAGACCATGGCCCTCGCTTAGGCGCACACGCAAGCTCACCCGGCCATGGGGCGGCTACAACAGTCGCCGAGCAAAGGAGACTCGAGAGGAGGTTGCGCGCAGGAGAAACTCCTTGCTATGCTGAGAGGAGTGCTCACCACCAGAGAGCTGAGCTTATCGCCGCAACGCCAAGGGCCAAAGCGGAGAAGCCGCCAAGGAGCCCCGAGGAAAAGGCGGAAAGTTCTCGCGAAGAAGATCGTGGTCAAGCCCCCACCGCAGTATGTAGAAATCGATCTTTTGATTTTTCCAGCCCGACCGCATTAGACTTAACGATCAACTCGCTCATCACCGCCCAAGAAGAGACCGCCACGGACGATGCCGAGGAGGCGGTTGAGCGTCATCGCCGCCCGAGCACTGCACGGGCGCTGTCCGCGGCGGAGGTCGGGCGAGCCTCAAGGACAAGCCGGCGGCGTGGAGCTCGCTGCCGCCGGGCTCCAGCCGAAGAGATCGACGCTACCAAAGGCGCGTGAAGCGGCTGGAGGCGAAAATAGCAGCAGGTGGCGCCACGGACCTCGGGGCCAAGGCAAGGCTTCGGAAGCGCGCCAGCGCAGACCGAGCAATGCATCGCCAGCACTTCGTCGCGAGGCAGCTCACCCCGGCGATGGGATTCTCCGCCGAAAGCAAGGTGAGACCCCAGCTGCCCGGGAACAAGAAGAAGCCCCGAGCAAGCCGAAGCGTGTCGCCCCGCCGTGGAAACAACGGCGCCGCCGAGCGGAGGGAACTCGGCCTCGCCCAAGACGTCGGGCGGAAGAGGAGAAGGAAGGGGGAAGGAGCGCGAGACGAAAGTGCCGCTGTCGCGCCCCGCTCCCGAAAGCCACGCGCTCCGCGAAGAAGAAGGAGCGCACAAGGCGGCGACGGCAAGCGCGCCGCTTCGTCCCCGCAGACGAAGCGGGCTTCGTGGACGCATGGCTCGAGGACCGCTGCGTCGCGGATCAAACGCCGACTTGGCAAGGTAAACACCGAGGTCAATTTTATTCACCTTAGCCATATCATCGCAACGTAGTTAACTTGTTCTTCCTCTCGTGTCTTGGGGACACCATGGCGGAACTCGAGGATGGGGTCACCATCGAACGGGCCGCCGGTTGGCATCCTCCGGAGCATCTTCGGCAGAGATCCCGGGCAGAGCACTCTCTACCGCCCGAGAGCGAGCCACCAAGGCGAAAGCGAAGAAGCTCAAGGCCAAGTTGACCAAGGAGAGGCATTCTCCGAGGCTCTCCTAAAGGAAGCCGAGGAGCTGCGCAAGAAGCCGTGAAGGCGAGCACCACGGAGGAGATGCCGGGCCGCACGAAGTGGCTCGAGGAGCAGCCACCGACGCTGGCCCCATCGGGCGGAACCAGCTTGCAGAGGAAGCCTGTGGCTCAAAGCCCGGCCGCCAAGGAGGAGGCAGACATCCGCGGGACTCTGTGCTAAGATCTCAACCCCGTGGGCTTCACAGAGGAGATTGAGGAGATGCGCTGGATGGCGTGAGGGCGATCACCGCGGAGAACAGGTCAAGGAGCCTGGACGAGCAGCTCAAGACCGCCGAGCAAGAAGTTAGTCGAGGCGGGGCTCGACCGACCAGCAAGGCCAAGACCGAAGAGGTCGAGGCTCTCCGTCTGGCGACGGAGCAAAGCCAGAGCAGCAAGGAGGAAGCCGATCGTCTCCGAGCCGAGGCCGAGAGGGCTTCAAAGCCTGGGGAAGTCCTCGCGCTTAAGGAAGTGATCGAGGAGCTCAAGGAGCAACTCGCTTCTAGGTAGTCAGAGGGTCAGAATCCGAGATGGACTTTTGTACCGCAAATTTTGTTAATAAGACTTACCCTTTTCCTCGCAAAGAGAGAGCAAAGAAAAGGACAAGAACGAACAAAACTAAGAGAAAAGTTTAACAGCTAGGAGTTTAAGAAAACTAGAGAGCGCTCCGCCTAACTCCCAGCCCCGTTGTGCATCTCGCCGAAACCACGAAGCCATTTAACCCTAACAGTGCACAAGAGAAAGAGAGACACCCCGGCCCGTGCAGACGATGCTCGAGAACCTAAGCTTATAACTCGAGCACGCAAGGGAGAAAGAGCGACACCCGTACCTTGCTCGATTCGCTCCGTAGTCCGCTCGCTGACGTAAGTTAAGCGATCCAGAGTAGCCGAACAAGGAAAGTGCTTCCGCTGGGGGCTTACGAGAGCGTGCTTTGCCAAGTGGTCGTGCCGAAGCAAGAAGTGCCTCCGCCGTGAGGGCTTACGAGCGCAGACTTAGCCGCAAGGTGGAAAGGCCGTGTTACGCAACCCCGAAGTTTAGGAACTTGTCGGAACCAGATACGAGTAGGGAACAATCCTTAAGATTGCGGAGCCAAGAGTTCGCAAGACCGGCAGCCATCAAGTGTTACCAGAGAGAAAGTAGTCTCGAGAAGACAAACAAGTGAAAAGGGCACAGAGGCCAAGATTCACCGAGAATTGGATTGAACTTTACATGGTGCCCGAGAGACTTGAACTAACTAAGGCGCCGAAGTTTTACAAAAGCGCAAAGCTAAGCAAACACGGAAAAGACCTACACAAAGAACTTACGGCCGGGTCGATGTTCCAAGTTTGGTCGGCTCTCTCCGCCCCTCCATGGCCAGCGAACAGCCCCGGGCGAAAGCGAAGAAACGACCGTGAACGGGCCCTCCCAACGAGGAGTTAACTTGTTGGCATTGGACAAGTTCTCGACGCGGCGCGTAACGAGGTCGCCCGCCTTCAAAGCCCTAGGT
Source organism: Raddia guianensis (assembly GCA_036346415.1). NCBI lineage: Eukaryota > Viridiplantae > Streptophyta > Magnoliopsida > Poales > Poaceae > Raddia > Raddia guianensis. The sequence continues at coordinate 24,070,992 of CM070542.1, read as the reverse complement.
CGAACTGTCTTGGCGCGCGTTTGCGAAGATCTTGCCGGTAGCGCGCCATTCGACTTGTGCCCGGTCGCAGGTGCCTTCGAGGAGATCGAGATCGAGGAGGCGCTTGCTCGCCGTCAACTGTTGACCGAGCTCGGCGAGGCTAACCGAGTACTATTTGGCGGCGTGATGGCTTCGCACCATAGACCGCTTGGAAAGGAGTTTCTGGCCGCCCGGGTGGCCGAAAAGCGAATCGCCTGAAGGACGGAAGGAACGTCAACCCGAGCCTTGCTGCATGCGCCGAGAGCAGCAAATACCCGCCGCTTAATACCTCGACTATCGTCCGTTAGCTCGCCGATCGCTTCCATTGCTCGTGGATGTGCCACGAGGCGAACAGACCTTGGTACCCAAATGCTCGCAGATTCTCGAATAGCTCGCCGGGCTGGTACCGTTATCCGTGATCAGCTTATGGAGAATCCCAAAGCGCGTGACCACGTTGCTTTTGAAAAAGCTTAACACCCGTTTTGGCGTGAAGAGGCGACCGAGCTCGCCTCAATCCACTTTGTAAAAGTGTCTATGGCGACAAGCGGTGTGTATAGCCCTTGTACCCCTTCGAATGGGCCGAGAGATCCGCACCCCATGTGGAAAAAGGCCAAGATGGAGGGATTGTTTGGAGCTCTTGGGCGGGCTTGTATGCCTTCCGGCGTGAAATTGGCAAGCCTTGCACTTAGTCACGATGTCCGGGCATCTTGTAACGCATGGGCCAATAATAGCCCATGCTAAACGCTTGTCGCACCGTAGTTTCAAGGAGGCGTGGTTGCCTGAGCACCCCTCGTATGTCCCTAAGAAGGAACACACCTCTCATTGCGAGATGCACTTGGAGAGAACTCCCGAGAGCACCTCGACGGTAAAGGATGCCGCCCACAAGCTTGTATGGAGCAAGACGCCTGTAAGCCGGGAACGCCGCTTGCGTCGTCGGCGAGGTCCCATTCGCAAGGTACCGGACAAATGGCGTTGTCGATCCCGCACTGCCGATAACGGAGACAGCACCACCTGCCTCTCTGTTGCCTCGTCCGGAGACGTGATTGAGGGCTTGTAAAGGTGCTCGACGAGCACCCTGCGAGCGAGTGTTCGCGTGAGGATCCAAACTTGATAGCTGGTCGGCCAGAAGTTGTCCTTCCTAGGCACGAAGAGCACTTCAAAAATCGAAAATGCCGCCCAACTTCCTCACTTCAACCAGTATCGCGCCATTGAGTTATCGCAAAGACCGATACTCCTTGTTAACCGATTGATGACCGGTGTGAATCTCCCTTCACAGCTAGCCGCTGGACACCAAGCGACTTGCACGCTCTTAGTCCCGCGAGAGGGCTCAGATCTGCGGCGTTGTTAGTCGCCGCAAAGTGTAGTTGGATAGAATATCGAGTTGCTCTCCTTGAGGAGATGAGAACAAAACCAGCCCCGAAGTTTTCGGTCGCGAGCCATCGAAAAACATGGTCCAGAGGGTTCATCAAAGTTGCTCGAGCTTCACAGGATTTGAGCGGGCAAGTCCATTCAGCGACAAAGTCGGCTAGGACACTGGACTTAATAGCGTTCGGGCGACAAATAACAGATCAAACTCGCTAGTTCCATTGCCCACTTAGCTATACGTCCGCTAGATTCCTTGTTCGTAGGATTTCTCCCGAGGGAACGTGGTCGACCAGATTTGATGCTACCGAAGTAGTGGCGAAGCTTCACGGAGGACATGAGCAAGACATAGAGGAGCTTCGGATCTCGTGGTAACGCCATTTGATCCGTGAAGTACCTCGCCACGTAATAGATTGGTCGCATGAGGCCTTCCTTTCGACCGCCAAGACCCGGCCACCGCTTGTGGCGTGCAACCTAGGTACATGAGGAGCTGCCGCCATGCCGCGGGGGTAGTCAAGACGGAGGATTGGACAGGTATCGCTTCAGATCCTGGAAGGATCTATCGGCTTCTTCTGTCCACTCGAAACCATTGTGCTTGCGCAGGGCCTTAAAAAAGGGCAGCCCGCGTTCGCCTTGACGGGAAATAAACCTGCTTAGAGCAGCCATCCGTCCAGTGAGGCTTTGTACTTCCTTTACGGTAGTTGGAGCCTGCATATTTTCAATGGCCTCGATTTTTTCAGGGTTGGCAGAAATACCTTGCGAGCCAATGACATAACCGAGCAACATTCCAGATCGAACACCAAAGGTACACTTCTCTGGATTTAATTTTATTGATGCCTCGTGAGATTGTGAAAGGTCTCGCCGTGTCTTTTACATGATCCGAGCATACTTGCTTTTTACAACTATGTCGTCGACATAGACCTCCGTGTTTTTCCATTTGCTGCTCGGGAAGGTCTTTCCATTGTTACCGAACGTGGCACCAAAGATTGCGCAGACCGAAAGACATGGTCATTATAGCGAAAGTGCCGAAGGGGTGATGAAGGCGCTTTCTTCATCCTCGGGAGATGCTTATTTGGTGGTAACCGGAGTAAGCATCTAAAAACTCAGAGTCAAGATCCGCATGATCGATCGACCGGTCAATACGAGGCGGAAATTGTCCTTAGGACAAGCGGCGTTCAGATCTGTGTGATCGACACATCCTCCACTTGCCGCCTTTCTTCTTTACAATGACAGGTTGGCTAACCACTCGGTGTGATCAACCTCGCGGATGAACCCAATGAAAGCGCTTTGCTGTCGATCTTTGATGATCCTCGCTTGAATTCAAAAGCGACGAAGCTTCGGGCGAACTTTTTGTCCGCCGACGGCCGCTTTGTGCTCGATTACCTTTGGGACTCCGGCATGTCGATGGCTCTGTGCGAATACATCCGCATTGGCTCGGAGGAAGGCAATGAGCTCGCTTTCCTATTTGGGGTCCAGATTGGCCCCCAAGTGAACTGTCTTGGAAGTATCGCTGTTTATGCGGACTTCCTTCGCTTTCTCCCTTGGTGAAGGAGACCTAGGCGTCTGAGACTTGGTCTGCGGAACTTGGACGCTGGCGGAAGCTGGTCGACCAGGCAAGGGATCGCCGTCACAATCCAAAGGTGCGACTTTGTAGTTGCCCTTTGACCGTGATCACGCCGTTAGGTCCCGGTATCTTCACGCAATGGTAAGCGTGGTGGGATACGGCCATAAACTTACCGAGAGATGGCCTGCCCAAGATTGCGTTGTACGCCGACGGGAAGTCGACCACATCGAAAGTGATCAACTCGTCCGGAAGTTGCTTGGGTTCGAAGGTGACAGAAGAACAACCCGCCCTAACGGTTTGATGCTTCTCCGGAACAATTCCAGAGAAGGGCATTGCGATTTCCTTCACTTGGAGCGAGGATTTGCATCTCGCCCAAGACTTTAGCGAAAGCAAGTCCAAAGCGCCCCGCCGCCTACTAAGACACGGCCAACTCTCGCGTTGTCGATGGTCGGGCGACCACCATGGGAGTCGCCGAGGCTTGGTCATCGGTGGGGCAATCCTCCTTAGAAGGAGATGGAGACCTCATCCACTTCATCGATTCAGCCGAGGTTTTGCCTTTTCGACGCTAGGACCTCCCGAGCAGCTTCCTTGAGGTCGCCGAGAGGTGTAAGCCGAGGAGCCGAAAATGACGGCGATATGGTTCACGGGCTCGTGATATTCGTCATCATCTTCCCGATCACCATCGTCGGTTTGGCGCTTGGCCTTACCGGCATCACCATGTTCGGGCAGGGTGGGCATTGGGCCCTTGCCGTTGTAGAAATCTTCGAGCTTTGCAGCCCAAGTTCTACAGTGGCGTATATCATGCCCGTAGTGCTGGTGGAACTTGCAAAATCGGTCGCTCGGACCTTTCTTGCCTTGTCCGCCTCCCTGAGCAGGCTTTTTGCCCTTGTAATTATTGTTGGGCTTCTTCTGCCCGTCCTTGGGAGGAGGTGCGCGATCCATACCGCGACGGTATTGTTCGTGATCACCTTTGTTCTTCTTCTTCAGGACTTCTTGTCACCGGGAACATTGTCGCCGCTCTTCTTCTTCTCATCCACACCAGTCGGGCGGCTCTCGCCTTGTCGAACGCCTTTTTGATGAAACGCGCTCTGCTGCGTTAGCATAGCGGTCACCGCCTTGAACACAGTCGTTGGCGGTCCAGTCTCATTGATCTCGAGATCCTGGGTGAGCCGCTCGTCACGGACTCCGTTTTTGAAGGCGCGACAATGATTCATCCGAGATGTTCGGGATCTTGTTGCGGATCTTAATGAAACGCTTCACGGTTGCGGAGGGTCTCCCATTCATCCGGATCATCTGGTGCAGATCATCCTCCTTGCCCGTGACGCACGTAATAGCCTCCGAAATTAGCAATCGAGCGCCACAAAGCTGGTTCCATGAGTGATGGAACCCTCTTGCCGATTGAACAACCACGTCCGAAAGCGGCACCCTCAAGGACGATCGGAGGTAATTAGCCATAACGAGCTCGTCTACCCCGGCCGCCATGATGACCGTAGCGTAGATGGAAAGGAATTCCTCTGAGTTCTGAGTCCCATTGTACCTCTCCATGTGACCGGGCTTGAATTTTGAGGGCCACCGGACAGCCCGAAGCTCGTCGGAGAAAGCCCTGCAGCCCAGAGCATATGACCGGCCACCTTCCCCGGCAGAACCTAGTCTTGAGAAGACGTTGGTCTGCGGCGCGGAGGAACTCCCCGCTGAACGGGATGACTCGGCCTGGAGAAACTCTCTCCGGGACAATCCACCACGCTCCTTCCTCGTGGTTGCGACGACGCGCTCATCACGAGGGGACCGTCCGTGACCATCGCGTGCGCGCTTGCCCCTGTGGTCGCGATGACTACGAGGACTGGGCGAGCGACGGCGACCACGGGTAGCCTGCTCATGGACAGTGATCCTTCGATGGTGACGGGGGTCACGCGATCGATCAGAGCTGTCCGAATCATTCCGGGCAGTTTGGCTGCGCTGCCTGGAGGAGTTGTTGACTTCTCCTAGAGACTTTAGGCCTTCACCGGTCGCTTCAGGTTAGTCGCACAAAGACGCCTATCGCGGCGAGATCAGCTTGATTGGTGGATCTAAGGACCGTTGCCATAGCCTCGAGCCGCTCCCGACTTTGATCTATGGGTCCCGGATCCTCGAACCATCCGCGTTCGCCCGACCGAGTCTCGTCACGCGGGAATTGACCCAACAGGGAAGCTTCGCCGGAGACTTAGTGCCAAGACGCGAGGTGGGTCGCGACGCTGCCGCTACACCGGTCGCGAAACCGTGCTAAGGTTTGATTGATGGAATCGCCGAGGCTGCGGCGAACGACGCCTTGCTCGCGAAAGCGACTGCGTAGCCTCGCCTTGATGCCGAAGCGAGTTAATCCGCCCGACCTCGCCAGCCGCCACGGCCGTCGCGGGATCCTCGAGGTTCCTACATCGCCATGTTAATGCCGCGGGGCCATGCGAAGGTATGCTAGACGGTGTCATCGCTGTGTCTCCACAGTGGAATCTACCGACATAGCCTTGGAATCGATAAATCTAAACCGTCGTAAAGATCATCGTTCAGTAGTCGCTGCGTCGATGACGGAGTGCGATCCGAGGCTATCTCGCCATGTAAGCGGAGACATCCGCCTCGGATGCGAAAGCGTTCGAGACCGAACAGATCGATCTGAATCGACGGGGATGAGACATCCCGCCCTTCCGAGTCGTAGCCCTCGTGAAGTATCTCCAGATCGCCGATGGAGTTCGACATGCTCGTCTGCGTGTCCCCACGGACGGCGCCGGTGTCGGACGGTTGAGATATCGATCTCAAGTCAACCAAGGTTCTTCAAAGAGGAGATAGGAGACACGCCGAACAACCACGAACAGCAACGAACAGGAGACAAGGGTTTTTATCCTGGTTCAGGCCTCTCGGGAGAGATAATAGCCCTCGCCGGCCTTTCTTTATATCAAAGAGAATTACAAGGTGGAACTCGGCGAGATCGGCAGGTCTCGGAGGCGGTATCTGAAAATCTATCTGCTAAGGGTCTAAGCTAGAAGCTAAGATGTAAAACTCGATGCCAGGGATCTCCGATGCCCCCTAAACGCCGTAGGGGCATGGTTTATATAGTACAGAGCAAACCAACCTACGAGGAATACGGGCGGGCTAACTACGAGATCGTAACGAACTCATACATGCCGAATATATCCCGAGGTAGATAAGCCATACTCCTAGTCTTGGGGATCACGACTCCTAATCCAATCCGGGAAACCACGTCCGGGTCTTCACGTAGCCGTGCAGAACTCTGTTCGAGTCGGACTCAAACAGGAATCCTAGGCCATTACGCACCGTGCCAGCCATGAAGTTGTTCGGCAGGATGTACATGGGCCTGATAGAACCTTCCCAGGAGCTGACCCCTGGTAGGCTGTTCGATTGAGCCGTCAGGGAGTGGGCCATGGCAATGGGCCGTGATCTAATCCCCGACACAAAGAGGATTACAAGAGGAGGCTCGACAAGACGAACAAGTCTCGGCGAGATTATGGGGTGCAAGTGTGACAATGCAATGATCAGGTGTCTGCGAAGTGCTAAGATGCGAAAGCTCTTGGCCAGGGTCCCCCTAAATGCCATAGGGGCCCTGTTTATATAGTGCAGAGCAAACCGACCTACCGAGGGAATATCGGGCCGGGCTAACTACGAGATCGTAACGAACTCGACAAGCCAAATATATCCCAAGGCAGATAAGGCATACTCCTAGTCTTGGGGATCACGACGTCTGCTTCAATTCGGGAAACCAACGTCCGGGTCTTCACGTAGCCGTGCAGAACTCTTGTTCGAGACGGACTCAAACACGAAGTCTTGGGCACCACGCAATCGTACCGACCAAAAGGCTGTCTGGCACGATGCACATGGGCCTTATAGAACCTTCCAGGGAGCTGGGCCCTGGCAGGCTGTTCGATTAGGCCGTCAGGGAGTGGGCCATGGCAATGGGCCGTGATTTTATCCCCGACACGGTAAGATTAGATCTTCCGGGAGAATGAACATGGCAAGTTGCGAGACGGACTCGTGCCGCTGCATCTAGGTATGAAGATACCTAGGAAAGTATGAACGAAAATAGGGGAACCACCTCTCGGGTTAGGGTTTGCCCGAGAAAATAGAAATTGCGCTCTCGAGCAAATGTGTGCTCAGGAGCGAAGGTGATGTGCCCCCAGACGTAGATCGTGTGCTAGGAGCAGACAATGCATACGAGGGAAAGGTGACAGAGCGTAGAGCTCGTCAAAGAAAACAGGTATAGAGATCCAGTCCCCGAGCACGGAGCTCGTCGAAGGGACCAGAAAGTGCGATCAGGTGAAGACGTACCCGGTAGGAGACCATCCAGCCCCCGAGCACAGAGCTCGTCGCGGGGACCAGACGTGCGCTCCAGACGAAGGGCTGCCCGGCGCGAGGTGAATCACAACCCGATGCAGTCAGAGCCGCAAGAGAACGTGTGAAATCAACCTTTTGCCCATGACGTATTCCTTGCGACAGCGTAAGCGTTGTCTTGGAAAGTGCAGAACTGACGCTTGGAGTGCCCGTTGCGATGAGAATCGGCTTACGGTGGGCATGCCCGTTGCGATGAGAATCGGCTTACGGTGGGCAGGACTCCGTTGGTGGCGCACTACCTTGACTTAGTCGAACTGTGAAGGTCAGTACCGGGTAAAGGCAAGAAATCATAAGCGGGTGGAGTGAATCAGTCCCCGGGCACGCGCGGAGCGTACCCAGAAAGAAAGGGATGCAGACATCGGTTTTGGTGGGGTAGCTTGAAACCTCGCCGCGACCATCACCTGACGCTCCCCGTTCCTATACTTCCTGCAGAAGACAAACAAGAAACGGACTAACAAGGGGAAAAAGAGAGCAAGAACCGGCTCTAAGAAGAGCAAAGCGAGTTTTTTCCCGTGTACGTCCCCGATAGCGTTAGTGTCACCTCAGCGAATGCGGAACCGACGCCAGGAGTGCCCGTTGCGATGAGAATCGGCTTACGGTGGGCAGGACTCCGTTGGTGGTGCATTGCTTCGGATTACCGTGCAAGGAAGGACGTAGCATGGATAAAAAAGACATGTGCGGGCAAGTGCAGCCCCGCTGTGGCTAAGATCGCCAACCGGGGAAGGCGATCGGGACCTTAGCCGCAGGCAAAACGTGCGAGGCGAAATCTTATCCGGGCATGGACCTGTGCAGCGTTGGTGTCGCCTCGGCGGGTGCGGAACCAGCACCGGGAGTGCCCGTTGCGATGAGAATCGGCTTACGGTGGGCAGAACTCCATCGGTGATGCACCACTTCGGTTAACCGAAGCTGTACAGGTCGTCGCCAGATAAAAAGACATGCTCGCACGCGGAGAGCGCTACGGGAGCGAAAGACCAATGAGGTTTTAAAAAACCAACGCTAAGGAAAGGAACTGGAAAACTGAAAACGTACCGGGGTTGCCGAAATTTAGCTCAAGTCCCAACTGATCGAGGAAAGGCAATCCTCGGAGGTTCTTCGGAAAGAAGCCGAGGAACTTTGCGCGCTGTCCGCGAGGACTAGCATCGCGGAAGGAAGGGTCGAGGAGCTGACCGAGCAGCTCAAGACCGCCGAGCAGCGCCTGAATCAGAGCGAGAGTCTGACCGAATAGATTTTCCCTGCAAAAAAGAGCAACAAAAGACAAGGACGAACAGGAAACCAAGAGCAAGGCGAACAACGCTAAAAAGTTTTAAGGAAAACCGGTAGAACGCTTTGCCTAACTCCCAGCCCCCGTTGTGCATCTGATCGAAAACCTGAGTTTGCGAACTCGAACAGGTGCACAAGAGAAAGAGCGACACCCTAGCCCTCGGTATGGACGATGCTTGAAGACCTAAGTTTGCGAATTCAAGCACGTGCGTAGAGAGATAGAGCGACACCCGTATACTGATCGACTCGTTCCATGAGCTGCTCGTTAACGTAAATTAGGCAATTCCAAAGGTAACCGAACAAGGAAAGTGTCTCTGCCGCGGAGGGCTTACGAGAGCAGGCTTTGCCAAGTGGTTGTGAAGTGAGCGGTAAGTGCCTCTGCCGCGGAGGGCTTACGAGAGCAGGCTTAGCTGCAAGGCTGGAAAGCCGTGTTACGCAACTCTGAGTTTAGGAACTTGTTGAAACCAGATACGGGCAGGGAAATCCTGAAGATAGCGGAGCCAAGAGTTCGCAAGACCGGGCAGCCATCAAGTGTTACCAGAGAGAAAGATAGTCTGAGAAGACGAGTGGTGAGAAGGGCCGCAGGGGGCCGCAAACATTCACCGCTCAATGGAGCGAACTTTACATGCCAGCCCGAGAGTCTTGGACGAACTAAGGCACGAAGTTTGACAAAAAGCGCGGAGCTAAGCAAACAAGGGACCTACACAAAGAACTTACGAAGCTGGTCGACGTTCCAAGTGGGGTGTCCTCGAGCACGGAGCTCGTCGCGGGGACCAGACGTGCGCCCCGGGCGAAGAGCTGCCCGGCGCGAAGTGATCCAGTCCCCGAGCACGGGGCTCATTGCGGGGACCAGACGCGCGTCCCTGGCGAAGAGCTGCCGGCGCGAAGTGATCCAGTCCCTGAGCACGGAGCTCGTCGCGGGGACCAGACGCGCGCCCCGGGCGAAGAGCTGCCCGGCGCGAAGAGATCCAGTCCCCGAGCACGGAGCTCGTCGCGGGGACCAGATCTAGAAGGCGATCGAGATCGAAGGGATCGGTCTGATCTGACAGGGGATGTGACATCCTGCCCTTCTGAGTCATCGCCCTCAGGAAGATTTTCCTGGTCGCTGAAGGAGTTCGACATGCTCGATCTACTAGCTCCCCACGGACGGCGCCAACTGTCGACGGTTGGGATATTGACCCAAGTCAACTAAGGTTCTTTAGGAGGGACATAGGAGACACGCCGAACAGCCAATCAACGACGAATAGGGAGACAGGGGTTTTTATCCTAGTTCAGGCCTCTCGGGAGAGATAATAGCCCTACGTCCAGCCTTTCTTATATATCAAAGAGGATTACAAGAGGAGGCTCGACGAGACGAACAAGTATCGGCGAGATTATGGGGTGCAAGTGCGACAATGCAATGATCAGGTGTCTACGAAGTGCTAAGATGCGAAAGCTCTTGGCCAGGGTCCCCCTAAACGCCATAGGGGCCCTGTTTATATAGTGCAGAGCAAACCGACCTACCGAGTGAATATCGGGCCGGGCTAACTACGAGATCGTAACGAACTCGACATGCCAAATATATCCCAAGGCAGATAAGGCATACTCCAAGTCTTGGGGATCACGACGTCTGCTTCAATTCGGGAAACCAACGTCCGGGTCTTCACGTAGCCGTGCAGAACTCTTGTTCGAGACGGACTCAAACACGAAGTCTTGGGCACCACGCAATCGTACCGACCAGAAGGCTGTCCGGCACGATGCACATGGGCCTTATAGAACCTTCCAGGGAGCTGGGCCCTGGCAGGCTGTTCGATTAGGCCGTCAGGGAGTGGCGCATGGCAATGGGCCGTGATTTTATCCCCGACACTGTCCTGCCCGACACTTCGTCGCAGGGGGAGATCGTTCCTACGGCGACGGCATCTCCCGGCGAGCAGGGAGAAATCCCTGTCACCGGGGAGGAAGAAGAAGATCACGGGCAGGGGCCTCAAGTCACCCTGTCCGCCACTCCGCCGGCGTCTCCAGTCAAAGAGGCGCCAGTCCTGCCCGAAGGCGAACGGGCAGGAGAGCAGGGAGAAGGGCGGGAGCACGAGGGCGACACCCTTTCGCCCGCCTGTAAGTTCAAGGTACACCTTGTGTGATTTTGATGATTAATGACAAACACACTTAATGACAATGCTTGGTTTAGTGATTGATTATATTGCTATGAGACTAACGTGTTTATTGCCAAGTTGAACATTAGTCTCATCTATTTAGAGAAGAATCAAATATAACAAGTGGACAAGCTAGAAAGGTATGCTCATGTTTTATATTGAGGCTAACACACTTGATTATAGATTTCCCTTAGTCTCATATATGCAAATAGGATGGATGACTAATTGAGGTATGCAATCTCGGTATCCTTGATCTCTATTTGTTATTGCATTTCTCATGTGCAAGTGCTCTTTATCTTATCAAGAATTAAACTTCATATTGCTATAAATGGAATTGGTGCATGCATGTCTTGTTTGTGTATATTCTCATGCATCTCACTTAGTGAAGTTTAATATAGTTTAATCCACATCTTCACTCTTGCTCTAAATGTTGTTCGCACATATACAATTCCTATATATTCTTTCATGTGCTTCATTTAAGTGAAGATTGTGTTCTTTGCCATGATTTAATTGTTTCATCATGTTGGCAATCATATCTCTAGTGCATATAGATTAGTTTTATATGTCATGATGCACTTCATAAATAATATTGTGTCAAGTGTTTTTATTCATATTGTTTCTCCTTGTATGAAACACTTGACAAGCTTAATTGCTCATGAACATAACCTTATTCATATGTATTAAGCTTTCGGGACTAATGGATTTAATGAGTGATTTGGAAAGAATTAGGTCCCGTGCATGTGTGTGATGACTAAGGTATGTCAAGAGGATGACGGCTAAGCCGTAGTCAACAAGACGACGGTATCACCAAGAGTTGAGGAACAAGTCGAGATCGATTTGACGTGGAGATCGTCGGGGGATGATCAAGTCAAAGTCGATAAGATAAGAGTCTCATGAGGTGAACCAAGTCAAGGTTGGCAAGGTGAAGACGTCATCAATCATTTGGTGAAGGTCATCATGCACATTGCTTCAAGTTTGCGATGGCATGAAGAAAAGAAGACGGCAAGTGCTATTCCTAGACTTGTACTATCTTGCTTTTATTTGAGTCTAAGGATTGCCGTACTATTAAGGGGGATGCCATGGAGAATGGTTTTGATATGTCTCAGGTGCTCAATTGATCAATCCTTGTGAGGAGACAAAGAGAAGTGATTGGTGGGGTTAGAGAGTGCAAAGGTGTGGTGTTGCCTTTGGTTTCCTTGATCTATGCATCACTCACTTGGGTTTGAGGTGGTGATACCATGTGGATTAGATAGCCCTTGTTCTCAGCTTTCCGTAGAGCCCAAGATCACCTAAAACGGAGTTCTGAGTAAAAAGTTATCCATGTTTTTGTCGAGGCTGTGATGCAGTCTCGGACTGTCCGAGGATCTGGTACGGACTGTCCGTGAGTTCGGACTGTCAGATCCGGACTGTCCGGTCCGGACTGTCCGAGGCACCCTCCAGACGATCTCTCTGTCTTGATTTATCTGATTTACCGGACTGTCCGAAAAAGTTTCGGACAGTCCGAAGTTTGCGAGATCTGAACCCCAACGGCTAGTTTTCCAAGCCATCTATTTAAAGCCCCTCTCTCCCCACTTGCAAATAACGGCTAGATCACAAGTTTATTGACCTATCCTCTTGTTCTTGAGCCTCCCACACCTCCTAAACCCTAGATCTTAGTGATCCTCTTTGAAAGAAGAATTGGGAAGGGATTAGGGTTAAATCTTAGTGATTCCCCTTGTGATGAGTGTTGGAAAGAAGGATTGAATCTTTGTGATTCATCTAGTGGGAGAGAAGATTGGTGAAGAAAGTGTGAATCCAAGCAAGCAAGATTTGATTGTTGAGCACTTGAGTACATCAACGAGTTCGTTCTTCATTAAGCATCTATTACCCTTGGAGGTTGAGGACTCCTAGACGGCTAGGCGTCACCGGTGAGCCACCGACGAGGTGTGGTTGGCCACCGCAAGTTTGTGAAGGTACGATTCCGCCTCCGCAAGGGAAGAAATCAAGAAGCAAAGTCGGTGCGTGCGTTGCACAAATCCGAGAGGGAAAGAGTCAAGTGGGACTCGGGCTCAAAGGTGTTGGAGCCTACCTCAACGTAGAGTAGGATCTCCTCAAAGATCCGAACTTCGGGATAAAACTCCTTGTATCTCTCTTCACATTTGGTTTGAGTTTCTCCCTTGCTATATCTACTCTATTTACTATCTTGTGCTTGAGGGAGACCTCTCCTGTGTTTCTGTGTTATTGTTCTTCGTATTATTGTTGTTTGAGTTGTGCAGGACATTTTCGGAGATTTTGGGGAGGATTCTTCACAGTTGACCTCGGACTGTCCGAGGGGTGTCACGGACAGTCCGAACCTACTTCCGCAGCGCAGTTGAAGATTGAATTTGGTGTCACGCCTATTCACCCCCCCTCTAGGTGTCATCTCGGTCCTTTCACCGCCGCAACTGCCCCGAGGCGGGCGCGCCCGCACGGAGGAGAAGAAGCGGAGGAAACGGCGCGCAAGTCTCGTCCCGAACAGACGAGGCTTCGTGACCCACGGCCTTGAAGATCGTCTACGCCGGAGTCTGGAGCGGCGGCTTGGAGATGTAAACCTCGAAACCGAAACTATGTCTACTCGAGCTATAGCTGCCCAAAGCTTGACTTGGTTTTCTCTCTTTCAGTTCGTGGAGGGCACCATGGAGGACCTCGTGGAAGGCGTCACCGTCGAGCGCAGCGCTGTTATGGCGGCCTTCTAGGAGCATCTCCGAACGAGGGGGCTCGAGGGGGAGCCCTCTGCACCAGCCAAGAGCCGGAGCAGGCTGAAGGCGAAGGTGAAGAAGCTAAAGGCCCAGCTGACCGAGGAGAGGCAGGCTTCCGCGGCGCTCCAGGAGAAGCTCTCCGCCCTGTGGAGATCACAGGAGGAGGCCGAGGAGTTGCACGGGCTGGCCGCAAGGGCGAGCACCGCGGAGAGGAGGGTCGAAGAGCTGGACGAGCAGCTCAAGACCGCCGAGCAGCGAGCTAGTCAGAGCGAAGCTCTGACCTAGCAGCTGCGCGCCAAGACCGAAGAGGTCGAGGCTCTTCGCGCTAAAGCAGCGGAGCAGGCCAAGCACAGCAAAGAGGAAGCCGAACGTCTCCGAGCTGAGGCCAGAGAAGGGTTCAAAGCTCAAAGGGAAGTCCTGCGCCTCAAGGATGTGATCGAGGAGCTCAAGGAGCAACTCGCTTCTAAGTAGCACTAGGGCTGTAACCCGAAAGGGACCTTTGTACCTGCAACTTTTGATCGATGTCAATAAAGAAACTTACGTTTTCCCTGCAAAAAAGAGCAGCAAAAAGACAAGAACGAACAGGAAACTAAGAGCAAAGGCAACACAGCGCTAGAGAGTTTTAAGAAAAACCGGTAGAACGCTTAGCCTAACTCCCAGCCCCCGTTGTGCATCTACTCGAAAACCTGAGTTGGCGAACTCGAACAGGTGCACAAGAGAAAGAGAGACACCCTAACTCCCGGTACGGACGATGCATGAAAACCTAAGTTTGCGAATTCAAGCACGTGCGTAGAGAGATAGAGCTACACCCGTATCCTGATCGACTCATTCCATGAACTACTTGTTAGCTTAAGTTAGGCAATTCCAAGGGTAACCGAATAAGGAAAGTGTCTCTACCGCGGAGGGCTTACGAGAGCAGGCTTTGCTAAGTGGTTGTGCCATGGACGGTAAGTGCGTCTGCCGCGGAGGGCTTACGAGAGCAGACTTAGCCGCGAGGCTGGATGCCGTGTTACGCAACTATAAGTTTAGGAACTTGTATTACGGCCCATTGCCATGGCCCGCTCCCTGACGGCCCAATCGAACAGTCTACTAGGGCCCAGCTCCCTAGAAGGTTCTATCTGGCCCATATGCATCCTGCCGAACAGCTTCCTGACTGGCATGGTGCGTAACGGCCAAGGAATCGTGTTTGAGTCCGTCTCGAACAGGAGTTTTGCACGGCTACGTGAAGACCCGGACGTGGTTTCCCGGATTGAAATAGGAGTCGTGATGCCCAAGAATTGGAGTTTACCTTATCTACCGTGGGACGTATTTGGCATGGTACGAGTTTGTTACGATCTCGTAGTTAGCCCGGCCCGGTTATCTTTCGGTAGGTCGGTTCATCTGCACTATATAAGCAAGGCCCCTACGGCGTGTAGAGGGGCCAAGAGATTCTGCATTGTCGCATACTACTCACCTGTACACCCATAATCTCACCGAGATCTGTTCATCTCGTCGAGCATCCTCTTGTAATCTCTTTGATATATAAGAAATGCTGGACGTAGGGCTATTATCTCTCCCGAGAGGTCTGAACCAGGATAAAAACCCTTGTCTCCCTGTTCATCGCTAGTAGCTGTTCGCT
Source organism: Raddia guianensis (assembly GCA_036346415.1). Taxonomy (NCBI): domain Eukaryota; kingdom Viridiplantae; phylum Streptophyta; class Magnoliopsida; order Poales; family Poaceae; genus Raddia; species Raddia guianensis. Next base: position 24,055,950 of record CM070542.1, on the reverse strand, counting down.
TTGTTCAGCGTGTCTTTTATCTCCCCTTCTCAAGAACCGTAGTTGACTTGGGTCAATATATCCCAATCGTCGACAGCTGCAGCCACACCTCGTGGTGGCAGCTCCGCTGCCGCCATGCGGCGTGTCGGCTGCCATGCCCGGTGGCGGGTCCCGCTGTTATTTTTGTAATTTATTTTTCAAATGGATTATTATATTAATTACCTTTTTATTGTTGATGATTTGAGCAATTTTTCCTGCTGCATGTGCATGCGGTAGCAAAAAGAAATCAGGAGAAGCGCTGCGTCCTCCTAGCGCCGTTGCTTCTTGTAGCGTTGACTCTCCTCTCTTTCTTATTTCTCTCTTATCGACATCAACAAAAATATGACATGGCATCATTTAGAGATGGCTTACAGCTGAGTTGAAGCCTTGTATATGCCCTTAAGCGAGACACATAAGCAGGCAATCTAGAATCTTTACTCTAGTGGAATGAACGAGCTCGAGTGCAACCCTTGACATATTAAATACACTTGTTTTCTAAGGTGACTATAAAATTTTAGAATCACAAAAATACTTTAAAAAACGTAACTTTTTTAAGATCATGCAATTATTAGATGCTCAAATTGACAATTTAGTTAGGATTTGTAAAAATATATATATAAATACATATATCATTTTAGTCAAATCACCTTTTACTGGTCAAACCTAAAGCACTCCTGCTCTTCACACTTGATGGACCATATTTACTGGGTCAGGTTAAGAGAAAAAAATCAATACCCGGGTTAAAAAGGACCTTTTTTTAAATTAAAAAAAAAAACTACTATCGGAGTCTCACTAGTTTTGTGATTTTCTAACATCAAGGACAATGCTCGATCAGGAAGCCGCCGCCGGAAATTGAGCTATCTTCGATGCATGAATCCACATGAGAAGCAAAAAATTTGATGCGCAAAAAGTTATTCGCTCTGTTCCAAAATATAAGGCATATAAGTTTTTGACACAATTTATAATGAAAACGCTGCTGTGCGGGCATCCGGACGCACGCGCTCGTGCCGGACGCCCGCAGCGACGCTTCACAGTGTGGCAACTGTAGCATGCAAGGTGGGTCAGCAAGCATTTTTTCTTTTGATGACCATAAATTTTGACTGGTTGTTCTAATCCACAAACCGTTTACACCAACGTGTTACTCGTATTTTTACGAACAAAACAAGATGTATGTTGCCATATAAATTAATCCTCAAACTTACCTGGTGAAACTTGTTTTTCGCCTACTGAAACTTGGGTTTCATACTCGTTAAACTTTGCCGAACTATCAAGTTTCATCAGGTTTAATCCAAGTTTCTTCAAGTTTCATCAGATTAATCCAAATTTTATGAAGTTTTCACAGGTTGCATTCAAGTTTCATCATATTACATCCAAGTTTTATTAGATTTCATCAGCACACGGCCAAATTTCATTCGTATACGTGTAAGTTTCATAAGTGCCTTCTACTAGGTTCACATCAAAAAAATTGAAAAGTGAAAAAAAGGGAAAAAAATAAAAAGTATTTAAAATGGGTTGCTCTCGATTTTAGAAGAATTATGAAATTTATTCCACACATTTTTAACACTGTTTGAATTTTATACAAAAATCGGAAGTTTTAATTGAAAAATGATCAACTGCATGTCCACATCTAGCCAACGCTGGGCATGCACATCTAGCCAACGCCTGGCGCGCGCGCGCTGGCTGATCGGACGGACGGCGCTGGTCCGGCACACTCGTCCAGACGGACGTCCGACGCCTGGCGCTCGTCAATTTATAACGTAAAACTTTGATCATTATTTACTCTTAGAATATATTATTGATAACTGTAAAATTAACATCATATGAAAGTATTTTCAAACATAAATCTAATTATATCACATGCATTACACTAAACATATGTTTTTAGTTTAATTATTAGTCAAAAGTTACAAACATTGACTTTTTCAAATACATGCACGTCTTATATTTTAGAACGGATGAGGTATTTATATTTACAAGCGTGCAACCATCTATATCACTATATTTAGTGTTGTTTATATAATTGTGGTGCATCCACCTACTTCTATATTCTTAGAGATTTTGTCCTATCCAGTTTTTCATGTTCCTACTGTTCCTAAGCACAGTACCGCCCCGTTCCTCAGCCGTCGGATCTTCCATCCAGACCATTTCGCGTCGTCCCTTTCGCATGGCTCGGTCGCTCCATCCCCTCTACCCCCCGATGCCTCCCATGCTCCTCCACCGCGCCGCCTCCCCGCGCCCCTCCACCGCGCCGGCTCGCGCCGGCCTCCTCTCTCTCTGCGTCGGCCTCCCTCCACCTCCATGTGCCCTCTGTCCTCCTCCATGCTCCTCCCCGCCGCCTCCTCCCGCTCCACCGCGCCGGCTCCGCTCCGGGCTCCCTCCTCCACCGCGTCGGCCTCCCTCCTCCACCTCCACCGCTGCCTCCTCCTCCTCCGCTGTGCGGCCCTCCTCCACCGCCCATTTCGCGTCGCCCCTTTTGCCCTACTCGGTCCCTCCATCCCCTCCACCCCCCGGCCGCCATGCTCCTCCACCGCGCCGCCTCCCCGCGCCCCTCCACCGCGCCGGCCCACATTCCATCCCTGAAGCTCTCCCGCCATTCAATTTGGCCGTAGACTTGCCGTACAGCCGCCGCCGTGCACCTCGTGGAGCGCCACCGCTGTAGCTCGTCGCCCCGCCGAGTCCAGCCGCTGCCGGCCGTGTAAATGGAACCATTAGAAGCGCGCCGTCGAGACGAATCCGTAGAGCACAAGAACGTCCAAAACGGAGAACCGTAGCTCCGGCAATCGCCGTTTCTCTCAACGGGCTGCGCGCTGTCTGCACGTTGAAGACGGCTGACGTCAGCATGACGTCAGCGTGATGTCAGCGCTTAATTGCAGATAATTACAGATTTTTGATTTATGCTTTCTATTTATTAAAAATACAAAGAGACCTCCAAAAATTATGCAAAATTTATATAAAATACTAGATTCTGTTTAGAGACCATTAAAAATATAACTTTGCAAATTTCACTAATAAGTTTTTATATAAAATTAATAGCATAATTATTTTAGTATTTAATAATTAAAATAGTAAATCATCTTCAAAATTACTAAAATTATTACATAAAATACTAGATTTAGTCCACATCATAGGAAAAATATAATCTTTCCACCAACTAATAGGATTTTCCATAAACAAATTAAAGTAGGTATTTAAAGGCCTTATTTATTAATTTACAATGCAATTAAGGGTATTTTAGAAAATATGCAATATATCCTTTCAAAATGCCAAGTAGAATATCGTCGCCGTGGTTGTATTGACCGGAGCCTTACACTAGCAAAGTAGTCGTTTAATGCCGACCCGTTTTGCCATCGTCGCGTCTGATTGTCTTTGGTCATGCCATAACTACTTCCTTTTAATTAGTTATGGTAGACAATATATAAAGTATACACACCATCTCTCCGGTGTTGATTTTCTTAGAGCTAATGGTGGCGTGGTCTTCCCAAATGCTACAAAGAACAGAGCTAGAAGAACGTCACGTCATTGTCGTCATTTGTGCAAACAAATGTTAAACTTTTGATGGCCACCAAAAATACTTCCTTCGTCCGATTAAGATGAAATAGATTCTATGGATAAATAGAGTCATAATTTACCACCGGTATAAATTTCATAATTTTCCGATTTAAGTTTATTTTCTATAATTTTGTACCTAAACGAAAATGCATTTAAATATTAATTTAATTGTTGGTAATCAATTAAATTGTAAGAATAAAAACCAAAAAACGTTATTCTATAATTACCTTATATTTAGTTTAGTCCATGCATTTTCTATTTAGGGCAAAATGATTTTGTTCATTGTCTACCATTTTGTCATTTTAAAATATAAAGTTGTACACTAAACCTACAAAGGTTAATGCATTTATAAACTAACCAACTAGGATTATTAAGAGACATTTAATTGCCGATTCCGATTAAAAGACCAACATTCTAATATAAAGTAGCATGAGTGCCTTAGTTTTGAGTATTATTTCATAACTACTTGCTTTTAATTAGTTAAAGTCATATATTTCTTTAAAAAACAAAAGTGTATTTTAAGTTTGCAATCAAAGCAAAACTAAACATAAATGCCATCAGTGCATTGTTACACCCGCCCAACGCGCGGGGTCTTCGTCTAGTTACATTGTAGACATTCGCCATCTATCTCACTGTTCATATCCTTGTCTCATGATTGATTGACCTAAGATTTTTATGGCCGCACATGGAATACAGAGAGCGCGCGTGCCACGCGGCTGCGACCTCAACCAACGCGCGACTCAACGTGCAGCATAGTGGCCGGCACAGTGACAGAGGCCAGCTCCACGAGTGTGTTCGATAGAGAGTAGTATAACATACAAAAAAAATTCTGGACGGTAGATAATAGTGTACAGTAAATGGTGTTATAGAGCATAGTATTATATTCGGAGTTTTTAAGATAGATACGCTTAGAGCATCCACATCTGCTACTCTATCCCTACCCTCTATTTCACTATTAGAGTGTCCCTCTATTCTTCCCTCTTCAGACTTTACACTGCACTCTAAAAGATTTCTTTCTGACAACAGACACTTTATCCAGAGCTACAGTATTACAGAGTGCCTGCTACGGATGTTCTTAGCGCCGCGGCCGGCAAGCCGTATCCATCCCTTCGGGGACCAGGCGACCAGACCGCAGGGCGGTCCAATTGCGCGCGGTAGGTATTTAATTGGCCGGGAAGTGGGGCCTCGGGCAAACTAATGAGCATGCGATGGCAGCTCGGGTAGTGGCATACATGTAGCTTCACTCTAGCTCACTTCGTCTCTCGATCTTGCATGCGCAAAATTCTGCCACAAGATCGCCAAACCTTACTTGGTTCGCGATGAAGAAGACTGTGGTTCTGTACCCCGGCCTCGGCGTTGGCCACTTCGTTCCCATGGTGGAGCTCGCCGGCGTCCTCCTGGAGCACGGCTACGCCGTCGACGTCGCGCTGATCAACCCGGCCGTGATCAAGGGCGACGCCGACGCCAACCTCACCTCCACGATCAACCGCGTCGTCGCCTCCACGCCCTCCGTCACCTTCCACACGCTCCCGCTCATCCCGAGCCCTCCCATCTTCGCGCTCGACGGCCGGTTCTTCACCAACTACTGCGCCCTCGTGCGCCGCTACAACGACCACCTCCGCGGCCTCCTGCGCTCGCTGCGCAGCGTCCACGCCCTCGTCGTCGACGCGTCGTGCGTCTTGGCCGTTGACGCAGCCAAGGAGCTCGGTGTCCCGGCCTTCTACTTCCAGCCCTCCAACGCCGGCACCCTCGCCGTGTTTCAGCAGTTTGCTCGTGGTGCGGAGTTGCAAGAGATAGGAGAGGATGACGCGCCGGTTGAGTTCGTGGGCGTCCCGCCCATGCCGGCCTCGCACCTCCAATTCGGATTCGTAATGGCCGCGAAGATGGAGCGCGAGGAGCATGAGGCCATAGTGAACGGCGGGCGCAAGACGATGGAGTTCGACGCAGTCCTGATCAACACGACCGTGTCGCTGGAGGCGCGCGCGGTGCGAGCTCTCGGCGACCCGCGCTGCGGTCTCCCCGACGGCTCCATGCTTCCCCCTGTGTACTGCGTGGGGCCGCTGGTCACCGGCGGCGGCAGCGAGAGCAGCAGGCACGAATGCCTCGTGTGGCTGGATGGGCAGCCCGACCACAGCGTCGTCTTCCTCTGCTTCGGCAGCGCCGGCGGCAAATTCCTCTCGGAGGAGCAGCTCAGGGAGATCGCCGTCGGCCTGGACAGGTCCGAGCACCGCTTCCTCTGGGTGGTGGGTGTCCCCGGTGGCGACCTCGACGCGCTGCTGCCAAAGGGGTTCCAGGAGAGGACCGGCGGCCGCGGCCGCGTTGTCACGTCGTGGGCGCCTCAGGTGGACGTGCTCCGGCACCGGGCGACGGGCGTGTTCGTGACGCACTGCGGGTGGAACTCGGTGCTGGAAGGGATCACGGCGGGCGTGCCGATGCTTTGCTTGCCGCTGTACGCCGAGCAGCGGATGAACAAGGTCCTCATGGTGGAGGAGATGGGGGTGGGCGTAGAGCTGGAGGGGTGGCTCCGGGGACTGGTCGCCGCCGAGGAGGTGGAGGCGAAGGTGAGGCTGGTCATGGAGTCCGAGCAGGGGAGGGAGCTCAGGGCGCGGGTGGAGGCGCACAGGGATAGCGCCGCCGTGGCCTGGAAGGACGGCGGCCCCTCGTCGCGCGCAGCGTTTCTCCGTTTCCTGTCAGACCTGGAGAGCACACGCACTGTCATGCAGTGTAGAAACGGAATTTAGTATGTGTCCAAGTCGATCTCCAACTTCCTTGTGCTCCGTAGTTACTGTATCAGTGTATTGTATTGATCCGTGCTTGAGGTGACGATGATCCTCTGATTAGTAGATCATATGCATCGTCGTAATAACATCAATACTAGATCCAACACTGAGAATCTAACCTCGTGTGATCACTCCATCAGATACACCTCTGTCACATTCCCTCGAAGAAATGCTGCCGAAGAAAGCCAGTATTGTGACCTGATCTAATTCTATGCTGAGAGACAAATCACTCTTGTTCATAACCTTACATCAGTACTATTACCAACTACAGTCATAGATCTGACACCGCCTCACCCATCGACCTCGATCCTAGAGGCTTTCAGTGAAGAGAAATACGGGTGGATCTACGGTGATGTTTGATTGGCTGATTCTCTCTCTTCTTTTTTCTTCTTTTGGCGGCTCCCAAAAACTCTAGAAAAAGTTCTGCTATGAACCAATTTTACTTCGTATTTTGATTTAGTAGCTAACAGACAAGTTTTGGTATCAACAAATACTACATTATTATCATTGTGTTAATATTTGATTCGCTTACCTCACAACACTAGCTTTGTTTTTAGCCTTTCACACTCGACTGTGTATAAATGTCTACATGCTTTGCTCTACTTGCACACTTGATTACGTCATTCTACAACTCTAATTTGATATATCTTAAGATGCTAAAGATTTTTTTAAAAATATAATGTAGTAAAATAAGTCAGCTAGATAAATAGGTTGATTTGGTCTATCTTGAATTGATAAATACATCCCAAAATGCAATGCACCTAATTAAGGAAAACAATAAAAAATGATATCTTAGGTTGGAGATGGATGATGTACCGATACCACCATTAGGGACTTTTAATAGTAGAGATGAACAAAAGGATCAATGGACTTTAGCTTTGCATTGATGGTGCTCTAATTGTTTTGAAATTACAACGAATCGCATAAGTCGTAGACTAAGGGCATGTACAATGGCAATTAATGAGTCGTCTATATACTGCCACCAGCTCAGCGTTTTCATCCTACGTGTACTGAGTTAAATGATGAAAGAGAGAGAAGTCGTCGCCTCACGAGAGGATTTGCCTTGCTCGTGCTCCCAGATGAAATCGCCAAGCATGCTGGCCTTGCAGAGTCCAGTTTGCATGCAGCGGACATGCAAACTCATTTTTCGATTTACTATTTGCTATATCTTCTTATTAGCATTTCCGACATCGAACCGATTTCAAAAATGGATTCGACATTTTTTGAACAAAACTAGACCACACTTGCCACATAAATTTCAAAAGTTTAAATTTTTATTTTTAAAATTTTGATTATATATTGTTTATTTTAATTTTTAAATTTTAATTTTAATTTTTGTTTTAAATTTATAGCCCTTTGATAACAATATATTTTAAACTCTATTTAACTATTAAACTATATAGGCAATTTGAAAGACTACCTATCAGATGACTGTCTATATATGCTTTCTCGAGCGCTTAATGTGAACCCTCGGTAAAGCCCACCACCGCACCGCCCCCGTCTAACGTCCGTTTGGGAGGACAGATGTTTCTCGAGGGCCTAGCCTGGCCCTCGAGAAAACCTCGTGTTGACACAAAATTTATTTTTCCCGCCGGCTAGTTATAAAATCTCCTGCGCATCCTTATCTATTCCCTGCTCCCACCTTCTCTCTCCCTACTCCCGTCGTATCTCTTCCTCCTCCTTCCCCATCTCTCTCTTCCCCTCTCTCTCAGCGGCCGCTCTCCACACCCCCCGGCGAGCCCTCCTTCCCTCGGGCGCGCGTCACCGTCGAGGGCCACGCGCCGTCCTTCACCGCCTCGCGCCGCCGCCGGGAGCCGCCGAGCCCCCTCCTCGTCATGCCGCCGGGAGCCGCCTCCTCATCGCGCCGCCCTTCACCGCCTCGCGCCGCCGCCGGGAGCCGCCACCTCGTCGCGCCACCCTTCGCCACCTCGCGCCGCTGCCGGGAGCCGCCTCCTCGTCGCGCCTCCCTTCCTCCTCCTCCTTCCCCGGCTCCTCCCGGCCCAATCTCGCCGCCGCGCTACTGGAGGAGGTGGCCCCTCCTCGTCCCGCCGCTGGGGGAGGGCGCCCCCGGCCCGATCTCGCCGCCGCACCGCCGGGGGAGGCACCCCTTGCCCGGATCTGGCAGCCGCGCCGCCGGGGAGGCTCCCCCCGCTCTGATCTACACGACTGCACGCCGCGCCGCCAGGGGATGGAAGAAGCTGTTCATGTGTTTATTTGTTCATGTGTTCACTCCGATCTATTCATGTATTTTTTGTTCATGCTGTTGGATCGATGGACATAGAAGAAGCTGCTGGATTAATATCGCTAGATTCGGATTTGTTCATGTTTTGTGTAGATTGCTATATGAATGTGGATGATCTATGGAATTTGTTTATGTTCTGTGTAGATTGCTATATGAATGTGGATGATCTATGGAATTTGTTCATGTTCTGTGTAAATTGCTATCAATTAAAAAACGACGAACAGCAAGGAATCTCAGGTCAGGTGGGGATTTTTTTTTAATAAAAAATATCTCTCGAGGGCCAAGCCCTCGAGAATACTTAGACCGGGCCGATAAGTCTACGATTCCGTCCACCTGCCAACTTTCTCGAGGGCTCTAAAAAAACCCTCGAGAAAAAGGTTTCTCGAGGGCCGGGCCCTCGATAAATCTCGTCTTTCTCGAGTGGTCGGTCATGAGGCCATTTTCGAGGGTACCGAGAAACCTGCTTTCGAGGTTTTCCTCTTCCTCGAGGGTTTCTGGCCCTCGAGATTCATGTCAATTCTTGTAGTGGCTTTAGAGACAGCAGCTGTCTGCACTATTGTACATGCCCTAACCATCACAAGACTCAATCACACAATATAAAAATTTTGAATGTAAATTCATTATCTCTATTTTCACCCCTACTCTTGCTCTTGGCCTCTTATGTGCTCTCTCCCTCCCTCCCTCTCACACACCCACTGATGTGGCAAAAAAATGGCAACATGTGTGTGGTGTGGCAAAAACTAGTGAGGTGTAGTACAAATAAATGTGACAATACCATGCAGTAAAAACCATCTCAAGGGTTATTTTATGTGTTTTAGAACTTGGGAGAGAGGTAGAATGCTTGGATCTTAAGTTCAGTATAGTAGATGAAACTCGATACTAATGATGGTGAAAAGTAGTTTTTTTATTTTAAAAACACACAGTTAATTTTGTAGCATTGGATTCCCACCATATATATCGGACCAGCGCAACGACACGGGTCTTATTCTTTCAAGTTGGACGTAAATTAAATTTTTAATCTAAAAAGATTGCAATCCTTTGAGAGAGATCTTATAGAGCTTAAAAGATTATTTTATAAACTTTAAAAGGGATCATTTAAAACATCATAAGAATAATTTGGTTTATAAAAATAAAAAATTTCTAATGTTAGCTTTTAATTTTGATTTAAACCGAAAAGAATAACTTATGATCATTCCGCTGCCTCTACTAAGCTCACGTTGCAATGCAAGAATCACAACGGGCGCAGAAATTAATCCTGGACGGCATGCAAGACCACGCCGAGCCTCAATCCACGATGATATGTACGTGGTTCCTATACATTTGCTAATGTGTGACCTTGGCGGTTGTGCTAGCACCACTAGATTCAAATCAAATGGCCAAGGCCCATGAGCCATGAGGTTCCATGAGATACTTTAGCACGCATTTGAAATCATCAGCCTTTAGTTCTACAAATAAATTGATGAGATCGCGTGCGATTTGCGAATGTGTTTGTCCGAATGATCATTTTAAAAAAAAAAAAAAACCTTGGAAGAGACTTCTATGGTGTGTGTATTCAGATGATGGATATATGGAAACCCATCTTCCGCACCGATCGACTCCGACGTGCCCTTGAGCAAGGCGCGCGGACGACGGGACGAAGGCGCGAAGCATATTTCCATGAACATATTTCCATGAACATGTACTCTATTCGGCTTATTCAAAAAACTATGTAAATATCTATTTATTTGTGATGTTTTCTTACGGAGTAATGGATAGCACAGGGTTATTGATCATGGACAACTTGACCTTTCTCCGATTGTGATTTTGCCAACGAACCACCATATGCTGCAACTGCACATTTTCGTGCATACACAGCATGCAGCAATATATATCATATAGAAAAAGAAATTCTGTGCTAATATGCGAGAATCCATAATGCCCAGAATATGCGAGAAACTTCCATGCACCCAGCCCAGACGCGCCCAGACGCGTAGACAGAGGAGGCCGAGTCAAAACCAGTGGACTCAGCTGTACTGATAGAAGCACGCGGCCACCGAACCTGTGTGTTGACATACGTTCTACAAGCCCCCAAATTTGACACATAATCATCGGTTTTGCTGATTATCTGTTTTGCTAAATGGCAGACATTTGTATTTTGAGTTTCGAACAGACGACTTTTTTTAGTTAGTTTACCTTGTTTTTCATTTTGGTGACTGTTTCATTTTCCCACTTTGTTTTGTACTAGAAATTTAGTTATTTTGTAATACCATTTTTCACTTAGTTTTGTACTAAAAAATTAGTTATTTTGCACTGGAAAAATTATATACATATGCTTACATTAATTTTTAAACATTTTATTGATCAATGGTTGTTTTTATATAGAAATCTGATTTGTAAGTGTTTTAAGTTAATAACGTTCAGATATTCTGTTTAACTTATAGAATTTTTTGGCATGAGTTATTTTTTTATGATTATTCATTGAGCATGCGAGTGTCATAAATCTTAAAAACAACCACTTGTCATGAAATCCCTGTTTGTTTGAGCTGCAGCTTCTCTAAAAACTGCTTCTGGAAAAAATCATAAAAAACTAGCTTCTAGGAAAAACTCAAATCACAGTATAAATTAGGCTTTTGGTGGCTTTTGGCTTCTTTGAGGTGGGTTCCAAAAGCTAGCTATTTGTTTGAGCTTCTGGCTTCTGAGGCTAAAAGTTAGCTAGAAACTCAAACAAACAGGGCCTAGGTATGTCCCTATAATAATCAAGATGGCTTGAAACCAAGCATCACAATTCACAACGCCTTAAAGGCTTGTAGCACCCCTTTGGTTCCGAAGCATTTCATGCCCATAGCATGCTACCGAACCCAAAGAAACCATAGGCTCTTTCCTCAGAAAAAAAAAAAGAAACCATAGGCTCCAGCCTCCAACACGCTGAAGCCGGTTGGCAGAATAGCACTGAATGCCCATAGCATATTACCGGCATGAGAAACCGCATGCTAGCCAGCCTATATATGCAGCACACACCAGCTTCGCATTCCCTCAAACCAAGCCAAAGAAAACATTTCTGAAGCAACCACATTTCACGAATCGACAACATGAGTGTAGAAATCCTAGATGGCAAGACCATCCAGAGCTTCGTCGAGGATGAAGGGGCCTTCAATTCCTCCGTGGAGGACCGTTTCGCGGCTCTCGACACCAACCGTGATGGCCTGCTCTCCTACTCAGAGATGGCCAAGGAGCTCATGAGCCTTAGGGTTCTTGAGAAGCACTTCGGAGTTGATGAGGCCACCATGAGCCCTGATGAGCTTGTGGAGGTGTATCGTGGCCTGTTTGCGCGGTTTGATCGGGACGGAAATGGCAAGGTGGACCTGGAGGAGTTCCGGGCTGAGATGAAGGAGGTGATGCTTGCTGTGGCACATGGGCTCGGGTTCCTGCCGGTGCAGATGGTGGTCGAGGAAGGCAGCTTCTTGAAGGTGGCTGTGGACAGGGAGCTGGCCAAAGCAGCTTGAAGAACCGTCTGCAACAAATTTTCGTAATATATATTTTTGTATTGGTAATGTTGTCATTGTTGGAGCGTTTGAGCTAATTCATTGTTAGTCATTAAAGTAAGATACAGCAAAAGCAAGAATGTAATGGCGTAATTAGCTAATCACAAGCTAGGTAGACTACTGACAATGCTGTGTGCTATGCTTGTGAAAACCTACATTAGGAATAAAACAAGCAGTTTTGGAATTTCGATTACAGTATTCTATGTTCCGTGATCTGGCAGCATTCTGTGTAAAGTAGTATGGAATCTTAACTAAGTTATGATGACAGGAATATTAATATTAAAAAGGATCTTCAAAATCAACTCCCGAACAGTCATATGGAAGAATCAAACTAACACAGATTGGATAAACCAAGCACGTTTGAATTCTACAGCTCATCTGAGTACAAATTAAAGTTAACAGAAATTTTGTCGTGCAAACAAACTAAAGACAAACATGTATGTGCCATGTGGAATTAGTAGAAGTTGACAATACCAGACAATAACACTGTCAGATTCAAAAGAGCTCATTGATTGATGTTAATGGATGTGTGCCTGTGTCTTTCCTCTAATCCATCTGGCACTGAGACCGTGAGGTGCACATGATTTGCACAAGATGTCAAGATGGCATTTAGACCTGCAGGATGTAATGATAACCATGTAACAGAGAAGCATGCCAGAGTCCACTCTCCTTTAACACTGTCAGATTAGTAGAAGTTGACAATACCAGACAATAACACTGTCAGATTCAGAAGCGCTCATTGATTGATGTTAATGGATGTGCGCCTGTGTCTTTCCTCTAATCTATATGGCACAGAAACCGTGAGGTGCGCATAATTTGCACAAGATGTCAAGATGGCATTTAGACCTGCAGAATGTAATGATAACCATGTAACAGAGAAGCATGGCAGAGTTCACCCACCTTTACTGAATAAACAGTTAAACCTTGCCATCAAAATGCTTTATTTGCATCCAAATCAAAAGTTCAAAACTGCTAGGCCATTTGGCAGTGGCAAATGCATTGTTCAGATTTCAGAAGCTAGAAGAACAGTCATATAGCCATGAAAAACTGCCAGACGATGCTCATCCTTGCCAAATTGATCCAAAACAGAGGCACAGTCACACTTCATGAAATCAATCACAATTCATCAAATCAATCGTTCTTCTCCTCAAGATCACCTTCCAGAGCATTATCATTGTTTGACGAACAATCGTTGATCTCCAGTGACCTCAAGAAGTTGAAATAGGCATACTTGATGTCAAACTGCATGTCATACCAGTAGTTCACTGCAATGGTGAGCCCGTTAGGCCCGGGGCTCTGGCTGACATGGTGAAACCACATGCTGGGCAAGTATAGCATCTCGCCGGCGCGGACTGTGCAGCGTATCGGCCTCGGGCCCTCGAAGTAGAGCGGAAAGGAAGACACTTGCGCCGCCATCTCCTCCGGCGACGCCGGGTAGGGGTCCACGCTGCTCCACGGCACGGTCCTCTCGGGTTCTTCCATCTCCAGCTTAAGCCTCAGGTCGCCCTCTCCTTCCCCCTCCGCGATGTAGCGGGCGGCGGGGTAGTCGCGGACGTAGAGGCGGTGGTGCTCGGTGGGGGGCAGGAGGAGGAAATGCTTCTCGCCGGAGACGACGACGTAGATGTTGTCGTAGTGGTCCTTGTGGAAGGAGGTGACGGAGCAGGAGGTGCCGATCCAGAGGTTGACAGCCTCCGGGAGGCAGCCGAGCGCCTCGCTGGCCCAGGGCACGTGCGTGTCCACGTCGCCGGCCACAGCCGCGTACTCCCCGCGCAGGCAGTCGTCCTGCTGCTGCGCGTAGGCCACGACGCCGGCCGCCGGGTCGGAGCCCCTGATGAGCCGCACGGCAGTGGGGAAGTCGACGCGGCGGACGTGGGCGGACGCGAAGCACCTGGAGCCCGGGAGGCGCGGGTGTCGAGCGAGGGCGTCGGCGCGGCCGCCGGGGGTGAGATGGAGGGAGACGGCGGAGGAGCGGAGCGCGCCGGGGAGGTAGGACGCGGTGGGCCAGAGGGAGGCCGCGGGCCAGTGCCGCGTCGCGGCGGCGGAGACGAGGAGCGGCCGGCCCGGGGAGACGTGATCCCGGAGGAAGGCGAGCGGGGTCGGCGGCAGGTCGGCGCGCGGCACCGCGCCGCCCGCGGAGTGGAGGCCCAGCAGGTCGCGCGACTCCGCCCACAGCTCGCGCACGGCGCGCTCCATCTCAGGTTGCTCCGCTGGTTTCGTGGATTACGGTGGCGGCGGCGGCGGCGCGGCGGCGCCACGCGCATCAGAATACTAAGCTATTTAGGGCCTGTTTGGTTGTTGCCTAAAAATGCCTAGCCTAAACTTAGCAGCTTGTCACAGGTGTGGCATGCCTAAGCTGCCTGAATTTAGCTGCTGTTTGGTTTGCTGCCACGCCTAAGAACAGGTTTGCCTAAGAATTATGTGGCAGCTGTTTGGTTTGCTGCCACGCCTAAGGACAGGCTCGCCTAAAAAGTTGTGGCATGTGTTTGATTGGCTGCCACATATTTTTAGAAAATGAAGAACGTGCGTGCGAGTGCAGGACACCAAGGTTGTGAGGCTCAATTCAACGGAGAATTAACACAAGCATGTATGTCTTATGCCCAAGCCCATGCACGCAACTTGGCAAATGCAGCACCCCAGAAATTAACCTCACTCCTGCTTGATTGTTAAAGTCACAATACAATGAGCAATGCATTGCTATCAATATTTTGCAGCAGCCGATGTGACATCCAATCACCCAGTGTGTTCTGGCTAAACTTTTCAGGAGAAGAATTGAAGGAAATCCTTCACAGATCTGGACCAAAATAATGGGATTTGAGTTGATCGGCTTTTACCTTCTAGCTCCCTTCACAGATCGAGTCCCTGTCCAACTCCCTTCCTCCGCTGGCTGGAGCCCGCTCCGCCTTCTCCTTCGCCCAGCTGAGCTAGAGCCCGCCACGGCTCCTTCCCTAGACGCCGGAGCCCGCCTCCGCCCTTGAACTGCATGAGCCGAGTTCGCCACGGCCCTTCCCCTGCTTCCTTCCCCAAGGCTTGAGCACGTGGCTCCCTTCCTCAGCTCTGGAGCCACCACGGCTACCTTCCTCACGGAGCCGGCCATGATCCTTCCGTGGCCCGCCTCCTCACAAGGTCGCCCCATGGAACCCTACAGAGGAGAGGAGCGTGGAAGAGGCGAGGTGGGCTGCTCGGGTTAGCGCTTTAGGCAAGTGAGGCGGTGTTTTTTGCCGCCGCACTATTGGCGAAAAATTGCTGGCGAAAGCACCTGGGGGCGCCTAACAAACTGTGGCCAGCCAAATCTGAGTAAACAACCAAACGAGTGCCTAAGGAGCTGTGGCATGCCTAAGCTTAGGTGTGGCTTCTTTAGGCGTTCAACCAAACAGCCCCTTAGAGTTTCAGACCACCGGCCGGTAGCCTGGTTTGTTGGGCTTTATGGGCTTTCCGTAGGCCCATTAGTTGGTCTGTGTTTGGAGGCGATAATCATGGGCTGCATGTAGTATTTAGGCCTATCACCCTCGCAAGGTGGGCAGCCAATTCCAGTGGGGCTCATTGACAGCCCATGATTGCAAAATTGTGGCAATCTGGTTACCTGAAGATAGGCAGGGTATCAGGTCTTTTTCCAGT
Source organism: Raddia guianensis (assembly GCA_036346415.1). NCBI lineage: Eukaryota > Viridiplantae > Streptophyta > Magnoliopsida > Poales > Poaceae > Raddia > Raddia guianensis. The sequence continues at coordinate 24,040,225 of CM070542.1, read as the reverse complement.
TAAACCTAGGGGTATATCATATTTTCAGCATGTGATGTGTTCTTTAACATATTTTTTTGAGGAATGTTCTTTAACATATTTAGATAATTAGATTTGTAAGTTAATTCACTGACCCCAGCTTTGCTCATGCATCAGTAGGTGCCAACTTGAGCTGCAGTTTTAAATCAGTTTACTCGGGCAAAGTTTGTCAAAGTCTCAAAGATGTCATGCAGCATGCAAAAGCCCTATTAGATCTTGGATCGCCAACTGCTACTCACGTTGCATTATCTAAGGTCTTTTTTAAAAAAAAAAAGGTTTATCTGACGTCCATTTGACTTGTTGGAAATGAATAAATGATACAGAATGGACGTATGTAATGCACGGTTTAATATAGCTTCATCAATCGTTAAACAACTACATTATTTTATGGCAAAATTGGTCTCATACCACCGAAAGATCCCAGGTTTGGGTTTGTACCATCAAAAGACTCCGGTTCACTTTAATACCACCCAAAGATTCTTTTGTTTCCTTTTTTACCACTCCGTTGGCCTCCCCTCGATCTCCCGTTACTGCCTCCGTTATCTCCTCTGGCGCGACTGTTCAGTGCCTCGATCGATATCTCTCCCGCGCGATCTCCCCCAGCGCGATCTCTTCGTCCCGGTCGCCCCAGCGCCGGTTGGCCGCCTGCTCCTCTTCCTCTCGGGCGCTGTCCACTCCTGGCCGCCCCCTATGCAGGCGCCTCCCCTCCTGGCCGCGCCCCTGCATTGGACATCGGCGGCTCCCCTCCTGGCCTCACCTCCTCGGCAAGCCACGCCTAGGTATGGCCTCTAACCCTAACCAATGGCACCATTATAGTTGAACCTCAATCCTAACCAGCACTAATTCACTAGGTTTGGTTCATCACCAACAAGATCGTTGTTCTTCACCAAAATTTTTGGGCTTGTCAATTGGAAGAATCAACATTGCTATGGACAAAGCCATCATGCACGAAGGGTAAATTTTAAGAACCAACTTATCTCTAAATTACTTTTCTTCGTAATTTTTGCATATTGGGCAAAGACCTTAGTCACTGTTAGGTCTAAATTTTATTGCATTTTTTCAAAATTGATCCCAAGATGGCATGTAGAGTACATGTTAATGTGAAGTCTTTTGTCAGTATGATCGATGGTAGGCGTGTGTACAATAAGGGTAGATCAATTGAATGGGATGTGGATTCAGAAGAGTACTCGATGGTTGAACTGCAAAAAGACATCAAGGAGTACTATGAATGGGCAAGTTCCCAAGAGTGTAATATTTGGTATGCTGCGAGAGATGTTCAACTTGTGAAGCTTACTAATGACAATGAGCTACTGCAGTTGTTGAGGGTTTCTAGGAATGCATCATTTGTCATGACCGTTGACGAAGTTGGAGATGGATGATATGGGGCTGCCACCAAATGACGGACATGATGGTGGTATCGATTGGGCACTTGTATGTCAGGACTCGGTCTAATTGACCGAATCCTAATTGTGCATACAGTACTAGTCCCAGAAGATCATGGCTAGCACACACAATTTAACAACAATAATGGTACATTGCCTTCGAGTTACAATATTACAACATAGGGGACTAAGCGTCCCACAGAAGTCCGATTTAATACATCAAGCACGCACGCGGGCCAAGATACTGATTACACACACGGTAACGCAGAGCCTAACATGGCACGATTTATTCTAGCAGCTAGACTATTCCACAGGCGAAGCGGCAGGCAGGACACAACTCTACTCTTCGTCCTCGAAGTCCTCCTCCTCCTCGAAGTCCGGGTCCTCCTCGGATGGCGAGTCGTAAGGCGCTTCCTCGACTGTTGAAAATTTTGGAAGAGGGGAAGGAGAAATAGGGGTGAGTACAAAGGTACTCAGCAAGTCGAGGATATATGCTGATGGGGTTTAGTACAAATGGATGGCTTGGGCGTTTTATGAAATTGCGATTATTAGCCTAGTTTTGACAAAGCGATTTAGAAACATTGAATCTCCATATTTTCTTTGGGCTTTTCTCAAACAGTTCTCGCCACTTGGCCTCAGTGCCATAGCAAGAACAAAATCCTTTCTTCTTTTCTTTTCTCAAAACCGGCTAGGTCCATTCCGCGCGACACTTTCCGATAGGCCGTTACCCATTTCGGAATATCACCGGTGGCCCCTAGCTCAAACGAAATCCTTCTCAAACCTTACTTATCTTAAATCATTTGTTCAAAACCCTTTTTCTAAATTGATTTTAAAATGAAGGAGCTACCATATAATCAGTCCCTTCGCGCGCTCATAACCGCGAGCACGGCTATCATGATAGTTTTAACTCTGCAGAGCGGGTACGCTTTACCCTCGAGAGGCTACGCACCCAGACGATGTTTCGCCACAAGACCATCAACCACGAGGGCCAACGATCGGGCCCGTCCCATACCGGGGCTCGAGGTCGTACTGTAATGGCTCAGTTCATAGGATTATAGGATGAGCAGTCCTTAGACTAGGGGAGAATTTATATTTTAGCCCGATTTTCAAACCGGTGCCATACTGCACCAACTGACAAAATATCTCCCTAGTCGGAAAGATTTTGGGATAAGAGGAAAATCATTTCCTATTAAGCATCACCCTTGATGCGCTATCTTTAAATCATCCTTTCCCAAACATTTCTCAACAATATTCTCATTTCACACAAATGATTGAATCATTCCGCATAAATGATTTTAAGCATTTATCCTACCACAACATGGTATTTAAATAAGAGCAATTTATAGTTTAGCCTTAGGTTTAATCCTACCATTTTTCTTACCTTTTCTATTCGGCATAATAACTAATTCTAGCAAATACGGCATTTATCTTTTAAACTAGCATGCATCTTTTCAAGTCTAATAAATATTTTCTAAATAACCGAAAATGGCTTCACAATATGATCAAAGGGGACTTGCCTTGGTCAGATGACGGGTAGGAGCAACCGGCGGCTATTTGGGACGGGTCTAACCACGCGGACAACACATACAACATAATATAAACATCCATCAAACAGGAAACATTTATATATGATTTTGTTTTAAAAATCATGCACGAAATAAATATGCATGGAAATGTGATGCATGCACAACTATTTTATATTTTTACATTTTTATTAAATCAAGTGTATGCATCAAAATAATATTTTCATCATTTTTCTAAGGTTTTGAAAATCATTCGCTATTTGCTAGTTAATGCAAAATGATTAGTTTAATTTTTATTGTTATAGGTATTAATATAAATAGAGAGTTATTAAATTTTTGGATTATATTTATGTGTGCACTTTGAACTGGAAAGCGTATTTCGATCGAATACGTTTCCATTTATCGAGCCACACACACTACACAAAGCTAGCACTAATCTCAAAGCATGGGTCTTCTTCAACCTCAAGCCAAGCATGCACAAAGACGACAAAGACACACGCCATTGGAGCTAATCGAGCTCGGCTGGCCGGTGTGGCGACCTCCGTTCGCCAAACCGATCGCAAAATGGATTCCTCTCGACTCGGCGCCTCCAAAGGACCCTATAGCGGTGATCGCCGACCGCGCAAGACGACGACGTATTTTTATACATAGCTACGATTGCATGCTCTAAACTAGCTCGCATGGCTTCCATGGGAGCTCTAACTCGACATGGCACACGCAGGAAGACTACTGACCTCTCCGGGATCATCTTCCCAAGCTCTTGCGCACCTAGAGATGAGCGAAGCTTACCCAGAGAGGCGAATGAAGGCCTTCTGGCGGCGACTTCCTTCTTGACTTGGTGATGCTTGGTTTCTTCGACACGAGAAGAAGCACGGGCACGGCAGGCACCGAGCAAGGGAGGTAGGAGCACGAGCTCCACTTTATAGTTGAGAATGGCACGGCGAGCGTCGGACTTTACTCGACGGATGGCACAGTGTGAGGCAACGAAAGGCAAGTGCTATTGCACAATAGCAGTGGCGACAAGACGGCGAGGTCGGGCGCTTGGCGTGGCAGCGAGAGAAGGTCGTGGCGTGGTCTAGATCGCCGACGACGCACGCTGGTTGCAGAGAGTAACTCGCAGTTTACAATTTGAGTTCTGGAGCGATAAGCGTCTGCATCTGAGAGGAGAGAAGAGAGCAGAGAGAAAAGGAGAGAGAGAGAAAAGTTTTCTAATTTTTCCAATTTTGTTTTCTCTTTTCTTCTTTCTAAATAATTATTCAAAGGTCGAATATTAAATAGATTTTGACAAATTCACATGGGTTTGAAAGCTTCTAAATGCACCCATTGAAAATATTTATACCTTTTAAAATTAATGACCCAACCCATTTTCAAAACGGTTGCATGCAATGATGATGCCATGATGTTTTTCAACACGTAAATAGTTTAATATTTTAATTATGCATTTTAATGAAATTATTAACGTGCCAAATTTGGTTTTGAAAATTTGGGATGTTACATTGTACCAGATTATGGAGAAACTGTTGCAGGGCCTTCTAGGGGTGGAAGAGGAAGAGCATGATCATTTTATGGATTCAGGTGTGCATCCTGAAGGAGATGAACCCACGGGAGTGGACGAGGAGTGGAGGTACATCAAAATGGTCGAACAAAAGGATCATGTGTAACAAATGACTGACATTCCATATTTTGACCCACAAGGTGTCTCAGATGATGAGGCGGTTATTGATACCGCATTTGTTTCTCACACATCATATGATAGAGATAACCCGGTTATTGAGAAGGAGTCAACATTTGTGGACAAGAAGGCATTTATCATGGCTATCAAACAATATCCTATCAATAAGGAGTTTAAAACTGTAATCACACACAGTGATCCACAAAGATATAGGGCAAAGTGTGTGAATACAGATTGCCCATGGAATGTCTATGCAAGGAGAGTGCACGGTGGCACAACATTCATGGTATGTTTTCATATTTTTCTTTAGACTTGTACATTCATTGGGGCATTGTTGATTTACCTTTTTCTATATGCAGGTGATTAAAATTGGACCTGAGCATACCTGTTCAAGTACTACTAGGTTGAAGGGTAAGGAGGCGAGTAAGGCCTGGATTGCGGAAAAAGGAAAGGAGATCATGGCCAAAGAGCCTACAATCAGTGCAAGGCAGTTCCAAAGAAGGCTAGAACACTAATTTAATATTCCTCTGGAGTATAATAGAGTTTGGGCTGGGAAGCAGGCTGCCATGGCAGATATCCATGGTTCTTGGGAGGGTAGTTTCAAGCAATTATGGAATTTCAAGGCTGCACTGGAGAAGACTTGTCCTGGCAGTATTGTTGAGATTGATTGTTAGAAGGTTGCTGGACAAATGCGTTTCTCCAGGATGTTTGTCGCTATTAGATCATGTGTGGATGGTTCCTAGTTGGTTGCAGGCCATACCTTGGGATAGATTCTACCCACTTGACAGGTAGATAATGGACAACTTGCAGCAACGACAGCCATAGATGGCCACAACTGGATGTATCCAGTAGCTTACGGAATCTTTGATAAGGAGACAAATTCTAATTGGGCTTGGTTCATGACTCAGCTAAAGAGGGCAATTGGCACACCCTTGGGATTGACAATTCATACAGATGCTTGCAAGGGTCTTGACTTCGCCGTGGGTCAGGTGTTTGGCGATGCAGCAGAGCATAGGGAATGTTTCAGACACTTGATGATGAATTTTAGAAAGAAATTCAAGGGAGATGTTCTCAAGTACATGTGGCCAACTGCTTGGTCTTGCAAGCCTGAGAGATATCAAATGCTATTGGAAAAGGTTGCACAAACTTGCCCACAAGCTATCAATTATCTTCAAATCCACCATAAGCACCTGTGGTCTAGGGCCAATTTCGCAGAGGTATGCAAGGTTGATTATGTTAATAACAATATTTCAAAGTGCTTTAATAATTGGATCAAGGACTTAAAAGATTTGCCTGTAGTTGATCTCATGGATAGGATAAGAGAGAAGATACAACAAAAAAAGCTACAAAGCAACTGATTGCTAATAGGATGGAAGGTAATATCCTACCCAGTGTTATACATGAGTTAAACATGAAGAGTAGGGGGTTGAAATACAACGTTGGTAGGAGTGGGTACATGAAGGCTGAAATATCAGGATGTAGTATGGATGGCTCCACCTGGAGATATGGAGTTGATCTACTTGAACATACATGCTCTTGTGGACAGTGGGATATATCTGGTAAACCCTGTACTCATGCTATCTCATTCATCACATCTTTGCGACAAATGTAGCATTGAGGATTATGTGAGTGATTACTACTCAGTACAGAGGTTCAAAGATTGCTATCATTTTGAGTTGTGCCCAATGGATGGCAAGGCACAATGGCCAGAACTGAACCCAGGATTTAATATGAATCCACCAAAGCTTGAAAGGTCTGTAGGCAGGCCACGAAAAATAAGATTCAAGAATAGTGGTGAGCCAGGCAAGAGGGGCCCATATCAGTGCAAAAATTATTTTCAGTTCGATCATATTGAGAAAGGTTGTCCAAATGTTAGGATTGAGCCTGACGAGGAGATACCAGAGCCACCCGCCAGGAACAGGTAATACGCTGCAACCCCTAGTACTTTTAGCATCTTACCCTAGTACTTTTTACCATCTTATTTTGCATGGCTTGATTTATTTTTTTCTTTGTAGGAAGAAGAAAGCTACATATGAGATGTAGAGGACATCATATTCTGAATCTATGCATTAGCTTATATTTGTGATCCTACGCAGTGTTCATTGTGTCGGTGCCTAGCTGCTTCTATGTTCACGAACCCTTTTGTAAGGCATGTTTAGCCATAATGGATCAAATCACTATATTTCAATGTTTTCTTGTGATGAAAAGCCTCATATATATGTGCTGCTTTAAGGGATCAAATCACTATATTTCAATGTTTTCTTGTGATGAATAGCCTCATATATTGCCCAGCTTGGTTCATTGTTTGTATCCATTTGTTTCCTATATACACGCTGTGTGTGATGATGAGGATCTAAGATGGATTTGGCTTGTACTCGTATGATACTGCACTGCACTCTTCTTCTGATACTCGTATGGTGCTGCATGCATGCAAGCTAAGCTGTGAGCCATCCATGGCGCCCGGGGCTGCAAGGGAGCGTGATTGCAAGCTGCGAGCCATCCATGCATGCATGCAAGCTGAGCTGCGAGCCATCCCCAGCGTTACGTGAATGATTAGGCAACGATTAACGTGAACACCAACGGGAGGGGAACAGAGTGGTATAAAAAGGAGAGGAGGGAACTTTCGGTGGTATTAAAGTGAATCAGACTTTTTTGGTGGTATAAACCAAAACTATGGATCTTTCGATGCTATAGACCCAATTTTGCCTTATTTTATCATGGTTAACATGTGTTGTCGATTGATGTGGGATAGAACAGCCTAAGGCACCGAAGAAAAAGAGATAACATCTTGCGTGCCAAATGCCAATGCGATTGAGCCTAATCATGGAGGCAACAATTCTTTGCCAAACTCGACCAGCTATTTTTGTTTGAGGGAGGCCCTCACGTCGTTCCATGGGCGGCTCGGGGGCGACGCAGCAGCGCCCCCTCCTAGCCTCCACAAACCCTAGCGTCGCTGTCGCCGCCGTCGGCCGTCGGCGGCGGCGGCGGCCCCCCTCCTCCTCCCTCCCCCTCCTCCTCCTCCCCAAGCAGCGTTTTGGTGCCATGGCAAGGCGGCGCCGTCCCACCTTCCATCGCCGCGGCGGCGGCGTCCCTCCATCACCTCGGCGCAGCTCGACCCAGCCGGCGCCGCCGCCTCCTTCTCCCGACACGGCGGCCGGCTGCGCGCCCCCCTCTCTTCCTTGGCGCAAGCGGTGGCCCGACCTCTACCCACGGTCGAGGCGGCGGTCGCCGCCTCTTCCTCTCCCCACCGGATCGCAACTTCTCTCCCGCCAGATCTGCGGCGGCTCCACCTCCGTGAGGTGCTGGCCACGCGCCCCCAATATCTCTTCGGCGGCGCCCCTTCGTCTCCTCGGTGCCGCCCGGCCGCCCCCTTCGTCTCCCGGCGTGGCGGCGGCAGCGCACCCTCCTTCACCTCGGCGCGACGGTCTGCAGCGGCGGCGGCGGCCTAGAGGCGCCGCCTCTCTTCCTCGGCGTGGCGGTGTCGCGAGCCGCCCCTCTTCCTCTCCCCCGGCCAGATCTGGCGGCCGGCTCCGCCTCCACGAGGTGATGGCCACGCGCCGCACAGGTGGCAGCGGCGCGGTCCGGTCGTGCAAGTAGCAGCGGCGCCTCTCCGCGGCGCGCCGGCAACTTGGTGGCCATCTCGGCGGTATTCTTCCTCGCCATACCTCCGCTGATGGTGCATCGTTGGCTGGAAGTCAGCTCCGGGGTTGTGGCGTCCGCTATGCCTTCGGCAGTAGCGAACCCATCGTGCCCCTTTTCTCTAGCGAGGTCCCGCCTACCGTCGTTCTACCCTCCCCTCCCTGTGAGGTGTACGTTCGCGGTGGCGGCGTCTTCCTTGCTAGGTCTTAGGGCTCGGCTCTCCCTCCACCTGGCGAGGTCCCGCTTTCATTGTCTTTCCCTCCCCTCTCTGCGAGGTGCTAGATGGTGGTGGCGGTTTCTTCCTCGACGGGTGGCGGGGTCGGGTGGCCTACTTCTTCGGCTTCGTGGTGCCCTCGTTACCTCGCTCATCGACTTTGGCTGACGTCCTCTCCGGGAGTGTCTGCGGTTCTTCGTTGCTTGGCTTGGTCCCGTCCTTGTCGTCTTGGACCTCCTTCTGCTACGGGGTGCTTGTTGGTGTGGGTGGCGTCTTCCGTGTTAAGTGGTGGCGCTTCGTGTGCGCTCTTCGGCCCTGCGGCTTCAGTCTGCGACTCGGTTGGTGATCTTCTGTGGCAGCCGCTTTGTGCATTGGTGGGGGGAGGGGCTTGGGCGAAAGCCCTGCCTATTCCTAGGTGGATGGTGGCGTCACCTTTGGTGACGTTCCCCTCGTTGGAGGCATCATCTTACAGCCCCTTCCCTCATTTCGGGTGAAAACGCTGGTGGTCGCATGACGGCGGCAGGTCTTACCCATCGTTACCTTATTGGAGGCGTCGTGTTAGTCACTGCTGCACTTCTTGGTTGTCTACTAGGTCTGCTAATTCAGAGTCGTCCGTCGTTGTGTGTGTTGGTAGTGCGCTCGGCGTGGCCGGTGTTGTTTCCTTCCCCTTTCCTTCCAGTTGTGTGTCACCGCAAGGTCTCTTGGCCTTACGCGTGTGGGTGCGGCCGTTTGGCCGGGGTGTGCAGCAGCCTTGCTGCGTTGTAACTCTTGTAAATTTGGTGCGTCGCACCGTTCTTCTTCTATCAATGAATGGACGGCAGCTCTCCTGTATTTCCCTTCAAAAAAAAAAGATTGAGCCTAATCATTAACGTGTGATGCACTTCGATTATTGCCATCTATGCCACTGGAGAAACTTTTTTTTCTAAACCGTGTACAATTGCAAACATTCGAAAAAACTAAAACTTTTGTAAACTACTAAAAGAATGAAAGTAATGCATATATTTGATAACACGTGATTCCTTTAGGATACTTTTAGTATGTTTATATATCTTAAAAAAAGTCTCCGTCAAAAGCAAATAGGGTATGTTAGTTTGTAACCTTGGATGACATGCCAATACAAAAGTCATGGCCAAGCGTGAGGCTGCAGTCGGGACCGGCGTGCATCGGCAAGCCAACTGAAGGCGCTAACGGAGGATTTCCTTGCAGTCGCCATATCCGCACATACAGTAGAAATTCGACGGGGCTCCAAATTTTTTCGTTGGTGGGCAAGCGGAGGGTGAGCGACGACCGCCCATCCAAATGTGCCCTACAAAGCATATAGAGTAATTGTGATGAGAATGTAAGAGTGGTTACTCAAAGATGGCACATAAGGGGGGTGGCAATGTGGCATATAGAGTTTTTTTTCAAGGAAAAATGATTTTCAGTTTCGTCCATTCGTTTAGCCTAGCTACGGAGAATCTAGTGGTTATGGGGATGACCTACTTACAGTGAGCTCAGGCACGTCCAATCACAGGGGAGCAGGTACTAGATGGCAACTGCGTTGGAGACGTGTTGGTGATCCATTTGTTCATGGTACTGCGCTGGTACATTGTTTTCTTTATCAAGCTAATGAAGGATCCGTTTACTAATCATGGTCACCATATTGATTTGCACTCCAAACTAAAAAAATCGAGTTGAGCTTGTAGAGTACAATTTACACCTTGATCCGTCCTTGTTGAGCATAAACGTGTTGATCTTTTTGTTACTCATTGGCAACCGGCAGGAGTAACTAGTTGGTGCCTATGTATAAAGTTAATTATAGATGACCAATAAACCATACATTTGTTAAGCCCGAAGGACCGTATTTGAATCTATCATGATAAGGACCAGTTTAGAGACCTCTTGATTAGTGTATAAATCTACCGGTCGGTTTCAAATCAAAGTTAAACCTTATTCAGATATAGCCAAGGAAAAACCCAAATCATGAACAAAACTTTTCAAAATTTATCCTAAAACTCTAGCATACATTTAGGAGGACGGACATTCGAATACGAGCCTAGATAAATTAGATCATTTTTTAAGAACTACCCTGCTTCATAGTAAGATGCTTGAAAGCCAACCAACAGGGTTAAAATCTGCCAGAGAACAACAAAATTTAGACTACACTATTGATTGTGGGTTGTAGTTGTGGATCCCTGTGGCACTTAAAAAAGAACTCCTACCATCCTTTACCAAGCTAGCAAATTACTTCTTTTCAGCTTAAAAACCAACTAAATGGTATAACTTAGAATTTATCATGTTTGTACAAGTGATACGTGGTAGCATTTTGTAGTTATTTCTTGTGGACTTTGTTAGATTCTTCTCATATATCTCAAAAAATATTTTTTTAATACTTTCAAAAAAATCAAATCAAACAACTTTTTAAGCTGAATTAAAGAGGGCAAGTTGACTTTTGTTTCGCATGCCCTTGTCTCTTCTCTTTAATATAGCCTCGAAGAAAGTTTGGACTGTGATACTGGTACGAAGTACGAACTGATCAAATGGTCGTATTCAAATTGCAGGTGGTCGCAGTTAAGCCTCGCAGGATGACATGGACGCACGCATATCGGCGGCATTACATGCCACTCACAAGTGGAAATGGAGCCCCTTGCAGACAGAAGGAAATTGTGTGGGGCCACTCCGTTGTCCCTAGCTCTAGTGCCACGTCATGACTGGCTTGCAGGTCATGGCCTCCAATTATGCCACTTTGTTCTCTATGGCAGGCAATTCCGTAGCCACAAATATGGCTAGACAAAAATAAACCCCTAAAGTGTGAACAAAAAAGACTATGCATTTTCCATTGCTTTGAGCACCGAACCAGGAAATGGAAGAGACGGTGATGGAATACATAACTATAGGGAGATGGGGCTAGACCAAAAGTTTGAGCTAGATGAGCCACCCAAAATCAGATCAAGCTGAAACTGTATTTGAGCCGATCTCGAGCCAGGTGTAGAGCTTAGTTATACATCAAGTTGATCTCGATCAGATCTCGAACCGCTCGATTTTAGCGCAAATGCTTGAATACCTATCCAAGAAGTAACAATTCCAAACGGCCTAGACTAAACACCCTAACATGCACCTGGCCACACAACGACGACTCATAAACCATGGTTCACCACCTTGGCCTAGACGGTGGCCACCTCCACATTAATATGTTAGGTGACTTATATATGTCAACTACTAGGTAACTAACTCCCTACCCCCATACTCCCAATTCCATTCTACATCCAGTTTGCCTCTCGCTTCTCGGTCTCTCACCCACAATGCCCACATCACCGCCTCATCCATCTATTCTCTTGACATCTCCCTCCGGCTCTCCCCAAGTTCCTAGTGACCTTGCACTGCAAGGCAGCACATGCCGGTGCAACACGGTGGCATCGGCGGCGTCGGTGCGCGATAGAGACAGTGCCCTTGCTTATCTTCATCCACGCGTTTCACGCCTCTCTATATGCTCACCGCTCTAACACTATGTCTCTCGCATCTATGACTGTTTTTATGGAATATTATTTGATATCAATCATATTGTCGACTGTTGAGATAACGATCTCAAGTCGCTAAGGTTCTTTAGAAGTGAGATAGGAGACACGCCGAACAACCACGAACAACAACGAACAGGAGACTGGGGTTTTTATCCTGGTTCAGGCCTCTCGGGGGATATAATAGCCCTACGTCCAGCCTTTCTTATATATCAGGAGTGATTACAAGAGATGGCTCGACGAGACGAACAAGTCTCGGCGAGATTATGGTGTATATCAGGTGCTAAAAGCTAGATCAAGTCCCCTCTACATGCCGTAGGGGCCTTGTTTATATAGTGCTTGAGCAAACCGACCTCTGGGGAATATCGGCCGGCTAACTACGAGATCGTAACGAACTCAACGTGCCAAATATATCCCGAGGCAGATAAGGCATACTCCTAGTCTTGGGGATCACGACTCCTAATCCAATCCGGGAAACCAACGTCCGGGTCTTCACGTAGCCGCAGCAGACTCTTGTTCGAGACGGACTCAAACACGATTCCTTGACCGTTACGCATCACGCCAGCCAGGAAGCTGTTCGGCAAGATGCATATGGGCCAGATAGAACCTTCCAGGGAGCTGGGCCCTGGTAGATGTTTGATTGGGCCGTCAGGGAGTGGGCCATGGCAATGGGCCGTAATTTTATCCCCGACGGCTAGCCCCGAGACTCAAGTGGAAGGACTCACTAGAGTGGGGTCTTCCTCTTGAGACTCAAGTTCTGAAGAGGAAATTTTGTTGCTACAAAGGCGTGTAACAAGCGACCGACCAGGTTATGGTTCAACCGAACAAGACTTGTTCGGGACGGACGAACAATCTAATCAAGACCGAGCAACTCGTCGCGTCGAGCAGGAATCACATCTGCCGAAAGCGAGCACTCACCTTCAAAGGGAACCTTTGGAAAAAATAGCCATTGGCGATTCCAAGCAGTAACTTTCCGTGTGCCAGATGAAAAGCAGCGACCGTTTTACCTAGCCGTCGTGGTAAAAACTAGCCGTTTTGTGACAAAACCGTTGCAGAGCTGCTCATACGGGACTATAAAGCACCTAAGCCGCGCATGCCGACCACTCGCCTCGCGCCTTTCCTCTCCAAGCCCTAACTCCAACCACACTCGGCATCAAGGAGCCGAACTCCACCCTCCAGCCTGTTCGTCAAGCCCTGGGAACTGCCATGGCCAAGTTCACTGGCACCAGCCTGACCGAGGAGGACACGAAGGTCCGGGAGGAGGAAGGACACATTGACGCCGATAATGGAGGTCGCCGGAGAGGAGGAAATTCGAGCCGCTCGAGGAGAGTTAAATCGACCGAGCAGATTCGCCTGCTTGGGTTGAGGTCTCCCAAGAGCGACTTTGTCGAGGCCTTCTTGAACATCAGCGGATTGGAGGTGGCGAACCTCAATCCGAATAGCATCCTCCAGATGGTCGTCTTCGCACACCTGTGCGAGGGCTATCTGGGTATCGATCCACCGGTGGGGCTGTTCGTCCACTACTATACAGTGACGAGGAGCAGCTCCGCCGCTTCGGGGCTGGGGTGCTACTACCTCAAGCTCCGCGGCCGCCGACGACGACGCGCCGTACCCGCCCACCGCCGCTTTCGACTCGATGGGCACGTAGTGAACGAGGTGGTTCTACACCAAAGCGAGCGACGACAAACAAGCTCGTCTTCACCGGAAGGCGCTGCGAAGGAACGCCAATGCCTCGGCGGAGATGACCGCCGAGGATCGGTATTTGACGAGGAAGATCGCCTCCTCGTGAGCCTCGGGCTCCGCAGGCGGAGATCATCCGGGACTTCACAATGACAGGATCTGTCATTGCGGAGAAGACCCTATCCTTCTATAAGATAGAGGATGGGAAGACATCTCGAGGAAAGCACGGGTAAGTGCCTTTAAGACTCAACATTTACTTGATAACTCATCCGAGCGAGGACTAACGAGGCTCTCTGCTTTCGGGCGGACAAGCCAACCGGCGCATGGGTGACTGAGCGGGTCGACGCCATGCTGAAGGCAGCGAAGAAGGACGGCGAGGTCATCGGCGAGGTGGTCTATACCTGTCCGCGGAATGTGCTCGTACGCACGGCCGAGGTAATTGCTTGAACTCTGGTCCGTGTTACCGGATCCGCACCGTCATTAAATGCTAACATCCGCTTCTCCAATGCGTAGGAGGACCAACTGATCCTCGAGGGGATCGTGGAAGAGCTCTCCGGGTCGGAGAAGGAGAAGGCGAAGAAGGGAAAGACTAAGGTGGCCACAAAGCCTAAGGTGGCGGCGGAGCCGACGCGAAGCTCGCCGCAACACGGCGGCCGCCAGCTAGCGAAGGAACCACCCGCGGCGACGGAGCGCCGAAAGCGAGCACAAGCCAAGGCAGTCAGCCAATGAGGAGGAGACCAAGTTCTCCTCCTCATCGAGCAAAGCGACGAAGAGGTAAAGAACATGACCCTTTGGCTTAGGTGTTACACGCTGGCTCACCGGGCCATACAAGACGGCACAAAGAGAGTCACCGAAGCGAGAGGAGGCTCAAGGAAGAAGTCGCCGCAAGGAAAAGCTTCTTGCGTTTGCGAGAGAGCGCCACTCACCAGGAGCTGAGTTCATCGCCATGAACACCCAGGCCAAAGCGAACAAGCCGCTAAGGAGCCCCCGAGAAAGAGGCGGAAAGTCTTGGCGACGAAGAAGAAGATCGAACCCTCCACGGCAGGTATGTAGTAACAAATCTTTCGACTTTACTATCTTTCTGACTGTGTTAGGCTCAAATAACCTTCTTTTCATCAGCTGCCCAGGAGGAGATTGCCACGGACGACGCCGAGGCGGCAATCGAAGGTCTCTGCCGCCCGAGCACACGCGTGCGTCGCGGCGAGAAGATTGGCCGACCTCAAGGACAGCTGGCAACGTGGAGCCTGCTCCCGCCAGACTCCAGCGACCAACTCAACGCGCTGAAGGGAGCGGTGGAGCGGCTGGAGGCAGAAGAGGCGGTACGCAGCGCCACGGATGGCGGGGCCAAGGCGATGGCTCCGCAAGTTGCCCGAGGTGGGACCGAGCAGACGGTCCCGCCGGGCACTTCGTCGCAGGGGCAACCCATTCTTGAGGCGACGGAGATGATTGGCGAGCAGGGCGAAAGCCCTGCTGCCGAGGAGCAAGAAGAAGGCCACGGCGGGCGCATAAGCCGCCCGCGCTGGAAACCCCAATGTTGCCTGGTGGGGCGACACCGACTTCGCCCGAAGGTGACCGGGCGGAAGAGGAAGAAGGGCAGGAGCGCGAGGACGAAAGTTCTCCGCCCGTCGCTCCCGCCCCCGAGGAAGTGCGCTCCCGCAAGATGAAGGAGCCCAGAGGACGGCGGCAAGAGCAACGCGCCCGTCGCATCCCGCACGAGCGAGGCTTCGTGACTCATGGTCTCGAAGATCGCCTGCGCCGGGGACTAAAGCGCCGGCTCGGCAAGGTAAGCTCGAAATCAAGCCTAACCCTGGTCGTGCTATATCATCGCTAAGTGGCTAAAATGACCTTCTTCCCCAGGTCTTCAAGGACACCATGGAGGAGCTCGAAGAAGGCGTTACCACCGAGCGAAGCGCCGTGCTGGCGTCCCTCCGGGAGCATCTCCGGACGCGGGAAGCCGAGGCGGGGACTTTACGCCGCCAGGCAAGCGGGCGGGCGGCGAAGGTAAAGAAGCTGAAAGCTCAGCTGGCCAAAGAGAAGCGATCCTCCGCGGCTCTTCGGGAAGAGGCCGAGGAGCTTCGCGCGCAGGCCGCGAGGGCAAGCGTCGCGGAAAGGGAGCCGGGCCGCACGAAGTGGCTGGAGGAGCGGCTTCGACGATGTGTCCCAACAAAGGAAGCCGCCATGGCGCGACGTCAAGGAGCTTAAGGCCCAGCTTGCCAAGGAAAAGCAAACCTCCGCGGATCTCCAAGCGAAGATCTCGACTCTGTGGGCTTCACAGGAAGAGATCGAGGAGATGCGCAGGATGGTAGTGCGGGCGATCACCTCGGAGAAAAGAGTCAAAGAGCTGGACGAACAGCTCAAGACTACCGAGCAGAGCGCTAGCTAGAGCAGGGATCTGACCGAGCAGCTTCGTACCAAGACCGAAGAGGTCGAAGCTCTCCGCGTGAAGGCAACAGAACAGGCCAGGGTCAGCAAGGAGGAAGCCGATCGTCTCCGAGCTAAGGCCAGAGAGGGTTTCAAAGCCCAGGAGGAAGTCCTGCGCCTCAAGGAAGTGGTCGAGGAGCTCAAGGAGCAACTCGCTTCTAAGTAGCTGCAGGGCTGTAACCCAAAGGGGACTTTTGTACCTGCAACTTTTAATTAATAAAAACTTACCTTTTTCTCTCGCAAAAAGAGCAAAGAAAAGAGACAAGAACGAGCGAGCAACTAAGGGCAAAGGCAACACAGTAGCTAGAAAGTTTTAAGAAAAACGGTGAGAACGCTTAGCCTAACTCCGGCCCCGTTGTGCAGTTGCTCGGAAACTGAGTTTATGAACCCGAGCAGTGCACAAGAGAAAGAGCGACGCCTAGCCCCGATGCAGACGGTGCTCGAAAACTGAGTTATGAATTCGAGGGCGTCGAGAAAGTAAGAGCGACACCGTATCCCGATCAACGTATTCCAAGAAGCGGTCGTTAACGTAAGTTAGGTGATTCGGAGGATAACCGGACAAGGAAAGTGCCTCTGCGCGGAGGGCTTACGAGAGCAGACTTTGCCAAGTGGTCGCGCCAAGCGGTAAGTGCCTCTGCCGCGGAGGGCTTACGAGAGCAGACTTAGCCGCGAGGTGAAAAAGCCATGTTACGCAACCTTGAGTTGTGGATCTTGTTGAAACCGGATACAGTAGGAAAAAATCCTTAAGATTGGAGCCAAGTGTTCGCAGCCGGGCGACCATCAAGTGTTACCAGAGAAAGGGTAGTCTTGAAAAGACAGAGACGTGAAAAGGCCGCAGAAGACCGTGAAAATTTCACTATAAATGGATTGAACTTTACATGGAGCCCGACAGACTTGGACGAACAAAGGCGCGAAGTTTGACAAAAAGCGCGAAGCTAAGCAAACACAGAAAAGACCTACACAAAGAACTTACGAAGTTGGTCGATGTTCTAAGTCTTGGTCGACTCTCTCCGTCCTCGATAGCAGGCGAACGGCCCGGGCGGCGCAAGAAAGCGACCGTGAACGGGCCCACCCTGTGAGAGTTAGCTTGTTGGCATTGGACGGGTTACGAACACGGTAGCGAGCGAGATCGCCTACCGCAAAGCCCTTGGTCGAACTGATTTGGCGGCGTGCGTGAAGATCTTCTTGGTAGCGTGCCATTCTGACTTGTGCCCGATCGCGTGTGCCTTCGAGGAGGTCGAGATCGAGTAGGCGCTCTTGCTCGTAGTCAACGAAGTTGACCGAGCTCGTGCGAGGCGAACCGAGTACTATTTCGGTGAGCGGGATGGCTTCGCACCATAGACCAATTGGACGGAGTTTCCGGTTGTTCTACCGCCAGAAGTCGAATCGCCCAAAGGACGGAAGGAACCGTCAACCCAAGCCTTGTTGTGCTCGCGGAGTGCCGCGAACACGCGCCGTTTGATACCCTGGACGATCTGTCCGTTAGCTCGCTCGACTGCTCCATTGCTCTGTGGATGTGCCATAGAGACGAAGCAGACCTTGGTGCCCGGTGCTCGCAGATTCTGGAATAGCTAGCCGAGCTGGTACCGTTATCGGTGATCGACTTATGGGGATCCCAAAGCGTGACCACGTTGCTTTTGAAGAAGCGCCACGGCCGTTTTGGCGTGAAGAGATTTACACGAGCTCGCCTCAATACACTTTGTACAAGTGTCAATGGCGGCGGCGGTGTGTATAGCCCTTGTACCCCTTAGGGAACGGGCCGAGCAGATCCAGTCCCCATGTGGAGAAAGGCCATGATGGGGGGATCGTTTGGAGCTCTTGGGCGGGCTTATGTGCCTTCCGGGCGTGAAATTGACAAGCTTTGCACTTTGTCACGATCTCCCGGGCATCTTGTAACGCAGTTGGCCAGTAATAGCCCATGCGAAACGCTTTGCCGACCAGAGTTCTGAAGGAGGCGTGGTTGCCACAGGTACCCTCGTGTATGTCCCTAAGAAGGAACACACCCTCCTGCTGCGAGATGCACTTGAAGAGAACTCCCAGAGCACCTCGACGGTAAAGGATGTCGTCCATAAGCTTATATGGAGCAGCACGTCTTATAAGCCGGGAACGCTCGGCTTCGTCTTCGGGCAGGGTCCCATCTGCAAGGTACCGGACAAATGGCGTTGTCCAACCCCACTGTAGCGATAGCGGAGACAAGCACCACATCTCTGTTGCCTCGTCCGGAGACGTGATTGAGGGCTTGTGAAGGTGCTCGACGAGCACCCCTGCCGGAGCAGGTTTTCGTGAGGATCCATACTTGGACAGTTGGTCGGCCAGAAAGTTGTCCTTTCTGGGCACGAAGAGCACCTCGAAAAATCGAAAGTGCCGCTCCAACTTCCTCACTTCAACCAGGTACCGCGTCATTGAGTCATCGCAAAGATCGATACTCCTTGTTGACCTGGTTGATGACCAGCTGTGAATCTCCCTTCACAGTCAGCCGTTGGACACCGAGCGACTTGCACGCTCTAAGTCCCGCGAAGAGGGCCTCGTACTCCGCAGCGTTGTTAGTCGCCGCAAAGTGTAGTTGGATAGAATACTGGAGTTGCTCTCCTTGAGGGAAGATGAGAACGAATCCAGCCCCCGAGTTTCCAGTACGCGAGCCATCAAAAATATGGTCCAAGGGGGGTCATCAGGTTGCTCGGGAGCTTTCTGGGATTTGGGCGGCAGGTCCATTCGGCGACAAAGTCAGCCAAGACATGGGACTTAATAGCAGTTCGGGCAGTAAACAAAATATCAAATTCTGCCAGTTCCATTGCCCATTTAGCTATACGGCCGCCAGCTTCCTTGTTCCTTATAATTTCTCCAAGAGGGAACTTGGTCGGGACCAGTATTTGATGCGTCTGGAAATAATGGCGAAGCTTTCTGGAGGACATGAGTAAGACGTAGAGCAGCTTCTGGACCTCAGGGTAACGCTCCTTCGATCCGTGAAGCACCTCGCTCACGTAATAGATTGGCCGCTGGATGCCTTCCCTTTCCACCGTCAAGACCGCACTCACCGCTTGAGGCATACAGCCGAGATAGAGTAAGAGCTGCTCGCCGTGTTGCGGGGTGGTCAAGACAGGTGGGTTGGACAGGTATTGCTTTAGATCTTGAAAAGATCAATCAGCTTCCTCTGTCCATTCGAAACCATTGTGCTTGCGCAGGGCCTTAAAGAAGAGCAGCCCGCGTTCGCCCTGACGGGAAATAAACCTGCTCAGAGCAGTCATCCGTCCGGTGAGGCTCTGAACTTCCTTGACGGTAGTTGGAGCCTGCATGTTTTCAATGGTCTCGATTTTTTCGGAGTTGGCCGAAATGCCTTGCGAACCAATTACATAACCGAGCAACATTCCAGATCGAACACCAAAGGTACATTTCTCTGGATTTAACTTTATTCGATGCCTGGCGAGGTTACGAAACGTCTCGGCCAAGTCTTTTACATGATCTGGAGCATACTTGCTCTTATAACTATGTCATCGACATAGACCTCCAGGTTTCTTCCGCGCTGTTCTGGGAAAGTCTTCTCCATTAAGCGCTGGAACGTGGCACCAGCATTACGCAGACCGAAAGACATGGTCGTATAGCAGAAAGTGCCGAAGGGGGTGATGAAGGCAGTCTTCTGTTCATCCTCGGGAGAGATGCTTATTTGGTGATAACCGGAGTAAGCATCCAAAAAACTCAAAAGCTGGGCATCCGCAGTCGCGTCGACCAGCTGGTCTATGCGTGGCAGCGGGAAGTTGTCCTTGGGACAAGCAGCATTCAAATCTGTGTGATCGACACACATCCTCCACTTACCGCCTTTCTTCTTTACGATGACAGGGTTGGCCAGCCACTCGGTGTGATCAACCTCGCGGATGAATCCGGCAGCGAGCAGCTTGCCGAGCTGATCTTTAATGATCCCCTGCTTGAATTCCGAAAAGCGACGAAGCCTCTGGCGAACAGGCTTTTTGCCCGTCCGGACGGCCAGTTTGTGCTTGATAACCTCCCTTGGGACTCCGGGCATATCAGACGGCTCCCATGCAAACACGTCTGCATTAGCTCGGAGGAAGGCAATGAGCTCGCTTTCCTATTTGGGGTCCAGATTGGCCCCCAGATGAACTGTCTTGGAGGAATCATCCAGAGACAGCGGAACTTCCTTGGTCTCACCCCCTGGCTGAAGGGAGACCCTAGGGCGTGCAGACTTGGTCTGCGGAACTTCGGGACCACGCGGCGGAAGCTGGTCGACCAGGGCAAGGGACTGCTCGTCGCAATCTAGAGCAGCCTTGTAGTTGCCCTTGACCGTAATCACACCGTTGGGGGGCCCGGTATCTTCACGCAATGGTATCCATGATGGGACACGGCCATGAACTTGCCAAGAGATGGCCGGCCCAGGATCGCATTGTACGTGGAAGGGAAATCGACCACGTCAAACGTGATCAACTCCGTCCGAAAGTTGCTTGGACTGCCGAAGGTAACAAGCAGAACAATCTGCCCCAATGGCTGAACAGCTTCCCCCGGGACGATGCCGTAGAAAGACATCGCGACCTCTTTAAGCTTGGAGCGAGGAATCTGCATCTCGTCCAAGACCTTAGCAGAGAGCAAGTCCAAAGCGCTCCCGCCGTCGACCAAAACACGGCCAACTCTGGCGTTGCTGATGGTCGGAGCGACCACCATTGCGAGCCGCTGAGGCTTGGTCATCCCAGTGGGGCAATCCTCCTGAGAGAAGGAGATGGGGACCTCGGTCCACTTCATCGATTCAGGCTGAGGCTTGTCCTTTTCAACATTGTGGACCTCCCGAGCAGCTTCCTTGAGGCTGCGGCGAGAGGTATAAGCCGAGGAGCCACCGAAGATGACGGCGATATGGTTCACCGGCTCTTGATATTCATCGTCATCCCGATCACCATCATCGGTTTGGCGCTTGGCCTTACCGGCATCACCTTTTTTGGGCAGGGTGGGCATTGGGCCCTTGCCGTTGCAGAAATCCTCGAGTTTTGCAGCCCAGGTTCTACAATGGCGCGTATCATGCCCGTAGTTCTAGTGGAACTTGCAATATCGGTCACTCGGACCTTTTTTGCCTTGGTTGCCTCCCTGGGTGGGCTTCTTGCCCTTATAGTTATTGCTGGGCTTTTTCTGCCCATCCTTGGGAGGAGGTGTGCGATCTATACCGGCGACGGTGTTGTTCGCATCACCCTTCTTTTTCTTCTCGGATTTCTTGTCACCATGATTGTTGCTGCTCTTCTTCTTTTCCTCCACACCAGACTGGGCGGGCAGCTCGCCTTTGTCAAACGCCTTCTTGTACTGAACACGCTCTGCCGCGTTGGCATAGCGGTCAGCCGCCCTGAACAGGTCGTTGGCGGTCCAGGTCTCATTGATCTCGAGATCCTGGGTGAGCCGCTCGTCGCGGACTCCGTTTTTAAAGGCGCGGACAACAGATTCGTCCGAGATATTCGGGATCGTGTTGCGAATCTTGATGAAACGCTTCACGAAGTTGCGGAGGGTCTCCCCGTTCATCTGGATCATCTGGTGCAGATCATCCTCCTTGCCCAGACGCACGTAACAGCTCTGGAAATTGGCAATCAGAGCGTCACAAAGCTGGTTCCAAGAGCTGATGGAACCTTCTTGCTGATTGAACGACCATGTCCGAAAGCGGCACCCTCAAGGACAGTCGGGAGGTAATTTGCCATGACAAGCTCGTCACCCCCGGCCGCCATGATGGCCGTAGCGTAGATGGAAAGAAATTCCTCTGGGTTCTGGGTCCCATTGTATCTTTTCATGTGTCCGGGTTTGAACTTTGAGGGCCACCGAACAGAGCGAAACTTCGTCGAGAAAGCCCCTGACCCAAGGCGAAGACCGCCACCTTCCCGCGTAACCTAGCCTTGAGAAGGCGTTGGTCTGTTGGTCGGAGGAACTCTTGCCGGCGGGAGGTTTACGCTGGAGGAACTCTCGTGATAAGCCCCCGCTCCTTCCTCGTGGTCGCGACAACGCGCTCCTCGCGAGGATCCTCCGTGATCGTCGCGCGCGACGCTTGCCCCCGTGGTCGCGATGACTACGGGACTTGGCGGCAATGGCGACCACAGGCGGCTTGCTCGTGGGCGGTGATCGCCGGCGGTGGCGGTGGTCACGCGATCGATCGGATCGCCATCGCCCGAATCCACCGGGCGGGCTCGATCTGATGTCTGGATGGGGCTTCACTTAAAGACTTAAGGCCTTTGGTCAACTTCTCGAGGTAAGAAGCCACAGCGTCGCCCACGAGGACGAGATTGTCCTGGTGAGCGGATCTAATCACGGTAGCTAGGGCCTGGAGTCGCTCTTGGCTCTGCTCCAGGGGCCCTGGGATCCCCGAGACATCCGCGTCTTGTCCGTCGAGTCTGGGGCGCGGGGATTCTACCCGGCGGTGAACTTCGCTGGGGGTCTTGGCGTGGGTCGCAAAGGCGGTTACGTCGCCGACGTTCTTGTTGGTCGCGTATCTGCGCCAGAGTTTGGTTGATGGACTCGTCAAAAGTGCGGCGAACAACATCTTGCTCGCGAGCAGCTAATGCAGCTTCATCTGGATGCCGAGTAGAACCGATCTGCTCGATTTCTCCGGCCGCCGGGACCCGCGCAGGATTCGAAGTCCCTGCGCCGGTCATGTTGACGACGCGGTAGCCGTGCGATTGCGCGCTAGACTGTGTCATCACTGTGTCGCCACAGGATGAATCCACCGACATAGCCTTGGAATCTGATAGATCTAAACCAGCGTAAAGATCATCAGCTCCGTATTCATCGTCAATGACGGGAGCTCGACCTGAGACCATCTCCGGAGCGTATCCAGAAACTTCATCTCGAACCACGGACATCGATCTAGGTCGGTAAGATCGATTCGAGTGGCCAGGGGAAGAAACATCCTACCCTCCGAGTCGTAGCCCTCCGAAAGAATCTCTTGTATCGCTGACGGAGGTCGACATGTTCGATCTGCGTATCCCCACGGACGGCGCCAACTGTCGACGGTTGAGATAACGATCTCAAGTCGCTAAGGTTCTTTAGAAGTGAGATAGGAGACACGCCGAACAACCACGAACAACAACGAGCAGGAGGCGGGGGTTTTATCACGGTTCAGCCTCTCGAGAGATAATAGCCCTCGCCGGCCTTTCTTATATATCGGGAGTGATTACAAGAGATGGCTCGGCGAGGCGAACAAGTCTCGGCGAGATTATGGTGTATATCGGTGCTAAAAGTTAGATCAAATCCCTCTACACGCCGTAGGGCCTTGTTTATATAGTGCGAGCAAACCGACCTACCGAGGGAATATCGGGCGGGCTAACTACGAGATAAATAACGAACTCAACGTGCCAAATATATCCCGAGGCGGATAAGGCATACTCCTAGTCTTGGGGATCACGACTCCTAATCCAATCCGGAAATCAACGTCCGGGTCTTCACGTAGCCGTCTTGAGACTCTGTTCGAGACGGACTCAAACACGATTCCTTGGCGTTACGCATCACGCCCGGTCGAAGTGTTCGACAAGATGCATATGGGCGGATAGAACCTTCCAGGGAGCTGGGCCCTGGTAGGCTGTTTGATTGGGCCGTCAGGGAGTGGGCCATGGCAATGGGCCGTAATTTTATCCCCGACACATATCATGTTATTGCTTAGTATCTAAGGTTTTCATAGTTACATTGTCATTAAAAATCATGAGAAATGAGGTATTTGATGATTTTTGCAGCAAACCAAGACGATCTCGAGCTTAAACGCTCTCGAGCTCGAACCTTATAGTGAGTTCCATTGACTCTACACTGCAAGGCGGCATGTGCGGGTGCACAACATGGCGACATCGGTGGCACCGGTGCACGGTGACAACAACGCCCCTGCACCAACAACACCATCTACATCCACAGATCTCGTCGTCTCGTGCCTCTCTATATGCTTACTGCTCTATAACTATGTCTCTGCGCATCTATGACTGCTATTATGGAATATTATTGGATGTAAATCATATCGCGTAATTGCTTGGTATCTAAGGTTTTCATAGTTACATTGGCATTAAAAATCATGAAAAATGAAGTATTTGATGATTTTTCGCACCAAACCAAGTCAATCTCGAGCTTAAATTAATGGTCTCGAGTTCAAGCCTTATAGTGAGCTCGGCATAAATTCAATCCAAACTCATGCCTAGACATCTTCAGCTCGTTTAAGATCGACTCAAATCCACCTCAGCGGGAAGGGGTTTATCTGATGATCTTCCTAGGAACGAGAAAATGAAAATGATGACATGAACAAGGGAAAGGATGAGAATAGGATTCTATCCCAAGGAATCGAGATGGCAAGAAAATCCTTGGGATGTATTTAAAATCCGCCCTTT
Source organism: Raddia guianensis (assembly GCA_036346415.1). NCBI lineage: Eukaryota > Viridiplantae > Streptophyta > Magnoliopsida > Poales > Poaceae > Raddia > Raddia guianensis. The sequence goes on along the minus strand of CM070542.1, from coordinate 24,015,849 downwards.
CGTCATCACTAGAATCCTTTCACCTAGATGCCACACAAGCCCTATAAGAGTGTTAACATGGTGCTATTTCGCTCGTTGGGAAGAAGTCTAATCAACATTTTCGCCACAGTTACAGCCGCGGCCTCCATGCTAACCTAATAAAAGGGGCCGGAAGGCAGCGATCACAGACACCGAAAGAGAGAGATAGAGTTGATGCCACGGGAGATCCGAGTAGGCATGCGCCTGGGCCCCGCGCTGACAGCCGGCCATGCCAATATTTCTCAGTGATTTGGCACCGATCGGCCCATCCTACTGGCCAGTGTTGGATGATCGCCGCAGACTCTCCCTCCCTCCCCGAAAGCTGCTCATTTCTTTCCAGATCGTATCACCTCATCCCAGTGGCCGGTTTGAAGCTAACGAAAACGACACGCACAAAAGAATTCTCCGGACAGAGAGAGCTGCCAACTTGGAAACTTCTATCAGCACACTCTCAGCAGCCTCTATTAATTGGAAAAATACCCGAAATAATCCACTTTTAAATCATAATTTATAAAATAAACCACAGTTTAAAGAAATATCGGAAATGGCACCTGCTCCCGCCACCCCAGATGACGGCCGCCACGCGGAACGGCGGGAGCTCTGCTCGACCACTCGGCACGGCGGGGACCTCCAGCGGCGACACGTGGCAAGAAGCTGCAATGGCTGGGACACGTGGCGGCTCAGAGAGCTCCGCCATCCCCGACGGCGGGAGCTTCTGCATCACGACACGTGGCGTTTTTGGTCCACAAATCACAACACGGTTTATTTCTTTAGAACAAATCCACAAATATATAGTTTCTTTTTTAAAAGTTCCAAAAAATCTATATCAATGGTGTGTAAGTAACTTCCAAAATTTTAAAATATTTAATTTTTGGTTATATTTAGATTTAAAAATCACTGTGACAAAAAAATTAAAATATTAACGACTTTTTTCATGAATTATTTTTTTCATTGCTTTTCAATTTGATCAAAAATCATTTTTATTTTCTAAAAATCAAATTTTCCATGAACACCAAATTTGGACATGTACCCGGTACTCATGGGAAAATTTATTTTTTTGGAAACATTTGATTTTTTATCAAAATTGGGAAACTATCTTCTTTTTTAAATTCAAAATTTTAAATTCATGGAAAATTTTGATTTGAATTTAAAAACAATTTTTTTTGAAAAATATAACCTTTTTATATGTTTTCATGAACCAATATTCAATTAGTATCATATGTTGATTTTGCAAAATAATATCAAATTGAAATGCAATGAAAACAATTAGTTCATGATAAAGATGATTTTTAGAATTTTTTTGTCTCGGTGATTTTTAAATTTAAATTTAACCAAAAATTACATATTTTAAAATTTTGGAACTTTCTTAGACACCATTAATTATAGTTTCTATTTTTTTTAATTTTTGTTGCATATATTTCAATGCCACATGATTTTTTTAATTACAAAGGTACTTAGAACAAACTAGCAAGATTGCACCTGCCACGTGTCGCATGCAGGGAGCTCCCGCCGTGCGGGATGGCGGGAGCTCTCTGGAGCCGCCACGTGTCCCAGCGCTGCAGCGCCCCTTGCCACGTGTCGCCGCCTGGAGAGTCCCCGCCGTGCCGAGTGGCGGGAGCAGAGCTCCCGCCGTTCCGCGTGGCGGCCGCCATCTGGGGTGGCGGGAGCAGGTGCCATTTCGGGTATTTCTTTAAACTGTGGTTTATTTTATAAATTATGATTTAAAAGTGGATTATTTCGGGTATTTTTCCCTATTAATTGGTTCTCAAATTATAGACATTATAAAACAATCATGAAAATTTATGGTGAAAATAAATATTCAATCCTTTTCTTGTGTAGGAATCGAACTTTTTGCTGCAAGAATTTTGTAGTGTTCGAGTTTGTAAGAGTTTTTTTTCCCCCCAAAAGTGACTAGCCATACCAGCTGTGGTCTACATTGTGAGTGTAATTATCTATTCGCCTCTAGCTAGGCCATAGTGAGGCGAGTACTACACATATACATGCTTTGGTGACAGTGAGGTGCCCCATCTGCAACGTACTACTGCAAAATGAATCTAATCTCGCTGTCTTGCTGATGATATCGATCCCTCTCGCCTTTTCCTTTGTTTTTTGCAAGACAAGGTGATCCATGGACAACCGCTCCTGCGGTGCTGTACGGTCGTCTTGCGTATTTCTATGATAGCCTTTCTTCGATAAAGTTGTGCCTAACGCAAGAGGACGAACACCCAAAGGCAATGCAGGATTGGAGGCCTCCATTAGCTGTAATTATTGCTGCTGATGAACTCGCGAGCGCGACACATGCAGGCACACTTATGCCAGGGACAAGATGCTAATTCTAATTATGACTTTTCTGGAAAAAAAAAATATTGAGGGATGCCTTCAAATTTCAAACAAACTTTAGTATCATGGAGCAAGTTGGAACACGTACCCAGCTAGCGCAGAACTAATCCTTGAGAGCAATAAAAATATCTCCAGATTTCTTATCAGTCTGACAGTCTTTAGCTCCTCTTGCTTCAACAACAAATTCGTTTCTAATTCAGGCCATCCTTAGAGCGCGACATCCTTCTGATGATTGTTTTTCTAAATTTTGGCCTTTTTTTTGGTATTTCTTCACGCATGACCAGGGTTATAAATCCTGTTTTTCACGGCTTATCTGTAGTTATCGTGTAAACTAATCTGTAGTGTTGTAGGATAATATGAAATATTAATTATTTGTGTAATATTAGTCACATCAAACAAAACAAATACACATTACTACTTAATTTATAAGTCATTGTAGTTTAATGTATGCCCATATAACCATAATTAATATGTAGAATAAGGGTTGTTCTTGAGATATAGTGTATCTGATTATCTAAATATATTGGTGAGATGGGATGTTTGGAAAACTAAATTCTTTGACTTATTTATTCTAGTTTTAAAGAAACTTAAATCAACCAAGGAAAACTTAAAAAAATATTAGGAACCAAGTGAATCAACTTCTTAGAGGTTATTCTCAAGATGTAATGTACATGATTATATATTGAAACACTTGAGTAAATATTGAGGCATGTAGAAGTGAATCTAAGAAGTTGTTCCGCTTAGTTTCTCATATTTTTTAAAGTTTTCATTAGTTACTTGAAAATTATTCAAAACAAGGATAAATAAGTCGAATAATTTAGTTTTTAAAACACCCTGTTTCACGAACACATGTGGATAATTAGATACACTACATCTCGAGAACAACCCCTAAGTGATTGAAATGAATTCTTTTGCGCGATCACTATTGATAAACTTCTCTAAGTGATCATTTATTAGTTGAATATTAATAGCATAACCATTTTAAGGTTAGATGACATAAGAATAAAGTAGAGCATAACAAAAACACAGTTGATGATTTGAATATCAATGGAAATTGTAAAAAGTAGCATAGTGGTGTTACAACAGTACAAATATAGTGGAAATAGCGGTCAATTTAGCGGTTATAACGTTCATAGCTATGTTCGAAGAATTTTAGTCCTTAATGTACGTAGTGTTTTATATCCAAAACACTATAATGGTGCTATCCTGAAGCTATAACAGGCTATTTAGAACCATGCGTGTTGGGTTTAGTCTCACATCGGATATTGATGATGGGGAGCACAACTTAAAAGGTGGAGGCACCCCTCTCCGTTCAGGCTAATCTTTTGGGCTGAGTTGGGCCAAGACCTGTGTTGTGCTTTCAGTTGGTCTAATAGATGTGGCGACCTAGGCCCGAGACCAAGTGTTGGTCTCGGAGGGAGCCGGATCGCTGTGGGCCATGAGATGGGCCGGATCGCAGCGGGCTCTAACAATGTGGCTGGAGTTATAGCAGGCTATTTAGAACCATGCGGTTGACCGTTAATTTGGAGATAATTAAGAGTTTTTTGCATAAATTTTTGCATAAAACAATGTAATTTGCACAAAATTCATGTATTCCACATACGAGCCCTAGTTATACCATATCTCGAAAGAAACAAAACTACAGATCATATCTATCGCTAAAAAAAGTCTATCGTCTAGCTGTATGTGCCTACCCTGAAAGGAGAGTTCACCTAAATTCGAAGATCATCTCAGTACTGTTCAAGTGCACATTCGTTGGTTACAATTGCATTATCTTCGCTCCAGCTAATCGGATAGCCATCTGTGCTTATGTTATCCCTAATCTCGTACAAAACAAACGCTGATCGATACTCCTTATTGATCGATACTCCCTCACCGATTAGCTGAAGACCTGAAGTTTAATTACGGGTCTACCAATGCTAATTAAGGACTCGGCAGCAACGTGCAAGAACAACGAGATGTTCCCCTCACAGCCCCGCACGCACGGAACACAATAACCAGAGCCAGTCCTATAGTTCAGTCCCGATACGAAAATATAATAAAGTATATAAATAGAATTTTTGAGACCCAGTGTAAAAGCATAACAAAAGAGGCTTATCTTGAGTAGAAAATAAAAATAGCAAGAAAAGAAAAGAACGTTTCTTACGGGATTTAAACACAGAACCTACTAATTACATTCATCATTTGCATTTTTCGATTGTATTTGGTTAAAGTTTTACATTCATCAGCCATGCAAACAGACAATTTGTAGTTTTAAAAAAATCATGATTTTATTAGATAGTGTTAGTTTAAATAATGGTTATGCATGCACACATTTGTAAACTGCCTATGTATTAGAAAACCATAGCTTTTCGAAACCATGTTTTCAAACAGAGCCTCACAGTCGAACCTACACATGTACATAGAGCATGATGACAATCTATACCAATTAGCAAATGATCGGTCCTCCTATATTTACCCTGATTTACTGGTAGACCTATAACTTTCATAGCATGGTTATCTCAGAGACACAGCAAAGGTCACAAGTGTCACGGTGGTATAATATTTTTAAGCAATTTTGTAGTGCACTTCGGTTAGTGTAGTATATTTTAGACTTGATTGTTTATGAGGTTATCCATATAATTATACCTATATATGGTATAAGATTTTAATCTATCTACTACTATACTCCCTCCTTCCCGGTATAGTAGGCGCAACCGTGTCCAACACAAAGACCAAGAAGGCCGTTTCTACGTCGCTTCGTCTCACGCGCCGCGCGGTTCGCGAGAGACAGGATGCATGCGATTGTCTTTGCGCCCGTCCGCTTGCAGCATGCAACGCAGACCATGTCGCGCGTCCACCGCATGCAGCGCTGCAGTTTTGCATGCAAGCCTCGCGCCTCGCTGGGATTTTTGCCGCGCGCAGTTTTGCATGCAAGCCTCGCTGGGAGTATGTTTTTCAGTTTTTCACCACGCGCCCATACGTATTTTCATCCATGTACTCGAGTTTGAACTTTTAAACGAAAATTTTCATTCCACGCAAGTTTTTGACGCGAGCCACACAGACGCCTCTCTATAAATACGAGCAACTCATTCACAGTTCATAGCCCTACTTCCTTGCACTTCTCTAATCTTCTCTACCATGGTTAGGCTTAATGTTGGGGTTTGATCTTAATGAGCCCATTGATTGGGATGAAGATGAAGTTCAGGCCATCAATTGGAATGAAATTCCGGACTTAGATGGAGCAGTACCAGATCTAAACTACGATTATGTTTGGGAAGGTGTTTATGGGGTTTCATTTATCTCTTTTTTTTTTCCTTTTTCGGCAATGTATTTTTCATGTGTTAGCTGTGCTCATTAAATCACGTGAACGCAGATGGAGAAGAGATAAATGATGACAACACTGGTGCGGCAGATGCATTGGATGAAGTTCAAGCCATTTTTGACGCCATGGATGAAGCACCGCATGAAGTGCCATGGACGGACCCTTTTGCCACGCGAAGCTCGGCGAGGGCGGCGGCCGCGAGCACGTCCGGCGAGCTTAGCTCTACTTCTGCCTCCTTCTCCAGGCGCATGGCGTCATCACGAGCAGCCTGTGCACGGATGAGCTCCACTTGTGATTTCTCCACCAGGCGCCGGGCAGTCGCGAGCGCCAGCTCGGCCATCTCCGCCTTGTGCCTCGCCATCGACAAGGCTTTCTCCGCCGCTGCCGTCTCTGCCCTCCTCACTCGCAACTGATCTTCCATCCTCATCCAACGGGAGAGCAAGAGGGAGAGCAAGCAGGCAAGAATAGGCAAGCAAGAGGGAGAGCAAGCAGGCAAGAGGGAGAGCTAGCTGACGAAGAAAATGCAAGCAAGAGGGAGAGCAAGCAGGAAAGAATAGGCAAGCTAGCAGGAGGGCAAGCGGACGGAGCTACACAGCAACGGAGCTACAGGTGCATGCATGCAGGCATGCAAGCGCGAGTTACCGAGGTGAGCAGCGCTCGTCTCCAAGCGAGCTCGTTAAGGCGCGCGAACGGGAAACGAGGATGGCGCCTTCTATCGTGGGAAGCCAAAATGCAGTTACGCCTACTAAACTGGGAAGGAGGGAGTATATAACAGAATAAAACGGAGTCGCAATGTTAATTTTAAAATATTAGAAATTTTCACAGTAATAAAAAATTTAAGAAATTTTCACGTTAATAAAAAAAATAGATAGATTTACAACGTCGTTCATAGTAGATCCAGATTATAACCAAATATGGTGATAATAGTTGGAATTTGATACCCAAAACCAAATTGAAATCAATATATACATCCTATATTTAAAGAACTTCCATCAATTAAAAAAAGGGCGTGAGGCTAGCCGACTACTTCGACTGCATGGTCGGACACCGGGAGGAGCACCGCTGGGCGCATCACACTGATGTTGGCCACGCTCGGCGAGGACAAGCGCTCACTCTTCTCTACCATGAACATTAACCGCTTTTGTACATGCATGCATGGACCACGGCCTGCACATCTTCCCCGATCGAGAGGTGAACCTCTCTCGAGACCATGGCAATGGAGATCGATTCATGCCAGTGATCTCATCGACCAAATCGTTCTTATAATCAATTTATGAGCGCAACCTAAATTATAATGTCAAATTAAAAAATGCACCTTTAAAAATCTTTGGAAGAAAAGAGATCATTGCATTTTTAAAAAGTACTCTTCTCCTAGCGTTGGAGTGAGTTTGTCTATTCAGGACTTTCAATACAAGTGTCTAGCGATGTCGCGAGAATAGAAACCATGTACTCGGATCCTAGCCTCCTCTAGAGAAACTTTTTGCCTTGTACCGCTTTTCCCTCTAATTTGAGTGAATAAATTCTTAAAAAAGATTAGAAATTGGATTAGAAAATGAGTCTATATGAAATACTGGATTAAAAAATAAGTCCATATTAAATAGTATTAGATCTAGCTGAGCAAATGTGTAGTACATCTTGCTTATTAAATTGAACTGTTAGATCAAATGGAACGATCATCTTTTCGACGTGTCGTTGCATTCAAAAATATGAACATAGCTCATCTTCATTACAATTTATATGCAGGGTGTAAACCACGTAATATGACGAGATTGGCATGCCATGCCTGCCTGCGCCTGTGCCTGCTGGCTCGGCCCTTTCCTAGCACATGGACCGATCCATCTGTATGGACATGCGAGGCGATCCATCCATCTCGATCCCTCAACATGCTTAGCGATATAAACAAGGCACCATGCACTGCTGCACACGGCCGCCTTTTGGACCCTTTCCAAGTGTCATGACTCACGACCAACTTTTGGTTGCACGGCATGTACATGTATGTATATGCATATCCCTATACAACTCAAGATTCCTGATCATGAGATGAACTAGCTAGCTATTCTCTTTTTCACCCCTTTGATTCGTACGCAATTCTCATTGTGTTCTCCCCGTTTTGGCCTTGGAAGGCGCTATATATAGGTCTCCATCTCAACGCGATGTTCCACACCAACACAAGCAGCCCCCGTCTTTGTGATCACTCACACACTAGCTCCAGCTCAAGTTCGAGCTAAGCTAGCCACTCTTCACAAATCACCCACACTTGACACACACGTAGCCAGTGCTTCATCACCAATGGCCACTGCCGAGGTAGCGAGCTAGCTCGTCGATCCGATTTATGATTACTGATTCTTGGGTCGCTTTGATTCTTGTCAACTTTGATATGATCCTATATCGCGGTTCTGGTCGATGTTGAGCTTGATGTCATGGACTGTCACTGGAGTACCGAGGTTAGTTGTAAACATGTAATGGTGTTGATGTGTGTATGCGTCGTGCACACTTGCAGGTCGAGACCCCGACCACCTTGCTGACCGAGGAGGCGCCCGTGGAGGCCGCGCCGCCGGCGGACGTCCCCGCGGAGGAGCCCGCTGCTGCCGCGGCCGAAGTGGAGGCCCCGAAGGAGGAGACCAAGGAGGCGAAGGCGGAGGCGGAGGCGGAGGCAGAGGCAGAGGCACCACCCGCCGCCGAAGAGGAGGCCAAGGCGGAGGAGCCGGCCGCTGCCGCGTCGGAGCCGGCGGAGGTGAAGGAGGAGGAACCGGCGGCGGCGGAGCCCGAGGTAGAGGCGGTTCCGGCGGCCGCCGCGGAGCCCGAGGTAGAGGCGCCAGAGACAGCTCCAGCCGCCGAGGAGGCGGCGGTTCCGGCGGCCGTCGAGGAGGCGGCCGTCACGGAGCCCGAGAAGGCCAGCGAGTGAGGCTCGGCGGCGCATGCGCGCCGGCCGTCCTGCGCCGTGGAGCAGTTTGTACCAGTGGGTGCTGGGGCCTGGGACCACGGGGTCGCGTGACGTGGGCCGAAATAAAAGTGTGTCGAGGAGTGCCGGGGCCCAGTGTCGGCGAGGGGGTGTCCCATGCCTCTGTGTGTGTGTCGTTGCGGCTCGTGTTGTTGTTCTCTGTTCTATGTCGGGTGACTCGTCATCATGTATGGGTTGGGTATTATTATGCTTCGAGTTATTATCGTTGTCCTCGAGCCAGTGACTCGATGCCTTTATGCTGTGGTGATTGAATATGCGTTTTAGATGATCTTTAGTTGATCGTTCACCCGACTCGGAGGCTCATCTCGGACGGAAGCAGAAAAAAAATTACTGCCTCCGTGATCATTCGTCTTATTTAAAAAATTAGTGCAAACATGCAAAAAATAAGTCATGTTTAAAGTATCTTTATTAATAAAACAAATCACAACAAAATAAATGATATTTACATAATTTTTAAAAATAAGACGAATAGTCAAAGATGTGTTCAAAAGTCAAAAGCGTCAAACAAAAAAGAACAGAGGGAGTATATGAGAGGTTGACAATAAAAAGTCATTCAAATTAGCTCATTCTCAATTTTACATTAAAAATTATAGATGGATCTAAGTTGATACTCCCCTGTTATATACATCGTAGTTGGGGTTAGAATCCTTGACCATGTGCTAGATCCGCCCCTACGGCTCATCCAAGAGCTCATACAAAAGAGGCAAAAGTATACCAAAAATGACTGAGAGTCACTTTTATTGAGAATAATCGTAACTGAGGTCTAATTCTTTTCAGCTTATCAACTTGACGGCTTAACAACTTATCTACGTTTTGAGAAAACATATGGTTTAAGTTTTTTGGGTCTGTTTTTTCGCTGTTTTGAAAGTGGGTCCTAACGCTTTAAAAAGAAAAAACGAAATGGATCCGAATCTCAAGACTACCTCGAGAAGCTCTCGAAGTTCAGTTATTTCAGCCGTTTAGTTGTTCAGCCGTTCAGATCAGCTCAAAAAAATAGAACCTAAATTATGTTATGGACCCTATAGCATTACCTAGTTCCATCCTTGTGCAGAACAGTGGCATGGCCATTTGGTAGATGTGGCCAGGGTTAAAAAAAAAAAACCCCCCGAAAGTAAGGCAGTAAGCTGCTAAGGTTTTGGTTGAAACCAAACCGATTTCGTGAGCCGACTTCAATTTTTTTTTACATGTGAATTCATTTTTTTAGTTGAATCTGGATAAGACAATTGCGGTGCCTCCAGATCTTGCAAAGGAACACCGTACCGATTTCGCAAATGGAAGGCCATGCCCGTCTGCTTCCGTCGAGTTTTCACTCGCAAGCATTCGCAAATGCTAGACGATCACTGACACTCATACTTCAAGTGCTTCACCGGTGCACATAGATGGCTTCGCTGGAGCCCTGAACACCATTGCTGCACTAAACACTTCAATTCCCTAGACCCAGCTGGATTGCTGTAAATTTTGCTAAGAGTTGTAGGAATTTGTGCTTCGACACCACCGACTCTGTTAGAGCACCTCTAGCAGGTTCTCTAAACTGTTCTCTAAATTATTATTGCGGATAGTCTCGGCTCCTATACCCATCCAGCAGAATCTCTATCTCAGACTCTAATTTAGAGACTCCCTCCAAAAACTCTATAAAGAATCTCTATATCTTTTCGGGAATATGAACTCTGCTAGAGATAATAAAAAAATAGGGAATAGACAGTGATTTTAAAAAGGAATATAGAGAACGAAATATAAAGATCATGCTGGCAACGCTCTTAGCCGTGGAAGATTTGAGACAAGGCTGATTCTGAATGAGCCGAGCGATTCATAGAGGGCATGATAAGCACGAAAGCTTGATTCAGTTTTTGCCTTCCTTGTTTGTATTATAGTCCGAACAATCGTAGCAATGTTCTCATAGACTAGTACATCAAGGATTTAGAGCCTCTTTGGTTCATTGCCACACCTAGCCACGCCTAAGCTAGTCAGGTTTGACCGAGTTAGGCTCGCGTTTGATTTGTTGCCACCCTTGTTTTTTTTTTTTTAAGAAAATAAGTGAGTTGCTTAATTCATTCAAAAGTAGGAAGAGGAAGAAACAGAGTTGTAGGCGTTAAGCTTAGGGCCCCAACAACATAAATACACATCACTGTGTTCGACGGTTACAAACTACGCAACATCAGCAAGAATAGCGGAAACTACGTCCGTCAGCCAGTGGGCAACATTTCAGAAAACTCGATTGTTCCTCTCAATCCAAACATACCAACAAACGAGGATTATGATGCCATCTTCCTTCCTCCTAGTCGTCACTTCCCCCTGCAATGAGTCCCACCAATCTCCTACTGACGGGATGGAAGCAGTCTTGACATTTGTAGACGACACACGCAGCTGCATGATATGTAACAAGTGTCGATGGACTCCGGGGAGTCACCACGAAGAACACATATGTGGCAACATGGCCATCCTCTCCGCATCAAACGATCGGACGTCCACAATCTACTTGGTATTGCCACCCAAAAAAAAAAACGGCACTTAGGTTGTACCTTCGATCTCCAAATTCGCCTATAGTCATGGTCCCAAAAAAATCCTACAGACTAAATTCTATGTGCAGACCTCGCACTATAGATCTTGTCACCTGTGAGGTTCCAAATGACCTTGTCATGCTTGTTTCGTATCAAACACACATCATGTACTGTCGTCCACAAGCAGACAAACTCTATAATCTATTGTGTGGCAAAGATCCTCCTAAGACTTGTCACACTTCCTTAACTAACTGACCCACGCATTATAGATTCATTTTTTTTGCCACACTTTGCCACAAGTGTGACACCTAATTTGACCGTCATAAAAAATGTGGCTAACCACACTTGACTTAGCTTAGGTGTGGCATAGTTAGACACCAACCAAACAGGCCCTTAATCCCCTAGGCCCTTAATCCTCGCGACCATCCCATGCATCAGACTTACGGCTCCTGTCACATGCACAGATTGACATGCAACCGCATGGCTATGCAACCGCATGGCTCTTCCGCACTTATTACACAAGTATCCATGGGACAACGTAAATTCGTTGCAAGAACTAAGCTGAAGTTCTTCACTCCAGCGGGGCATGCAAAACACATACTAGCAGTAGAACGCAAACATATCCAGTAGGCATCACATCGCATTGAAAATGTGCATTATGTGTGATTCGGATGCCTGTGTGATCAAGAATTTCACATGCTCAGCAATCTCATGGCTTGAACACTCGCTCCTAAGCCATCATTTCTTGCTGATACATTATTTCAAGAAGTCTCGGCCAACATCTGCCGACAACTGGCATGAACTACTGCTTGCCTTCGGTCCACAGCTAAACAAGAAATCTAAAAATGTGCAAAAAAAGAAAAGAAAAGAAAAAAGAGAACCACTTGCTGACCGAACAATATTGGACAGTTTCATATAACGGGATAAGCACTGCAAAAAAAAAAAAGGGGGAGAAGTATGCTAGTGTTACCCATAATCAACTTCATTCCTTCAGAATGTAAGGCAATAGCATAATGATGTCCAGTAACAATGTGAAACATCAATGTTTCACTGACGACCAACCAAGATCAAATCCATAAGCAGCTTTCATACCGTAAAGCTACACTAATTGCTTGCAATTATCCGTAGCACAAAGGCACAGTTTCATCCTTTCAATGGTAGCCAGAGCCTGAGAGATGCTGCATGCTTGCACCTACATGCACCTGGTGTGGCCTGTGTGGATATTACCAGCTGAGACTATAAAGGATCACAAAAAAAATGTGGCCGTTTCACTTTCTTTAGAAAATAATGATTGATTAACTAACAAGAGGGGGTGATAAAATGAACCTGCTCTCTTCTCACTCCACCTACATTAGTTTTCCATATATACAAACAAACCATGGCAACCTATTACTTTTAAGCTCTAGTAACTGATTTAATGAGACAGATGTCACTAACTTAAATATGTACAAAATATACCAGTTTGGATTCATAGGGGCAGCATCTACCATGTACCAAAGCTGCAGCTCACATGCTCTTGTGTGATCTTCTGCAGTTGGTTTTGCATCGTCCTGAGGTTTGGATAAGGAGGGAGGCAGAGGCGGTAAAAGCAGGTATGCGACGATGGGAGACGGTCAGCTGAGTCAGACGTCTTGTATATGTACAGTTTAGATCCCAACCCACCAAAACCATCTGAGGGCAAGTATTTTACTGAAGTCCAAAAGAAGAGGAGCTGCCTCTGTTGATCAACTGGCATGCTCTCAACAGCCTGTAGTGTGAAGAAATAAGTTTACTTATCCAAGCATGCACAAAACAGTGGAGATACATAATAGGTATGCTAGATAAGAAAAATGAGTAAGACATATATGCACACAAGCCAAAAGGGGGCATATATTGATATATTGTTTGACAATGGTGACAGTGTTTTAACAATGCCAAAAGTAAAGCAATATTGTTGGACACTTTGCCACTAGACTCGTGCAATCCACAATATATAAAAAATTTTCCCCAAGATGACTCCTAGACACTACAGCACTAGGTCCCAGCCTCCCGCCTTGGCAGCCTAGGGGTTAAGCACCAATCAGTTGCATGATTAGCACCACCTAGGGGGACCTTATATTTAGAACTCTAACCGAGCTGCATGCACAAAGTGAAAAACAAAAACTGTTTGTTTGTACTCATGACTTGCAGAAAGGACAAAACGGACGGAACTGTTTTGAGTAAAAAAGTTATACGGAATAAAATTATTAAAAATGTCGTTCATAAAACTCTGAGAAGGTACGAAGATGGTACAATCAGGTAAGGTTGCACAACCATGTGCCAGATGGTTAACAGAATCATGTTAGCAGCATTCATCACAAAAATTCATCTTTTTCAACCAAGGGACAAGTCCAATGGCCAAAATTTCTTTGGCTGCTCTATCAGTCAGGCTAGAGACAATAAAGAATGAAGATAATCAGCATATATCAGAACACCTTCTAAATCAGAATTACTGATTGGAGCATCAGAGTGGAAAAAAAAATGCAAAATGCTCATAGGAAAAGGGTGTAAACTACAAGGATCAAAAGCAAAATCCCTGTCTAATATGAGCCTGGCCAAATAGGGCAAAACATGGGATAAACTAAAAATGCCATAACATTGGCGTCCACCTTAATTGCAAGTCATTTTAAACAAATGCAATTTGAAGATACACAGACATAAATAGGACTCAAGCCTTTGTTTCACTTGGGGCCTATTCTCGTGAGCTTATCTTATTTGACTTATTTGCTTATCTAATTTATTTCTTAATTTTGAGAGTTTTTGAGATAAAATCAAGAATAGGGTGTGATTCGTTTGACTTGTGTTTTAGAGTTCTTAAACAAGTCTTCGAGAAAGAATAAAGATGGGTTCGATTTGATGTCCTGCAGGATCAGAACTTAATGGGATTGTGAAAAAAGAAAAGCCATATTCAAATTCCAGGGAAACCCTACAATCATGTCAGGTCCTAAAAACAAATAATAGAACATAATGGCTATTGTATGTTAATAAAGACAGCTAATATATGAAAAATGGTCCACGAACTGCTCTACAGTTCAATAGAAGGCAGAAGCATAACTGGAAAAAGGTAGAAGGACAAATAAAAAAGAAACCATGCTGCTAAAAAGATCATTTTCTGCAGTAATAGCACCATCTCATCTACTATCTTTATTGAGCCAGAAATGTATAGAATAGCGCATATTAAAACACTACGTTTGAGAGCTAATGGATGCTATTAGTGTATACATGTATATTAGGATTAGGACCTACATATCTCTTGCACATGTGTCGACAAATGTGATCTCATAAACTAAGGGCATGGGAAGGACAGATATACCTTCCAAAACCAGAAAATGATGCGATCTTTTTCTCTGTAGCCATCATATTGAGTGTGTGATTTCCAATCTTTCACATTTATTGTGTTGCCGCATCCCCCTAGCACTCGATCAAAGTCTTCTAGATCCAAACACTCAAAAAATACTTTCTGGAGTTCTGGATTAATTAGTATGTCACTAAATCCTTGCGCAAAATGGGTTAGCTGCTCTGAAACAGAGTCCACAAAGATATTCTTTATAAGAAGATCAATATACTGCTCCCTGTTCCTGATATTCACAGAGATGTCCTGCCCTCCAGGACGAAGTTCAATGGTTCTTCTAGACCCATACTGATCAACTTCTCGAGAAAATGTTAGTGTTAGATCATCAATTTCAGCAGCACCCATATCTAGAATTCTTTTACAACTTGTATACGTGAAAGGATCTGCAACAGCAATATCCTCCAATGTAATACTTCTCCCAGCAAGATTCAAAAATACAGTACGATCCAAAACAATGCCTACTTGCACTCTATGCATCAATGCTAATCCAATTACTCGTCCCGAAAAAAAGAAGTATTTCAAATTCAGTGGGTCCACGACAGATTCTGCAATGTACAAACAAGTATCAAAGTTTAGAAGATGACCAATCAACATCATTAAGGTTTATAGATATAAGTTGTCTCATAGACACAGAATAAATAAGTCACAAATTAAACAGAATAAAGAAAGCCGGAAGATGCCTTATTAGAGATGCAAGGGCACATCCTCCTTAGTCCTTAATAGAATGCAGCACACCTCACTATAAACTAAAAGCAGTGCCATAGTGCCTCTTTGGCAAAGCTTAAACATATCAAATAAGACAGCCCCGCAGAATTATAAATTATGGCCAATACCTGGTATATAAACAATGATTTCAAATCAAGAGGTTAATCATACTCTGGCAACTTTACATAAGGTAGAGTTGGTTTTTTTTGGGTCGATAGTGGAAATGTCGACACATAACTAGTGTAACACATAAGTTTGTCGACACATAAGCCAGAAAACAACTTATAGATCTCAATAATCTACTTGGTACAGTTTTTTTTTCACATTTAGCAGCTTCTGCGACAACTCCTGTGACAAAAGTTTTGTCCTTTTGTTTTGTAAGCATAAAATAGATTAAACCTGCCTTAACCTTGATGTTCCTATTTCATTCATATACAAGGCACATTGGGGAAACTATGGACAAAAACATGACTGCAATGAAGGTGTAAGCCAAACAACCAGGTGGGCAATTATGTCACAGTCTAACAGCATTTCACAGGGCCCCTCCCTTGCCAATGAACAGACCATCATTGACAGAGGCTCAAGATTGCAAACCCAATAGGTGGCCACCAACTTACAAAGATATTCCAGCTTTGGATGGCATGGTTAGTAACACTGATGTGGCAACACAGCCTCAACAACTGGCACATAAGCAACTGGGTGTGACACAGAAATTGAAAGACCATGTAATAGCACAGTGATCAACTGATCCCACAACTTTTCTGAAGATACCTTCTTGAAATTTACATATAAATCTATAGTTTTTTTTTTGTACAGATGAGTAATGGCCCCACTAAAATACATCATACTCATAAATTGACCCCACAAGTAAAGCTTTGGGTTTGCCTTTCGCCACTGGACAGCAGACCAAGGTTCAAGAACTTGCTACCCGGTCAGCGAGCTAGGGAGTAGCGAGTACTCAGATTAATCAGGGAGTACTCAGAATTACTCAATAGCAATTATTTGGTAAATTAGACATGTGTCAGTACTGCACTAGAAAAAAAGCAACCCATCTAGCTCTGTTGGACACATCTACCAGTGTTGCACTGTACTAGCACAGCCCACAGCCTCACCAGGCCAACTCTTCCTCCCTAGCCCAACCCATGTGGCGTTGCAAGCTGTAGCTGCAACCCACGTGTAATCACTGGGTGTGACCTTATCTCTGATCCCTCACTTACTCCCTCCAGTAGTAGCCGTCACCCCCTGCAACCTACCACCGTGGGGAGATTTGGGCAGCTGGAGCAGACATGAATGGGGAGGCGTCGACATCTGAGGCAAGCAGGGAGCTCCAGGTGCAAGCGGCGGCAGTGATCAAGCTGTAGAGACAGAGGCTAGCCGTCGGCAACAGCGCAACATCAATGGAAATCGCAGCGGCGGCAGGTCAGCTGAGTAATGCGCCGAGTAGGGCCAAATCGCCTCAATTGGGCACCAAGGAGCGATTACACTGAGTTTCAGAACCCTGCAGCAGACCTCAGCAACTAGCGTAGTTGCTCTAATGGGTCTGACTGTGTGAGTATATGAGCTCTTGTTAGGTCCAGGAGATAGCAGGCTGGATGACACGCATGCATGGGAGAAAGAGCGAGGAAGAGGAAATAGAACAGAAGGAAAGGTGAGAGCAATTTAGGGATCAGCTTGTGGATTAGCTCAAGAAGCTGAATTGAGTCTTTACGGCTTATTGATAAACATAAACTGTTAATCTTCGAATAACCATGTTATGTATTGGAGCAATATGCTTATCAAGTTGTCATGGAATAAGCTACAGCTAAGCTCAGACAAATGAGTCCATAGCCATATTTGTGCAATAACCTGTGTCAAAAACAGAGAACCCTGAACATTGTGGTCAGGGTGTGACAGATTGCAAGTTTACAACCACTAGCCCACTACAATGATGCCATATACCTTGAAGGCTATTAACCATAGTAGAGAATACTTTGATCTGAAAATATGTAATGGGGAATTAGCATGTGTGGCAGCAGGGCCCAACTAATGTGATTTACTGTGTCAACTGTCAACATTGGACTTCAATGCAGACTCAGAAGGTGAGGAAATAACTTAAGTGCCACATGCCACAGATATGGTGACCAGAAGCTAAATTTTCCATTGTTCTCATGGTTGCAGCTTTGGAGCAACAGCTAAGTTGGATTGCTATATTTGCTGCTACTTTTTTATTACCTTTGAAGTTTCAATTTCAAAATCATGCAATCATCACTACAAATAGTTGAGCACTTGAGCTTTTGTTGCAGCCTAATAGGCTCAAAACGTGGGATTCACATGCTTTCCGTTTATTATTCCTCTATAACAATACCAGATTGTAAGAGATTATTTAGTTTCTATAGAAACTGGGAAGATGGGTTTATCCTCTTTTCTCTAGGGAAAAAGGTATTATATGCATGTAGCACAATTTATTTATCATGAGCTTTGAAATATGTAAATAAAACTCACTAATAATTCTTCATCAACGTTACAATGGAGTGTTGACACTTGTGTAATCAAAGAGTTTGACAGAATACATTCTATCATAACAATGAAGAATACACCGCAATGAAGACAAGCAAATGGTAGGTGAATATAAAGATAAAAACATAAAACTTTGTACCAATGATAGGTCCGAGTATAAAGAGTTTTAAAATACCAATCATCATGGGAATACTGTGCTAGAAAGACTATTTTTCAACTTTTATGGTCAATACCATTAATCTTGGTTGGTGATAGTTTGGGGCTTTAGTTTTAGCATTACTTCATTTCTAAAAACTAAAATGTGCTACGTGTCAACAGGTTAAAAAGCTGACTGAGGCTAGCCAAAGATATATTACTTCCATGTTGGTTTGATGTCAAGCAAACAGATACCGCTGTATTTAGTGAAAAGGAATTAAATGATTATTAAAAAAAGAAAAGGGAGATCATCTGAGTACCCCTCTATAACATATTCAAGCAACAAACAAACTAAGCTTATTTTTGTTCAGTAATAAGTAGTCAAATGCTAAAAACAAATGAATCAAGAATATCGTGAGTTATGACTAAGCAATTGCTTTGACAAGGAAATAGAAAAAAAAAAAAAAAAAAGATGCCAGAAATACAACTACAACATTCACAATACCATCATACCTTGCATGTGTGAAGGTAACTTTCGCGTGATTGGACACATAGATAGATATGTGCCCTAACATACACATGGAAATCGGGGAGTGTAGTAGGCACAAACAAGCACAAAACAGTGGCATCATATGCTAAACCAAGCAGCAAAGCAATAGTAAAATTTTATTAACCCAACTTCAGTTTTGTATGCTTAGATAGGCAGCATGGTACATGAAAATAAACCAAAGCATTACCTCATGGTTTGGGTAACAAAACAATAGCAGACTTTAATTATTGTAAAAATTTAGGCCTGTAAGCAGAAATGATTTGCAGGGCCTGGTAGTCTGTTACGATTAAGGAGTATTTGGTTCAATAATCTTCTGAGAAGAAAAAATTCTTGGAATCACTGGTTTTTTTTTCAACTGAAAAGTATATAGGATTATACAGTTATTATATACTTTATGCTGCTGGGGATTTTTCCATCAACTAAACTATTGGCCGTGCCACGCTATAAAACATATGTATTGGACCTATAGATAGGTAAATTTTAGAGAGAGAGAGAGAGAGAGAGAGACTCTGTATCATAAAAATTTTAAAGCAACTGATTTCAGTCATCCAAGTGGGATATGCAACTGTAAAAAATTCATACTAAGGAAACTTACTTTCATTCATGTAGAACCTCCGTTTATCATTAGCACAAGGCAAATAGAGAACACGCTTTGGGCTGAACAGATCTTGGCACACCATGCAGAACCATTCCCTCAGAACGCCAGGGCCAGTAGCTTCCTCACTCTTAAACTCCATAAAAAGCCCACTGCGAAGCTCATTGGGTTTTGCCTGTATAATGTACTCAAAGGACTCATCCAGTAAATGTTTTCGATCGATCAACATCTCATGCAGCTCCCCGTAGTCATCCTTGCCCTCAGGAAACATCATCAAGACTAAATTCCTTCTTGCTTCAAAGCAAAGCAAATCCTTATGCTTCTTTAGCCACCGGAGATGCTCGTTCCTCTTGGAACAGCGCACAAGGGCATTGAGCGGTGCTCTGTGTGCCAGCAACACGAACCGTAGATTGTGCTCCACATCATCATAAATTTCTGAGAGAGAATCCAATTCTGTCAACATGACCAGAATATGCGATTGGTCGGTCCATCGGGATTGACTTTCCATGACTCCCTTACTCTCCGATGACAATGACAGATCCATCTCCAACCTCTTCAAACACTCATCCACTCCCTTCAACAGGCTCATCGACATTTCGTGCAACCTCCATTCCCATGAGTCACCATGTTGACACTCTCTGCTGTACCTATTCTTGGGCATTGTCTCAGTGGACATGCAACTGCGTGCCTGCAGGCGCAACACTTTAAAGAAGTTTGAGAACTCTTCAAGGTCTGCCGCTGACACCGTCATGGACACCGACGCAAGTCCGTCCAAGACCACATCCATTATTTCTTTGGCAAACGGGATGACCAGTTCGATCACCCTGATAGGCGACTCCATGGAAGGAGGGAACGAGGGGTGCAAGCATAGTACTGATGCAAGTGCAGAGCGGCATGACCTATAGAGTGAATCATTGTTCCCCACGGCCAACGGAAGCGAGAGGCAAAATTCAAGCAGCACCGGCACCGTCACGGGCAACACTTCGGGTGGTAAGTTCAAAGGGTCTGTGGTGAGGAAGCATCTGATGGCGCGCTCCGCGTAGGAGCGGAAGAAAAAAGACTTCGAGAGGTAGAGGCGAACCAGAGCGAAAGGGGCGCCCGCTTGGACAAAAATGTCGATATACTCCGCCGCGTGGTCCACCGTGTGCTGGGCGTCGTGCAGCGCGCCACGATCATGCTGAGGTTCGAGGTCGGCGCCCCGATCACGGCGATGGCCGAGATTTGCGCGGTGCGCGAACAGGATGTACTCCTTCACCAATTCGTCCAGGGAGTAGGCGGTGGTGGCGGCGAAGGGGGCCTCGGAATCCGCGGCGGAGGCGCAGGTGGCGATGTGCGACGCGAGCTGCCAAGCACGGGGGTGCCGGGTGGAGCGGAGGCGGGCGGCAGCGTGCAGGGTGGAGTCCGGCGGGAGGCCGAGCGCGCCGATGGTGGCCTCCTCGGGGAGCTGCCTCCCCGCGTGGAGGAGGCGCAGCTCGCGGCCGCACCCGCGGTCGGCGAGCCGCTCCAGCAACGCGCCGACGGTCTCGTCGGGCCCCGCGTGCATCGCGATGGTCCTGGAATCGGTGGCCCGCACAAAGAAGTGGACCCGCGCCTCCCCCGAGGACGACGAGGACGAGGAGGCGGAGTCGATGTGCGCCATCAGTGGCTGCTTGGAGGACGGGAGGGCATGATCGAGCGCGGCGTCGCGGCGGCGCTTGGAGTGGCGGCGTCGGCGGGTGGCGAGCGCGGCGGCGTCGGCGTACATGCTTCAGATCGGAGGCATCGGGGCGGGGAGGCGACGGCTCCGCGGGCGGGCGGCGGCGGGGGAGGGAGGGTTTAGGAGCGGAATTGCCGGGGAAGGAGTTGCGAGGAAAAGAGGGGAGAGGGGAAGGGGGGGAGAGGAAGGTTGGGGAGTGTGAATGTGCTGCCCTTTCTCTCCTCTCCCCTCCCTTCCCTTCCCTTCCCTTCCCTCGACCACTTTGCCGTTTCCTTCGTCTCGTCTGGTCGTCTCGTCCCCCTTTCCCCTGGGCTTTTTTGGGGCCTTCTCTCGTTACTTTTCTCGCGTGGCCTTCTCATCTCATCGGCCCGGGGGCGGGCTATAGCTCGCTGCCTGCTTGTCCCGCGCCGCGGTGCGTTGTGCGCGGTGTGCGTCGTGCGGCTCCGCCTCGCGCGGTCGCGCCAGAACGCATAGCACAGCACATTGACCCTCTCTCTCTCTAGACATTTCTTTCCTTCGTATCATTTTGCTAAAAGGAAGTTCATGCCATAGCATTGATTTTTCGGGATAATTTAATACATTGCTAGGAAAATGGATGTCCCCCACGAGATATACCATGGCATTTTTTTAATCCAAGTTTATGGAAAAAAAGGTTTGGAATCAGGTTGAGTGAAGGAGATCTCAAATATCTAACCATCGTGTGAAAACACAATTTAATATCATATTGTGACGTTACAAAAATTTGATCTTTCAAAAATTATATTGTAACAATAATAACTCTTTGAATTTTTTGATAAATTAATTTTAGCTTCTAATTAAACTCTAGTCCAACCGGTAGGAATTGTGCAAACATAAATTCGGTAAAGTAAAAGAGACAAGGAACTAAAGATTTTTTCTAAATCTTGAAAAAGCCTTTCTCTTTCCCTACTTCTCGTCACAACACTCTTCACGAAGAAGGGTATCACTCGGACTTCACGTGTGGTAGTCATTCACCATTTCACTAGGTGGACTTCCAACCTTTACACCAATTTGAAGCATCGCACAAGCTCCTCATTGAGAGCCCCCTCCTCCAATATCAACTTGAGTAACAAGTTTGAGAAGACTTGATCTTAAGTTTTCTATAGAAGCACGCGAGGAGACATGACATCCAAACTCTCATAAATACACCATACAGATTAAAACCCTAGTTTTTGGTCAACCAGACTCAAATGGACTCATGGATATGCAAAGAAGTCGCTTCTAACAAGACAAATGGACACCCTAGGTCCTTAAATAGCCCACACTCAAAAGCTAGTTGTTGGGTTCTTATTTTAGAACAGGACCAATGCAGTTATATAGTATGGCACACCCTTACGATACGGGCCTAGGGCCTTACCCCCTAACATTTCTAGGAAAAAATTACGGGCATGTCATATGGTAGGGATGAAACTGGACCTGATCCGGATGGAATAAGGGTCATCCCATACCAGTCCCATATTATTTTACCGGATTAGTATAATGTCGGATATGAATCAGGGTCCAAATTTTGCCGGATACAAATATGGATCAGATCTAGGTCGGATCCGGATCGGATATTGGGTTTTACCATATTTAATGGTTGATCCCCTAATTTTATAGATCCATTATACAAAATACATACTTATATACATACATACAGGAGATATTGATGAACAGTTGTAGACGTACTAGCTAGTATAGTAGAACTAGCAGCAACGTGCATACAATGAAACAGGCAGCGACGAGCTAAAAACCTTCTTTGGTTCGTGTCGACGGTTGAGATAACGATCTCAAGTCGCTAAGGTTTTTGAAGATTGAGATAGGAGACACGCCAAACAACCACGAACAGGAGACAGGGGTTTTTATCCTGGTTCAGGCCTCTCGGGAGAGATAATAGCCCTACGTCCAGCCTTTCTTATATATCAGAGATGATTACAAGAGGTGGCTCGGCGAGATTATGTGTGTACAAGCGAAGATCAGGTGTCTACGAGATGCTAATGCGTAAACTCGAAGTCAGATGCCCCCTAAACGCCGTAGGGGCAGGGTTTATATAGTGCAGAGCAAACCGACCTACCGAGGGAATATCGGGCCGGGCTAACTACGAGATCGTAACGAACTCGCCATGCCAAATATACCCCGAGGCAGATAAGGCATACTTCTAGTCTTGGGGATCACGACTTCTATTCCAATCCGGGAAACCACGTCCGGGTCTTCACGTAGCCGTGCAGAACTCTGTTCGAGTCGGACTCAAACACGAATCCTAGGCCATCACGCACCGTGCCAGCCAAGAAACTGTTCGGCAGGATGCACATGGGCCTGATAGAACCTTCTAGGGAGCTGGCCCCTGGTAGGCTGTTTGACTGGGCCGTCAAGGAATGGGCCATGGCAATGGGCCGTAATTTTATCCCCGACAGCTAGCCCCCGAGACTCAAGTGGAAGGACTCACTAGAGTGGGGTCATCCTCTTGAGACTCTAAGTCACGAAGAGGGTAATTTTGCTGCTACAAAGACGTGCAACAGACGACCGAACAGGTTATGGTTCAACCGAACAAGACTTGTTCGGGACCGAACAAACCTGATCATGCCGAGCAACTCCGTTGCGTCGAACAGGAAACAACATCTGCCCGAGCAGAGCACTCAGCCTTCGATGCAGAAATCGAAAATCCAGTCCCCAAGCGCAGAGCTCGTCGCGGGGACCAGACGCGCGCTCCGGACGAAGAGCTGCCCGGTGCGAGGTGAATCATCTCCTTGAGGCTGAACGTCATCAAGGAGGGATTGGATTCTTAGTAGTGAAGAGCGTACCACCGCATCCGGTAAGATCAGATCTTCCGGGAGAATAAACATAGCAAGTCGCGAGATGGACTCGTCTTCTTTGCATCCGCATATTCGGATGCCTAGGAAAGGATAGGGATCCACCTCTCGGGCCAGAGCTACCCGAGGAAATAGTGATTGCGCTCTCAAGCGAATGCGTGCTCAGGAGCGAAGGTGATGTGCCTCCAGACGTAGATCGTGTGCTAGGAGCAGACAATGCATACGAATGGAAAAGGTGACCCAGTCCCAGAGCACGGAGCTCGTCGAAGGAACCAGGTAAAGAGATCCAGTCCCAGAGCACGGAGCTCGTTAAAGGGACCAGAAAGTACAACCAGGTGAAGACGTACCCGGTCAAAGGCCATCCAGTCCTCGAGCACGGAGCTCGTCGCGGAACAGAGCGTGCGCCCGGCGAAGAGTCGTCCGCGCGAGGTGATCCGATCCCGTGCGGAGCTCGTCGCGGGACAGACGCGGCGCCCAGCGAAGAGTCGCCGGGCGAGGTGATCCGGCCCGAGCACGGAGCTCGTCGCGGGGACGAGATCGCGCTCCGGACGAAGAACTGCCCGATGCGAGGTGAATCACAACCCGATGCGCGATCGAGCCGCAAGAGAACGTGTGAAATCAACGCTTTACCCATGACGTATTCCTTGCGACAGTGTAAGCGTTGTCTTAGCAAGTGCAGAACCGACGCTTGGAGTGCCCGTTGCGATGAGAATCGGCTTACGATGGGTTTGCCCGTTGCGATGAGAATCGGCTTACGGTGGGCAGGACTCCGTTGGTGGCGCAATACCTTGACTTAGCCGAACTGTGAAGGTCAGTGCCGGGCAAAGGCGAGAAATCATACTCGGGTGGAGTGAATCAGTCCCCGGGCACGCGCGGAGCGTACCCAGGAAGAGAGGGATGCAGACATCGGTTTTGGTGGGGAAGACTGGAACCTCGCCGCGACCATCACCGGAGTCTGACGCTCCCCATTCCTGTACTTCCTGCAAAAAACAAACAAGAAACGAGCCAGCAAGAGAAAAAAGAGAGCAAGAACAGGCTCTAAGAAGAGCAAAGCGAGTTTTGGAAAACACGCTAAAGACGATCTACCCGCACAAGACATAATTTTTTTCGGGTACGTCCCCCGATAGCGTTAGTGTCACCTCGGCGAATGCGGAACCGACGCCAGGAGTGCCCGTTGCGATGAGAATCGGCTTACGGTGGACAGGACTCCATTGGTGGTGCATTGCTCCGGATTACCGTGTAAAGAAGGACGTGGCATGGATAAAAAAGACGTGTGCGGGCAAGTGCAGCCCCGCTGTGGTTAAGACCGCTAACCAGGGAAGGCGATCGAGACCTTAGCCGCAGGCAAGACGTGCGAGGTGAAATCTTATCCGGGCATGGACCCGTGCAGCGTTGGTGTCGCCTCGGCGGGTGCGGAACCAGCGCCAGGAGTGCCCGTTGCGATGAGAATCGGCTTACGGTGGGCATGACCGTTGCGATGAGAATCGGCTTAAGGTGGGCAGAACTCCATCAGTGGTGCACCGCTTCGGTTAACCGGAGCCGTACAGGTCGTCGCCAGATAAAAAGATATGCTCGTACGCGGGGAGCGCTACGGGAGTGAAAGACCAACGAGGTTTTTGAAAAACCAACGCTAAGGAAAGGAACTGAAAAACTGAAAACGTACCGGGGTTGTCGAAATTCAGCTCAAGTCCCAACTGACCGAGGAGAGGCGATCCTCGAGGAGCGGCCGAAAGCGACTCAAGACCGCCGGCGCGCTTGAATCGAGCAAGATTTCGACGAGCAATTTTTGTCGTAAAAAGAGCAAAGAAAAGACAAGGACGAACAGAAACCAAGAGTAAGGCGACAATAGCTAGAAAGTTTTAAAAACCGATAGAACGCTTAGCCTAACTCCCACCCGTTGTCAGTGTTGCCGAGGACTGAGTTTGCGAACTCGAACAGTGCACAAGAGAAAGAGCAACGCCTAGCCCCGTGCACGGACGATGCATGAAGACTGAGTTTGCGACTTCAAACACGTGCGTAGAGAGTTAGAGCGACACCGTATCTGATCGACTCGTTCTGTGAGGCGCTTTCGTTAACGTAAGTTAGGCGATTCAAGGTAACCGAACAAGGAAAGTGCCTCTGCGCGGAGGGCTTACGAGAGCGAGCTTTGCCAAGTGGTTGTGCCGTGGCGGTAAGTGCCTCTGCCGCGGAGGGCTTACGAGAGCAGGCTTAGCCGCGAGGCTGGATGCCGTGTTACGCAACTCTGAGTTTAGGAACTTGTTGAAACAAGATACGGACAGCAAAAACCCTTAAGATTGCGGAGCCAAGAGTTCGCAAGACCAGGCAGCCATCAAGTGTTACCAGAGGGAAAGAGTAGTCTGAGAAGACAAGTGGTGAGGAGGACCGCAGGGGGCCCGAACATTCACCGTTCAATGGGTTGAACTTTACATGGCAGCCCGAGAGACTTGGACGAACTAAGATGCGAAATTTGAGAAAAAGCACGAAGCTAGGAAACGAAAGACCTACACGAGGAACTTACGGTCGGGTCGATGTTCCAAGTCTTTGGTCGACTCTCTCCGTCATCCATCGCCAAATTAAAACGGCCGGGATCGGAAAGGAGTTTTGATCCAGTCCCCCAGCACGGAGCTCATCGCGGGGACCAGACGCACGCCCCGGGCGAAGAGCTGCCAGGCGCGAGATTATCCAGCCCCCGAGCACGGAGCTCGTCGCGGGGACCAGACGTGCGCCCTGGGCGAAGAGCTGCCCGGGGCGAAGAGATCCAGTCCCCGAGCACGGGGTTGGGAACCAGATCTGGAAGGCGATCAAGATCGAAGGGTTCGATCCGATCTGGCAGAGGAAGAGATATCCTGCCCTTCTGAGTAGTAGTCCTCAGGGAGAATCTCCTGGTCGCTGATAGAGTTCGACATGTTCGATCTGCGAGGTCCCCACGGACGGCGCCAACTGTCGACGGTTGAGATAACGATCTCAAGTCGCTAAGGTTCTTGAAGATTGAGATAGGAGACACGCCAAACAACCACGAACAGCAACGAACAGGAGACAGAGATTTTTATCCTGATTCAGGCCTTTCGGGAGAGATAATAGCCCTACGTCCAGCCTTTCTTATATATCAGAGATGATTACAAGAGGTGGCTCGGCGAGATGAACAAGTCTCGGCGAGATTATGTGTGTACAAGCGAAGATCAGGTGTCTACGAGATGCTAATGCGTAAACTCGAAGTCAGATGCCCCCTAAACGCCGTAGGGGCAGGGTTTATATAGTGCCGAGCAAACCGACCCATCGAGGAATATCGGTAAGCTAACTACGAGATCGTGAATGAACTCGCCATGCCAAATATACCCCGAGGCAGATAAGGCATACTCCTAGTCTTGGGGATCACGACTTCTATTCCAATCCGGGAAACCACGTCCGGGTCTTCACGTAGCCGTGCAGAACTCTGTTCGAGTCGGACTCAAACACGAATCCTAGACCATCACGCACCGTGCCAGCTAAGAAACTGTTCGGCAGGATGCACATGGGCCTGATAGAACCTTCCAGGGAGCTGACCCCTGGTAGGCTGTTTGACTGGGCCGTCAGGGAATGGGCCATGGCAATGGGCCGTAATTTTATCCCCGACAGTTCGCGGTTTGGTTGAGTCAATTTTTTAAAAAATTTATCAATGTAAATTTTTGTAATAATTTTTTTGAAGCTCTGTAGAATTTTACTCTCACTAAAATATTTTTTAGTCTTTTCGTATCTTTTTTAATATTTTGGTTTAACCAAACCAACCACGAATATAGAGAACCAAAGCCAAGATCGCTAGTAATTAAAGGCCTAAAGCACCCACCCATGTGGCCAGTACAGAAGAATTGACACCCCGCCCGCAAGCCCACCATGACAGCAGCAACGCTCGCAGGCCATTGGGCCGGTCCACATGCAACTGAGTTGAGCTGAGTGAGGCCTGCGGGCTGGACCTGGGCCACATGTAGTGAGTATCCGGATATAGTTAACCAGATAATTCCAGAATTTTTATTTTTTTATATTTATTTTTATTCTTTTGTGCAAAATTGTATCTTGGATTAACTTTAGACGCAAATAGGCGCCGGTCAAACGTTCAATCAACGATCGGGTACCTGTCGCACTTTGAAAGCACGACAGGGTCCCTACTGTCACTGGCTGTCAACGATCGGGATTTTCGCGGTTTATAATATTCAGCAAATAAAAAAATAAGGTTTAGAAAATAGTAGGAAGCTCCGAAAAATATTTTAAAAATATCTAAAAATCTATAAAATTGAGGAGAGTTTAACTATCATACTTTTTAAAACATTTTAATATGTTTTCAAATTTCAATTTCAAAAGTGTTGACTTTTTACTTAACTTTTTATCTATTTTTTCAAGGACTAAAATCCCATAAAATATTAAATATAATATTATATTTGGACTCTCTTTATTTTTATGAATTTTCAAAAACTTACCTCGTATTTTTCCGAGCTATATAGTATTTTCTATGAATTTTGAAAGACTATTTTTCTGAAATCCTGATATATGGTGGGAGTGTGGGACCTGTCGTGCTTTGAAAGTGTGACAGGTATCAGAAAACGTCCCCAGCCTGACGGCCAATGACGGTAGGGGTTTTGTCGTGCTTTCAAAGTGCGACAAGTACCGGATCGTTAATTGAACGCTCGAGCGCCTATTTGTGTCTAAAGCTCAATCCAAGATACAATTTTGTATAAAAGAATAAAAATAAAAATAAAAAAATAAAAATTCATAATTCCCACGGCTACCTCGATGGACGGACCAGGTACTGTATGTCATACTACCTCCAGTCATAAAAACAAGTCGCCGTTGACTTTTGGACACGCCTTTAACCATTTGTCTTATTAAAAAATTTAGTGCAAACATGTGTAAATATAAATCATGCTTAAAATATATTTAATGATAAAACAAATCACATCAAAATAAATGATAACTTACGTAGTTTTTTTTAATAAGATGGTTTTTTAAATAAGGTGAATGATCAAAGACGTGTCCAAAAGTCAACAGCGACTTGTTTTTATAACCGGAGGTAGTACCATATATAGCACCCTGACTAGCAACAGGGGCCTCCCAGCCCTCCCTGATGTTCTTCTTAAAAAAAATTGTCTAGTACCAGGGGCAAGCCAGGCACCCCTCTAGAAATAACCCAATGGTGTAATATACGACGCTCATGGATTTTCTTGGGAACCTTTCTAGAGCAAACTTGGTAAGATGTTGTCTGGTACCCAATACCATACGACGCTCACAATGCCATAAACATAGCATTGTAGACCCTACTGGACCAAACTCGACGGCGTGACGTACGTACTATATGATAACAATGCAACACCTACAAAAACACTTCTCAAACTAAGAGCACTTGTTGTACGTAGGGCCATCTAGACTACCCTTTAGTAAGTCTTAACTAAATCTTGTTGAAGCCAAAATTCATTCTAATTTGTCTTTAACCTTGATTCTCCTGACTTACCCTGACTTACCATCATCACCAAAAGCTTCACAAGTCTTGAACCTTACAACCACGTTTGAAGCCTAAGCTTGGCAGAACCTGGGTTGTTAGGTCTCAAGTCTGGTTCTATATGTGCATAGGACGTGCAGACGTGTGATGCGAGATGCGTGAGCCTAAGTACTTGCACCTCTTTAAGAAAAAGAAAAGGAACAAATCAACGGCTTTAGATTATCTCTTCTATCTATAATATTTTTTCATAAGGGGATAAGACCCCGATTTCCATTACCATATCAGACAACGGAAACAAAAGATTGAGAGTATTTTTTTGCACCCCTAGTTTTTGTGCAGTCCAGTGTAGAAAACAATCGACTACCATAGTTACATCCCAAATTATTTTACAAAAAAAAAAGACCATTTTTCTGTCACAATACTACTCCATTCTTACTCTACTAACAACCCGCCCTGAAGACAATCGACATAGCATACATCATATCTAGCAGTGTCCCCGCCACACCCTTTCTTTCTTCTTCATATCTGACTAAGACCTCCGGTGGGATGAGAAAATTGCTGGAAGCTCCCTTCAAGCAGTCTGTCTTCTTTGTTCGCTTCAACGCCGTTATCTGTTAACTAGCTACTGTTTAGTATCAGCCACTGCCGCACTTGTGTCATACCTGCAATGAAAGAGCTTAATCGAAAGGAACAATTTCTAATGATACTTTGTAAATCATCCTTCAGATAACCTGACCAAAAATTCAAAAGGGCACACATCATATGTATAATAGTTGTCGGTGTAATAAATACCGGGATGCCAAGAGTCCTGAGAAGATCAAGAGGCCCCACGCGTCGGGGCGACTGAGCCCAGTGGCGTGGGCGAGCCCTCAGACGTCAAGAGGCCCCACGCGTCGGCAGGCGGTCAGCCCAAATGCTGGCGAGCCCCTCGCCCAAAGGGCCCCAGCGTCGGTGGGCGATCAGGCCCATGGCGTGGCGAGCCCTCGGCGCTAAAAGGGCCCCACGCGTCGGTGGCGACCAAGCCCAGCCGCGTGGCGAGCTCCTCAGAGGCCAAGTAAGGGCCCCACACGCCGCGGGCGACGTGCCCAGCCATGCGTGGCGAAGCTCCTCGAAGTCCAGCGAGGGTCCCACGATCGTGGGGCCAGCGGCGAGGAGCGTTGTGAAGGAGTCTTCTGGGCGAAGGCTCCCCCTGCTGCGAAGGACAAGCGCATTTAATGCGACATCACGCGCGGGTAGGCAGCTAAAGAGATGATTACGCTTC
This sequence comes from Raddia guianensis, assembly GCA_036346415.1. Lineage (NCBI taxonomy): Eukaryota > Viridiplantae > Streptophyta > Magnoliopsida > Poales > Poaceae > Raddia > Raddia guianensis. The sequence continues at coordinate 23,985,645 of CM070542.1, read as the reverse complement.
TGATGACCCTCGCAGTCCGAAGCGGTACATCCATCGTGGGCGCAATGAATTGACCGGCAGAGAGAGGGTTTGCCTAAGATGGCCGCCCGTGTCAGGAGGAGCAGGCTGGGTCCCGCCCGCAGTCTCAACGATGGCGATGGCGATAGACCAGCCGGGCGGTAGCCGCCGCCTAGGGTTGGAACCTGGCGAAAGCAATACCAGCCAAGCTAGACGGCGCTCGCCTTGGAGGAGTGCACTCAAAGACAAAACCTCCATCTTTGTCGTGGCACGCCATGGCCGCGCTCTGGCGGCCGCTTCGATCCATTGCGATCGCCGATCCGCCATCGACGAGGTCAAGAGCAGAATCGATGTTAGCGCCCTACCGGGCGCGCCATCGACGGCGTGTTCTCCGCTCAACCATGCGGATCACACCTGGTCGATTTCTATCCCGCTAGCCGATCACCGTGTTTCGATTCGATTTGGCGTGGGGACGCAAGAAGGAGCGACTCATAGAAATTTACCTGAGTTCGGACCCTCGCGGGTAATAGTCCTACTCCTGCTGAGCCTTAGCTCTTTTCTTGTTGTGGTTGAATGGAATGTGGTTACAGAATGCTTGTGAACCGTGTGTCTAAACGTCCCCCCAAAAAACCTCCCCCTCCCTTCTCTCTCCGCCCCCTTTTTATACAAGCCTTGAACTGGTGGGGAGAGTCGAGGCAGCAAAGACAAGATTTCTAAGTACATCGACAAGACATGCGAGACACGACAGAGAGAGGAACGCGTGCATTGCCACGCCGAAGCGGCGCTCGCGCGGTTCGCAAGTGGCCCCTGACCCACACAGACACATCGGTGAGACTGCGGGCGGGACCCAGCCTGCTCCTCCTGACACGGGCGGCCATCTTAGGCAAACCCTCTCTCTGCTGGTCAATTCCGCTGCGCCACGATGTACCGCCAGACCTCTGAGGGTCATCAGAAGCGGTAATCATCTCTTCACCGCCTACCGCGCGTGATGTCGCATTCAATGCGCTCGTCCTTAGCGCAGGGAGCCTTCGCCGAAGACTCCTTCAAGAACGCTCGCCGCTGGCCCCCCCGACGCGTGGGACCTCGCTCGACTTCAGAGGAGCTCGCCACGCCACTGGGGCACGGTCGCCCACCGACGTGTGGGGCCCTTGCTTGGCCTCTGAGGAGCTTCGCCACGCCATGGCTGGGGCTGGTTGCCCGCCCGACGCGTGGGGCCTTTTGAAGGCCGAGGGCTCGCCCACGCTGGCTGGGCTCGACGCCTCACCGACGCTGGGCGGGGCACCAAGCGCTAAGGGGCTCGCCACGCATGGCTGGGGCACGACCGCCGCCGACGTGGGGCCCTCTTGACCTCTGAGGGCTCGCCCACGTCTTTGGGACTGATCGCTCACCGACGCTGTGGGGCCCGCCTGAAGGCTGAGGGGCTCGCCACGCCATTGGGCCGATCCTCGCCCGACGCCTTGGGGCCCGCCTGAAGGCTGAGGGCTCGCCACGCCATGGGGCTGATCGCCACCGACGCGTGGGGCCTCTTGACCTCCTGAGGGGCTCGCCCACACGCTGTGGCCTGGTCGCTCGCCTGACGCGTGGGGCCCTCTTGATCTTCTCAGAACTCTTCGCACCCCGATATTTATTACATCGACAATAGTAAAAGGAGACCATACTTTTGCCCCCATCAAAAGCAGATTTATTTCTATGCCCCTAGGCACTCCAGCAAAAGGCCGCTAGACAAAAAGAATGTATCATATTACTTACATTCCAATTTTTCCTCATCCATCGATAGAATCCCTCGAGATTATTTGGTCTAATATTGACATGGCAACAAGATGCGATAACCCCCCACATTGCTTTTGCTAGTGGGCAAGAAAAAAAAATGATCCATCGTCTCCACATATATTGTCACAGAATTCACATCTAGGATAATTCCCATCCAATTACATTTTCTCATGTTCTCCCATGTTAGCAACACATTATGATGTATCAGCCAAAAAAAATTTGGATTTTCAAAGGAGTCCTAGAGCAACAAATTCTATTAAGGTTTCTATTCTGCCACTTATTAGAAATGAAACCATAGACCGTCTTGTCAATATCCCTGGTAAATGTAAATCTGGATAATCTGGAAACAAAAGCTACTATCTGTAATATTAATAGCAGATCCATTTGGTTTACTACTCAAAAAACCGTACGATGGATTGGATTCGTCCTAACCGGTGCATGCAGGACAGCCGTGCAACGTCCTTGCGTTGGATCCAAACCAACGCACGGCCACAGCTTCACAACATAAAGAAATTGTGAATAGCCATCGTTTTGGTTCCCATCTCGCCCAATCGCCGTTGTCCCAGAGAGCGACGGAGCGAGAGAGCCCCAAGCCCCCAACCCCCAAAGGATAACACAGTAAACCCTCCAGGACACAGCTGCAGCTAGCTACCACTGCAGGCGGCGACGCGAGCACGACGGCGACGTCACGTGACCGCGAGGAGGAAGGCCCGACCGATCGTTCGTGTCACCTCGGCGCGCGGCTCCGGATGTGAGGCGTAACCGGGAACGGGAACGGATCGGCACATTAATGGCGCGTCCACCGGCGCGTATCGATCGGGTGTGCGCCCGATGAGGCCAGCAACCGAGACGAGACGAGACGAGACTGATGGTTCCAAATCCTGAGGCGCCCCGGCGTCGAGCGTGTTTGCCGTAACAGCCACAGCAGCTGTGGCTTGCCTGTCGTACGTACGTCACCGATAGATGGGCGAGATTCTTCGTCGTGGCCGATGGGTTTACGCTTGAGCATTGATGGTTGGTTGATTAGAGTTCAGTTCATGCTGCCTATCAGTATTTATTTTAAGTTAACCACTGCGGCTCCGGAATGTTGGACTCTTGGAGTCTTGGGTATGTTCCGTGTTTTTTTTAAAAAATATTTAATTGTTGTTTTGAACTGTTTGATTTTTTGCTGGCGTTTCTTAGAATTCCCAGTAAAAAAACAACATAAAATCCGACTTCTGTTACAAGGTTTCAGGTTCTCAGAACTACAGCTTGTTGAAAGTGGCTTACACTTATTTGGTTAGAAAATGAATTAAGCTTGTTTAGTTTATTTTAAAAAAAATATGAAATGACCTTCAGACGCTCTTAAAAATAATAAACAAAGCACATTAAGAAATAGATCAGAAAATGTCCCAAAGTTTACCTTAACATTTAAACTCAACTCAATCAATTTATTCATTCAACTCACCCACACATGCTCCTAATATTTCAATAGATACGATTTTAGTGTTGTAGGACATAAATTATGAAGTTTAGTTAGAGGTCTAGATAGGTCGGGTTGGATTGGGCATCGCCCACCCGACCCGACCCGACCCTTGTCTGGGATTCCATGGTGTCACCTTGACCTAGCCCCATCCTGACCTGAGGAGAAGAGGATGAGAGAAACTGACTTGGACCAACAATGGGGAAGTAGATCACGCTAGCGCTAGGTTGGGGAGAGTCGGAGTGGAACGGATGAATCATGGTGTTAGGATATAGATTCATTGGTTGGAGGTAGGTTGGATCGGGACCCGACAAGTCGAGCATATTATTAAGCCGCATGTCCTAATCAAAAAGTCTAAATTGATGGAAAAGAGGGGACAATTCACTTATACTTTTCAACACTCCCCATCACGTGGAGCCTCATGTCTCAACACGTGGAAAATCGAAGCGGATGACAATTACGTTTAAATCAGGACTCGCTCTGATATCATATTAAGGGGTTTGCCCTAACTAGTTCACCTAAAAGTCTAATCTGATGGGAAAGAATGGACAATTCATTTGTACTTTTCAACACATATATCTAGCCTCTAAAATAGGGCCTTTATTGCACCAAAACACACATGATCTCTTTATTCGATTTTTGAAAAATCTCTCTGTTTTTTTTAAATTTTGGCAGTAAGCTAATCGGTCGCTATGCAATGGTCTGGGGATACGCGAAGTGCGAAGGACGGACAACGACGTCCCACCATGCATTGTTGCTCATGGTTTCTCTCGCAAGTGAAGTACGCCCGAGTAGTGTTTCTCGTTGGGTTGGAAGTTCGTGCGTGCTACGAGAACGTAGGCATGACTCATGGAGTCGTCAAGCTCTCCGCCTGTTTGGATGAGCTGATAAGAACACGTAGGCAAATCTTGATCCTTAGCCACCAGAAATTCCTCCTCGTTTTCGCCTCGAAGAAAGCGCCTCTCAATCCGCCAATGCGTTGTCCAATCCGGCCGTTCGTCGTAGCGTGCCGATTGACGGCGTCACTCCCAGGCAAGGATGTGATCATCTTCTTGGCTACATATATATGTAGTGTTTGAATCTCTAATTTTCAAATAAAAAATGTAGTCAAAATGACTTGCATCATAAGATTGTTTGGCACTTTGATCATGTGGTCATATACTTCACGCATTTCGAACATAATATATTGAGCTTTAGGTGTCTTTTCAGAGCTACTTTCTATGCTCCAATAGATTATAGAATAAGTTAACCTAGAAACCCCATAATACCTGTTGCTTCAGTGCGAATTCAGCTCTTCCGTCTGGTCCCGGCTTGCCGTCAGACTAAACCTCCAGCACCTCAGCCCTGCCACATGGTCGAATCGCAGCTTGGTAGTTGATTGGTGGCTCCACGAAATTCTTCATGGTACCGCGCAGTGCGGAGTCCGCTCCGTAGTCTTCGCAACGGTGTGGCATCTTTGACTTGAGAGGAACAAGCGTATTTTCCGTCAGATCGACAGAACAACCTAGGCTTTTTTCCTTTTCTTGATTGAGGAGCTGCGGTTTTGGGAGGCCGCAGGAGCTCGTTTTGTAATTAGTTAATTTTGTTCCTTTCGGCTCGGGGGGAAGGGGGGGGGGGGGCACCTCTTTCGTCTCCTATTTTTGATCAATACATATCAGCTCTCATGTCCGTTTGCTCAAAAAAAAAGATTATAGAATAAGTTCGTCAGATGTTCGAAAGGAGGCAGACAAGACTAATCTATGAGGCGGGGCCGTTTGGTGGCCAGAAAAGAAGGATCAACCGGCGAATTAATCCTAATCAATCTTGCGCTCCCCACCCTGCACTTCCAACAGTTCAGGCTAACTAAAAGAAATCAACCATAAAAATTACACACACACTAACTAATCCATGCGAGATGCTTCGATCACCTGCCGCTGCAGGCCGCAGCACATTGTAAGACTGAAGAGACTAATTACAGTAATTAGCCGCCGATTATAGAGCTGCCTTTGATCGGGTGTGATCACGGCAACGGGTCAACGCGCGCAGGTGGATGCTCGCGCCAAAAGTCACATGGCAACTGGCGAAGCCGCGAAAGCTCCACGAAGCTGAAGAGATGGAGATGAGAGAGGAGGCGAGCGGAGCCGGTGATGAGCTCACTTGGACGTCATGTGTTGTCACAGGCCGGTTGATCGGGCGAAAAATCTGCCGTCAGGGACGTGATGAACTCATGGAGCCGTCGCTTGCAAGAACAAAAATTACCCAGGCAATGATACGATCTGTCCTTTTTTTTTCGGAACCAAATAAGACTCGTCCCTCTTCCGGAGTTGCCCATCCCATCGATGTAAAATCGTTTTGGCAACACATGTTTTTAAGAGGTTTGCCAAATTTTGCCTTGCCTAACATGCTAAAATTATCAAAGCTTAGTTTTTCAAATTTCTAGTCACACTTTGTCAGCCTCAAGCAAACTTGCTGCACTTTGATGTGTTTATGACATTTGGGGTATATGTGGTAAAAAAGAAATCTCAACTAATCTTAGGTGTGAATCAAACAACAGGCTAACTTAATCAAACTTTCCTAACCTTAGACGTGATAATATTAGGCAAAGTTAGCCTTCAACCAAGCAATTAAAGATTTGCCGCCATCGAAGAAATCATTGGCTTGTTATTGGCCCATGGCCACAGGTCCAATAGAAGGCAAGGATTGAACTCTTCTGTATTAGTATCACACTAACAGTAGGGTGCCTCATGTATTTACACGATTAGATTTAAACGAGCAAGGTGGCCCCTGCATTTGCCCGGCTATATTTGTGTCAGCCCCCGCGTTTGTGCGGCGCTTGAGAACAACAATTGGCTAATCGACCTGAGGCGCAATATGGATCCCTCTCTCGTGACTGAACTCGTCCGGCTACTCCTCCGCCTCGCTCAGGCGTTGTTGATGCCACTCGAAGATGACCTGATCACCCGGCGTTTCTCCGCGGACGGTCGCTTCTCCGTGAAAACTGCATACAACATGCAGTTCATTGATCGTTGCGCGCTCTCCCCGTAGTGCAGAGTCTAGCAGATCTGGGCCCCATCTAAGTACAAGTTCTTTGTCTGGTTGCTTCTGGCCAGGAGGATATGGATAGTCGATTCACTCTTACGAAGACAACTGCCCAACGCTTACTTCTGCCCTATTTGCCGGAGGAACCTGGAAACTCTAGAGCACCTCTTCCTAGAATGCAACTTCAGTTCCTTCATCTGGACGCGCCTTGCCGCATCGCTTCGACTTTCCTTGCTGGACTCGTCACACTGGCAATGGAAATCCGAGCCGTTGCTTTGGTGGGAAATCGACGTCGCCCAGGGTGCTAACCCAAAAGCGATCCTTTCCATTGCCATCGGCACTATTTGGCATCTTTGGCTCGAGAGAAATAACCGTGTTTTTCGCTCGTCCGAACGATCGCCAGACATTGCCCTTCGTCAACTTTTAGATGACCTACGGCTATGGGCAACCGTAGGAGCGTATTTTGTAATCTCGTAGTTTTTTGTGCGGCCTCTCGGGGGAGGGCTCTTAAACCCCTAACTTTGTAAACTCCTCATCTTTTGATCAATAGATGGCAGCTCTCCTGTCCTTTGTACAAAAAAAGAGATTTGTGTCAGCACATAGAGTTTATCTTTAACTCAAAATCTTTTTCGATAATCTCCACCTCATAATCTATCTCTAATGTATCATACAAAATTTAGAGTTTTCTCTAATATATTAGATCAATTTTAGTAGTTTGTTATAAAGATTATTTATTTATCTTTTTTATCTGATTTGGTAACTTGATCGGATGGTGGAGGATTTTCGGACGACGGGGCACATTGTGGCTAATCTTTTTTTTGGGTAATCTCCAAGTTATAATTCATCCCTAATATATCATATCAGATTTATAGTTTATCTCAAATAGAATGTTGTAGATGGGTTTGCTCCGTGCTAGGGCTAGCCAAAATAGCATACCGCCGATTGTGGATGGCAAGCACGCGATAGATAAAAATCGAGATTGGTTAGTTCTAGTCTAGTTGGATAATTATCCATGTAATTAGTTTGTCATAGAGATTATTTATTTATCTTTTCGGTTTTGCTGACTATTTTTAAATAAGTCTCAGTCGATTTTCACATAGCTAGATTTTACCGTTAGATCTTTTATATGTCCTATAAAGACGTTTGATCAACGGTCTAGAAAATTGACTGAGAGATAAATAACTCTTATCTTTTAAGTATTATTTATTTTGTTATGATTTGGTTTATTATTAATTGTATTTTAAATATTACATATATTTTTACATATTTGAACTAAATTTTTGAATAAGACGAATGATCAAAGGCGTGTCCAAAAATCAATGGCGACTTCTTTTTGTGACCAGAGGTAGTAATTTTTTATTTTAAGTTTTTATCATTTTATACTACAATTGTAGTAGGTATCAAATTTTTCTTTAAACTAAACCGTTATAGTTCGATCCACTATAATTAACGGTGCAAATATGTTTCTTTCTGCTCCGATTAAAGTTAGAATTTCTACTTTTTTATTTTGATTAACGTGGAATGGTAGTATTTGGATTAACGTGCCTGCTTCGTTTTATTCTGTTATATATACAGTAGATCCCTAGAGTGTTATCAAATATCGGATATTCGGATATCCGCTAAAAACTAGCAACTTTTTTATATTGAATTTGACATTTCTTTAGTTATTCGGATATTATCCGAAATTGCGATTTGGGATTCAGAATCGGATATACCTTCATGTTTAGTTGGATAATTTTGGATTCATATTTGAATATTTGAAATATCCAAAAACAAATTGTACATTATATTTGTTTTGAGGGGTTAACAGTCGTTACAATATTGTAGTCATGCATAACTTGCGTTGAATTTGTATCAAACGTGTGCTATACTTTTGTTGTGCGTTTAAATTTGTGGCGCTTAATTTTAGTAAAAACCAATATAATATGACGTAAAAGAGAAATAATTTGATTTATCTGTTAATTAAATATCCAATTTGACTATGAATCTGAACTCGAAATATATTCGATCCAAATATGAAAAAAGCTTAACGAATCTGGATATACTGTCGGCGATATCCGATCCGAATCCAACCCGTTTACACTGTAATTGCCCCTCTACCCCCTCTTTCACATAGGCTGCACATGTTAAGTAAAAAAACCAAAGAAAATTTGGGAAGAAAAATTAAAAGTTGCCGAGGTAGAAAACAAAATTTTCCCTCGCAATAACTTCCATGGAAAAACCGCTTGAAATTCTACATAACTATGATTTTCTTTAAAATCCGATAAATTTGAGTTTAATTTTGATCATAAAACTCCAAATTTTGATCGATTTCAAAATATGGATTGAGATGTCGCACCCATCAATACACGTCCAAAAACCGACAAAGTATTTTGACCCTTGAACCCATGTGTTAGAACGGTGGTAAATTGCATATTTTTATAGGAAAAACTTGAATAAAGGAGCTCTGCTAATTGTATATTTGAATTACCATCTGATAAACTGTTTAGCGCTGCATTAAATTGCCCGAGAGTTACAAGAACCAGTACTTGCCGCAGTTAACGTGGCGCTTTGACAGCGAGGAATTTATTTTCTTCCCCGGGGATGCTGATGCGACGCTCTCACAAGGCACACGTATACAGAGACACGACGGGGTGCGTGAGACCGCGAGCGGGAGGAAGAACGGGACGAGAATGCGTGCGTGCGCATGGCGTCAGCGTGACCGCCCCCCGCGGCGAGCTGTCGAAGCCGAGACTTTGCGGAGATGCAAAGCGCGCAACGCCGACGCGGCGAGGCTTTTTATATATCTCTTCCTCCTCCTCCTCCGTGGAGTGGGATGAAACAGGCCAAGAAACCGAGCAGCTCGCCGCACTAACGGAGCGATCGATCGAGCTGTCGGCGCAACGTAATCAAGGCGGGTTCGCGGCGGCGGCGCGCGTGTATAAGAGGTTTCCGGAAGCCGTCGTGCCGCCGGTCTCCGGAGGCGGAGGGGGGACCTAATCGGCGGGTGATCATGTCGATGGAGAAGCCCCGGCAGGTGGCGAGGAGGTTCCTGGCGCGGCCGCAGCACGAGGGCGTGGGCGCCGTCGTCCGCCGCAGCATCGGGAGGTGAGAAGCTCCCGCAGGCTCACGCCATTGCTGACTGCTCGATCTGCTCGGATGCTGACCGGCTGGTTCTGTGCTTTCAGGTTCGAGCTGAGGTACTTCGATCCGTTCCTCGTCCTGGACGAGTTCTCAGGTGAGCGCGCGGCGCCTAGCTCGCTCTTAATTTCTCCCCTTTCTTCAGAATTCAGATGCCCCATTCTGGATTTTGGATTCAAGTGATTAAAGATGGGGTTCTGATGATCTGCTCGAAATCTGTCGCAGTCGCTGCTCCGGCCGGGTTCCCTGACCACCCGCACCGAGGCTTCGAGACCGTCACCTACATGCTCGAGGTACGCATGAATTGATTCTGCCTTCTGCCTTTTCTCTGGACCATTTTGCTCTTCGCCATGAACCATGAACAGAGCTCCTTGCAAGTTGCCACACACCCACTTGATTAATACAGAAAGCAGCGTCTTTGGCAACCAATCAGCCACGAGAAAAAAAGAAACTTGAACGCGTTTTGGTTTGTCAACGACGCCGACCAGAGATATTCGCTAGTGCCTTCTTCCTCCCCTTCACTTGGCGACGAACCCAACCCAATGGGGGACCCTGGCTTTGGTCATCACTCGTCATCAGCCACGCCGCCTCGCCTACGCCATTCTTTCACCTTGCATCGTTGGGAGATCCCATCAGTCGCGTCGCGTAAACAGTGGCGCAAAGGAGCGATTTTTTTAACAAGAACGCGACGGCCTAATTGCAAGGGACAAGAGTTTAATAAGAGCTGTTTATTGACGATGAGCTTGTTCGTTCAGGGGGCCGTGACGCACGAGGACTTCGAGGGCCACCGCGGCACGATCAAAGCCGGCGACGTGCAGTGGATGACGGCCGGCCGCGGCATCGTCCACTCCGAGATGCCGGCCGCGCCCGGCACCTCCCGCGGCCTCCAGCTCTGGGTCAACCTCTCCTCCCACAACAAGATGTCAGCCTCTCTCTCTCTCTCTCTCTCTCTCTCTCTCTCTCTCGCTATCTGTCTGTCTCTGACATGGTGGGACGCGTGCAGGATCGAGCCGAGGTACCAGGAGATGCAGAGCAAGGACATCGCAACGACGGCGACGGCGGACGGTGGCGTGACGGTGCGGGTGATCGCGGGGGAGGCGATGGGGGCGCGGTCGCCGGTGTGCACGCGGACGCCGACGATGTACCTGGACTTCACGGTGCGCGCGCACTGCGCGGTGCGGCAGCCGGTGCGCGCGTCGTGGAACGCCTTCGCGTACGTGCTGGAAGGGGAGGGCGTTTTCGGCGCCGGCGCCGGCGAGAAAGCAGCGGCGCACCACCTGCTGCTCTTCGGGCCTGGCGACGGCATCGAGGTGTGGAACCGGTCGGACAAGCCGCTGCGGTTCTTGCTCGTCGCCGGCGAGCCCATCGGCGAGCCCGTGGCGCAGCTCGGCCCCTTCGTCATGAACACCGAGGAGGAGATCGACGAGGCCATCAACGATTTCGAGTACTGTGTCAATGGCTTCGAGAAGGCCAAGCACTGGAAGTCGCAGGCACTTGTGGCGCTAGGCGTAGAGTAGGGTGAAAGAATCGCGGTGAAGCACTGCACACCACACACGGACAATTCTTCGCTTTCTTGTACGAGGTTGCTTTATTTATTTTCTTCTTCTTCTTCTTCCAAAAAATCAGCGATCGCTTTATGTACAGCACAAAACATAAGGTTATCTCTACTTGTGGTTAATCATCACAAGAGAGAGTCATCAACGAAAACTTGTCCAATGCATCTTGAGAAAGACCTTCACTACAAATGTAGCGTACTTGTATGCTATGTTATTTAGGCCCTGTCCTTTGCATTGATAAATTTATATTTACATATATTCATTTAAATTAAAATAATATGTTGTTTTTCTATCTCCAAGACTTGTCTAAAATCTATAAAAACACAAGACAAACAAAGTGGATACAAGGCTATCTCAAAAAACTCTCAAAGTTAGAAGATAAATTAGTCAAATACGATAAGTCGAGAAGAATAGGGTCTTAGATTGTTTCAATCTAGACTTTTCATCATGTATATGTGAGCGGGTATATGCATGTTTGCGATGACCGGATATGCACCGAGTTCCGCGTTTAGTCCCACTCATCTCTCAACTGTCTTTTTAATATATGTCTTTGAAAACTTTTTGTAAAAAAACAACTAGATACTTATTCCTTCCCTCTCCCTCTCTCCTTTCTCCCACCCGTTGTCGTCGAAGACCATCGCTTGACCTAGCGCAACTACACCAATGCGGTCACGACGCCCCCTACCGGTGTGATGTCATGGACACGCACTGGAGTGGTTGTGCTAACCCGAGCAGGTGATGCTTGTTGGCGGTGACGGTGGGCAACTCGGGAAGAGGAGAAGGAGGACACTAAAATATGGGAGCGTCTTTAAAAAAACTTTTGAGAGGTTTGTTGATCTGAGCATGATTCTTAGAACAAATCTGGTTGTATGAATGCATATTTGAATTTAGAATAGACTCAAGGAGTCGAGGTCATTTGTGACTAAACAAATGATAAGCTAGATATGGATACCCTACATTCCAACTTTTCATCTCTAATTTGGAATTGAGATTTGTTAATTTAGGCCGAGTGCTTTTCAATATTGGGCTCAATAGAGGAAGTCAGTGTCAACTCTAAATGGACAAGATAGATGGGCCTTCTTTGGGTTCCATTGTTTGGGGAAGAAGTCCATTTTCTTGACTATCCTTGAGTTCAGTTTTTCACTCGACTTCAAAACGGACAAACACACTCATTGTCAAAACCGTTACAAAATACCCCCTACTTTAAAACCATGGTGGTTTTGGATGACATAACATTCTAATCAACATTTTTTCTAGAAAATAAATTCAAAAAAATTTCTAGAAAATCATAGGAAGCTCAAAAAAATAAAATAAAATACCAAAAATACAAAATAGGTAGAATCCAAATATTCATTGAAAATACTTTTCTATGTATATACTTATACGTAAAAATAGTACATAATGTATTTCATTGAATAAATAAATCAAGTATTTAAGAAAACTTAATTTGGCTTGTAGGAAAAATGAGAGAAACTGACAGAAATAGAGGGATGCTAACTTTGCCCTACAATTTATATTTTCAAATTCTAATTCTAATTTATTTTGACCTTTCAATTGCATTTTTTTTAAAAATCAAATTCAATGGTCAAAATAGCATCTTTATGTTTTTATTAATTTCTACATCATTCTCAAAACTAAAATATTTTTCAACATTTTTATAGAGAACAAACAAAATTTTCTTGAATACTTTTTTTAATAAATAAAACACCTTATATAAAAGTAATAATTTTTGCAAATAAGTATGCACATAAACTTTACAGTTTTATTGCATATTTCGAATCTATGTATTTTTTCTATTGTTGTGCATATTTTTATTATATTTTTTGAGCTTCCTATAATTTTCTAGATTTTTTTTGAATTTATTTTCTAGAAAAAAATGATGACTAGATGCCATGTCATCCAAAACCACCATGGTTTTGGGTGAGGGGGGTATTTTGTACCGGTTTTGATAGTTGAGGGGGGTGTTTTGTCCGGTTTTGAAGTCGAGGGGGGAAAACTAAACATGTGCGATAGTTCAAGGGGGGTAAAATGGACTTCTTCCATTGTTTGGTAGTGTAACAAATGGGGAAGGATGATGAATAGCGGCACACAGGATAAACAAATGTTTCTTTTAATTACTTCATTGGCTTTAAAAAATTAATTGCACACTTTTGTTTGAATTTCAAATTAAATTGCTTGATTGGTGAAGGCTTCTACTTTCACACCTGGAGTGGCTCTTGAAGCATAGCACCTTCATTTATAATCAACCCAACAAAATGTCTAATAGCAGGCCAAGCAAGCCAAATGTATGAGAAACTTGTTGTTGGTCGTATAGTGTAAAAATTTTGGCTAATTCTTTGAGACGTTCAACAAATGTTGGTATAAAAATTAGTGGCAGGAATTTATTTAAAAGGGCCAACAGGGAAAAATATATATACAAACACCAGCTTGTCACCATATCAAGAAAATAATTTATCTGATAACAAGTAAGGTGGATTCCTTCTCTCTTTTTAGCAAAATTTGCTAGCGTACTTCTACAGACCTTAGATGGCTTTTTGATTAAAAAAAAAAAGCAACATAACTGGGCCCTTATCCTATATCAAGCCTGACCTTCCATAGTTTGGCCCAACTCAACTCCAAGTATGCAAAAAAGCCCGGAGGAAGGAAAAATAAGCTAGCAATGGGCCTCGTTTGGTTTTGAATTTTTTTGTTACATTACATTCTTTTCTTTTTTAGGTAATGATAATATATGATAAACACAACCTAAAATCTTGCAATAATGCATATTACAACCACGAAAAAAAATTCAGAAATACGAACAACGCCAAACAGTACCCAATTTATTATTAAATATATAACCCTAACAATTATTAAAGAAATACGTAAGCACTACTTCTAGAGATTGATACATCTCGACGGACTACCCTTCTCAACTTTATGTAGCAAATGTCTAATATTGTAGCCAATAAACTCATGTAAAGATGTTCTGAACAAAAAAATACCTTTGCAATTGCCAAAAACCATATTATATTGAATGTAATCGCCAAAAACCATATTATATCGAATGTAATCACCATTGAATATTCAAATATAAAACGACGAAGACCCATCAACATAAAGCGCCGTGGGATTTGATGAACTGCCATCAGGCTGTTGGAAACACCCATTTTTCTGTTGCCCAGCGGTCCGTCGCTTGGGCTATGAGGTCCGTATAATATGTTCTTCTAGGTAGTGTCGGGAAAGGAAAAATCGTCTTCCATTCCTACAGAGAACTCGGCTAATCCATAACTATTGGTCTTGTCCTGAGATTTGTGTGCAGCCTTATCCCTTTTGTCTGTTTTTTTTTAAACAAACAATCCAAATCTTAAACAAGAAGCAACCAAATTCTCCTCCCTCTCTCCTCCTTTCTCCACAGAGCCGGCTGCCACCTGCCGGCTTCGTCGCCGTCAACCACCACGCCAGCCGTCAACGATCATGATGGCATCTGCTTGTGCTGCCGCACTGGCCAGCGCACCGCACCGCACCAAGGCGCCTCATCGCGCTCGCCGAGCTACCACCCACCCAACGCCGCCACCGCCACTAGCGACCTCTGCCATAGCCTGTGCCGCTTCACATAGCCATGTCTGCCATCATGCCGAGTCACCTGCGCCGAGCCATCGCATCTCAACACACCAAGGTTGAGGCTGCAGCGTTGAGGTCGCGAGCCACCGTTGGCGGTAGTGGGTCGCGACCGGCTTGGGAAAGGAGGAAGAAGGGAGGACCCGATTGCTTTGGTTTGAAAAACAAGGTTTTGCAAAAATCAATTTAGAGTTTAAATGTAATAGATTAAATGCTTTAAAGTTCCAAATAATTATAAAAAGTTTATTTTTGGATATTAGCGGAACTTTATAACGGCTGAATCTAATATAGTTGGAGGAGGGGCACATAGTGAAGTTTTAAATAGATTATGGTAGATTCTGGAATAGGCTAACCTTTTTTTTTTGGGGGGCAAACAATCAATTCTATAAAAATTTAAACACCGTTTGACTTTGTGTGGCAAGTTGGCAACCACCACGGTATGTTCTCCGCACAATAGAAGCTCTTTGCCTTTTTTGGACCAGACCGGTCTAGGCACTGTCGGGCTAGGTACATGGACCATTGTGTCTGCTTCTTAGGTCAGGTTTAGGACACCATTTAGGCTATGCCAACTCAGTCCATTTCTTTTCATGCCATACCATACTTTGGGCCATGCTCAGGCCGGCTCACAAAAGCATGGTCCATCTCCCAGCTCTACCTTGCGGCCATATCCAAACTTAGTCATATGCGGGCGATGAAGAGGAAGCTACAAGTAGATACGTACGGTCTCAACAATATTAAGAAGAGGAATTTGGTTATATGCCTAAAGTTAAGAGGGCCTTGTATATATGTCCCATAGTCACCCGCCTTCGTATATATGTCACAAGTTGTTTGACACCTATACAATATGATCCATTTCAAACGTTCAAGTAAATTTAGAAATGTGAAAAGGCCGTTATGGTGTTATGCCCTTCTTGATTTGTAAGATGTGTTATTGTATGCATATAATGGTATAGTTTTATAGGGAATAATTTGTTATCATCTTGGTAATCGTCCTTAAGCTTAGTAAAAATTAAGTAGAATATAATTGTCTTTTTATTTGTATAAACCAACAAATTTTGCTCGTATATTCTCTAAGTGTCAAGCAACTCTAAGGCATATACGTAAAGACGAACAATCATGAGATATATATTCAAGGCTCTCTCAAAATTACTGGGTATACATCTGAAT
This sequence comes from Raddia guianensis, assembly GCA_036346415.1. Lineage (NCBI taxonomy): Eukaryota > Viridiplantae > Streptophyta > Magnoliopsida > Poales > Poaceae > Raddia > Raddia guianensis. The sequence goes on along the minus strand of CM070542.1, from coordinate 23,969,958 downwards.
TCCTCAGTCAACAACAACAACGCGTGTTGATAAGATACACATACACCAGATAGAGCGGCCAGCTAACTTCTCGTGCTTGCGCAGTTTGCCTTTTGCTTCTCCAAATACCTAAATATACGCTTCTTCCTTGAAGGCTGGTGGAACGAGCGGCCAACGTTCACATAAAACCGATGAAAATCGACTGGGTTTCACGGTTTTTGACCTATTGACACGATCAAATTCAGCAATCCGACCGGCAAAATCAACCCATATTTCAATACTTTATTATCCAAATTTGACCATATACTTTACTAAAAACCTGCAAACCATTAACTTTCGATCCAAAAACCTATCACCAAATTCTGCTAAAAACTAATGCTCTTTTTCTTCCCATTTAAAATCTGAAAAAAAGGGATTTTATACGGTTTGCGGATTCTTACCGCTGGGAGCCTGGGAGACACTTGCCCGCGCGCGCGGCCGGCCGCCACTCGCCGGCGATGTGTGTCTGCGCGCGACCTGGGCAGGCTGCATCCGGCGAACGTACGTAGCCTCGAATAATTGTGCCGACCGACGCCGACGTTACCGTCGATCTCACCGATCGACCGAGATGTCCTCATATGGCATGCTGCCATGTCCACGTACACAGTACACAGCACCCATGGACTCATCCAATACGTATATATACAGTTACACCCTGTGCAGTCTCTCAGCCATGCATCACTGGACCAACACGAGCAAAAGTGCAAAACAAGTTTGGTGTTTGCTTACGTGTCACAGGTGTTTTTGTTTTGCAACATGTCACAGGTGTTGGGTATAGGTGCACTCTTAAGTTTAATTCAATCATTCAATAAACGAAAACACTTTGAGCCGGGAGTCCGGCGCCTCCGGACTCCCGCGCGCCTGCGCTCAATGTGGGGGAGGGTGGCACTGTGGGCATGCAAGGTGGGGCCCACGGGCATTTTTTTCTTTCGGCAACCATAGTTTTTAACTGAGTGCTTCAATCCACAAACTGTTTGCGCCAACGTGTTCCTCGTATTTGTTCGAAGAAAACAAGATATATGTTACCATATAACTCCTCAAACTTATCTGGTGAAAATTGGGTTTCGCCTACTGAAACTTGGCTTTCATATTCGTTAAACTTGCCGAACTGTCAAGTTTCATCAAGTTTCAACAGGTCTCATACAAGTTTCTTCAAGTTTCATTAGGCCAATTCAAGTTTCAACAGGTTTCATCTAAGTTTCATCAGGTTACATCGAAGTTTCATCCAAGTTTCATCAGGTTCGTCAGCACACGGCTAAGTTTCATCAGCACACGACCAAATTTCACTAGTATAGATGTAAGTTTTATAAGTGTTTTCTCCTAGTTCACATCAAATATTTTTTGAAAAAGTGAAAAATTCAAACGAAAACACTTTAGGACGGAGTTTGGCTCGGCCGGACGCGCGCACATCTCGCGCTCGCGCGTGCTCCCAACTGAGAGAGGCGACACTCCATGTGGTAGGACCCACCAGCCACTGCGTCTCTTTTTTTCTCGAGAGCTGGCTGCTGCATTTTCCTTCGTCTTCTTTTCTCACCAGCGCGAGGCCACTTCTTCCCTTTTTTTCTCACTAGAGCCTGGGGCTTGCGTCGATGCCGGCAAGCTCGCGCAGCCGCAAGCGAGCATGCAACGCCGGTGAGCTCGCGCGCCCCCGGCAACGTCCTTCTCGCGTCTTTCCCTCTCCCTCTCTATCCCCATTCCCTTCTCTCTCTATCCTTCTCTCTAGTTTTAGTCCAAATCTAGAGAAAAGAGAGGTGGAGAGGAGATGAATTCCTCAGATCTCGAGAAGAAGGTAAAGAAGGAGATGGATCCTCATTTTTTGACATGGAGTCTCCAAGCAGGTAAGTATGAACTTGGCTTTTTTTGCTTGGTTTTCGCTCGGTCCGACGAATTTTTGGGTTGAGGCTGCCGGATTTGGGGAAAAAGGGTTGGGGCTTGCTTGGTTTTCGCTCGATCCGATGAGCTTTGGGGTTGGGGCTGTTGGATTTAGGGAAAAAGTGTTGCAGCTGCCGGATTTCGGAAAGAAGAAGTCAGGGATGAGCCCCATCCCATTTTTTTTCATTGGAAACATGAGACTCTCCTTCTGAAACCTGGGGTAGCACGTCCGAAACCTAGAGTTCTTACTTTTGAAACCTAGGGTTTTCGCTTCGAAGCTCTTTCTGGATCCCGCACGTAAAACTTTGATTTTTGCCTGACGAAACCTAGACCTTTCTCTGTTGTAACTTCAATTTCGGCCGCACGAAACTTGGGGTTTTCATGATTTTGAAAACATTGCTTTTTTTGGTGCTGAAACTTTAAGTTTTGCCCACTGAAACTTGGATACTGCCTACTGAAACTTGAATTTGTACTATTAAAACTTGGTTCTTCCTCTCGAAAAACTTCATAAAATCTCAAGTTTCGTCGTCAAGTTACCACGGTTCATCAGGTTTTGCACGCTGAAACTTGGATATTGCCTATTGAAACTTGAATTTGTACTTTTAAAACTTGGTTCTTATTCTCGAAAAACTTTCTGAAATCTTAAGTTTCGTTCTCAGGTTGCCATGGTTCATCAAGTTTCTACCGTTATTTTTCAGGTTTCAGTAAGTATTTGCCAGGTTGCGGTGATGATGTCATGCTGATGTCACCAGGTCCGGACGGCCGGACATCCGAACCCTAGTGTCCGCCAAATTTAAAAATTCAAAAAGTATTTAAAATGTGTTGCTCTCGATTTTAGAAGAATTATGAAATTTATTCCACGCATTTTGAACACTGCTTGAATTTTGTACAAAAATCAGAAGTTTATTTGGAAAAACGATCAACTGTACAGCTAGTTATCTGGTCGCTGGCCGCTGGGTACGCACGAACGTGGGTGCATGCAGCGCGTAGGATTGGCGCGGTAGCCGGCGATCCGATGGACACGGGTGGTCCGGCGCTCGGACGTTCGGACGGACGTCCGGACGCTGGCGCTCGCCTTCAATAAATCGTGACATGTTTAATTTAATTTTATGGAGCAACCTATGGCAGCAACACGCACGAAAGAAAACACATGTACCGATTTACCTCAGAGTAGTAATGAGGAGAATTCATCCATGGAGAATTCAGCCTGAGAAAAATTACATCACATTTTTTTTCTTAATACCAATCCGGAGATCAAAAAATAATCCACATAAGAATACCACACCTGCGCAAGCACGAGGGCCCAATTTCAACCTCTCATGTGGGTTTTCCATTTCCTCTCATTCCCATAAAAGCTAGTAGGATGGAGCATGTTGTAAAACCTTACTACCAAGTATAGTCCAAAGCGTAGATGAACAATCATGTAATTACAAAGAAGAAAAACATGGATAGTTATATACCTCTTATAAGCCGCTACCGAGTGAAGATTGATGATGTTGTTCTCTCTGGCGTTTTGTAAACTCTCTCCGATGTAGTGAAGTTTTGCCGGCCGATGCCCGTGGTTTTTCCCTTTCGCTTTGGAGGGGTTTTCCACGTTAAATCTTGTGTGTCTATCTGTTTGTGTTTATTGATCTTCTTCGTTATTGCGGTATGGATTTCTAATATTACCTTTAAAATATCATTGGTCTTTTGGTTCATTTCCTTTCTCTTTGGCCACACTCCATCCTCTTTCCCGCCTCGAGCTCTAGATCTAGATCTGCATCTGCATCTGCTTCGCATGCCCTAAACTTTAGACTTCGAGTGACTGAATCCCCAAATCTGCCCAACTCTATGCTACCTTGTTGGTGCCTCCTATCTTGCTGTTAGACCCGATCGAGCTCCTTGTCTAGTCGTCTTACCCCACTGCCAACGAGATCGAGCTCCTCATGTTGCTCTATTTTTCTTGTTCTTTCTCTCTTCTCCTTGTGTTGTCCTATCATCGCTAGCATTGGCAAGTCACCATCGGGCTTGAGCTCCTTTTAAAAGTAATACAATTTGTCTATTTAGGTCCACATATTATAGATATATATACGAGTAAAACATGCTACGATTCCCTTTTAACTTTTTGGTATGTATTGTTTATAATTATATTATTAAGCGAGGCGTTTCATTTTGGACGGAAAATGTCCGCAGTCTGCACTAAGCGCCAGGCAAAAAGGCCGTAAATTATCGGAGCAAGGAAAGAGGCCGTGACCTTTGTGGCTGGAATGCACGACAGAGCATCGCGCGCTGCACCAATCATTCGGGAATCGGGAATATTGCCGCGCTCAGGTAGAGACCAGACGGGAAAGGCGATTCGGAACTTTCTCCCTCTCGTGCATTCTCGCCCTCAGGAATTACACACTATATAAATGCATGGACGGACCAATCGGTTGGAATTAATCGGCCGCCGATCGGCCAAGAGCGAAAACGGCAAGCATCGTCTGCTTCTTCGATTTGACGTCACTTGGTACGGGAGCGTGGCGAGTGGCGACCAGGCACGGCAGCTGCTACGTACCTGCGGGCGCCGTGTGCGATTGCGCGGACACGTGTGTCAGATACGGGCGTCATACGGAAGGAGTCAAATTAAGCTACTGACGTACGTGCACGAGTAGTACTCAAGTTATCTCCTATCTTCGTATCTCGTATTAAAACCAGAATCGTGCGCTTATAGGATCGGGGAGCTCGTGAGCCGGCACGCAACATGATTCGCGTATGCAGCTTGACCCGTGCACCACAAGCACCCGCCGCCCCGGCCTGAAATGCGATCGTGCATGAAAGATAAATATCCATCCTATCTACAACCGTTGCATTGTACTATTTTCGTTCTTTTTATTCATGTGTTTTGACTATTCATTTTATTTAAAAAATAATTAAGTATATCATTTATTTTATTATACTTTGTTTTATCATTAAATATACTTTAAGCATAATTTACAATTTTACATATTTTTATTAAAACTTTTAATAAGACAAATGCTGAAAGGGCATCTCCAACAGCAATAATAAAAAAAAAGAACGGAGGAAGTACAATCGTAGTACCGAACCTAGAATAGCTATGACATGCCATGGCGCCAGCCAGACCCAACGGAGCCTAAAGCTACACAAGGTTGCATGTTTGGTCAGGCGGAGAGGGCGGTTCGTTGTCGGTGTGAATCCGCCACTCCGAGTCTAGGTGGCCTCCTCACGCCGCCAAAACTTCACCGATGCTATCGCACTCTTTCTCAAGTCAAAGTTGACACCGCCGCCATACTCTTCTCTCACCAAAGTTGTGGGCATTGCACCCTCCACAGACCAAAACCGCTAACACGCTATCTTAACTAGGCTGAATTTGCTCCTGTTGAGCTTTAACCTGGTCGAATCCCTCAACAACGTGTCCTGCGCCGTTCAGGTCTATTGCGCAATCGACCTCGTCGAGCTGTATCCGCCACCCACTGCTTCTTTCGTCCCATGCCACCTCACCCTGCCCCATGTGCATTTTACGGGCCAAGGCCCACGAAAATAGTTAGGGGCGAGCGTTTCCAAGAAGCTAGGTCATATAGTGAAATTGCACGAGTGAGGCCGACTTCCACGATCGCCTAAGCAACCAAATGCATGGCGAGTGGCTCATGCGAGTCTAGGTCACATGCGGTCAGCGGTCCCTCAACCAAACAAGCTTCTCACATCATCAACATCACTCCCTCTTCCCCAGCGCTTCCAACCCCATCATCTACCCCAGCGCTGCTAGCCTCTACCCAAGCATCCCCACCCTCTCAAGCCTTCCTAGTGCCACTTTCTTCGCTTCCTCTAACCCTAGCGATGCCTTCCCCACCGGCCTCTTCCCCCTAGTGTCGCCCGCCTCACCTTCCTCTCTCCTAGCACCGCCGAGGCGCCGACCTCATCGTCCTCCCTTGCGCCCCCACATGTCCTGATTTGGCCCGAGAACCTTTGTATCGTTGACACCGCATGTGCTACTCCGTTGTCCTGGACGGAGTTGCTTATGCTCGGGAGTGTGTGTGTGAGTGAGTGAGAGAGAGGGAGAGGGGGAGAAGGAGGATTTGAAGGAGGAGGAAGGGTGCCACCGTTGCTGTCACCTATAGGAGGAGGCATCATCCAATACCATCTTCCTTCGTGGTAGCAACCACCAGAGGCATCGGCAGGGGGTGTGAGAGATAAGAGAGAGGGAATGAGAGGAAGAAAGGTAGATAATTACAAGTGGACCCTAATGAAAAAACCTCCAAATAAAATGAAAATTATACTTTTGTAGCCCACATATTTGTCATGTCTCATAATTCGATCCATATCGGTATCAGCGAATGCAAAACCAACCACGTTTGCGTTCACATCATCCAAAACCACTCAGAGAAGTCAACTTTGAGTGTTTTTGAAAGTTCAGGGACCAGCCTGACATAATTTTATAGCTTAGGGTCGAATTTGAATCAATCGCAAAAGTTTATGCACCAACACTTGTACTATACATATGTAGGTCCTACCCATCTTAAAAGGATCATCTTTGGTAATTGAAAAGCAATAGCCCCAAATACCTTAATTTCTCACCTCACTGCTAGTAGTACATGTATGCTAGTTATGTGTAACCAGCTCTAAAGTAGGCTGGCGCTAAAGAAATATTTGGGCCGGTTGCTACAGCTCCAGACTGGAGCACCACGCCCAACCGCCGCCGCCGATCCAGATCGGCCTGCAACGGCGGCGGCGCCCGGCCCGGTCGCCGGCGACCAGCCGGGTCCACACAGTTCGACGCTCGGCACGTGCCGGGCGTGGGGACGCCGCGCGCGGGCTGCATGGAAGCATCCGCGCGTGCCGAGCGCTCGATCATGTCGATCGGCATGTTAGGATAAGACTGGAGCGCGCGGCTGCGGGTCGCGGGGAGCGACGCCGACAACGACGCTGAGGCTGGCGTGGGCGGGTCGCCCCGTGCGCCAAGCCAACCAACTCTTCGGCCTCTCAAGGGCTGGTTCGATTCAGAGGAGGCGCGAACGTGTCAGAGGGCCAGGGGACACGTCGGCGTTGACGGCCGGGGTCTTATCCGGTGTGTTCACCGGCACGCCGCGCTTATCTGGACGCCAGGTTGGCAGCAAGCTTTACCTTAATTGTTAATTAGTAGTCGTCACTCCTACTGTCGTAGACTAGTAGTTTTATGTCCATTTTTTCCCCAAGATAATCTAAAAGGCCTAGTTGATTAATGTCTCTAGCCGGAAATCTCCATACGCATGCATTGTGTTCCGTCCCAGCTTCCGTACGTGCATGTTATTTTGTAACAGATTTTCGTAATACAAGTTATTGAGTCTTCGTTTTATTTTCTCTCGCTCTCTCTTCTCCTCTCACAACTAGCTTGGCCAAACCGGCTGACATTCATGAGCATGGCTGCCAATGACCACGTCAACGTCCCACGCTAGTCACCGCAAGGCAGTGTTGCCGCTCGTGCGAGAACTGTCACCAGTAGCAGCATCCATGGAGTGAAGCTGACTCCGGCAAGCCGGTGGAGAGAGGATGAAACGAAGAGAAAAGGAAGAAAAAAGACATACGCTTTTGCTTGCGCCTGCGTTCGCTCGCTCGCGCAGATGCCGGTTCGCACCCATTCGCCCGCCGCCGACGCCGCCGCTCACCGCCGCCAATGTGGTCAACTGTTGAGCCACCGACGCCGCTGCTCACCACCGCTGATGTTGCCAGCAGCTGCGTCGCCGAGGCCGTTGCTCACCGTCGCCGATGTCGCCAGCTGTTGCGCCGCCGCTAGCCTCCCTCCTCTTCCTCGGCAAACGCGGCGTCGTGCGTGGCTGAGAGCTCGCAAACGCTGGGCCGCCCTACTCGAGGCCGTCGTCGTCACTTGCTTCAACTACCGTCGATCTCATCGTTCTCATCTCTAATTTGCTTCGATTGGCGACTTTATAGAGTTTTTATCACTTTTTATATCTGTTTTTTAATCTTTCAGACGGTGAAATTCTGATAATCGCATTAAAAAGATCACCTGCACTAAATGCAAAACGCAGACGCCTGCCTTCTAGTCGGTCTCAAAGACATTTATTTTTCTCTGAAAATTTAGGTTTTTTGCGAGAGGGCGCGGGATGGGAGCTAGCTGAGCACGGATCTTGTTATATGTGGCCACATACATATGGGTAGACGATGTACCTAGCTGCAATGGGAGAATTCGCTTTGCTCTCTAGAACACATTGATCGATTCGAGCGAGTGATGCGTCACGTTTGAAGCATCTCAATTGGACACTTGGACCAGCAAGGCTTTTTAACCATTTTTCCTACGTGTAAATGGCCAGATGAATCCACAACTTTAATACTTTTCTGTTTCAGAGCCTTGTACGATCGTGCTCCATGGCGCCTATAAAAGCGGCGAACTTTTTGCACGCAAACAACCGCCGAGAAGCTAACGAACTAAGCACGGGCGACGAAGTTGGTAACGATTTCTCGTGCCGGCTCGGCCATGGATCCGCGGCGCGGGCACTGGGAGAGCTCGTCGGAGGACGTGACGGCGGCGCTGCTGCCCCTGCACGGGGCCGACAGGTCGGCGGAGGCGGAGCGCCGCTCCTGCGCGGCGCTCCGGCCGCTGCTCGCCAACAGGTACCTGGCGGTGGCCGCCGGCCCGGCGGCGTGCGCGCTGATCTGCGCGCTGGTGGACCTCGGCAGCGGGCACGCAGCGGCGCGCAACATGCTCGGCGTGCTGGCCTGGGTGTTCCTCTGGTGGCTCACAGACGCCGTGCCGCTCGCCGTCGCGTCCATGGCGCCGCTGTTCCTCTTCCCCGCGTTCGGCATCTCCTCCTCCGACGCCGTCGCCAAGGCCTACATGGACGACGTCATCTCCCTCGTCCTCGGCAGCTTCATCCTCGCCCTCGCGATCGAGCACTACAACATCCACCGCCGCCTCGCCCTCAACGTAATAATCCATTCATTCTTCTCAGCACTCAGATGAACCAATCAACGAATCGAAAACCAAAATTCCTTAACATGACGCAGCTCGTTCATTCCAATGACGCGCATCCAGATCACGTCGGTGTTCTGCGGGGACCCGGTGAAGCCGCCGCTGCTGCTGCTGGGGATCACCGGCACGACGGCGTTCATCAGCATGTGGATCCACAACACGCCGTGCACCGTCATGATGATGCAGGTGGCGACGGGGATCCTGCAGCGATTCCCGAGCGGCGGCAGCTCACCGTCGGCGCCGCCTCCGCCGGCGGCCGCGCGGGAGGTGGAGCGGTTCTCCAAGGCGGTGGTGCTCGGCGTGGTGTACGCGTCGGCAGTGGGCGGGATGGCGACGCTGACGGGCACGGGGGTGAACATCATCCTGGTGGGGATGTGGTCCACCTACTTCCGGGAGCAGGAGCCCATCACCTTCAGCTCGTGGATGGCGTTCGGGCTCCCCATCGCGCTCGTCCTCTTCGCCGCGCTCTGGGCCACGCTCTGCCTCATGTACTGCTCCAGGGACACCGGGAGGGCGCTCTCGGCGTACCTCGACAGGAGCCATCTCAGGAGGGAGCTCAACTTGCTGGGTAGGTTCTGGCTCTTGGCTTCTTGCTCTGTCTGTTACTTGACGGCAATGACCAGTGATCCCTTCTCGCTAATGATCTGGCCAAGGTTCCTGTGACGTCTGGACAGCTCTGGAATTATCCACATTTTGATCTGATGGGGTCCTTCATGTGATTTGTGAATTGTGACAGGTACAATGGCTTTTGCAGAGAAGATGGTGCTAGCCGTTTTTGGGGTAAGGCATATTTTTAAACCAGTGCAAGTTGCACCATTTTTGTCAACCTCTTTAAAGTACATAACCGCGATATAATAAAATGAAGGTATATCTTTAGATTTAACATGTTGTCTTTTGCCATGTTCAATGAACCTTTTTGGCATGTTCAAATAGTTTTAGTGAAATGCCCAGTAGTTGGTTTGATTTTCGATGACTTCATGTTGCATGTTTCATTGATAGAACAACATATTCCAATAGACATAACGAAATGATCTAGTGATACAGTGTGTATGTTTCGGTAGCACATTGCATGATTTTTTCATCAAATTGAGCTTCCAATTTTTTCACCAAATCGAGCATTTGATATTTTTTTTCACCAATTCGAGCATTCGATTTTTTCACCAAATCAAATGTCCGATTTGTAATGGCTCTCATTAATTTTTCAACATTTTTGTTTATCAACTGGTTTGCCATTGTTTTTAGATAGAAATCATATTTGTAAGTTTTTTAGATTAATTATGTTGAGATATTTTGTTTAACTTGATTTTTTTGGCATGCGTATTTTTTTTTGTTTTTTATAATCACTGGTTGAACATGTGGGCTGTCATAAATCTTTAAAACAAATATATGCTATTGTTGGTTCTCTTCTCTAAGTCTGAGCCATGAAGCATAGTGTAAGCTGGCTTGTGTGGCAAAACTCAATGATCAACGGCTAATTCTTGCAGGGCCTGATTGTTCTATGGATGACCAGGAGCTTGACAGACGACATCCCTGGGTGGGGAGTCCTCTTCGACGGTAGAGTTGGGGATGGAACGGTCACGGTAAGTACAGCAAGCTCTCCACACATCTTCTGATTAATTTCTTCAGAGACGATTTGTCGGATGAGCTCACGGGACAGCAACCTGCTCAGATCATGATGGCGACGCTGCTGTTCATCATCCCGAGCGGCAAGAACGACGGCGAGAAGCTTATGGACTGGGGCAAGTGCCGGAAGCTGCAGTGGAACATCATCCTGCTTCTCGGCGCGGGCTTCGCCATCGCCGACGGCTTCAAGGCGAGCGGCCTGACGGACATCCTCTCGGAGGGGCTCGCCTTCCTGCGCGGCGCGCCGGCGCTGGCCGTCGCGCCCGTCGCCTGCGTCTTCAGCGGCGTCATCACGGAGTTCACCTCCGACGACGCCACCACCACGCTGGTGCTGCCGCTGCTGGCGGAGCTGGCCGGGACGATCGGCGTGCACCCGCTGCTGCTCATGGTGCCCGGCGCCGTCGGCGCGCAGCTGTCGTATCTGCTGCCCACGGGGTCTCCCGGCAACGTCGTCGGCTTCAGCACCGGGTACATCACCATCAAGGACATGGTGGTCACTGGAATGCCCCTCAAAATTGTCGGCATCGCAGCTCTCACGATCCTGCTCCCAACGCTGGGTAAGCACTAATCGCTGACAGGCAGCCACCTCCTTGGCAACCAAGAATTCAATTTCGGACAGTGAAAACTGCTACATCTGGTGTACTTACTCGTTCTTTTCTCTATGTGATGCAGGCTTTGTGGTTTTTGGCTTGGATCAGAAGGTATAGGAACGTGCTCAAGATTCAATTTGATGTTTTCAACATTTCAATCTGTAGACTGTAGGTTGTCATGTATGGATGACCTAATAGGATGTTCAGGTTGTACATACAGTACGTAGCTGTAGTCGATGTCAGTACCTCATGAATGATACGGGGTCATATTCTTTACTGTACTTATGAGTCAGTTCTCAGTATAGAGCTTTGTATTGAGCTGTTCTATATGGATATATAATAAAAATATTTCCGTTTTCCCATATAATTTGTTACTCCTCCATTTTAATCAAGTGCACGTCTTCTGAAACTTCTTCTGTCTGATGATTACTCCACGGTCCAACAGGTTTTTCAAGCTGTAAAATCTGATGATCTAAACCACATGATGGTCCATTGTGCAGATAATTGGTGATTCTGTAACTTTCCTTTTTCTTCCTCTTTGCCGTACCCCTTATCTGAATATCTGAACATGCTGTTATTTAGAGTATTCAGCGTGTGGGGTAAGCTGGAGTTTAGCTTTTGTACATGTACATTTTTTCTCCTCAATCTAAATGAAAGAACAGAGCATTCTGGCAGCCTTTCAAAACGTGCACATGTATTGGGTCAAATTTATGGGGACTTTGACCATACTCGGCCCACTTATATAGCTCGGCAACGTAACACCATCCAGGCCGAATAGACAAGATCATAAGAATGTCTGGGCCTTCCCGGTGGTACTGCCGCTCAGATAAGGATTAGTATTTTTTAGGGAATCTTCTATTTTTTATCTTGCTAAGACCAACAATAGCCAATCTGAAAGATCCATCATGAATTCAGCGCCCAAGGTTGATTTCCCCTATATTAGCGGCCAAAGGTCAGATACGTCAACGGTCAACTTTACCTTAGATTTTCTTTCGAAGCAACTGGGCAACAGTCGTTTGCCCACGCGTTTGCGTCGCTTGGGCCCAGCAGTTAGCGAGCATGCAGCGCGGCCCAAACGACTGCCGTCGAGCAAAACCGATTTTCTTTTGAGAGTAACTTTACCTTAGATCTTTACTTTGGATGTTGATTGCACGATGGACAGTTTGTATTAGCTTCAGACTATCCTAGTAGGTAACATATCCTGTGCAATCAGGTTTATGTTACAACTACCGTTCAACCGAACTATTTAAAAGTTGTAAAAAATTCTGAAAAATTTGTATATATACTCTTCGACTTACTCTACCTCTGTATAAAATTTTAAGTTCAAATTCATCATATATTGAAAGTAGTTACAAAAAAAATGATAAAATTCTATCAATTTTGAGCTCGTCAAAGCTGTCAGTTTTTTTTCCTTTTTTATAAATCTTAATATAAAACTTCATACATAGGTAGAGTAAATAATGAAGCACAGCTATAATTTTTTTCAATTTTCTTTTACAACTTTTAATAGTTCGGTTGTACGATGATTGCACCTTAAGCTTGATTGCACGGCAACAATATTAAAATTTTCAACATAAATACCTCGAATTTAACTTGCAAGCTGCTGCACATGTAGCTCCATCACTTATCTCTACAATTCAACAATGAGGTTCCTAATTCACCCTAAATCACAATATAAAATGGCATAAATACGTAAACTACAGAAAAATATATCAATTTTGTTATCTATAAATTAGATACCAAACCCTAGGATTCTTTCCCTTTCTTTTTGTGGGGGATAAAATCACGGCCCATTGCCATGGCCCACTCCCTGACGGCCCAATCGAACAGCCTACTAGGGCCCAGCTCCCTGGAAGGTTCTATCAGGCTCATATGCATCCTGCCGAACAGCTCTCTGGCTGGCACGGTGCGTAACGGCCTAGGATTCGTGTTTGAGTCCAACTCGAACAAGAGTTTTGCACGGCTACGTGAAGACCCGGACGTTGGTTTCTCGGATTGGAGCAGACGTCGTGATCCCCAAGACTAGGAGTATGACTTATCTGCCTCGGGATATATTTGGCATGTCGAGTTCGTTATGATCTCGTTGTTAGCCCGGCCCGATATTCCCTCGGTAGGTCGGTTTGCTCTGCACTATATAAACAGGGCCCTACGGCGTGTAGAGGGACGAGTTTACGACCCTGGCCAAGAGCTTTCGCATCTTAACACTTCGTAGACACCTGATCATCGCATTGTCGCACTTGTACACCATAATCTTTCCGAGACTTGTTCGTCTCGTCGAGCCACCTCTTGTAATCATCTTTGATATATAAGAAAGGCTGGACGTAGGGCTATTATCTCTCCTGAGAGGCCTGAACCAGGATAAAAACCCTTGTCTCCCTGTTCGTCGTTGATTGCTGTTCGTGTTGTTCGGCGTGTCTCATATCTCCCCTTCTCAAGAACCTTTAAGCGACCTGAGATCGATATCTCAACCGTCGACAGTTGGCGCCGTCCGTGGGGATTTAGCAGATCGAGCATGTCGAACTCATTCAGCGACCAGGAGATTCTCCCTGAGGACTAGACTCAGAAGGGCAGGATGTCTCTTCCCCTGCCAGATCGGATCGATCCCTTCGATCTTGACCGTCTTCCAGATCTGGTTCCCGTGCTCGGGGACTGGATCAACTTCGCGCCGGGCAGCTCTTCGCCCGGGGCGCACGTCTGGTCCCCCCGATCAGCTCCGTGCTCAGGGACTGGATCAAAACTCCTTCCGGATCCCGGGGACTGTTCGCCTGATAGTGGATGATGGGAGAGAGCTGACCAGCACTTGGAACATCGACCAGCTTCGTAAGTTCCTCGTGTAGGTCTTTCGTTTCCTAGCTTCGCGCTTTTTCTCAAATTTCGCGCCTTAGTTCATCCAAGTCTCTCGGGCTGCCATGTAAAGTTCAACCTATTGAACGGTGAATGTTCGCGGCCCCCTGCGGCTCTTCTCACCACTCATCTTCTCAGACTACCTTACTCTCTGGTAACACTTGATGGCTGCCCGGTCTTGCGAACTCTTGGCTCCGCAATCTTAAGGTTTTTTCCTACCCGTATCTAGCTTCAACAAGTTCTTAAACTCAGAGTTGCGTAACACGGCATCCAGCCTTGTGGCTAAGCCTGCTCTTGTAAGCTCTCCGCGGCAGAGGCACTTACCGCTCACGGCACAACCACTTGGCAAAGCCTGCTCTCGTAAGCCCTCTGCGACAGAGGCACTTTCCTTGTTCGGTTACCTTCGGAATTGCCTAACTTACGTTAACGAACAGTTCCTGGAACGAGTCGATCAGGATACGGGTGTCGCTCTAACTCTCTACGCACGTGCTTGAAGTCACAAGTTTAGGTCTTCATGCATCGTCCGTACCGGGGGTTAGGGCGTCGCTCATTCTCTTGTGCACCTATCCGAGTTCGCAAACTCAGGTCCTCGAGCAGTTGCACAACGGGGGCTGGGAGTTAGGCTAAGCGTTCTACCGGTTTTCTTAAACTTTCTAGCGCCGCCATTTTGCTCTTGGTTTCTGTTCGTCCTTGTCTTTTTTGCTCTTTTTACAGAAAAGCTGCTCGGTCGACTCTCGCTCGATTCAAGCGCCTTTCGGCGGTCTTGAGCTGCTCGGCCAGCTCCTCGGAGGACCGCCTCTCCTCGGTCAGTTGGGACTTGAGCTGAATTTTGGCAACCCCGGTACGTTTTCAGTTTTCCAGTTCCTTTCCTTAGCGTTGGTTTTCCAAAACCTCGTTGGTTTTTCGCTCCCATTGCGCTCCCCGCGTGCGAGCATGTCTTTTTATCTGACGACGATCTGTACAGCTCCGGTTAACCGAAGCGGTGCACCACCGATGGAATTCTGCCCACCGTAAGCCAATTCTCATCGCAACGGGCACTCCTGGCGTTGGTTCCGCACCCGCCGAGGCGACACCAACGCTACACGGATCCATGCCCGGATAAGATTTCGCCTCGCACATCTTGCCTGCGGCTAAGGTCCCGATCGCATTCCCTGGTTAGCGGTCTTAGCCACAGCGGGGCTGCACTTGCCCGCATATGTCTTCTTTATCCATGCTACGTCCTTTCTGGCACGGTAATCCGGAGCAATGCACCACCAACGGAGTCTTGCCCACCGTAAGCCGATTCTCATCGCAACGGACACTCCTGGCGTCGGTTCCGCATTCGCCGAGGTGACACTAATGCTATCGGGGGACGTACCAGGAAAAAATTATGTCTTGTGCGGGTAGGTCGTCCTTAACGTGTTTTCCAAAACTCACTTTACTCTTTTTAGAGTCTGTTCTTGCTCTCTTTTTCCCCTTGCTGGCTCGTTTCTTGTTTGTCTTCTGCAGGAAGTACAGGAACGGGGAACGTAAGACTCCGGTGATGGTCGCGGCGAGATTCCAAGCTTCCCCACCAAAACCGATGTCTGCATCCCTCTCGTCCCGGGTTTGCTCCGCGCATGCCCAGGGACTGATTCACTTCGCCCACGTATGATTTCTTGCCTTTGCCCGGTACTGACCTTCACAGTCCGGCTAAGTCAAGGTAGTGCGCCACCAACGGAGTCCTGCCCATCGTAAGCCGATTCTCATCGCAACAGGCATGTCCACCGTAAGCCGATTCTCATCGCAATGGGCACTCCAAACGTTGGTTCTGCACTTGTCAAGACAATGCTAATACTGTTGCAAGGAATACGTCATGGGTAAAGCGTTGATTTCGCACGTTCTCTTGCGGCTCTGACTGCATCAGGTTGTGATTCGTCTCGCGGGCGGTTCTTCGCCGGGCGCGCGATCCGTCCCGCGACGAGCTCCGTGCTCAGGGGCTGGATCACCTTGCACCGGGCAGCTCTTCGCCCGGAGCGCGGACTCCTACCGGGTACGTCTTCGCCTGGTCGCACTTTCTGGTTTCTTTAACGAGCTCCGTGCTCGGGGACTGGATCTCTTTACCTGGTTTCTTTGACGAGCTCTACGCTCGAGGACTGGGTCACCTTCCCCCTCGTATGCATTGTCTGCTCCTAGCACACGATCTACGTCTGGAGGCACATCAACTTCGCTCCTGAGCACGATATTTGCTCGAGAGCGCAATTTCTATTTCCTCGGGCAAGCTCTAGCCCGAGAGGTGATTCGCCTGTTTCCGTTCATGCTTTTCTGGGTATCTTCATACCTGGATGCAGCAACACGAGTCCAGCTCGCGACTTGCTATGTTCATTTTCCCGGAAGATCTGATCTTACCGGATGCGGTGGTACGCTCTTCACTACTAAGAATCCAATCCCTCCTTGATGATCTTCAGCCTCAAGGAGATGATTCATCTCACTTAAGGATTTACTTCTTTTGATTTCTGTATCGAGGGCTGGGTGCTCTGCTCGGATGGATGTGTTTTCCTGTTCGACGCAACGGAGTTGCTCGGCAATGATCGGGTTTGTTCGATCCCGGACAAGTTCTGTTCGGTAGAACCATAACCTGCTCGGTCACTTGTTGCATGTCCTTGTAGCAGCATAATTTTCCTCTTCGTGACTTTGAGTCTCAAGAGGAAGACCCCACTCTAGTGAGTCCTTCCACTTGAGTCTCGGGGGCTAGCTGTCGGGGATAAAATCACGGCCCATTGCCATGGCCCACTCCCTGACGGCCCAATCGAATAGCCTACTAGGGCCCAGCTCCCTGAAAGGTTCTATCAGGCCCATATGCATCCTGCCGAACAGCTCCTTGGCTGGCACGGTGCGTAACGGCCTAGGATTCGTGTTTGAGTCCGACTCGAACAAGAGTTCTGCACGGCTACGTGAAGACCCGGACGTTGGTTTCCCGGATTGGAGCAGACGTCATGATCCCCAAGACTAGGAGTATGACTTATCTGCCTCGGGATATATTTGGCATGTCGAGTTCGTTATGATCTCGTTGTTAGCCCGGCCCGATATTCCCTCGGTAGGTCGGTTTGCTCTGCACTATATAAACAGGGCCCTACGGCGTGTAGAGGGACGAGTTTACGACCCTGGCCAAGAGCTTTCGCATCTTAGCACTTCGTAGACACCTGATCATCGCATTGTCGCACTTGTACACCATAATCGCGCCGAGACTTGTTCGTCTCGTCGAGCCACCTCTTGTAATCATCTTTGATATATATGAAAGGCTGGACGTAGGGCTATTATCTCTCCTGAGAGGCCTGAACCAGGATAAAAACCCTTGTCTCCCTGTTCGTCGTTGATTGCTGTTCGTGTTGTTCGGCGTGTCTCCTATCTCCCCTTCTCAAGAACCTTTAAGCGACTTGAGATCGATATCTCAACCGTCGACACTTTTTTTCTTGTTTTCTAAACTAGATGCACCCTTCCTTTCCTTCCTTCTGTTTCTTCTTTATTTCGGCCGCTTGCTACCTTCCCCTCACTGGTCAGGAGAAGAGGGAGATGAAGGGGACGGTGCTGCTTGGAGAAGATAGAAGGCGACGACGCTTTAAGACGAGGGGCGACGACGATCGGTGCGGGAGACGGCGACTGTTGTAGGAAGACCACCCCACTCTTCGAAAAGGATGAGGTTGGAATCTCGAAGATATAATCGAGACTGGAGGATATGCTAGACACCAAGTGAGACCGAGTCCGGGGGTGCGGGCCTCAAGGCCCACACGCGTACATCACCCTCATCCGAAGATAGTAAGGATCTTTGGGGGCGTCGAGAAATTTAGGAGGGCCTAGATCGAAGATGGCGCGTCCCAGCGAGGACCCTACTTCCCCAAAGCCAGGAGATATCTAGAGACCCCTCGATGAGCACCCGAAGATGGCCTCCATCTCTTTGGTTCCTATAGGAACCCATAGTGGAGGTGGGGGCCCAAAAGAGTATAGTTTTAGGAGGGCCACCTGCTTGCAGGCTCGGTGTTGGGCCGTGCATCCCCGGGTGGCCCACGAAGACCAGCATAGTCTAGGGCTAGGAGGGTAGATTCGGTCTTTCGCATACTTGTAACAAGTGTCAATGTACAGGACCGTCGATTTATCATCAACGGTTCAGGAGCAGGGTCAAAGGGGTCCTTCCGCATCTTGGTAAAAACTCTAGGCCCTGCCCCCCTATAAATAAAGGGGCCCTCCCTTCAGGGGAGGCCAGATTCATTCCTACTCAACCATTGTCTTCAGTTCCAAAACCCTAAAACCTTAGCTTTCTCCCCTTGGGGGTAGACGTTTCTCGTACTGTCTGAGACACGTCGATGACAGCGACGTCCTCCGTTGATGAGGCGACGGAGCCGTGCACTGACGGCGGGAACACAGGAAGGAGGAGGTGGCTGCACTGGATTTGGTGGCTAGGGCTCACCAGCTCCCCATCCCTCACATCCCTTCTTATGCCTTTGGATGGGCTGGCCTGGGCTAAAGCCCAATAAAACATGACATTCGAAGACCAAGCTTGCATTAGAGAGGGCAAGGCGGCCGATCGATACAATCATACAATCCGATGAGTGGACGTATGATCCGAGATGGCCTTGGGTGCTGCGTCGATGAAAGCACCAGGCCGAATACAATCAATACATGCATGCTCATCATGAGGAAGGAGACGGCCAGTGGCCACGTACCGGCAGCGCGGCCCATGCTGATTGACGCTTTTGTTCCCGCTCTCGAGGGATCGATGCATGCAGCTAAACGGAGTAAACTCTGCTCGGCTGCCTGCCTGCGCGCGCGCTCGGCGGCGGCTGATCTGGAGAAGCTCCCATGCATGCCTGCCCGGCCGGCTGCACGCGACGCTCCAGTGCTCTTAGTTGGACAGGGACGCCACTGTGCTATCAGCTATGCATGTACTGACGAGTACTACTACACTGACTGCCGTAGCTACAGCTCGCTCGGTCTTCGAATCGATCGATCTCCACAGTCGTCAGCTGCAATCCGCTACTGCTGCATGCATGCTAAGCGCTGGCTACCTTGCTAGCTGCCTGCACCACAGCCCTCTGAATCTCTGAATCGTGGCATGCAATGCAATCCGCTTTTCTCTCGCCCGGGCCGCGGATCATCGATCACGTCCCTCTCCTGGCCCAGCTCCACGTACGGATCATCTGCTGACTGCTGGTGCTGGGTGCTTCCATCTGGATGCAGCTCGTATGTATGCACCTTCAAAGCCAGAACCAACCGTTAGAGCTAGCATATGCATATGGTATGATCTAGAAGGATATACCTGCTATGATATACTCCCTCCGGTCACAAAAAGAAGTCGCCGTTGACCTTTATACACGACTTTGACCATTTGTCTTATTAAAAAAAGTTATAAAATATTATTTATTTTGTTATGATTTGGTTTATTATTAAATGTATTTTAAGTGTGACTTATATTTTTATATATTTGAACTAAATTTTTGAATAAAACGAATAATCAAAGACCTGTCCAAAAGTCAACGGCGACTTTTTTTTATGACCAGAGGTAGTATACGATAGGATTGACTCGTTTTTATATATATTCAAATGTAAGGATCCAGATCGTTAAGATTGATTGAACGAATATCTCTGACATGACTTCATCTTATTGATAGGATTGTTTTAGCGTGATCAGGGCTGACATGTACACTATATATATAAGCGTCAACTAGGCCCATCATACACGTCGAGTTAGGGTTCGTAAGACCACAGAAAGCAGATCAACTAAATAATTGCAAACATTTTACCGCAAGTTTCAGACGAGTTGACGGAAAGCTAAACCCTATATGCCCGCGAGATGAGTAGTTCTAGTTAGGAGAGGCAGCATCTAGAAGTGCAGTGTCTAGCCAAGTCTATACTAATTAAAGTCGTAAGGTGATTTTTCAAACAGAATTTATTATAGAGATTTTTAAAACGCATATAAACTACTGTAGGCCATTTATTTTTTGCTTCATCCTACAGCGTAGAAAACTCACTTTTTTTACATATAGAGAACTCTTACCCAAAGAAAATTAGACGATGATTATATCTGAACCGTTTATATATGTTTAATTTAACGGTAGAGCCGGCCGGGCAATTCTTACCTGTTGCCCCGTAGCAGCTGGTAACAGATAAAATCTTTTCCTGATAATCTAGACACGTAGGTGGCTAGATTATTACCAATCTTGTCAAACATGAACTGCTAATATATATATTGTACGATTGTACATACGTATACAGGACGTTGTTGGTTGCGTCTGTCCGACTGTCTCTGGCCTTGGGGGGTGCACAGCACGCAGTACGTACCGGCAGTACAGGATAGGCGTGGTCACCATGGGCGGGAGGTGAGATGGCGCCATAATGTCGAGCTACTCCTCCCCGCGTACTTTGTTCCTTTTGTCTGCTGGGAAACTGTAGAGCACGCATAATTGATGCGTGTGGGGGATCGTTCGACGCAAGAACGCATGCTGATCGAATCAACAGCGCCGCAGGCACGGCCACTCGATCGGTCGATCGCCTCGTCGTCGTCGTCGTCAAATCGAGGGGATGAATCGGGGAGAGAGAGCAAGAGAGCTCGAGCTCGAGCTCGAGCGCATTAATGGCGTACCTACTGCCCGTCGCCGTGGTCGCTGCCCCTGCGCGGCTGGTCGGAGAGGATGGATGCGTGGAACAATGGAAGAGGCGATCTATGTACGTGCGTGCGTGCGTTCGGAGGTGTGGGCGCCGCGCCGGTGCTGGCCTGATACGACGGAGCAGGGTGACTGACCTGACCAGAGAGAGAGAGAGAGAGAGAGAGAGAGAGAGAGAGAGAGGAGCACATGCTGTGCTGCTGCGTGCCGTTATGGGCGTGGCATGGGCAGGCCAGGGACTTGCTATTCGGAATTTCGGATGCGATCCACAGCATTTCTGCACATTTCTTCCCCCCCAAAACCGATTCATGTACTGCTCGAATCTTCTCGACCCATTCAATTTTGACATAATTCAAGTATATGTTCACTTAAAGCGGGTTGTTTTTAGAAGCTTCTAGCAAATTAGCAAAAAGTAATAGTAAAAGTTTACAAAGAGAGAAAAAGATTATATACAACAAAATAATATATACATTTATGTCGGTATATATTTGATCTTTCCCTCTCGCTCTCTTTTTAACTAAAAATAAATGAACTTCCAGCAAGGTACATGTTCTATACAGTTTTTTCTTGAATTTTGTATCATATTTTTTTTAAAAAAACTCAAAATCACAAGATAAGCATCCTTAAATCTGGCTTTGACTTACCAGTTTCAGGTTTTCGAGAACAAATTTTCTAAATTATCAAAAAACAATTTCAATAGATGATTATATAATTTCAACCCACAGACCGGTCATGCATGTATAGAAGCCTAGATAGATCAGGTTGGGCCAGGTCAGGTATCCCCTTAACCCGACCCGACCTAGGCCTCACCGAGAATACCACGGTGTCACCTCGACTGGAACAGACTTGCCCTGGCCCCAAGGAGCTGGAAGAGTTGTCGACCTTGGGAGGAGGCCGGAGGGAGCCATAGTTGCCTTTGGAGAAGAGGGAGTCATGATGTTGTCGTGCCACTCAGCCGCCGTACGTAGGCGAGGATCTTGTAAACCAGTCGTCGTGTCGATGCTAGGTAGGAGTAGCCCGTCCTTTCGCCGCTGAAGGGGGAGGAGATTTGGAGGTGCATGTGTGAGGGGAAGAGATCAGCTCAAGCTTCGGTAGCCGTCGTAGCCTCATAGGGGAGGAGATCGGTAAGGGATTCGCCGTAGGGGAGGAGATTCGAGGTGTACGAGGGGAGGATATCCGCTCGGGCTCTGGTCATCGCCTCATGTGAGGAGATCTCGCTCGGGCTCTACCTTTCGGGTTACCGCAAGGGAGGAGATCCAAAGGTATGGGATAGAGACAAAAGATGAGCTGAGAGAGACAAAATCAGAGAAGGGAGGGAGGGGGTGGGGATGAGGATGAGAGGCGATGGGGGAAAGGGTACTGTGGGGCTGGTGCAGCGGCGCTAAAAATTAGGATATACAATAGGGTCGGGTGGGGCTTAGGATAAACTATTGGATGCTAGATCTAGGCCCTAGGATGGGGGTTAGGGTAAAGGTAAACCCATATCCTATCCAATGGGAGTTGGGGATAGTTCACCATACAAGCTGGAGAAAAAGCTCGGCTCGGGCTCGTTCGAAGCTTGGTTGGGCTCATGAGGGCTCACACCAGATGAATAAATTTGGGCCTATGAGGATCTTTGCTTGGTTGTATTAGTGGTATGTCTAATTGTATGCATGCAGGTGGGCCAACTATTTGTAATACAGGATGAGCATATACCTAGAAATCCATTAATCCACAAGCTATGAGTGAGCCACGAGCGAGTCAGCCCTAGGCTCGGCTCGGCTCGGCTCGTTTCGTTTTTTGACCGAGCTACAAAAAAAATCTTGAGCTTGGGCTCGTTGCCCTACGAACCGAGCTCGAGCAAAGCCAAAACCAAGAGAGCTACGAGCAGCTCGTGAGATTAATTCAAGCTAGATTGCCCACCCTAGCTACTAGGTCAGGTTGAGATCTGGTTGGTCAGGGCAAAGTCTAGCCCTTTGGTCACGTATAAACAACACTAGAGGGGTGGAAGAGTGGCATACTGAAGTGCTTCTGACCATAAGTTTTCGTGAAATTTGAGCTGGCCTAAATTATGACAGCATGTGATCTCTCGCGGATGAGGAACAGAATATACTACTTCATAGAAGTTGGTTAAAGTTGCATTTCCTATTTTTCGTACACACGGCCGCTGGGGTGCATTGGTTGGCTCTTGCTTGCTGTCTCGTCTTTGCTGGTTGCTGGTGAGACTTCAAGTTTGGCGGTTTGAGTTGTCTCCTTCTGAAAACCGAAAGAAGAATATGGTCTGCATTTCTATATGGCTCCCGATGCTACTAATTAGTACACATAAGATTCGTGTGAATGTTTCTGGAAGAAGGCATACTTATCTGAGTACGATGCATGCATGGGACCGGCGGCTAGCTTTGCCTGTCTTGGATGCCGCTGCGGATTTGACTTAGGACGGCTCTTAGGGACTATTTAGCTACTGTACATACTTTTTAATATTAGTCAGTATTTTACTCTCAAACATTTTATTTACTATACACTACAGGAAATGAGAACAAGAACTAGAACAATTTTAGACCGACGACATAGATCTCGTTTCCTATACTATATAGTACTAGGACACCTTAAGTTAAGATCTATTGAAGATGCTAGGAGCAAGCTTATGTTTGTTGACATGAAATCTATCCGTAGATCATGAGATAATATTTTTGTTGCAAAAGTCTCTACTGAACTTACTTAAATGTGTCAAGAATATTCACCCTAGAACACTAGGGCAAACTATGTCAAATTAAAGTCTAACCCTTGCAAAAAAAAAAAAAAGCTTGATAGCCTTGCTACCTCTCTCTTACAACGTTGGAGGCTTGAACTGGCCAAAGACTATTTATAACAATAATATACAAAATTAGATACACGTATCTCCATTTAATTTTCTATATAAAAAGATTTTCTCCATATATAACTTTATTATCTCTAACGAAATACCCAAACACAAAAACTATAAGGGCATAGGAGATAGAATACTCGAATATAGCAATTCTCTCTCCTATGTAGCTATCCACTCAAAAATACCAATCTATTTAGCTATTCCCTTAAGATCCCATGGATATTAGTAGCATTGCTAAATTTTATATATTGGATAGGTTTGGATACTCCATTGCAGATGATCCGAGTTAAGGCACCTAGTCAGATCGATCGAGATGTTGTAGGAGCCCACCTTACTCAATGGCTCCCACTTGCGGATGCAGGATGAAAATGTACATAGAGCTGAAGTTGTGTTAGATGCTTGATCACTTTGTGTGATTCCCTACCCAGGGCTGAAAACCTGTGCGTTTCGCTGTGCTCTCAATAGGGGATATAAGGGCATGTTTAATGGGAGAACCTTTTGTGACCCATTCAATGTCCAACACTATTTAGTTCATTTGACAATGCTATTTAGTTCATTTGAATAGTGTTTGGCATGGAATGTGTCACAAAAGTTTTTTTTTCTATTAAACATGTCCTAAGGGGCCTCCAAATTCTAGGCAGGCTCGATGCCTAGCTATGCAGCACATATGTTGGGTCTGCCCCTATGGGCTCCCCTATTCAGCTAAGGCAAACTTTCTATGTTTAACAAATGTGATCACTAAACAAACCCTCTTGTGATGAAAAAATATTTCAAAAGATCCTTCGACTTCTCTCTCGCCAAATTTTACACAAACTTCACTCACAAATGTGCATTCCCCAACCAAATGAGCGACATATTTATGGCTATTTCAACAAGTGGAGCAAGTGGTGAAAAAAATCCTATTAGAGGCTCTAAGTTGATCTAATTTGTCGATTGTCAAGTTGATCTAATTTGTCGATTGTCCTATTTAAGCTAAACTTCAAGATTCTCCTGAAGCGGCTTAGGGAGTTCATCCACTTTTTAATTTGTTCTTTTAGAGCTTAGGCAGAGCGAGGGAGGAGATGGGGCGAAGGGAGGGAGAGGTATGACGTCCCCTAGTTCCCTCCATTAATATAATCAATGAGTGTGTCGCCTAGGTTTAATTTCTATCCGAGGGAGAGCTTAATAGACTTTTTTTTGTTCAACCCAAAATTTACTGTAGAATAAAATGGAAAAGTTGTATTGGTTTATTATTTGAGGCCAATAAATACATGTCAACCATCTTTTTTTTTAAAAAAAAAGAAAAAACAGTCAATTTCTTGTTCATTGGATCAAATTTTGGATGGCCGAGTTCAACCCTCACCTCTCTTTATAATGCAAACCCCCTTCTCTCCACCCCGCACCGCTGCCCCCTTTTCCTACATTTGAACAACGCCCCTCATCCTCCCCTCTCTTCTCCTTCCTCTTGTTGGAGCTCCGTGTGCCTTTCTGGCCGCCCCATCTCCCAACCTTCGTTGCTACATCGCTCTGTAGTAGCCTACCGCAGTGTCGTGCACCGATCCCTGGCCTACCCCGCCAATGGCCAATCTTGCATCTCCTCAGCATAGGTGGTGTAGTGCCGCTTCCTTGTTGCCCCCACCACAGCCCACCTTGCTAGCCTCCGAGCTTGCTACGTTCCGGCCCATCTCATGGCACACAGCGGGCTCCCCTGAGATGTAGTGCCCTACCAACGGCCAATCTTGCATCCCCTCAGCTTAGGTGGTGTAGTGCCTCTTCCTTGTTGCCCCAACATAGCCCACCTTGCTAGCGTCCGAGCCGCTACGTTTCGGCCCATCTCATGGCACACAACGATCGGGCTCCTCCGAGACGTAGTGCCGCTTCCTTGTTGCCCCACCAACCCACCTTGCTATCCTCCGAGCCCACTACGTTTCGTCCCATCTCATGGCCCACAGCTATCCGGCTCCTCTCGAGACCAACACCTGGTCTTAGGCCTAGGTCCCCACATCTATTGGTCCAACTGGAAGCACAACCCAGGTCCTGACCCAATTCAGCCCAAAAGACTAGCCTAATGGGAGAGAGGTGCCTTCACCTTTTAAGTTGTGCTTCCCTATCATCAATATATCCGATGTGGGGCTAAACCTAACAGTAATGCAGGTGAGTAAAATTAATTAGCCATGATTTTGTAAAATTTTTAGAAGCCGATGAATAAGCCTCGGTACTTGGTAGACAAAAACAAAAAGTTGAAAATTTGTCAAGGGAGTTTTAGGGAAAAACACTAAGATCTTAAAAAGCAAAAAAGCTCCAGACCATTTGTCCAGTAAAAAGACAAATCTCTAATCGTGAATTTTACTCCCTCCGTTCCAAATTGTAGTTCACTGTTGACTTTTGGACATTTTATTTAACCATTTGTCTTATTCAAAAAATATGTGTAAATATTATTTATTTTGTTGTGATTTGTTTTATCATTAAACATATTTTAAGCATGACTGTTACGACCACCTGCGTCTCCACAAGGAATACCACAACATGATCTGATACTAGACCCAGACTAGTACTTCATGATGGACAATTCAATGGCTATCATCGTTGGCATTCCATTATTATTCCAAAATAACGGAGTACTTCAAGTTAGCGTCATATGCTATTACAATAAGACAGGTTTTACCAAATATTAACAACGAATAAAGAGAGCATCAGAGCAGCAACAACCTTCAGCGACGATATCCAAGCAATTGACCCGGACACCAGCAGCTAGTTCTGCACACCTGAGTTCGGACCCTCCTGGTCCTAACCAGACTTGCTACCTGAATAATAAAATTATCCGCAATACATATAATGAGTACGCGGCTATCCAGCAAGCAATACTTAACAATGTATGCAAAGGCAAACGATGGAGGGAAGGATTATTTTACACAAAACCTATTACTAAACAAATTTTAGTTGTCAAGTTTTTATTAAGTGAATGTATGATCTCAAGATATTACCAACAATCATCAAAAGAAGGTGCATCCTCGCACCAGACCAATCCTAGCCTACACTAGTCAAGTTTAATTATTAAAAAGGTGGGACTACGTGTGAAAACCTCTCGCGCCGTCCATAACCGTGGACACGGCTATCATGATAGTTTTAACTCTGCAGAGTGTGTACACGTTCCCCACAAGCCTCGTCTCATCCCGAAGGAGATACTGTGCTGGGCCTTTCCATCCTATTATGCCTACCACTTCGCCTGCCCTTTCTTTTGGTTTCCCACTACTTCTGGACACCATCGGGCGTTCCCCATTTAAGTCATTTGGTCTTAAGGAACCTAACCCTCAGGCAAAGTAGTTAGCCTTACCCTTGGGCAAAAGTATCGAATCATAACCGGCCAACCAACGAGGAAGTGGTTAGTAGGCTTTGCAGGGTAAGTCAAGGACAAAGGCACAAGGGGCTGTACTGTTTGGTTTGGTCTAGCATGTAACAAGCTTGAGTCCTTAGAAGAGGAGACCTCCATACCACAACCACAACCTAGAAACCATCTCGACCGGGCCTCCTCTAACCAACCACACATTAATTTTAGTTGATTAGGGTTTAATCAAAACACATCGAAGCCTCGGCTCCACCATCTCATTTTTATAAGTGAATAACCCATGCAACACTACCACCTAGACAAAGGATAGGCTACGAAACAATAGAGGGGTTCATCAAACAAGGCTACACCATGATAGTAGAAGAATGGCATGGTCAGGTACACACGCACTAGCCTAATATAAATGTAAGAATAGCAATTATAAACATAAAGGCATAAAGTGGAATTTTAAAACATGGGATAGAAATATGCAAACTATTGCTTGCCTTTGAAAAAGTCGAAGCTTTACGGATCTCCTACAGAGATTCCCGGCAACAACCTCGTGGTACCGAAAAACACGTCGTCTACACGTAGATCGAGAAAACCAAAATAAACAGCAGATCCAAGCAATGAAAATATAATAATTAAAATATATTAAGAATCCTAGAAAATATTTGTGAATTAATGGCCCTGGAATCACCTGAATCGGAACTCGGGAACTCCCTAAACAGTTCCGGGAAGTTTCGGAATAAATAGAAATTCACAGGAAAATATTAAAGAGTTTAAACCCTAAATGGGCTCAATATCGGATCCTCGGCCCATTCCTCTCTCTCCAACTCTCAGCCAGTATGACCTGCGGCGACGCCTTGCGGACGGCGGGTGAAGGCGACAAGCGGGCTCGGCGGCGACGACGTGGCGGCGAAGAATCGGCGCTTAACGCGGCTACGATGCGCGCGGTTGGGGGCAGCGTGACACGCAACGCCGCTGGATAGGGCGGAGTGGCGTGGCGTTGTCGGGTGCGCAGCGGGGCAGTGACAACACGCGGTGGGCGGTGGTAGGGCGGTGCAACGCAGGGCGGCTACGCTCACCGGAGGCAGGGAGGCGACATGGCGGCGGGGGATTGGCCGGCGGCGTGTGCGCGGCTACATGGGCGCGGCAGGTGTGGTGTGTCGCCGTGGGGTTGGGCGCGGAAAACGCGCCGGCGATGCGGATCCCGAAGTTCGCCGGAGTCCCCTTTTTCCGAAACTTCGGCGATTTGCATCTTGCACAATTCTTGGCCAAAATAAGCGATCCATATATGTAAATCGATTGTCTCGACGTGCTCTACACAATGAATGTATCTAATCTAGGGTTTGGCTACAGAAACAGGGGGAGGACCTCGATTTACCTCTCAGATTGCACGAGAATCGAGGCGGTGGCTAGGGTTTTAGGGGTGGGGGTGTGGTGGCTACGTCCAGGGGGGATCTAGGGGTTTATATAATGTTAGGGAGGGTGGATTCGGCTGGTTTGAAATAGGAAAGGTTTAGGAAACCGAATTTGACTCAGAATAGAATTTGAAGCTTGCCAAATTGGGAATCCGACTTCCCCTCTTATATTTAGTTTGAAACTTGGGGAATACGTCTATCAAAGCTTCTAGAAGACTGCATAAGTTTTGGAGATTTTTTGGAAAAGTATTTGTCATTATTTCATGCGAAATACCTCCAAAATTGGGACTTTTTGGGCTTAATCAGATTTTCCGTTAAACCCAAAAATTAGGAAAAGGTAAGACATATATTTGGGAACCTAGGGCACGTGTTGACACTGCCTCATCCCAATTTTAAACAAGTCTTGTGCATAAAATAGTCTATCGGATCATAAAATAATAACTATAATAGGTTTTATCTGCACAAATAATAAAACCAAAATTGACCTTATGTTTTATCTCTTTTAAAAACACTTGATACACATAATAATTTTATTAAAATGTCAGAATGACTTATATTTTTGCATGTTTGCACTATTTTTTTAATAAGATGAATGATCAAAAGACGTCTTCAAAAGTCAACAGTGAACTACAATTTTGAACGGAGGTAGTAGCTTAAGCTGAGAAGAAAAAAAGTTAGCTCGCACGCACCAGTTACTGCAGCTCTATAACTGCCTTTTCCCGACACGGACGCAGAAAACCCTGAAGAAAGTGATAATTAAACTGAAACATTTCCTAGCCACATGAATTAATCACTTGAGCCAACAGCAAGCCTGGCCAGCCAGAGGAATGTTCGGGGCTGTTTGGTTTGTGACTAAGGTTGCCAAAACTTGCCACGTCTTATGTTAGTCAGGTTTGACCAAGGTAGGCATATGTTTGGTTCATAGCCATACTTGTGGCAAGATTCCTTCTTTTTTATGTGGGTTCTGTGTGTAAGTGAGACATAAAAGTGTGGCAAGATTCTCTTAGTCTTGCTAAAGTGTGGCCAAGATTTTTATGAACTAACCTTAGGCAAGTTAGACAAGTTAGTTGTGACTAGTTGTGACAATGTTAGTACTCAAACCAAACAGGATGGCGACGGCCGGAGAGGTAGCTGGAGCGGCGGCCGCCCGCGCGCTTTGCCCGTGGCCGGAGGCGGAGCTGGATCGGAACGGCGGGTCGCCGTTGCCGTTGCCGTTGCCTCCCTCTCTCGTTTTTTCCTTGTCCATTATTAAATGCAGCCAGTCTGCCCCCCCTTGCAACCACATCATTGTTGTACGCATCACACCACCACGCCTTTGTTCTCTGGCCACTATTTCCCATTTAATGGCCTCACTGTTGGGCCTTCATTGCTTATACCTTGAACCCACTCTGTCTGCTCGGCTCCTCTACCTCATACAGTGCGTACACCCGACGGGCTACCATGCATGCATGCTATGCCATTCATACATGCACCCATTCTTCCCTGGTTAGCCTTCTTCCAGAGTTTTGAAAATAGATTCAGAAAATAGGTCACGATGGCCCTCTTTCTTCACGGTTCTGATACAATTTGTATTTTTTTATCCTTTTGTATAGGCTATTCGCTGTAATATTTTGTAAAAAAATTTTTAGGCTTTGTGTTTTGAGAGGGAGGAGGGGGTTGTCTCAAAGATTTTAAAAATATTTTAAATGAATATTTTTAGCCTTTTTAGTCGTTTTTTAAAGACCATCAACTTTTTCAACTACAATCAAAACCAAACCATAATTGCGAATCAAAGAGAGTCGATGTTTCGTTTGTTCACACCCTCAGACCTTTGAGAAATGGTTTTGATGAGCTAGAGGTAGCTAGAGTTTGGAGAAGTTTTTTTTTTCAGCAGTCAGCTATTGAAATAAGCCGTAATAAACATGGCTAGACATCGAGAGACCAAACTTTTGGTTCAACTAGGTTTTGAAAGTTTCAAGATACAACTTGCGAGTTTTAAAAGACATTCTCGCACAAAGTGTTTGGTTTAGCTTTACTATTTTTTTTTTGCTACGTAGAAATCGAAACTACCTGATATTAAACCATTCGATCCAGACGGGTATACATCCTAGGGAATATTCTCTCCATTTATTTATATAAGGAGTATTCTGATACATAGATTAAAAAATAAAAAAAGAAAAGAAAATCAAGATAAACCGATCATTTTACCTATGTTATAAAAACATAGAAAAAGCGCGAGTTTGTCTATAAATATATGAGAGACAATTGTGTGATAAATAAAAATAGATAGAGAAATACATCAATAAGCTTACATGCATGCATACTTTACGTTTTAAAACACAACCATCAAATTATGTCTTTGAAAAAATTGGAGGTAAGCTGAGACTACATTGTGATGTTTCTTTTAGCACCGCATACGAGTTGTTAATTATCTCAGTGTATATAATTAAGCTTTTATTCGAGCTTGGGAACTTCATAGGTTAATCAATAAGAGGGAACATGCACCCATGTAAAAATTGGGTCGCAGTCGCAGGTGAGGCTGCACTGATGTGTACACATGAATGCTCAATTGATCACACGATTTCCGTTAGGTTGGGGCCTCAGGCTCAATTACAACTTAAATCCCCACCGGCTAGCTACAGTGATCGATCGCACCAACTGCCTAATTTATTGGGCACTGGCCGGATGGCTAGCCGTCTAGCTCACCCACGCAGTGTGCACATTAAACTTGAATGCTCCCTCCTCTACGATCCCAAATGTCTAGCCAGTGGCCAATAACCTCGTCATCAGCTGCTTAATTAACTAACGAGTGAGGTGGCCCGCGCATTTGCGCGGCTAGATTTGTTTTGATATATAGTGTTTATCTCTAACTCATAATCTATCTCTAACATATCAGATCGGATTTAGAGTTTATCTCTAATATATTATATCAACTTTAGTATTTAATATGAATTTCTATTTTTTTAATCTAAGCCGCACATATCTTTTTTCTTTGATTAATCTATCCCGTTATAATTTGGTCCCACAGTTGATTGAACGGATAAAATAACCATATTATATCATCTTTAGTATATAATCCGAATTTCTAATATTCTTCTTTTAATCTAAACCGTTATAATCTCACTACCAGGGAATGGAGCTGTACAAGCGGACCAACCGCTTGTAATGGTGTCTAAAGGTGGGATTTGAACCCAGGACCTCATGACTCACACCTCACCCAGCTAGCCAACCCACCCACGCGTGATATCTGATGAGATAGGGGGAGCTTTCCTTTTATCTATTCGAAAAAGGGCCCTCCCCCAACCGCTTCTAGAGCTCTAGCAGCGGTTGGGGACATGAACCGCTTAAGATTCTTGGTCTTTAGAGGGGTTCGTGCCCCCAACCACTTATAGAGGTCCACTTCTGACTTGGGGCTGGTTTGAGGCTATTAAACCGCTTGTAAAAGTTCGCTCCTTTCTTTTCAACCACTTAGGAAAGTCATTTCCCTAGTAGTGTCTGGCCCCACAAAATCAACGACATAGATCTTTTATTTTTTCTTGATTTATGTGAGAATTTCTTTGATTGATCTTGACCGTTATAATTTGGTCCCACTGTTGATCGAACGGCTGAAATAATTTGGATAATGTGGACGAACGTGGTGGCTTTTTTCCCCTCCTTTATATATATATAACGAGCGAGGTGGCCCGCGCATTTGCGTGGCTAGATTTGTTTTGGTATGTAGTGTTTATCTCTAACTCATAATCTATCTCAAACATATTGTCATGACCCCAGTACTTGTAATGGGAATCCAGCATCACGAGTCGATACTAATCCTAGTTTAGTATCTCATGATGGACAACGCGGTGGAATCATCACAGTGTATTTAATTAAAGTGAAATACAGTTGAACAATAGTATTTTATTACAAAAACAAACTGGCATACCAGTTAATAGTCCAATACAGGATTAAACGTTAAGCAAAAAACATCAGAGTAATCCAATTAAATAACTATGATAAATTCCAAGGTGTCGACCCGAACACCTTAGCTAGTCTTGCGCTCCTCGTGAGCCTTCCCAGTCTGACAAGAATCTGAATAAAAAAATATGTCCGCGAGCAATTTAATGAGTACGCGGCTACCCAGCAAGCAGTTCTTAAACATGAATGCAGGGTCAAAGGTGGGGTTAAGGTTATTTTACCCAAATCCTATTTCTAGTCATATTTTAGTTGATCAAGTCAAGTTTTATTAAAGTGAAAGCATGATCATATATCTCCATTCTCAAGTTCAACAAAAGGTGCATCTCGCACCAGGCCAATCCCAGCCTAATCTAGTCAGGTTTAGTTATCGAAAAGGGTGAATCTACATGTGCAAACCTTTTCAGATACGTCCATAACCGCGGACACAGCTATCATGATAGTTTTAACTCTGCAGTGTGTGTACAAGTTTCCCCACAAGCCCCGTCTCATCCACTAGGAGAAACGGTACAAGACTTTTCCAGCCTACTACATCCACCACTTCCCTAGCCCTTTCTTAAGGTTTCCCGGCCCATGGTGCCCGCCTGAAGAGGGCGCCTTCTCAAATCTAGGCACCACCGGGCGTTCCCCATTTAAGCCATTCGGTCTCAGGAACGCACCTACCCCTCAGAGGAGATTGCAAGCCTCCTCCTAGGGCAGCAGTGACGAAACGTAACCGGCCAGCCTACGAGCCAGGAGTTAGTGAGTTTCGTAGTGTACTAAGCCAGGGCCAAAGGCACAAGTGGCTATACGGTAAGGTTCGGTCCAGCAATACACAAGCTTGAGTCCTTATTATAGGAGACCGTCTCATCCCCACCACAATCCCGGAAACATCACTGCAAGGTCTCCCCTAAATCAACTACAACTTTTAGTTGTTTAGGTTTTTACCACAAATACCAACGTGAAGCATACACCTCACCAAAACTCATTTACATAGTGAAACCCAAGTGCAATCCTACACATCTAGTCAAGGATAGGCTAGGAAAATACAACAGGTTCACAAAGGTGGCTAAAGCATATTAATGGATGATTAACATGTCTAGGTACTCACGTCTAAATACATGCATGCAAATAATTCAGAAAGATAAACAACAGTAAATTATATTGTAAAATTAGGATGGAATATGTATTTAAGCTTGCCTTCGAAATATTCAGCGCTCTGAGAGTCCCACTGCGGTTCCGGGCAACAGTCCACGCAACAATCACACCCACCGTCTATACATACAAACAACAAATAACATAACAGCAAGATCAATACAGAGAAAATAATTATTAAATATACAAAAAAATTATAGGATTTAAATATAATTTTTAGGCTCCAAAATCATCCAATTTGGAGTTACGGAGCTCCCTAAACAATTCGGGGAAGTTTCGGGCTAAATAGAAAAATCCAGGAAAATAGAAAACCCAAATAAACCCTAAACGGGCCGAACCGATGGAATCGGCCCGATTCCTCCCGCACGCGCTCGGCCCAGCTTGGCCCAGTCCGGCGCGGCGGCGTGCGGCTGACAGGTGGGACCTCCTGGACAGTGGCGACGTGGCAGAGACGTGGCGACAGGTGGCCGTGACGTGGCATGACACGTGGCAGCCAGGAGCCAATGTGCTGATGACGTGGCAAGACACGTGGCTACTGACATGGCATGACACGTGGCAGTTGTGGTGCGGTTGTGGATGACGTGGCACGACACGTACCAAGCCACGTGGCTCTAGCGCTGACGCGGCACGGGAGGGCCCGCCAGTCAGCTACTGCGGCGTGATTTACGCGTGTGCGCGTGGCACGTGGCGCCACGCATCGCGTGCGGGGCGGCAGGCGAGGCGGCTGTCTCGGACAAGTGGGGTTCACGGCTTGACCGGGCCCACACGTCAGCAGCTGGGGCTAGATCTGGCTCGGGTGAGGCGAAACGGCGCCGCCATCAGCGGCGGGTCCCACGGGGACGTGTGGCGCTGCGGGATTGGGCGGCGGCGGCAAACGGTCGGAAACGGCTGCGGCGGGTGGGGTCCGTGGTGACGCGCGTGTCGGGCGGGATTCGCGGCGTCGCCGCGCGATCTGTCGCGGACGTGGTTTGCGGGCCCCGTCGGGGACGCACGCCGGACGGCGAGTGGGCGGAGCGTGTGCGGCAGCGGCGCGGCGCGGGGACGCAGCGAAGCGGCGTGGCGCGATGGGTTGGCTCCGGATCTCCGCCGCGTGCGAACGCCGAGAACGCCGGCGACCGTGGGGACATCGAACTACGGCGAGCTTTAGCGGGCGGAATACAGCATTGATTGGGGCGATCCGCATATGCATTTTGTTCGTCTTGACGAGATCTATCTACTGGTACCATCTACACGATAAATTACCTACGGGAAAACGTCCTCGGGATGGGGGTCTTGAGCCGTAGGGTTTAGGTGTGGGGGTGGGGAGTGGAGTGGTCGGCGAGGAACAGTAGTGTAGGGTCTTATAGGGGTGTAGGGCGCAGGGTAGGGGTCCTTTGGGCTTCTAGGATGGGCCTAAAGTGCTAATCTCTCTCCTATGGGCCCTTAATCACATACTAATCCAGCCCATTAGCAACTAACTGAGAATTATGCTGAAAAGCTAAGAGTGTTACCTTATTTTATTTAGAGAAAACATTGGGACACCTAATAATTTTATTACGATGTCACACATATCAGATCGGATTTAGAGTTTATCTCTAATATATTATATCAACTTTAGTATTTAATATGAATTTCTAATATTTTCTTTTAATCTAAGCCGCATAGATCTTTTAATTTTTTCTTTGATTAATCTATCCCGTTATAATTTGGTCCCACAGTTGATTGAATGGATAAAATAAACATATTATATCATCTTTAGTATTTAATCCGAATTTCTAATATTCTTCTTTTAATTTAAGCCGTTATAATCCGGCCCCACAAAATCAACGACATAGATCTTTTATTTTTTTTCTTGATTTATGTGAGAATTTCTTTGATTGATCTTGGCCATTATAATTTGGTCCCACCGTTGATCGAACGGCTGAAATAATTTGGATGATGTGGATGAACGTGGTGGCTTCTATTTCTTTTATTGATCTTGGCCGTTATAATTTGGTCCCACCGTTGATCGAACGACTGAAATAATTTGGATGATGTGGACGAATGTGGTGGCTTCTTTTTCCCCTCCTTTATATATATAATAGATAGATTGGGACAGTTAATAGTGTCCTTACTGTACGTACTACATGCCTGCTATATCTGCAAGAAATTTGCAAGATCCAAATAGTAATTAATCCATTTGAAGAAAGGTACATCGACACTACTTGTTCCAATGTGTATACCTCTCGCTCCATATATATGCATGTGTGTGATGAGAATGGTACGTACATATGAAGGTGTACACAATTAAGTTCAGGTTAGGAAGAACCATGATGGTTAAGATTCCTCTAATAGCCCATAAATGCATGTAGAATTATTGAACACAAATTGTACGTACGTGTAGCGATCGATACATCAATCAATTGATGCATGGCATCTGCATTCCTGCTGCTGTTTCACTATTATACTACTGGCGATCAGATATGCTGCTCCAGGCCGGCGCCTAATTAAGCTTGGCCCTCATATCTACAGGAATCGCACGGGCCATTTCGCTAATTGCAGCAGTGTCTTGCTGGTAAGGCCGCCTCCGGGTACTGTACGTGGCCGACATGAATGCAAGCTTGAATAGTCCACAAGTTACTAGCCACACTGGCCATTTTAGTTTTTCTCTTCAGGTCTTAATGTGTGCGGCACTGTGGACAGAAGAAGCCAAGCACATATGCCTCCCAGAATTTATAGCCAATTGATCAGGTACATAGTGCAGATTGGCTATCTAGCTCCATGGCTGTTACATGATGTGTCGGTCAGTGTGTAATTAAGCTCTCTAGGGGATATGGGATCGATTAATCTCTCATCCTTGAGCTTAGCCAAGCTAGCTAACCGCAACTGCTTACCACCAAGTATATATACATACATATATGACATGTGGCAGCTAGCCTTTCTACGTATAGCTAGCTACCGGTTCTTTGCTTTTGATTTGATGAACCAATTAATATTTGGAAAGGCTAGTCAACTATGTACAATATATGTCTCTAATAATTCATATATTGCATGCAGTGTCAGTGGCAGCTACGTGCTACTAGCCATATCCAGTCCTTGATCTTCATGAACCGATATATTCGAAATCAAAGCTAGCACTACAAATAACGTACTACTATGATCTCTCTCCCTAGCTGGTCACACTAGTGGCAAAGGATGTAACTAAACATGGGGCAGTGATCTATCGATCGATCGATATCGATCACAGCACACTGAGCACACGTACCGACAGGACGAGCGCGAGCTGTGAACTGCCACTCTCTCTGCTTCAATTCGATCACTGTACGTATGGCAAAGCAGTACACCGTGGCTGCGCATGCGTCGATCAGCGGGTACGTACGTGTACGCGCCCTGGATTGCATGAGAGGCATGCGTCGATCGAGTTTGACAAAAACGGCGCCGTGACTCATGCATGGATCGATCGGTCAGTCGGTCGTTCGAGGATGCATGGCCATGGATCGATGTGTAAGTACATGCAAGTCCTTGCCTTTGAATTGTTCAGTGCCGTATGTATGTGTGTGAACCAGCTAGCTTGGATATATATCCGTCTGGATTCAGGAAATTGTGTGAATGCAAGGAACTTATAAAGAAACCAGGCAATGTGCAAAGAGCATGTTCGTTGCTAAATTCTTTTCTTGTCTAAATAACACTTATTCTATTTTTCAAATCTTTGCACATCTCTCTATTATATTTTACTCTCAACTATTTTTTTTATTATTCACAACCTGATCTCTAACCGTGATGGACAGGAAATGGATTTAGAATTAGAGGGGCTCTCATTAATTGATCAATATGTAATTTCAGTACCTGTCGTCCTTGTTAGTTGGAGTTTTTTTAGAGAGGTGTTTATTGGAGTTGTCAGCTGTACATTTCCTAGCTCCTAGCTCGATCCAGGGGGAAAATGAACAGGCTAGGGAAGTAGATGCAGCTGTTTCTAGTGCAAAGAAATTGTACTGGCCCAGATTTTAATGCACTGTGCACTGCATGCGTTACGCATACTTGTGAAGGCAAGAAGTATGCATAATTGCACCAATAGTAAAAACAATGAGGTAAAACAACCTATAGCTGTAGAAAGCAAGTACGTACTACCACCATTTACGTACTAAACCAGCGGATTTACAGCTCCCAATTAATGCCCATTTCCCCTCATCCTGCCACACAGATTTGCACATAAACAAGGTGCCCTGTGTGACACACTAGTGCCAATCAATACGCCAAATTTGCTGGGAAACAGATTGCTGCAGAGCCGTTGTTTACACACAGAGAGATGATTTCATTGGACAGTACACAGTCGATCTCGTTTCTGCGTGCACACAGGAACAGTTGCTACTGTAGCGGTGCAGCTAGCTAGTGATGACCCAGAGGATTTCTGTAGCTAGCATTAGCGAGGCAAGCAGGTCGATCGCTATAACGAATCTTTTACACTGGACAAGTAGGCCATGACCCCCGTCATTTACTACGATTACAATGGTCCCAGCATGTGCATTGTTGTCAAGAACCACCGCGCTTGCTTTCAGATGGCGAAGATCACATTTAAGTAGTGTTGGTCCCGTCTCCTGTTGCTCTCCATCTTTTCCTCCTCGTTCTTCAGCCATCAGGATCTCTCTCTAGTTCGAGCGGCGTCGATATGAGGTGGCTAGCTAGCCTTGGTGCGCGTGGTGTGCATAAGAATGCGCGAGTTTCAAAAAATGTTTTAGGGTCAAGTAATCCAAGACGATAGCGTTTTTCCATTTCCCGTTAAAATATGATTTTTCATAATTAGAATTTTGAAGCTCCTAGAGTGATTCCAAAATGAAAATATCTGGTATTTATCAAGGGACTTAAAATTCTAAAAAAATCCAGCAATATTAAGAAACCGATTTAATTTTCTATTTCTATGAGTGGTCGTACCTTCTCTTGACCTACATACCTGTCCCTTCTCTCTTCTCTCAAATGGCTCATTCCCTACCTCTCCACGAAACCCTACCCTCCCCTTCCCTTTTCTACTTGGCACAAATATGGGCATTGACGGAGCATCGTATAGCGGGTGTTGTGTTGCGCAGCTTGGGATCAGAACAACTAATTAAGGGGCAAGCGGTACACGCGCAACATGTCCACTTGGTGTTCGATGAAATACCTAACTGAGATTCAAGGATACACCAGTAATCTCAAGCTCTGTATGATTTTTTTTTTCAAAAAATTTTGCATCATACTCTTTAAACACACCTATACTACTCTCTTTTTTTTTTTTCATTTTTTGAGTGATTTATTTGTCCTGATTCTAAATTTTAGTTTCATATTTAAGAAAGAGATTCTCTCTTTTGCTTATATCATTACCTTCGAAGGAATGTTGTTGAAGATGGTAGAAAATAAAGAAAAAAAATATGGAGAATTAAGGAAACGAGGGAAGAGAATGAAATAAAAGGAAGAGAGATCTGGTATGTGTCTTTGCGGAGCTGCCAAATATTCCTTCCATCTGGACCATTCAGGCGAAAATCCAATGGTCCGAAGTGACAACGATATTTTTCAATTAAATTATGTCTCTATTTAAATTTCTCATACATTTAAAAAAAAAAAATGAAAAGGAGTAAGATTGCTTGCTACTCCCTCCATTGTTTTTATAAAACACACATCCATTGCAAGATTCAAACTTCATAATTTTTAACCAATAATATTTAATAATATATAAATTTTGTGATAAAAAATAATACCGTTGAATATTCGTATTTTAAAGTATTGCTTTAAAATAATTATAACTTTGTTATTATGAATGATGTATTAATATATACATGTTCTTCAGAATTTTTGACGCCGTTGTTGTTTAAAGGCAGAGGATGCCATATACTCGCCGGGATGGGGATGGAGAAGGGGATGGTGATCAGCTCGAACCTGACTAGACCAGGCACCGACCGACCGTGTGGCACACGAGCCCCAGGGCGAGCAAGGCAGGGTGATGGTCCAAGCACCAACCTGTGCATATATACATGCACGCGCGCCCGCGGCTCTCCCGTCCCAATCATGCAAGAGCGATCGATCCGTCGAGTCCACACGCTACGTACGTACGTACACGCCCATCCATCCATCGGATCAGAACAAAAGAGAGGCACTTGAAGCAGCTGATTAGGGGTCTGATTAATCGATAATTCGACATCGCTACAGGGCATGAATCAGTGTGTTAGTTACTCTTACTTGTGGCCTTGACGATCGTTGGCCCCCTCTTTTGCATGCATTCAGCTCGATCGACAAGTGATCTAGCACCTTGCACGTGTATTTTGTCTCTGCATGCTAGCTGTGCATGTGTGCGTGCAGGACAGGTGAGTAATTTGCTCCTGGACCGGTTAGATGATCAGTGCTTGCATTCTTTCCCATGCAAAAAAAAAAATATAGAGAAGGGATTATGTCATTTCGTTTAACTGTTTAATGCAAGTATTAGAGCATGCCATGCATTTCGAACGAATATATATCATTCTTGAACTTCCCTAGGAGTGCAGTGTATCATGCATGTAACGAAAATTGAACGGAGTATCATCGCCAGTTAATCTCGGAGCTACACATTTGTTCATGAAATCCGACTAATTAATTCCAGCAAGGTTCAATGAACTCGGGCTTCAAAAGCTTAAAATTAAAAACACGATACACGTTTCATTTAGTAAATGACTTTATACCGTTTATACAGAGAGTAGGAATTTCTTCTGTGTGCCACCGCATAAGGCACCAAACCATTATTGTCATCGTTGAAACCTTAAGAGCATTCCCAGGAGACTCCCCGTCAGTGGCCTCTATCGCTACAGTAACATGATTTTTCCCGCCCAGTGCACACCCAGTCTCTTGCCTGCTCAATTCCCGGCTAGCTCAATTCAAAAAAAATTGGAATAGGGGCTCATTTGAGGAGTCTCCTGGGGATGCTCTAACCCAGTAGTTCATCACATTTGTAGGCTCTCTCTAACAGAAATCCCCAAATTTGATCCCCTATAAATTCGTATACAAACTTTCTTTTTTTAAAAAAATTCCTCTATGTTTCTCCCATCTCCAGCCGTTTTCCCTACTTGGAGAATTGTATAGCAGAAGGAGATATAATCCCTACATATACATATAAGTGAATGGAGAGAAAATCTCTATTTTAGGGAACAGGATAGGGAACGTTGTTGGAGCACCTAGGGGAAGAATCCGTCTCCTATTTTGGGATAGAGGACATTTTAGGGAAGCATATTGGAGATAGCCTTTAATCCATTTGATGCTACTGATAACTATTCTTACTGTTACGAAACTATGCGCGACAAGTTTTTTCTTGCTTTTGCAATCCTTCGTATGCCACGGCCATGTGTTTCTTCTTCGTTTTTACTTACATATACAAGGAACCCACCCACATCAACCTACTCTATCTCAGCGGAGGAACCAACTTAACGCCCGGCGACCCTAGGCTTGTGCCTAGGCTCCCGGCCCTCTAAACTATTGAGCCCTATGTAATTGTATAGAAAAATTAGTCCATTCCCTAGACGTGGACGGCTCAAAATGGACAAAGTTAAGAACGCCAGTTAGGCTTATGCCCAGGCTCCCCAAATTCCTATCTCCACCACTGCTCTATCTCCTTTTCTACTTTTCCTTCCCCAAGGCCCAAGGCCAACTAGAAGCTCATACTCCTTGTTCTTCTTCATTCCTTAATTCCTCGTTTGCTTCTTTACCACCTGCATATATACCCCTACTCCGATCCCCTTTCGCACCACTTCCTGCTCCCTCTTTTGCATGTGCAATCGTTCCCCTCTAGTGTTGATACTGCTAAGAGGTCTACTTTGGTTAGGTTAGGGTGAGTTCACCTTGACTTGACCCGGTCTAGTGGTGCTTGGTTTGCCACAAACCCAAGAGAGAAGGGGGGGGGGGGGGGGACATGCTAGAGGAGGGGGAGCGCCATCGCAACCACACCATTGCCTAAAGGCCACCACACTGTGGAGAGGAGGAGACATTGTCGTCACGCCGTTTTAGGCCACTGTCTCCATGCTATTTCGCCATAGAGAGGAGGAGGGGCAAGACGAAAGGCCTCGTCTTCATCGTTGTGGCACTACACTTGTCGCCTCCGTGTTGCCACGCCGTCGCGTTCTCCGCCGTGTTTTCATGGAAACCTAAGGTTGTGCCGTTGTGGTTGGGTCGGTGTGTAAGAGAGATGCTGAAAGTGAGGGAGAATGAAAGAAATGAGAGGCTGAGCTATTGTGTTGAGTGCATGGTGGCGTGGGCAATATGGGGTGGACGTTGTAAATCGTTGTTTCGATAGGTTAGGGTTTTAAGGGAAGCCCATTCATTGGATTTTAATCCAACGGTGGTGGATATTGGGTCAGCTCAAGGTAGGGGCAAAGCTAGACCTAGACCCAACCCAGTTGTTACCGAAGGCCCCACTATCAGGTCACGTCGTGTTGGGTTTAGGATCTAGATCTAGATATCTACTCCTACTCCATTCCCATGCGCTAGCCAGTGGTAACACAATCCAAATGGCACCAATGGTCAGATCCAAGCCACGAGCTAAAACCAAGCCAGCCTTCACAATTACTCACCCTTAGCGCCTCAGCCTGCCTCCTTGTGCCATTGTTTACCCACTTTCTCTTACCAACCTAGAGGCCCCACATGTCAGCCACATCAATACTAGAGGACATTTTGGGTATTATAAAGAGCTTACCAACAGAGTATTAACGGCAGTGACATAAGAGCTCAATCACCAAATACAATGATGCGTATGAGTGACAATAATAAGGTTGGGGACTTTTACTATATATGGCAATACAATTGTCATTATATATGTTGGAAGACGGCTTAAATTGTGCCATTACAAAAAAAAAATGCATACTTATTTTCCTATATATCTACCTCTACTCTCTTGAATACAAATAACAATCGAAAGCGTCTACTCGTCTTCCTCGCCGCGCACCCCCCCTTCTTCATCACAGCGCTGCCCTCCTTTTCCTTCCTTCTTCCTCGTGCGGCTGACCCCCTACTTCCTCGCGGTTCTCCACTGTTTGCAACCTCGCCGGCATTGCCGTCTCCCCCTTGCTTAGGGTTAGGATTCAGGGTGAGTTTCTCATGCCCCTGGGTTTAAAGGGAGGTTGGGGCGGCGGTGGCTCAGCGATGTGGTGGGGGTGAGGGCAAGGTGAAGACGGCTCCACTGGAGCCGTGAGATCAGTTGAAGATGCTAGGGCCAACGGTGGCTCGCGGATCGACATACACGACTCGATGTTAGGATGGGTGGGGTCACCATGGCGATGGGAGGTTGAGCGACGTAACAGGGAGGTGGCGGTGCCGCTACCAACTACATGCAGGGAGGTGCACGGGGCGGATCTGATGGTGAGGAAGGGGATATGATGCAGTGACGAAGATGGGAGGGCTAAGCGATTGGCGTGGAGCCGGAGGACGTTAGAGAGGGAAGGTGTTGAAGGTCTTTTGTCGTGATGTGTGCACAATTTCAAATTATACCCCCTTTGCTAGTCATACTCTACTTAGAAACCCCAACACCAAAGACCTTCCCAAAATCCACCGAGATTCCCTGGGCAGCCAGATTCCACAGCGGTGCAACGCTGCACAACGACCACAAACGAGCCGACGTCGCCTCCGGTTTCCTCCACACGTTCGACCGTGGGGATCAGCTAACTCAGCTATCCTCACTGGGCGGTGTTGTACCGATCACAGGACCGGTAAAATGGCGTCACCATTAATCCGTGACCTGTGGGCACAGAGACGGCGAGATGCGGCTAATGCGCCACAAGAATCAACAGTGCGAATACCTATTCCCCGGCGGGGCGCTGACGAGAGCTCTCCCGGGTCAAGATCTCCCCATCGAAATCTTTAAAAACCGGACCAAACACATAATGGTACACGCACCTCGGTTTGTACCTGCACACAAGGGTGGATTTTCGCCTCGAACAACAAGGACACGCACCAGGTACCTCCGGCCGGCCTGCTTTCTTACTATTGTATTGTTGTTTCTTCTTCTTTTCAGGTTAGGGCTGATCTCGGATTGGTCACTTTGTTCCCTCATTTGCTTATATATGTTGCGTGCTAGTAAAGCCTGCGAAACTTATAATAGTACTGGGAACGATGATGGACGGCATATGTTTATAGCAAAAACCAAAAACCAGAAATCTCGTGTGAATCATGATTGTGGGGATAGGTGGTGTGATATGTATAGCAAAACTTTTATTTAAGAACACCTAACATCTATAATTTTTTTGGTATCGGATTTATTAATTTTAAAAAATATAGATTTAAACTTGACTAATCTATATTGTTAAAATCATTCGAAATAAGTCATGTGAATTTTTCAATCTTTATAATAAACAGTTGTTAATATCTACATAGATTAGAATAGAAAACTCATAAAAAGCTATATTTTGACCCTTTACAACTTATTTTATTATACTTATCTACCTATTTGCTTAATAATCGATTTTGAAAATGCAGGTACTCGATATATTTGTATCGAAGGCATATCATAACTTCTAAAATAAAATTAAACAAAATGTAGAAGGCTCTCTAAATCACTTTTATAATTGATAGACTTGTTTTACATATCAACAAATAAGAAGATTAGCAAATAAAATTAGATCAAGGTACTATTCTTTTGGGTTGATCAGAATGGCTGAACAGCTGAAATAACTAATTTTTGATAGTTTTTTATGTAGTCTCGTTATTCGGATCCAGTTCGTTTGACTTACTTTCTAAAGTATTAGAACCCACCTTCGAGATAACAAAAAAAGAGAATAAAAAATCCAAAGCATTTGTCTTTTCAAAACGTAAATAGGTTGTTAAGATGTTAAGCCATTAAGTTGAGAGCAGAGCATAAAAGAACAAACTAGACTATTCTTTCAACAAACAATTTGTGTTCATTACGGTTAACAACAAATTTAAATATATAATAGAGAAACGTGAAATTTTCATGTATAATGGAGAAAAAGAAAAGATCTCCACCATAAATTATGATGGGGCCAAATTATAATGGCTTAGATTGAATCTATTAACGAAGAAATTCCCATGTAAATTTGAGAAAAAAATATCTCCACCATCGATGACTATGGGACCAGATTGTAAAGACCTAGAGTAATAGAAAAAATAT
Organism: Raddia guianensis; assembly: GCA_036346415.1. Lineage (NCBI taxonomy): Eukaryota > Viridiplantae > Streptophyta > Magnoliopsida > Poales > Poaceae > Raddia > Raddia guianensis. The sequence goes on along the minus strand of CM070542.1, from coordinate 23,925,746 downwards.
ATTACAAATTCATAATTAAAAATAATAAAGATAAGAGTGCATAATACATCGAAAAAAGAGTCTATATCATATAAAATTTAAAATAAAATTAAATAAATTTAGAACAACAGAGCCACCATGTTAGTTGGACAAATTTCCATGAAATTAAAGTAACAGAAAATATCTCCATCATAGATTACAGTGGGGCTAGATAATAACGACTTAAATTGAATCTATTAAAGGAGAAATCCCAATATAGATTAGAGAAAAAGAACAGATCGGCACTATTGATTACGGTGGGACCAGATTATGATGGCTTAGATTGAATCTATTATTGAAAAAATTTCCATAAAAATCATAGAAAAATAAAAGATCTCCGCCATCCATCATAGTGGGGCCAATAATACAATGACTTATATAGAGTAAAAAGAAATATACCACAAATTCATAATAAAAATAATTAAAATAAAAGTTTATTTTAGATTGAAAAATATTCTATATTAGAAAATTTTAAAATAAAATTAAGTAGATTCAGAATAAAATAATAGAAATAAGAGTCCATGTGAGATTAAAAATGCTTCCATATCTGATACATTAAAAATAAACCCACATAAAAAACAGAAATAAGAGTTCATATTATATAAAAGAGAGTATTCATGCGAGATATAATAAAAAATAGAAACTATATAAATTTAGAATAAAAATAATAGAAATAAGGGTTAAAATCTAATTAAAAGAAAGAGTTCATATCTGTTGTAATAAACAATAGATTTTACATAAATTAGAAATTAATAATAACACAAATAAGACACCATTTTTTTATTAAAAATAAGGTTCATACCAAATACAAAAAAATAAATAATAAAAATAATTCAAAATATAAATATAAATTTAAATATAATACAAGTTTATTAGTTACAAAAATATCCATATAAACTAGATGGAAGACATAATAATAACAAAAATACAACATAAAAATAATAGGAAAATATTTTCTATTAAGTAAAGTCGATAAAATAGTTAATATCAATATAACAAAAATATAAATAGGGACTTCTAATAAAATTACAATAAATTGGAAGAAAGAGTTTATATCAAACCACAACAATATATTATCCATATATATCATAAAATTTCCATATACATCATTAAAGAAAACATCGCAACATTGAGTAGTACTGAGACCAAATTATAATAGTTTGAATTAAAATTAATAATATTAAAATTCATAATAAAAATCAATAGAAATGAAGTCCATATTAGATTAAAGAAATAGTTCAAACCAGCTAGAATAAAAAATATTAATTGCACTTATGTCATTATGAAGTTGTGAAATTGCATTATAAAATTGCAATTTATGTAAAAATAAAAAGGAGTTCATATCTATCGGATATATAAAATTGCACTTTGTTCATTTTTGTGATTTTTTCAATTTTTTATTTCTTTATTTTGTTTTTATGATTTTTTTCAAATTGTTATGTTTTTTGATTTTTTTTTATAATTTTTGTCGAATTTCTCCCGACTTCTGCCTCACCACTTATGTCTCGACTTCTGGCTCGCCACGTGTTGCTACACGCGAGACCACCAATCCCTGTTAAATTAATCCTGTTGTGATTATCAAAAGAGGTATTTTCTGGTATCATTCACCACCAATTTGGTTCTAAAAAAAGCTACATTATTTTGGATACATATTCTTTTTAAAAATTGTTAATCTCATGCGAAAATATTGATTAAGTGGAATATTATTTGCCAAAAAAAAGAACTTTTTGGTTTAGGTATTCAGGACTTAGGAGGTGAAGAATTAGAGTTTACTTAGGAACTGGAGGGGACATATGAAGTGTTGTTTCTATAGCATTAATGGAACTATTCATCATATTTTCTTCGACTGCCATGTGGCTATGACAATATAGAGATTAGTCTACATTGCCATTAGGAATCAGTCCCAGAAATCTTAACCATTTGATTAGGAACTGGGTTAGAGTTTTGGTGTAAAGAATATGTAGAAATCCTTTATTGATTGGTGTGGCTGCATTATTTTAGGCTATTTGGCTTTGTTAAAATGCCGTAGTTTTAAAAAAATGCATAGATATCTCTTTCGATCTTTTGTGCATGTTATATTTAGAATTCTATTATGGTTACGCCAATAGGTGCTTTTGGACATGAAGAACGATAAAGATATTTTACTCGCTGCTTGTCATGCATTTGAGGCGCGCGATTATTTCTATGTTTCTTCACGAGGCCGATCATAACTTTTTAATTATTTAAAATAAAAATATGATTTATAAAATGTCCTCACAATATCTATGACGGTGGACATATATAGTCACATATTAATGTTCTCTCCGTAGGTTCCCAGAAATTCAGCGAACATATATACTGCATTGAAAGGAACATGCATAGCCGTCTCAAGGAGACTAGAACATGCAGTCTCTCGTCCAGTCCAGGCATTGCACTACCCAACCTATGCTAAGCTCCACTGTAAATACCCGGTAGCCGGTACTACTCGTCCCCCTCACCACCACAGAACGCACCCTATATTAACCCCCGGCCAACCACCACCACGCCACGCCACCGCACAGGCCAATAAGCGCAAGCTAGATACCCTTCGTCTAGCTACTAGCTCGCTCTCTCGCCATGGAGAACCCCTACACAAGCTTCTTCAAGAACCATCACCAACACCACCACCGGTATCGCCTCCCGTCCGCGCCGCCGCGACCGCCGGCGGCGTCGGCGGCTCCTCTTCTCTCTGCTTACTCGCTTCCCTTCTTCACGACGCCGCTGCTGCCGCCTGCTCCGGTGCCTCCATCCGGCCCGCCCTCGCCGCCGCTCCGGGAAGCCCTGCCGCTGCTCTCGCTCACCCCGGCCTCGCGAAGCCCCCCGCGCCGGGAACAACGGCGGCACGTGGTGGAGTCGGAGGACGAAGGAGACGACGAGGAGGAGGACGAGGACGAGGTGGCCGGCCCCGCGAGCAGCGACGCCCACCCGACGCGCGCGGGGCGACTCTTGGCCGACCTCAACACCAAGGCGGCCGGCGACCCGATGGACGTGGAGGGCGGCGCCGGCGCCTCCGCGGCGGGGGACGTGACGGTGGCGCTCCACATCGGCCTGCCAAGCGCCGGCGCCGCCGACCTCATCTCGGGGCTCTCGGCCGCGAGGCCGGCGCTGGAAGAGGACGACGACGACGACGACGGGGGCTTCGGCCGGGAGTGCGGCGGCGACGGCGACGGCGACGGCGAGGCCGAGGCCGAGGCCGCCGTGGCACCCCTAGGTTTCCCGTCGACGCCGATTGGGCGGCTGAACAAGGGGCAGTACTGGATCCCGACGCCGTCGCAGATCCTCATCGGCCCGACGCAGTTCTCCTGCCCCGTCTGCTTCAAAACCTTCAACCGATACAACAACATGCAGGTGAACTGAGCTACTTCTTAATCCACTCATAATTACCGTGCTTCCAATTTACTGTACTCATTAATTTTATCCCCCTTTCCGTTTATGTTCTTGTTTTGCTTTCCTCTCGACGAACAAAGTGATTAATTTCCCGGAAATTAACCATGATCCACAAATTGGGCCGGTGCTTCATCTTAATTACCACTTTAGCCATTTTAACTACTAGTTCACGTATGGAGTACTACTTCATTAACCAGATAGATCCTAACTAGGCTTATTGGGACAAAAAAAATCTTGGCATTGCTGATTCTTCCAGGACGTACCGATGGATCCTAATTGGAATTACCTAACAATAAATGAGACTAGCAGTAGGTTAAGTAAGGTTCTACTCTACAGTCGTGAAACAGTCATGAGACATGATCGAACAAACACTAGCTATCTAGTCAGCTTGTTCTGTGTAATTACACTTTAATTTGGGTCTCTTTTGTCGGGGATATATATGGAGTCGTTAGGCAGACAGCACTATTACGTCTGATTCGCTAGCTCAAGCCACCTGCTGATCCCATTACCGTATGCTACATAGCCTGGATTTACTATTCAAATCTGAATTTATTAACAAAAACCTGCAGAGACAGACATGCCCAAGAGGCAAAGACTTTCGATCACGTCTATGTAAGTCAGTTCGTACGCACCGCGAGGCATCTATCTTGCTAGCTCATCTGAAGAATTAGTACGTAGCATATCTCTCTTAGATCTCCGAACGTACATACCAGCTGCCGTATGTACGTACGTAGCAGAAGCAGATAGCAAGTGATTCGTATCAACTATCAATCAGGGTATAAAGCTAGTCAGCTATTTCTGTTTCTCCTGAAGAGAATATGTTCTTGCCCTACCTAGCTCTTCTGCCTCGTCGCAGGAAGCGAGTGTGTCTGACCAGTGACCATGACGCACACAGTTCTTCCTCCTCCTCCTCCTCCCCCTCCTTCTCCTCCTCTTTTTTTTTTTGAGAATTTTCTCCTCCTCTTCTTCTCCCATAGGTGCCTCCTGCTTCTGGCTTAACTTCTCGTGTGAAAGAGGTAGGAGACTGGCTAGTTCAATAGGTATATGCATACACGTGCTCGTGTCTGGCCGGACGCCTCTGACCGGCGACGAGAAACAGTGGCAGCTGCTCCTCCTGCTAGCCTTTTCGAGTGATTGAACAAGACAGATATGGCCAGGGCAGGGCCATGCATGCATATCATGCAAGCTTTATGCTTTTCTGGGAGCGCGTTGGCTTTTCGGGGAGACTCGTAAGTCGTACGAGTGGTGGACGCCGCTGTGGAGATCCCAGCGAAGATTTCTCTCCTCTCCCGCCTGTGCTTCCATCTCCATGGTTATAGAGAGAGAGAGAGAGAGAGAGAGAGAGAGAGAGAGAGATGATGCGTCTTGATTAGTCTCCGTGTGTATGGATGGAAAGAGAGATCAAAGTGAGCTTGCAGAGGCTAGTGTGTGTGTGTCTGATGATCTGATGCAAAAGCTAGGTAGACGCAGCTTGCTGCTGCAGGCAGGTGCAGGGGCCGGGCCGGGCCGCTGCTGCTTTGGACTACACCATGCACTAGCTCTCTGGTGGCTTGGTCTGGTCTGAACTTCGCAGTCCACTACTACCACTCCTGGTCAGCACCGATATATCTTTCTTGTAAATATATGCTAGCGTGAGCTTAGCTAGTTTGATATGCCTGACCAGACAGCCCAGACTGATTGGGTCTTAGCTTGATCACGGGATCAGGGCGATTGGTTAGTTTTTCTCTCTCTTTGTTTCCCACCTAGCAAGCTAGCTTAGACGTTGAGCTCGGAGTTAGGAGTTGGGATCAATTTGCTAATTGCTACAGCCTCTTTACTACTCCAAAGAACTGCAAGAGAGCTGCAGTGCTCTTGCTGTAGCTTAGCTCTACTGCCCTGCCAGTTCCACTGTGCACAGACAGGAGCACACCACACACACATGTAGTACGCTCCTCTCTCTCTCTCTCTCTCTCTCTCTCTCATCTAGTCATCTGTTTCGAAAGAAACAACCCACGAACACATTACACATGCACTGCTGCAAGCAAGCAAGCGAGCTAGGGGCTCCTAGCTCTGCTCGAGCTAGCACTCACTTTCAAAAGGCGACTGCACTCATGCGGCTTCTCCGGCCGGCTTCACCCACTGACTGACTGCGCCGCTGCATGGGGGAAAGTCTGTGAGCTAGCTACAGACTGGTGAGGTCAGCGAGAGACGAGAGCCTCTCCATCCGGCCTCTCTCTGATCATAAGCAACAAACGCCGAAAACATCCATATGCATCTCGAAATGAGCGACGTCGCATTGAAAGCCAGCCGGCCAGTCAGTCAGCATACGATGTTAGTTAGTAAAAATGAACAGCGCCAGCACTAGTTTTGACCTATCGTTCTCCATCACATGGAAGCCAGCAGCACCATGCAGTGCGCTAGGTAACCCTACCTAAAATCGCAGCATATGATCATGGTTCATCCATGCATGCTGTTCACATGTACAACCTTTTCTTTCGGTTGGGATAAAAGGCATAACTAGATTAATTAATTGATGTAATACTGAGCTTCAAGAACTTCGATATGCCTGACTAGCTAGCAAGCTAGTATATATTATACTAATCCTCAGCACCACAACTACCCTGGAATTCTTTTTTTTTTAAAAAAAAAATCTGTCAATGCAATGGACAAAATCCAATGATCCTTTTCTATCCATCCATAAAAATTGTACAAATAGAAAAAAAGGATATATTCTAGTGAAATTTCTAGAATGAAACCCTGACCGATCGATGCTTTTGAGTACAGTTAATTTATTGCTCGATCACCATGCGAATTAATTTGTACATATACATATGCTGATCAATCTGTGGCCTTGCACGCGCATGCACGTGCGATGTATGAATGTATACCGCATGCAGATGCACATGTGGGGGCACGGGTCGCAGTACCGGAAGGGGCCGGAGTCGCTGCGCGGCGTGCAGCCGACGGCGATGCTGCGGCTGCCGTGCTACTGCTGCTCGCCGGGGTGCCGCAACAACATCGACCACCCGCGGGCCAAACCGCTCAAGGACTTCCGCACGCTGCAGACGCACTACAAGCGCAAGCACGGCCTCAAGCCCTTCCTCTGCCGCAAGTGCGGCAAGGCCTTCGCCGTCAAGGGCGACTGGCGCACGCATGAGAAGAACTGCGGCCGCCTCTGGTACTGCCTCTGCGGCTCCGAGTTCAAGCACAAGCGCTCCCTCAAGGACCACGCCCGCGCATTCGGCCACGGCCACGGCGCCGCCGCCGCCGCCGCCTGCAGCGCCGCCCTCGACGACGACGACGACGGCGCCGTCTCCGACGTCGACCATGACGCCGCCGCCGCCAGGTCGCTCTGATCACTTGATCAGTGACGTCCAGGTGGATATATCATATATGGCCGGCCGGTGCTAGCAGTGCGCGCGCATGCAGTTAGTTAAGCTATGCTGTATTGTACACGAGCTGAGCTGCTCTTTAATTGCTATGGTTGCTGGCTTGCTGCTGTTGGAGTGGTGGTCTTCTCCCTCTCCCTCTCTTGGTAATGTTATTAATTCTCTAGTTAGTAGTATCTAGCTAGTTTCCATCTGGTACGTATTAGTTTCGTGAAACAAAGGAAGAAATCAATATCGATAGATGTGCCACAAGGCAGTGAATTTTACTTCTCATGATTCATGCATGAATATGAAAGGCTGTCTCATGTGATCGATTTACCACGACAACGGAATCAATCTTCAGAGACTACGAAGATCAAGGCAAAAACAGCTTGATCATGGAGGCAACTCATGCGCGCGTGCATGGTTTCCATAATACAATTTCCCCTACAAGTCCATATATGGAATATGGACTCGAATTTCATGTCTGGTGCATGCGTGCTCCTACCTCATGCTTTATGTTTAACGAGCAAGGTGACCCATGTATTTGCGCGGCTAGATTTGTGTTAAGATAATATATCAGATTAGATTTAGAGTTTATCTCTAATATATAGACCAGTTTCAGTAGTTTGTTATAGAGGTTAATATTGACCGCTAGATTTACATAATAATATCCATATTCAACGATGTAGTTTTTTTCTTTTTTCTATGATTAATGTAGATTAGATTTAGTGTTTATCTCTAATATATAGATCAACTTCAGTAGTTTGTTATAGAGGTTAATATTGATCGCTAGATTTACATAATAATATCCATATTCAACAATGTAGATTTTTTTCTTTTTACAAGAATGAACCAAATGAAAAATAGAGGAAGTTTTCCCGCATCATCAATATTTTAACGGATTTGCTAAAACCCGCCGATTGGTCATTTGGCGCGCTGCTTGGCAAAGTGGGCCCGAGACGACAGCTGTGCGTCAAGCGGCCGACCGACGGAGACACTCCCATATTTTAATACGAAAAACAACATATGTACTACTATTATTATTTCTCGCCTCTCGTCTTCCTAGGAAGTAGGAATCAAACATCCATTCGTCCTGTATTTTTCTAGTGATCTATTCAATTAACACATATCTTCATATCTGTTTTTATCTATTAATTAGTGTTCTGTTCAATTAACACATGTCTTCGTATCCTAACCTTGTTTTTATCTACTCCCTCCTTCCCAAAATACAAGGCGCAACTGGATTTATTTGAGATCCCAAAATATAGGGTGCTTCCTCGGCTCTCGGTAATCTGCATTCACTGCACTAATTAATTACTGCTCTCGTTAATCGCTCCGTGAATTTGCATGAATGCATGGCGTACTGCGCATGCCATATGCGGGCTGCATGCCTGCATGGCGCGGTCGACGCGGGCTGCTGCGTGCGAATTGGACGGTGCGAGGCACGAAGCGTCATCGCGTCGGGACGGTGTTCCTTGGTCTTTGCGTTTTTTTTGCAGCTACGCCTTGTATAATGGGATGGAGGGAGTATTAATTAACGAGCAAGGTGACTCGCGCGTTTGCGCGACTAGATTTGTGTTAAGATAATATATCAAATTAGATTTAGAGTTTATCTCTAATTTATAGACCAGCTTCAGTAGTTTGTTATAGAGGTTAATATTGACCGCTAGATTTACATAATAATATTCATATTCAACGATGTAGATTTTTTCCTTTTTCTATGATTAATGTGAGAATTTCTACTATTTTTTTATTAACGTCGGAATTTCTAAGATTTTAGGATTAATGTGATGGCTCCGTTTAACTCTGCTTTATATAGATAGTAGATAGATAGATAGATAGATAGATAGATTATACTGATTATATTGTCTCAGCTTCGCTCGCTTACGTGTCAGTAGTGCCGTGCTTTTGTATCATCCGACTGAAATGACATGTTTGAGAACACACTAAGATAAGAAACACCTAAATAAATATATTGAATAAAATATTTTAGTCATTTGAAAATGCTCTAAAATAAAATGCACAAAATTAATAAAGCAAGTCAAATAAACCTGATGTAGCTTTACAATACCTAGGATGTTAAATTGAGGGATTAATAACCAGGTTTGGTTACGACAAAAATGCGCGATCATCAACAAGCACCGGAACACTTTTTTAACGCTTTTGCTCGGCGGCAATCACCTGCCCCTCGTCACGCGACTGCCGAAAGCTAGGCCCGTAGGAGCTAGGCGCGGGCGTTGGGCAGGCGACTGCTTTGCAGCCACTTCAATTTTTTAATAGTAGAAATTAGAACATAAAGAGGTGTACTACAAGAATTTATAGATAGTTAAATCCTAATTGTATAATGAATCTTACATATATTTGGAGGAGAATTAATTAGATGAGGGGTAGCTATATATAGAGAAATGTCCCGCGCATTAGTGCGTTTAAATTTGTGTTGATCTTTAATCTGACATAGACATAAAGTCTTCATTTAAATATGATGTAGACTCTTACTTCTACTTTTTTATTCTATTTTTTATTATTTTATTTTATAATTGTAGAGGTGGTAACTCTTTTATTAATTTAAGTCGTTATAATTTGTTCCACTATAATTGGATGGTTTAGATCTTTTCCTTTTTTATCCAATTAATGTGAGAATTTCTAGTATTTTTTATTAACATGGGAATTTCTAGTATTTTAGGATTGATGTGGTGACTGTTCTATTATGTTTTATACATCTAGTAGAAGATAGATTGACTTGCCAAGTAACAATCCATAGAAATCAATTGGTGAGTGCAAGAGACAATTAGATGTTAGGTAATCTTTTAGCTGTAGATGCTTACATATAGATTTAAGGTCCTAACTCCTTAAAATTTCACTTTTGTCACTACAGGAAACGTAAATAGAGTCGACTGCCAAATATTATATCGACGGCCAGACATACACCGTCGATACCATTGACCTACTATCGACGGCCAGACATAGGCAGTCGATAAAAAGGAAGCAAACGGTTCAGTATCGACGGCCACATTAAAAATCGTCGAGTTTGTTCGGGTAGGCCGACGGGGACGCGGTTGGGTGTGACGCCGTCTATGCTTCTCGACTGCTAGATGTCAGACCATCGATACAGTTACAACTGTTTCGATGGTACATTTAATACCGTCGACACTATGAATATTTTCTTTTCCCTTTTATTTGAATTTTATTTCAATATTTGTTCAGAATTGCTATTAATTTGAAATGAAAATTTGGAATGTTGCATTTTGTTATATTTTTGGTAGCTATTTTTGTCATGTTTGAATTGAGGAATTTTGAACAGATATTGCTTGTTAATTAAAATACTAATTAATGTTTAAATTTTGGAAATTCTATTTTATTAGCCAAAAAATTGAAAAATTGCTAGATGTGGGCGTGCGGGTATCGATTATTGAGTAGTGGGAAAGACTTTGTCGACGGTTGGGATATTGACCCAAGTCAACCAAGGTTCTTCAAAGAGGAGATGGGAGACACGCCGAACAACCACGAACAACAACGAACAGGAGACAGGGGTTTTTATCCTGGTTCAGGCCTCTCGGGAGAGATAATAGCCCTACGTCCAGCCTTTCTTTATATCAAAGAGGATTACAAGATGGGACTCGGCGAGATCAGCAGGTCTCGACGAGTAGTATGCGAAAATCTATCTGCCAAGGGTCTAAGCTAGATGCTAAGATGTAAAACTCAATGCCAGGGATCCCTCTAAACGCCGTAGGGGCCCTGTTTATATAGTACGGAGCAAACCGACCTACCGAGGAATATCGGGCCGGGCTAACTACGAGATCGTAACGAACTCAGTACATGCCAAATATAACCTTCGGTAGATAAGGTAATCTCCTAATCTTGGGGATCACGACTCCTAATCCAATCCGGAAACCACGTCCGGTCTTCTCGTAGCCGCAGTAACTCGCTCGAGTCGGACTCAAACAGAAGCCTTGGTTATTACGCATCTCGCCACCAGAAGCTGTTCGGCAAGATGCATATGGGCCAGATAGAACCTTCTAGGGAGCTGGGCCCTCGTAGGCTGTCCGATTGGGCCGTCAGGGAGTAGGCCATGGCAATGGGCCGTAATCTAATCCCCGACAGCTAGCCCCCGAGACTCAAGTGGGAGGACTCACTAGAGTGGGGTCTTCCTCTTGAGACTCCAAACCACGAAGAGGGAAATTTTGCTGCTACGGAGACATGTAACGATCGACCGAACAGGTTAAGTTTCAACCGAACAAGACATGTTGGTCCGAACAAAACCTTTCCAAGATCGAGCAACTCTGTTGCGTCGAACAGGGAACGACATCTGTCCGAGCAGAGCACTCAGCCTTCAGTGCGGACACTGGAAAAAATAGCCGTTGGCAGATTCCAACGGTAACTTCTGTCATTGCCAAGTGAAAACAAAGACCGCTTTACCTAGCCGTTGCAGTAAAAACTAGCCGCTCGGGACTAAACCGTCAGCAGAGCTGCTTATACGGACTATAAGAGCACCCAAGCGCCATGCCAGCCACTACGCTCTCACGCCTTTCCTCTCTAAGCCCTAGCTCCAACCACGCCAAAGATCAAACACCCAAACTCCATCACCAACCCCGCTCGTCCGGCCTTCGGGAATCGCTATGGCCAAATTCACGGGCACTAGCTTGACCGAGGAGGACCTTAGGATCTGGGAGGAGGAGGGCTACATCGACACCGGTAGCTGGAGGCTGCCCGGAGAGGAGGATACTCCGAGCCGCCGAGGAGAGTTAAATCGCCTTGACAGCCAGACTGCTCGGGTTGAGGTCTCCCGAGAGCGACTTCGTTGAGGCCTTCTTGAACATCAGCGGATTGAAGGTGGCAAACCTCAATCTGAACTCCATCCTCCAGATGGCCGTCTTCGCACACCTGTGCGAGGGCTATCTGGGCATCGATCCACCGGTGGGGCTGTTCCTCCACTATTACACAGTGACGAGGAGTAGATCCGCCGCTTCGGCGCTGGGGTGCTACTACCTCAAGCTCCGGGCCACCGCCGACGACGCGCCGTATCCTCGCCCACCACTGCTCGACTCGATGGGCGCGTGGTGGGCGAGGTGGTTCTACAGCAAGCGGAGCGGCGACAGCAAACTCGTCTTCACCGGGAAGGCGCCGGCAAAGGGAACCCCAATGCCTCGGCCGGAGATGTCCGCGGAGGATTGGTACCTGACAAGGAAGATCGCCTCCCTCGTGAGCCTCGGGCTCACGGGCAAGGAGATCATTCGACTTCACAATGATGTGCATCGTCTGCGGAGGAGGTCCTATCCTTCTACAAGATAGAGGATGGGAAGACATCACAAGGGAGAGCACGGGTAAGTGCCTTTAAGACTCAACCTTTTCGTTGATCATTTCCTCCGAACAGAATTAACGACTCCATCTGTCCGGACAGAGAAGCCAACCGACGTATGGGTGACCGAGCGGGTCGACGCCATGCTGAAGGCGGCGAAGAAGGACGGGAGGTCACCGCGCAGGTGGCGACACTGCCAGCAAGAACGTGCTTGTCCGCACAAACGAGGTAAACTACTTACCATCAGCCTATGTTGCTAGACTTGCAATGTTGTTTAAATGCTAACGTCTGCTTCTCAAAACGCGCAGGAGGACCAGCTGATCCTTGGAGGGATCGTTGAGGAGCTCTCCGGGTCTGAGAAGGAGAAGGCGAAGAAGGGCAAGGCCAAGGCGGCCACAAAGCCCAAGGTGGCGGCCGAGCCGACGCGGAGCTCGCCACGACACGGCGGCCGCCAGCCGTCGAAGAGACCAGCTGCGGCGACGGAACATACCGAACAGACCAAGCGGGCGCGCGGTCAGCCCAGCGGGAAGAGACCAAGCCCCTCCCTCCTCGCCGAGCAGAGCGACGAAGAGGTAAAGACCATGGCCCTCTGGGTTAGGCGTTACACGCAAGCTCACCCTGGCCACATGGATCGGCTGCAACAGGTCGCCGAGCAGAGGAGGCTCGAAGAAGAAGTCGCGCGCAAGGAAAAACTTCTTACGCTGCGCGAGAGGAGCGCTCAGCTCACCAGGGAGCTGAGCTCGTCGCCACGAACACCCAAGGGCCAAGGCGGAGAAGCCGCCAAGGAGCCCCCGAGGAAGAGGCGGAAGGTTCCGGCGAAGAAGATCAGGATCAAGCCTTCCACGGCAGGTATGTAGGAATCGATCTTTAGACCTTCCAACCTTCTGACCGCGTTAGACTTAACGATCAACTCTTTTTCATCAGCTGCCCAAGAAGAGACCGCCACAGACGACGTCGAGGAGGCGCTCGAGCGGTCGCTGCTGCCCGAGCATCTGCACGGCGCGTCACGGGCAGCGAGGCTGGCGAGCCTCAAGGACAAGCTGGCGGCGTGGAGCCTGCTGCCGCCGGGCTCCAGCGAGCAGATCGACGCGCTCAAAGGCGCGGTGGAGCGGCTGGAGGCAAAAGTAGCGGCGAGCGGCGCCACGGACTTCGGTGCCAAGGCGATGGCCCCGGAAGCTGCCCAGGGCAGGACCGAGCAGCCGGTCCTGCCAGGCACTTCGTCGCAGGGGCAGCTCACCCCTGAGGCGACGGGATTCTCCGGCGAGCAGGGTGAGACCCCAGCCGCCAGGGAACATGAAGAAGCCCCCGAGCAGGTCGCGCAAGTCGTCCTGCCCGTGGAAACAACGGCGCCACCCGGCGGAGTGGCTCCGGCCTCGCCCGAAGACGTTCGGGCGGAAGAGGAAAAGGAAGAGGAGAAGGAGCGCGGAGACGAAAGCGCTTCGCCCGTCGCTCCTGCTCCCGAGCAGATGCGCTCCCGTAAGAAGAAGGAGCGAACAAGGCGGCGACGGCAAGAACGCGCCCGCCTCATCCCGCACGAGCGGGGCTTCGTGACGCATGGCCTCGAGGACCGCCTGCGTCGCGGACTGAAGCAACGACTTGGGAAGGTAAACACCAAGACTGCTTCTAACTTAGTTGGGTAGTTTTACCGCAAAAGCGGCTAACTAGTCTTCTCTCTCAGGTTTTGAAGGACACCATGGAGGAGCTCGAGGACGGCGTCACCATCGAGCGGAGCGCCGTACTGGCGTCCCTCCGGGAGCACCTCCGGACGAGGGAGCCCGAGGCGGGGCCCTCTGCACCAGCCCAAAGTCGAAGCCGGCTGAAGGCAAGGGTGAAGAGGCTCAAAGTCCGACTGGCCGAAGAGAGGCGTTCCTGCGAGTCTCTCTTAGGAGAGGCCGAGGAGCTTCGCGCGCAAGCCATTAAGGCGAGCACCGCGGAGGAGAAGCCGGGCCGCACGAAGTGGCTCGAAGAGCAGCTTGCTGATGCTTCCCAACGGCGGGACCAGCTTGCGGCGGAAGCCAAAAGACTCAAGGCCCAGCTTGATAAAGAAGAGCAGACTTCCGCGGGTCTCCAAGCAAAGATCTCAACCCTGTGGGCTTCACAGGGAGAGATCGAGGAGATGCGCGGGATGGCGGTGAGGGCGATCACCGCAGAGAAGAAGGTCAAGGAGCTGGACGAGCAGCTCAAGACGGCCGAGCAGCGAGTCAGCCAGAGCGAGGCTCTAACCGATCAGCTGCGCGCCAAGACCGAGGAGGTCAAGGCCATCCGGGCAGAGGCTGCGGCGCAAGCCAAGCGGAGCAAGGAGGAGATCGAACGCCTCCGAGCTGAAGCCCGGGAAGGAATCAAGGCTCGAGATGTAAGTCGTGCGCCTCAAGTTAGAAGTTGAGGAGTCAAGGAGCAGCTTGCTCCTAAGTAGCACCATGGTCAGAATCCGAAAGGGCCTTGTACCTGAAACTTTTGAGTAAATATAATAAAGTACTTACCTTTTTTCCTGCAAAAAAGAGCAGCAAAAAGACAAGAACGAACATAAACTAAGAGAAAAGCTGTCGACGGTTGAGATATCGATCTCAAGTCGCTAAGGTTCTTGAAGATTGAGATAGGAGACACGCCAAACAATGCGAACAACAACGAACAGAGATGGGGTTTTATCCCGGTTCAGCCTCTCGAGAGATAATAGCCCCACGCCCGGCCTTTCTTATATATCGAGATGAATACAAGAGGTGTACAAGTCAAGATCGGTGTCTAGCGATACAAAAGCCGATCAAGTCGTAAAACTCGTCCCTCTACACGCCGTAGGGGCCTTGTTTATATAGTGCAGAGCAAACCGACCTACCGAGGGAATATCGGGCCGGGCTAACTACGAGATCGTAACGAACTCATACATGCCAAATACATCCCGAGGCAGATAAGGCATACTCCTAGTCTTGGGGATCACGACTCCTAATCCAATCCGGGAAACCAACGTCCGGGTCTTCACGTAGCCGTGCAGAACTCTGTTCGAGTCGGACTCAAACAGGACTCCTAGGCCGTTACGCACCATGCCGACCATGAAGCTGTTCGGCAGGATGCACATGGACCTGATAGAACCTTCCAGGGAGCTGGGCCCTGGTAGGCTGTTCGATTGGGCCGTCAGGGAGTGGGCCATGGCTATGGGCCGTGATCTAATCCCCGACAACAGCCCCCGAGACTCAAGTGGAAGAACTCACTAGAGTGGGGTCATCCCCTTGAGACTCAAAGTCACGAAGAGGGTATTTTTCCCTGCTACAAAGGCATGTAACAAGCGACCGAACAGGTTATGGTTCAACCGAACAAGACTTGTTCGGGACCGAACAAACCGATCAGTGCCGAGCAACTCCGTTGCGTCGAACAGGGAACGACATCTGTCCGAGCAGAGCACTCAGCCTTCAGTGCAAACACCGGAAAAAATAGCCGTTGGCAGACTCCAACGGTAACTTCCTGTCGCTGCGCGGTGAAAACAGGCGACCGTTTTACCTAGCCGTTGTAGTAAAAACTAGCCGTTCTGGGACTAAACCGTTGCAGAGCTGCTTATACGGGACTATAAAAGTACCCAAGCTGCCCGCGGCCAGCCACTTCTGCTCTCGCGCCTTTCCTCTCTAAGCCCTAGCTCCAACCACGCTCAGCATCAAGCACCCAAACTCCATCACCAACCCTGCTCGTCCAGCCCTGGGAAACGCTATGGCCAAATTCACAGGCACTAGGTTGACCGAGGAGGACCTTAGGATCTAGGAGGAAGAGGGCCACATCGACACCGGTAGCTGGAGGCTGCCCGGAGAGGAGGATACTCCGGAGCCGCTTGAGGGAGAGTTCGTCAGCTTCGAACAGTTTGCACTGTTCGGGTTGAGGTCTCCTGAGAGCGACTTCGTCGAGGCCTTCTTGAACATCAGCGGATTGGAGGTGGCGAACCTCAATCCGAACTCCATCCTCCAGATGGCCGTCTTCGCACACCTGTGTGAGGGCTATCTGGGCATCGATCCGCCGGTGGGGCTGTTCCTCCATTACTACACAGTAACAAGGAGCAGTTCCGCCGCTTCGGCGCTGGGGTGCTACTACCTCAAGCTCCGGGTCACCGCCGATGACGCGCCGTACCCTCGCCCACCTCTGCTCGACTCAATGGGCGCGTGGTGGGTGAGGTGGTTCTACGGCAGGCGGAGCGGCGACAGCAAACTCGTCTTCACCGGGAAGGCGCCGGCGAAGGGAACTCCAATGCCTCGGCCGGAGATGACTGCCGAGGATTGGTACCTGACAAGAAAAATCGCCTCTCTCGTGAGCCTCGGGCTCACGGGCAGGGAGATTATTCGGGACTTCACAGCGAACAGGGTCTGTCCGCTGCGGAGGAGGTCCTATCCCTTCTACAAGATAGAGGGATGGGAAGACATCACGAGGGAGAGCACGGGTAAGTGCCTTTAAGACTCAACCTCTAAATACATTCTTTCCTCCGAACAGGAACTAACAATCCCTTCTGTTCGGGCAGAGAAGCCAACCGACGCATGGGTGACCGAGCGGGTCGACGCGGCGTCAAGGCGGCGAAGAAGGACGGGGAGGTCACCGGCGAGGTGGCGTACACTTGCCCGCGCAACGTGCTTGTCCGTACAGACGAGGTAAATTACTTATCCTCAGCCTATGTTGCTAGACTTGCAACGTTGTTTAAATGCTAACGTCCGCTTCTCAAAACACGCAGGAGGACCAACTGATCCTTGGAGGGATCGTTGAGGAACTCTTCGGGTCTGAGAAGGAGAAAGCGAAGAAGGGCAAGGCCAAAGCGGCCACAAAGCTCAAGGTGGCGGCCGAGCCTACGCGGAGCTCGCCGCGACACGGCGGCCGCCAGCTGTCGAAGAGACCAAGCTGCGGGCGACGGAACGCATCGAAAGCAGACCAAGCGGCGCGCTGGTCAGCCCCAATGAGGAAGAGACCAAGCCCCTCCCTCCTCGCCGAGCAGAGCGACGAAGAGGTAAAGACCATGGCCCTCTGGCTCGGGCGTTACACGCAAGCTCACCCTGGCCGCATGGATCGGTTGCAACAGGTCGCCGAGCAAAGGAGGCTCGAAGAAGAAGTCGCGCGCAAGGAAAAACTTCTTGCGCTGCTGAGAGGAGCGCCACCACCAGGAGCTGAGCTCGTCGTCATTGAACACCCAAGGGCCAAGGCGGAGAAGCCGCCAAGGAGCCCCCGAGGAAGAGGCGGAAGGTTCCGGCGAAGAAGATCAGGACCAAGCCTTCCACGGCAGGTATGTAGGAATCGATCTTTAGACCTTCCAACCTTCTGACCGCGTTAGACTTAACGACGATCATTTTTTTATCAGCTGCCCAAGGAAAGATCGCCACGGATGATGTCGAGGAGGCGCTCGAGCGGTCGCTGCTGCCCGAGCACCTGCACGGTGCTTCACGGGCGATGAGGCTAGCGTGCCTCAAGGACAAGCTGGCGGCGTGGAGCTGCTGCCGCCGCTGGCTCCAGCCGAAGCAGATCGACGCTACCAAAGCGCGGTGGGGCGGCTGGAGGCAA
Organism: Raddia guianensis; assembly: GCA_036346415.1. NCBI lineage: Eukaryota > Viridiplantae > Streptophyta > Magnoliopsida > Poales > Poaceae > Raddia > Raddia guianensis. The sequence continues at coordinate 23,908,163 of CM070542.1, read as the reverse complement.
AAGTAGCGCAAGCGGCGCCACGGACTTGTGCTAAGGCGATGGCTCGAAGCGCCAGGCAGGACCGAGCAGCCGGTCTGCCAGCACTTCGTCGCAGGGCAGCTCACCGAGGCGACGGATTCTCCGCGGCGGCGAAACCCCACCGCCGGGAACATGAAGAAGCCCCGAGCAGGTCGCGCAAGTCATCCCGCCGTGGAAATAACGGCGCCACCGGCGGAGTGGCTCGCCTCGCCCAAGACGCTTGGCGGAAGAAGAAAAGGAAGAGGAGAAGGAGCGGAGACGAAAGTGCCGCCCGCCGCTCCCGCACCGAAAGCAGATGCGCCCCGCAAGAAGAAGGAGCGAACAAGGCGGCGACGGCAAGAGCGCCGCCTCATCCCGCATGAGCGGGCTTCGGACGATGGCTCGAGGACCGCTGCCATGGATTGAAGCATCGGCTTGGCGAGGTAAACCCAAGACCAAACCTTGCTCGCTTTGAATGTGTTATCGTAAAGTGTTTCGAATAGATCTTCTCCTCGTGTCTTTAGGGATACCATGGCGGAACTCGAGGATGGGGTCACCATCGAACGGACGCCAGATCTTGGCGTCCTTCGGGAGCATCTCCAGACGGGGATCCTGGGCAGAAGGCTCTGCCGCCCAAAGCCGAGCCTACCAAGGCGAAGCGAAGAAGTTCAAGGCCAAGTGACCAAGAAGAGGCATTCTCCGAGGCTCTTCTAAAGGAAGCCGAGGAGTTTCAGCAAGAAGCCGTGAAGGCGAAAGCACCGCGGAGGAGAAGCCGGGCCGCACGGTGGCTCAAGAGCGCTTTTGCCGACGCGCCCCATCGGTGGAACCACCATGGAGGAAGCCAAGAAGCTCAAAGCCCGGCCGCCAAGGAGGAGCAGACATCCGCAGGACTCTGTGCTAAGATCTCAACCCCGTGGGCTTCACAGAGGAGATTGAGGAGATCTGTGGGATGGCGTGAGGGCGATCACCATGGAGAAGAAGGTCAAGGAGCTGGACGAGCAGCTCAAGACCGCCGAGCAATGAAGTTAGCTGAGCGAGGCTCGACCGACCAGTTGTGGGCCAAGACCGAAGAAGTCGAGGCTCTCCGTCTGAAGGCGACGGAGCAGCCAGAGCAGCAAGGAGGAAGCCGATCGCCTCCGAGTGAGGCCGAGAGGGGTTCAAAGCCCAAGGGAAGTCCCGCGCTTTAAGGAAGTGATCGAGGAGCTCAAGGAGCAACTCGCTTCTAGGTAGTCAGAGGGTCAGAACCGAGATGGACTTTTGTACCGCAAATTTTGTTAATAAGACTTACCCTTTTCCCCGCAAAGGAGAGCAAAGAAAAGGACAAGAACGAGCGAAACTAAGAGAAAAGCTAACAGCGCCAGAAGTTTAAGAAAACCGGTAGAGCGCTTAGCCTAACTCCCCCATTTCACAGCATTTGCTCGAAACCTGAGTTTGCGAACCCTAACAGTGCACAAGAGAAAGAGCGACACCCTAGCCCCGGTGACGGACGATGCTCGAGAACCTAAGCTGCGAACTCGAGCACGCAGAGAGAGAAAGAGCGACACCCGAACCTTGCTCGATTTGTTCCACAGTCTGCTCGTTGACGTAAGTTAGGCAGTTCCGAGAGTAACCGAACAAGGAAAGTGTCTCTGCCGCGGGGGGCTTACGAGAGCAGGCTTTGCCAAGTGGTCGCGCCAAGCAGTAAGTGCCTCTACCGCGGAGGGCTTACGAGAGCAGACTTAGCCGCAAGGTGGAAAGGCCGTGTTACGCAACCCTGAGTTTAGGAACCTATCGAGACTAGACACGGGTAGGGAAAATCCTTAAGATTGCGGAGCCAAGAGTTCGCAAGACCGGGCAACCATCAAGTGTTACCAGAGAGAAAGTAGTCTGAGAAGACAAATAGTGAAAAGGGCACAGAGGCCGCGAGGATTCACTGAAGAATTGGATTGAACTTTTCATGGTGCCCGAGAGACTTGGACGAACTAAGGCGCGAAGTTTACAAAAAGCGCAAAGCTAAGCAAACACAGAAAAGACCTACACAAAGAACTTACGAAGCTGGTCGATGTTCCAAGTGCTGGTCAGCTCTCTCCCGTCCTCCATAGCCAGGCGAACAGCCCCCGGGCGAGCAGTAGAAACGACCGTGAACGGGCCCTCCCAACGAGGAGTTAACTTGTTGGCATTGGACAAGTTCTGGACACGGCGCAGAACGAGGTCGCCCGCCTTCAAAACCCTTGGTCGAACTGATTTGGCAGCGTGCCGGCGAAGAGCTTGCTGGTAGCGTGCCATTCTGACTTGTGCCCGGTCGCGTGTGCCTTCGAGGAGATCGAGATCGAGGAGGCGCTCTTGCTCGTCGTCAACTAGGTTGACTGAGCTCGTGCGAGGCGAACCGAGTACAACTTCGGCGGGCAGGATGGCTTCTGCACCATAGACCAATTGGAAAGGAGTTTCCCCGGTCGCCCGGCTGGCCGTAGTGCGAACTGCCCAGAGGACGGAAGGAACTTCGTCGACCCAGGCCTTGCTGTGCTCGCTGAGAGCAGCAAATACCCGCCGTTTGATACCCTGGACTATCTGTCCGTTAGCTCGCCGATCGCTTCCATTGCTCGTGGATGTGCCACGAGGCGAACAGACCTTGGTACCCGGTGCTCGCAGATTCTCGAATAGCTCGCTCGAACTGGTACCGATTATCCGTGATCGCCTTATGGGGAATCCCAAAGCGTGACCACGTTGCTTTTGAAAAAGCGTAACAGCCGTTTTGGCGTGAAGAGGCGACATGTGCTCTGCCTCAATCCACTTTGTAAAAGTGTCTATGGCAACGAAAGCGGTGTGTATAGCCCTTGTACCCCTTAGGAATGGGCCGAGCGATCCGCACCCCATGTGAAAAGGGCTAGGATGGGGATTGTTTGGAGCTCTTGGGCGGCTTGTGTGCCTTCCGGCGTGAAATTGGCAAGCCTTGCACTTAGTCACAATACCGGGCATCTTGTAACGTGATGGGCCAATAAAAGCCCATGCTAAACGCTTTGTCGACCAGAGTTCAAGGAGGCGTGGTTGCCACTGAGCACCCTCGTATGTCCCTAAGAAGGAACACACCTCCTGCTGCGAGATGCACTTGGAGAGAACTCCCGAGCACCTTGACGGTAAAGGATGCCGCCCACAAGCTTGTATGGAGCAGACGCCTTGTAAGCCGGAACGCCGGCCGTCATCCAAGGTGGTCCTATCTGCAAGGTACCGAATAAATGGCGTTGACCAGTCCATGCACCGCCGATAACGGAGACAAGACCACTGTCTCTGTTGCCTCGTCCGGAGACGTGATTGAGGGCTTGTAAAGGTGTTTCGACGAGCACCGCCGAAAGGTGTTCGCGTGAGGATCCAAACTTGATAGCTGGTCGGCCGAAGTTGTCCTTCCTTGGCACGAAGAGCACTTCGAAGAATCGAAAATGCCGCTCCAACTTCCTCACTTCAACTAGGTATCGCGCCATTGAGTTATCGCAGCACTGATACTCCTTGTTAACCTGATTGATGACCACCGTGAATCTCCTTCACAGCTAGCCGCTGGACACCAAGCGACTTGCACGCTTTTAGTCCCGCGAGGAGGGCTCGTACTCTGCGGCGTTGTTAGTCGCCGCAAAGTGTAGTTGGATAGAATATCGAGTTGCTCTCCTTGAGGGGAGATGAGAACAAAACCAGCCCCCGAGTTTCCAGTGCGCGAGCCATCGAAAAACATGGTCCAAGAGGGTTCATCAAAGTTGCTCAGAGCTCCCTAGGATTTGGGCGGCAGGTCCATTCGGCGACAAAGTCAACTAGGACTGTGACTTAATAGCGATTCGGGCAAACAAATAATGATCAAACTCGCTAGTTCCATTGCCCACTTAGCTATACGTCCGCTAGATTCCTTGTTCCAGAGGATTTCTCCCTGAGGGAACGTGGTCGGGACCAAGATTTGATGCGCCGAAGTAGTGGCGAAGCTTCCGGAGGACATGAGCAAGGCATAGAGGGCTTCGACCTCGTGGTAACGCCTTTGATCCATGAAGTACCTCGCCACGTAATAGATTGGTCATTGTATGCCTTCCTTTCGACCGCCAAGATCAAGGCCACCGCTTGTGGCGTGCAACCTAGGTCTGAGAGGAGCTGCTCGCCATGCCGCTGGGTAGTCAAGACGGAGGATTGGACAGTATCGCTTGAGATCTGGAAGGATCTATCGCTTCTTCCGCCCACTCGAAACCATTGTGCTTTGCGCAGGCCTTAAAGAAGGGCAGCCAGCGTTCGCCTTTGACGGAAATAAACTCGCTTAGAGCAGCCATCCAAATGAGGCTTTGTACTTCCTTTATGATAGTTGAGCCGTGATATTTTCAATGGCCTCGATTTTTTAGGGTTGGCGTAAATACCTTGCGAGCCAATGACATAACCGAGCAACATTCCGGATCGAACACCAAAGGTACACTTCTCTCGATTTAATTTTATTCGATGCCCGTGAGATTATGAAAAGTCTCTGCCAGTCTTTTACATGATCTGGAGCATACTTGTTTTTACAACTATGTCGCCGACATAGACCTCCGTGTTTTTCCAGCATTTGCTCGGGAAGGTCTTTCCATTAAGTGCCGAACGTGGCACCAAAGATTGCGCAGACCGAAAGACATGGTCGAGCAGCGTAAAGTGCCGAAAGGGGTGATGAAGGCGATCTTTCTTCATCCTCGGGAGATGCTTATTTGGTGATAACCCGAGTAAGCATCCAAAAACTCAATAGTTGGGCATCCACAACAGATCGACCTTTGGTCAATACGAGGCGCTGGAAATTGTCCTTAGGACAAGCAAAGATTCAGATCGTGTGATCGACACACATCCTCCACTTGCCGCCTTTCTTCTTTACAATGACAGGTTGGCTAACCACTCGGTGTGATCAACCTCGCGGATGAACCCGGAATGAAAGGCTTGCTGTCGATCTTTGATGATCCCCGCTGAATTCAAAAGCGGCGAAGCTTCCGCGAACGAGCTTTTTGTCCGGCGGACACCGGTTTGTGCTCGATGACCTCCTTGGGACTCGGGCATGTCGATGGCTCCTGTGCAAACACATCTCGATTAGCTCGGAGGAAGGCGATGAGCTCGCTTTCTATTTGGGGTCCAGTTGGCCCCTGTGAACTGCCTTGGAAGTATCATCAAGCGATCATGAACTTCCTTAGTTTCTCCCCCGGTGAGGGAGACCCTAGGGCGTGCAGACTTGGTCTGCGGGATTTGAGATCAGGCGGAAGTTGGTCGACCAGGCAGGGATCGCCGTCGCAATCCGCAGCAGCTTTGTAGTTGCCCTTGACCGTGATCACACCGTTAGGACCCGGTATCTTCACGCAATAGTAAGTGGCAGGGACACGCCATAAACTTACCGAGAGATGGCTCGTCTAAGATCGCGTTAGTACGCCGATGGGAAGTCGACCACGCCGAAAGTGATCAACTCGTCCGAAGTTGCTTGGGTTGTCGAAGGTGACAGGCGGGACAACTCCGCCTAACGGCTTGATGACTTCTCCCTAACAATTCCGAGAAGGGCATTGCGACTTCCTTCATTTTGGAACGAGGAATTTGCATCTCGCTCAAGACTTTAGCGTAAAGCAAGTCCAAAGCGCTCCCGCCGTCCACTAAGACACGGCCAACTCTCGCGTTGCTGATGGTCGGGGCGACCACCAGTGGGAGCCGCTGAGGCTTGGTCATCCCAGTGGGGCAATCCTCCCGAGAGAAGGAGATGGGGACCTCAGTCCACTTCATCGATTCTGGCTGAGGTTTTGCCTTTTCGACATCGTGGACCTCCTGAGCAGCTTCCTTGAGGCTGCGCCGAGAGGTGTAAGCCGAGGAGCCGCCGAAAATGACGGCGATATGGTTCACGGGCTCTTGATATTCATCATCATCTTCCCGATCACCATCGTCGGTTTGGCGCTTGTCCTTACCGGCATCACCTTGTTCGGGCAGGGTGGGCATTGGGCCCTTGCCGTTGTAGAAATCTTCGAGCTTTGTAGCCCAAATTCTACAGTGGCGTATATCATGCCCGTAGTGCTGGTGGAACTTGCAAAATCGGTCACTCGGACCTTTCTTGCCTTGTCCGCCTCCCCGAAAGCGTGCTTTTGCCCTTGTAATTATTGTTGGGCTTCTTTCGCCCATCCTTGGGAGGAGGTGCGCGATCCATACCGCGACGGTATTGTTCGTGATCACCTTTGTTCTTCTTCTTCCGGGACTTCTTGTCACCGTGAACATTGTCTTTGCTCTTCTTCTTCTCATCCACACCAGTCGGGCGGGCACTCGCCTTGTCGAACGCTTTTTAGTCTGAGACGCGCGCCGCGCGCTGGCATAGCGGTCACCGCCTTTGAACAGGTCGTTGGTGGTCCAGTCTCGCTGATCTCGAGATCCCGGTGATACGCTTCGTCGCGGACTCCGCTTTTGAAGGCGCGACAATGATTCATCCGAGATGTTCGGATCGTGTTGCGGATCTTAATGAAACGCTTCACGAAATTTAGGAGGGTCTCCCTGCTCATCCGGATCATCCGGTGCAGATCATCCTCCTTACCTGCACGCACGTAACAGCTCCGGAAATTAGCGATCGAGCGCCACAAAGCTGGTTCCATGAGCCGATGGAACCCTCCGCCGATTGAATGCCCACGCCCGAGCAAAGACCTCAAGGACATCGGGAGGTAATTAGCCATAACGAGCTCGTCACCCCGGACGCCATGATGGCAGAGCGAGATGGAAAGGAATTCTCCGGTTTCGAGTCCCATTGTACCTCTCCATGTGACCGGCTTGAACTTTGAGGGCCACCGGACAGCTCAAGCTCGTCGAGAAAGCCCCGCAGCCTGCAGCATATGACCGACCACCTTCCGGCGTAACCTAGTCTTGAGAAGACGTTGGTCTGCTGCGCGGAGGAACTCCCCGCTGAACGGATGACTCGCCCGAGAAACTCTCTCCGGACAATCCACCACGCTCCTTCCTCGTGGTGGCGACGACGCCGCCTCACGAGGGGACCGTCCGTGATCATCGCGCGCGCTGCCCTCGTGGTCGCGATGACTACGAGGATTTGGCGAGCGACGGCGACCACGGTAGCCCGCTCATGGACGGTGATCCTTCGATGGTGACGGGGTCACGCTGCTCGATCGAGCTGTCCGAATCATTCCGGCAGTTTGGGCTGCTACGCTGGAGGAGTTGTTGACTTCTCCTAGAGACTTTAGGCCTTCACCGGCCGCTCTAGGTTAGACGCACAAAGACGCCTATGCGGGCGAGATCGCTTGATTGGTGGATCTAAGGACCGCTATAGCTTCGAGCCGTTCTCGATTTTGATCTATGGGTCCCGGATCTCGAACCATCCGCGTTTCGCCCGATCGAGTCCGTCACGCGGGAATTGACCAAGCAGGGAAGCTTCGCCGGAGACTTAGCGCCAAGACGCGAGGTCGGTCGCGACATTGCCGCTACACGGTCGTGAAACCGTGCTAAGGTCTCGATTGATGGAATCGCCGAGGTCGCGGCGAATGACGCCTTGCTCGCGAGCTGCGCGCAATTTCGCCTTGATGCCGAGTAGAGTTAATCGCCGACCGCCGGCCGCCACGCCCGTCGGCAGATCCTCGAGGTTCCTACATCGCCATGTTAATGCTGCGGGGCTATGCGAAGGTACGCTAGACGGTGTCATCGCTGTGTTCCACCGGTGGAATCTACCGACATAGCCTTGGAATCGACAAATCTAAACCGTCAGAAAGATCATCGCTCCGTAGTCGCTGCCGATGACGGAGTGCAATCCGAGGCTATCTTCGCCATGTAAGCGGAGACATCCGCCGGATGCGAAAGCGCTCGAGACCGAACAGATCGATCCGAATCGACAGGATGAGACATCCGCCCTTCCGAGTCGTAGCCCTCGTGAAGTATCTCTCAGATCGCTGATGGAGTTCAACATGCTCGATCCGCGGTCCCCACGGACGGCGCCACTGCCGACGGTTGAGATATCGATCTCAAGTCGCTAAGGTTCTTGAAGATTGAGATAGGAGACACGCCAAACAATGCGTAACGAAAGAACGAACAGAGATGTGGGTTTTATCCCGGTTCAGCCTCTCGAGAGATAATAGCCCCACGTCCCGGCCTTTCTTATATATCGAGATGAATACAAGAGGTGTACAAGCGAAGATCGGTGTCTAGCGATACAAAAAGCCGATCAAGTCGTAAAACTCGTCCCTCTACACGCCGTAGGGCCTTGTTTATATAGTGCGAGCAAACCGACCTACCGAGGGAATATCGGGCGGGCTAACTACGAGATCGTGAATCTAACTCATACATGCCAAATACATCCCGAGGCGAGATAAGGCATACTCCTAGTCTTGGGGATCACGACTCCTAATCCAATCAAGGAAACCAACGTCCGGTCTTCACGTAGTCGTCAGGTAACTCGCTCGAGTCGGACTCAAACAGAACTTAGGTCGTTGACGCATCGCGTCGACCATGAAGCTGTTGGCAGATGCACATGGACTGATAGAACCTTCCAGTGAGCTGGGCCCGTAGGTCTGTTCGATTGGGCCGCCGGGAGTGGGCCATGGCTATGGGCCGTGATCTAATCCCGACAAAAGCGAACAGCCGCTAGGAAGTTTAAGAAAACCGTAGAGCGCTCGCCTAACTCCCAGCCCGTTGTGCATCTCGCCGAAACCCGAGTTTATAACCCGAACAGTGCACAAGAGAAAGAGCGACACCCTAGCCCGTGCACGGACGATGCTCGAGAACCTAAGCTATGTAACTCGAGCACGTGCTTAGAGAGAAAGAGCGACACCCGTGCCTTGCTCGATTCGCTCCGTAGTACGCTTTCGCTGACGTAAGATAGGCGCCCGAGAGTAACCGAACAAGGAAAGTGCCTCCGCCGCTGGGGCTTACGAGAGCAAGCTTTACCAAGTGGTCGCGCTAAGCAAGAAGTGCTCTCGCCATGAGGGCTTACGAGGGCGCACTTAGCCGCAAGGTGGAAAGGCCGTGTTACGCAACCCCGAGTTTAGGAACTTGTCGAAACCAGACACGGGTAGGGAACAATCCTTAAGATTGCGGAGCCAAGAGTTCGCAAGGCCGGGCAGCCATCAAGTGTTACCAGAAGAAAGTAGTCTGAGAAGACAAGTAGTGAAAAGGGGCACAGAGGCCGCGAGGATTCACTGAGAATTGGATTGAACTTTACATGGTGCCCGAGGGACTTGGACTAACTAAGGCGAAGTTTACAAAAGGCGCAGGCTAAGAAAGCAGAAGGACCTACACAAAGAACTTACGGCCGGGTCGATGTTCCAAATCTGGTCACTCTCTCCGCCCTCCATAGTCAAAGCGAACAGCGGGCGAAAAGAAGAAACGACCGTGAACGGGCCGTCCTAACGAGGAGTTAACTTGTTGGCATTGGACAAGTTCTGGACACGGCGCAGAACGAGGTCGCCCGCCTTCAAAGCCCTTAGTCGAACTGACTTGGCGGCGTGCCGGCGAAGATCTTGCTGGTAGCGCGCCATTCTGACTTGTGCCCGGTCGCGTGTGCCTTCGAGGAGATCGAGATCGAGGAGGCGCTTACTCATCGTCAACTGTTGACCGAGCTCGTCGGCGAGGCTAACCGAAAGCACGATTTCGAGGGCGTAATGGCTTCGCACCATAGACCAATTGGAAAGGAGTTTCTGCCGCCGCCTGCCGTCAGAAAAGCGAATCGCCTGCAGGACGGAAGGAACTTGTCGACCGAACCTTTGGTGCGCCACGAGAGCAGCAAATACCGCCGCTTAATACCTCGGACTATCTGTCCGTTAGCTCGCCGATCGCTTCCATTGCTCTGTGGATGTGCCACAGAGGCGAAACAGATCTTGGTGCCTAGCTGTTCGCAGTATTCCTGGAATAGCTCGCTTTTGAACTGGGTACCGTTATCTGTGATCAGCTTATGGGGGATCCCAAAGCGCATGACCACGCTGCTTTTGAAAAAGCTAACAGCCGTTTTGGCGTGAAGAGACGAGACAGGCTCTGCCTCAATCCACTTTGTAAAAGTGTCTATGGCGACGAGAAGGTGTGTATAGCCCTTGTACCCCTTAGGGAATGGGCCGAGCAGATCCGCACCCTGTGGAAAAAGGCCAAGATGGGGGATTGTTTGGAGCTCTTGGGCGGGCTTGTGTGCCTTAGGCGTGAAATTGGCAAGCCTTGCATTTAGTCACGATGTCCGGGCATCTTGTAACGCAAATGGGCCAATAATAGCCCATGCGAAATGCTTTGCCGACTGTAGTTCAAGGAGGCGTGGTTGCCACAGCACCTCGTATGTCCCTAAAAAGGAACACACCTCTGTTGCGAGATGCACTTGGAGAGAACTCCCGAGCACCTTGACGGTAAAGGATGCCGCCCACAAGCTTGTATGGAGCGGCACGCCTTGTAAGCCGAACGCCGCTTCGGCTGTCGAGGTGGTCCCATCTGCAAGGTACCGGACAAATGGCGTTGTCCAAATCCATGACACCGCCGATAACGGAGACAAGACCAATTGCTCTCTGTTGCCTCGTCCGGAGACATGATTGAGGGCTTGTGAAGGTGCTCGACGAGCACCGCCGAGCAGATTCTCGCGAGGATCCATATTTGATAGTTGGTCGGCCAGAAGTTGTCCTTCCCGGCACGAAGAGCACCGAAAAATCAAAATGCCGCTCCAACTTCTCTCTTCAACCAGGTATCGCGCCATTGAGTCATCGCAAGACCGATACTCTTGTTAACTCGATTGATGACCACCGTGAATCTACCTTCACAATCCACCGTTGGACACCAAGCGACTTACACGCCTTAGTCCGGCGAGGAGGGCCTCGTGACTCGCAGCGTTGTTAGTGCCGCAAAGTGTAGTTGGATAGAATATCGTAGTTGCTCTCCTTGAGGAGATGAGAACAAAACCAGCCCCGAAGTTTCCAAAGGCGCGAGCCATCGAAAAACATGGTCCAAGAGGGTTCATCGATTGCTCGGAGCTTCTCGATTTGGGCGGCAAGTCCATTCAACGACAAAGTCAGCTAGGACCGGTGACTTAATAGCGGTTCGGGCGGCAAATAATGTGATCAAACTCGCTAGTTCCATTGCCCACTTAGCTATACGTCCGCTAGATTCCTTGTTCCAGAGGATTTCTCCTGTGGGGAACGTGGTCGACCAAGATTTGATGCGCCGAAGTAGTGGCGAAGCTCGAGGACATGAGCAAGGCGAGAGTAGCTTCGACCTCGTGGTAACGCCTTTGATCCGTGAAGTATCTCGCCACGTAATAGATTGGTCGCCAGATGCCTTCCCTTTCGACCGCCAAGACCGCTGGCCACCGCTTGTGGCGGTAACCTAGGTACAAGCAGAGCCGCCGCCATGCCGCTGGGTAGTCAAGACGGAGGATTGGACAGTATCGCTCAGATCCCGGAAGGATCTATCGCTTCTTCCGCCCACTCGAAACCATTGTGCTTGCGCAGGCCTTAAAGAAGGGCAGCCAGCGCTCGCTTTGACGGAAATAAACTCGCTTAGAGCAGCTATCCGCCCAAAGGAGGCTCAGATTTCCTTTACGGTAGTTGGAGCCCGTGATATTTTCAATGGCCTCGATTTTTTCAGGGTTGGCGTAAATACCTTGTAACCAATAACATAACCGAAAGCAACATTCCGGATCGAACACCAAAGGTACACTTCTCTCGATTTAATTTTATTCGATGCCCGTGAGATTACGAAAGGTCTCGCCGTGTCTTTTACATGATCTCGAGCAAACTTGCTTTTTACAACTATGTCGCCGACATAGACCTCCGTGTTTTTTCCACACTGCTCGGGAAGGTCTTCCATTAAGTTACTGGAACGTGGCACCAAAGATTGCGCAGATCAAAGACATGGTCATTATAGCGTAAAGTGTCAAGGGGTGATGAAGGCGCTTTCTTCATCTCTCGGGAGATGCTTATTTGGTGGTAACCGAGTAAGCATCTAAAAACTCAGAGTTGGCGTCCCCAGCCTCATCGACCACCGGTCAATACGAGGCAGCTGGAAATTGTCCTTAGGACAAGCAATTGCTCAGATCTGTGTGATCGACACACATCCTCCACTTGCCGCTTTCTTCTTTACAATGACAGGTTTGCTAACCACTCGGTGTGATCAACCTCGCGGATGAAACCGCAATGAAAGCGCTTGCTGTCGATCTTTGATGATCCTCGCTTGAATTTCAAAAGCGATTAAGCTTCAGCGTAACAGCTTTTTGTTCGGCCGACAGCCCGCTTTGTGCTCAATAACCTCCTTGGGACTCCGGGCATGTCGACGGCTCACAGCAAACACATCTCGCATTAGCTCGGAGGAAGGCAATGAGCTCGCTTTCTATTTGGGGTCCAGATTGGCCCCCAAGTGAACTGTCTTGAAGTATCGCTGTTTACGCTGAACCTCCTTGGTTTCTCCCCGGGTCAAGGGAGACCCTAGGGCGTGCAGACTTGGTCTGCGGAACTTCAGGACCGCGCGGCGGAAGCTGGTCGACCAGGGCAAGGGACTGCTCGTCGCAATCCAGAGCAGCTTTGTAGTTGCCCTTGACCGTGATCACACCGTTAGGACCCGGTATCTTCACGTAATGGTAAGCGCAGGGACACGGCCATAAACTTACCGAGAGATGGCTCGCCCAAGATTGCAAGTACGCCGACGGAAGTCGACCACGCCGAAAGTGATCAACTCGTCCGAAGTTGCTTGGGTTGCCGAAGGTGACAGGCAGGACAACCTGTCCCAACGGCTTGACAGCTTCTCCCGGAACAATCCCGTAGAAGGGCATTGCGACTTCCTTCAGCTTAGAACGAGGAATCTGCATCTCGTCCAAGACCTTAGCAGAAAGCAAGTCCAAAGCGCCCCGCCGCTCACGCAGTACACGGCCAACTCTTGCATTGCCGATGGTCGGGCGACCACCGAGGGAGTCTGCCGAGGCTTGGTCATCCGATGGGGCAATCCTCCGAGAGAAGGAGATGGGACCTCGGTCCACTTCATCGACTCAGCCGAGGTTTTGCCTTTTCAACGCTAGGACCTCCCCAGCAGCCTTCCTTGAGGCTGCGTCGAGAGGTGTAAGCCCAGAGCCGAAGATGACGGCGATATGGTTCACGGCTCTTGATATTCATCGTCATCTTCCCGATCACCATCGCCGGTTTGGCGCTAGCCTTACCGCATCACCTTGTTCAAGGCAGGGTGGGCATTGGGCCCTTGCCGCTGTAGAAATCTTCGAGCTTTGCAGCCCAAATTCTACAAAGGGCGATATCATGCCCGTAGTGGTGGAACTTGCAAAATCGGTCGCTTGACCTTTCTTGCCTTGTCCGCCTCCCCGAAAGGTGCTTTTTGCCCTTGTAGTTATTGTTGGGCTTCTTTCGCCCATCCTTGGGAGGAGGTGCGCGATCTATACCAAATGACGGTATTGTTCGTGATCACCTTTGTTCTTCTTCTTCCGGGACTTCTTGTCACCGTGGTTGTTGCCGCTCTTATTCTTCTCATCCACACCAGTCGGGCGGTACCGCCTTGTCGAACGCCTTTTGTATCGAACGCGCTCGCCGCGCTGGCATAGCGGTCAAAGAGCCTTGAATAGGTCGTTGGCGGTCCAGTCTCATTGATCTCGAGATCTGGGTGAGCCGCTTCGTCATGACTCCGCTTTTGAAGGCGCGGACAACAGATTCATCCGAGATGTTTGGGATCGTGGTTGCGGATCTTAATGAAACGCTTCACGAAGTTGCGGAGGGTCTCCCGCTCATCCGGATCATCCGGTGCAGATCATCCTCCTTGCCAGACGCACGTAATGACTCGGAAATTAGCGATCGAGCGCCACAAAGCGGGTTCCATGAGCCGATGGAACTCTCCCGCCGATTGAACAGCCCACGCCCGAAGCGGCACCCTCAAGGACACGGGATGTAATTAGCCATAACGAAGCTCGTCACCCCGCCGCCATGATGGCCGTAGCATAGATGGAAAGGAATTCCTCGGGTTCGGGTCCCATTGTACCTTCCATGTGACCGGCTTGAACTTTGAGGGCCATCGGACGCCAAGCTCGTCAGAGAAAGCCCCGCAGCTTCAAAGCGTATGACCGCCACCTTCCCCGGTAACCTAGTCTTGAAAAGACGTTGGTCCTGCGGCGCGAGGAACTCCTCGCTGAACGGATGATTCGCCCGAGAAACTCTCTCCGGATACCCACCACGCCCTTCCTCGTGGTTGCGACGACGCGCTCCTCACGAGGGACCGCCCTGATCATCGCGCTGCTTGCCCTCGCGGGTCGCGATGACTACGAGGACTCGGCGAGCGACGGCGACCACGGTAGCCTCGCTCATGGACAAGGATCCTTCGACGGTGACGAAGGTCACGCGATCGATCGAGCTGTCCGAACCATTCCGGCGCTTTGGTGCGCCACTCGAGGAGTTGTTGACTTCTCCTAGAGACTTCGTGCCTTTAGCCAATCGTTCTAGGTTAGAAGCAAAAGACGCCTATGCGGGCGAGGTCGGCTCGTTGGTAGATCTAATCACCGGTTATGGCCGCGAGTCGCTCCCGACTCGCTTTAGGGTTCTGGGACCCCTGAGGCATCCGCGTTTTGCCCGACCGGAGTCCGGTTTCGCAGTGGACTAATCCGGACAGGAAAAACTTCTGCCGGGAGACTTGGCGAGGGCACACGAGGTGGGTCGCGACGCGGTCGCTTGCACCGATCGCGGAACCGTGCCACAGTCTGATTGATGGAATCATCGAGGTTGCGGCGAATGACGTCTTGCTCGCGAGCAGCCAGCGCAGCCTCGTTTTGATGCCGAGCAGAGTTAATCTGCCCGACCTCGCCAGCCGCCACAGCCCATGCAGGATCCTCAGAGGTTCCTACATCGGCCATGTTAATGCCGCGGGGGCCATGCGAAGGTATGCTAGACGGTGTCATCATTTGTGTTCCACTGTAGAATCTACCGACATAGCCTTGAATCCGATAAATCCAAACCGTCAGTAAAGATCATCGGTTCAGAGTCATCGCCGATGACGGAAGTGCGATTCGAGGCTATTTTCGCCATATAGGCAGAGACTTCACTCGGATACGGAAAGTGTTCGAGATCGAACAGATCGATCCGAATCGACAGGATGAAACGCCCCGGCCCTTCCGAGTCGTAGCCCTCGTGAAGTATCTCCAGATCACGACGGAGTTCGACATGCTCGACCAAGGCGTCCACGGTCGGCGCCCAATCGCCGACGGTTGGGATATTGACCCAAGTCAACCAAGGTTCTTCAAAGAGGAGATGGGAGACACGCCGAACAACCACGAACAACAACGAACAGAGATGGGGTTTTATCCCGGTTCAGCCTCTCGAGAGATAATAGCCCCACGCCCGGCCTTTCTTTATATCAAAGAGGATTACAAGATGGGACTCGGCGAGATCAGCAGGTCTCGACGAGTAGTATGCGAAAATCTATCTGCCAAGGGTCTAAGCTAGATGCTAAGATGTAAAACTCAATGCCAGGGATCCCTCAAAACACCGTAGGGGGCCTGTTTATATAGTACGGAGCAAACCGACCTACCGAGGAATATCGGGCCGGGCTAACTACGAAATCGTAACGAACTCAGTACATGCCAAATATAACCTTCGTTAGATAAGGTAATCTCCTAATATTGGGTATCACGACTCCTAATCCAATCCGGGAAACCACGTCCCGTCTTCAGAGTTGCAGTAACTCGCTCGAGTCGGACTCAAACAGAAGCCTTGGCCATTACGCATCTCGCCACCAGAAACTGTTGGCAAGATGCATATGGGCTGATAGAACCTTCCAGGAGCCGGGCCTCGTAGGTCAGTTCGATTGGGCCGTCGGTGAGTAGGCCATGGCAATGGGCCGTAATCTAATCCCCGACAGACTTAAAATTAAAATTACAAATGAAAATAATTTAAATTGAAATGGCATGGTTAACGTTGCTTTGTTCATATGAAATACAAAACTCTCAGTAAACTTCTCCGAAAAGCTTCAGGTTTCAATGGGGTGACCTCAAAGGATGGTCTAAAATTTCTGAAAATTTTTTCAGGGTTGTAATTCCCAATAAAAAGTAACATGGAATTGTCTGAACATTTGAAATTAGTTTTTAAAAATTTATAAAATTTAAACAGAGTGGTTTGACTATTGATGCTCTTTAGGAGGGGTTGCCCTCGAGACAGGCAATAGTCTCGACGGCTTCCTTTATTGCCGTCGATACTATGGACCTAACTCGACGGTAGTCAAAGGATACACTTCGGTTACGTAGTTTCGACGGTTTGACAGCTAGCCGTCGATACAGTCTTCCCCGACGACTATGTCGACTGCTTGCCTCTAGGCCGTCGACATCGGTTGTAGCTACGAACTCGTGGTCGACGGTGTAGATGGCCGTCGTTATCATGAAGCCGTTCTGAACGCCGTGTCGACGGTCCGGTGTCTGTTGCCGATCATCGTCCTAGGTATAGGGCACGCGGGCTCGGGACTTAGCGAATCGCTACCCCAAGCCTCCATCGCTTCCGCCAAGCGCAGCTCCGCTGGCCGCCACGCCGCGCCGCCGCGCCTCCCCGCCGCTGCCGAGCCGCCTTCCACGCCGCTGGCCTCGACGCCGCCGCCGCCTCCCCGCCGTCGTGCAGGCCGCCTCGGGCCGCCGTCTGCGCCGCCTCGGCGGCCGCCGCCTCGCCCGCCGCGCGTCGGACCGCCGCCTCGGGTCGCTGACAGCCCTCTCCGATCGCTTCCACCGCGGACTGTCGTCCTGTGCACGTGCACTCTCCACCGCACCCGCTCTGCAGAGCGCCTCACGCCCCATCTCGACCGCTCCCGCGCCGCACGCCCCATCCCGCCGTCCACCCATCGTCTTCTGCAGCAACATCAGGTACTTTCCCAGGTTTTTTTTTCAAATGTTGGTAGTGTAGTGTCGACGGCTAATAACGTTTAGTCGAGACTAATTATAATCTAATCATGATTAACAATAATTAAATTATTTAAATTAGTAAATCTTTTAAAAAATAGTTCGAAATATATTTAAAAATTTAGAAAATAGTATAGAATATAATTAAAAATTTAGGACAATAATATGAAATGTATTTTAAAAATATATTAAACTGTTTGCCGTGTGATTAGCTAGCGTCCGTGTATTAGTTTAGGGCATGTCACCTAGCCGTACGTCACCCGTTCGGAAACGGCACATCTCGTATGGAACACGGACGGTGATTCGTTCTGCTCTAATACAAGATGTGACACGCGTTTCCGAATTGTCCAGTGGAGCCCCTTATGGGCGCCCCGATTGATACAATTTAAAACTGCTCGAAAGCGACGTCGCGTTGTGGTACCGGAGGGTTTGAGATGAGTTTTTCGACGGCATAACTCTAAGAGGTTCTCCTGTGCATAAAATAAGTGCTTCGGAGTTTTTATCGACTCCTGGCCATCGTTGCACTAGGAGAACCCTTAGGGTTATGCTGCCGAAATCTCGTCTCGAACCCTTCGGTACTACACCACAACATCCGCTCGATCGGTCGTTCGTAGGTGGGTTTAGAAGCCTTCCAAAGCCTAATATCAAACCCTCTCGTGCGACGATGGCTGGCAACTCAGATGGAAGAAGACAGGAGCTGGATGTATGAGGGATGGCAACGGAACGAACACCACTCGGACGAATGGTACGACAAGACCGAGATATTCCTGAATCGTGCTTTTCAGGATGTTCCAAACGATAACACGCGGGTAATTTGTCCGTGTGTTGATTGCGGGAACTGTAGGAAAAGAACTCGCGCCCAGATGGAGATAGACCTGTATACGCATGGCTACAAGGTCGAGTACCGTCGATGGGTCTATCATGGGGAGAGTCGGTTGGCGGAGCCACCACCACCGCCACCACCAACAGACGAAGGTTTCGATGAGATTGATCGAGTGAATGATATGATGGATGACTTCGGTCATAATTTTCCGGACGCTGAGCCACCCACAACGTTGTCTAACTTCATGGAGCTTCTCGAGTCTGCAAATCAACCTCTGCATGATAGCACAACGGTGGCTCTCTTGTCTGTTGTGTCTCGTATGTTAGCAATTAAGTGCAAATACAATTTCTCTATTAAGCTGCTTTGACGAGCTCATATCGTTGTGGTTCGATGTCCTTAGGAAGGCCACAAGATGCCTTCCACCGGTACGAGTGTAAGAAAGCGATAGGTGGTCTCGGAATGCCATATGAGAAGATACACTATTGTCCGAACCATTGTATGATGTACTACAAAAATGATGTGGGTAACAGGTTTTGTGATAAATGTGGAGAGTCAAGATATGTTGAGGTAGAGGACGCTCAAGGAAACAAGAGTCGACTAGTGTGGCGAGAAAGTGCACATTACTTCACGATTTAAACGCTTGGAACGGTGTTTCATGACCGAAGAGCAGATAGCAAGATGAGGTGGCATAAGGAGGGTAAAAGGTCAAGGGCGACTTGATGATACATCCGCCGACGGGGAGCGTGGAAGTACTTCGATCGAAACATCCGGACTTCGTGATCCGAGAAATGTCGTCGCAATTGCCACCGATGGGTTCACCTTTCAATATGATCATTGCGTCAGATTCTGTTGGCGGTGTTCACTATGCCTCTGAACCTTCCACCGCCATATTTAATGAAAGAGGAATTCATGTTTCTATCCTCATCGCATTACTGGTCCAAAGAATCCTGAAAAGAATCGGATTTTTTCTAAGACCTTTGGTCAAGAGCTGAAAGAGTTATGGGAGAATGGACCAATCACGCATGCGATAGGAAGACAAATACTAATTTTCCTATGAGGGCTGCTTTTATGTGGTCTATTCATGATTTTTGACTACGGAATGTTCTCGGGATGGAGCACGACGGCAAGCTAGCATGTCCCGCTTGCATGGATGATATCTGACGCGTTCCAGCTTAACACACGGGGTAAGGCATGTTGGTTTGATTGCCACCGTGCTTTCCTGAAGACAGATCATCCCTTTAGAAAACAGATGAATGCGTTTCGAAGAAACATGTTAGAATGGACAAAACGTCCGCGACTAACCATAGCTGCCATCAAAGCTTTCCAATCAAAGTTGGTGGAAGGAAGAAATGGAATCTATGAGGGTTACGGTGTGTCCCACCATTGACGACAAGCGCAATTTTATACTCGCTACCTTATGCAGAGGATTTGTTATTGCCCCATAACCCGATGTCATGCACCAAGAGATGAATGTGGGACAAGCAATCTTTGGGAACGATCTCGACATCCCCGATAAGAGCAAGGATAATGTGAAAGCACGCCTCGATTATGCGAGAATATGCAGTCGACCATCAATGAACCTCATAGAAGGACTGTCTAAAAAGCCTAAGGCTTTGTACTGCCTAACAGTCACCCAAAGGAAAGAAATTCTCGAGTGGATCGAAGGACAGTTGATATTTGGCGAGAGAGCACAATGTCAATATTCAGATACCAAGATACAACACAGTTTGTAGCAAGCCTCAATCTGATCTAAAATTGTTTCTTGGGAAAGGCAATCCGGTGGGGAAAAGTAAAGCAGCGAGAGTTATCACAGAAGAAAGATTGATTGCACTATTGTACTTGTTCGATAATATGGAAGAAATGGGGGACATGCAGAATCAGTTCATATAAAGAGAATGGACAGGGATGAATGAACCCAGTCCGGAGGAAAGAACAAAATTGATGAAGGAGGGTGCCGGACTTGGACGTCCTAACTTCATAGTTTAGTTTTGGAAACATGTAAGTATGCATAATTTCATAACCTTATTAATAATTGAAGATTTTGTAGACGTAGTTTGTTAAATTTCTTATTTTCTATGAAACAGTGCACGACTCATGCAAGCGTACACAACGATCTGCAGATTCTCGTCGTGGACCTAGAACTAGCGTCAAAGTGCACGGAGCTTATGATGTCAACGGGTTTCGCTTCAGATCGACAATTCATGAAAGGTCGAAACCTAATTTAAAATCAATTAACAGTTGTGTACTATGCTACGGGGAAGATGGCATGGAATACTACGGGATAATAGAGGAGATAATTGAATTAGTAATCGAGGGAAGTAAGGAATTATCGGTTGTTCTCTTTTGTTGCATTTGGTTCGATCCTATTAAAGGGGTTAGACGTCGAGCAGAGTTAGGTTTGGTGGAGGTTAACCACAAGTCACGGTTAAAAGGGTATGATCCGTTCATCCTTCCCAATCAGGCTGAGCAAGTGTACTATCTGCCTTATCCATGTAAAAAAGCAATGAAAGGTAGTACTAAACGCGGCGAGGAAGACCTTCGGTCATGGTGGGTTGTGTACAAAATTCGACGGCCTGGAAGATTGGCTACCCCGACGACCGATGATTATCACCAACCAGTACAAGAGCAACGTATGAATGGCAATGTGGTGATTGATATTGGGAATGGAATAGATAACCTCGTAGCCACAATAGATGACGACGTAAATGAAGAAGTGTATCCACCCAACCAGCAAGCTCCACAAACACAACAAGCACAACAAGAAGGGGAGAATGTCGAGCTGACCGATGATCTTCTCGATGTAGACGATACATACTTCTAAGTTGATGGTATTCATTTCGGTCATTATGTTCAATTTTGTTGTTTTAATATTACTAATATGTGCACTGACGTTATTTCAAAATGCAGGATGCCACGCCGACGATTCAGAGGAGCCTCGCAGACGAGGACGACGACCTTGACCAGGAGGTCTAGGGGGGCACTCCTGAGTCTCGCCACGAGGGCACACCTGCATCAGGATGACACGCACCGACGCAGAGTCTGGGGGGCTGGGGGCTCTAGCCAGGAGGGGGGCTCGAGGCGAAGAGGGGCATAACAAGTTGCCCAAGGCGGTGAGATATCCACACGGGCGCATCGTGATCGAGCCGGATGACGACAGGTAATATCATAATTATCTAATTTGTTGTCAATTAAATCTACTAAATTGCTTTCATTCTCTGTAGCAACTTGTCATGTGTCCACCCCAACAAAGGCGATACCGACCGACTAATGCTCTTGGCATCCTCGCGCTTGATACTATCTGGCATGGTCGGAGAGGAGGGGGCACAACATCCCGCTTACTCTTGGGATGATTACAATGTGGCACCACACGGGGATAGCACCGCTGCCGAGGAGATAAGGCGGGAGTTTTGGGTGAGTTCGCACATTTTTTATTTTTAATATCACAGATGATTGGTGACGGCGTGTTCACCGCTCAACCACTGCGGATCACACCCCTAGTCAGATTTCTATCCTGCTAGCCAATCGGCCGAGCTTAGTTCGATTGAGCGCTGGACGCAGCAAAGAGCAACGCACGGGGATTACCCAGGTTCGGACCCCCTCGCGGGTAATAGTCCTACTCCTGCTGAGCCTTAGCTCTTCTTTGATTGTGGTTGAATGAGATGTGTTTACAGAATGCTTCGAATGCACGTATGCTAGTGCAACGTACCCTCTTCTCTTTCTCTCCTCTCCTTTTATACAAGCTTTGGACTGGCGGAGAGAGCCGAGGGGGTAGGCAGTACAGTACTCTCGGTATACTAACAAGACACGACAGAAGAGACGAAAAATATGCATGCCCACGCCATGGGCGCCCCTCGCGTGCCATAAGTGGCCTTGACCCGACAAGTCACACCGGTGAGGCTGCGGGTGGGGCCCAACCTGCTCCTCCTGACGCGGGCGGCCTTCTCAAGCAAACCTTCTCTCCGCCGGTCAATTCCGCTGCGCCACAGTGATAGCCGCGGACTGCAGGGTCATCATGGCGGTAATCATTTCTTGTTTGTCTATCCGCTGCGTGATGTCGCATTAAATCGCCGTCGCCGCAGCGGGGAGCCTTCGCCGAAGGCTCCTTTTTTCTAACACTCGCCTGCGGTACTTCATTTGGCGATGGGAGACCCTCGTGCGCCGAGGGCTCGCCTACACGCCCGCTGGCGCATGGGGCCTACTTTGGCGCCTTTGGTGAGCTTCGCCACGTATATTGGGGGCTGGTCGCCCGCGCGGCGTGGGGCCCTCGCTGGCACTGAGGGGCTCGCCAGCGCATGGCTGGGCTGATCGCCCGCCAGACGCGTGGGGCCCGCCTTGAGCTGAGGGGCTCGCCCATGTGCTGGGCCTTGCTTTCGCCCGCTGACGCGTGGGGCCCGCCTTGGCTGAGGGCTCGCCGCATTGGGGTTTTGCTCGCCCACCGACGGGGCCTACTTGATCTCCTCGGGACTCTTTGCACCCGGTATTTATTACACAGACAGTAGCCGGGTCCACCATGATCTGTGAACCGTCACAAGCAGACACTTTTCCGTTTCTTGTGCGCGCGGAGGCGAATCGTGGGGACCACCTTCGCGGCTGACGACGCCTAATTCTCCACCGCGCACTATCTTCCTTGGGAAGCGCGCCGCCATGAAAAACGAAAGCGCAGCGGGCAATGATGGCGCCCGCAGCGCGTGGGCGCGGAATCAAACCGTCGGCGCTCGCGCCCTCGCCTATAAATACTTACATTGGTAGCTGCGGCTAATCCTTCAGCGCTAAGTCCTCAAGCCGATCAATTGCCTCCTTCGCTGCTGCCACAGAACCTTCTTTCTTTTCACCAACTCCACCGCTTTCCAATGGCACCAAAGCGTAGCAAGGGTCGTCGAGGGGACGCGCCATCGTCCGGGCCAGGTTTTCCCATCTCCGCCGCCGATGAAGATACCGTGAGGCGGCTCCAAGTGTTCGTGCCGCCAACCTGCGCCCGATTCCGCCCCGGCACCATGGTGCCCAGCCCCCGTGACGGGGAGATTGTTACCTTCACCTGGGCGGCGCTGGCGGGGCTTGTCCCGCCGTACTCCGAATTCTTCTTGGGGATGCTCGCCTTCTACGAGATTCAGGCGACGCACCTTCCTCCCAACTCCGTCATCGTGTTGGCCATCTTCGTCCACCTCTGCGAAATGTTCGTGGGGACGATACCAAGCCTCCCGCTCTGGCGCCGGCTCTTCGCACTGCACGCGAGGCCGCGCCCGAGTGGGGCCATCGGAAGCTGCTACTTCACTCTTCGCGACGCTGCCGCCTTCATCCCTGTCGCGGTCAAGTCCAACTGGAAGGACTGGCACCGACAGTGGCTGTACGTGGAGGACTCCAGCGGCTGCGACGATCTTTGCCTCCCCGAGGGTCGGTAGACCCCTCGCCAACCGGGGAACACGCTGATGACTTCGCCGAGCTGGATTTGATGATGGCGCGCGCGCGACCTCCGCTCCCGCTGGCTCACGGAACCCACGTCGTGGCGGATTTTTTGCGGCGCCGGCTTTGCCCGCTCCGCATGAGGACGCGCCCCGCCTGGCAGTACTACGGCGACAACGACGGAGTCCGCATTGCTCCGGAGGCAAGTGTTCTTTTAGTCTTTCGGGTCTCTTTTCTTTTTGGAACGCCTTTTGCTCGCCAATCTTATGGTTTCCTTTCTTGTTCACCCAGCCGAAGGGAACGTGCCGGACGACGTGCTCCGGAACTGGCTGTCGGGGCTTCTGACCACGCCAACCGGCGACACTTCTCTGCCTGCGGGCATCCTCCCTCTCGCGTTGGGATCCACAGGGGCTTAGCACTTGCGCGTTGCCCCATGGAGGTCTCGGTCTCAGTGGTCCATGTGGCCGGGGACCACTTCGAGATCCATGAGCCGCCTCGGCGACCGCCTAAGCTTCTGGCGGTGCCGCTCGGGCGTGGCGGCCGACTCGACAAGCGCTCTTGGGAAGCGCCGCTGATCTCGCCGAAGATGATGAGGATGAGGAGGAGGCGAGCAAAGAGAGCTCACCCATCAAGTCTGGCGTCCCCGCCTCCTCCGGCCCCTCGGTGGGGGCCTGTTTGCCGCCCGCCCGCCATCGGGCGAGCGCTGGCGACTCTTCGAGCTGGCGCCACCCGCTCCGGTTTCTTCGCCTCCTTCACGCTAACGCCTCCTACGCTGGCGCTTGCCGACGCTGCGGCCTCATTGCCTTGGCGGTGCTTCTGCGCAGCACCACTCGCGCCAGCGCTTTGCCGACGGCGGTGACCGCTGCGCCGCGCCACCACCGCCGCGAATCAGCGGCTTGGCTCTCCCATTCAGCTTTAAGCTTTCGGTAGCGCCACTTCAGTTGGCTTTTCTGCGCTTACGTACATTTTGCATTAGGGTTAGCATGCTACACGTTCGCATACTGAACCTCGTCTCTATTTATCTTCGTGGAAGCAGGCGGCGCTGGGGCCTCAAGCCCCATCCGCGCGACTTCGCCGACCCGGCTTGCCCTCTGCGCCCGACGGAGCGGCCTGCTGCGGCGGAGAGCTTCGCCGGCACCGCCGCCGAGAACCCTCGACCACCGCCTCGCTGGCGCCGCCGCTTATCTCAGGTTGTTACACGACGGCGGCGCGCTCCTTGGCGCTCGCACCCTCTCCCGCACTGGGCAGCGGGAGGATGCCCTTGCGCCTGGCGGAGCGAGCCGCCCGAAGCTGCGGCGAGCCCTTGACCAGAGATCGCCGCGCAGCGGGAAGCGATGACTCGCGAGGCTGCGGCAAAGACAAGCCGCTGCCTCGGCCACCAAGGACCTCGAAGATCTCCGCGAACACACCGCTGGCGCCCGGCGCTTCGCCGACATGCCGCGGGCCGCCTACCACGGCTTCCGGGATGTCTTGTATCCGCTGGCGTCACTTTGTATTCCCATTGGAGAAGCGGCGGCGCTTGATCTGTTGGCGCCGTGGGGCGAGCTGGCGACGCCTGCGTGAGCTGCCGGCGCTGATGCGGGCGCGGTCGATCGAAGACGGTCACCACGGTGCTCTCGAAGCGGCGCGGTTCATCTGGCAATCGCCTCGCCCGAGCGCCGTGTTCGACACAGGCGCCGCCACCGAGGAGTTTTCAGCGCCGGTGGACGGATCGAAGAGTCCCCGGTCGAGCTCGCCGCCAGCCGCGTCTCGATGATGGGCGGCGCTGCTCCAGCAGAGGGCGACGGAGATGATGACGAGGAGGAGATGAACTCCCTCATCTTGTTTTTGTCCTGTACATATCCTGTTAATGCAAACACAAACTTTTGCTCTTTTGTCGTGAGTCTCGTTTTAACCTTCACGCAAATCTTGACTTGCGAAAAAAAGGAGAATTGAGGCACCTGACCGCCAAAAGCTTTAGATGTAGCAGCTCTGCCGCAAGTGGCGCTATTTCTTAGGCTTTGGTTACTTCAACCCTTATGGCCTCTCGCGACCCAACTTAAGCGTTATGGCGAGCACTTAGCTTCGGAAGTGGTCTAGTCATTTGGTGCCGCCGTTGGCGCATTGCCTAGACCGAGCCGACACACCAGGCTAGAACCCGCCTTCCGTCCAATTCGCCTCGCCCAGAAGCAAGTTTAAGCGTTCGCCTTTGCAACTAAGGGGCCATCAGCCTTAAGTACTTTTTGCTACCGACTTTCAGCGAGTGCCTTCTAACGGACTTTTAAGGCTAAACCAGCGATCGCCAAAAGCTTTGGCGAGCGTTACATTGATAGTGAGCGCTTTTCCTCGGGCATTTGGTTACTTCAACCTTGTGGCTCTCGCGACCCAACTTAAGCGTTGCGTGGCGAGCACTTAGCTTCGGAGTGGTCTAGGCGCGGTGCATTGTTGGCGCATTGCCTAGACCGAGCCGACACACCGGCTAGAGCCCGCCTTAAATCGCCTTGCCTCGCCCAACCGCAAGTTGTAGGCGTTCGCCTTTGCAACTAAGGGGCCATCTGCCTTAAGTACTTTTTCGCTACCAGCTTTCAACAGAATGTTTTCTAACAGACTTTAGGCAAAAAAGAACAGATGCCCACAGAGAGACAGAACTTATCTTTCATTGAAGATGGCTTTGTACAATGCAGCCCCCGAGGCGAGCGGTGAAGGAGGAAGACCTCGCCGCTCGGCTCCAAAGGAAGGCCCAAAAAAAGCTTCGAACTGCTACCTCGGTAGAACTTCCTCACCGCTCGGCGTTCCAAGTGTTCGCCAATTCGCGACCATCCTCGAATCTGAGCTGACCGAGCTGGGCGGAGGATCGAGACCACCTTGAAGGGCCCTCCACGGGAGACAGCAGTTTGTTGCGCCCACTGCGCTTGGATTTTCTGTGAGCAGGTCGCCTAACCGGTGTTCTCACACACACCCGTCTTGCTTGATAACGGCGCAGTGCCTGCTGATACTTGGCGGCCCGGATCGCCGCCCTGTCTCGGATCTCCTCCAGGAGATTTACTTCATCTGGCGCGGTCGGTCTTCATCTTCATCGAACGCCGCCACCCTTGGGGACCCAAAGGCGAGCTCTGATGGGAGCACCGCTTCTGAGCCATACACCAGGAAGAAAGGGGTCTCGCCGGTGGCTCTGTTGGAAGTTGTCCGCAGCGCCCACAATACGGTGGGGACTTCTTCCGCCCAGCGCTTGCCGCGCTTCTCCAGACGGTCGAAAGCCCTTGTCTTGAGCCCTTTGAGTACTTCCGCGTTCGCCCGCTCGACTTGCCCATTGCTCTTCGGATGTGCAATGGGGCGGCACAACAGTACCTAGCTCTTCGCACCAGTCTTGGAAATCGGCGCTCTTGAACTGCGCGCCGTTGTCGGTGATGATCCTGCTGGCGACGCCGAAGCGGACGAAGATGCTCTTCATGAATTTTATGGCTGCAGCGGACGTGATCGCCGGTACTGGCGTGGCTTCAACCCACTTAGTGAACTTGTCGATGGCGACGAACAGATGTGTGTAACCTCCGGTCGCCCAGCGAACGGGCCGAGAATATCGGCCCCGGACCACAAGCGGCGGAGAGCGGAATGGTTTGCGGCGCTGGGCGGTCGGTGGATCTGCTTAGCATGAAATTGGCACGCTTCGCATCTCCTCACGGCTCGAAGGCATCTGGAGGCGCAGAGGCCAATAGAAACCGTGGCGAGCTTTCCCAACCAACGTCCGGCTCCCGAATGGCTCCGCACATGCCTCCATGGATCTCGAGAGAATTGCACTCCCGCTTCCCGAGTGGCGACTTCGGAGAACTCCGTTTGCACCACGGGCGATATAGGTCCCCACCTACCGTATGTAGCGCGGCAGCCTTGCGCGCTATCTTCTCACAAGCAGCGTCATCGTCGGGATCACTCCATCCCGCAGTAGGCTAGGATCGGATCCATCCACCGACCTTCCGGAAGAGTGTGGCGGCGTTACATACATTGTCACCGGCGTACTCGCTGGCACGGCATTTCCGCCTCAACCGCCTCGGCGATTCTTCCGCCTCCTCCCTCCAACCGGGAGGCAGATGGCGAGATCGGTGGCGTCTCCTCGATGAGTGGGAGCTGCGTCGAAAGCGTCGCCCCCGCTTGATATTAGGGCTGCGACGGACGGACGCGTAAGTCTTTCTTCAAAGACCCTAGCGAAGCAGTGCCCTCGGCGAGGCAATTTGGGACGATTCATCCGCCATGTAGTTGTCGCGGCGAGGGCGTGCACAAAGCCCAAGCCCTCGAAATGCCGCTCCAACGGTGCACCTCCGCCGGTAGGCCGCCATGCCGGGATCCGGCGGTGAAATCTTTCCTCGCTGGTTGATGACCGGAGAAAGTCGCCCTTTACTTGCGGCCGCGAATGCCAGTCGAAGCCACCCCGAGCCCAGTGAGTAGTCCTTCATATTACTGCGGCGTTGTTGGTGGCGCGAAGTCCAGCACCACCAGTGCGGACAACATCGCGATGGGAGACACCAGACGACGCCATTGACCCGGCCCCTCCGGCGAAATGAGCCGTCGAAGAAGAGAGTCCTGGCGAGGGTGCTGGGTGTCTTCAGCTTTCTGTGTCGCCGAGTCCACTCGCTAACGAACTCCGCCGAGCTTGCCCTTTGATGGCGTTCGGGAGCGAACTTGAGATCGACTCTGCGACTCCATGGCCCACTTGGCGTCTGCCCGTCGCCTCGCGGTTGAAGAGGATCTCCGCAAAGTACTTAGTCAACACCGTGACTTCGCCCCGAAAGTAGTGGCGTAGCTTCGGGACGCCGTCAAGACGGCGTGAAACATCTTTGGTCTTGTGAATACCTTGTTTGGCGTCGTGGAGGACCTTGGCGGCGTAGTAAATGGGCGCTGAACGCCTTCTCTTCCGCAACCTGACACCGCTGACCGCTGGGGTTTGCGCGACGTAGAGGATCAGCTGCTCGCCGGTGCTGGGGCGACCAATCTGGCGGGGAGGTGAGATACTTCTTGACCCGTCGAGCGCCTCCTGCGCCTCCGCCGTCCACTCGGCTGGTTGGTCTTCTTTAGGAGCTTGAGCGTTGGGAGACTTTTATCCCCAGGCGAGCTATAAAGCGGCCGGGGAGGTCAAGCACCCCACCAAGCACCGCATCTGCCGAAGTCGCGTCGGGGCTTCATGTTCTCGATCGCTGCGATCTTGTCGGGGTTCACCTCAATCCCCTCACGGGAGCGAGGAATCCCAGCGGTTGCTCGACGGAACGGCGAACACGCATTCTCGGGATTAAGTTTGATGCGATTACTTCCTTAAGTTGGCGAAGGTTTCTTCGGTGCCGATCAACTCCTCCGCCTTTTGGATTTCACCACCGGTCGTCGACATACACCTCCGTGTTACGCCTATTTGGGGCGGTGAGCGATATGCATGGCCCTCGATAGGTTGGGCCTGCATTCTTCGATCGAGCGCCATCCTTGTATAGCGATGACACCCATGGGCGCCACCGGCGGTCTTGTCTTCATCTTCTTGACCATGCTAACTTGGTGGTACCGATGCGCATCCGAGGAAGCATAGCCGCCGCACCCGCCGTGGAATCGGCGATGAGATCAATGCGGGCGGTAGTCTGGATCCTTTGGGCACGCCTTGTTGAGGTCGGTGAAGTCCATGCACATCCTCCACCGCCCGTTGGATTTCTTGACGAGGACGGGGTTCACGAGCCACCTAGGATGGGCGACACTGCGGATGACCCCGCCCTTAAGAGCTTGTCCACCTCTGGCGGATAACTCCTGGCGCTCCACCGATCGCTTCGGACCTTCGCATGATGACCGGTCGCGCGGGAACGTCGCCAATTGTGCTCAATCAACTCCACAGGGACCCCAGCCATGTCGGACGGTTGCCATGCAAACACGTCTGCGTTAGGATGGAGGAAGGAGGCAGCGCGCCTTCCTATTTGGCGGAGAGAGGCGCCACCCGAACG
The DNA here is from genome assembly GCA_036346415.1 of Raddia guianensis. Lineage (NCBI taxonomy): Eukaryota > Viridiplantae > Streptophyta > Magnoliopsida > Poales > Poaceae > Raddia > Raddia guianensis. The sequence goes on along the minus strand of CM070542.1, from coordinate 23,879,191 downwards.
GTCTTCGCCGGTCGACTTCGCTCAGGAGACCGCCTTAACCTCCGCAGACGAACCGGGGAAGCACGGTTCGCGGAGGAGCTCTGCAGTCGAAGCCTCGGCCTTCAGGCGCCGACGCCCGCCAAAGCGAGAGCGTCCTTGTCGCGCGGGGCGCCTCGGCGGTCCACTTTCAAGACGATGGGGCGGCCGGCCGGGATCTTCACCACCATGTACGCATAGTGGCAAGCCGCCATGAACTTGGTCGAGCCGCCGACCTAGTATGGCGTTGTAGGGAGGTCGAAGTCCGCCACCTCGAACTCGAGCATCTCGGTGCGGAAGTTGTCGAACCTCCAAGCGTCACCGGAGATCGACGCGCTTCGGCCGACGGACGGACTCGGCCCGGCGCGATGCGAAGAACGGGGCGCGGGCGAAGCTCTCATCGCTGAATCTGGGCGCCTTGGCGACCGGCGAGACGGAGGTTGAGGAACTCCTCCGTCTACCAAAGACCGCCCTAGCTTTACATTCCGGACCGTGGGCGCAACCACGATCGGGAGATGTCGAGGCGGTGGTAGTGGTGGGTGATCGGCTGGTGAACGCGATCGGCCGCTCCGACCACGCCCGTTGCCTTGCGACCCAAAGCCGCACGGCGGCAAGACACCTCCTCATCGCACGCTTAAAGCTAGCGTGGGGCGGATAGGTGGCGATCCGCCGTGGATGACGGCGACCGGCGCTCCGCTGTTGGAAGCTGCGAAGCCGCTTCCTTGCCCTTGTTGCGCCGGACGCTTGCTGCCTCGTGGACGCGCTTGTCCACCAACTTGTTGATGACATGGCAATCCGCCAAGTCGTGGGAAGCTATTGCGGTGAATGGGGCGATAAGCCCCGCTCCACTCGCGGGGCGGCGCTCGCCCGCCGTCGTGGCGCGGGGCGCCCGTGATCACGGCGGTCGCCTGCCGCCACTAGGGGACCGTTCTCGCCGCGCCCGTCGCCGCGCGGCGGCCTCCACATGACTGCTTTCTTGTGCCCGCCCGCGCTCGCTGGCTGCGGCCGCCGTCTTCGTCGTCGTCGTCGTCGTCGCGCTCGGCGGCCATGACCTGTCCGATCTCGGCCGCCTTGCGCTTCTTCTTGTCCTTGCTGCCGGGATTTTTCGAGGTCCCGGCCTCGCCGCCCGTAGCTGTGCCCGCCCGTGCAGCCGGACGGACACGAGCCTCCGTCTGGAGGGCGCACTTGTGCGCCAAGGTGAAGAGCTCTTCCGTCGTCTTGATCTTGCGGGTGGCCATCTTCTCCTTGACCCTAGGGTCTCGGGCGCCTCTCCTAAATGCCGTGACAACGGCGTCGATGGAGATGTCAGGGATGGTGTTGCGGACCTGACTGAAGCGCCGGATGTAGTCGCGCAGCAACCCTCCCTTCTTCTGCTCCACGTTGTGGAGGTCGTCCTCGACTCCGGGCTGCTCAAACGTGCCCTGGAAGTTGGTGATAAAGAGCTCCGAGAGCTCCTTCCACGATCCACGGACTCGGTGATGTGTTCATGAGCCAAGAGCGAGCTTCCCGGTGAGGACTGCAGGGAAGTAGTTCGCCAGAACCTTCCCCGACCCTCCGGCCGGCTGCATCACCGTAGTGTAGATCTGCAAGAGCTCGTCAGGGTTGGTGGAGCCGTCATACTTCTCGATGGGGGTGGGCCGGAACCTCTCCGGCCACTGGACTCGGCGCAGCTCCTTCGAAAAGGTACGGCACCCAACGCCGGAGCCTCGCTCTGACGCGGGCGCGTCCGCCGCCCGCCGTCCGGGGACGGCGCCAAGAGGCCGCCCTCTCGACGGAAGCGGTGCCACGGAGTCTCTCGCTGGTCCCGCTGAACAGCGGCTTCAGCGCGTGATCGCGCTCGGTCATGTTGCCTGCGGAGCTTGTCGCGCAAGTCTTCTCCGCGTCGTAGATGGCGATCCTCCAAGTGGGACCGGAGATCTCGCCCACTTGCACGCCTGCCAGGTCGAACCCCCGTAGGAGTCGCCCGGCTCCTGTTGTCCTGGCCCCGCTCCCTCCCGCCAGGAGATCTGCGAGAGGTGTGCGAGGGCAGGAGAGAACGAGAAGAGGCGGAAACACGGTTCCTCCCTCCGAAACCTGCACCACCGCCGCGGCAGCATCGACGTAGCGGGCCAAACTGGCCAGCCACGGCGCCGCCGGGGAGTCCGGAGTCACCGGCACCGGTGGGTTGTCCAGCAGGGCCCTGGCCGCGTGGAGGTTCTGTGCCGGAGTGCACTCCTCCAAGGCCAGGCGCCGCCTAGCTTGGCCGGGGCGACCGTCGCCCGGCTGATCCACCGCCATTGCCGCGGCCGACGCCGCGGCCGCGGCTCTAGCGGCCGCCTCCTGGTCCATCGCGGACTGCTGATCCGCCATTACCGCCTGAAGAGAGGTCGAAGAACTCGAACCGAAGCTAGCGCTCCCCTACCTGGCGCGCCACTGACGGCGTGTTCACCGCTCAACCACTGCGGATCACACCCCTAGTCAGATTTCTATCCTGCTAGCCTATCGGCCGAGCTCAGTTCGATTGAGCGCTGGACGCAGCAAAGAGCAACGCACGGGGATTACCCAGGTTCGGACCTCCTCGCGGGTAATAGTCCTACTCCTGCTGAGCCTTAGCTCTTCTTTGGTTGTGGTTGAATGAGATGTGTTTACAGAATGCTTAGAATGCACGTATGCTAGTGCAACGTACCCTCTTCTCTTTCTCTCCTCTCCTTTTATACAAGCTTTGGACTGGCGGAGAGAGCCGAGGGGGTAGGCAGTACAGTACTCTCGGTATACTGACAAGACACGACAGAAGAGACGAAAAACGTGTCGCGGCCCACGCCGCGCGGCGCCGCCCTCGCGTGCCGCAGTGGCCATCGACCGACTGACACACCGGTGAGGCTGCGGGTGGGGCCCAACCTGCTCCTCCTGACGCGGGCGGCCTTCTCAAGCAAACCTTCTATCTGCCGGTCAATTCACTGCGCCACGGTGGCAACCTTTCGAGACCTGCAGGGTCATCAGAAGCGGTAATCATTTCTTCAATTGTCTATCCGCGTGATGTCGCATTAAATGCGCCGTCCTTCGCAGCAGGAGGAGCCTTCGCCCGAAGGCTCCTTCGAACTACTCGCCTGCGGGCCCCATTTAGCGATGGGAGACCCGACGTGCGCCGAGGGCTCGCCCACGCCCGCCGCGCGATGGGGCCCTCGTCCGGCATGCGATGAGCTCGCCCACATGGCTGGGGCTGGTCGCCCCGACGCGCGTGGGGCCCTTGCTGGCATCGAGGGCTCGCCAGCTACTGGGATTGATCGCCCACCGACGCGTGGGGCCCACCTTGAGCGCCGAGGGGCTCGCCCGGGCCTGGGGCCTTGGTCGCCCGCTTGACGCGTGGGGCCCGCCTTGGCCGAGGGCTCGCCCTGTGCCTTGTGGGGCCTTGTTCGCCACGACGCGTGGGGCCACTTGATCTCCTCAGGACTCTTTGCACCCCGGTATTTATTACACCGACAATTGGCAACTATTGTTTATTTAGATTTATTTCTTTTCAGCTTAGGTACCGCCCGCGTCCAGGCTTGGAGGAGGAGGACATCAATTTGTGATGGATAGGAACGCCATGGCGAAGGTGCGAGATCGATGTCGAGTGCACGGTCACCGCCGCTCAGGATTTCCACAGGTATTCACTTATTTCTTTGGCCCTTTTTGGCGCATATGGTTACAATACGAATAATTTACTTTGTCTTGTCTTGTCTTGTCAAGATTGTGAAGGGAGAGAGGATCACCCAGGCCGACGCACGCAAGCTGTATCTCGAGGCTCAAGAGTACGCGCAGGTTCGACCGGACTGGGTGTCGAACGCCCCAGATGCGTGGGAGGCCCTGTCGCAGCACTGGGCCAGCGAGGCGTTCAAGGAAAAGTCCTTGAAGGCCAAGAAGAACCGAGCAGCGATGACGAGTAAAACGACGACTGGAAAGTCGGCGTTCGCTCAGCTAAGGAAAAGGATGGTAATGCTATTCCTTCACTATTTTGATCTTGTTTTCTTCTAATAATGAATATATTAACACTCCACTTGTACGATGCAGGGCGCCACGACTGGCCAACTTCCGTCTTGGCTGTCGGTATTTCGGAGGGGTCACACCTCCCAGAAAAAGGATGGCTCCTTCGGGCCTGTGGACCCTGTAGCTACGCAACGAGAGGTACGTAATAATTTATCAATTAGTTCGTACATAATCGTACATTATAACTCGGTTATCTCATTTCAATGCAGACACGCTATAGAGAGGCTTTCGCTGATAAGCATGGCCAAGAGAAGGACCCAGAAGAGGAGCCTCTAGACCCTCTGGTGATACATGAGGCTATGGGCAGGAAGGCTCATGGGAGGCTAGCGATTGGAGGGGATCGCCTGAGGTATGATACTGTCTAATTTATATTCGTGGCAGTTTAGATCATATTTTGTAACAACTAATATTGATTTGTTATAGGTCGGAGGATTACATGCCTCAGGTGAGGGCTTCCCACTCTCAAACGGAGAGCCGACGCGCCTTCGAGGCCCGCATTGAGAGGGAGGCGGAGGGAGAGAGGAGAGGGAGCGGGAGAAGGAGGAGAGCAAGCAGATGATGCACGAGCCGAGGGAGAGCCCGAGGACCCAAGAAGAAGCTAGGCAGGAGGCGGGAGGCGGAGATGGCGAGGCAACGATATGAGTTCGAGCAGAGGTTCGCCTATCTGGAGTCTCTCTCTCGACTGGGCGGGGTATTGTTCTAAAACCTTTAATATCTATCCACATGTCGTTTATTACAAATTCATTCACAAGTTAGATGTTCATAAAATTTTAGGCTGGTCCCAGTGGTACTGCTGCCGGTCCGACCTTCTACTGGGGTCCGCCACCGTTTCGCGGTGGATGGACACCGGCTCCCTACACCCCTTACGGCAGCCAGACTACTCCACCAGGGGAATACGGGGGCCCAGCTCGCCCACATGGTGGCTTGCCGTACGTTACGGAGGCGGTAAGTCATTAACTCATATTTCAATCGTTTAAACGTGATTTAACTAATAACCAACTATTTTATACACATGCGGGGTTCGGTTCATGGCTCATCTTTGAGATCCGTGGCAGGAGGAGGAGACACATCGGTGAGCCAGAAAATCCCAACCGGTCACCGACCTCTTTCTGGCGCGCCTTGCTGTTCACCCAGCCGCCTAATCGCCCAGAGAACCCACCGGAGACCGATCCTCGTCCTGATCAGTAGCTAGCTAGCTTTACTTTAGACTTTGATACTTTCAGTTGCAAACTTCGTCTTATATTTGTTATATGATAGCTTGTGGACTTCGATATGCGATATATGTGCTTGTGGATGTGTGCAAATGTTTATTTTGTGTTTTTTGTGGTTTCGATGTTTGGTTGGAATGAATTGTGGTCGCAAATATGCGATGAGGGGTATATATATGCATTGTGGGGTATTTTGGGTATGCAGGTGCTCTTGTCAGCCGCTTCTTTGGGGGCACCGTGGCGTACCGCAGAATCAGATATTTTTTACAAAATAAAGAATTTTTTTTCCTGTTTTTATGTCTCGACGGCTTCAGACCGGCCGTCGATACTGCAAAGCAGTCGGTCCTGTAACGACCGCCTAACCATTGCCGTCGAGAGAACCATTTTGGTCCACGTCACCCAGCTAGACAATGAATCTGTGGGTCCCACATTTAACATTATCGACGGCCTTTTAGCGGCGGTCGAGACAGTGCCAACCGTGTCGCTGACGGCGTCCCCGTTGCTTGTCTCGACGGGCTTTGCTCTTGCCGTCGGTACTAGTTGTCTCGACGGCCAAGCCGTCGATACTAGTCTCCTCTCTCGACGACCTTAACTCGACGGCCTTTTCTCGACGGCTGGCCGTCGACACAGAGTACACTCGACGGTTCTTGTATTTTTATCGACGGCTTGGGCCGTCGATACTGTTGCCGCCTCCTGTAGTGTGTAACATGTGTGCGTATTTTTTATTGCATTGTCTATAAAAAAATTTACTCTTGTAACAACGAATCTTTCTATCTCATGCATCGTGGTTTCTTCGTTCTCGTTATTTAATTTTTGTAGTAAATTCATTCAGATTGCTCGCAGTATTTGTTCCCTATTAACTCAAGTGTATATTGTTTTCGAAACGGAGAAGTATCATGGAGTACTATATATGAAACTCTCTCTCTCTCTCTCTCGATCATACGATTGTGGGGTACACGTATTTGAAAAGGAAATATTAATATGAAAGCATAAATTTCCTTAACATTTAATTGTGCAGTGCAAAGTTTCTTGTCTCTCTAGAAGGCCAGCTAGGTTTATACATGTTGGCATATTATTTGATTTGAACACTATTCCAGGACTTTTTCTTCCGTATCAATGAGGCAATGACTAGTAGTTAGAATCATTCATTATCAATAAATTGTAGCAATATTGCCTCGTTCTAGAAGAAAATTGGTGATTATATATACTAAACATGCAAGTGAATACTTATTAATTCTGAAATGGGAATATATCCTATTCCCACCACTCGTATAAAGAAATCAATCTGGATCGGGTAGCTAAACATTATAAGATTTCGCTGTATAATTGGAATATTTATTTCTAACGTGCAAAAACGATATGCATGCATGCATGCATGCATGTGTGTGTGTGAAAGTATTTCATAATTGTATTGTTTTATAAATATACCACAATATAGAGGAGTGGTTAAATTTTGTTTAGAAGCTGATGAAGATGCCAGAACAAATTTGCCTAGTTCTGTGACCAAAGATAGTATTATCCACATGTACGATTGTTGTGTCTACTATACACCTTTGCATTAATTTGTTATGATCAAATTTTAATTTACAATTGTCCCTTCGTCTACATGTTGAAAACCTTAATCTATCTTTCCTGTATCAGTCAAGTTACTACTATAGCTATCTGTTCTTTCCTTTGCATGCATCTCAATCTCCCTGCAGAAAAGCTGTGAGACATGTCCGGCCCATTGTTTGCATGCCCTAGAAAAAGGAAAAGGGAGACAAGAAGGGCATGTAGCTGGAGATACTTCCAAAAACAAGAGGTTTGCATCCCAAGCTAGCTTTGCCAGAGAGAACTTAGATGGAGCTTTGACCTACATGCATGTGCATGCACATATGCATATAACATTTAAACAAAACAAGAAAAGCCAACCATGCCATGCATGTGAGAGAGAGAGAGAGATTGTGATCAGTGATCTTCTTTTCATGGTGAGAATCATGGGGGAGGAGCTTTTTGGGCGCACTTGAAGGCTCACGGAATGGCCGACAAAAATATGTATAGGCAAGCCCTGATGGATGGAACATCAGATATTCAGATGCACACACACAAGTACTGCACAACACATACCATGAGATGTTCATGTCAAATGATGAGCTTTGCTCTTGCATCACGGGGGGTGAGAGAGAGATAGAGAAGATCGAGTCGATATCGCGAGGGGCCTAGCTGCTGGAAAATTATCATCATCATTTCAGGCGTCTACGGAGGATCGAGTTGCTTTCCTGACAGAAGGGATGTTGTGATATGCATGTAGATGCAAGCGACGGATCTCAGGAATTAGAGGGGGAATTGGTGATACGTGCACTTCAGGAGCAGTGCAGGCTGCAGACTTGCGCGCACCACCGATTGGAAAGATCCTCTAAGTTGACTTGGGGGTACAGATCAATTAATTGTAAGCAAGTTTAGAGGGGAAAAGTTAGCATTGTTGGATATACTCTAAGAAACGTGACAGAGCATATGCTCAACTCATTTATCTCCCGGTTAGATGTCGAGCTTACTTATTAAAATGAGGATCAACACGCCCAATTCTGCGGCATTCTAGGACATTTGTAGGTGAAAGAATTCAAGCCGAACTCAAGCAAGAGACACAAAAGAACACAATGTTTTTTTACCCTGATACAGGCTTCACATTGCAGGGATAATAGCCCTACGTCCGACACTCCATTAAAATAGTGGAAAGTACATGATGAGCTCTAAGGAAATCGATAACAGAGCAAGAAAAAGAGAAAACCAAGCAATGGAGAAGCAGTCTACCTCCCTCTAGGGTGTGCTTCCTCTTATACTGCCATCCCAGAGAGAGAGAGAGAGAGGTTGCTTCTTGCCAAAGACACGTACCCCTCGCGGACATCTTCTAACACTGTTGTCTTGTCCCTCTTACGCTTATCATGCCTTGGTCAAAGGGGGAAATCACGTCGATTCGGATCTGCCCTATGCATTGCCACGCGGCCATCGGGATAGGCAGTGACACACACGAAAACAGGGGTTGTTTTAGCCCGTGATTAGCCCACAGGTTTGGCCATGTCTTATCGTGCTCGGCCACAACCCAACCCCCAATGCTACTACCGGAGAAATTCTCATGTAAATTATATATAGAAAAAGAAAAGATGTCACCATATATTGTGGTGGGGCCAGATTATAAACGCTTAGATTGAAGGCAGCAACTGCTGTGCAATCCGACGAGCCGTGCACTCGTGCAAACTATGCATCCTAGCGCCCACTCACATCGACGATAGCTGGCCTTTTTCATTTTGCCCCCGACCGGTGCCGTCCTTCCTCCCGTTTCTCTACTTCCTCACGCGTCAAGCACACAAAGATAGCTTCCTTCGTGCGATGCATTGATTCGTTTCCCCAAGCGCGAGCTAAACCTCGCCGGCGACCTCCATGTCTCGGGCACCACCCGTCTCTTGCGCCGCAACCACGCCGTCCCTCGCCATCTTCGGGCGCTCTCTGGCGCCGGCAACCGCCCCATCCCGGCTCCGGCGACCGCCCGTCCTCGGCTCGGCGATCACCCCATCCTTGGCCCCATCAACCGCCATGTCTCCAATTGCGGCGACCGCCATATCCTCGGCGACCACCCCGTCCCCGGCGACCGATCCATCCCTGGCTCCGATCACTGCGTCGTCCCTGTCCTCGGCGATCGGTCTCACCCTAGCCTCCGGGTTAGGGTCCCCTCCCCAAGTACCAGAGCTTCCGGTGATCAGTCCTAGTACTACTCTCCCAGACTCCCCTGATCGATGCACCACCACTGCTAATAGCATAAATATGGAAAATGCTGGATTCAGTACTCCAAGAAAGAGAAACAACATCCCTTCTGTTGTGAGTATATACAACATGTATTGTGTTGGTCATTTTTGTGATGATACCATGATTAACACTACAGATTTTTGTGATGTTGCAGTGCTCATCATTTACACCGGAATGTGGAGACCAATTAAAGCCTATAGCAGGGATGTCCTTCGATGATATTGACTCGGTGGAGAGGTTCTACAAGACATATGCACATAACGTTGGATTTGCAGTCCGTGTTGGTCAACAAAAGTTAGATGAGAACATTGTATGCTGGAAGCGCTACTTATGTGCAAGGCAAGGTTATAAGTCGATAAAGGTAAGCATGTTGTGGATCCTTGAATAAAGCTCGAAGATGAAAGAAACAAGATGTGGTTGTGATGCTCATATTTTTGTCAAGCGAGGCAGTGATAATAAGTACAAGGTAGCAAAATTTGTAGAACGACACAATCATGACCTTGTGACGCCTAGTAAACGACATTTGCTTAGATCGAACCGCTATGTGAATGAAAAGGCAAAATCGACACTATACAATTGTCATAAAGCAAGTATTGGCACCTCCCAGGCGTTTAGGTTGCTTCATGTAAGTGCTGGGGGTTTTGAGTATGTGGGGTGCACAAAGAAAGATCTACAAAATTACTACAGTGAATTTAAAAATAAAATCAAAGATGCCGATGCTCAGATGTTTGTGGATCAACTTGGACGGATGAAGGAACTCAATCCTGCTTTCTTCTTTGAGTATGAAGTCAGCGATGGTAGGTTGGTGCGTGTGTTTTGGGTAGATGCTACTAGCAGAAAAAATTACAACCATTTTGGTGATGTCATATCTTTCGATTCTACGTATAGCACTAATCAGTATGACATGATTTTTGCGCCGTTTACTGGAGTCAATCATCATATGCAATGTGTTTTTTTTGGTGCTGTATTTTTAGCAAATGAAAAGATCGAATCATATGTTTGGTTGTTTGAGACATTTCTAAGAGCTATGGGAGGTGTAGCTCCAAGGCTTATTATAACTGATGAGGATGCTAGCATGAGAGCTGCCATAAGTAGTGTTATGCCAAGTGCCATTCATAGGTTGTGCATGTGGCATATCATGAAAAAGCTTCCTGAAAAAGTTGCTCCAAATTTAAAAGTGAATCGCCAATTTTGGGATAGAGTGAATTCATGAGAATGAAGGCGTCGGCTGCACAAGACAAGTTTGCTTCCCTCTTTGAAATGGCTAAGACATCAAAAGAATGCATGGACTTGTTAGTGAGTAATTTGGACCAGATTGAGGAAAGTATGTGCAAATTGCTACCTGATCACTCGCGTACTAGGCAAGATGAGCATGAATCTTTCATTGGTTGTAGCATTCCAAATGAGGTACAAGTATACCCACCTACTGATATACATACAAAGGGACGATGCAAGAGAATTTTGGGACATGGAGACAAGGAAAAGAAGGCAAATGGGGTGCAGAAGAAAAAGAAAGAGGCAATAGCACGCAAATGCAAGACATGCAATCAAGTTGGGTTTCATGATAGGCGTAACTGTCCAAATAAACCAGCACAAGCTTCTTCATATTTTTGAGCTACCAATGTATCTTACTGCTACATGTAATTTCTATGCCATGCACAGTTTCAGATTTCTATGCCATGCCCAGCAGATCCATTTTTTTAGTTTCATACACTTCCATTCATTCAAAAATATGCTCAGTTACATACAGACACCACACACATGTACATACGCAGACAATTGAATAGACGCTGACAAACAATCAGCTCTGTCCATCTCATTTTGCACAATTCACAGTTGAATATATTCAAAATTGCAAAATCAATTACCAAATGGCAAATACATTGTGGTTGCTACACTTCCGGGCACATTTTCATTCAAAATGTCAATTACATAGTAAATTTACAAGTCATGCTGCAGAAGAGATTTTACTAACTCAGCAGCAAAACACGCACGAGTATTACAAAGTATTTCTAGTCTACTGGAGACACAAGGGACTTCTGAATAGAAAATCCGGGAGGCATAATTTGTATGATTCTGCAAACCCTTGCTTATGAACCATGTTTAGTTTGCCAACATAGATTTCCAAGGAAGTTCGCAGAACCACAGTAGCGTGATGTATCGCTGAACTGAAATCCACTCGAATGGTAGCATTCCAGCTAAGTTGACAAGTAAAAATGCAGTGCTTTATGATTCCCCATTATTTGACATTGCTAGATCTTCCAGGGTGCTTGCTACTAGGGAAGAAAAATGATTAGCCTGCCCAGCACAAGAAAACCACATCAACATTTGCAATTCGAAATGAACTGCACCTCGTGGCTGTAACCCAGTTTCAGAAACAACTCACGCCCTTCTTGCTCACACCTTGCCAAATACAAACAAATGATCAGCAATTATAAAGCTCTTGTGGGATGGGACGCCGGAATGTGGGATTGGGGGCGGATGAGCAGGGTGGGGAACTGAGGACGCTAGGGTTTCATGCTGCATGAGAGGGAGGCGGGGGACAATCTGGGTGAGAGGAACAGGCGCCGACAGAGAAGAACCTGGGGGAGAGGGAAGCGGGCACCGGACATGGCGGGGGGCGGAGGGCGGCGGGCGGCGCCGGCGAGGAACCACTGCGGACGAAGCCAGAGACGGCGCGCCAGAGATGGCCAGGGACGGCGTGGTTGCCGGCGCAAGAGACGGGGTGGTGCCCCGAGACATGGAGGTCGCCGGCGAGGGTTTAGCTCGCGCTTGGGGAAGACGAATCAATGCATCGCACGAAGGAAGCTATGCGCCTGTGTGCTTGACGCGTGAGGAAGTAGAGAAACGGGGAGGAAGGACGGCACCAGGTCGGGGGGCAAAATGAAAAAAGGCCAGCTATCGTACGATGTGAGCTGGAGCGCTAGGATGCATAGTTTGCACGAGTGCACGGCTCGTCGGATTGCACAGCAGTTGCTGCCTAGATTGAATCTATTATCGGAGAAATTCACATGTAAATTAGACAAAAAAAGATCTCCACCATCCATTATAGTGGGTCAGATTGTAATGACTTAGATTAAAAGAAACGAAAACACTTGTGAACGGGAGTCCGGCTCCTCCGGACTCCCGCGCCATGCGCCCGTTTCGCGCGGGGAGCTGTACTGTGCCGGCAGCAGGTGGGTCCCACACGTCATTTTTTCGGTGACCATAATTTTTGACTGGGTACTCTAATTCACAAACCGTTTGCACCACCGTGTTCCCCATATTTTTACGAACAAAACAAGATATATGTTGCCATATAACTCTTCAAACACACCTGATGAAACTTGGGTTTCGCCTACTAAAACTTGGGTTTGGCCTACTGAAACTTGGATTTCATATTCGTTAAACTTAACGAACTGTCAAGTTTCTGAAGGGAATATGCCCTAGATCAATCATGAGATGATTGTGTAATAGAAGAAGGCTAGTGGGAGCGCACCTGTGTTTCTGGTCCTGTATGTAGATGACATACTGTTGATCGGGAATGATATTTCAATGTTAGACGTTGTTCAATCTTATTTGAGAAAGAGTTTCTCAATGAAAGATTTGGGAGATGCGGTCTACATTTTGGGGATAAAGATCTATAGAGATAGATCGAGAAGGCTAATTGGGTTAAGCCAAAGTACTTACAATGACAAAGTCCTAAATCGGTTTGCTATGCAGAACTCGAAGAAAGGATTCTTGCCAATGTCTCATGGTGTAAGTCTCAGCAAGACTCAGTGTGCCTCGACGCCTGATGAGCTAAAGAGAATGAGTGCGATTCCATATGCCTCCGCTATTGGATCCATCATGTACGCGCCCTGATGTTTCATACGCTCTAAGTGTTACGAGCAGATACCAATCGAATCCCAGTGAATGTCACTGGATAGCTGTAAAGAACATCCTCAAGTACTTGCGAAGAACTGGGGAGATGTTTCTGGTTTTTGGAGGAGAGGAGGAGCTCGTCGTAAAGGGTTACATCGACGCTAGCTTCCAAACCGACAAGGATGATTCGTGTTCGCAATCCGGGTTTGTATTCTGTCTCAATGGTGGGGCAGTGAGCTGGAAAAGTTCTAAGCAAGAGACAGTAGCTGATTCCACGACGGAGGCCGAGTACATTGCAACTTCTGAAGCAGCTATGGAGGCGGTTTGGATTAGAAAGTTTGTTTCTGAGTTGGGAGTTGTTACTAGTGCTTCCTATCCAGTAGACCTCTATTGTGACAATAGTGGTGCTATTGCACAAGTTAAGGACTCTAGGTCTCACCAAAAGTCCAAACACATACTCAGGCGATACCACCTGATCAGAGAGATCATCGAGAGAGGTGACGTGAAGATTTGCAAAGTGCACACGGATCTAAACGTGGCTGATCCGCTGACAAAGCCCCTTCCACAACCCAAGCATGAGGCGCACACAAGAGCCATGGGTATCCGATACCTGCATGATTAACTCTAGTGCAAGTGGGAGATTGAAGGGAATATGCCCTAGATCAATCATGAGATGATTGTGTAATACGTCTTTGTTCATGTACTTTTCGATAACTAGCTTATCAGGTTCCATGAATAATGGTCATAACTTTGTTCATCAAGTATGACTTGGTTGTGAGACACATTGTTTGTATGACATTATTCTAAACTGATCCCTGATCCAGAATCATTATGAGGAGCATTAATGATTGATCAGCACATATATTGATTGATGGTACTGTTTCACATACCATAGATATTGTGGATATCGAATCAATAATGTGGACACGTGTTAGAGAATACGGATGGTTGGATTGACCTACTCCGAGACACTGCTGAGATTGTTATCTTAGTAGTGCCATCAGATTGTTGTCTCGAGTGATACACCTATATGGTCCTTAGACTTGAGATCATCATAGAGTCCCAGCATGCGTAGTTGTATACTTTGGGGTTATCAAACGCTACTCCGTAACTGGGTAGTTATAAAGGTAACTTACGGGTATGCCGCGAAACATGGCGTAGGGGTGTGATAGATCAAGATGGAATTTGCCCCTCCTCGATAACGGGAGAGATACCTCTGGGTCCCTTGGTGTGGATGGATAAGGAAAGTGCGCGGCCGTGCCAAGGTGACTAATTGTTAGTCACATCTTATATCCATTACACGGAACGAGTGAATAGGTCGAGCTATCACAAGGGTGGCACATATCTTGCCTTGAGCTTGACTGGTGTCGCGTGGCAAAGGGATCGGTATGTCTGCTGCGTGTATCAAGGTTCACCGATGAGATCATTTCTGCATTCGGGGTCAATATGTGTTGCTAGATACCGCTATTAATCTGTGGACTGGAAACGGGTTTTCGGGTCCGCGGCCGACTTGCACATGAACCTAACGGGTCACACACTTAACGGTTTGGAACATGCTTAACGGATTCACTTCTGTTAATGGGTTTTGGCGCGTGGATATGGATCCGCGTAGGAGATAGAGTCCTAACGGGCCTTCTAGTGTAGAAGCCCGTTAGCACGTCTATATAAGTTGGAGGCCAGGGGCGGCGCGGTAGAGAGTTAGATGTACTCCACCCAAACCCTAGCCGCCGCACCCCTCCCGCTCCCGAGGAAACCCTAGTCGCGTGACGTGGTGCTAGCACGCCGGCGCGCGACGTTCCACTCCTGGACGTGTGGATACCTTAGAGGCACTGCCGCTCTCGCGGACGTGCTTGCTGATCGGCGACCTCTCCACGAGCTTGGGCGACCTCTCCCCGAGCCCCGAGCACGGGCGACCTCTCTCTCCCCGAGCACGGGCGACCTCTCCACGAGCTTGGGCGACCTCTCTCTCCCCGAGCACGGGCGACCTCTCCACGAGCTTGGGCGACCTCTCCACGAGCGCGGGCGACCTCTCCCTGGCACCGGCGACCCTCGGCGAAAGGCCATGCGTTGATCGGGCGTGTCGACTACTTCCTCTCGTCTGAGTCTTCTTCCGCTGCATCCGTGCGTCGAGGGTAACGATCCATGGTCCCCTACTTACATGTTGATCCTGGGTTTGCGCGAAAATTTTGATTTTCGGCTAGCGTAGCCTGCGCGTTCCCCATCAGTTTCATCAGGTTTAATGCAAGTTTCATCAAGTTTCAACAGGTCTCATACAAGTTTTTTCAAGTTTCATCAGATCAATTCAACTTTCAACAGGTTTCATCCAAGTTTCATCAGGTTACATCCAAGTTTCATCCAAGTTTCATCAGATTTCATCAGCATACGGCTAAGTTTCATCAGCACACGGCCAAGTTTCGCTAGTATAGGTGTAAGTTTCATAAGTGCCTCCTAGGTTCACACAAAAAAATTGAAAAAGTGAAAAATCAAAAAATTTAAAAAATATTCAAAATGGGTTGCTCTCGATTTTAGAAGAATTATGAAATTTATTTCACGCATTTTGAACACTGTTTAAATTTTGTACAAAAATCAGAAGTTTAATTGAAATTTTAATCGATCGATCAACTAGCAACTACCGGCTTCATGCATGCAAGCGGGAGACACGGGGTGCGTTGGTCCGGCGCGCTGGCGTCCGGACGGACGTCCGGATGCTGGCGCTCGCCTAAAAGAAAATATATTAGTAATTTGTCATAAAAAAATAAAAACAAGAATATGTTAGATTGAAAAAGAGTCAAAATCAAATAAAAGTACATAAATTTGAAATAAAATAGAAATAAGAATCCATGTGAAATTGAAACAAATTGACCATGTCAAACACAATGAAAAAATTATATAATTTTGAAATAAAAAACAATAGTATTAAGAGTCTAAGTCAAATTAAAACGAAGTGTCCATATCAGATGCAATTAGAAAAACAAAAATTACATAAATTCTAAAGTAAAAAAAAGAAATAAGAGTACATGCCTGATTAAAAGAAAGACTCCATATCAGCTTAATAAACAATATAATTTACATAAATGCAAAACTAAAAAAAGGAGAAATATGAACCCATGTTTGGACTAAAAATAAGTGTTCATACCAACAATAATAAAAGTTAAATAAAATATATTCAAAATAATAATAACAAAACAAGTCTGTATGAATTAAAAATTTAAAACTATGCATATAAACAACACAAACAACTAAAATTATGAAAATTCAGTGTAAACTACGGAAAAATATTTCCTATCAACTATAAAACTAGAAAAAAAGAGTTAATATCAATAGGACAAAAAAATAAATACTAGAAAATGGCAATAAAGTATCCACCTCTATTATAGATAGGACAAGAGTTCATATCAATTATAATAATTTATTATTATGTAGTTAAAATAGGAGCTAACAGAATTACCATGTTAATCATTGAAATTTCTATCTACATCATTGAGTACACTAAAGCTAAATTATAATGGTTTGGCAAAAAAGAGAAGCTATTAGAAATTTGGAATAAAATCAATAGAAAAGTAGTGGGTTTTAGATTTAAAAAGAATTCAAACCAGCTGCGTAGAAAAAGATTAATTGTATACATGCCATTCTTAAGTTGTAAAATTGCATGACATGTATAAAAAATAAAAAGGAGTCCATATCTATCAAATATATAAAAATAATAAGTACTAAGAGCCGCCAAGTTAACTCTAAAATATTATAAATTCTTGCATTGGTCCTAATGTGTTAAAATTCTCAGAGAAAAGAAAGATATAAACGATTGATTATATTAGAGCTAGATTATAACAATTTAAATCCAATAAGATTGGATGCCAATACGACACAACTAAAATGACTAGAGGATAGCAATATATTGAACTATTGATAATTAAATTGTCTATGTTTAGACAAAAAGAATTCAAATTTGAGAATAACAAAATCACAGATAGCATGATTAAAAGATTAAAATGCATAGCAAAGGTAGTAGAAATATGGAGCTATCAATACAAATAATAGAAGATTAGATAGAAAACTTAGAGGCGATAGAAAATAGAGAGGTATTTAATTATCTGCTTTATCTTCTTGCTTGATTGTCTATGTTTTTAGGTATTTATTTAATCTAATCTATTATATATATAAAGGAGGGAAAAAAGAAGCCACCACGTTCGTCCACATCATCCAAATTATTTCAGCCATCCGATCAACGGTGGACCAAATTATAACGGCCAAGATCAATCAAAAAAACTCTCACATAAATCAAAAAAAAATAAAAGATCTATGCCATTGATTTTGTGGGACCGGATTATAACGGCTTAGATTAAAAGAAGAATATTACAAATTCGGATTAAATACTAAAGATGATATAATATGGCCAAGATCAATCAAAGAAATTCTCACATAAATCAAGAAAAAAAAAGATCTATGCCATTGATTTTGTGGGGCCGGATTATAACGGCTTAGATTAAAAGAAGAATATTACAAATTCGGATTAAATACTAAAGATGATATAATATGGTTATTTTATCCGTTCAATCAACTGTGGGACCAAATTATAACGGGATAGATTAATCAAAGAAAAAAATAAAAGATCTATGCGGGTTAGATTAAAAGAAAATATTAGAAATTCATATTAAATATTAAAGTTGATATAATATATTAAAGATAAACTCTAAATCCGATCTAATATGTTAGAGATAGATCACGATTTCGAGATAAACGCTATATACCAAAACAAATCTAGCCTCGCAAACCCGCGGACCACCTTGCTCATTATTTAATTACTTGATCGACATGCCAATTTTTTTTTAATAAAAAAGAGCAGTGGACCTGCCGTGACCCGGCGTGCAAAGCACGGCGACGCCGGCGAGAGGAGCAGGCAAACCGGAGTGGCAGCCCGAAGGGTCACCTCACCTGATCAGCCTCGGCGGGCACAATCCAACGCGGCCGCCCTGCACCTGCACGCTGGCCGTGGAGGCGGACGGACGTGCCGAATGGACCGCGCGCGCGCGCGCGCGCGCCGCGAGACTTCGGTCGTGTGGCCAGTCGCTCGCAGGGGCGCAGGGCAGCATGCAGCAGCAGGAACGAGAGCTTAGCAATGCCGATGCATGCAGCTAGCAACGTGACCGAGACTCCACCCTTTCTGACCCGTCCCTGTCCTGAATCCCATCCCCTCTCTCCCTCTCTCTCAAGCGTGCACTGAGCCGGAGGAACCTGCGTCTTTTTCGCACTGTCAAATGCCATCCAATCCACGGGAATATTTTGGAGGCAAGAAAATCACGGTCGTGCTGCCATGCGAAGTCCAATCGCTCAGCCTTTGTCGTGAAAAGTTGGATCTGCCGGTGCCCGGAGGTGCAGCCGGCCTAGCGCCTAGCGCCCCGGCTCGTAAACCTCGTTCAGAGGTCGGATGCTTTTTAGCAGAAGAAATACAAATACGGGGTCATCGAACTCGGTTGGTTACCTGTTAATTTACAAATTTAGCAGCTAAGATCACTTGACGAATGTCATCAAGAATAGCGCTAAGAAACACGAGCACAAAACGTTTTATATAACGGAAGATCGTTGAATTACGCTCTAAGTCACAAGTGCCAGATGATTGCCATGATGATGGAGCTAGCCCCTATGTGTGTTAGAGCATTCCCAACATCCCTTTTATACCACCCTGTCAAACACTATTTATAAAGATATGAATAGTGTTGTACAGGATGTTTAGAGTAGAATCAAACTTATCAATTCCGTTCCGTTTCAGTCGAAACGGGCGAAACGTTCAATTCCGTCGTGTAAAACGGAACGGAAAGAACTATTTTCAATACCGACCACCATTCCGATCAATATCGGCCATTTCGGTCGGAATTTGCCATTTCGGGCTGAAACCAACGTTTCATCCAATCCGGTACCGGGCCAAAGAGAAAAAGCTCATCACAAGTTCACACCTTCCCTATGACTGGCTACACACCAACACACGCATGCCTCTAGCCCTCCGATCCTCCAGGCTCCAGTCCTCAACCCTATGGCGATGGCGCGACATGCTGGTGACACGGCGGCGGGGAGAGAGCGCATAGGTCGGCAACGCGACGGTGCGGTGATCCAGCGACGCGGAGGTGGCAGCGTGTAGGGCTACGGCGCGACGCAGCAAGGCGGCGCGGCCGGACTGAAGGTGAGCGGTAGCGAGTCAGCAACGGTGGAGCCTTGGTAAGAACTACAACAGGATTTAGATTTCTCCTAGACTTGTGATTTGTGAACCCTAGTATTGATCATGGATGATTATCCCCTTTCTCTAATTCATGACCTCATCATCTACATCCGGATCTGATTCATGTATTATGTGAATGGTTTATGTATGTCAATGTAAATTTTAGTAAACATATTCATGTGCATAATATTTATTTTATTATATTGAAAAATCCGGAACGGTACGTCGGAATGGACTGGTATCGGAATGTTCCATTCCAATAGGAAAAGCGGAATGGGCACCGGAATGGAATCGACAAGTTTGCTTAGAATGCCTTGAGTGATCTCAGACCACCAACCCAAGTGGTCATCGTAGGTAGATCAGGAAGCAAGGTTTAATGGGACAAGGTTGAAATCTTGAGCCACACCTTGCAAGATATGGCCGCTGAAGCTACACTCTAGAGATGACAAAAGTAGCGGTTGGGCATGTGCCTACAAAGCAAGGCATCAACAGTGTAAATACGGTTGTGCAACAGTAGTTAGGCAAACAACTTGCGTTTTGAAGGTGCCCAAGGCTTTGAGATGAGCTTACAAAGGGGGAGAAGTGCTTTGCACACAAACTACAAACGATAGGTTGAATTGGCTAAGAAGGTCTTGGACTGGTAGAGACGCCACATAATTTGGTCCAGGGAGTTCGGGGTCAAGTGGACTTGCGAGATCAAGCTCCAAAGATTGACGAACTCTAGTAGCATAGCCGAGGTAGAGTGTGGGCGAAGATGTGAGAGCCAGCTGCTATTGCACAAAGCGTTGGCAGCAGATTTGTTCTTCTTGACTGACATGATGAACAATTGGGGGTGATGTCTCTGGGGGTTCTTCCACCAAGTCAACTATCTGTCTAGAAAGATGTTGAGTAGACATCACTAATAATTATTGTAATAGCCATCTAGAATAGGTAAATGCCACTTGGGGTGCAAGGAACGTTGATGCCAAACTATGGTCCGGGGCTGAAGACTTTACTCATTTAAAGCCAACGTAAAAGAAGGGCTCGTGCAAAGAAAGCAAGGTTTAAAACGTCCAAGCCACCATGCTCAATGGGTGAGCATACAAACTTCCAGTTGAGCCTATGGTGACCATTAGTCCCTGAGTTAGAACCATTTGCTTGAGGACGGAAGTTGGTACAGCGATAGCTTAGAGCGTATACATGGGCATGGTTGATAGAATAGACTTGAGCATGGTGACACAACCTCCTTTCAACATCAAAGGACCTTTCCCACCTATTAGGCGGGTGGAAATCTTGTCGATGAGCGGCTGGAAGTGAACATGGTGAAGCTTCATGATCAAATGGGGAAGGCCCGAGGAAGTGAACATGCTTCGTTGAAAAATTAGAGAGCACCTGGTCTAGGTCGATGCCATCACAATTGATGGGAATGACTGGCTTTTGTCAAAGTTGGCGCGGAGGCCGGAGACATCCCCAAAGAATTGGAGGATGCTTACCTCACCATTGATTTCTTCTGCGACCGGGCAAATTAGATGGCTGCATCATCCACATAAAGAGAGCTATGAAGGTTGGCACCAACTGAAGTGGCTAGCTCAAGGAGTTTGTGGAGGGGTTCAATGACAAGGTTAAGAAGGAAAGGGGAGAGGGAGTTCCTCTGTCGAAGGCCACGGTGGTGCGGAATGGGGCACCAAGCACCATTTAAGAGCATGCTGGACGAGGAGGATGATAGACTAAGGGAAATCCAATCCCTCCACTAAGCTTCAAAGCTGCGTGCACGAAGGTTGTCCAAAAGGTAAGGCCAGGAGACAAGTCAAATGCTTTAGCTAGGTCGAGCCTGAGCAAGAGCATTAGGGTGCCAGAGCGATGGAAATCATTAGGCTTGCTCTGGACAAAGAGGAAGTTGTCTTAAATATTAGGCTTTTTGATGAAAGCCCTAGCTTTGGCAGGGCAAAATCAGCTCATCGTTGAAGGTGGCTAGACGAGATGTAAGTAGTTTGGAAAGAGTTCCCAAAACTATGGATAAGGTTGATGGGCCTGAAGTCAGCAGCAGAGATAAGCTCTACCTTCTTGGGGAGAAGGATGATGTGAGCGTTGTTGGGGAGGGGGAGGGTAATTTGATACGATTGAGGTCGTAAAGTTGTTGCAAAGCTTTCCGTAGGTCCAATTTACAGGTAACTTACGGTTTAGTTCAGAAATAAAAAGATTGGAGCTCTTGAAAAGAGATTTAAAAGACTAAAAAGTTATTTAAAATATATCTTTGAGATATCCAAGGAATAAAAGATACTACAGATGATGTGCAAAACATAATAATTTCTTCGCTCAACATGGAAAAAAGAGGGCCTAGTGATCTTTCTTGACAAGCTACGTCCCACGCGAAGATCTCCGAGCGCAGTGCTGATTCCGTGGGAGAAACGCGCGATTTCGTAGTGAATTATACATGGCGCGGCCCGGTGCGAGTGCCCGATCGACGCCGGCGAGGACTTGTGCGTGCGTATGCAGCCAGCGAACGCATGAAAGAAACGGGACGTGCATGCATGTGCTGCATGCACCGTCGATGCGTACGTACGTGGGGTGATTTGTTCCGGACGCGATCTCCCTCCATGCGTCCCATCAATGACGGCATCGGCCTCTCCATGCATGCAGCCATGCATGCTCCGTTTTTCCCGCGTACGTGCACATGCCGGCGTTGAAGCTAGATAGACAGGCAGATCGGCTTGCTTGATAATGACGAGCATTTCTGCAGGGCATGCAGTCACCCATCCATTGTCCATGGACGTCGTCAATCTCCATGATCCAAGCATGAATGCCATTGTTTCCTCTCCGTCTCTTCAACAGAGCTGACAAACGCGCGCGCAGAGACGAGAGAGCTGAGGAGGGATAGAAGAAAAGAAAGGAGAAGAGAAGAGCAGAGCAGAGGTCCTATATGCTCTGTGATTTGTGTTTTGCCTCTTGGCTATAGATGTAACGCGAGTGACGACCAAGTTATTTTGCTGTGACATACATGGGCTATTGCTCTTTCTCTCTATGGGCCTCTTACAATCATCCTTTATTAATTAGTATGAATGGGCCGTAATGGGCCGTACTTTGATGGTTGGATTATTTGCTGGATCGACTTCATTTATAGGCCATTCGACGACGCACATTGTTCCTCCTCGTATTTGACTGGTACTCATTGTTTCGGTAATGGGCTACTCATTGTTTCGGTACTTCCGCCGCTGCTCGTCGCCTCCTCGTATTTGAGTATTTGACTGGTCCATTCAACGCCAGCGCCCAGCCCAGACGCCTCAAACCCAGACCTAAAATTACACGTCTCTACCACTTACCAGAAGCCAACGCCAAGCCCGTCGTCTCGCGCCATCGCGTGTTCCTCTCCAGCACCACCGACCCTCTCGGCCTTGGCACCAGCCAAGCTGTCTCTGTCACCACCACCGCGCGGCCCGTCTCTTCGCCAGCCCGCGGCTTCCCGGCGGCCACTCCGCTCGCGGACCAGAGCAACCGCAGACGACGGCGCTGCCGGGGCGGCCGCGCCGGCGCCGGAGAAGGAGGAGGGCGAGAGGAAGGAGAAGGGGAGGAAGAGGTGCCTCAGGTGCGGGTGCCTGTACCTGGACGCGGACAACTCCCCCACCGCCTGCGCCTTCCACGGCTATATCACAGGTACGTAGGGCGCACTCACTGTCTCCCCTGTCTCACTGGCTCACTGCACCAGCTGAAGAAATATGAAATATATATATCTCCTGGGCTTGTGGCTAGCTATCAATCTTGGCTTGTATGTGATGGATGCAGGCGAGAAGGGGTTGTTCTCGCTATCGCCACCGCACCAGGGCGTCGACGGCGAGTGGAGCGACAAGAGCGGCGCATCGTGTACAGGTGGAACGACGGCGGGAGCCGGCCCAACACCGGGCGGGGCAACTGGAAGGGAAGGTGGAGCTGCTGCCAGGAGCGCGAGGAGGGCGCGCCGCCGTGCCGCCGCGGCTGGCATGTCACCTACGACGACGGCTTCACCCTCTTCTAGTGAGAGCACCAAGGTATCACAATTACTTGCGAAAGTTCCTTGATTAATTTCGGATACGGCCGTACGGAGGTGCCTTGAGTTTTCGGGCCATGGGCTGATTTTCTAAAGCCCAAAGTGTCTATCAGGCCCAGAGTAGAGAATGCAGCCACGGTTAAAAAAAAGGCCCTGCAGGCGCCTCCATTGAGTATTTGAGTCCCATCTCGCAGGCAAGGTGGAAGACCAAGGTGGACCCCGCCACTGTCCCCCCACCCCCCCCCCCCCCCCTTTTTTTCCCTTTTTATTTAAAACTGAAGGGGACTATTGATACAGAAGAAGATAGCAACATTTTTCTCCGTGGCGCCGGCCTCATGTCATCCAAACTCATAGACTACTGTGAACCAAGACCATCCTGAATGTGATCTTTGCCTTGAAGCCACCTCAACCATCCAAGAGTGATTCGATGGTGATCTCAACTTCTCGCTAAATATCGTGATACCTAGAACTCTTGACCTATACTCCCTCCAGTTCACAAATAATAGACGTTTTAGCTTTGTCCAAAGTCAAAGTTTTGAAACTTTATCCATCGATAATTTTTAAACTATTTTGATTGAGTACATAAAATTCATATGTATAGATTCGTCTCGAAAAGAACTTTCATAATATTATAATTTTAGTGCATTTTGTAAATAAATTAGAATGGTTTTCTATGGTCAAAGTTGCTTTTTGGAGACCGTGTCAATGTCCAAAACGTCCATTATTTGAGAACTGGAGGGAGTATAAAAAGGGAATGACTCTCTCTCTCTCTCTCTCTCTCTCTCTCTGTGTATATGTGTGCGTTTAGACAGGCTCTCAACGCACATGCCTTTATAATACACATGCATGTAATTCCACTTTCGTAGAAATATAAGACTGGACGTAAGGCTGTTATCCTGGTTGTGGGAGTCCGAACTAGTTAAAAAAATGGTTGTGTTGTACATTTGAGGTCAACGCGAGCTCTTTGTCCCATGAATTCCTAGTACAGTGCGGAAAGAGCCCCGTTGATCTCCATTTCAACAAAATAAGCTCAACATCTAGGTACTCTAATTCTTGACTGTCAACAGCTGGCACCGTCTGTGGGGACTCGACTACTCCGCGTCGAAAGCCCTTGGGGATGGGAGTTAGCAGTGGAGTCTTAGCACAGGTCGTCCGTGGGGCATTTCCCCTACCGGAGAGGGGAAAGGCTCTCGTCCAAATTTCGTGGGCACTTAATCTATGGAGACACGCTACGTCATGGATATAAAAAGGGAACCACTTTTCACTCCCTGTTTCCCTTGCTTAAAGAGAGAGAGAGGGGGGAGGGAGAGAGAGCTTGACTCCACACCGGGAGTCGAAGCCATCCGGTGTATGTTGTTTTCCGCTAAGCACGCGCACCGTTACTCGAAGCTGCGGCGCGGCTGTCAGCGGACCTTGTTAGGAGAGGGGCCCGTATTGCTTCCAACGCTACTTGTCGAGGACTCAGGTGGTAAGGCCGGTGGAGCCCTTGCCGTAGGCTCAACCATCATGCCTCCGGTGGAACTACGACATTCAACATATCACTTTTTTCCTCGAGCGCGGCCTATGTTCAGCATATCACTTTTGAGTCTGTCCCATGCATGGATGAACTTTGCACAGGGCATGTCTCATTTTCGTTTAGCTCGACCTAGGCTCGAGAGATCTTTTTTGAGTTCGTCCCACGAATGAACTTTGCTCGAGGGACGTCACCATTTTCTTTGAGCAAGTAATATGTTCAAAAGATCACTTTTGAGTCTGCCCCAGGCATGAACTTCTCTCGGGGCACATCCCATTTTTCCTTTAGCATGACATACACTCAAGAGATCACTTTTGAGTCCGTCACACGCATGAACTTCTCTTG
This sequence comes from Raddia guianensis, assembly GCA_036346415.1. Taxonomy (NCBI): domain Eukaryota; kingdom Viridiplantae; phylum Streptophyta; class Magnoliopsida; order Poales; family Poaceae; genus Raddia; species Raddia guianensis. The sequence continues at coordinate 23,854,271 of CM070542.1, read as the reverse complement.
GGGAACGCCTAATTTTTCTTTGAGCACAACCTACGCTCAAGAGATCATTTTTTTAGTTTGCCGCGCGTATGAATGTTGCTCGTGGTGCGTCTTATTTTTCCATGAGCACGTCCTACGGTCAAGAGATCATTTTTGAGTCTGCCCCGCGCATTAACTTCTGTAAGAGCGCGTCTCTTTTTCCTTGAGCACGACATGCTCAAGGGATCACTTTTGAGTCCGCCCGCGCATGAACTTTGCTCAGGGCGCGTTTCATTTTTTCTTGAGCATGTCCTACACTCAAGAGATCACTTTTAAGTCCGCTAGACTACCTTTTTCTGTTATGAGCGTGCGCTTCAATCCCTCATGGCCAAACTTTTTTTGAACATGTGTTTTTATGTATGAAATGCGATAATTACAAGCTCACCTCAGTTGTCACACTTTGGGCGCCTAATCACCGTGGAAGAAGTGGCAGCGTGATTCCACTCGTGCTCGGCCAAACTTCCTTTATACACATGATTCATGTCCGAAATGCGACAATTATGAGTCGCCTCGTTTTTTAGTTCTTTGGGTGCTTAATCACCACCCAAGAAGTGGTGACGTGATTTCTACGGTGCTCAGCCAAACTTCTTTTGGGCATGTGATTCTTTTCTAAAATGCAACAATTATGGGCTTGCTTCGTTTATCAATTACTTGGGTGCCTAATCATCTGTTGGGAATTGACGATCTATGATTTGGGTCTTTTCCTTTTATTCCTGTGTGGATGTGATCTATGTTTGTGATGTGGGTTTTTTCCCCTTTTCTTCTATGTGCGGATGTGGAGCTCGATGATGACCCTTTTTACCAATTTGTTTTGTATTTTTTTCAGTTTGGAGATAAGCGGAAAAATGGTTCTTGTATACTAAAATTTTCTCTTTTTTACTAAAGTAATAAAATCTGAGTTTGGAGACTGGAACAAATGCAAACAACAACAAATTGTGTGTTCGCAAACCTATGGTGTTTTTTCCAATTAGTTTATATAAATTTTCCACAATTTTTGGGTGTGAAATTTTTTGTTGTTTTGAACTGAAAACTATTCTTTTTAAATAAGCGTGCACTTAATAATGTTATTAGGTGTGTTTAGAGCTTGTGGTGAAGATGCTCTCACGAAATGGGTTTCTAGCACCTAGGATGTAGCTATGGAATATCCACTATAAAACCCAGATATCTGCTATGTTGCCCGTGGCACAAATGCACAATCGAGCCGCTCGGTGATGTGCCACATGATAAAAAGATATCCAGATAATATCTAGGTGGATATGGCCTCGCTGGTTCTCAACTCTCATGCTTTCGACCTGAGGATGATTCGCGTCGATAAAGACGGCCTATGAAGGTATACCATCGAGCTAGCTAGCTCCTTGACCTGTCACTCACTCACTCCAGTGCGGTGGTACTGGACCTCATCCTTTCGGGCACTGCCCAGGCTTTTTCTTTAGGTGCGGCGCGAGAGATCAGGTCAATGACAATCCACTTATACTTATGTGATATAAGTATTTGACTATATTTTAAAACGCTTTGTTGAGATTTTGATTCAAGAATTGGTTTAAATAAGATTTTGATTAGTTTGAAGCGAAAAATAAGTTCACCAGATCCGATCCGTCACCAACTCGTTTTGATGGTTTTCAGGGTTTATCAGACTCCGGTGGAAAACAGTGTCTTAAATAAATGGATTTCTGGTTTCTATATTTCACCGAACTCGGTCTGGTAGTTACGGGGGGCCGGTTCACTTGCAGTTTTTTGTATTTTGGAAGATCTTTTCGCACTCGAAAAATTAATTGTTATACATAAAAAATATTAAGAATTTCGAGACACATTTGTTTTTGTGATGTCAACTTTTTCATCAAAACTACAAAAAAAAAATTCATGCAAAAATTGTTGTTGTGTTGGGAAGTGAATGAAACTGTGTATTTTTATGGGATTTCTTAAATACTTTAATTTGGCATGCATCTAATGAGTAATTCATGATGTAAGTAGAATAAAGTGCTGGTAATCAAGGTAAGTATGAGGCTTTAAATGGACTAACCCACGTGATACAGGTTCATCATGGTCAGCGAGACGCAAACTGCCTGTTTGGGGTTTGAGCGAGACGATCGAACTCGGACTTGGGGGTTACAAGGATGATGCGGATGATAGACTTATGCCGACTAGAAGATCTGAGGCTTGACAAGCGGTCAAGGGCGATGAAAACATATCAGCTAAGTCAGTTCGAACTGTGTCCAAAGCGTGTGGACCTAGAGAAGCGACATGTACCAAGTTGCGTTAGTATGAGGATGGAGTGCGTGATCAAGCTCAACCATTCAGAAGCAATTTGAGTATATCGGCAATTTCTCGTAATTTATCGTGATACCCTAAAGCTCGTGACATATATAAGGAGGAGAGGTATCTTCTCTCACTTGTCACTTGTGAGGGCTGAGATTAGGCGTGTGTAGGCGCACTTGCAAGTGTTTTGTTCACTTGATGTGTTGTTTTAATACCCAACCAAAGTAATATAAATTTATCAAATTTCATCGATCATGTTCTTTCTCCCGTTCATGATGCTTGTTTCTTGATCTTTTTTGTTTGTGCGCAAGTTTCGATCTTTCCATTCTGGTTTGGTTTCTTTGGCGCAAGGATTCAGGAAGTTGGTGTCTTGAGTTGCAATGTTGATGATCCTCTTCTAGGTTGATGTTTTTTCTTTTTATGATTTTCATGCGAATTTTTAGGAAGGATTTTTTCCACCGTGTTTGGCTTTTTTGTAGGTTTTGGTGAGCCGGTTTTGATGCTAAGACATGGTTCCATCAAGGATTGATTTGATCGCCTTTCTCTCATAAGTGCGGCCATAAACTATGTCCTTCTCTAGTCGCTCATCAAGTGTTTGTTATTATGTTTGCAAGGATTGTGTTGGTGATCGTTAGATTCAAGGTTCATACTTTCTAGAGACATTATTATTGGACCTTTTAGACCTTTCTCCTACACATGGACATGATTATAACTTAATTTTCGTTCACGAATACGAAGTGGTTGGACTTTAACCTTGTGCATCATTCATTTTCGTTCAGAAGCAAGGTTCATGTGTTCAACGGATTGCCTATGAGGGGTTTGTGGCGTGAAGAAGGCTTAAAAAATTGTGTGGCTCCCATTCACCTCCTCCTAATCGCCGTAGGTTGGTTCCACGTGCAGCTTAGCGTAAAAAATGTTTAGTATTAAATTCTTTTTGCTATTTGTTGTCCATTTATACTATTCACATGCTAAATGCTTAAAATATATTTTATATTATTGTCCTAAATTTTTTATTATACTCTATACTATTTTCCTAAATTTTTAAATATATTTCAAACTATTTTTTAAAAGTTTTACTATTTTAAATAATTTAATTATTGCTAATCATGATTATATTATAATTAGTCTCGACTAAACATTATTGGCCGTTGACTCTACACTACCAACATTTGAAAAAAAAGGCTCGGGAAAGTACCTGCATGTCGCTGCAGAAGACGACGGGGTGGCCGGTGGAATGGGGCATCTTGAGTGTGGAGGCTGTGGAGGTGGGAAGCGTGGCCGATGGTGGGACTTGATCGGCTTGACGGGAGACGCGTCCATGGCGGCGGGAGACGTCGGTGTGGCGGGAGGCGGCTGGCGGCGGCGGGCAGATGAGATGGCATGGCGGTGGCGGGCGGCGGGGACGCAACCGGCGAGATGGCAGGAGGCGGCTTTGGCGGCGATGGCGAGATGGCGGCTACGAAGGGCGGCGGCGGCGGCGGCGGAGGCGGCGGTACGCTGTGACGGCGCTGCGACGGATCGAAGCGAGGCGGCGTGGGTGGGGACTTAGCGATTTTGCTAAGTCCCCGAGCACGCGTCCTGTATAACTAGGGCGATGTCGACACCAAACCCTAGGCCGTCGACACAACCTCAGATAATTTATAGTATCGATGGCCAACACAAAACCATCGAAACTGTCCTCGTAACGGCTGCCTTAGTGTCGACGGCCATTAATCAGCCGTCGATATGACGAGCTGTGTCGACGGCTTATATCTGGCCGTCGATACTAATCTGGTAGCTGACTGCTCAGTGTCGACTGCATAGGTACTAGCGGTCGACACAGTCGTCGGGGAAGCTAGTCTCGACCGCACCCAATAAAACCATCGAAACAACCTCTCCCGAGGGTTTCCGTTGACTGCCGACGAGTAGGGGTATTAGTATCGACGGCATCATGCCAAGCCGTCGATACTAGTGCTTGTCTAGAGGGCATCCCCCCTCAAAGGGCATCAATGGTCAAACCTCTCTATTTAAATTTTATAAATTTGAAAAACCAAATTTCAAATGTTCAAACTGTTCCATGTTGCTTTCTACTAGGAATTACACACCTAAAAAAAATCAAAGAATTTAGAACTTCCTATGAGGTGACCCCTTTGAAACCAGAAGCTTTCTGGAGAAGTTCACCTGGAGTTTCATATTTCATGTGATCAAAGCAACGTCAGAAATCCCATTTGAATTTAAATTATGTTCATTTGTAAATTTAAATTTATGTTTTTCCTACTATTCAATAATCGATACTGTAAGATCAAGCCTCCCATGGGCTTAATGTTTTGGTAATTGATGCCAACTGGGCCTCGACGGATCGCATCAAGGCTAAGGATGTTATTTGCTAGTTCTTCTATTTTCCTTGTGTGCGTGTCAGCTTCTGGCCCGTCTGGCCCATTGATGTCTGCAAGCTTATCTCTCTGGTTGTACGTCCCACTGAGCACAAGTTCCAGTTCATCTGAGTGAGTTCGAGCGGGTTCTAGAGATGCTAGGTGTCCAGGGTTCGAGAGAGTTCCTGAGTGGGATAGCTGTCCAAGGTTCGGGTTTCTTAGCGCCTAAGTCTTCGAAAGTGCCAGGAAGTCTCCGGAAGCCACTTTCCAGCTGTCCAAGGATTTCTTAGCGCCTAAGTCACCTGAGTTCCCGCCTAAGCCATTCTAAGTTCCCGCCGAGTCCGCAAGTCATCAAAAATGCTAAAAGTCGAGCCCACGGCTGAGTCGAGAGAAAGAGGTGTCCGAGGGTGCCGGAGAGTGGTTTCTATAGAATTTAGGGTCTATCCATTTAGAAATAGGTGGTGAAACTTAGTTAGTTGGATAGCCCTTTCTCTTAGCTTTCCGGAATGCCCAAGATCATAAAAAGCGGATTTGGGAGCAAAAGATATGAATTTTTGGCAAACTCGAAATTTTGAACCTCATAGGACGGCGTCTGATAACTTACAGGACGGCGTCCGATGAAGTACAAATTTGGCCAAAACCTGGTCTGACAGGGTCCGATAAACCATCGGACGACGTCCGACAGAGCACAAATTTTGGCCTAAAACCTGGTCGGACGGGCTCCGATAATCGACCGGACGGCGTCCGACAGTGTACGAATTTGGGACCAAATCTAATCGGACGGCGTCCGATGAGCACCGGACGGGGTCCGATGGATTGATTCGAAACTCGGGAAAATGAATCTGAGCCGTCCATTGTTAGGGTTTCGCCTTGTGCCTATAAATAGGGGCTTGGAGCATGGGAGAAACTTGAGAGAGCCTAATCGAGCAGCCACCCCTTGCCCTAGTCACCAAGAGAGCTCCTGCCATGGTTCCCATCTCCACCTAGGGTTCCATGTGCTTGAGAGATTGAGAGGGAGAAGAAGAGAGGAAGAGGAAGAAGAAAGTGCCCCTACCTCCTCTCATCCATCCCCAAGGTTTGCCCTGTCGGTGTAATAAATACCAGGGTAGGAAGAGTCCTCGAAGGCCAAGAGGCCCCACGCGTCCAAAGGGCGAGCAAGGCCAGTGGCGTGGCGAGCCCCTCGAAGGCCAAGAGGGCCCCACGCGTCGGCCGGGCGAGCAAGGCCCAGTGGCGTGGGCAAGCCTCTCTGGGCGGCGAGGGCCCAGCGCGCCAGCGGAGTGCGTGGTGAGCCCTCGAAGAGAGGCGAGGCCCCACGCGCCAGACGAGTGCGTGGGCGAGCCCCTCTGAAGGAGGCGAGGTCCCACGCACCAGGTGGGGCCAGCGCTGAGGAGGCGTTGCGAAGGAGTCTTGAGCGAAGGTTCCCCTGCTGCGAAGAAAGCGCATTTAATGAGACATCAGCAGCGGATAGGCAATGAAGAAATGATTACCGCTTCTGATGACCTTTGCGGTCGGCGGTACATCCTTGCGGCCTGAAGAATTGGCCGGCAGAGAGAAGGTTTGCTTGAGGAGGCCGCCAGCGTCGGGAGGCAGGCGGGGCCCACCATGAGACTCACCGGTGTATTTGCGGGTCGAGGCCACTGCGAAGCCGCGAGAGCGGCGCCCAGCGCAGCGTGGGCAGCGCACGTTTCGTCTCTTCTGCCGAGTCGTGTCGATGTCTTGAAATCTTATCTTGCCTACCCCTCGGCTCTCTCCATGACCCAAAGCTTGTATAAAAGGGGAGAGAGAGAGGAAGAATGCGTGCACTAGCATTCGTGCATTCAAAGCTCTGTAAACACATTCCCATTCAACCACAATCGGAAAAGAGCTAAGGCTCGGCAGAATAGGACTATTACCCGCGAGAGGTCCGAACACAGGTAAATCTGCGAGTCGCTCCTCGTTGTGCCCGACGCTCAAATCGAACCGAGCTTGATCGAGTTGGCTAGCGATCTAAAAATCGACCAGGTGTGATCCGCGATGGTTGGCGGAGAACACGTCGTCGATGGCGCGCACTGTAGGGGCGCTAGCATCAGTTCAAGCTCTTGACCCTTCTTGAGCGGCGATGGCGGAGCGGCGAGCGATGGAGCGAAGCGGCGCTAGAGCCGCTGCCACGAGTCGGCATGGCGATAGCGATGAATCACCGGCGGTGGCCGCCGCCTAGGGTTGGAACCTGGCGGAAGCGGCCTCCTCGGCCAACCTAAGCGGCGCTGGCCTTGGAGAGTGCACCCGGACAGAACCTCCATGCGGCGAGGCCTTGTTGAGAACCCACGGTTCGGCGACTCGGACTCCCGTGGCCGTGGTTGGCAACAGCCCTTCGTCGACGCCGCCAGCGGCGTGGTGCAAGTTTGGGGCGGGGAACCGTGTTTCGCGTCCTCCGTTCTTTGTTGCCCTCGCACTCCTCTCGCAGATCTCGATGAGGCGGGGCTAAAACGACAAAGCGGCGACCCTACGGGGCTCGGCCGGGCGGCGTCTGAGTGGCCGCGGTCTCCGGTCTCATCTGGAGGACCGCCACTTGTCTGCATGGAGAAGACTGCGTGACAAGCTCGGCGAGGGGCGCGACCGAAGGCCAGCGATCACATTGCCGCCGCCCACGCTGAGGACCAACAAGAGGGCTCCAGAGCTGCCCGGCCAGTGAGGTGGTGGCTTCTTGGCGCCGCCTAAGCGACGGGGGAGGCGGGCGAGACGCGCCCAGAGCGAGAGGCTCCGGCGTCGGGTGCCGCGCCTTTTCTAAGGAGGCTGCCGCGTCGAGGGGCGGAGCGGTTTCGTCCGCCCCCATCGAAAAGTATGACGGCTCCACCAACCCCGATGAGTTTTGCAGATTTATCGACGGTGATGCAGCCGATCGGAGGGTCGGGAAGGTTACGAGAACTACTTCCCGCGGTCCTCACCGCGTGAGCCCGCTCGTGGCTCATGAACCTGCCCCGAGTCCGTGGGGTCATGGAAGGAGCTCTCGGAGCTCTTCGTCACCAACTTCGAGGGCACCTTGAGCAGCCGGGGTAGAAGACGACCTCCACAGCGTGGAAGCGGAAGAAAGGAGAGTCATTTGCGACTATATTGGCGCTTCGGTCAGTCCGCAACACCATCCCCGACATCTCCATCGACGCGTAGTCACGGCTTTCGGGAGGCGCCGAGACCCCAAAGTCAAGAGAAGATGGCCACCCGCAAGATCAAAGCGACGGAGGAGCTCTTCACCCTGGCGCAAGTCGCCCCTTCAGTGAGCTCGCATCCGCCCATTGCTATGTTGAGGACATGCATGGGGAGGCCGGGACCTCGAGGAACCCCGCGGCAAGGACAAGAAGAAGCGTAAAGCGGCGAGACCGGGCAGGTCATGGCCGCCGGCCTGACGACGACGACATGACGCGGCCAGCGCAAGAATGGGCGCAGGCGGCGAAAAAGAGGAGGAGGTCGCGGCGCCCCGTGGTACGGCCCGTAAGGGCGGCCGAGGCGGCGGCTATGGCGATCGTCGTAGCCGCGACGGTCCTCGCGGCCGCGACGGCGGGCGAGACCATCGCCCGTGAGTGGGACGGAAGGCCTTCTTGTCCCATTCACGCAACAACTCCCACGACTTGGCGGATTGCCATGTCGTTAGCAAGATGGTGGACAAGCGAGTCCACGAGCGGCAGCAGCAGCGGCGAGCGTCCGGCGGCGGCAAGGGCAAGGAGGCAGCCCGCTTGGTTTTTAGCGGCGGGCGCGGTTGCCGTCATCCACGGCGGTTGACCACATATCCGCCCCACGCTAGCTTTAAGCGTGCGATGAGAAGTGTCGCCGCCGTGCGGCTTTAGGTCAGCAAAGCGGTGGCGTGGTCGGAGCGACCGATCGCGTTCGAAAGCCGATCACCCACCCGAGACCGCGACCTGGTCATCTCCCGATCGTGGTCGCGCCCACGGTCCGGAATGTAAAGCTAGGCGGTCTTTGGTAGACGGAGGAGTTCCTCAACCTCTGTCGCCCGGGTTGCGCGGCGCTCAGATCAGCGGCGGGAGCTTCGTCCAACGCCCCATTCTTGACATCGCGCCGGGCCGAGTCCGTCCGCCGGGCGTCGATCTCGGTGGCGTTTGAAACTCGACAACTTCCGACCGAGATGCTCGAGTTCGAGGTGGCGGACTTGACCTCCCTACAACGCTATCTTTGGGTCGGCCGGCGTGACCAAGTTCATGGCGGTTTGCCACTATCGTACATGGTGGTGAAGATCTGGGCAGCCGCCCCATCGTTTGAAAGTGGACCGCCGGGCGCTCCGCTGCGACAAGGACGCTCTCGCTTTGGCGGGCGATCGGTGCCGAAGGTCGAAGCTCGACTCAGGAGCTCCTCGGCGAACCGTGCCTCCCGGTTCGTCGCGGAGGTTAACGCGATCTCCTGGCGAAGTCGACCGGCGAACCGTTGGTCGGGCGCCTCTCTTAGCGCCAAATAGGAAGCGCGCTCGTCTCCTTCCTCCGATCTTAACGCGGACGTGCTTGCGTGGCAACCGTCCGACATGGCTGGGTCCCCAGGGAGGTGATTGAGCACAAATTGGCGACGTTTCCCGGCGCGCGACCGGTCATGCAAAAGGTCCGGAAGCAGTCGGTAGAGTGCCAAGAAGTTATCCGCCAGAGGTGGACAAGCTCTTAGGCGGGGGTCGTCCCGATGTCGCCCATCCGGTGGCTCGCGAACCCGTCCTCGTTAAGAAATTCAGCGGTATTTGGAGGATGTGCGTGGACTTCACCGACCTCAACAAAGGCGTGTTCGAAGGATCCGTACCATCGCCCGCGTCGATCTCATCGTCGACTCTCATCGGGGTGCGGCAGTGTGCTACGGATCGTACTCGGGTACCACCAGTTAGCATGGCGAAGAAGATGAAGACAAGATCGCTTCGTGGCGCCCATGGGCGTCTCATCGCTACACAAGGATGGCGTTGGATTGAAGAATCTTGGGCCCAACCTATCGAGGGCCATGCACATCGCTCACCGCCCCAAATAGGGCGAAACACGGAGGTGTATGTTGATGATCTGGTCTTGAAGTCAATAAGGCGGAGGAGTTGATCGGCGACTGGAAGAAACATTCACCAACCCGAGGAAGTCTGCATCAAGCTTAACCTAGAGAAATGTGTGTTCGCCGTTCCGTCAGACAAGCTGCTGGGATTCCTCGTCTCCCGTGAGGAGGATTGAGGCGAACCATGACAAGATCGCGCGATCGAGAACATGAAGCCCCGACGCGACTTGGCAGATCACGGTGCTTGGTGGGTTGCTTGACCTCCTGGGCGCTTTATAGCTCGCTTTGGGGATAAAAGTCTCCCACCGCTCAAGCTCCTAAAGAAGACCAACTTGATTCGAGTGGACGGCGGAGGCGCAGGAGGCGTTCGGCGGTCGAAGAAGTATATCACCTCCCGCCCATCCTGGTCGCCCGGACCCGGCGAGCCGCTGATCCTCTACGCGGCAAACCCCAGCGGTCGGCAGCGGTCTTGGTGGCGGAAAGAGAAGGCGTTCAGCGCCCATTTACTACGTCGGCAAGGTCCTCCACGGCGCTTGAAACAAGGTATTCGACACCAGAAGATGCTCTCGCCGTCTTGTGGCGTCGAAGCTGTGTCACTACTTCCAGGGGCGAGAAGTTACGGTGTTGACCAAGTATCCCTTGCGGGAGATCCTCTTCAACCGCGAGGTGACGGGTCGCGTCGCCAAATGGGCCATGGAGTTGGCGGAATTCGGTCTCAAATTCGCTCCCCGAACGGCCATCAAAGGGCAAGCTCTGGCGGAATTCATCAGCGAGTGGACTCGGCGGACTGAAGCTGAAGACACCCCAGCACCCTCGCCGTGGACTCTCTTCTTGACGGCTCATTCTATTGGAGAAATTTGGGTGGCGTCGTCCTGGTGTCTCCCACCGGTGATGTCGTCCGGCACCTAGTGGTGCTGGACTTCCGCGCCACCAACAACGTCGCGGAATATGAAGGACTGCTCGCCGGGCTCAGGGCGGCTTCGACCCTTGGCATCCGGCGGCTACAAGTAAAAGGCGACTCTCTCCTGGTCATCAACCAGGCGAGGAAGGATTTCTCCTGCTCGGATCCCGTCATGGCGGCCTACCTAGCGGAGGTGCGCCGGTTGGGCGGCACTTTGAGGTTTGGGCCGCGACATCCTCGCCGCGACAACTACATGGCGGATGAACTGTCCCAGATTGCCTCATCAAGGGCACCTGTTCCGGCTGGGGTCTTTGAAGAAAGACTTACGCGGCCGTCCGTCGCAGCCCCCAACTCTGGCGGGGACGACGCTTTCCCTGACGCAGCTCCCACTTCTGGAGGAGACGTCACCAACCCTGCTGCAGCTCCCCGGTTGGAGGGAGGAGGCGGAAGAACTGCTGAGGCGGTTGAGGCGAAACGTCGAGCCAAAGCGGAGTCGTCGGCGGCAATGTCTGAAACGTCGTCACACTCGTCCGGAAGGCGATGGATGGATCCGATCCTAGCCTACTGCGTGATGGAGTGATCCCGGCGATGACGTGTCGGCCGAGAAGATAGCGCGCAAGGCCAGCGCCACATACAGTAGGTGGGGACCAGACGCTGTGGCGCAAGCGGAGTTCTCTTGAAGCGCGTCACTCGGAAGCGGGAGTGAAATTCTCTCGAGATCCATGGAGGCATGCGCGGGAGCCATTCAGAGGCCAGGCGTTGGTTGGGAAAGCTTTCGCCACGGCTTTATTGGCCTCTCGCCCTCGTGTTGCCTTCGAGTGGTGAGGAGATGCGGCGTGCCAATTTCATGCTAAGCAGATCCACCGACCGCCCGGCGCTGCAGACCATTCCACTCTCTTGGCCGTTCGCGATGGGAAATTTGAACATTACAGGCCCGTTCATGGCGGCCGGAGGTTATACTCATCTGTTAAATGCCGCCATCGACAAGTTCACTAAGTGGGTTGAAGCATCGCCGGTCCGCGATCACATCCGCAGCGGCTATCAAGTTTATGAAGAGCATATTAAATGCGGTTCGTGTCGCCAAGCAGAATCATCATCGACAACGGCGCTCGATTTAAAAGCGCGATTTCCAAGATGGTGCGAAGAGTGGGCACCAAGCTATGCTTCGCCTCGCTGGCGCATCCGAAGAGCAATGGGTGGAAGCGGACGAACGCGAAGTACTCAAAGGACTCAAGACAAGGGCTTTCGACCGTCTCGGAGAAGCGTGTGCGCTGGTCAAGAAGTCCCCACGGTGTTGTGGGCGCTGCGGACAACTCCTAACAGGCCACCGCGAGACCCTTCTTCCTCGTGTATGGCTCGAGGCGGTGCTCCCATCCGAGCTCGCCTTGGCTCCCCAAGGTGGCGGCGTTCAGCGAAGAACGGGACCACGACCCGGCGTCGGGGCAAGTAAATCTCTGGAGGAGATCCGAGAGCGAAGCGGCGATCCGGCCGCCAAGTACCAAAGAAGCGCTGCGTCGTTATCAAGCAAAGCGGTGTGTGTGAGAACAACTTGGCGATGGGCGACCTCGTTCTGCATAAAATCAAGCGCAGTCGTAGGCGGCATTGTACAAAGCCATCTTCAATAAGAGATAAGTTACTGTCTCCTTGTGGGCACCGTTTCTTTTTTCGCCTCAAGTCATTAGAAAGCATACATTGAAAGTCGGTAGCGAAAAAAGTACTCAAAGCGGATGGCCCTTAGTTGCAAGGACGAACGCCCGACTTCATGATTAGGCGAGGCGAAGCGGACGGAAGAGCGGGTTCTAGCTTTGGTGTGTCGGCTCGGTCTAGGCAATGCGCCAACAATGCACCAATGACTAGACCACTTAGGAAGCTAAGTTCTCGCCACGCGACGTCGAGTCGGTTCGCAAAGAGGCCATAAGGGTTGAAGTAACCGGATGCCCGAGGAAAAAGCGCTCACTTTCAGTAAAGCTACATCTAAAGCTTTTTGGCGATCGGTGGTTTAACTGGAAAAGGTCTGTTAGAAAACATTCGCCGAAAGTCGGTAGCGAAAGTACTTATGGTGATGGCCCTTAATCGCAAAGGCAACGCTTATAACTTACGTTGGTGCGAGGCAAAGCGAGACGGAGCGGGTTCTAGCCCGGTGTGTCGGCTCGGTTCAGGCAATGCGCCAACAATGCACCGGCGACTAGACCACTTCCGGAAGCTAAGCGCCGCCACGTAATGTTTAAGTCGGGTTGCGAGAGGCCATAAGGGTTGAAGTAACCAGATGCCTAAGGAAACAACGCCCACTTGCGGCGTAAGCGTTGATCTAAAGCCTTCGGTGGCAGTGCCGGTTCGATTCGCAAATTAAAATTGTGCGAAGTTCAAGTGAGACTCACGGCAAAAGAGCAAAAGTTTGTTTGCATTGATAAGGCAATATTTACAAGGCAAAAAACAGGGAGTCTCGCTTCTCCTCCTCGTCTTCATCTTCCGCCTGAGCGGCGCCGCCCATCATGGACGCGTGGCGGCGGCGGTGTCGATTCGCTACTTTGCTCAAACCGTCCGGTGGCGCGAAGGCTCCCGATGGCGGCATCGAGATCAAAGCGGCGTCTCGAGCAAGACAGTTGCCCAAGATGAACGCGCTGCCGAGCGCCTTGGCGACCGTCTTGATCGCCGCGTCCGCAACGCCACGGGGAGACGCGCGAGGGCGGCGGCTCGTCCACGGCGCCCGGCATCTTGCGCTGCCGTCTCCTCCAGCGAGGATGCAAAGTAACACCAGTGGATGCAGGCGTCCCGAAGCCGCATGATAGGTAGTCGCGAGCATGTCGGCGAGGGTTGGGCGCTCGAAGTGTTCAGCGGAGGCCTTGATCTGCTTGGCGGCGGAGGCGGCGGCGGCTTAGGCTGCCGCGAGCCTCATGGTCATCGCCTCGCCAGCGGCGGTCTCTTGGCCAAGGGCCGCGCGCGGCTTCGCCGGCAGATCGCTTCCGCCAAGGCGAGGGCTTCCTCCGCGTCGCCAGCGCGGAGAGGTGCAGCGCCTCGAAGCGCCCTCGCCGGGCGGTCACGGCCGAGATGGCGGCGGCGCCGTGACGCTTGATGGCGAAGGTTCTCGGCCCGTCGCGGCGAACTCTCCGCCGCCATGAGCAGCCCTCCGTCGAAGGAGCGGCGGGCGGAAGGGGGGTGGCGAGTCGCTCGGGCGAGCTCGACGCCAGGCGTCCTGTTCAAGGAGGACAAAGCAGGTTCAGTATGCAAAGCGTGTAGCATGCTAACCCTAATGTGAAATATCGTAAGCGCCAGGAAAGCCAACTGAAGCGGTGCGCCTAAAGGCGAAGCCGAAGGGAGCTCAAGTCGCTTGTTCTGCGGCGGCGGTGCAAGACGGTCGCGATCGCCGCTGCGTGAGCAAGCGCTACGGCAGAAGCACCTGGCAAGAGAGGCCGACGATCGGCCGGCCCGGCGCAGAGGCGCCAGCGTGGGCGGAGCGGAAGAGACCGGCAGCGGCGCCATTCGAAAAATCGCCGCGCTCGCGCGGTGGCGGAGCGGCGGCGGTAGCAAGCAGGCCCGGCGGAGGGAACTGCGGTGGCGGCGAAGCTTCGAGGTTGGAGGCGAGCCCTCTTTGGACTCGTCTCTCCTCCTCCTCGTCATCATCCACGGCGAGGATGAGGCGGCGCTTCCGAGACGCGGTCGAGTCGGCCTTGGCGGCAGAGGTAGCGGCGGCCGCGGAGGCTTGGGCGGTCGCCGGAGGCGATCGCGGATCTGTAGTGGCCCCATGCCACTTGGACCGCAGGACCAGAGACCTCCGTAGAGGCGGCGCACTCAAGTATTGGTTCGCTCCGTGGATCGATCGCGAGAGGGGAGGATGGGCTGAGCGGTGAAGTGTCGACCGGCCGGGTGGGGCGATCGCCCCGCCCCCGAGAACGTCGTCAAGACGTTTCCCTGCGGTTGGATGAACGAAAAAGGAAATCATAAGATTGGCGAAGGAAAGAGCGTACCGCAAGGTCGCGAAATCAAAAAACGCGAGTATTCACCTCCAAGAAGCGGTGCGGGTCCGTCGTTGTCGCCGTAAGTACGCCCAGCGGACGCGCGCCCTCAAGCAAGCGGGCAAAGACGGCGCCGCAAAAAGTCCGCCACCACGTGGGTTCGGTGAGCCCTCGGTGGCGGAGCTTCGGCTGTCTGGCGCCATCATCGCATCCGCATGCCATTGGATCGTCTAGCCGGGCCCCCGGTCGTGATGGGCTCTGCGGGGCTGTCGGGAAGGACAAGATCGTCGCGGCTACCGGAGTCTTCCACATCTGACCCATCGCCGGTGCGTCCTTCCAGTTGGACTTGACCATGGCGGTATGAAGCGGAGGCCTCGCGGGCGCTGAAATAGCGACTTCCAACGCGCTCGGCGCGAGCCGTGTGTGCGAGATGAAGAGTCGGCGCCAGAGCGAAGGCTTGGCATCGCCCCCACGAACATCTCGCAGAGGTGGGCGAAGATGGCAGTCCATGATCGAGTTGGGGAAGGTGCGCGCTGGATCCCATAAAGCGAAGCACCCCAAGAGGAATTTGAGTCTGGCGGGACAAGGCCCGCCGCCATCGCCAGAGAAGGTCACGATCTCCCGGCGAGGACTCGGCATGATGGTGCCGGCGGAACCGGGCGGCGGTCGGTGGCACGAAGACTTCGAAGCCGCGCCACCGATCCTCATCGGCGGTGGAAGCAGCGTAACGGCTCGAAGGTGGTGCGGCATCCTCTGGCGGCCCTTCTGCGCTTGGGAGCCATGGAAAATTTGGCGTGGCGTTGGCGAAAGACTTGGTGGCGAAGAAAGATGGCTCGTGGTGGTATTGATGGAGGCAAGTAGGCGGTTTGAGGACTTAGCGGAAGGATTAGCCGCGGCGCCAAGAAAAGTATTTATAGGCGTGGGCGCGGCGCGACGGTTTTGATTCCGCTTCACGCTGCTGGCGCCATCATTACCTCGCGTTTGGTTTCCGCAGCGGCGCGCGTTCCCAAGGAAGATCGTGCGCAGCGAAGAATCGACGTCTGCGGCCGTTCGCGAGGTTGGGCCCCACGATTAAATCTCCCGCCACGCAAAAGATAACCGGACATCGGTGCGACGGTTCGCGTATCACGGTGGTCCGGGGACTCTGTCGGTGTAATAAATACCGGTAGGAAGAGTCCTCGAAGGCCAAGAGGCCCCACGCGTCAGCGGGCGAGCAAGGCCAAGTGGCGTGGCGAGCCCTCGAAGGCCAAGAGGGCCCCACGCGTCAGCGGGCGAGCAAGGCCCCGTGGCGTGGCGAGCCCCTCTGGCGAGGCGAGGGCCCCACGCGTCAGCGGGTGCGTGGGCGATGCAGCCCTCTCGAAGAGGCGAGGCCCCACGCGCCAGTGGGGCCAGCAGCGGCGAGGCGGAGCGAAGAGTCTTGAACGAAGGTTCCCCCGCCGCGGGCGACGAAGCGCATTTAATGAGACATCACGTGCGGATAGACGGTGAAGAAATGATTACGCTTCTGATGACCTTTGCGGTCTGGAGGGCCGCCTTCGCGGGTACGTAAGAATTTTGACCGGCAGAGAGAAGGTTTGCTTGAGGAGGCCGCCTGCGTCGGGAGGAGCGGCGGGGCCCATTATGAGACTCACCGGTGGATTGTGGCGGGTCGAGGCCACTTGCGGCACGCTGTGGCGGCGCCGCATGCGGCGTGGGGCGTGCACGTTGTCTCTTCGTCGAAGTCGTGTCGATGTATCTTGAGAATATCATCTCGCCTACCCTCGCCTCTCCGCCACCCAAAGCTTGTATAAAAGGGAGAGAGAGAGGAAGAATACGTGCACTAGCATTCGATGCATTCAAACGCTCTGTAAACACATTCCCATTCAACCACAATCGGAAAAGAGCTAAGGCTCAGCAGGAGTAGGACTATTACCCGCGAGGGGGTCCGAACCTGGGTAAATCTGCGAGTCGCTCCTCGTTGTGCCCGACGCTCAAATCGAACCGAGCTTGATCGAGTTGGCTAGCAGTCTAAAAATCTGACCAGGGGTGTGATCCGCAGTGGTTGAGCGGAGAACACGCCGTCATGCCCCTTCTCCCATGGTGTTCTTACCCTAGTTTTCATGGTGGGTGAGAAGGGGTAGTGGGGAGAGACGGTCTCCGATCTTGTACTATTGGGACTTCGCCGTCGGAGAGATCGTCGTCACGCCACGAGCTTCATCAACCGAACGACTACATCAACCGTGCCGCAAACCCACCATCCGTTGGTGGTCACCGCCTTGTGTAGGGGTGCATCCTCTCCATCCGGTGGAGCCACAAGTCCGCCGTGTGTCGGCGGCCACCTCCGAGTGTCGGTGGTGCCAAGGTGTCCGTGTGTCGGAGCCAAATCTTCCATATGTTAGGGGTACCTCATGTGTTGAGGTGAAATCCACCGTGTGTCGGTGGTCGGTGCCGTGTGTCGGTGCCGGTGGGGTGTGAGAGCTCTCGAGTGTGAGAGAACTCGTTTCCGTGTGAAGGTTTGGAGCTCGCCTACCATGTGTTGGTGAAGAGCTACCGCGAGTGGATTGAGGGCTAGGAACGAAAGGGTTCCGACTTCTCTGTGTGAGAAGTTTCCTCAACGGAGACGTAGGTGTTCATGTGTTGAGCACCGAACTTCGAGAAACAACTCGGTTTGCGCCTTCTTGTCTCACTCATTTACTTTCGCATATTGATTTGATCGTTTGCGTATGAGTGCCATCGAGCCTCCTAATAGTCGCTTGTGTTTCATTGTGATCGCTTCTGCAACTAGACTCTAAATTCATCGATTGCTTGTGTTTCTAATTTGACTAACTAAGCAAGCAAATCGTGAGAAGTAAAATTTGAAAAAAGCCGATTCAACCCCCCTCTCGGCCTAGGATCCTTACAGATACCCGCACGCCCGCACTCAACTATTTTTTGAATTTTTTACTACTAAAATTAAAATTCTGAAATTTAAACAGTATTTAGTACATTAATTAAAAAGCTATATATGTTCAATATTCCTCAATTCAAACATTACAAAAATACCTACCTAAAAAATTAACAACATGCAACATTTCTAATTTTTATTTCAAAATCACAGCAATTTTCAACAAAGATTAAAATAAAAATTAAACAAAAGGGAATAGAAAAAAGTTTATAAAATAAACTGTCTCGACGGCTGGATGAAGACCATCGATACTGTTAGATAGTGTCGACGGCTTAACGGTGAACCGTCGAGACTGTTAGACGCCGTCAGGCCACGCAACCTTTCCGTGGGCCTTCCCCAAGCAAACTCGACGGCTGTTTGTGGGCCGTCGATACTGACCTCCTGGTTTGAGTTGTATTGACGGTTTATTTATGGCCGTCGAGACTACGTTACATGTATCGACTGCTAATGTTTGGTCGTCGAATCAGTACTTGGTAGTCGAATCTATTTTCGTTTCCTGTAGTTTTAACCAATGAAAAAATTATAGTAGTATAGTTCAGCCGTTCAAGTAATTTAAAACATGTTAGTTGACTCAACTTTTTGTAAAGTAAACAAAAGCCTTTTACCATAACTGCTGAGGTATAACATTTCATATATATACTCGCTGTCCGTCAACAAACGGTCCAGTTCATGTTTGGTGGATAGGCAGAACTGTTGAGTACTTGAATGGGCCGGTGATCGATCGGGAGGTCCTCTAGCCCATCGACCTGTTGTCGGCAGAGCGTGCACGTTTAATTCAAGCCTCTAATCATGCATGAGCACGACCATCAATCTTCCAACCTCTGCAGTTAGCTAGCTAATCCTGATATTAGCCTCCCTGTCTCTGCCGGCCCAGGTAGCAGCCGATATTTTCCTGGCTCCATGGTCCACTCGCAACGGATGGTAGGGAGGCGCGCGTACGGCTCGTGTCCGGCCGCTGTGACGCGAGCTGGAGGCCTGGAGCTGGGGCAAAGTCGACCCGTGCTGCAGCTAGGAGTAAGGGCATGTTTAATGCGAAGGGACGGTATTAAACTGTCCTAGACGAGCAGAGCTTGATTGAGCCTGTTTTTTTAGAAGTCCAGTGAGCCTGTCTTGTAAGCTCGACCTTGAAGAGGATTGAGAAGAGCTCAAATTATAAGACTCAATCTTGCCTCGAACAAAGGTTGAGCCGTTTAAAAAAATAGTAGAAAATACTATAGAAAAGTTTAGCATGCTCGAGCAAAGGTTGAGAAGAGGAGCCTGAAAAGATATGACAAATCTTAACTTGGATGAAGCTTGAGCCCAAATAGACTTAGTAAAATAAGATTAAAGTTATGAAAAAAACTCATCTTGTTAAAACATACAACTTAGATCCAACTTATTTGAAACTCGAGTCAAGTCGAACATCAGCTTAGGGTTTTTGTTTTTCGACTCGGCTATTCTGTATGCATCTGCATATAGCTAAATTGTGCAGTCGATTTTTCTTCGTTTTTCCAGTCTATTTCAATTGTTTTTAAACATTTTTTCATATAGAAAAAGTATTGCCATTTGTGGAAAAAATGTATCGTTAAGTTTAGACGGTGTAGATGGTGGTGCTCTAGGCTACGGCTGGCGTGTCGACGTTGGATTATTTCCGTTCCATTTTTCATTTCATTTTTGTATTTCCTTTAAAATAAATATATTGTTACTATGAAGAAAATATTGGATTGCTGCGCTTGCACGACGATGGTGGTTGTTGTGTCGTCGGCGACGTCCGTCTTCGCGCCGCCGCCACCATCGCCTCCTCCTCTTTCATCTTATAAGATAAGATCCGACCATTAGAGTATCTCCAATGGGGCCACATCAGCTGGCTATAAGGGCTTCACATCAGTTTTTTGCTTATGTGGAGGAGAGAAGGAGAGGAGAGAGATAGAGACTAGCTCTTAACCAAGAGATAGTCACTAGCGGATTACAAGGTGGACACACACTATTACATGTGGACCCAAAGTAATTCTAGAGACAACACTATAGCTAGCACCATTGGAGATATTGTCTATATGCTATCTCTTAATGCCATGTCATTTTGTTATAGCTAGCACCATTGGAGATGCTCTTATAAAATCGACACGCGTGTTTTGGTTTGGTTTAGGATGGATTTCGTTTGAGTTTCGATGTAGTCTATCGATCGATCCTTGGAGGATGGAGACACAAGTCCACCTTTCATCTCGTCAGACTCAAGCGCGCTGCTAGTCTTTGGGAGAACGGGCCGAGCAAAGGGTGGCATGGGCACGGCCCGGCACGGCACAATTTCTAATGGGCCTGGCCGACACAGCCTGAAATATCGTGCCGGGCCGGGCCTGGAAACCAGGCACGGCGTGCCGCCCGGCCCAGCCTAAATAGAGGCACATGTCAATTTGTTATATTGTTTATGGTCTTTCATTGCTCAGATCAATTTTTGTTCAATACAAAAGTTGTAGATAATGTCGATACGCATCTTTTTTATGTAGATAAGTTTTTCATTTGAGCAATGTATGAATTTATAAAAAATATTTTTGTCGCTGCCTGCTTTTGGGCCGACGACACCGTCCTCGGTAATTCGCAATTTTCGAGGTCTTATGCTGCTCGGATGAATTTGGGTTGAACACGAAAGTTGTAGATAATTTTGAGACGCATCTTTTTTGTATAAACAACCTTTTCATTTGAGTAACATATGAATTTCTAAAAAATCATTTTACCTACTACTTTCTTACTCGCGCCGTGCTTTTGAGCTGTGCCGGGCCTAGATTTTGGCACTCCGTGCCGGCCCGGCACTGCCCGAAGTGCTGACCGGGCCGTACCGGCCCGTTTTGCACCAGCCCGATGCACGACGGGCCTGAGCCGGGCCGACACGGCACGGCCCAACTCCCACCACTACCGCCTGCTACGGCTACGGCGCCGTCGACTACTCGCCTCCTCCCCGGCCGGGAGAATCTGCTCGCGGCTAGCCCGGAGCGCTCGTGCGCACGCGGCCTGCCTGTCCGTTCCTGGTTGGTCACCGCCTATTGCTGATGGGACGGTAAAAAGGCCGCGGCTAGGCTAAGCCGTGACGCGCGCAAAGGGCGACGGGGGCACGGGGCAGGCACGGCCGTGTGATTTGGAGAACACGCTCGGGCCTTCGGGGTCCAGCGATTCCCGGTGTCGACATGCAAATCTGGACAGCACAGGCCGCGCGCATGCACATATATTTTAGTGCTATCCTTGAGCCGTTTGGTCACTGGGTACGTGGACAGCGACATTGGAGACGGGGCGGAAGGGAAGGGTTGGCCGTGCTAATCCAAACAGCTCAGCGGCGAGAGAGCGACCAGAGGAACGGCGAGAGCTCAGCCCGTCCGCTGACGCTACGTCGTTTGGTTTACCGCTTGGGCACTTCTGAGCCAAACTTTTTTTATCTTTTATAATTGTTTCTAAATACCTCAAAAACATCTGTGAAATCTTCTTTTCCGACTTTTAAGACAAGCATCTCCGGTAAAAACGGTAACGAACCGTCGATTCGAATGCTAGAGATGGAATATCTATCGGAAGGAAGAAAGAAATCTTTCTATAATGTATAAAGCACAGAAGTAATTTATAAAATAAATGAGCAAGGTGACCCATGCATTTGCATAGCTAGATTTGTCTTAAGATATAGATAATATATCAGATTAGATTTAGAGTTTATCTCTAATATATATATTAGTTTGCTATATAGAGAGGTTAATCTTGACCGCTAGATTTACATAATAATATCCATATTCAGCGATGTAGATTTTTCTTTTTTCTATGATTAACGTGAGAATTTCTATATTTTTCGATTAACGTGGGAATTTTAGGATTTTAGGATTAATGTGGTGGCTTCGCTTAACTCTGCTTTATATAGATAGATAGATAGTCTTTAGGGAACGTGATCATAGAGAAGAAATTTCAATGTCCGCTAGAGATGCTGGTTATCACCCGGCCGCCCGCCAAGCAACGGCGGTTAAAAAAATAATAAAGAAGCAATTTCCATCACGCGGGAAACGGGCTAAGCGACGACGCCTTCCAAGCTCGACGGCGACCCGGGGCGGCGGTGCGTGTACGTGCCGCCGATGGTTTCGGTTCGGCTGGCTCCCCTGAAATCGTCGCGTTTCCTTCGGGTGGTCAGCTTCGGGCGGCTACGCCTTAGTACGTCCTTGCCTTGCCCGGGTCCAGGCCAGGTGCACCCCACGGCCGGCCGCGCCGTCGAGCCAACCAGCGCCCACGAACCCTCCGTGTCCCAGAAGCTGGCACGTCGCTTGACCATTCTGCCCCTGCACCACACCCCCTTCCCTGGATCCACGAGCCGCATGCCGCCCACGTTTGTTTGCCGTTTCGAGCCGGAGGCCGGGGGCCTTGGCTAGGCTGGCTTTACCGGAAACGCGGCCGAAACCGAGGGCTGACAGGGGCAGCGTCGCCAATTCCTCTCCCGCCCCCGCGGCGCCAACGAGGCGAGCACCGGAAATGGCACGCGCGCGCGTCGCTGTCCCTGCTGCCGCTTCCGCGTTCCCGTCTCCTCCCCAATAAAACCACCACCATTTCCCATTCCCAGCCTCGCCAATTCGTCTCCAAATTCCTCTCCTCTAGTCCTCGGCTCGGCTCGGCTCGGCTCGGTTATCGTCCCGTTCAGCTCCGGTGACTCTTGGGTGCGGCCTCCGGTGACAGCCATGGCGCAGCGCGACAAGAAGGAGGAGCCCACGGAGCTTCGCGCGCCGGAGATCGCCCTCTGCGCCAACAGCTGCGGCTTCCCCGGCAACCCGGCCACGCAGAACCTCTGCCAGAGCTGCTTCTTGGCGGCCTCCGCGTCAGCGTCCTCGCCGCCTTCCCCCTCGTCGCCGTCGTCTTCTTCCTCTTTGTTGCCCGCGGCGTCGGCTCCGGTGGTCGACAAGCCGAGGCCGGCCCCGCCGGTGGAGGAGCTGGCCTGCGCCGCCGTTGACCGGGCTCCAGCGGTGGAGACGAAGGCGACGCCGGCGGCGAGGACGTCGGTGAACCGGTGCACGCGGTGCCGGAAGCGGGTGGGGCTGATGGGGTTCCGGTGCCGGTGCGGTGAGCTGTTCTGCGGCGAG
Source organism: Raddia guianensis (assembly GCA_036346415.1). Lineage (NCBI taxonomy): Eukaryota > Viridiplantae > Streptophyta > Magnoliopsida > Poales > Poaceae > Raddia > Raddia guianensis. The sequence goes on along the minus strand of CM070542.1, from coordinate 23,831,799 downwards.
CACAGGTACTCGGACCGGCACGGCTGCAGCTACGACTACAAGGCCGCGGCGAGGGACGTCATCGCCAGGGACAACCCGGTGGTGCGCGCCGCCAAGATCGTTAGGTTCTGAGAAGAAATGAATTTCTAGTGCTCAAGGAAGGGGAAAAAAAAGGGAAATTAAAGGTGGGGGTGGTGGTGGTGTTATTATGCTGTTCTTCTTTCAAGTGCTTTCCTTTTTATTTTTTTCAATAGAAAATGGGAGGAAAAGATGTGGAAAAGGAATAGTGTAATAATAATTGTGATGCGGTGGTGGTGCTGGTGGAAAGGAGGAAGAAATGGATTGATTCTGAATGTGTATCTCTCGCACTATTTCTTCTCCCTTTTCTCTTTTGCAAAAAAATTTGACGCCTGTCCTTACTTCCATGCAGAACGCTAGCATGATGACTCCTTAACCATGGAAGACATTATCATTGAAACGAGTAGCTTGATTGGCAAACAGTTTGTTGGCAGATGCAATATCATATCAGTCAATTCCACAGTATTTCGTCCAAATTGGGACCCTTCTATAGGGCATTTGATATTTGATATTTCTCCTGGCTTTTGCCATTATCTAGTCGAATTACAGCAGTCAATAGCATGGCGGTATACACATTGAATTAACTCTACTTTCCAGACACAAAAATCTCATGCATAGTAGTAGTACGACTATGTTTAGCACGGACCTTTCTTTTCTCACCGAAAAGGAGGCCTTTCGAACAGCCAAATTATAATGGAATCACAATTTGCCTTTTGTACTTCAAAAAAATAATGGAAACACTGTGGCTGGGCCGTGGCACACGGGTTGCTATCGTGGACGCTACGTGGCCCAACCCAAGTGGAGACGCATGCCACCCCAGCTCGTGATGGCCGGTCGTCTTTTCCTCGCAATTGTTGACTTGTTCTTTGCTCGTCCTCAATTAATCTTGATGTGTCTGCACAAGCCACGAATGAACTATTTGTGATGGTAGGCTATTTGTGTTCTTGTTGATGCATAGAAATTAAGATTCCCTAGGCTGCTCGATGAACAATAATGGTCGGCGCCTTCGTCGAACCAGTGGCACATTTTTTCTTCTATTTTTTTGAGTTGCTAAATGGCGATCGTCTACAGCGGAATAGATTTGTACAAGTACAAACGACTTTTCATGGCTAGATGTGTTACTAAAGACATATTTGATTACATGTGGGAACCTGATTGTGTGGAGTGAGTGATTGACATCACCTGTATCTCGCTACGCTGCCCTGCATCACCTGCTGTTTGGTTGCCTACACGGCCCCAAGCTCCGCCCACCTCCATCAAGACCTCTTTGCCTTTGCCTCCAGAATTGGTCCTCGACAAGCTCGCCACTGGTGGATCCAACCTTCCCTGAGCTTGTCGTGTCCGGAACAGGCATCACCAAGCTTATGGGTTTCGAAGTCGTCGTTGTTGAAGCTCTCTGCGCCACGATCTACCATCGCTGGAGCTACCCGCGACCGGATTCGTCGTGGACAGAGGCACGGAGCTTCCCACGATCGAGAGAGAGGGCCCACAATCGAGAAAAAGGCCGATATGAGTTTTTCTCCGGAGCCAGGCTAGCACTGTGTTTTTGCACTGTGTGGCCCTGACTCCAAAGCTAGCGCAGGCAACCAAATACATGGTGGTTGCATCCAGCGAGTCCGGCTAGCCCGGGTGCGGTCAACCAAACATGCCCTAAGATCCGTGCAAGGATGCAGTGAGGAGGCCATGTTGGCTTGAGATCGACATCTGTCTACGAACATTTTTTAATTTTTTAGTTTCTACTTCATTCACTCCCCATTAGGGGTGGCAATAGGGACATTTCCCGTCGGAGAGTGCTTCCCCGTCCCCGTCCCCTTTCGGATGGCAGGGCCCGTCGGGGAGCCATTCTAGCCAAAATTACATGCTAAGAAAAAAAACACTTATCACCATTTTTTATCCTAAAATCATGTCAAGAGAAAAATATAGAATGAGTATGTTTTGGAGATTTGATTGATGCATATATGAAAATATGGATATAATGGGCTAGATAACATATTTGTGGCCTAACAATTCAAATAAAGTAAACTAATTTCAGGTCCCCAACCGGGTCCTCGCGTGAAAGTTTTTCCCAGACCCCGTCCCCAGCATCTCCTACGAGGAATGTTTTCTTCCCATTTACATCCCCACTAGGGTTAATTTCTCTCAATACCCATCCCCTAATAGAGAAATTTCCACTAAGGGATCGGAGAACGGGTCTCCATTGCCCCGCACGGATCCCTCCGCCGCAGCTGTCGGCCATTGCCAGGTGGGTCTAGGGTCCATCTGCAGTGGCCGTAGGATACCAGTTGCCCATGGTCACCCCTACTCCCCATGTTGGTGTGGATGTCCCTCTCCGCCTTCCCCAGCTCCAAAAAGGCGATGCGAGGTTAGGTGGTTGGATGGGAGGTTGTTGTTGAGAAACCTCGCTACCGGGTGTAGTCCGAGATATAAACGTGGACGATCAATCACAGAGAAAGAACAAATACAGGGGACACAAAGATGTATGGGTGGAGCTTCTCTTTATTATTTCTTAGATCTGTTATACAATGGGTGCTCCACCTCTTCTTTTATAGTGCTGCTTAGGGTTTAGGCCAGGTCCATATGTGGGACCCATCGGGGGAAGCCGCCAGCCGGCCCTAGCCACGCCGTGCCGCGTGTCGGACTAGCCGGGCCGGGCTCCCTTACAGGTGGTTTCCCAACACTCCCCTTAGACTTTGCCAGCGAGATGCATATGCCACATCAAAACTCCATCCAAAAACCCAATGGGAAAAAAGGATTGGAGAAAGAGTACATAGCATACGCTTGCTGTGTGCACGATTTGCCTCATTAAAAACCTTATGTGAGAAAACTTGAGGAAAAAACTCACCAAGGAAAAAAGAGTACAAACCACCCAACATTGCATTCAATCTTCTAGATCGAGTTGGGTATTTCAGCTTCATGCCAAAGTTTTAATTCAGGGCGTGTGAATTATCTTCCCCTGAATTCAGCACTTCTTTTAGCCTGATCATTCCAATGCCCCTAACACACCTTTCAAAGGAGGCGGTCGGTAAAGACTTAGTGAACAGGTCAACCAAATTCTCACAGGATTTGATGTACTGGATACTTATTTCGTTCAATTTATGCAGTTCATGCGTATAAAAGAACTTGGGATCGATATGCTTAGTGAGATTACTTTTCACATAACCCATTTGCATTTGTGCAACACAAGCGGCATTATCTTCATAGATAATTGTAGGGGTTTGCTCAATAGGTAATCCACATGACTGTAGGATGTGTTTCACCATTCTTCTTAACCATGCACATTTACGAGATGCTTCATATAATGCAATGATTTCTGAGTGGTTTGTGGACGTAGCCACAAGCGTCTGCTTGGACGACTTCCATGACATTGCAGTGCCATCACACAGGAAAACATACCCAGTTTGTGATTTACCAGAATATGGGTCCGAAAGGTACCCAGCATCGACATAACTAACAATATTCATATCTTGGTTCCTGTAAAACAGGACAAGATCAATGCTTCCACGGAGATATCGAAAGATAACCTTTATTCCGTTCCAATGCCTCTTGGTATGGCCAGATCAGATCGAGCCAACGTGTTCACGGCGAATGCAATATCAGGCCGTGTACTGTTAGCAAGATACATGAGTGCTCCTATTACACTCAAGTACATGACTTCCTATCCGAGAATTTCCTCACCTCTTCCCTGGGTCGGAGGGGGGTCCTTTTCTTTCTGCAAAGACCTCCCTATCATAGGAGTTCTGGAGAAATATGCTTTGTCAAAACCAAACGTTCCTAATACCTTCTAAGTATAGGTAGCCTGATGTACTAAGATCCCATGAGGGAAATGCTCGAGCTGCAAGCCTAAGCAATATTTAGTTTTAGCTAAGTCTTTCATTTCAAACTTAGACTTCAAGTAAGAGCATGCTTCTTCAACTTCTTTATTTGTCCCGATGATATTCAGGTCATCTACATATACTGAGATTACACAAAATCCATTCGGGGATCGCCGTAAAAAGATACAGGGACAATCTTTATTATTTGCGTATCCTTTCTTACAGAGAAAGTCACTTAAGTGATTATACCACATCCTCCTAGACTGCTTTAGTCCATATAGAGACTTCACAAGTCTTACACTATATAGATTTCTATTGGCTCTATTGTCATTCGGGACGGGGATACCTTCAGGTACCTTCATATAGATTTCAGAATCTAGATTACCATAAAGGTAGCGGTCACAACATCCATCAATTTTATTCTTAAGTTCATATTAAATGCCATTGAGATGAGATATCTAAAGGTAATGCTGCCCATGACCGGGAAGTAAGTTTCCTCATAGTCAATTCTAGCACGTTGAGTGAAACCTTGAGCTACTAGCCTTACTTTGTATTTCACGACTTCATTACTTTCATTCCTCTTACGAACAAAGACCCACTTATACCCTACAGGTATGATGTGGTTCGTGTCTGACTTCTGAGTATTTAACACTTGTCTATTCTTCGTGGAAGTCGATTACATTGTAATTGCCTTTTTCCATTCTACCCAATCCGGCCTTGCTTTACATTCTGTTAGAGATGTAGACTCTGGATCTTTTTCAATTATGGAGACAATTTTCTTTGCATAGTAAATATCGATTATGGCTGTGGCTCTATGTTGGTGATTGGTAAACGGCCCATCCTGAGACGGGCCCTGGGCCAGTTCCGTACCGGCCCATCGCACAAGCGGAGGGTCCAAGAGGCCTTTCCCAACCGTACTGAAGGGAGCGCCTAACCCGCCAGCGGCTACCTCGGGCTTGACCAAGTCAAACCGTGCGGCGCCGTGTGCCTAGCCCGGGAGAAGGTCCCTCGGGTGATCCGCCTACCCGTGGGCAGGTGGCGACAACTGTCATGTCCCACCATGCTTTCTCCGGCCTTGACCGGAACGAACTGTGTCTCCCCAGGAACCTGCAGCCCGGGGAAAAGCATGCGGGCAGCCCATCTTATCGTTTGCCCTCTTTGGCAGGTAGCGGATGGTTGTTACGCTACGCGACGCCCCCAACGGGTGGCGCGAGGCTGGCTCGGTCCAGTCAAGGCTATATCGAGGATAAAGGGAAAGTGCTTTCTCCCTAAAGAAGGTTTCCTCCCCGAATAGGCACCTCGAGACAAACACGTGTCCAAGATTAACTCGACCGGCTTCTCCTGCGCAGTTCGGACTGCATAAGAGCCCCTGAAGCGGGACAAGAGCCTCACCACTAAAGCAAAGACGGCATAGGCCCACCGTGATCGCCTCGGGCGACCCGCCGTGCCTATAATAGGAGGATTCTCGGACGCTCAAAGGATCCCAACTCCATTTGATCGAAGCCCTGGGCAACACCCGCATCCGAAGCTTCCTTAGCAAGTAGCCTTAGTGTTTAGTCATCACCGTTGTAAGCTCGCGATCGGTGCCTCCAAGCCCGATCTCGGCACCTCTGTACTGTTTTTCCACCATATAATCAACAAGAATGGAGTAGAGCTATTACCCGGCAGTGGGGGCTCGAACCAGGGTAAACCACTTGTGTCTTCACGGTTTGTATTGTTTCCTCTCTTCTTCCCCCTGTACAAAGGATCTGTACCCGGATCGCCAAGTCGCACTGTGCCCTTGTCCGAAGTCGGCAAGAGCCCCTCAGAGGCTTGGCCGCCACAAGTCGCTGAGAAGGGTGGTCGTTGGGCCTCACACCAACTACAAATTCGTCTGCCGGTCCGTGGTCCCGCTGCTCTTCAGGAGCGCGGTTCCTAGACACCGACACTCTATTCATTACTTCCCCGGATAATTCATAGTTTATGGCCATTTATCATGGTTTGCTTCGGGCAATTGTTTATCTTGCTCTTCACCGCGTATCCCCTTAGCGGGAGTAAGTTCCTTTAGTTTATTATAGCCGATGTGTGCGCTCACATTTGTTTCGGCATTATGCAGTTCTGTTTGTGGAACATTCTCGTTCCGCAGGTAACATTCAAATCTGGGAGGACCTCGCTAGCAGGCTCCTTACCAGTAGCGGGTCTCAACCGGCTCCCCTTCCCACGGTGGGTGCTTTTGTGACTGGTTGTGATAAGCTCTCCTTCCCTCTTTTTTTCAGGCGTCCCTGGGTACTTGGGGTTGGAGTAACCAGACTCTTTGCTCTTTTCTTAAGCCTTTGAGCAGGTTGAGGGATACCTTCTATTTGCTTTGGTACTATAACCCTCTCTGGTGCATTGCGTGCAGGCACATGCGACTTAATCACTCTCTGTGAGTCACAAAGGTGATCAGGCAGTGCGTTTGCTAATTTATTCAAATCTAGGATCTTCTGGACCTCACCATTTACTACACTAATGTGAGGGTCTAATGCTGCCGCACCAGCTGCTTGCCAGGTGATTTCTCGGTATTCATCTTCTGGTGGCTTATTCTCTCCCCCTAATGACGGGAAATTATTCTCGTCAAATATGCAATCAGCGAACCGAGCCGTATGCAAATCTCTAGTCATGGGTTCTAAATATCGGATTATTGAGATACTCTCATATCCAACATAAATATCAGACTTTCGGAGAGGGCCCATAGCGGCACGCTGAGGGGTGGTATAGGTACATATACCTTGCAGCCAAATTTTCTAAGATGCGAGATCTTGGGGATCATGCCCTGCGCTAGTTGTATAGGTAAATGGATGTTGTGGGTCGATGGTCTATAATTGATGAGATTAGATGCATGAAAGACTGCATGTCCCCAGCAAGAGTTTGGTAAGTTAGATTGCAAAAGAAGTGGCCGGGCAATGAATTTAATTCTCTTAATCAATGCCTCTGCTAGCCCGTTCTGCGTATGAACGTGCTCAAGGTGAATCCCCGATGCAGTGCAATAATCATCAAAAGCCTTTGAGGTAAACTCTCTGGCGTTGTCCATGCGAATGGATTTGATGTTATGCTCGGGGAACACATTTTTAAGACGGATACTCTGCGAGATTAGTTTCGCGAACCCGTGGTTTCTCGTCGAGAGTAAACTCACGTTCGACCACTTCGAGAAAGCATCAATGAGCACCATAAAGTACCTAAATGGCCCTGCCAGGGGCTGAATATTGCCACAAATGTCTCTCTGAATCTGTTCAAGGAAAGCGGGGGCTTCATCTCTAACCTTCATGACCGATGGCCTAGTAACCAGTTTTCCGGTGGCACAGCTGGTGCACACAAAATCTTCATAATTCGTGAAATTTCTAACACTTATACCATGGCCTTAGAAATTATTCATAATTTCTCTCATCATTCTAAGACCAGGGTGACCAAGTCTGCTATGCCAGAGGGAAAAGAGTTCAGAGCTTCTAAAGGTCGTTTTAAGGGAGATGAACACTGCTGGTGCTCTAATACTAGTGTGGTATAGCCCAGATTCTAAGAATGTGAACTTATCAAGAATTCGCTTCTCGCATCCGTTGTGCTGCACAATGCATAAAATTAATTGCCATTCTCTTCTATGGTTTCTACATGAAATCCATTGGCACGGATGTCGCGAAAACTCAATAATGTTCTAGTAGATTTAGGGTATAATAATGCCTCTTTCATTTCAATAATAGTTCCCATAGGTTAAATTATAGATGCTCTTTCTGAGCCTACAATGCAAGTGTCGCTTCCAGCGATAGTGGTGATACAACCAGTATTCTTCGAGATAGACTGAAAGTACTTCGATTCTCGTATGATACTATACGTAGTACTACTATCCACAATGCATAATTCCTCCATGGGCACTACACAAATATATATATATATATAGTTGCAATCAGGTAATGGCACAACCACATATGCAAAAGCATAAAATTCAAAATACTATAAATTCAATTATACTGAAATTCAGAGTTCTTCAAGGCCAACCACTAGAATTAAAATATGTTCTCCTAGAGCTTACAATGTAAGAGGGGAATTCTAAAGTTCATTTAAATGTCTTCTAACACAACCACTCTAAGATAATAGCAGCGACAGGCTGCAAAAGAAAACTAGATAGACTCAGTGAACATTGCGTCCACACTCTCCCAAATGTTAGAGTCATCAAAGTGATCAATCTTCATGGCGTCTTCAGGGACAGGACCAGGAGAGGGCAGGGGAAGAGATGCCAGTTCCTCCCTAAAGAGATCATCCTCTTCAAATTCATCTTCGGGCTTAGTTTCTCAACTTGAAGCTCTGCTAGATGCGCTTCAATGGGACGCTTCTTCTTGGCCTGATGTGCCGCGACCACTTCCTTGGGCTTACGGCAGATTCTTAACCAATGCCCCTCAGTCATAGCCGATAGCATCGTTTGGTTCTCTGGCCATACGGCTTATGCGGTCCCCGACACCGACTAGTCGATTTGTTGCCTTTTCTTTTTTTTTTTCCTTTCTTGCCCTTCTTATTGGGTTTCTTCACCTTGTAACTATTGACATTTATTTCAGTGCCATTCGGGTTACTCGGTGCTTGGGACTTGAAATTCTTCATCAAGACATCATGAGTTTCAGACACCATCATCATATCAATGAGAGTGCTATACTCCTCAATTTTATCCTGACGGTAGCTGCAGGCTAACTGAATTTCATTGGGATGGAAAGTAGAGAGGGTTTTCTCAATCTTCTCTTGCTTAGAGACAGGCTTGCTAAAGAGCCTTAGATTGGTGCAAATGCGGTGCAGCGTAAAGTTATAATCAGCAACAGATTTAAAGTCCGCCACCCTCAGGCGATTCTAGTCCTGCTGGGCTTGTGGAAGAATTGAATACCTCAACCTCTCAAAGCGGTTGCAGAGCGCGTTCCACAGCTCCATGGGACATGTCACTTCCATGTACTCACTTTTCAGAGTGAGTGATAAGTGATGCCTAAGAAAATGCAGGGCCTGGTAATTTTGCTCAGAAGTGGGGTAGCCCTGACCAATGCCAATGGTGGAACGCAGCTGCTTGCTACCCAGGACAATTTCAACATCAGACTTCCAGATCAGAAAGTTCTGCCCCTGGGGGAAAACTCCTCGAAATCACGGCTTGCAAGACAAGTCATCTGCAAGATAACCAAATATATGATTACTTCAGGTAATCAGCCTAGAGTGGTGCGTGACATAAAAAAAATTCTCGCGGTTTCAGTACGGTGCCATTACGAGATGCAAACTAATTACTAATAATATAACAAGCAATAATTTACAGAATAATTGCACAGGAATATTAAACAGCAAACAATTCAAAGTAATTCACTTAATTCTGCAAGAATCTAGGTTTTTTCAAATTTCTTTTGAAAAATTTCCGCTTAATCTGGACCTTTTGGTCCAGCATACGACCTTCTGCTAGCAAGGCAGCACGTAGTCTTTTATGGTTTTTGAAAACAGGTAATTTTCAAAATCCAAACGGGTGATTCTGCAAGAATCAGGGGAATTTCTGTAATTTTCAGTGTCAATTTGCAAAATTTTCCCAATTCGGCCCAAAATTAGGCCTTTTCGGCCCATCTATGTGTAAGGTGGCTCTAGGTCGGCTCGAGGGCCATCGCGGGCGCGCCCACCAGACGTGGCCGCTGAGGGCGGCCTAACGCGGGCATGGCTCACGGACAATGTTCGCACGGCGCTGCCAATGGAATGGCAAGGCATGGGCATGCGCCTGTGGTATGCCAATGGTGGCACGGCTCACCGGGCGGCGGCAGCACGACGCGGTGTGGCTCACCGAGGGTGGCGCCAGATAGGACGCTTGACCACGGCGGCCCAAATTACGGCGCAGGAGGGCGCGTTCACGGTGGCCCATTTGGCGCATGGGCGCGGTTAGATTCCCTAGCCGCCGCCAAAGATGGCGTGGCTGATTACGGCGCGGGCGCTGGCACGGCGGCGCATGGGCGCGGCGTCATACGCTATGGTGGTGCCTAATCGCGGGGCGCGCCGGCCGGGACAATGGCTCGCACGGACGGTTTAGGGGGCACGGCGGCGGCCAGCGCGTGGGCGCAATGACGGGCGTAGGCGCTGGCGGCGCGTTTAGCTGGGTGGCACGGCCAATGGGTGGTTGCAAGACGCGGGCGCGGTACAATGGGCGGCCCAAATTGCGGCGCGCAGGAGGACGCGCGACCACGGTGGTCCATCCGGCGCATGGGACGCGGTTAGGTTTTCTAGCCGCCGCCAGAAAGATGGCGCTGCGGCACGGGCGGCGTGGCGGCGTTGTTGTCGGCGGACGCCATGGCGCGGCACGGCGTCGGCGGACGAGGCGCGCGGCGGCGCGGGCGCGCGGGCGTCGGGCGGACGGCGGCGGTGGCGCGGCACGGCGGGCGAAGGCACCTAAGCAAGGCATAACGGATGGTGGCGCGCGGCAGAGCAGCATACAGCGGCAGGCGGCGGCGACAGGCAGCAAGCGTCAATCTTCTAGATTGATTTTACAATTCCCCAAAACGAATCTACTAAAATTCTTTGCAAAATTTTCAATCTACTAGGAAAATTCCACAATTCTGCTCGATCTGCAAATAAATTCAAACACAGATCACGATCTACGGGGTAATCAGTGCCCAAAATATACCTTCGTGGTAGAAGTGGTTGCAGATCGTTCTTTTTCACGGATTGATCGGCACGTCAAGGAACGAGCGTGCTGATAACGTGTTGAGAAACCTCGCTACCGGGGGTAGTCCGAGGTATAAATGTGGACGATCAATCACAGAGAAAGAACAAACACGTGGGACATAAAGATGTATGGGTGTAGCTTCTATTTATTATTTCTCAGATCTGTTATATAATGGGTGCCCCACCTCTTCTTTTATAAGATCGCAGGGTTTAAGTAGGTGTTCATATACGGGACCCACCGAGGAAGCACGGCGGCCGCCCTACCAGCGTGCCGTGCCAAGGTCGGCCTAGCTGGGCCGGGCTCCCTCCCTACAGGTGGTTTCCCAACAGTTGTGACCTGCGCCCTAAGACGACGCGTGCGTAGGCCATGGCGTTGTGCAAGAATCCCGACGAGTGTCCGGTGATGCCGGTGCAAGCCGCCAAGTTGCCGACTCTTTAGAATCAGAAAATCATTGGCGTGTTTTGCAGCTACAGGATGTGAGGACCATGTGGTGTTTTGCCTTTTTTTCGTGGGTTTTTTTTTTCTTGTGTTAGCTGGTTGTATGCTGCTCTCTATATGTGAATCAGTGGTGGGCTTTCGGCGGTGAAATGGATCAGTGCAGGGTACGTGATGCTTCAGTGTAGATTTTGGTTGCAATTTTTGGGTGAAAACGCGGTAGTTTGGGTGCAGCTTCATGCAGCTATCCGGAGTAGAGTTTTTTGGGCCGTGATGTTTGTTGATGTTCGATGGTAGACTAGCGATGCTCCAAGTGTATTGAGCTCGTTTTGTTTTGCTACTTACTTCCTTTGAATCTGAAACGGCCATATCTGAAGAGGAATTTGGTCAATTGCTAGTTGGAGAGGATTTGTGGTTTTTGTGTGTGTGTGTGTGTGTGTTTTTTTTCTCTCTAGATGGAGCCAGATGCCTGGGATAGCAAGGTAAATAGGCATCTCCAACTCCTCCGGTCCTCCCCTTCGTTCTCCCTCCCTCCTGTAGAGTTCATGGATGACTCATTGTACCTTTCTGACATGCGTTCCCCATCATGCGGGTGTGAAGCACCCTCTTTCTCCATAAGCTCACTAGAATGGGTTCCAGAGTTCATAGATGCGGAGCTTTCTCCTCCTATCGGGCTATTGTTATACTCCCTCCGTTTTTTTGTTTGATGCCTTTAATTTTTTATCACGTCTTTAACCATTCATGTTATTCAAAAATTTAGTGCAAAGTGTAAAAAAAAGGACATGTTTAAAGTACCGCTATTGATAAAATAAATCACAACAAAATAAATGATATTTACAAAAATAATTTGAATAAGACGAATGGTTAAAAAGCGTATCAAAAAGTCAAAAGCGTCAAATAAAAAAAAACAGAGGTAGTACTTGATGCTAGCTACGAGTGTTACTACCATGGTTATCGGAGCTAGAGCATCAACCCTAGGAGCATGGGTGGTGGAGCAAAGGGCGAGGAAGAAGATTTTAGGGATACTTGGTTTGAAAAATTCAACACCTCGGGGTGGCATTGTTTTTTATATAAAAATACTTATCAATTGAGAAGATCCAAACTTTGTGCAGTACAATGTAATTAATTAACCAGCAAACAAAGCATGCATATTCTGTCTGTACTAAGCCTTTAACGGAAAATTCCTACTCTTGCAGGACCAATAGACTTCACAGGTAACTACCATCTCGACCAATAACTTTCTACCATCTCTTTCATTTTCATGACAGCGTGAATTCTGCTTTCAGGTTTGACGTGCACAGCATCACCTCGGGGTGACGCGTTGCGCCGCACCATTCCTTAGGGTACAAGTGTACAACAACCGAACACAGAAGAACACGCCGTGGTCTTGACTCTTGATTCTAGAATCCAAAACCAGCGGGCCAAAAGCCCAAAACTGAGGTACTGGCTGTCACGGGACGAGCCCTAGGAAAAACTCCCCCGGCCCACAGACTGGGCATCGCATATAACTCGCTGGGAAAAAGTCTACTTTACCTCCCTCTACTATTGCCTTGGTTTGGTTTTCCTCCCTCTACTCCAAAACCAGGTAAATTGCCTCCCTCTACTTTTCATACCGGGCAAATTACCTCCCTCATATGAAACCACTCCGGTTTTGGGTGATGTGGCGTCCTAATCAACGGGTTTTTGACTAATTAAATTCTAAAAAATTATAAGAAACTCAGAAAAAATAAAATTAGAATATTTTAAACCTATATAAAATGTAAAATCCAAACATGCATTAAAAATATGATATTCTTGTACAAACCTACAAGCCAAAATTCATATTTATGATTGGAGGTATTTTTAATAAAAAAATCCTCAAACATGTATATAATTTTTAGCATGTATGTTTATATGCAAGCACCACTTTATTAAATATTTGGATTTTTCATACTTTTATTCTGTTTCTCCGAGTTTTCTATAATTTGCTATGATTTATTTCCTCAAGATTATGATGTCACATCAACAAAACTCCGTTTTTTTGTTGAGAAAATAAATTCTAGAAAACTAAAGAAAACTAAAAAAATAGAATATAGGTTTGTACACAAATATCATATTTTTATTTCTCTTTTGGATTTTACATACTTTTATATACTTAAAATGTTTTTGTTTATTTTTCTAAGTTTTCTATCATTTTTTAAAATTTAATTAGTCAAAAACCAGTTGATTAGGACGCCAAATCACTCAAAACCGGAGTGGTTTCAAGTGAGGAGGTAATTTGTCCAAGATAAAAAGTAGAGGAGGTAATTTGCACTGTATGAAAAGTAGAGGGATGTAATTTACCCGGTTTTGGAGTAGAGGGAGGAAAACCAAACCGAGGCAATAGTAGAGGGAGGTAAAGTAGACTTTTTCCTAACTCGCTGCGGCCTATATGCTCGTGGTAGCCCACGAGCTCCCCCTCATGGAAGCCCACAGCCTCTCGGGCCGGCCGACCTGCCCGCACGCGCTGATCGGCACGAATTTTTTATTTCATTTCATTTTTTTTACTTTATTACAGATATATCTTGAGCATGTTTTTCTTGTAAATCTACGTGTCTCCCGCTGTCAGTCCCCGCGCTTCCTTCCCATCTCCTTCTCACTTCTAACTCTTCCCCAATGTCCTCCTACAGATCGACACTTCAAGCTACACAGGAGTCAGTATTGAGCTGCATGCCCTAACCAATTCATTCAAAAGTTTAAGCTTAACCTGGCTCTTTCTCGAGACTGGCCTGTTCATCAGCTTGATGTCAACAATACGTTTCTTCATGGCACTCTCTCCGAGACAGTATACTGTGTGCAGCCCTCTGGTTTTGTTGATTCTGCTCACCCCGAGCACATCTGCCGCCTCAACAAGTTTCTCTATGGACTTGAGCAGGTGCCTCGTGCCTGGTTTAGCCGATTCGCCACACATCTTCTGTCACTGGGATTTGTCGAGGCCAAGTCTGATCCGTCATTGTTCCTTTTTCGTCGAGGCACCGAGCTCGTTTACCTGCTGCTCTATGTTGACGACATTGTCCTCACAGCTTCGTCAGATGCACTTCTTCGCCGTACTATTACGGCCCTGCAGCAGGAGTTCTCTATGAACGATCTTGGCCCCCTGGATCATTTTTGGGGGCTGTCCGTCACCCGACAGAGTGGTTCCATGCATCTCTCTCAGCGTCATTATATTCTAGAGATTCTCGAGCGAGCTGGTATGTCTGACTGCAAGCCTTGCAGCACACCTATCGACACACACTCGAAGCTCTCCGCCGTTGGTGATCCTGTACCTGATGCCACTGATTACCGGAGTCTTGCAGGGGCCTTACAGTACCTCACGTTCACTCGTCCCGACATCGCCTATGCCGTGCAGCAAGTCTGTTTGTTCATGCATGACTCGCGAGTTCCCCACCTTGCCCTGGTTAAGCGGATTCTCCGCTATCTGCGTGGCACCCTCGACCATGGTCTTGTGCTCCATCGGACCTCCCCGGCCTCTTTGGTTGTCTACACCGATGCTGACCGGGCCGGTTGCCCCGACACTCGGAAATCTAACTCCGGATACTGTGTTTTCCTTGGCGACAGTCTCATATCCTGGTCATCCAAGCGCCAGCAGACCGTGTCCCGCTCCAGTGCCGAGGCTGAGTATCGTGCCGTCGCTAATGGTGTTGCTGAGGCCACCTGGCTCCGCCAGCTGCTGATGGAACTTCACTCTCCTCTTGACCGAGCTACCTTGGTGTATTGCGACAACATCAGTACGGTATATCTCTCCACTAACCCGGTTCAACATCAGCGAACTAAGCATGTGGAGATTGATCTACACTTCGTTCGCGAGCGTCTTGCTCTCGGACAGGTTCGCGTCATCCATGTGCCTACGTTGTCGCAATATGCGGATATCTTCACCAAGGGGTTGCCGTCGACGGTCTTCTCGGAATTTCGCTCCGGTCTCAACATCCGACCACCTACCGTTTCGACTGCGGGGGAGTGTTAGTCATATGCATGAGAATGCATGCCGCGCCTGTGTCCAAGCGATGGACCTGCGCCTGTGCGCGTTGCCATCCAGGCAACAGCACCCGCGCCGCACGTTGCCGGTTGGGCAACGGTGCCCTGCGCCTCACGTTCCCTCTATAGTTGGCCAGGATGTTATATTAGGCATATCTAGGAATAGATTGATTGGTTTCCATTTGTTGTAACCATCCATTGTAAACTCTCCTATTAATATGCCTCGGTGGCCAATAAAGAGATTATTGCGTGAAATTCTATTCAGCTTTCAGTGAGAGCGCCCGCCGTCGGGACCGGCCAGAGCTATGGCTCGGCGCTGCTCCCCAGACATGCACGCCTCGCCGGCCGCCGCCCCCGCCTCCGCCTCCGCCTCCATCGCGCTCTGGAGCAGAAGCCCATGGAAACGCCGAGGCGCCCGCGGTCGCGGTCGAAGTTCTCGCGCATCAACGCCATGACAAACCCTTCCTACTCCGTCAAGGCCGGCGCCGACGATGTCGCCGCGTACGGGGGCGAGCCCGACGTCGAGGGCGAATTCCCGTCGCAGACCAGCTGCTTCCGCATTCGCTGCGGCGCGGAGGTACGGTGGTCGCCCTCTTCCGCAGGCTCGGTGTCTCCGGTTGAAGCGTCTGGTACTGAATCAAGAAACGGATTGGTTGAGTCTGAGTCGGAGATGGTATGCACCCTGATCTTCTTTCTTCCCATCCAGGCAACATCACCCGCGCCGCACGTTGCCGGTTGGGCAGCGGTGCCCTGCGCCTCATGTTCCCTCTATAGTTGGCCAGGATGTTATATTAGGCATATCTAGGAATAGATTGATTGGTTTCCATTTGTTGTAACCATCCATTGTAAACTCTCCTATCAATATGCCTCGGTGGCCAATACAAAGATTATTGCGTGAAATTCTATTCAGCTTTCAGTGAGAGCGCCCGCCGTCGGGACCGGCCAGAGCTATGGCTCGGCGCTGCTCCCCAGACATGCACGCCTCGCCGGCCGCCGCCCCCGCCTCCGCCTCCGCCTCCATCGCGCTCTGGAGCAGATGCCCATGGAAACGCCGAGGCGCCCGCAGTCGTGGTCGAAGTTCTCGCGCATCAACGCCACGACGAACCCTTCCTACTCCGTCAAGGCCGGCGCCGACGACGTCGCCGCGTACGGGGGCGAGCCCGACGTCGAGGGCGAATTCCCGTCGCAGACCAGCTGCTTCCGCATTCGCTGCGGCGCGGAGGTATGGTGGTCGCCCTCTTCCGCAGGCTCGGTGTCTCCGGTTGAAGCGTCTGGTACTAAATCGAGCAACGGATTGGTTGAGTCTGAGTCGGAGATGGTATGCACCCTGATCTTCTTTCTTCCCATTGCTACACTCTAATCCCTGGGCATCATTTTGATTTTCTCGTTTTCCAGCACTTTTCTAGCAGTGAAAAAACCTGCCGACATATATTTTATATTTCTAATAAAATGAATATAAAACTAGCAATGTAAGCGCGCCCGTGGCACGTCGATTGATTGGTCTCAGCGATAAAAAATTAGCCTAAATAAAAAAAACCAACGTTTTATTATGGTGGTCAGGTTCAAATCAGTGGCCCATCCAAGTGCAGAAGGTAAAATTTAAAAGATTTTTTATGAAACGGGAAAGAATGATTAAATCAATTTTGTCGAACTTATTTATTTTTAACGCCTCAAGATTTTGATGGACCCTTACGGCGCAAATATGGTTATGGTTCCATTTTTAAGCCTTATTTGTTTTTTTATTTCATATACCGTTTCCCTTCAACTTTAATTATATTTTTTCCAAAGTTTTTTATCCTTCGTCTCCGCTATTTAATAATTTTTTCCTGTAACATCTAAATATTTTAATAAAAAATATAACATCGTTTATGGAAACTCACCATCATATTATGACTCATTTTTAGTTTCTTATGTTTTGTTGTCCTAAAAATCGAAAACTAGCGCCATGCTCTTCCTAGCTTCCACCGGAAAAAGCGAAGCGTCATGAGGCGCTGAGAATAACAACCGCTAATCGACCTAAGGCGCAATATGGATCCTCCTCGTGATCGAACTTGTCCAACTTCTCTCCGCTTCGCTCAGCGTCGTTGACGCCACTCAAGATGACTCGATCACATGGCGTTTCTCCACAGACGGTCGCTTCTCCGTGAAAACTGCCTACAACATGTAGTTCATTGGCCGTCGTGAGCTCTCCCCGCAGCGTAGGGTCTGGCGGATATGGGCCCCATCCAAATGCAAGTTCTTTGTTTGGTTGCTTCTGGCCAGGAGGATATGGATACCGACGCACTATTACAAAGGCAACTACCCAACGCTTACTTCGCCCTCCGCCGAGAGCCTAGAAACCCAGAGCACCTCTCCCGGAATGCGCTTTCAGCCTTCATCTCGACTCGCCTTTGCCGCTTCCTTCAACTTTCTCATTGGACCGCCACACGGCAATGGAACCGACCTACCGCTTTGGTGGGAAATTGATGTCGCCAGATGCCAACCCAAAAGCGACCCTCCATTGCCATCGCAGACTATTTAGCATCTCGCTCGGCGGAATAACCGTGTTTTTCGCTCGTCCGAACGACCACCAGACGTTGTCTTTCGGCAACTTCTAGATGACCTGCGGCTATGGGCAACCGCAGGAGCGTCTATTGTATTCTCTTAATTCTTTGTACGTCCTCTGGGAGGAGGGCTTTTAAACCCCTAACTCTGTAAACCTCTTCTCGGACTTGCTGCGTACGCGAGTCACTGGACGTACGCGGTTGGTAACCAATTGAGCTACACGTGTTTGTTGCTTCAATGTAGATAACAATGTAAGAACACAGAAAGTAGAAGAGGAAAGGGTAAAACCGAACAAAAGGTGGAGCGATTGGGACTCGAATTGCGGCCGGCGACGCTAAATCCTACGCACAAGACCAACGGAGCAAACATCCCACGCTGTTAAAATTGTGGGGGGAAGAATTTGTTTTATATATAAATTTATAAATGGACGGTGGGATTTAGCTATTGGTCGCGGTTGAATGGCCGTGGCCATACCGTCGATGTGGTGGCGCGGGGCAGCGAAGCGTGGAGGCATCGGAAGGCATCGACGTGGATGTGGACACACGAGGGAGTGGCCTGTTAGGCCCTTTGTAACATTCCCATTCCCATTCCCACCCCACTAATAAGGCGTAGCCCAAACTGCCATTTGCAGCCTTCCTAGCGTGGCCACGTCGCCCCGCCGTCCAGGGCCGTCGGATCGGTCCGCGCTGGCCGCTTTCCGATCGTCCGATCGTTACCCTCCCGGGGTTACAGGTTTGCAGAAAACCCCCCGTAGTTTTTTATTTTCTATCCAACTACCCGTAGGCTCACGCCGGAGTCCTTTTCAGCCCATGCCCTTTTCCGCTCGCCCCCTCCAATTTTTCCTCTCCTCACAGCGCTGCCCTTTTTGCCTTCGTACATACACCCGGAGTTCGCACGAAATTACCCGCAAATGCCACTGCTTTTATACCGTTCTCCCCCCGTTTCCCCGGCTCATTCCCATCCCATCTTCCCCTCTTCCCACAGGCGAGCCGCCTCTTTCTCCCGTCCGCGCCGCCGTCGCCTCCCCTACCTCCGCTGCGGCCTCTTCTCGCACGTCGCTCCGCCCGCGCCAGGCCGTCGTCGCCCATCCTCCCAGCGCCGCATCTGGGGCCCTAGGCCACCGCCGCGCCAACTCCCTTCGCTGCGTCCAGATCTGGTCGTGTCGGCCTGTAGGGTTTGGCGACCACGGCCTCTGCGGTGGCGGTGGGCCCCTGCCTCGCCGGAGCCAAGGCAGTGTCCTCACCGCCGCCTCCCCCGTCCGCCGCCACCTCCTCGCCAAGCAGGGGCTCAGTCTTTTCTCCACCTTCGGTGCCTAGCCTCTCGGTGCTCGCGTGGGCACCATCCCCTCCGAGCACGGCCGCGCCGCCCAACACGCCGTCTTCCGCGACGCCGTCGGCGCCAACATGGACGCCCCTTCTGGCGCCTGAGTAGATGGTACATGCCTGTGTGAGAGAAGCTGGAGATCGGCGGCAAAAATAGATCTGTTGGATCAGCCAATGCCAATGAACTGTGTGTCTGCTCCCATAGGTGAATGTCTTCATGCTTAAAGCATTCAATCTAAAGTAATTGTTATTTTAGTACTCTACCATTTGTCAGTTTTCATGGTTGATCGATAGCAATTGGAGTAAAGCTTTCCAGCTGATAATATAGGAATGACATCAACACTAGGTTAATGATATCTGGATTTCTGCTACAGCTTCGTTAGGCTTACTGTTAGAAGTGAGCGCTTGGTGATTGGTCAAGAAGGCTGAGTCCATATGTGCCTGGTAGACCTTGCTAGAAGTGAGCATGTAGCTAAAACTGGAGTAGAAGGGGAGAAGCCGGAGGAATCACAGTTCATGAACAAATCAATCTTTACCTTAGGCGATGCCATTTCTTTCCTAGCCTTCAAAAATTTCCACATCCTATATAGGTGAGTCCTATTCAGTATTCAGTGTTCACATACTTGAACATCTATTTTGAAGCAGATCGGTCCCCTCATGCATGGATCCGTCGACATTGACCATCAGGGTGGCTGCTGACGCTATCTGCCGACTCCCTTCTCCGATGGCGATGCCGGCTCTTTTTTCATCTTCGCTCCTACTGTCGCTATCCAGCTCTCTCTTCGCCTTACCTAGGGCCGGCTATACTGCTGTCAGCAATGGACCGACGACCAAAGCCCTATTTGCATTACCTTTCAAATTACATATCCACCGGTCATTGCATTTCTACGCAGGGCTTAAAACTATTATGTTTTACGACAGTTCTATTGTTCAATTTCTAATATATGCATTGCAAACTCTTCATTAGCTAAGCTTCATTCTCTTTGCAGGTTCTAATCTCAGTTTCGCCGTTAGGCCTTCTTCATCCCTTGCTTCTTAAAGAATGTGGCTTCTGTTTAATATATTGGTACCTGCCTGCCGGCCTCTATTTAATGTATTGTTACCTGATTACCAATGCATTGGTTTCCAATTTATTTTCGGTCATGGGACGTGTCATAATAAGAGTCCAGACGAATGCAGGGACAGCTAGAGAAAAATAGATGCAAAGTGTTTGGTATTCACCAAAGAAATTAGGTCTTCGAATTCTTTGGTTAGCCAGCAACTGCCTTATGGAATTGATATGTACCGTCGTTGCACAAAATAGTTGTCCATTGCCTTACTCTCTTCATTTGTACAATTTATAGTCAGCCATAGGTTGGTTAATGATAATGCACTAAGTATATATGTGGTAAACCTTTGTTATTTAGTTCTAATTGTACTGATAGGTTTGCAATGGTCTACAGGTTCCTCATTCCTCAATGCTACGAACCTACAAGTTATTCAATTGGCTCTTTTCAATCATTATTCAGCAAAATTAGTTCATGGTTTCTCCCCATTGGCTACATGAAGAGGTATTCTGCATTCGCTGTAGTCTTGACTGGGCATGTATATGTTTTTTTTTTCTTTATGCCTTCTACACAATATACAATGTCTCTTAGACTTTTAAAAAAATATGCTGCACATTCTATTACTATAGCCCTGCCAATCCGACTTTGCACAGGTCTCATCTATGTCAAGTTCATAGTAGTGTTTTTTTGTCTTCAATGTTAAAGCTTGCTGATTCAATGTAACAAAAATTCCATGTTTGTTCATTTGCTTACGACATGCAAAATTTAGGCAGCGGCAGCATAATACACTAAATCCGTAATTACTTCAAAGCAATGCTCCCTGGAGTTGGGATTCTGCCAATTTATTTCAGAGTGGTTCAGAACGACCTATCTATTCTAACCATGTTCTGCCCATTAAAATATATGGAAGCTGATACTGTTGTAATAACTGATACCCATTATATTACAAAACCATTTCTGTCAAAGCTGATCTATGTTAACCTTTTAAAATATGTCTTGCACATTTTCATGAGTAGACAGCTATCAAAACCATGATCATCTATTGCAATTTAGTTTTTCCCTCTTTCTCTTTCCTGTCTTGAAACATAGGACAGTGTTATGTTCACGCCCTTAATTTGTTTAGTGCTGAACTACTCATAATTCGGTACTACACATCTTTTCTTTTGCACATGCATTTTCCGTGGTATGATGATGGTAAATTGAAGTAAATGTAGGATGATCGAGTACAGAGCAAACTAGCCCAAGATAATTGTCTTTTGGTTTTTGCCATATAACCAAATAAACGGCATCAGAACCATTAGAATGAAAGGTGTGCCCTCTGATTTGCAGATCTGAAGGACTTATATGGAGTGCTGAAATAGCTGCTTATTTGGTGGAAATAATAAGAATAATTCTATTGGGTTTTGCCGGGCTTAATTCCAGCATACTAATTTTATTCTCATGTGTTTCTGTGGCAGAATGCCTCCTTCACTGTCGATGCTACCAATGCTTGGTTTAACCTTACAAAAACAGTAGTGTAATTATCCCCTACTCTTTGCTGAATATTAATGTAATTGAAACATACCTATGACCGATCCTTTTGTTGTAATATATCCCCTCGATCCCAGCAACATGACTCAGGTTATAATTTTAGCACTCATATCGACCGTAAATATTTAATAATCATCATCCTGACAAGATTACTGCTTCATTTTTTGCAAACAAACGATAACCTAAAGAACTGCACGATAGAACAGCACAGCGCGCGTAGGCGCGCTTCTTGGGTCTAGTGGTATTGATAACGTAAAAAAATCTATCGGCACCGCCCATGCACATACGTTCGGCCCATTTAGCCGCTTACAACGGTCCAAGAACGAGAGAGTGGAACGTAGGTGATTCGCGAGCCACCGGTCAGCCCACTGGTGGCCCACCTGCCAGGATGGCTCGTGTTTCGGCAGAGTGCGCCAATTCCTACTTAGCAAACGTCGGCACAGAAAGGGCCCGTAGACGTGCACAGAGGAGGCTAAGCCGTTGCCATTTTTTTAAGCCAAACGTTTGAATTTTTAATTATGCTTCCTATATTTTTCGAAAATACGTCTTGATCTCGCAAAACTGCTTCACATGATTTCCGAAAATTATTTTCAGCGATTCGACAGATAAACTTTCGGTTTAGCTCATAAGAACCAATGTCTCCAGAATGGATATCAAAATACTAAAGACTAGCTAGCCCTTTGATTAGCTTCCTCAATAAAAAATAATAGAAAATAGTCATGAAATCAAACACAGTCGGTGTCTTGGTGAAGTGGGGTATTCGCGGTACCCTGAAGCGATGAACAGCATCAGTTTCTGATTTTTTTTCCAGCTGCTTTACCAAAAGCAATCTCTGTGATATGACCTCTCTTCTGTGATGTGACTGCACAGAGATTAATTGGTAACTCCCATATGACCAAAAGTGATTCATTTTTAGTGGCTCTAATTTCTAGTGTCTGGTCTAAAAAATCACCAAGCTTAGTTTTCTCTGGCGCCGAAGGGTCAAGGAGATAGCTACTGAGTAGACGTCTCTAATCATCAGTTCATCACACACCAAGAGACGACAAGGGCACACCCATCAGAAGAAAAGTCGTTCTGTGCCCCTATACATGGCCAGGTACCGTGCATTATGTGGGTGATGACCAAACTTAATGCTAATTAGGCCCCCTTCTGCTCTAGAACGCTCCATGTAATGGCCGACCAAAGTTAACCACACCTATACAAAAAGAACGAGAAGCCTGGCATTTGATTACTCTAAAGCCTAATTTGCGTTAGTGTAAGCTAACATGTTAGCAACTCATCAGCTTTACGACTTGAGCATTCCACTTGCAAGTTGTTAAAGACTAGGGCTAGATATGTTTATCAGCAACTGATGAGCAGTAAGCTGCAGCCTGAATCTCTAGCCACACAGAGACAAGAATATGCCAAGCACCACGGGAGCTAAAGCTTCAATAATGGCGTGGCAAATAATCTGACGAGAGAAGCGTGGCCAGCATCGATCGCAGCTGAAAGGACACGGATGGAACCATGGAATCTCCCGGAAAAATTAACCTCACGCCTCGGCAACACTGAATCATATGTGTGTGCAGGCCCTGTCGGTCTGTGCACTGCATCAGTGAATGCCTCTCCTCTCATGGCTGGTCAGACACATTCCCTATCGAAGGTGCATGCAAGCACGGAACGCTTAACCACGTTCTCTGATCTTGTTTTGGAGTGATCATTGTTTCAGGAGCAAACAAAGCAGGTTTCGGCTCCAAGCTAATCCTAATGAGTGATGGCAACCACCAAGCAAGCAAGCAAGGCTCAGGCTTGACCAGGCCGGGGCCTGCAGGTCATCCAACACTGGTCCCTCTTAATTAGTCCCTGAATCGATTAGGGCATGAGCATTCCCATGATCAACGTTGATGTCGATCATTCCTTATACGTGTCCCAACGTCGCTGCCAAGCGTCGAGTCGGATGGTTTGGCTCTGGTACCGTTCAAAGTTTCGTGCACAGGAACAATTTGTGTTTATGAAAAGAGTGCTTGTACGGTTCTATAGATATATAAGGTCATCACTAATGACATTCCAACTTAAATACATCTTAACAACTATTTTACATCTTATCTATCTATCTATCTATCTATCTATTATATATATAAAGGAGAGGAAAAAGAAGCCACCACGTTCGTCCACATCATCCAAATTATTTCAGCCGTTCGATCAACGGTGGGACCAAATTATAACGGCCAAGATCAATCAAAGAAATTCTCATGTAAATCAAGAAAAATAAAAGATCTATGCCGTTGATTTTGTGGGACCGGATTATAACGGATTAGATTAAAAGAAGAATATTAGAAATTCGGATTAATTACTAAAGATGATATAATATGGTTATTTTATCCGTTCAATCAACTGTAGGACCAAATTATAACGGGATAGATTAATCAAAGGAAAAAAATAAAAGATCTATGCGGCTTAGATTAAAATAACATATTAGAAATTCATATTAAATACTAAAGTTGATATAATATATTAGAGATAAACTCTAAATCCGATCTGATATGTTAGAGATAGATTATGAGTTAGAGATAAACACTATATACCAAAACAAATACAGCCGCACAAACGCGCGGGTCACCTCGCTCGTTTTCATTATTAATCTATAATTTTCTATACTATTTTATTTGATACAATACTGAAACGTCCTAAATATTTTACCACTGGACATGCTCTAAACTCGATACATACTACTGTTTTAGATTAATGAAAGGTATGTATTCTAGTACTCGGTATGTCGACCTTGTCGACCGAATTTTACAATGCCTAAGCTTGCCTAGTAGCAGGCTTTCATTGCCAAAAAACATCAACAATGACTAGATAGGCTTTCATTGCCACAAAAAAAAAAAAACTCAACAATGACTAGATAATATGTATGTTTTCTCGTGTAACTATCCGCTCGATTTAAACCTAACTGAATTGGAGCTTTTGGTTGTTAGTTGAAACGTCGAGATTCCAGCTTGCATGCTATGGTACAGGTTTTTCTTTTTTTGGTTTTTCATGAATAATATGCTTATGTCAGGTTGCCCTCAAATTCAGGCTGGGCTCCACGAAGAATTATATAGCTCCCAGAAAAGACAGAACTGAAACGATATGTTCTCCATCGCAATTAGTACTCCACTTAGCAATCAAACCTCCCTTCGAAAGAGAACAAAAAGTAAATAGCACTCAACTTCAGCATAACTCCACATAAAATGTTTTCAAAGAAGTGCACCTTTGTCCCAACTATACAACGTAATATAATAGACTCATGTTCCGTGATGCCTCTTGTTTTTTTGTCAGGAGCTTAGCTGAGCTAATCTTTTTGGGTGTTTTCCACCCTTTGGCAAATTGACGCTGGATTTCAGGCCGTTTTGGATGGCACCTGCTCCATGCTGAAATAAATAGGGCTTTCGGTGCCCCTGTTTATCACACACAGCTGACAGATTCACAGCACTGACAAGCACTGTTACTGAATACTGTAGAGTGGACCGAGCGGTACACTGGCACTCTGGCAGCTAAATTTAATCAGGCAGAATCTACAGCTAATAACCCAATGATATAGGACCCATTTCTGCCACAAGAGCTCGCCAGTGAATTGAATTACTGAGGCGTGCGGAGATGAAACTCCTTGTATTGCACAAAGGAAAGGACAGACGAAGAAAAGTAATGTTGATGAAACAAATGCCTGTCTGACAAAAAGAACCGATTGCGTTGGACATATCCGATTCCGAAGCAAGCCAAGATGATCAGCTTGTTGCAAATTTGCAACTTGCGAGTTGGAAACTGCACTGGAAGCAGTAGCTGAGGACACATGAGCCAGACAGCCAGTGAGTCACACACACACACACACTTAAAGCAAAATTTCACAAGTTGTAATATAATACAGGCCCTATCAGAACGTAACTAGGCCATACATAAGCATAATTAATGTCGACTTCAGCTCTGGTTTTCGCTACATGCGGCTCACCGTGCGGAGAAGAGAAGACTCAACTGAAAAAGAAAGAACCATATTCAGAAAGTATAAATCTAACCGTGCATGGATAAACAATGCACACAGCTGACTCATGAAAATGAAATGTTTTGACTTTTCTTCATTTCACAGCAAGAGGCTATTTTTTTGGGAACTATTGACAGTGGCTCTGTGATATCCGTTTAAGTAAGAAAAACGAGTGCATATACATAAAAACTTGGACAAGCGGCTATAAAAAGGAATAAACTGTGGGTTAGAAGAAAAAAAAAGACAAAAAGACAAATGTTAGCATCCAATTCAAAACGTCTTACTCGAGAACTTGAATTAGGATAAAAACGGATTGGGTCGGATCAAATAATGGCTGAACAATATCCGTATTCATAACTGATTCGGACCATTAATTTTTTTTTGTCTCACTAAAACGTAGCCAGTGACTAAGTTTCATATTTTTGAATTTGTTTACTAATTTGTTTACTATTTTCGAAAATCAGCTTTTTTGATTGCACCACTACTATTTGGAAGGCCAAATTTTGAAACAAATTTAAAAAATATTAAACTTGGTCACTGACTACGTTTTAATGAGATGAACAAGATCAACAGTCCGGATTGGTGTTAGGCATCTCGAAATTAGAAAACTCGTCGGGAGTACGAAAAGATTTGTACTACAGAGAGTACACAACCTTCCTCCTTGTATATATGCTTTGGGTCTAAATGACTAAGTTGATGAGTCATGAGCCAATTGGCTATGGTCAGGGATGAAACAGGTCAGATATTTTCTGGTCCGTACCGATTGGATTCCGACCCGAATATCTTCAGGTTGGATATTTTTGGATACGGATTCAAATATGAATATTTTTGTACAAACACAGGAATAGATACAGGATGACGGATCCCGATAGGTTTGAATACGGATTCGGATATCCAGTATTGTTCATATTCGGATCTCAACCCACCAAAAAAATATAGAGGTCCAATAGACAAATATGAATTTTAAAAAAGAGATTTAGCTATTTAGACCCGTAGCCAACTGACCTATAACTCTCGGTTTAGTCATTTAGACCCATAGCATACATACAAGTTTAAATTGTAATAATATTTTAACTACTTGAGTTATTTACATGTTGTAATTGTTTTTGGGCATATAATTTATGCACTTTAATTTTTTTTGATCAAGGTATCCGCAATCGTATTCGATATGTATTCATATTCGATCATATTTGTTTCCGTATCCATATCCATGTTATCCATATTCGGATCCAGAAAATAATATGAATATGGATACAATAGCCATTATCTGATCCAATCCGACCTATTCTCACCCCTAGCTATGGGTCTAGATGCTAAATCTCTTCTTTATAATTCATGTTTGCCTATTGGGCTTTTATGTTGAGCTGGTGGGCTGAGATCCGAATTTGAATATTTCTAGATATCTGAACACGTCTGGATCCGTCTCCCCGTATCAGATCCCATATCCATATTAAAATATTTGTATTCGAAGTCGTATCCAAAAGTGTCCAAAAATATCTAACACGAAGATATCTGGATCTAGGGCGTTGTTCGCTGCCGCGTGGCGTCGCGTTTGGCCGCGCATGCGTGAGCGCGCCGCGCGTTCAAATCGCGCGTACGCGACGCAATGCGACGCAACGTAACGCGCTATCGAACATGGCCCAGATCCAACCAGTACGAACCGGGAAATATCCAACCCGTTTTCACCCCCTTAACGTGGATGACTTGGACCACATAGCAGTGTTGTGCTTTGATAATCCGCTAATTTTGTTCCGTCCAAATAGGGGGCATAAGCAGAGAATTTGATCATCATGTTATTTAGTGACGTTGATCTTATTTTTGACAGTCATTTATATGAAGAATTTGCATTTGTTTCGACTTGACTCTTGAGTTGGCATCAAAGTTTGCAAGATGCTAATAGTTTTGCTTTGAATCAAGAACAGAAAATAAAATAAAATTAAAAGGCCGTACCGTCAGGAGGTGAGCAACTGAGCATGCCATGGATCATATCTATTTGGCATTGATCAAACCGCTCCCATCACCGTTTTGCAAGCCCCATGCACTAATTAATACTCGCAAATTTTGACCCGAGGAGACTGTTTCGTCGTGGTTTGGCTCCATAATTGCGTTTTAAGATTCGTTCAGTACATTGTATAGATGCTACTAAAAACATCATTGATCACGAGCGCTTCATGTCAAACCATCATCTTTTTTATTTGGTAAAAAAATACAAGTTCTTTTGGTCATGTGCGATCGCATTGCGAGTTGCGACCCACTTTTAGCGCCCCTCGATTAGCCCGTACGCTATCCGAATCGGAATATGCCTGTCTGATTGCATCATATGATTGGAGGCCTGAGTTTTTCCTCTTTTTTTTTTTTGGGACTTCTATGTTTTCCTCTTCTTTGAACAGCTCTTGCTTGAAGAGTCGAAGTGTTTGTGAAAAAACAAAACATCTCCTATTCCTTCCTGGTGCTCTTCACACGTGTAAAGCTCCCGTTTCTCGATCGCCTTGAGCTCCACGCCCCATGATCTCTCCTCTTCGCTTAATTTAATCATATTTTTAGCTTATCATGCGCACGGATTAGCGAGTGGAACAACGGCATCGAACCACCCACTGAAACTGTATTTCAATTCTATTTCATGTTCAAGGCAGTTCCCCTGCCTTTTTTTTTTCCCAAAAAAATATATTTCGTGTTTACTGACGTCCAGCCAGCCACGCCAATAATCCTTCCTCGTAGCATCCGGTAGCTGTAATCTGAAGATCAAGTTAAAAAATCAGACTTGGCACCTATAAACAAGCCATCATCGTTCTTGTTACAAGCAACTGCAACAAATCAGATAGCTTTCACTTGGATATACCATTACTGGATCAGGCAGGGTATGTTGCAGGAAAAAGCAAAATGATCTAATTATCTGTGCATATTTAGTGTTGCGGCCTTGCGGGGATAAGCAAAATGAACTACCGGAACAAGCATCTGATTTCTTTCCGATAGTTAGTCTCCTCCTCTAAACATTGATGTCAAGTTAAACGTCTCAATCCTTATTTAAATATTACTATACGTTATTGTACATTTGGTAAAAAGGTTTCTTTTTTTAAAAAAGAGATTTAAGTAATTGTATCGTACATGGTCTTAAACTGCCAGTTTAAGATCAGCCGGCCCCAGCCCGGCTCCCTTATATCCACGTCGTGGCCGTTCACAACGCGACGCTGGGCGTTAGGCTTACATGCAACAACAACCCATGGATGCGGGCATGGCCGTGGACGTCGAGCTGGACGCTGTGCGCGCGGTGCGGGTGCTGGGCCGCGGCGCCATGGGCACCGTCTTCCGCGTGGCCGACGGCGGCGACGGCTACGCGCTCAAGGTCTTCGACAAGCGCGCGGCGGCGACGTCGAGGCCAGGGGACGGCGCGCGGCGCGCGCGGTGGGAGGTGTCCGTGCTGTCCCGCCTCGCGCACCCGCACCTGCCCTCCCTGCTCGGCCAGGCCGAGACGGCCGACCTGCTCGCGTGGGCCGTGCCCTACTGCCCCGGCGGCGACCTCAACGAGCTCCGCCACGGGCAGCCCGACCGCGTCTTTTCCCCCGCCGCCATCCGGTTCTACGTCGCCGAGCTCGTCGCCGCGCTCGCCGACCTCCACGCCGCCGGGATCGCGTACCGCGACCTCAAGCCCGAGAACGTCCTCCTCCGCGCCGACGGGCACGTCACCCTCACCGACTTCGACCTCTCCCGGCTGCTCCCGTCCAAGTCCCCGTCATCGTCGACGTCCACCTCGTCGTCGTGCTCGGCTACGTCGTCACCGCCGCCGCATCTTACCGGACACGGCCGGAGGCAGTACGGCCACCACCTGCGGAGAATCTTCGCGAGGAGCGAATCGGCGGCGGCAGCGCCGCCGTCGTCCGGGAAGCAGGAGAGCCACAACCTTGCTTGGTTCCTCAACAGGAACGACGGCGGTGGCGTCGACCAGCAGCTCAAGAAGGCGAAGTCGGCGAGGGTGCTGCCGGTGAGCCGCCGCAAGAAGCGCGCGAGCTTCTGCTCTGCAGCGAGCGGCGGCGCCTGCGAGAGGTCGTTCTCGTTCGTGGGGACGGAGGAGTACGTCGCGCCGGAGGTGGTGAGAGGGGACGGCCACGAGTTCTCCGTCGACTGGTGGGCGCTCGGGGTTCTCGTCTACGAGATGGCCTACGGGAGAACGCCGTTCCGCGGCCGGTGCCGGAAGGAGACGTTCCGGAACGTGCTGCTCCGGGAGCCGGAGTTCTCTCCGGACGCCAGGCGGCGGTGGCCTGAGCTCACCGACCTCATCACGCGGCTGCTGGACAAGGAGCCCGCCAGGAGGCTGGGATTCGCCGGCGGCGCCGACGAGGTCCGGACCCACCCGTTCTTCGCCGGGGTGGCGTGGGACCTGCTCGGGGAGGTGTCCCGCCCGCCGTACATCCCTCCGCCGGCCGACGACATTGCCGACTGCGAGGGGTTCAGTGTGGTAGATTACTTCGACAAGCTTCACCAGCCACCGCCGCAGCCGGAGCAATCGCCGGAGTTCTTGCCGGAGTTCTGACGTCACTTGTTTCATTCGAAATATCCCCCCCTTTCCGTTTTGCGCCTGTTAAAAATGCCAAAATGAGTCAGCTATATGCTGTAATTTTAAGGACCAACCACACGTCATTTGTCTGTTTTGTCTGTCCTCAATTGATTTCTGATCACTGAGATTGAACGGTACAGATCTCTCTCTTACAGTATGTAGCTGCCTCGACCATCTTCATATCTCGACTCCTCTCCCTCCTTGGTCCCCAATCTTCTCACGCCCACACACACCCTAAAATCCCTTTTCCTCCACTTCTTTTTCTCACCGGTGGCACCCCTCCTCATCCTCGCTCGTTAGCATTGTTTCTCCGCATGCTTCCACCGCCTCCTCGTGACATCTCATCTCCCCGCGGCTGGCAGCGCCACCACCACTCTATCGCTCTGCCACCTATCTCTGATTGTCCCTCTACTACGCCCACCCTAAATCCCATCGCTTGCGCCGATTCGACCACTACCACCGCCCAATCGCCTTCGACCAAGCATACGGCTCTAAAGGTTGCAGTCAACACCTCGCCACCCCTACCATGATCCCCTCCCCAACGCCGGTTAACCATTTCCCACATCCCACTAAGATTGGGGAGTATGGGGAACCGGATCCAATCCTCAACCCTAACCTAATTAGCACGACACCATCGGTGATGGCCAAAGAAGATGAAGACAACAACGACATAGATAAGTCAAAATCGAGTGAGACTCTTTGAAATTTCATGCAACCGAGAACTAACAAACTTGTTGTCTTAGTTATGGGAATATATGGAAAATTGTGATGTAAATTAGTGCCAAAGCATTCAAGCAAGCTTTGCTTTTGTGAACCAAATAGTACTCTCTTTTGTAAAAAAAAATACTCGTTGTCTCCTATAGGTGCAAGCCAGTGCTAAAACTTTAAATATGAATAGCTTTTAAATATTTATGTCAGGTATATGATTCTTGTTTTCGTATGTAATTGTTTTACTTCTATAAGGCAACATAATTTTAGTAGGGATTATAAATATAGTAATCGATGATCAAAGCATATTTTAAATAATCATATTAGCATTTAGAATTGTATATTTATGACAGAAAGGAGCAGGAAGTATGCACAACATGACGGTCCAAAGCCATTTGGGAACAATAAGAGAAATTCAATACATCAAGATATAGCTTGTTTTCATCATAAATTTTTCTCGTCTCCAAGCTTATCGATGGAGGAGGGGGGATGCACGACCCTCCTCTCCTTCCTCTGCATCGACCTCCCCTTTCCTTCTTGACCTCCCCGACGCTCCCTACCCCTTTGGTTAGGGTTCAGGTTCAGGGGAGAGAGGGTGGGTAGGTTTCTTGTGCACCCTATGTTTAGAAGGAGGTGGTAGCTCAGCAGCGGGGAGCAGTTTGTGCAAGAGGGCGGCTGGGAAACGCAATAGTGGTCGAGCCAATGGCGGATCAGCACATAGCAACCGGAGTTAGGGCGGCGGTGGCTAGCGAGGAGGAGAAATGAGGCGAAGCCGGGGGCGAGAGAAAAGTCGGAGGGGCAGCAAGGTCGGAGGAGGAATGAGGAAGATGGAGGTGGAGGACGCGAGGTGATTCACTCGGTCCACACCAAACAGAACACCATTTGCTTGTACCCGTATACAACATATTGATTTATAAGTGACAAAACATGCTTTGATAAATCATACTCCCTCTGTTTTTTTTTTGTTTAACGCTTTTGACTTTTGGACACGACTTTCACCATTCGTCTTATTCAAAATTTTAGTGCAAACATGCAAAAAGAAGTAAGTCATGTTTAAAGTACATTTACTGCTAAACAAATCACAACAAAATAAATGATATTTACAAAAAAATTGAATAAGACGAATGGTTAAAGGTGTGTTCAAAAGTCAAAGACGTCAAACAAAAAATAACGGAGAGAGTAATTTTTTTTAATGAAGACATCCTCTACTAACGAAGGACTGGAGTTGTTGACATTACTACCAACGAGTAGTCTACCCTAGCCCCTAGCCGACCCCACTTCTCCTTCCTTTCATTTATTTATTGTACGGAAACACAATTCCACAGGTACATGCAGATCAAGGCACATAGATAACAATTAATCATGCATCGAGATTTGTGCTTCGATCTCCCCTCTTTTGTTTTTTGTAAGAAATTCCTAGCATTTTTGAAAATAAAGAAATATTGTTCTTCTCTTCTTTCTCTCATTCTCTCTCCCCTTCAATGGACTGGCCGACAACCATGCTTGCTCAAGCCGTTCACGCTATTCTAGTATGACTCGACATGGGGCAGCTCAACACGACTATGTGGTGGCTCTAGCGGGGTGGATATGTTGTCATCAGTGGAGATGGTAGTCATCGACTGGGGCGTACGTGTGAGTTGCATTGCTGCGGTTTGGTGAGGTGGCGCATCTCAGTCGTCGCTCAGTTTGCGTGAGTATGTCGAGGCAAGTTAAGGTCGGGGTGGGATTTATGCGGGCTGGTCTACCGCTGGTGGTGTTGTGGCCGTTGGTGATGGTGCGCCAGATTGGAATGGGAGAGTGAGGGAAGAAGAAAGAAAAACCAATTTGCAAGAATTTACAGTTTTGGAGGTTTTCGCAAAGCACAAATCTTAGAGCAAATCTAATAGTCATGAATGTGTAGGGAACCACGGGTAACGGTGGAAAATCCAATGTCTTCATTTTTTAACGTTTCTCCTCCTCCTTCCGTGAAATGACAGGGCCATGCATTTCTCATTCAGATGCACTCAAACAGGCGCCCCACGTCCGTGGAGGAGTTAATCCCTTATCTAGATCGGCACAAAATGCAGCCGGACGATTACTATCTGCACGGGCGTTACGTTAACCTGTACGATTAGAATTAGATCTTCATAAAAGTGTCCTTGACGGAGTGGCTAATCACTTTATTGGACCAATATCGAGTACGTTTAAGCCCGGAGCCCAGGCCGTCTGTATGGTGATTCATATATCGCTGGTCTGTTCAAAATCTGTGCCGCTGTTTTTGTTGCAAATATTGCGGTATAAGCAAGATGGAGAAATAATTCACACAAGATATACTAAGAAATAAATTGCCATAATATATAAACAAAACCATGAATTCCTCGAATAAAAGCTTGGAAGCAAATAAATTCATGATCAAATTTATTTCAATAAACATGGCAATTAGCAAAAGAGATACAAATAATTTGGGCAATATATCACAGGTTATTAAATCTGAAAAATAAGGATATCAACCCTAGGACAGTACAGCTCCAGCACAAATGAATCAAATGCTTCTATGAATGTATAATCAAGAGACAGCAGGATGTACTATATAGTGAGAGATCAATCTAGCTGTTCGGTCAGTTCCAAGCAGCCACAAAACTGAGCCAAACAGTAGCGCAATAACACACTGCACAAACTAGTATTCAGTCCATAACAGTACTAGTTCTCCAAGTTAAGAAACATATGAAGTGCAGCAGTTAATTGACCAGTTATGCCAACATCAATTACCAGATTATACACATAGAGCCACCAAAGTGAAACACTAAGAGCAGTACTTATCTAGGTCTAACAAATCCTTTACTTAACAGATTAACAAACCTCAAAATAAGCAATCATCATCGAGCAGATTATAGCCCACAAGAACAGTGCATATACCCTAATCGAGATTAGCCCCTATTCAACCGAATAGGTTCCCAAATCACCGATTGGCCTGCTGCACAAAGGAAGAAACCGAAGTACTTACGTAGTGCCAAATCCGAGTCGGCAAAGAAGCAAGCAGTGGCAAAGCGTGCTCAAGGCATTGTCCCAGAAAACAGATCGCCGTGCTACGTAGCACCACCGACGAAATGGATCGGAGATACGATGCCGTCGCCCCCACCACGGACAAGCCGAGGAGCAGGGCCCGAGGAGCACGAAAGAGCAGCACGACAATACGGCGACCACCCCGCGGCCTACGGGTACCAAGGACGAACGAGGAAGCAGCACCACGGTAGACACCGGCGGCGAGGGCGCCGAACCCAAGCGAACAGTGGTAAAACCCCAGGAGCACCAGAGTGAGAGGAAGGGGATAAACTCAGCCAAAGCCAACCGATCCGAGAGAGAGAGGAGAAGGGCTTCCCCATATAGGCGACGTGGGCGCAACCAACTCCGAGAACGCCGGCCGCACGCGCACGCGCACGCAGCCCCGCGCTCGTCGGGAGGCACGAATGGCCGCCGCCGCCAGCTAGGGTTCGGGTTGAACCCGACCCAGCCCCCAAGCCAGCCGCAGCTGGCTTCTTCCTCCTCTGCCTCTTAACCGGCCTAAAGGGCCAAATGGGCCAGGCCCAGCATGGGCAAAAGCCCAACAGTTTTGAGCTACGTACCGGGAGGAGGGTGGTGAGGCAAATGCGCCGCCATGCCGGACACGAGGCAGGAGGTCTGGTCGACGGTTGGCACTCTAGCAAGGAAAGAGGGAGTTGTGAATTTTGAGGAGAGAATATGAGTTTGGTTGGTTGGAAGTCGCACCTCGTGTTAGCCAAGTTTAACGGACTTAAAGCGTGAGAGGTTTTTTGCTAAACAAATTGTGGCAATGGTTTTTATGAGCTAATTTGTGGCAAATTGATGACATAAAAAAATGCCTTTTCATGGTTCCTGGTATCTCAATGTGCATGAAAACTAAGTCCATGTTCTTTTGAGCTTAACAACTTAACAGGTGAACATCTTAACGACTTATCTACGTTTTGAAAAGACAAATGTTTTGAGTTTTTTAGTCTGTTTTGAAAATGGGTCCTAAGCTTTAAAAACCAAGTCAAACGAAATGGATCCAAATCTCGAGACTGCCTCAAGAAGCTCTTTAAATTCAATCATTTCAGTCGTTCAGCAGTTTAGCCGTTTAGATCAGCTCAAAAGAACAAAACCTAAGGTTTTGTTTGTTTGAGTTAAAAGTTGTTGAAAGCTTTAATCCGAAAAAATTATGATATCTTCAAAGACCTCTTAAAGAGTTCAAAAATTATGAAAAAAAATATTTCACAAACTTTAAGAAGAACTATTTAAAACTAAACAAAAATTATTACAAAGTATTACTTCATTTGCCTTATACAAAAAGAACAAAATTTAATTTACTTCAGTTTAATTTAAGCTGAAACAAAAAAGGCTAAAACAAACAAGCAATTCGTGAGAAGCAAAGGGTGGAGACATAATTTATCCTCAATAGGAAAGAAATGAGTAGATAAGAAGGAATCGAATCAAGCACTACAAGGATCTCTATCAGTGTCGTCGGCCAAAACCAACTACACAAGTCAAAATACCGACAACACAACGCCGACGACACGGCTCGGACGACACAAATCACTTGTGTCATCGGCCAAACCACAATGCTGACGACACAAAGCCACTGGACACTGCCCGCTTGGCACAACTTGTGTCGTCGGCCAGCAAAATGCCGACCACACAAACTGTTTCCCACCGACCTGCTAACGGCCGCCAGACGGGAACCCGTTCTGACGAGAGGGCCCCACAGTCAAGTTTGTGTCGTCGGCCTTCTTAGTACCGTCGACACAAAGCAAACATGGGCCCACCTATTGCACCGTGGCTGGTGGGCCCACGTTCAACTTATGTCGTCGGCCTTCATTATTGTCGAGGACACAAGTAACTTTATGTGGTCGGCCGTTTGACTGGCCGACGACATAAGTTTTGGAAGGGCAAGTCGCAGGTACAGTTTGTGTCGTCGGCTTCTGAGTGGCCGACTACACAAGTTGTTTTATGTGGTCGGCCTTTTTTCTAGCCGATGACATACGTTCTGGAAGGGCAAGTCGCACGTACAGTTTGTGTCATCGGCTTTCTGAGTGGCTGACTACACAAGTTATTTTCCAGAAAAAAAAATTCCTATAAATTGAAAAAATCATATTTTTAACCTGCAAGAAACCCCAAATATCCCAGAATTATATAACCACATTTCCCACAACAGATGCACAATTTATATCACATACGACGACCACATTGCACCAACATCCACACAATTAATGAAATTAACATTCAACTTCCATCAAACCAATTTAACAGTTAACGTCGAGATCACAACGATAGTGCACAACATATATATGCGAACAAACACGTCGACAAAGCATAATTTCACCGACATCTCACAGTTCAACATATACCAAACCTAACTTTGAGAATTCGCAAATGGGTCGCCAATGATCCCCTCAACGAATTGCTCCTCGACCGATCTTGTGGCGTCCGCTGTGCCGTCCCCAGTGGTCTCATCCCCAAACTGTACGTTCATAGCTGGCGCAGGAGTAGCCGAGCCAGAGACCTATTGATGATACAATTTTTGTATGTTTGGTAATGTTTCGGATGCAAATTTGATTAAAGCGACAATTAAAAGTAGAGCACTTACCCCAGGAGAAGCGCTAGGTGGCATCGCCGTAGTCGTGAACGGCCATGTTGGGAATGACCCTGGCATGACAATCGCAGTAGGATTTGCACTTTGTGGTAATGGTGCTCCCGGTGTTGGCTGGAAGATGAACGGAGGAAGCGACGCGTGGTGCTGCGAAGATGCGGGTGACTGTGAGGTTCCAGCGCCCGACTGCATGCCCTGCACATAGGATGTAAATTCATGTTTGTTAGCAGTTGGAAACAAATGCAAATAAGTAAAACAAATTACGATGTAACCTGTATAGCGGCCAATAACATCATGTTCTGATTATGCACTGTTGCTAACATTCTAGCATCCTCCTGACTCTTTCGCTCCATCTCATCCAGTCATCGTTGTGTCGCCTCATCTCTTTCCTGTTGCTTTTTCAAGGCGGCCTCCAACTCCTGGGTGTGGGCTAGGGCAGCTCTGGCAGTAGAAGAACTTGTCTCCCTTCGACGTGATTTGACATGGTCTCTGTACTGGTCTCTAGGCAGTGTTTTGTCCATGAAGCCTAACCTACCATGTGCCAACCCATCAAAGGAGTTGTATATGACCGTAGGGTCAACTGGCTCTTGCAAAAGAGCGCTTTCTGGACCATGTTTCTCTTTGTATGCTTCCACATAGGAATCCTACAAAAAACAAAATATCGATGGTTGAAACATTATAAAAAAGAGAGTATAATACATGTAGATGGTAAGATACTTACAATCTTATCCTGACATGTTGGCGGAAAGGGTGGTCGTGTCCCATCAGGTCGTGGGCGTGGAGTGAGCGCGCCTATCCACGACGTAAAGCTGCGCGCGACTTCTTCCTCGAGCCTTCTCTGCTCGGCGACCTGTTGCAGCCGTTCCACATGGCCCGGGTGAGCCTGCGCATAGCGCTTAAGCTAAAGGGTCATGACCCTTATCTCTTCGTCGCTTTGCTCGATGAGAAGGGAGGGGCTTGGTTTTTTCCCGCTTGACTGGCCGCGCGCTCGATTGGCATGCTCGGCGCGCTTCGTCGTCGCGGGGGGCTTCCTTGAGGGTTGGCGGCCGCCATGACGCAGCGAGCTCCGCGTCGGCGCGGCTTCCACCTTGGGCTTCTCGGCCACTTTGGTCTTGTCCTTCCTCGCTCCCTCAGTCTCGGAGAGCTCCTCTACGATTCCTCCGAGGATCAGCTGGTTCTCCTATTTGTTCGGGAAGCGAATGTTAGCATCTTCAACAGTGTAAGTCTGGCAAAACCGAACGAGGTGTAAGTATTTTACCTCTGGTGTGCGGACGAGCACGTTGCGCGGACAAGTATAGGCCACCTCGCCGGTGACCTCACCGTCCCTCCTAGCAGCCTTCAGCATGGTGTTGACCTGCTCGGTCACCCATGCTTCGGTCGGTTGCACTGCCCGGACAGAAGAGATCTTTAGTTCCTGTTCGGATGGAATTACCAAATGAAGGTCGAGTCTTAAAGGCACTTACCCGTGCTCTCCCTGGTAATGTCTTCCCAACCCTCTATCTTGTAGAAGGGATAGGATCTTCTCCGCAGCGGACAGATCCTGTTCACTGTGAAGTCGCGGATGATCTCCCTGCCCGTGAGCCCGAGGCCCACGAGGGAGACGATCTTCCGCGTCAGGTATCAATCCTCGTCGGACAGCTCCGGCCGAGGCATTGGCGTTCCCTTCACCGGAGCCTGTCCGGTGAAGACGAGCTTGCTGTTGCCTCTCCTTCTGGTGTAGAACCACCTCATCCACCACGGCCCCATCGAGTCGAGCAGTGGCGAACGAGGGTAGGGCGCGTCATCGGCGGTGGCCCGAAGCTTGAGGTAGTAACACCCAAGCGCCGAAGCGGCGGAGCTGCTCCTCGTCACTGTATAGTAGTGGAGGAACAGCCCCACCGATGGATCAACTCCCAGGTAGCCCTTGCACAGGTGTGCGAAGACAGCCATCTGGAGGATCGAGTTGGGGTTCAGGTTCGCAACCTCCAACCCGCTGATGTTGAAGAAGGCCTCCACGAAGTCGCTTTCGGGAGACCTCAACCCGAACAGTGCGAACTGCTCGAAGTTGACGAACTCGTCCTTGAGCGGCTCCGGTGTTTCCTCCTCCCCGGGCAGCCTCCAGCTGCCGGTGTCAATGTGGCCCTCCTCCTCCCAGATCTTCAAGTCCTCCTCGGTCATGCTAGTGCCTGCGAACTTGGCCATAGCAGTCCCCAGGGCTGGACGAACGGATTGGGGGGTGGAGTTTGGCTGTTTGATGCTGAGCGCGGTTGGAATTAGGGCTTGGGAAGGAAAGGCGTGAGAGTAAAAGTGGCAAGCCGCGGGCGGCTTGGGTGCTTTTATAGTCCTAGACGAGTAGCTCTGTAACGGTTTTTTGCCACTGAACGACTAGTTTTTTACCGCAACGGCTAAGTAAAAACGGTCGATCGTTTTTTCATTGCTTGGCGTAAGTTCTGTTGAGATCATAACGGCTATTTTTCCAAAGGTCCGTGACCGAGGACCGAGTGCTCGCTTTCGGATAGATGTTGTTCCCTGTTCGACGCAATAGAGTTGCTCGGTACTGATCGGGTTTGTTCGATCCCGGACGGGTCCTGTTCGGGAGAACCATAACCTTCTCTGTCGTTTGTTGTACGTTTTCGTAGCAGCAAAGTTACCCTCTTCGTGACTTGAAGTCTCAAGAGGAAGACCCCACTCTAGTGAGTCCTTCCACTTGAGTCTCGGGGGCTAGCTGTCGGGGATAAAATCACGGCCCATTGCCATGGCCCACTCCCTGACGGCCCAATCGAAC
Organism: Raddia guianensis; assembly: GCA_036346415.1. Classification (NCBI taxonomy): domain Eukaryota; kingdom Viridiplantae; phylum Streptophyta; class Magnoliopsida; order Poales; family Poaceae; genus Raddia; species Raddia guianensis. The sequence goes on along the minus strand of CM070542.1, from coordinate 23,792,746 downwards.
AGCCTACTAGGGCCCAGCTCCCTAGAAGATTCTATCAGGCCCATGTGCATCCTGCCGAACAGCTTCCTGGCTGGCACGATGCGTAACGGCCTAGGATTTCTGTTTGAGTCCGACTCGAACAAGAGTTCTGCACGGCTACGTGAAGACTCGGACGTGGTTTCCCGGATTGAAGCAGATGTCGTGATCCCCAAGAATTGGAGTTTTCCTTATCTACCTCGGGATGTATTTGGCACGTTGAGTTCATTACGATCTCGTAGTTAGCCCGGCCCGATTATCCCTAGGTAGGTCGGTTCATCAACACTATATAAACAAGGCCTCTACAGCGTGTAGAGGGCACCTCCTCTTAGACACGAGTTTACGGCCAAGAGATTTCGCATTGTCGTGTATTAGCTTCTTCCTGTACACATAATCTCGCCGAGATCTGTTCGTCTCGTCGAGCTTCCTCTTGTAATCACCTCTGATATATAAGAAAGGCTGGACGTAGGGTTGTTATCTCCCCGGAGAGGCCCGAACCAGGATAAAAACCCTTGTCTCCCCGTTCGTCGCTGGTTGCTGTTCGCTCTGTTCGGCGTGTCTCCTATCTCCCTTTCTCAAGAACCTTAGTTGACTTGAGATCGATATCTCAACCGTCGACAGTCGGGCTCAAGCCCTGTCTCCGCTTCCTGCATATACAAAAATTGCAAAGTTAGTATATAAAGGAAACAAGATAAATGACATAAGCGATAAGACAGATCTTACTATATCCCATTCGAGGTGGGCGATGCCATAAGCTCCAAGATAGGTCTTGCAGATTTTGGGGTTTGAATTCCTATTCCCCCTATTTCTAGATGAGAAGTTTATCCATTCCTTTGAAGCCCATATTTTACAAAGCAACTTCCAAGCATCTGGACACTTGTCCATCCAATCAGGACGCCAATGGAGATAGGATTTGGCGTCGAGATACTCTTTTGTTGCTTCGTTCCTTCTAATGTCAATACCTTCCTTTTTGCAGTGTTTGAAAACTGCATCCCGACGGGCTCCATTGATGGCGTCCTTGATTGTCTTCTACGCCATCTTGTCTAGCACGACCCTTGCATTTGCGTAGTCTTGCCTGGTCAGATCTCCAGAAAGACGATAGTAAGCCTGAAACGAGACACGATAATGTGCTAGTATATATAAAGGTAATGAGACAAATGCAGTAAAGGTGTGAACAAACATATAGTTAATTTGAATATATATAGTTAATTTGAATATACCCAGAACTCTTCAATACATCTGTCGGAAACGATATTTCTATTGCCGTCTTTCGCTAGCGAGTAGTCTTTCCAACTAAATGCTGGTCGACGTTTTCCACCATCCTTCACTACCCCTGGGTAGAACAACCTCAAGACAACCCCAAACAGGTGTCCTGGCTCTTGCTTCCCCTTGTTGAGACAAATCAAACCACTGTATAAACAACATATAAAAACGATTTAGCCATTATAACAAACCACATAAAACAATAAGGAAGATGTCATGTGTTATGCAACTTACTTTTATCCCCTATTGATCTGCACCTCAACTCTATCAGCTTGATTAGCAGGAGCTTTCGGTAACTTATTATGCCCCCTTCCTTTGCTTGGTTTCTGAGAGCTGGAGGATCCTGCCTCAGTGGCGTCCTGGCCCAAACAACCACCTCTATCCTCCCCAGAAGCACCTGGCCCCAACCACCACCTGCCTCGTCCTCCCCATAACCCTCCCGCCTCCGCCTCCCGCCACCACCTTCCTCCTCCCAGAAGCATCCTGCCCACCACCCACTGCCTCGTCCCTAGTACCCTCCTGCTCCTGCCGACCACCTGTCTCCTCCCCAGAAGCAGACCTTGCACCACCATCGGTGTCGACCAACTCCTCCTCCTCCTCCTTCTCTGAGGTGTAGTAAGCTTGCGGACTAGGCTTACTCTTCCTAGACCCCCTCCTGAAGACGCTTTTAGCCTTGCTAGCAAGTTTTTTGAGCCCACCTGTCATCCTGCATTGTATTCAGAATTCTTATATTAGAATAAAATTAAATAATGCCATAATTGTTTAATACAAATAATGTAATTGATGGACAGCACAATTTCTGGGCAATTTCTGGCCGACTACACAAGTCATATTTGCCACCTGATGGACAGCATGCATGTATTTTTGTCGCCGGCTGTTACAGATGCCGACGACAATAATGCATGTACTGTCGTCAGGTCTATTGCCGACGACTCAAAGCAAAATGGCCAACGACAAAAAGTTCGTTTCTAGTAGTGAAGATAAGAAAGGAAATGGAAAACTCCACGTAAAAGCTGATCACCTTAGAGCATGTACAATGGTTGAGACAAGAGTCATCTCTAACCATTGCCATGTCACTTATAGAGATGACTTAGAGGCAACTCATACAATGGTAGAGATGGCTTACAGACAACTACATATTTTTTATGACACTTAATCACACAGAAGATTTCTTAATTGCCGTGTAGAGTCATCTTTTGCATTGGAGACGGCTCAACTCTCTATGCGCACCCTCCCTCCACCACATCATTATTTATCATATATGGCAAACCTTATAGATGGCTTAGAGACAGCTGATGTGTACCATTGTACATGCTCTAAGATTGTTTTCCAAGGAGTGACTAGGCAAGCAGTAATGATGTGTACCATTGTACATGCTCTAAGATTGTTTTCCAAGGAGTGACTAGGCAAGCAGTAATGAGCCTATTTAAGAAGGGACAGTTGAACGGAGAAGGCCGGCTCAACAAAATCAACCCTAATAGCAAGAGCAAGTATACCATTGAGTTACACGTATTAGAGCTTTGTTCACCAAATCTTCCCATATGGAATGTTATGATTTACGTCAATGCAAGATCACAAAAAATATCAGAAGGTATGATATTTGTTAACGCAGTTCGGCTTTTGCCTACCTCTCCGGGGCTCTGACTATGGGCGCTCCTCCCCAATCCATAATACCACAGCATACCGGCTGACCAGGTCACGACCACATGCCGGCCGCTGACCTACTCTTGCCTATGCTACTATTATAAAGTTGTTCACCTGATTATACCAAGGCTACTTCCCTTTATATAGTGGAGACTTGACTAGAGTCCGACTCTAATTTTAAACCAACCTTACCTATTACAACACAGAGTCTATGTAACCTACTCGTACACATATTCGACACAAAACCTAACAAACTCCACCTTAGAGAATATTACCTTCTCCACCTCGAAATTGTTCCAGCGTCTTACGCGAACCCTTATACCCGAACTCTGGTTTCCCTCAAGCAGGATTCCCAACACGCCACCGCGCACCACGTCGTCTGTGCACGGTAAAACATGTCGCACCCTCGCCATCCGCATCCACGACACAGCTTTGCCTCCAGTGTTGTGATGATGCGCCTCTCGTGAAACATCCGGTCGCATCACTGCTCCCGTCGTGTTACAATCTATCCGACATCCTTTCGCGCCTGCTGGTCTGATCGCGAACACCGAGGTCGTCGCCTACCGACCTTGCTACCAACTTTGTCGGCCCAATCACCTGGCCTTGCTAGATCCCTGCCAACAGTAGCCCATCGAACGGTTCGAGCCTCCTACCCAAAGTGTCCGACACCACCGATCGAATCGTCGATTGCCGCCATGCTCCACCTTGCGCCGATGAGGCGTTTTCCATGGCATCTGCGTATGCATGAATCTCGTGTCTCCCCATAGATTTTTCGCATGGCAAACCTTGCCAACCAAGCTCTGATACCAATTGTTAGGATTTACGCCAATGCAAGATCATGAACGACATCAGGAGACATGATGTTTGGTAACGTAGTTTGGCTTTCACCTATTTCTGCGGGGCTATGGGCTCTCCTCCCCGATCTATAATACCGCAGGATACCGACTGACCAGGTTACGATCACATGCCGTCCGCTGACCTCATCTTGCCTATGCTACTATTATGAAGTTGTTCACCTAATTACACCAGAGCTGTCTCCCTTTATATAGTGAAGGTCAGGTTAGAGTCCGACTCTAAGTCTAAACCAACCTTATCTATTACAACACATAGTCCATGTAACATACTCGTACACATATTCGACACAAAACCTAACATGGAATAATTCCATTGGCATAGTGAAGCCAAACTGAACGTAGGGCTAATATAAATCACTTGTGTCCACCTTGATCTCGGGGCAAAAGAATTGCTCGGACTTCACTCAAATTAAATAAGATACAGGGGTGGTAGAACCCGACTCTCAATCCTCGACAAGCACTTTCTGAAGTAATTGATCCCAGTATTTATAGATTGGCACAATGGTGCAGAATGATTGCGATCTGCACCGAATTTACCTTAACCAGTACAATTAGATCTTCGTAAAGCATTCCGACGGGGTGGCTAATTAATCACTTTTTTTGGCCAATGTTTGACCATGTACTCCTCTGTTCAATTGATCTCTCCTGCTGCTTTCAGGCTTCAGCTGCCGATCGTTGAGCTCCATGCCGAACAAAATGATGCCATACGTCCATAGCTACGGTTCCATAACTGCCATTTGCTTTCAGTTCAACGTAGTACGTGCATGCGATGGCCACGGAAATTTATGCACGGCCGGACTTCGGTCGTTTCATGTACTTCAGCTCTATTTGCGTGTAGGTCCTGCTTGTGGTGGGGATCGGAACATGCCGGCCCGGCCCGGCCCGTTCAATACTTCGGGTCATGTCGGGCTGGTATGGAGTGCCAAATTCTAGGCCTGGCCCAGCCCAAAAGCACGGCGGGTTGGCTTTGGGCTGGGCCGGCCCGACCACGGTACATGTGACAAAATAGTAGACAAAATGATTTTTTAAAAAAATTCATATGTTACTCAAATGAAAAGTTGTCTAAATAAAAAATATGCGTCTCGAAATTATCTACAACTTTTATGTTCAACCGAAATTCATCCTAACAACAGCTCAGCCCTAAAGCAGGCAGCGAAGAAAATAATTTTTATAAATTCATACGTTGCTCAAATGAAAACATTGTCTGCATAAAAAAGATGCGTCTCAAAATTATCTACAATTTTAATGTTGAACAGACGTTCATCCAAGCAATAGAAGACCTCGGAAAACGCAAACTACTGATTCGTGCCTCATTTTGGGCCGGGCCAGCCCAAGCACTGCCCGGACAATCAGGCCGGGCCGGGTGGCCCATCGTGCCTGGTTTCTAGGCCCGGCATAGCACGTCATTCGGGCCGTGTCGGCTGTAAGGTCCCCTGGGGATTCCCGAAAATACAACTGTACAGGATTTCAGTTGCATTTCGAAGTAGCACAAACTGCTAGACTTTATTGCATAATTAGAATTATTTTACAAAATGGCTTACAATTTTTAAATACATCTTCAAAATACACTTCATAACCACATGCATGGCTTGAGTGTAAGGATAATCCTAAAATCTAAGCCAAATTCTTACATATCTTCAAATGAAAAGATATGTGCAGAAAAAACAAGGCCTACCCAAAACAAGGGCAGCCCGCACAACAACGGGTAAGCACTTACATCCTAGCAGATTCTCATATGCAAGCCTATTAACTACATACAAGGTTTTAACAGAAAGTAGGGGGTTTAATAATAGACTTAATGCATATTTTTATGATAATTTCATAAAAATCCTATATTTTCATCCATTCTTTTTAAAATCATTTTTAAATGAGATTTTTGTTAATAACCAGGCTTCCAATGTTTCCTCTAAACCAAATCAACATCAACCTTACGACCACACCTCTAACCTGATTTATGTCGTTATTTAGAATAGGCATCACCTCTGCAATACAACTTCAGATCACAGAATTATGATCCATCGATGATTTATTTTTAACGACTCTGCAGAATCTACCCAGCTTTACCCCTAAAACGGCCAATAATACGGTTTGGGAGGAAATTTGTACCTTTTCTATCATGACATAATTCAGTTATGAGCAATGAACAAACCAAGCATCGGCCCCCGAGCAAGTTTCCCCTAGTCCGCGACTAGAGCAACCCACCATGCGTCTCACAGTCCCATTGTTTGTTCACTCTAAACTTCCAACAACACTAACAACATCATCATTCACCAACCTTACCACGACTTATACCTCAACAACTCAACCACTTTATCTTACTCAACCCCAAGTTAAGTTATTATAAAACAAACATGATCTTACATGCTTATAAGAGACCTTGCTATTATTATAGCTAGATTATTATAATTAGGGTTCTCCTATGACTCAATGAAGAAACTATATTCTAAATGAGATTATGACTATACGCAATCATAAATAATTCTAATTAAATTGGACAAAAAATAATTAACTCAAAAATAAATGCACATTATAATATTAGGGAACAAGAAACCTGCCTGTTTTGGCTAAATCTTCGATATCAGGATGATGAATATCCAGGTATTTTTGTTCGGCTAGATCTTGAGGTGATTTGTTCGTTTTCTACGCATTGGAAAATGGAAGTTGGTAGGGAATTTAATAAGAATGCAAAAGGAAAATGCAATAAAAATGCATGAAAATTGTTTTTAAAAGATATTTTGGAAAAGGATCAGGGTTAACTAGGATGGTGATGGTTTGTATGATTTGAGTATCTTTGGGGAAATGGAAATGGTGAAGGGGATTTTTAGCATCATTTCGGATAGAATGATATGGTGGAGTGGAAGGTCAATTTTGGCATTATTTAGGTAGATCTCCGGATAGCAAGAATTTATGTATGTGTACTTGGAAAATTTTCAGAGATCGAGGTCGACGACAACAACGTTGTCGTAGTTCCGAGATGGAAATTGTTGAAGATATAACGTAAAAAACATTAAAATATATTTTTAAAGAAAATATTAAGACACAATACTTTTATTTGAAATTTTGGGATTTTTTGGAAATAGAAAAGAATTTTAAAAGCATTTTTCCTATAAAAATAGAAGTAAAAGCATTTTATTTTCAAATTTTAAAATTGAAAAGGGGGTATTTTATATTTTTATGAAGCACTATACTGAATACTAGATTTTGATAATTTTGGTAGAATTTTTGGAAGGGATTTGGTATTTTAGATAAAATGGAAAGCTATATCTCGAATTAGAAAATAAGAAGAAAGAAATGGAATGGGCCAATCGAGCGATGGTGGATGTGCCCATGTGCAGTGTTGTCTGTCATGCAGTAGCCAGAGGCTGACAGGTGGGGCCTGCTGCCAGTGAGAGAGAGAGAGAGGGGAATGGCGACGCTCCGGGGGTTGCCGGTGGAAGGATATGGGTGAAGGAGGGTGGCTTTGGGGTGGGGAAGCACCGGAGGGTAGGGATGGGAAAATAGTTCACAGCTCATGGCTTGGCTCGGATAGGCTCAGCTTTGCTTGGAGGCGCTAGCGAGCTTGAGCCGAACCCACACTTGGGGCTTGGTAAAATAGCGAGCTCTTTTATACCGAGCCTAGTCTGGCTCTGCTCGTTGGCATCTTTTGAATGCGAAAACGTCTTTGACTTGTGGCTCGGCTCGGAGGTGTCACCGAGCTCGAGCTGAGCCCACTTTTGGGGCTTGCCAAACTAACGAGCCGAGCTCGGCCAAGCCAGACTCGGCTCGGCTCGTTTCCTATCTATAGGCGCGGGTGAGCAGCAGCGACGGGAAAGAAATCCGCGAGAGGTGCCGAACTGCGGCAAGCAATTGGTGGCAGTCCACAGCAAACCAAGGGTGGAGAGGTGTCGGAAAGGTTTTGTGGCTACGTGGCAATGCCGGATAGGGTGATGACGTGGCCTGGAAGGGTCGGGAATGGCGACGGCGTGCGATTCCGACGGGCGGCATAGTGGAGACGACGACACTGGAGGTTTTGGGAGTGGCAGCGCCATCGGGGGAGGAAGAAACCTGAGGCGCCATTGGATTAGAGGGGCAAAACCTGGGTGCCGTCGGATTGACTTAACCTGAAGGGGTATCTGGTTAGACTGACATGGCAACATCTTGTGCGCTGGATCTGGAAAAAAGAATCAGGGCCGTCGTTTGTCACGAACTGCACTTGCGGATGGCAACGTCAAAGGCGTACTCCGGGAATGGAAAGCGTATTTTCAGAATTTCTGAAAAGAGAAAGAGCTTTAATTAAATTTCTAGAAAATAGATTTAGGCTTTGGAAATTCAAAGAATATTGTAGGGAGCTCAGAAAAAAAATATGAAATTGGTCTCTAAAAATCAAGAAAAATGAGAAGATCCAAATAGTGCAATAAAACTTTATATTTTATGGGATAAAGATCTTTGAAAAATTATAAGATGAGTTTTCTTTAATGGGATAAAATAGGAGATTTATAAAAAAATGTTAGGAAGAAAATGGGATGGCTTGGGGAGTCGACAATGATTTTTGCAAAAAAAGCATGCTAAAAATGGGTGGATTTTGGGTATGTCACACGGCCCAACCCGATTTTTCCCAATGCCGTGCCGTGCTTCGGTTTTTCGAGCCGTGCCCGAGCCGGTCTGGACGGCCAAGCCCAAACTCCCAGCACTAGATAGTACGTAACAATACATATCTTCAGTGGGTCGTTACATCTATCCACATGTTTATAAATGGGATATTTAATTAATCATGTTCCACTTCCATGTTAACTTTCTAATATGTCATTTGTTGCTGACATATGAACTTGGATCCGCATGCCATTGACACGGGGAGTGGTCTCAACGATGGCTTGCGAACCAATTTAATTCCTAATATGTAATACCAGGTAAGTTTGGTCCTCCAAACTAGCAAATTAAAGTGAAATAGTCATTTGACCGGTCAATAGGACTGTTTTGGGAATTTAATTATCGGTGATGTGGCTTGGTCTTCATAACATGCATGGCAACCACACGCGGTTGATGTGCTTGCCACGCTATCTCTCTCTCTCTCTCTTCCCCCTCCGAGTTCATCCTTTCTCAACCTTCCTCTCCCTCTCTCCACCGTTGTCGATGCTGACCTCCTCCCCGACCTTTAGCGTCGGCCTCCTCTCCCACCCAAAATGTCGGCATCTGTCGGATTGCCGCCACCTAACGATGGTCTTCTTCCACCGTGGCCCCTAACACCATTGAGTTTGCAGCCACCCGGACACAGCAAAGCTCACAGTCGCGACCCTCCATTGCCCTCCATGCCACCGAGTTCCATCACCATCCGTTCGTCCGTCCAGACACTGCCAAGCTCACAACCTCTTGTATCTGTTACCCCCGACGCTACCAAGTTCGTCGTTGCCAAGCCTGCCGCCTCCTCCCTCCGCCACCGCTGAGCCCATCAGTACCGGTTTGTGTTTCCAACCAGTAATGATTTTCTCCAGCATCGCAGTAGCCGTTTTACCGGGAGCGCTGTAACTCCAAATCTTGGTTCTTGCACAACCGGCACTGATGGGTCGGTAGGAAAGATCCGTTCCCTGGTACTCTGGTAGTGTTTGTCGGCCGCCTCCTTTGCTTCTCAATGCCGAGAGAGGAGTGAGAGGGATGAGTTGGAGAGAGCACTAGTACAGAACACGCCATCAGTGTCGGTTCGTAACTAGCATTAGTGCCGATTTTTGAACCGACACTGATATTCCGACACTGATGGGTAAAGGCATCAGCGTTAGTTCACTTTGAACCGACACTGATGTCTGACCCATCAGTGCCAGTCCGTAACATGAACCGACGCTGATGCTGGACCCATCAGTGCCGGTCCGTAACACGAATCAACACTGATGGGGCCACCGAATCCCTTTTGTGCCCACACTGTTTTTACAAATATAATCATCACAACATTCAATACAGATCACAATATATCCCCACAATACTTCTTCACAATCAAAAGACATCACATGTATAAATAATCTCAGCACATCACAGCATTTACATATAATAAGCCTGAAGTACTTCTAGCAAAGCGACAAAATAGTCAATTTAAATTAGTTTATTCAAACAAGCCCCACAAGTATTTCTAGCAAAGGTCAAATAAGTTTGGGTCACAACACATGCCCGTTACAAAAATTTTTGCTCCACATATTGAAATTAAGCGTTTCCTTCCGCTGCACCTTCCACTTCATCTTCCCCTGCACCTTCCTCTGAACCTACGTCCGCATCAGAGATGCTCTTCTGATTGATTGGCATCTTTATATGAAACAATGGATCATTGCTATTAGGGTGGTGAAATTGATCTTTCTTATTAATGACTTCGTCAAAGATGAGACAAGCCAGTTGTCCCTGAATGCCTAGTAGCACGGCCGGTGACAGATCTTCAGTCGAAAGCTTGATATTCTAATAAGAGGATAAAGTAATTAGAACTAAATCATAGAATGGCATGATCAAGGAAACATATTTTCACAAACAAATCTCAACGTCCCAGTTTAGAATTGTAGATAGAGATATTTGTTACATGATGAGACAAATATAGTACCTGGACATTGTTGTTCCAAAATTTGTGCCTTTAGGCTGCTTGGCACACTAAATAATATGAAACATGTCATGCAACGCTATTTTGAAAGTATGACACAAAGGGGTTGTATTAGAGAACGTACTGAAAACTTTGTTCTTATTGATAGGGTCCTGCGAAACGGATGGTAGTTCTGACTCTTTTTGCAGAATTTTTTGAAGACATCGCCCAACAAATCTATTATCTCCTTGTATTCATCCATCTCCTTGTCTAGGGAGTCTAGGACTATGGCCTTGCTGTATTGGTGTTCGATGGCTATTAGAATCCAATAGGAGCTACACATGTAGGGCTAAAATTAGTACCAACAAATTGTATTAAAGAAGGACATGACTAGCTTCGGAAAACATAATTTATTACCCGTACTGGTAGGGTAAGAATAAGATATTCTTTTTTTGCATCTCCATGAGCGAGTCAAATAGGTAGGACTTGACTAATCCTCGGTTCTCGACGACGTTCTGAGCATTGACCACTCCTGGATCAAGATGTCTGATGTCGTTCATGGTACGTTCCTTTTTAGTTCCATCATCAGGTATCTACATGCATTAGTGAGAGGGTCATATATTGATACAAATTTGGAAGGTTGTAGATGAGTATAGCTTAAAAGGTTCGAATGAAAGTATTTACAGTATCCAACACCTCATGAAATTAGTATCGAGGGCATCCTGGTTGTACAAGTCGTATAAATCTTGGAAATTGAGTATGAAGATTCCACCGATTGAATGGTACAGATCTTTCTCGTTGTACTTGACTGTGATACTTTTAGGCAACAGTTATTGATTTGACCGTTGCAAATACCAGTCATGTAAGCCCTTCAGCTTGAATGTCATGGACCTCAACCTTTTTTCGTTACCAAAGGCTTACCCATAACAAATTTTAAATGAACATCGGCATCATCTTGGGGACAATGTTCTTTGCCCTTCATATCTATCATGACCTTCCGAAATTCAGAAAGCTTGGGCTTTGACTTCTTAGAACTGGCAACGCCTCGATAAAAACGCTTTTGGGGAGATGTTATAAGATTTTTCTCTCTCTCTCTCTCTCTTGCGTTGTCCTGATACTATCACGAACTGGCGAAGGTTGGCCAAGGTTTACAGGAGGGGGCGGATCTTCAGTGTTGAAGGAGATGTCACGCTTGCGCCGCTGGATGAATGTTTTCTCTGCAAGGCCCAGCATTGTAATCTCATCATTCGGGGCCATTTCCAGCTGCATGTCTCTAAACTAGGGAAACACTCTGTCCACCTAAACTTTCGCAAATCCTGAGGCAATACGCATGTTGTGTAGGAGACCCCCTTCAGCTGTTGGGTAAGCTAAGGCCATAGCAACTTTGACTGTGAGGTTCATGACTGGCATATTGAGCACACAGGTTGTTGGCTCTTATATGTCATCCACAGGGAAGTGTTCTAAGGCGGCCTCCTCACGCTACGGCTTCTCATTCGGTGTGGATGCACAACTGCTGCGACGCATATTGGAGGGACTAGTTAAGGAACCCTTCGGACCTTGCACAGACCTACTAAGCACGGCTTGCACTTGTTGAACTTGCTCGGCTATGCGGCTATCCATATCTAATATCAATTCTTCCCGTATATTTTGAATCTCCTGCTCTATATGTCTATCTCTGTTTCTCTTTGGGACTTATAGAAGAAAATGTCGTCCTTGAATCCCTCCCTCCAGGGAATCTTGCCGCCAAGCCCCCGTGTCCGACCCGGGTGCTCCTTGTTTTCTAGTGCAACGGTCAGTTCATCCCTTTCTCGGTCTGCATAAAAAGTTCCATCACTGGATTGGCTGCAAAGGTCACGTGCTTTCTGGCATATAGTTTGGTTGGAACTGTTTGAGAATGATGCAGTACCGTCAGGCATTACAACACACCTCCCTCTATGGTATTGCTTGCAACGATTTGGCATTCCAGCAAATGGATGTCTGCCTTCTTCTTCCTCCTTCTGCCAAGTTTCAGCTTTACCCTTATACCCTCTAGTTCCAAGCCTGTGCGGGTGTTTGTTCTTCTTGGAGATAATTTGATGGGCAGCACTAGATTCCTTTGCCTCAGCACTTTTATACATCACCACAAATTCATCCCAGTATGGCTCCACTTGTGGATGGTCTTCGACAGCTGAAATATTGTTCTTTACGTAGTCCCTGTTCAATCTTCCCTTCCAGTTCTTCCAAGACGTTCCCATGGTCATTAGGGCATGCCGACGCACGCGAGGGATTTTGTCTCTAGGAAATTCAAAGGTCTGAGTCAGTTCTGTCCACAGATCGTCTTTGATGGATTCAGGGACATTGCGCCAGTCCTTAATGTTGATGGGCACCTTATCCCTAACGATGACTCCACATGCTGTGATATACTTTGTTGTGGCTTTAGATGGTTCAGCGGGCTGGCCGGCCTCATCGACTGCCGTGATGGTGAATTGACCATCTGGCTTTTTGTTCTTGCCTCTGGACGGATATTTCGGTGCAGCCTGAGATGCTTCTTCTTGAAGTGTTGTCTAGACATTTGAAAAGACCGACCATTAACAGACCGAGAAAGAAAATTCTACACATACATTGAATGCGGCCTATATGCAGTACCTCTTCTGTAACAGGTGGAGGCTCCTCGACGACATCATTTGGAAGATTTAGGTATCTACTCGGGCTATTCTCCGGGCTCGAATTAGCGTTCGGCATTTAGGGTGTAGAAAAAGGCTACTTTTGAACTGTATAGCTTCAAGCAGCAGATCTGAGCACTGAAACTAATGAGCCATCCTAATTTATAGATATAAGCATGTATCAAACTAATTATTGCACAGACAGTCAACTGCAATTAACAAAAAGAAATGTGGATGGAATAATGGAATAACTAATTTAACAAACTAATTATTGCACAAATAGTCATAGAGTGATGTTGCCGATTTCATTGCAGACTGAGACGAACCTTACTGCACATATATAGGGGAATATGAACAACATGGCCAGTAGAAAATGAGAACAGATGGTCAGATGGCACAGACATTCAGCTATTAGTGTTGAGACCACATAATGTGATTTAAAAGGTTCTAGCCTTCTAGGTTACACAAATATGCCATTCAAGTCCTAGTTTGTCCAGGCCAAACCAACTAAAACTTTTGGTTCATTTTTCCAAAAGCTAGACTCCCTGATTAACCCAATAAACTTATGACAGCACATGCTTGGGTCACAATTCCATGCAAAGCCAAACCTATGTTTGTCTCCATAATAAGGAACCAAATTACTTGCTAGGATATTGAATTGTGGACTGTATGTGGGCAGAGTCTGAGTTTGCAATTCTCACTGCAACTCAGCTATGGCCCACTTGATCCATGCTCATGACATATACATACAGAAGCACCAAGCAACGACGGTGGCGGCTGGGGCACGGGAGGGAGGGAGGAGGGCGGCGGCTGGGGCATGGGGGGGGGAGTGGCGGCTAGGGGCGCACGGGAGGGAGGGAGGCGGTGGGGGCACGGGAGGGAGGGCGGCGATGGTGGGGCGCACGGGGAGTGGCGGGATGTGCAGCATGATGGTGGGGTTGCGAGGAGGGGAGAGGGCAAAATATTCCCATCCCATCTGCGTCGGTTCAACCGACGAACCGACACATAAGTGTCTAATTAACTAGACACTTGTGACTTAACTTAGACCTTGTTTGTTTCAGATTAAATTAAATTAAATGAGAAAGAAAATTTATTTTTGTATAAGCCAAACGATGTAATATTTTTGAATTTTTAAAACGTCTTTGAATAAGTAAATAATTTTTGTATAAGAAAATAATTTTTTCGTAATTTTTTGAATTTTTTAAAACATCTTTCACTTAACTAATTTGGGTCTACGATTAACAAAATACAATAAAATCACTTAAAAATAAAATTCACCATGAGTGACTTAACTAATTTGGGTCTACAATTAACAACACTATGTCTCTTTCACGATTACATCTTCATTGTGATCACTACGAAATACATAGTGTCAGTATCACTTATATTATCATGCCTTAGATCGCCTTCTACGAAAGGTGGCTGCTCGTCGAATTGATTGTATTCTTCCTCATCGACCACATTCTCCACCCCAACAATCCTTTTCCCGTGAAGAACAACATGATGTTTTTTGTTTGCTGGGTCTCGGACATAGAAGACTTGTGCAACATGCTTTGCTAGAACAAATGGATCAGATTTGTATCCAACATGACCCATGTCCACAGTAGTGAATCCATACTTATCCACCTTTACACCTCTTGGTAGCTTGACCCAACGACATCTAAACAATGGGACCTTGAAGATGCAATAGTCGAGCTCCCAAATCTCCTCTATAAAGCCATAATAACTCCTCTTGTTACTCCCAGTGTTGTCATATGCGTCAATGTGGACGCCACTGTTTTGATAAATGCTCTTTTCATCCTGAGTCTTGGTGTAAAATGTATATTCATTGATATCATATCATTGCCATGTCACAACTGTATTTGCTGGTCCTTTTGCCAACCAATTTACGGTTGCACTATTTTCTTTACCAAACATGTATTTTTGAACCATTGAGAGAATGTTTTATCCCTCTTTTTGGTGACCCACGATTCTGACCGCCCTGGATTATTTGCCCGAATTTCATCCCTGTGCATAGTCATATATGGGGACACCTCGATCGATTGTTTCAAGATTGTGAAATGTGCTTGCAAAAACAACTTGTAATCATGATTAGATGTTGACTTCCTTCCTATTGTGCCTTGTCCAGCTAGCCTCCCTTCATGGCGAGACACAGGCACCCCCACAGGGTTGATATCATCCATGTAGTCAAGACAAAACTCAATGACTTTCTCTGTCGCATAATTTTTGATTATGCAACCCTCAGGTCGAGACCGATTACGTACGTATGTCTTAAGAACCCCCATGTACCTCTCGAATGGGTACATCGAACGTAGGAATGCAGGACCACATATCTTTATCTCTCTAACAAGGTGGACAATTAGATGGACCATGATATCAAAAAAGGAAGGAGGAAGATATAACTCCAGTTGGCATAGAGTCTCGACGACATCATGCTCCATTTGATCAAGTCCCGTGGGATCAATAACCTTTTTGTGAGATTGCATTAAAGAAGAAACACAACCTCATTAGTACTTCACGGACCTTGACAGGCAAAATCCCTCTAATTGCCACTGGCAGCATCTGGGTCATTATGACATGACAATCATGGAACTTCATACCGGTCAGTTTTAGGTCCTTCATTGAGACAAGTCGCTTGATGTTGGCAAAGTATCCTGATGGAACTTTTACACCATGTAGAAACTTACAAAAAGCATACTTCTCTTTTTTAGATAGAGTGTAGGACACTGGTGGAAGATAGAATTTTCCATTTCTGGTATCCACAGGATGCAACTCTGGCCTGATATTCATATCTTCTAGGTCCCTTCGAGCCTTTAGTCTGTCCTTCGTTTTCCCCTCAGTGTTCACTAAGAGAGTTAGTACGCTCACACACATATTCCTCTCTATGTTCATGGGGTCAAGACAATGCCGAACATTCAAGTACTTCCAATAAGGTAAACTCAATAGTATTGACCTCTTTTTCTAAATGATGTTCTCGGTTTTTGAATGTTTCTTAATTTTCTTCCGCGCATCCTTTCCAAAAATAACTTCTATATTCTTAACCATATCGTAAACCTCTTCCCCGCTACAAGGCCTGCCAGCTATACATTGTTCTGTTGTTCCGTCAAATTGTCTTGCCATGTTACGGTATGGATGTGCCCGTCTCATAAACCTCCTATGTCGCATGTATACCATCTTCCTGGAGTGCTTCAACCACACACTCTCAGTTTTATCTATGCATACAGGACATGCATTGTGGCCTTTTGTTGTTTGTCCCGAAAGGTTTTCAAGGGCAGAAAAATCATTTATTGTGCAAAACAACATGGCATGAAGATTGAAGTACTGTCGTTTGTCCGCATCCCATACCTGCACACCCTCATTCCATAGTACCGAAAGTTATTCGACCAAAGGTTGTAAATAAACATCTCTATCATTGCCAGGTTGTTTCGGCCCTTGGATAAGCAGTGACAGTGTAATGTATTTTCTCTTCATACACAACCAAGGAGGTAGATTATATATGCACAGGGTCACAGACCAAGTGCTATGAGTACTTCTCATGTTACCAAAAGGATTCATTCCATCTGTGCTCATCCCAAAACGGATATTCCTTGGTTCATTTGCAAAGTCCGTAAAGAGACTATCTATTGTTCTCCACTGGGCCGAATCAGCTGGATGCCTTAGCATTTCATCCCTCTTACGCTCTTCAAAGTACCACCTTAACAATTTTGCATGCTTACTGTTCCCAAATCAGCCCTTCAAACGGGGGATAATCGGCAAATGCCACACAACCTTAGATGGGGGTCCTTTGCTAATCTTTGGGTCTTCAATTTCATCGGAGCCAACGCCATTACGCTTGTATCGTGATACACCACAAATCGGACATACATGTTTTTCTGCATGTTCTTTTCGATATAGGATACAATCATTTGGGCATGCATGATTTCTCTCCACATCTAATCCCAAGGGGCATACAACCTTCTTGGCGAGGTATGTTGTTTCTGGCAGCACATTTCCTTCTGGAAGCATATTAGACAAAATATGCAACAAGGCTGTGAAACTCTTGTCTGACCATTTATAGCGTGCCTTCAACCGTAGCAGCGAAAGCACCGTTTGCAACTTCATGTGTTGTCCTTTACATCCTTGGTACAAGGGTTTCTCTGAATCATGTATTAATGTCATGAATTGATTGTATTCTCTCTCAGTACTGTATGCTTCTTCTTCTGCATCACGTAACATCTGAGAAAGATCATTTTCTTGGCCGACGAAATCTACATCCTCGACTAGTCTACAACCATCGCCATCATCTGAAATATTGTTGGCTTCGTCGTGCACGATATTATCCCTTTCTTCTACAGTTTCCTCTTCTCCGTGCTTGGTCCAATTTGTGTAACCGCATACGAAGCCCCTTCGAATGAGGTGCGTGTGGACCTGATCTCTATTTGAGTACATCTTCTCATTCTTGCAATCGAAGCATGGGAACAATATGTACTGTGAATTTTCTCTCCTCCTCTGCTCATCGGCAATGCTAAGAAAACCAGCTACACCTTCGATATACTTCTTGCTGCAACGGCTTTGATCATACATCCATCTCCGATCCATCTACATTTAAAATATAATTTTATTCATGATCCATTGTCAAATAGAATTTTCAAGCAAACCAAGTAAGATCAATAATAATAATATTTGTTACGGTGAATATAATTTTCAATATTCCTTTTAATATAATGTAAACATAGAGCTAATATCTTAAATCTTGCAACACACTACCATAACATCATTACTTAACTAGAGAAAACCTAGATCTAATATCTTAAATCTTGCTAAGAAAACCTAGAGAGCTAGCATAACTCCTAAAGATATATGAAAGAACTAAAAAATTCATCACCAAACCAAATCATGCAAGATCTAAGAAAGAGTAATTACTCACTATTCATCGGCAAAAGAAATAGTAAATAATATGCAAGAGAGTGAATATTACTCACTTTTCATATGAGGTTGAATAATACCATGCAAAAAAGATCGGAGAGGAAGAAGAAATGGGGAAGAATAAGCAATGGTGGAAAAGGAAGAAGAAATAGTGAAAGAGAATGAAGGAATAGTTCAAGAGGGAAGGAAAGAAGAAGAAGGCTCGGGCTAAAAGATGAGGCAAAAAGTGGGTTGGTAGGCTGCAGACACATCAGTGTCGGTTCGTAACAAACAAATGGCACAAAAAGATATACATCAGTGTCGACACTGATGGGTGGCATACATCAGTGTCGGTTCATGCTACGAACCGACACTGAAGGGGGTCGGCCCCTTTAGTGTCGGTCAGTACTACGAATCGACACTGATGGGTGATACATCAGTGTTGGTTAGAATTGAACCGACACTGAAGGGTGGCGCAGAAGCTGCCTCCTCACGAACCGACACAGAAGAGGGTCATTTGTGCTGGTTCAAAGTGAACCGAGACAGATGAGGGAGTACATTTGCCCTGTTTTGGTATAGTGGAGGGCGTGGCTTGGAGAGAGAAGAGAGGATGGAAATTCTGATCAAAACTTGGTATATTTGCTTGTTGCAGGTGATGGTGTCCGACAAGTGCCAAACGATCGAACCTAGTTGATCTAAACAATTTAATCTTGTATGGATCGATTTCTTGTCTCATGCATGCATTAGCCGATCGATTAATTAGAGATAGACTTAGGCTGTGTTTCTTTGCGTCGGCTCAAAGCGTTTAGCGTTCCCGCGCGTTTAGCTGTGTGCCAAATAATTCAAATATTAACTCACACGGGCCTCGGCTATTTCCTCAACTGGACGCTGTAGCAAGGCGGGACCGCTGACCGCTGGTTCGCAGTGGTTCGTAGCTGTGCGCGCAAAGAAACACAGCCTTAATTAGGTGATCTGCTAATCTTGCTTGCAGCTAGCTAGGAAGGACGACGCCATTAATTAACGAATGTTACAGAAGTTCAGAATATTTTAATTAGGCACTCGTTCTCAGGCGGCTAATTGCATTAGTCGCTTAGCTCCATGTCAACTAAACGATCTCATCGGCGACATCGCAGCATAAACTATGGATGGGTCACTTTTAGCCACGTAAGTTACGAGTGCGATCGAGAGGGTTTGATTGATGGGGAGTGTTCAAGGGTTAGGGGACATTGGGGCTTTGCTTTTGTGTGCACGAATTGAGGGGTGGTTATTCATGGGCCACCATGCACGGGGCAGCTTAGTTTTGTAATGGAAAGTTTTGGGTAATCGCCATGCTGTTTTACAGCCTAAGCAACACGATGCGGACCCACTGATAGTGAGATAAGCAAACTTTATCATTAAATTACTATATCGTCGTATGTTGGTATTGCTATTGCATCATTTTGCCCAATCATTGCTCAATCCGGTGAAATGTTTAATCCAATGCATGACACTTGCCTACTTGGCTGGCGTTCAATGCTCCTCTCTTTCCTTGAACTAGCCTGTCTAGCCACATCTATCAAAAAAAAAAAATGAATAAGTTGCATTGTAGTCCATAAATCGTAAAGTTATCCGTGTTTTTCTTTTAGGTATCAAATTTTAAAAACCGGATATTTAGATACACTAATTAAGTTACCTTAACGTCTCAACAAAGTCCAAAGTGATATTGAGGAGGTGGTTTTGATGACATGGACTACCTAGTTAGTATAATACGTGGCAAAAAAAAAATCCAATTGTCATCCTAAATAAATTGAAAACGTATAAAAAATAAAAATTCTAAAAACATATAAGATCATATATTTTAAAAACATCTTAAAATCACTTTTTTTTAAAAAATGGTTGAAAATGCTTAGCAAATAAATTCTAAAACTTGTCTAAAGGCTTAGAAATTATTTAAATTAGCTTGTATATTTTTATGAATTTTAGAAAAATTTAAGGTTATTAGGATCTTCTAAAGTTTCTTAAAACAAGTTCAGTTTTTGTGCATTTTAAATCCCTTAAAGTTTTTTTAGATTATGTTTTTAAAAAAAGAGGTTCAGAGTTTTTATAATTTAAGATTTCATTACAATTTTTTTATTTGAATCCATTTTTGCCACATATTATGCTGACCGGGCAGCCCATGTCATCAAAACCACCTTCTTCATACCACTTTGGAAGTAAAAGAAAAAAGTGTCAATTTGGTCCTTCAACTATGTCTATTGGATCAAATTGGTCCCTAAGCAAAAATATCGGACTTGTGAGGTCCCTCATTCTTCAAAACCGAGAACTTGACCAGTCCCTTGACAAGGTTTGGGGTGTTTTTTTCACTGATGTGGCAATTGATATGGTGTGTTTTGCATGCGTGGATGCCATTTGGACTATTCATTCCCATCTATAATCTCTCCCCTCATCTCTAATCTCTCTCTCTCTCTCTCTCTCTCTCTCTCTCTCTCTCTCTTCTGCTCAAGCAGACAGACGTCCTCCCTCATTGCCACCGTCACCACTATTGTCCCTCCTCCCACACTGCATCTGCCGCCATCCCTCCTCCACCCTCCAGCCCTAGCGCCACTGCCACCATCTCTAGAAGTGAGCATCCTCCTTCACCGCCGACCATCACCCCTCCTCCACCATCTCCTCCCCCTCCATACCTAGCGCCAACGTCCTCCCTCACACCACCGCCACCCTCCTCCTCCACGGCATCTTCTGCCGCACTTCCTCCACATCTCCTCCCCCTCTAGCACCGGTGTTGCCGCCACCATCTCCAGCGTGTGAGCGCCCTCCTTTACCACCGCTGGTGTCATCACTCCTCTACCATCTACTCTCCCCTCCTTCCCAATCGTCGACGTCCTCCCTCACCGCCGCATCTGTCGCTGCTCCTCCTACACCATCTCCTCCCCTCTTCTATGCTATCGTAGCAGGAAAGGGAGAAGGAGAAGGGGTCATCGCAGACGTTGGAGAGGAGGGTGGAACATCGGGGGAGGAGGAGGAGGGCCGCACATTGAGGAAGGCGGCCACACCGTGTGTGAGGGAGGAGGCCAGCACCGGGTAGAAGACCTCGCCAGGGAGCTTCAGGTCATGCCCTATTGTTGTGGTGGCCAACGTTTGGAGAGATGCCACGTGAGAGAAAAGGGAGAGATTAGAGAGGAGGCAGCGAGGTTGATGCCATGTGACCATTACATCAGCAAAAACCGTCCACATGGACGCCACGCGAGCAAAAAATACCTAAAACCGCCATTTTGACTGGTCTGATTTTGATACTTGGCGGACCGGTCAAAGAGTGGTTTTTTGGTTTAGGAACCAATTGGTTCAGCGGACATAGTTGAGAAACCAAACGACACCTTTTTTTAAAAGAAATGATAACACATCTTTGTGTGCCTAAATATTTAGTTTTGAAATTTTCACGGGTAACAAAATAATTTGTGGTACAATTTTACTAAAAAAAAGTCATATTGCGTTCAACCAAATCATTTTACATACTTAGGCTCTACTTCTTGAGTCAATTGTGCCGCAGATTTTCACTGTTTAACTTCGCCACCGTTAAAGCTCAACATTTGTTATTGTTGATTATAGTTTTCAGAAATTAAATTCTGTATAACCTTTTATATTCCTTTTGTGTTTGTTGGAATTCAGATCTTTTTGAGGAAGGTAAGGGAGTAAGGGTATAGTTGGCTCTCGGATCCTCTGCCGTTGTATAACTTAACGGCAGAGTGTCGTTGAGTCATTACATGTGGGCCCAGAGGGTGGTGGGGCCACGTGGACCCCACATGTCAGTGGCATAATGGCACTCTGCCGTTACGGTAGAGGATACGAGCCCGTATAGTTGGTTGGAGGGGTTAATTAGATGATCGATATAGATGGAACATGAAGTACTGCTGCCTACCAGGCCTAAGAAAAATTGAATTGGTCGGTAACCGCCGGTTATCCGGTCGTGTCGAAAGACAGCGGGTTCGATTTAAAAAAGGAATATTAACCAATATTTAAGAAATTATTGAAAATAGTCTAAATTTATGATTATATAATAAATTTTCAGATTAAAATTTTGATTTTAAATTTCCCTTCAAAGAAATCCAATTATTCGTGTGGTAATCGGCCGCATTAAGTGGGGGTATATAGGGTCCGATAAAACTTTGTAGACCACACTTTTTTTTCCTACACCAGACCACCAGTACATAGTAGAGATCGCTACGCAAGTACTTAGGCTGTCTCCAACATGGCCCCTTAAATTTGATCCCCTATAGCTTGATATACGGGTTTTCTCTTAAAAAATCCATCCCCAATAATAAACATGTCTCCAACAATAATACCTAAAAGTGATCTCTACCCAACTAATTACAGCTGCCACCGCCCTGGGAATTGCGTTGCCGCCGCCGCTAGGAAAAAGAGTCGCGTGCTCCCCTCCTGTGCGTACGTACTGCCCGTCGTTCCCTGTGCATACGTCTCTCTCTACGACTCTCTCTCTACGTCTCTTTCTCTGCGTGCATATATAATAGATGAAATATGTGTATTGCAAGCTATGTTTTAATCAAGATTCTTGGAAGCTAGCTCAATCAAGAGATCGATCTATGTATTGGAAGCTAGCTAAATCAAGATTCAGCAGAAGCCTAAATGTTGCAAGGTGTATAATATAAAATTCTTATGAATAATTGTATGCATTTTGTAAGGGTCCTAGGCCTAGAGGGAGGGTGAATCGGCTCTTTTCAAATTTTACTTCTCATGATTTGCTTGCTTAGTTAGTCAAATTAGGAACACAAGCAATCGATGGATTTAGAGTCTAGTTACGGAAGTGATCACAATGAAACACAAGCGACTACTAGGAGGCTCGATGGCACTCACACGCAAACGATCAAATCAATATACGAAAGTAAATGAGTGAGACAAGAAGGCGCAAACCGAGTTGTTTTCCGAAGTTCGGTGCTCAACACATGAACACCTACGTTTCCGTTGAGGAAACTTCTCACACAGAGAAGTCGGAACCCTTTCGTTCCTAGCCCTTAATCCACTCGTGGTAGCTCTTCACCAACACATGGTAGGCGAGCTCCAAACCTTCACACGGAAGCGAGTTCTCTCACACGCGAGAGCTCTCACACCCCACCGGCACCGACACACGGCACCGACCACCGACACACGGTGGATTTCACCTCAACACATGAGGTACCCCCAACACATGGAGGGTTTGGCTCCGACACACGGACACCTTGGCACCACCGACACACGGCGGACTTGTGGCTCCAACGGATGGAGAGGATGCACCCCTACACA
Source organism: Raddia guianensis (assembly GCA_036346415.1). NCBI lineage: Eukaryota > Viridiplantae > Streptophyta > Magnoliopsida > Poales > Poaceae > Raddia > Raddia guianensis. Next base: position 23,769,644 of record CM070542.1, on the reverse strand, counting down.
AGGCGGTGACCACCAATGAATGGTGGGTTTACGGCACGGTTGATGTAGTCGTTCGGTTGATGAAGCTCGTGGCGTGACGACGATCTCTACGACGGCGAAGTTCCAAGAGCACAAGATCGGAGACCGTCTCTCACCACTACCCCTTCTCACCCACCATGGAAACCAGGGCAAGAACACCATGGGAGAAGAGGCAAACCTTGGGGATGGATGAGAGGAGGTAGGGTGTCGGGGATAAAATCACGGCCCATTGCCATGGCCCACTCCCTGACGGCCCAGTTGAACAGCCTACCAGGGCCCAGCTCCCTGGAAGGTTCTATCTGGCCCATATGCATCCTGCCGAACAGCATCCTGGCTGGCATGGTGCGTAACGGTCAAGGAATCATGTTTGAGTCCGTCTCGAACAGGAGTTCTGCACAGCTACGTGAAGACCCGGACGTTGGTTTCCTGGATTGGAATAGGAGTCGAGATCCCCAAGACTAGAAGTATGCCTTATCTACCTCGGGATATATTTGGCATGTCGAGTTCGTTACGATCTCGTAGTTAGCCCGGCCCGGTATTCCCTCGGTAGGTCGGTTTGCTCCGCACTATATAAACAAGGCCCCTACGACGTGTTGAGGGGTCAATCCATCATCTGTTAGGGCCAAGAGTCTTAGCATTGTCGCATATTGCTTCCTTGTACACCCATAATCTCGCCGAGACTTGTTCATCTCGCCGAGTCACCTCTTGTATTCATCTCTGATATATAAGAAAGGCTGGACGTAGGGCTATTATCTCCCGAGAGGCTGAACCAGATAAAAACCCATCTCTGTTCGTTGTTGTTCGTGGTTGTTCGGCGTGTCTCCTATCTCACTTCTAAAGAACCTTAGCGACTTGAGATCGTTATCTCAACCGTCGACAGTTGGCGCCGACCGTGGGGACACGCAGATCGAGCATGTCGAACTCTATCAGCGATAAAGAGATTCTCCCTGAGTACTACGACTCAGAAGGGCAGGATGTTTCTTCCCCTGCCAGCTCGAATCGATCTTATCGTCCTAGATCGATGTCTGTATCCGAGACAGAGGTCTCGGATACGCCGGAGATGATCTCGGTCGAGCTCCGTCATTGACGATGAATCTGGAACCGACGATCTTTACGCGGTTTAGATCTATCGGATTCCAGGGCTGTGAGCATAGTAGAGCCCTAATTTTTATTAGTGGCATTGATGATAAAATTAATTAATATAAAGGGCTAGGGGTTTTGGACTTCTCGGAACCCTAGCGAAGACTCGCGATTTTATAAACCCTAATTTGAGCGTCGACAATTTTACGATTTGCTCCAAGATTTCAAATGCGTGACCCAAGCGAGAGAAGAGGTCACGTATAGATTAGAGTAGTTAGGTTTATTTCTGTTTTTCGTCAGATTTCAAAAGGGTTCAATATCTCGGACTATGCGGATCTTTGCGAATTCTAAAACTTCGGTTTTCTTAGTCCACCCTTCTAAAAATACCCAAATATCCCTTTGTGAGATTTCTAGAGAGAAACCCACCTTAATTCCCCACAAATTTAGCTCGAAAATTCCCTCTCGTCGGACGGCGTCTGGAAAATCCAGACGGCGTCCGACCACCAAAATCAAATTAATTCTCTCTGTCGGACGGCGTCCGTCAGAATCAAGCGGCGTCCGGTCAGTTCAAAATCGGTGTTTCTCGCCACGGACGGCGTCTGGGGCGTCCGGTAGCTCGGGCTTGCACGATCCTTCTTTCGGACGGCGTCCGTGGGGACGGACGGCGTCCGATAAACCTATTTTGGTGAGCGATGACGCTCTGTCGGACGGCGTCCGATGCCCGTCGGACGGCGTCCGTAGAGTGTAACGCCGATTTTTTGTCTCTCTCCGAGGGCAGCGGCTAGTTTTGCTCTTGGGGCTATAAATACCTATCTAGTGGCTGGCTATTTTGAGGTTTGCTGCTCCACTTCACCTACCACATTCATAGCTCATCAATTAGGTGTTCTAGAGCCATTCCTCCACCCACAAGATCATCCAAAGCCACAATCCATCAAACCCCAATACCGAGCTTCATGGAAGTCCTTCGATCCGGCATGATCAGGCGTTTTGGCTTGTTACTTTTGAAGACATCCTTCGTGGAGGCGTGGGCTTGAGAGTAGGCCTTGGCGTGTGGCTACGCTTGAGTCGGTGTACGGGTGACGGAGTCCACCTCGCCGGAGTGGCGGAACGACTACCGGGAGTGAGTGAGGCGTGAGGCTCGAGAGCGAGCCGGTCCTTGTGCGCAAGGGGTAGCCTCAACGGAGGGTAGGAGTTGCGGCTCCGAACTTCGGTCAAACAAATACCGTGTCTCCCTCTCATTTATATTCCCGCACTTACTCTTATTGCATTGCTTGTGTTGATTGTGATGACATGTCTTAGTTGCGCTTTAACTTGTTTATCGCTTCCGCTTGCGTATCAGTTGCACTAGGATTGGGTCACTATTAATTTGATGCTAAATCAACAATTAATCAAAAGAATTTAAAATTTCCTATTCACCCCCCCTCTAGGCCTTAGGATCCTCTTTCAAGTGGTATCAGAGCTTGTAGGTTCTCCGATATTAGCTTAACCGCTAGGAGATGGCTCAAGAGGAGCCTAGGATAGAAATTGGAAAAGCTCCTATTTTCGATGGAACAAACTACAACTATTGGAGAATTAGGATGCAATGTTACTTAGAGGCACTTAGTTATGATGTGTGGGTTGCTTGTGAGACCGGCTATCCGGACCCTCCGGCCGGAACAATTGCTCTTGATGAAGTTCATGCTAAGTACAAGCGCTTTAATGCCATTGCTAGAAATGCTTTACTTTCTAGTGTGTCTTCCGAAGTTTTTGATAGCATTGGCAATCTCTCTAAAGCTTATGACATTTGGAAGCATCTTAAAGAATTTCATGTTGGTAGTGCCGAGATGCTTGAGGAGAAGCTATCTCGAGCTAGAAAAAGGTTTGATCAATTTAAGATGCTCCCTAATGAAAGTGTTAATGAAATGTTTCTTAGGTTGAACCCCATTGTCAATGAGATTGCCGGATGTTCGGAGAAGAAGATCTTGGAAGACATTGACATTTGTCGGAAGATGCTTGATGTTGTGCCATTTAGCTTTAATCCACTTGTGACCTTGATTCGAGCATCCAAGTCAAAGCTTAAGAAAATGACACCGACAAAGCTTCTCGGGCAACTCAACTCATATGAGATGCGACTTCTTGAAAGTGAAGAGTCCCCGCTCAATAAGAAGTCCATTGCTCTTCCCGCCAAAGCCAAAAGTGGAAAGAAGAAAGTTGAAATTGAAGAAGATGATGAAGACTCCGATGATGCAATTCCGGAGATTGAAGAATTGGCCCTCCTTGTCAAGCGGTCAAGAAAGTTGATCAAGAAGATGAGCTTCCGCGGCGGATCATCCTCTTCAAGGCGAAGACCTATCTCCGATATGCGATGCTATGAATGTGGAGAGAAGGGTCACTTGGCAGTGGATTGTCCAAAAAGCAAAAAGAACAAGCACAAGGCTAGAAATCAAGAGGAAGATGAGAAAGACGACAAGAAGAAGTATCGTCACTACCGCAAGAGTGATCACAAGTCAAAGGATAAAAAGAAAGCTCTTACCGGTCAAAAGACTAAGAAGGAAGATAGCTCAAGCTCATCGTCCTCACAATCATCCTCCGAAGAAGAAGGCACTAGAGCTCATGGACTAGCCGGACTTGCGATCAAGGAAAATGCTCCTCCGGCTCTTCCCAAGCAAAAGCTTTGTCTCACCGCCAATGTATAAGAAGAGGTGATTGGGGAATGGATCACCGATGACGAGGGCTCTTGGGCGGACTCCTCCGACAATGAAAACACCAAGGTGTCCGGAGTCGCCATCGACAACCCTACACCTCCCATGTGCCTCATGGCACTAGAGGAGAAGGTAACAAATGAGCACCTCTCTAAAAGTGAGCTTAAGCTTTTGATTGATGATTTGAATAATGCTCTAGAGAAGGAAAAATCTAAGAGAAAGAATTTAATGAAAGTGCATAAAGAGCTTGCTAATGAGTTTGAAAATTTGCTTGAAAAACATGAAACTCTAGAAGATGACTATGAAGCTCTAATATGCAAGTTGAAATTCTAGAAAACAAACTTGCTAGCTCTAATGTTGAAGAAACTCCTCTTGATTGCTCAATTGAAAAATGTAATGTTGGTGTGACTTGTGATTTGATTGACACTATAGATGGTTCACTTAGCTTATCTCATGACACATCGTTTAGCTTGTCACCCACGATCACACCCAATGCTAGCTCATCTTCACCCACTAGTGCTACTTCTCCAAATGAAAATGCTTGTTCAATTGATACTTGTGGTGTTGCTAAATGTGCTAATGAGCTAGTTAAGGAAAATTTGCTTCTAAAGGATAGAATTGAGCAACTAGACTCTAGCTTGGCTAAATTGCTTGTGGGGAACAACTCTCTTAACAAGGTGCTTCGGGAGCAAAGGTATACCTTGGGTAAGCATGGTTTGGGATTTCATCCCGGGGATTTGCCCAAGGGTGGTTGGGGTAAGCCCAAGCTAACTTTCGTTAAGGGAGGGACCAGTTGCCACATTTGTAAAAATGAAAAACATAAAGCCATTGCTTGTCCTCTTGCTAAAACATCTCAATTCATGTCCAAAACTCAAGTGCTTAATGCTAGTTACATGCTTATGAGGAAGAATGGCTCTACCTATGCTAAATATGTTGGTGCACCCAATGAAAAGAAAGATGTGAAGGCTATTTGGGTGCCCAAATGCTTGATGACTAACTCTAAAGGACCCAAGAAGAAGTCTTGGGTACCTAAAACCCAAGCTTGATTTTGTGTGTGTAGGTGAACTACAAGAGCGGTGGCCGGCATTGGATATTCGATAGCGGTTGCACTCAACACATGACCGGTAGCTCAAGTATGTTCACCTCACTAGAAGAGGAGAAGGACCCCGAACACAAGATCACATTTGGGGATAACTCCAAGCGAAAGGTAAAGGGTATAGGTAAAATTGCAATATCAAATGACCTATCCATTTCTAATGTGCTCTTGGTGGAAGCTTGCAACTTTAATCTCCTCTCCGTTGCTCAAGTGTGCGATTTAGGTTTTGATTGCTTCTTTTCGATCAACGGAGTTCGTGTTGTTTCCACTAAGGATCAAAGTGTTGCATTTGAAGGCACCCGGTTTCAAAACTTATATTTGGTTGATTTTTCAAACCGTGAAACTTCTCAAATCAAGACTTGTCTTATCTCTCAAACCACTCTTGGTTGGTTGTGGCATAGACGTCTCGGACATGTTGGAATGGGCACTTTGAAAAAGGTTTTTAAAGATAACTTGGTTGTTGGAGTGAAGGATGTCAAATTCGAGAAGAATCGTTTATGTAGCTCATGCCAAGCCGGCAAGCAAGTGGCTAATTCTCATCCGACGAAGACTTTCATGTCTATATCCCGACCACTTGAACTTTTGCATATGGATTTATTTATTTCAACCACCTATGCGAGCATAGGCGGTAATTCTTATTGTCATGTGATTGTCGATGATTTCTCTCGCTTCACTTGGGTGTTTTTCCTTGCAAATAAATCTCTTGCCGGTGATGTGTTTAAAAGATTTGCTTTGAAAACTCAAAAGGAATTTGACACTTTTATTAAAAAGGTGAGGAGTGATAATGGCACCGAGTTTGCTAATACAAATGTTGAAGAATTTTGTGATGAGTTAGGTGTGAAGCACAATTCTCGTGCATACACTCCCCAACAAAATGGAGTGGTGGAGAGGAAGAACCGTACTTTGATAGAGATGGCAAGATCAATGCTTGACGAGTACAACACGCCGCATGCTTTTTGGGTGGAAGCCATCAACACGGCGTGCCATGCCATCAACCGCCTCTACCTCCACCGACTCCTTCACAAGACCTCATATGAATTACTAGTGGGACGAAGGCCCAACATCTAAATTTTCGAGTCTTGGTTGCAAGGTATACATCTATAAGAAAAGGACTCATTTGGGTAAGTTCCAAAAGAGGTGCGACATTGGTATCATGTTAGGTTACTCTTCTCGCTCAAAAGCTTTTCGAGTTTTTAACAATTCTACCGGGCTAGTTGAGGAAGCCTATGATGCATGTCAAGTTTGATGAAACTAATGGTTCGCAAAATGAGCAAGATTTGACAAGAAATGTAGGTGATGAGCTACCACATGAAGCAATGGAGTTGGGGGAAATACGACCCTCACCGGAGGCACCAAAAGATGAAGTAATCACCCCCACCACCTCCATCGATGATCAAATTCAAGACACCTCTCCAACAATTCAAGATCAAGCGGTGGACGGAGATGCGAACTTTGAAGTTGATCAAGCTCAAGGGGGAGGCGTTGATCTACAAGTACCTGTCCAACAACACCGCACTCTCTCCAAGGATCATCCCTTAGATCAAGTCATTGGCAATCTGAATCAAGGCGTAAGAACCCGTTCTCATACCGCTAATTATTGTGAGCATCACGTCTTTGTGTCTATTGTTGAGCCTAGGACCATTGATGAGGTATTGGCGGATGCGGATTGGGTGAACGCCATGCATGAAGAATTGAACAACTTCACCCGCAATGAGGTTTGGGAACTTGTGGAAAGACCGAAGGATCACAATGTCATTGGAACCAAATGGGTCTTCCGCAACAAACAAGATGAGAACGGTGATGTGGTGCGAAACAAAGCAAGATTGGTGGCGCAAGGTTTCACACAAATCGAAGGACTTGACTATGGAGAAACCTACGCCCCCGTTGCTCGACTTGAAGCTATACGGTTACTCTTGACATTCGCTTCTCTCTATAACATAACTCTCTTTCAAATGGATGTTAAGAGTGCTTTTTTAAATGGTTTTATTGATGAACTTGTCTATGTCGAGCAACCGCCCGGTTTTGAAAACCTCAAACACCCAAACCATGTCTATAAGCTCACTAAGGCGCTATACGGTCTCAAGCAAGCTCCAAGAGCATGGTATGAGCGTCTTAGGGACTTCCTCTTAGAAAAGGGATTTAAAACCGGTGCGATTGATTCCACATTGTTTCTAAAGCCAATTGAAAATGACTTATTTATTTGTCAAATATATGTGGATGATATTATTTTTGGATGCACTAACAAATCTAAATGCAAGGACTTTGGTGAGATGATGTTCAAGGAATTTGAAATGTCTATGATTGGAGAGCTCACCTTCTTCCTTGGATTTCAAATCAAGCAACCGAGAAGGACTTTTATTTGTCAAGAGAAATACACAAAGGACCTTCTCAAGCGGTTTTCAATGGACGATTACAAATCGATCAAAACACCAATGGCCACTAATGGGCATCTTGACTTGAATGAAGATGGAAAGCCCGTGGACCAAAAGCTTTATCGCTCCATGATCGGTTCGCTTCTCTATCTTACCGCTTCTCGACCCGATATTATGTTTAGTGTGTGTATGTGTGCTCGCTTTCAAGCATCCCTAAAGAAGTGCATCTTATTGCCAGAAACGCATTTTGAGATATCTAAAATCACTACTAGCCTAGGTCTTTGGTACCCCAAGGGAGCGCGTGTTGAGCTTCTTGGCTATTCCGACTCGGATTATGCGGTTGCAAAATTGATCATAAAAGCACCTCGGGGGTTGTCACTTGCTAGGCGCCACTCGTGTCATGGACTTGAGGAAGCAAAACTCCGTGGCGCTATCTACCGCGGAAGCGGAATATGTAGCGGCGGGGAGTTGTTGTGCTCAACTCTTGTACATGACTCAGATGCTTAGTGACTTTGGGCTAAAATTTGAAAAAGTGCCACTTCTATGTGATAATGAAAGTACGGTGAAAATAGCCAACAATCCGGTTCAACATTCCCGTACAAAGCACATCGACATTCGACATCACTTTATTCGTGACCATGTTGCAAAGGGTGACGTTGTGCTTGCCTACGTGCGAACGGAAGACCAATTGGCGGATATTTTCACCAAACCCTTGGATGAGGCACGGTTTTGCAAATTAAGGAATGAACTCAACATACTAGATAGATCAAATGCGTGTTGATTGGTTTTTATGACTTTTGGGTCTTATTTGAATTTTTCCATTTGCTTTTGACCCTTGTCACATTTAGGGGGAGTTTAGTTTCAATTCATGATCTCAAAACTTCCTCTAGTGGTGAAAAGATAAATTTGATTTTGGGTTAGCACATTCTTGTCCTATATTTCAAGCCAAAACAAATTTGAACTTAATAGACTATCCTTATCATCTTATCACTTCAAACCTCTAATTTTTTTAAAAAAATCTTATCCCCGTTCAAACATTTGCTCCATATGCATATTTGTTCTTTTGAAAATCATATGGCATCAAAAATTGTTGAAAATATTTTAAAAGGAGCCAAAATTCAAAAACATGTGCTTAAACTCTAAAGTGAACCCCTATGCTCGATTTTCATGCCTATATGAGAAATTAAGGCAAAATTTGGGTTCGCACATTTTGTTGATCTCTAAGATCAAAAGTTGTTTTTTTTGAATTTGACTTGATTTTATTTGTCATATTATAATCTTATCCCTTCAAAATTAAATCTTAGAAAATCACTTCAAATTGCTCACATTTGAATCTTCGTTTGAATTTTGAGCAAAAATGGAGATCATCTCTTCAAAATATTATTTTATAATATTTCTCGCATTAGTGGGGTCCTTGGTCGGAAGTGCCCGGCATTGCGTTTCAGCCTTCATCGGACGCCGTCAAGCCACTCTCGACGCCGTCCGTCGCGTGTTATGCGGCGCCGGATACCTCTGTCGGACGTTGTCCGTAGCCATCGGACGCCGTCCGACAGAGCGTTATCGCGCTGCAACTCACTGTCGGACGCCGTCGCCTCTCCGCGACCCGTCCAAGCGAGGTCCCTGTCGCTGCACCCTTGCTTTGTCGGACGCCGTCAGAGCCGTCGGACGCCGTCCAGCAGACCTAATCGCTGAATCGCTATAACTTACCTCTCCGCCTCCCTCTCTCCCCATTTGATCTCTTCCTCCTCTCCAAACCAGCGCCGCCCCTGCCCCTTCTCCTCACCGGGGAAGACCCTCCGGCGACTTCCGGCGACCTCCACCACCACCGAAGGCCTCCCCTCGTCGTCCTCTTCGATCCCCTCCGCGTGGATTGGAACTGGACGGCTCCGTTCGTGCGCCTCGTCTCCGTCGAGTTCCCCTCTTTTCCCTTACCGGGAAGGGCCTTGGGGACGATCACCTCGCGCACGGCGGCTTCCTCCTTCGCTTCTAGGGCTCGGTACCGGCTTCCCGCCTTCTTCCCGTCAAATTTCGTTGTTTACCGAGTTCTAGGTTTTGAATAGGTTTTTCCCGCGTTCGTGTTCAGGGTTGGACCGTGGTGGGTTGGCACTGTGTCAGTGGATCGTTGGTCAGTGGCAGTTGGCAGTGAGGTGTTCTGGTCAGTGGTTACATTGTCAGAGGAATTAATTCGAAATGTCGAAATCATTGAAGAAATTCGGGAAGGCTCTGGGCAGGACCCTCAGTGGTCGGCGCGACAGCGGCAGTAAGGGCGATCCGGATTACATCGATGAGACGGCTAGCGATGCGCTCCTCCTCGCCAAGCGAGTGTCTAGAGCAGATTTGCAGCAGCGATCGATCAAGGGTTCCATTGACTCGGATGGCGGGGTCTTCTTTTGCCACCGCAGAGGATCTTGACGAGACATATCTTTGAGGACCCGATTGATGAGGATGTCACCGAAACAGTGGTCGCTGAGGACGACCCTTTGGATAATTCGGTCCTGAAGTTATCCATGGAGACCTTGAAGAAGAAGCGAGATGTATCCTATGCCAGATGATTCCCTCAGCGGCGAGAGGATACCAGGGATTTCAGGTTTTACACAAAATTTCAGAAGCAGCTTTATATGTGTTTCTCTGCTCCCAAGACTGGTCCTAGGGATCCTCACTGTATTGACTGGGATGAGATCACCACAGCCGCAGGACCTGAGGTCTACACCATTTTCAGTACTACTCCAGGCTTGGCAGCTTTGGTCTCAAATAAAAAGTTGACTTGGTCTAAAGAAAGAAACTGTGAGTTCTTTGCCACATTGTTACCCGCTGAGGATGAGTCAGAGTTCAGCTATTACCACTCAGTCGATGCAGTTATTCAGGGAATCTCCGTGGCAAATATGAATGATGCTTTGGGCACTCTGGATACTGGCGCTGATCTGAATGAGATAGCATATGAGGATGCATTCTGGAGAGCCAAATATCCTCCACTTGAAGAAGTAAGATTCATGTACCTCGATCTTGATGATGAAGAAATAAATGTGGGACAAGCTAATCAACTGCGCCAGGAGTCTGCCCTGATCAATCTAATTCTTCGAAGCACATTATTTGTTAGAAGTGGCAACCGGGACAGAATTCTTCCTATTTGCAGTTGGTTTATGTTGTATCTTCTGACAGGCAGGACCATAAACATTGGAGCTACTATTCTGGGAGAGTTTGATGACGCCATTTTCAGAGAGGTCAATAGACCACTTCCACTAGCTCCATATATTGGCCTACTTCTTTCGAGGACACAACGGGTTTCCGAGGATGAGGTAAAAAGTTGGAACAATAAGATCAAAAAGCATCAGATGAAGAACTTCCTGAACTCACTTGGGAGCAAGCCCAAGTTGGCTAGACCTGGTGATGATGCTCCTCCTCCAAAGACCGACTTTTGCTCCTGCTTTGCTCGGTCTGCGGCCGTTTGTGCCAGCGCTTTGGTGTGGGATCTTCTGCGCTGCCCTCCTCCTTGGTATGATGCTTTGATAGGTGAGATGAGGGGCTGCAGACAGATATGAGAAATTTTCACACTGAGGTGAAAGAAGAGCTGGCAGCCACCCGCAGAGAGATGACAGACTTGGCAGGGCAGCAGACATACTTGGCAGATGAGTTCGCAGAGTTTAAGTCAGCTGTGCAGTACATGGGGGCGATGTTTATGCCAGTGCCAGAAGGGGAAAATCCATATGGTTGGTATTCACATGCCCACGACAGTTATCAGGCTTACCAGCAGACTCAGAGTTTTCCTCGCCCACCTGCCTACCCACCACCGGTTCATCCTTGGGTGTACCCTCCTTCTGGGCCTGCTCCTTCCTTTGTGCCTCCACCTCAGTCATACCCTCCTCCTGGTAAGATTTATTTCACTGGTGGAGAGATCGCTCGTCATCTCAACTTTTCTTTGCCAAATCCTCAACCGACCCAGATGTTTGATGATCCTTCCTCACCTCGGTCGGTCCCCTCTGCAGCTCATATGCCCTTGTTCAAGCGTCCCAGAGGTCAGGGCTCCTCTACCGGCGGCCAGGGAGATGACGGAGGCGACGACATGGATCAAGATCAGCAAGAATAGGACCTTTTCCCGTTTGTGTCACTTGGTGACAAAGGGGAAGAAGTTAGAGAGTAGTAGAAGGTTAGTAGTGGGTAGTGAGATCGAGGTTGTGTTTACCTGTAATATTATTTGTTGCCTCGATACTCGGTTAAAAATTTGTTACTTTGGTTGGTTTATGACTTTTGAACCTTGTTGGTCTCTGAACTTAATTTATGCATGAATTTAGGGGGAGCTTCATTTATTTGCACACCGTTGTGGTCGAGTTGTGATTTCTTATTTATTCAAATTGCTCGCATACTTGTATTGCACTAACCCCTTTTGCAGCTCAAAAATTTTATTCCTTCTTGGGTTGCCATCAAGTGCCACAAAGGGGGAGATTGTGAGCATCGTTGAGCCCTAATTTTTATTAGTGGCATTGATGATAAAATTAATTAATATAAAGGGCTAGGGGGTTTTTGGACTTCTCGGAACCCTAGCGAAGACTCGGCGATTTTTATAAACCCTAATTTGAAGCGTCGACAATTTTCTCGAGCTGCTCCAAGGTTTCAAATCGTGACCAAGGCGAGAAGAGGTCACGTATAGATTAGGAGTAGTTAGGTTTATTTCTGTTTTTTCGGATTTCAAAAGGGTTGAATATCTCGGACTATCTGGGATCTTTTGAATTCTCGAAAACTTCGGTTTTCTTAGTCCACCCTTCTAAAATACCCAAATATCCCTTTGTGAGATTTCTAGAGAGAGAAACCCACCTTAATTCCCCACAAATTTAGCTCAAAATTCCCTCTCTGTCGGACGGCGTCTGGAAAATCCAGACGGCGTCCGACCACCAAAATCAAATTAATTCTCTCTGTCGGACGGCGTCCGGTCGTAACCGGGCGGCGTCCGGTCAGGTTCAAAATTCGGTGTTTCTCGCTGCCGGACGGCGTCTGGGGGGCGTCCGGTAGCTCCGGGGCTTGCACGATCCTTGCTGTCGGACGGCGTCCGGTGGGGACCGGACGGCGTCCGATAAACCTATTTTGGTGAGCAGTACGCTCTGTCGGACGGCGTCCGATGCCCGTCGGACGGCGTCCGGTAGAGTGTAACGGCCTAGTCTTTTTGTCCTCTTCCGAGGGGCAACGGCTAGTTTTGCTCTTGGGGCTATAAATACCTATCTAGTGGCTGGCTATTTTGAGGTTTGCTGCTCCACTTCACCTACCACATTCATAGCTCATCAATTAGGTGTTCTAGAGCCATTCCTCCACCCACAAGATCATCCAAAGCCACAATCCATCAAACCCCAATACCGAGCTTCATGGAAGTCCTTCGATCCGGCATGATCGGGCGTTTGAAGCTTGTTACTTTTGAAGACATCCTTCGTGGGCGTGGGCTTGAGAGTAGGCCTTGGCGTGTGGCTACGCTTGAGTCGGTGTACGGGTGTGAGTCCACCTCGCGGAGTGGCGGAGCGACTACCGGGAGTGAGTGAGGCGTGAGGCTCGAGAGCGAGCCGGTCCTTGTGCGCAAGGGGTAGCCTCAACGAGAGTAGGAGTTATGACTCGAACTTGGTCAAACAAATACCGTGTCTCCCTCTCATTTATATTCCCGCACTTACTCTTATTGCATTGCTTGTGTTGATTGTGATGACATGTCTTAGTTGCGCTTTAACTTGTTTATCGCTTCCGCTTGCGTATCAGTTGCACTAGGATTGGGTCACTATTAATTTGATGCTAAATCAACAATTAATCAAAAGAATTTAAAATTGCCTATTCACCCCCCCTCTAGGCCTTAGGATCCTCTTTCAAGGGCTATGTCGGTCGATTCTTCCTGTGGTGACACAGCGATGACACCGTCTAGCGCGCACGGCCACCGCGTCGTCAACATGGCTGGTGCAGGGACCTCGGGGGATCCTGCACGGGTCACGGTGGCCGAAGAAATCGAGCGAGTCAATTCCGCTCGGCACCCAGATGGAGCCGCACAATCTGCTCGCGAGCAAGACATTGTTCGCCGCACTTTTGACGAATCCATCGACCAAACTTTGGCGCAGATCCGCGATCAGCGCAAGCGTCAGCGACGCGATCTGCCTCGCGCACCTACGCCAAGACCCCCGGTAGAAGTTCAGCCTGCCCGGGTGGAATCCCCGCGTGCCTAGACTCCAATCGGGCAAGATGCGGATGCTTCAGGGATCCCAGGACCGATTGAGCAGGGCCGGAAATGGCTCGAGCCACGGCAATCCGTGTCAGATCCGCTCACGGGACAATCTCGTCCTCGTGAGCGATGAAGTGGCTACTCACCTTGAGAAATTGGCCGAGGGCCTTAAGTCTATAGGTGAAGCATCATCCGGGCAGCGCGGTGAGCCTGTCCGGGCGGATTTGGACAGTGAGCAATCCGATCGATCGCGTGACCGCCGTCACCGTCGGCGACCACCGCCCACGAGCAAGCTGCCGTGGTCGCCGTCGCTCGCCAAGTCCCGTAGTCATCGCGACCCACAGGGGTAGCGTGCGCGCGGCGATCACGGACGATCCCCCTCGTGGTAGCGTTGTCGCGACCACGAGGAAGGAGCGAGGGCTTATCACGGAGAGAGTTCCTCCAGCGAGACCTCCGCTCGGCAAGAGTTCCCTCGACCAACAGGACCAATGTCTTCGAGGCTAGGTTCTGCTGGGGAAGGTGGCGGTCTTATGCCTTGGGCTGCGGGGTTTTTTCGGCGAGCTTCGCTCTGTTCGGTGGCCCTCAAAGTTCAAGCCCGGACACATGGAGAGGTACAACGGGACCCAAAACCTAGAGGAGTTCCTTTCCATTTACGCTACGGCCATCATGGCTGCCGGGGGTGATGAGCTTGTCATGGCCAATTACCTCCCGACTGTCCTTGAGGGTGCTGCTCGGACGTGGCTGTTCAATCAGCAGGAAGGTTCCATCTCTTCTTGGAACCAACTTTATGACGCTCTGATTGCTGATTTTCAGAGCTGTTATATGCGTCTGGGCAAGGAGGATGATCTGCACCAGATGATCCAGATGAACGGGGAGACCCTCCGCAACTTTGTGAAGCCTTTCATCAAGATCCGCAACACAATCCCGAACATCTCGGACGAATCTGTTGTCCGCGCCTTTAAAAACGGAGTCCGCGACGAGCGGCTCACCCAGGATCTAGAAATCAATGAGACCTGGACCGCCAACGACCTGTTCAAGGCGGCTGATCGCTATGCCAATCGCGCGACAGCGTTGATATAAAAAGAGCGTTCGACAAGGGCGGTGCCGCCCGACTGGTGTGGAGGAGAAGAAGAAAGCGACAACAATCTGGCGACAAGAAGTCCCAGAAGAAAAAGAAGGGTGATGCAAACAACACTGTCGCCGGTATAGATCGCACACCTCCTCCCAAGGATGGGCAGAAAAAGCCCAACAATAACTATAAGGGTAAGAAGCCCGCCCAGTTAGACAGCCAAGGCAAGAAAGGTCCTAATGACCGATATTGCAAATTCCACCAGCATCACGGGCATGATACAAGCCACTGTAGGACTTGGGCTGCAAAGCTCGAGGATTTTTACAACGGCAAGGGCCTAATGCCCACCCTTCCCGAAAAAGGTGAAGTCGGTAAGGCCAAGCGCCAAACCGATGATGGTGATCGGGACGACGACAAGTATCAAGAGCCCGTGAACCATATCGCCGTCATCTTCGGCGGCTCCTCGGCTTATACCTCTCGACGGTCTCAAGGAAGCTGCTCGAAGTCCTAGCGTTGAAAAGAGCAAGCCTCGGCCGAATCGATGAAGTGGACCGAGGTTTCCATCTCCTTCTCTCGGGAGGATTGCCCCTGGGATGACCAAGCGCAGAGGCTCCCATCGGTGGTCGCTCGGACCATCGACAGCGAGAGTTGATGCGTGTACTCAGTGAGCGGCGGGGCGCTTTGGACTTGCTCTTTGCTAAGGTCTTGGGCGAGATGCAAATTCCTCGCTCCAAGCTTAAAGAGGTCGCGATGCCATTCTCGGCATTGTTCCGGAGAAGTTGTTCGGCCGTTAGGCGGATCGTTACGCCCGTTACCTTCGGCGATCCAAGCAACTTCGGACGAGTTGATCACATTCGGCGTGGTCGACTTCCCATCCGCGTACAATGCTATCTGGGCGGCCATCTCTTGGCAAGTTAATGGCCGTGTCCCATCATGGATATCATTGCGTGAAGATACTGGGTCCCAGCGGTGTGATCACGGTCAAGGGCAACTATAAGGCCGCTCTCGATTGCGACAAGCGGTCCCTACGCCTGGTCGACCAGCTTCCACCTCGAGGCCCGAAGCTCCATGAACTAAGTCACTGACGCCCTAAGTCTCCCTTGACCGGAGGAGAGACCAAGTAAGTTCCATTGTCGTGGATGATTCCTCCAAAGCGGTTCACACGGGGCCAATCTGGACCCCAAATAAGCGAGCTCATTGCCTTCCTCCGAGCTAATGCGGATGTATTTGCACAGGAGCCATCGACATGCCGGAGTCCCAAGGAGGTTATCGAGCACAAATTGGCGTCGGTCGGACAAAAAAACTGTTCGCCCGAAGCTTCGTCGCTTTTCGGACTTCAGCGGGGATCATCAAGTATCGGCAGTAGCGGCTCGGTTCGCTGGTTTCATCGCGAGTTGATCACACCGAGTGGTATGTCTGTCATTGTAAAAAGAAAGGTGGCAAGTGGAGGATGTGTGTCGATCACACAGATCTGAGCCGCTTGTCCTAAGGACAATTTCCGCTACCTCGCATAGACCGGTTGGTCGACGCGATCACTGCGGATCTTGACTCTTGAGTTTTTGGATACTTACTCGGTTATCACCAAATAAGCATCTCCCGAGGATGAAGAGAAAGGCGCCTTCATCACCCCTTTGCACTTTACGCTGCTCGACCATGTCTTTCGGTCTGCGCAATCTTTGGTGCCACATTCAGCGCAATGGAGAAAACTTTCCCGAGCAAGCGGAAGAAACACGGAGGTCTATGTCGGCGACATAGTTGTAAAGAGCAAGTATGCTCCAGATCATGTAAAAGACTTGACCGAGACTTTCCGAAATCTCAACAGGCATCGAATAAAGTTAAATCCAGAGAAGTGTACCTTTAGTGTTCGATCTGGAATGTTGCTCGGTTATGTAATTGGTTTGCAAGGCATATCAGTAACCCCAAAAAATCGAGGCCATTGAAAACATGAAGGCTCCAACTACCGTCAAGGAAGTTGAGCCTCACGGACGGATGGGCGCCTTGAGCGAGGTTTATTTCCGTCGAGGCGACGCGGCTGCCCTTCTTTAAGGCCCTGCGCAAGCACAATGGTTTCGAGTGGACAGAGGAAGCTGATCGATCTTTCCAGGATCTAAAGCAATACCTGTCCAACCCACCTATCTTGACCACCCGTGTCTGGTGAACAGCTCTTGCTCTATCTTGGTTGTATGCCTCAAGCGGTGGCCTTGGTCTTGCGGTGGAAAGGAAGGCATCCGGCGGCCAATCTATTACGTGGCGAGGTACTTCACGGATCAAAAGCGTTACCACGAGGTCCAGAAGCTGTTCTACGCCTTGCTCATGTCCTCCAGAAAACTTCGCCATTATTTTCAGGCGCACCAAATACTGGTCCCGACCAAGTTCCCTCTTGGAGAAATCCTAAGGAACAAGGAAGCTGGCGGACGTATAGCTAAATGGGCAATGGAACCGCGAATTTGATATTACATTGCTTTTGCCCGAACGCTATTAAGTCCCAGTCTTGGTGACTTTGTCGCCGAATGGACTGCCGTCAAATCCTAGGAAGCTCCCAAGCAACTTTGATAACCCCTTGGACCATGTTTTTTGATGGCTCGCGCGCTGGAAACTCGGGGGCTGGTTTTGTTCTCATCTCCCCTCAAGGAGAGCAACTCCAGTATTCTATCTAACTACACTTTGCAGCGACTAACAATGCTGTGGAGTACGAGGCCCTCCTCGCGGGACTAAAGCGTGCAAGTCGCTCGGTGTCCAACGACTAGCGTGAAGGAGATTCACGGTGGTCATCAACCGTAAACAAGGAGTATCAGTGCTGCGATGACTCAATGGCGCGATACCTGGTTGAGGTGAGGAAGTTGGAGCGGCACTTTCGATTTTTCGAGGTGCTCTTCGTGCCTAGGAAGGATAACTTCTTGGCCGACCAACTGTCCAAGTTTGGATCCTCACGCGAACCTGCCCCGGCAGGGGTGCTCGTCGAGCACCTTTACAAGCCCTCTATTACGTCTCCGGACGAGGCAGCGAGGCAGTGGTCTTGTATCCGTCATCGCGAAAGTGCTGGATGGACAACGCCATTTGTCCGGTACCTTGCGAGATGGGACCTTTGTCCAGAAGACGGCCGGCGTTCGGCTTACAAAGGCGTCTTGCTCCATACAAGCTTATGGACGGCATCCTTTACCGTCGAGGTGCTCTGGGAGTCCTCTCCAAGTGCATCTATCAACAGGAGGGTGTGTTCCTTCTTAGGGACATACATGAGGTTGCCTGCGGCAACAACGCCTCCTTTAGAACTCTGGTCGGCAAAGTGTTTCGCATGGGCTATTACTGGCCTACAGTGTTACAAGATGCCCGGGACATCATGACAAAGTGCAAGGCTTGCCAATTTCACGTCCGGAAGACACACAAGCCCGCCCAAGAGCTCCAAACGATCCCCCCATATTGTCCTTTCTCCACATGGGGTCTGGATCTGCTCGGCCCGTTCCCTAAGGGTTACAAGGGCTACACACACTTGCTTGTTGCCATCGACACCTTTACAAAGTGGATTGAGGCAGAGCCTGTGTCGTCTCTTCACGCCAAAATGGCTGTTCACTTTTTCAAAAGCAACGTGGTCACGCGCTTTGGGATTCCCCATAAGCTGATCACCGATAATGATACCAGTTCGAAGCGAGCTATTCGAGAATCTGCGAGCATTTGGGCACCAAGTCTGCCGCCTCGTGGCACATCCACGAGCAATGGAAGCAGTCGAGCGAGCTAACTTACAGATCGTCCAGGGTATCAAACGGCGCGTGTTCGCGGCACTCATGAGCACAACAAGGCTGGGTTGGCGAAGTTCCTTTCGTCCTCTGGGCGACGCGCCTCTGACCGGTAGACAACCGAAACTCCTTTCCAATTGGTCTCGGTGCGAAGCCATCACGCCAAAAAGCGATACTCGGTTACGCAAGACGAGCTCGATCAACGGTTGACGGCGAGCAAGCGCCTACTCGATCTCGACCTCCTCGAAGGCACACGCAATCGGGCACAAATCGAGAATGGCGCTACCGGAAGGTCTTCGGCAAACGCAGCTGCCAAATCAGTTCGACCAAGGGCTTTGCGGTAGGCGACCTGCGTTCGCGCCGTGTCGAACCCGTCCAATGCCAACAAGCTAACTCCTCGTTGGGAGGGCCGTTCACGGTCGTTTCCTTTCGCTGCGCCGGAGGCTGTTCGCTGGCAATGGAGGGCGGGAGAGAGTGACCCGCACTTGGAACATCGACCAACCGTAAGTTCTTTGTGTAGGTCTTTACGTGTTTAGCAACCGCGCTTTTGTCAAACTTCACGCCTTTGTTCGTCCAAGTCTGCCGGGCTCCATGTAAAGTTCAATCCATTTAATAGTGAAATTTTCACGGTCCTCTGAGGCCTTTTCACACCTCTGTCTTTCAAGACTACCCTCTCTCTGGTAACACTTGATGGCTGTCCGACCTAGCGAACACTTGGCTCCGCAATCTTAAGGATTTTTTTCTGCTCGTATCTAGTTTCAACAAGTCTCTCAACTCAAGGTTGCGTAAAAAGGCTTTCTCGCCTCGTTGCTAAGTCTGCTCTCGTAAGCCCTCCGCGGCAGAGGCACTTACCGCCCACGGCACGACCACCTGACAAAGTCTGCTCTCGTAAGCCCTCCGCGGCAGAGGCACTTTCCTTGTTCGGTTACCTTTGAAATCGCCTAACTTACGTTGCCGAGCAGTTTTTGGGATAAGTCGATCAGGATACGGGTGTCGCCCTGCTCTTGGTTTCCTGTTCGTTCTTGTCTTTTGCTGCTCTTTTTTGCAGGAAAAAGGTAATTTCTTTATTAACAAAATTTGCAGGTACAAAAGTCCCTTTAGATTCTGACCCTACTGACTACTTAGAAGCGAGTTGCTCCTTGAGCTCCTCGACCACTTCCTTGAGGCGCTGAGACTTCCCTTGGACCTTAAAACCCTCTCGGCCTCCGCTCGAGGCGGTCGGATTCCTCCTTCTGCTCTGGGCTGCTCTGTTGCCTTCACACGGAGAGCCTCGACCTCTTTGGTCTTGGCCCTTGTTGCTCGGCGAGATCTTCGCTCTGGTGGCTCATTTGCTCGGTGGTCTTGATTTGCTCGTCCGGCTCCTTGACCCTCTTCTCGGTGGTGCTAGTCCTTGCGGCCAGCCAGCGCATCCCCTCGGCCTCCTCTGTGGCGCCCACGGGGTGGAGATTTTCTCTGAGTGCATGAAGTTGACTTCTCTTGGCGAGTTAGGCCTCGGTGCTTTACAGTTCACGGCGGCTTCCGCCATTCGGACACGTCGTGGGCTGCTCTTCCAGCCACCGTGCGGCTGGCTCACCTTCCGCGGCCTTCGCTCTCTCGGCTTTGCTTGCAGCTCTTTGGCCTCTTCGAAGAGCCCCAGGATTGCCTCTTCTCGGTCAGCAGAGCCTTGAGCTTCTTTATTTTCGCCGCCAACTTGCTCCGGCTCTTGGTGGCGTGGAGGCTCCCCTTGAGCACCCTCATTGGGCTGCTCTCGGAAACCCGCGAAGCAGCGCTGCGTCGACGGTGACTCCATCCTCGAGCTCCTCCATGGTATCTTTGAAGACACGAGAGAAGACAAGTTAACCACTTCGCTCGATGTTGCTCATTGGACGAGTTGGTTTGAACTTACCTTGCCGAAGTCGGCGCTTGGTCCCGGCGTGGCGATCCTCGAGACCATCTTGTGGCGTGCTCTTCGCTCAACCACTACGGATCACACCCCTATCAGATTTCTATCCTGCTAGCCGATCAACCCGAGCTCAGTTCGATTTGAGCGTGGGACGCGGCGAGGAGCAACACACAGGGTTTACCCAGGTTCGGACCCCCTCGCGGGTAATAGTCCTACTCCTGCCGAGCCTTAGCTCTTTTCCGTGTTGTGGTTGTATGAAATGTGGTTACAGAATGTCTAGAACCCCCCTCTCGCTTCTCTCTCCTCCCCTTTTATACATGCCTTGAGCTGGCGGAGAGAGCCGAGGGGTAAGCGTCTGATATGTGTAGTACATCGATAAGGCGTGAGGGCGGAGACGGGAGGCAACGTCTTTGCTACTCACCGCGGTGCCGCCCATCTTGGCGCCATGAGTAACCGCTTGCTGCAGAACACACCGGTGAGGCTGCGGATGGGGCCCGGCTACGCGCTTTCGACGCAGACGGCCAACTCGAGAGCGCAAACTCTCTCTCTGCCGGTCAATTCCGGCTGCGCACGGTGGCGATTGATCGAGGCTGCGAGAGGTCCCGTGGCGGTAATAATCTCTTCATCTGTTCTATCCGCGTGTAGTGTCGCATTGAATCGCTCGTCGCGCAGGCGAAACCTTCGCCCGAAGACTTCTTTGATGCGCTCCACGCCACATGGGCCCGTTTGTGATGGGGGCCTTAGAGGCTTCGCCATGTATGGGGTCGATCTCCCGCCGGACGCGTGAGGCCAGCCGGACAGCCGAGGGCTCGCCCACGCCGGGGCTGGCCGCCGCGCAGCGTGTGGGGCCCTTGCGGCGCTCTGAAGGGCTTCGCCCACGCTGAGGTGCAGTCGCCGCTTCGACGCGTGGGGCCCGCCGGACCTGTTGGGGCACAGTCGCCGCTTGACGTGTGGGGCTCTCGCCGCGCTCTGAGGGCTCGCCCTGCTGGGGTCTGTCGCTCGCTTTGACGCGTGGGGCCCGTCGGACGCCGAGGAGCTTCGCCCGCACGCTGGGCTTGGATGCCCACTGACGTGTGGGGCCCTCGCGGCGGCTCTAAGGGGCTCGCCACGCATTTGGGTGCAGTCGCCGCCGACGCGTGGGGCCCGCCGGACGCCTGTGGGGGCTCGCCCGCCTGTTGGGCACTGGATGCCCGCTGGCGTGTGGGGCCCTAGCCCGGCGCTTTGAGGGGCTTGCCCACGTCTTTGGGTCGATCGCTCGCTTGTGGCGTGGGGCCAGCGGACACGCCGGGGCTCGCCCACACGCTAGGGCACAGTCGCCCTTTGACGTGTGGGGCCCTCGCCCGGCTCTCCTAGCCTTCCTTAGGACTCTTCATACCCTAGTATTTATTACAAGACCAGTAGCCCCAGGTCCACCATGATCGCGAACCGTCGTGACCTCCACCATTTCTTGTCGTGGCGGAGGCAATCGTGGGGGCCCACCTCCTGCGGGCGTGACGCTGATTCTCCACTGCACACGATCTTCCTTGGGGAACCGTACCGCTCGCCGCGGAAAACCGAAGCCTTGGGGGCAATGATGGCGCCTGCTGCCAGTGAGACGGAATCAAACCATCGCGCTCGCGCTTTTGCCTATAAATGCGCCGTCCCTTGGCGCGCGGCGAATCCTTCCGTGCGCCAAAGTCTTTGTGGCTGCCTCCTGCTTCCCTTTGCCACCACCACCAAGTTTCTTCGCTCCTTAGCTTTCGCCACCGCACTTCCGCCAACTTCAATGGCCTAAGCGCGCGCAAGGGTCGTCGTGGGGATATTTGCTCAGCCACGCCGGTTGGTCGACTTTACTCGCCACCGCCGCCGGCGAGGATATGGTGGCGCTGCTCGAAAGTGTTCGTGCCTGACCTCCGCCCGGTTCAGCATTTGGGACCATTACGCAAAGCCCCGCGACGGGAGATCATGACCTTCACGGGCGGTCTTTGGCGGGCCTTGTTCCGCCATACTACGAATTCTTCTTGGGGTGCTCGCCTTCTACGAGATCGAGCGGCGCACCTTCCCCCAACTCCATCGTGATCTTGGCCATCTTCGCCCACCTCTGCGAAATGTTCGTGGGGGCGATGCCAAGTCTCCGCTCTGGCGCGGCTCTTCGCCCCTGCACTCGGTCGCGCCCGGCGCGGTTGGGGCTGCTACTTCACACCAGCGATGCCGCCGCCTTCATCGATCGCGCCAAGTCCAAGCTGAAAGATGGGCGCGACAATGGTCAGTCGCGGAGGATTCCGGCGGCTGCGATGATCTTGTCTTCCCGAGGGTCTGCGAATCCCTCGCCCGGTGGGGTCCCTTCCCGGCGACTTCGGCGGAAATGGATGCGATCTTTGGCGCATTCTTGAGCTCGCCACAGCGGGCTCACGGAACCCATGTGGCGGCGGACTTTTGCGGCGCCGCCTACGCCCGCTCCGCATGAGGGCGCGCCCGCTGGCAACATTATGGCGGCGACGATGGAATCGCGTCGCCCACGGAGGTGGCGTTGTTTCATTCTTTTGGGTCTTCTTGACTTCGTGGAGCGTCCTTCCCCTTTTTGGTTGCACGCTAACTTGCGGCTTCTTCTTTTTGCCTAGCCGCAGGGAACGTGCCGGATGATGTGCTCCGGCAGTGGCTGGTGGGACTATTGTCTGTGTCAGCCGGTGACATTTCTCCGCCTGCGAGCGTCCTCCCCCTCTGCGACTGGCCCCCACGGGAGCGCAACATGTTCTTGCGCGCGCTGCCTCCCATGGAGGTTTCTGGTCCCGCGGTCCAAGTGACCCGGGGACCCTTGCAAATCCGTGATCCTCTGCCGGCGACCGCCCGAAGCTCCTGCGGCGCCGCTCCTCTGTCGTGGCGGCCGACTCCGACCCGCGCTCTGAAGCGCCGCCTCATCCTCTCCCGGGCGATGATGGCGAGGAGGAGAGGTGAGCCCAAAACTCCGCCCTTCAAGTCTGAGCCGCCTTCTTGATTGCTTGCTGGCGCCGCGCTCCGCCCGGGCGGCGGCGCGGCGACTCTTCGAACCGGCACCTCTGCCCGGCTTCTTCCGCCGGCACCTCCTATCGGCACACTGCTGCGTCAGCGCTTGGCGCCTCTGCGCCGGCACTTCTTGTCGCGCGGCTCCTCTTGCTGGCACCTCCGTGCGGCGCTTGCTTCAACGGCGCCGGCCAAGTGGCGATTCCGCCGCCTCGTCGCCTCCTACAGCGGGAGGATGGCGATGGCGCTGCGCGCGACAGGCGGCTTAACTGCCCCCTCTTCCTTTGCTTTTGGGGCGCGCTTGAGTAACTTTCTGCGCATTCATATCGTTTGGCGTTAGGGTTAGCATGCTGAAGCGTTTTTCGCATACGAACCCTTTTGGTTTTCTTGGCGTGATAAGCGGATGGCGGGGCCTCAAGCTCCATTCGCGCGATCCTCCACCCCGGCTTCGCCGCGGCCCCTTTGTGAGGCTCCTCCGGATGTGGGGAGTGCACGGCGTCGAGGTGGAGAGACCTTCGGACTTGCCGCGATCGGCGCAAGCGTCATCTCCTTCTCTCGGCGATGTTGGCGCTCCTTGAGCGCTTGGCGCCCTCGCCCATACTTAGGCGGCGCGGAAAAGGTGCCACAACCCGGCGAGCGAAGCGCCAGCCAGCTGCGGCGGGCCCTTGACCAGAGACGCCCGCGAGAATCGGCGGACGCGAGGCTGCGGCAATGCAGCAGCCGCCGCCTCGGCCACCAAAACGGCGAAGACCGGCGGAGCACTCTGGCGCCTCCGGGTCGCTGGCGACATCTTTGCGGACCGCCTACCGCGACTTCCGGGGCGTCTTGTACCCCCTGGAGTTACCTCAGACGCCCATTGGAGGAGAGCGGTACAGTATCTTTGGCCTTGATGGGTCGCGCGCGCGAAGCCTCGCGACTTGCGGTGGTGATGCGGGACTTGAGCGATCGAAGATGGTCGCCACGGCGCCTTTGAAGCGGCCTTGATTCGTCTTGCAAGCTGCCTTGCCCAAAACGCTGCGTTCGACCTCGACGCCGCCACCGGGGAGCCTTCGCGCCAGCTGGACCCGAGCGTACAATCTCGGGTCGAGGTTGCCGCCGACCGCGTATCCATGATGGGCGGCGCTGCTCCAGTAGAAGATGATGACGACGAGGAGTAGCTGAACTCCCTTGTTTGTCTCGTCTTGTATATAAAACTTGTTAATGCAAACCTTTGCTTTTCTGCTATGAGTCTCGATTAAACTTTTGCGCAAATTCTTACTTGCGAAAGGAACTGAGGCACCCGAACGCCAAAAGCTTTAGACAGAGCGTTCTATTGAAAGTGAGCGCTTTTTCCTTAGGCATCTGGTTACTTCAACCCTTATGGCCTCTTGGCAAACCGACCTTGAGCGTTGCGTGGCGAGCTTAGCTTACGGAAGTGGTCTAGTCATTTGGTGCCGTCGTTGGCGCGTTGCCTGGACCGGCGACACACCGAGCTAGAACCCCTTCCGTCCGCCTCGCCTCGCCCAACCGCAAGTTAGCGTTAGCCCTTGCAACTAAAGGGCCATCGGCCTTAAGTACTTTTTAGCTACCGACTTTCAGCGAATGCTTTCTAATGAGACTTTTGAGGCTAAGCAGCGGCGCCAAAAGTTTTAGATGAGGCGTTCTATTGAAAGTGGCGCTTTTTCCCAGGCATCTGGTTACTTCAACCCTTATGGCCTCTCGGCAAACCGACCTTGAGCGTTGCGTGGCGAGAGCTTAGCTTCGAAGTGGTCTATCCTTTGGTGCCGTCGTTGGCGCGTTGCCTGAACCGGCGAGACACACCGGGCTAGAACCGCCTTCCGTCCGCCTCGCCTCGCCCGGCCGCAAGTTCAGCGTTAAGCCCTTGCAACTAAGGGCCATCGACCTTAAGTACTTTTTTCGCTACCAGTTTTCAACAGAATGCTTTCTAACAGACTTTTTGAGGCTAAGCAACCGACTGCCAAAAGTTTTAGATGAGGCGTTCTATTGAAAGTGAGTGCTTTTTCCTTAGGCATCTGGTTACTTCAACCCTTATGGCCTCTCGGCAAACCGACCTTGAGCGTTGCGTGGCGAGAGCTTAGCTTGAAGTGGTCTAGTCGCTTGTGTGCGTCGTTGGCGCGTTGCCTAGATCGGCGGAACACACCGAGCTAGAATCCACCTTCCGTCGCCTCGCCTCGCCCGGCAATAAGTTCAGCGTTAAGCCCTTGCAACTAAGGGCCATCACCTTAAGTACTTTTTAGCTACCGACTTTCAGCGAATGCTTTCTAACAGACTTTTGAAGCGAAAAGAACGGATGCCTGAGAGAGCGAACTTATCTTTATTTTGCGAGATGGCTTTGTACACATGAGCCCGTGGCGGGGAAGGAGAAGACCTCGCCGCTCGGCTCCAAAGGAGGCAAAAAAAGAGCTCTGGCCTGACTACCTCTGGTAGAACTTCCTCCGGCCTTGGCGTTCAAGTGTTAGCCAATTCGCGACCGTCCTCGAATCACGAGCTTTGGCCGAGCTGGGCGGGAGGCCGAGACCACCTTGAAGGGCCCTCCACGGGGAGGCAGCTTGTTGCGGCACACTGCGCTGGTCTGCTGTGAGCGAGTGCGCCTTGCCGATGTTCTCTCACACCGCCTTGCTTGATAGCGGCGCGATGCCTGCTTGATACTGGCGGCTCGGATCGCGCCACATGTCTCGATCTCCTCGGAGATTTACTTCATCTGGCGCGGTCAGGTCTCCATCTTCGCTGAGCGCCGCCACCCTTGGGGAGCGAAGGTGAGCCGATGGGAGCACCGCTTGAGCCATACACGGGAAGAAAGGGTCTGCCGGTGGCTCTGTTGGGAGTTGTCCGCCGCGCCCACAACAGTGGGGACTTCTTCCGCCCGGCGCTTGCCACGCTTCTCCGGCGGTCGAATGCCCTTGTCTTGAGTTCTTTGAGCACCTCGCGTTGGCCGCTCTACTTGCCCATTGCTCTTCGGATGTACAGCGGGCGAAGCACGACTTAGTGCTCGAGATCTTCACCAATCTGAAAATCGGCACTCTTGAGTGGCGCCGTTGTCGGTGATGATCTGCTGGCGGCCGCGAGCCGGACGAATGCTTTTCATGAACTTTATGGCTGCGGCGGACGTGCTCGCCAAAAGCTGGCGAGCTTCAACCACTTAGTGAACTTGTCGCGGCGGCGAACGGATCGTGTAGCCCCGGTCACCAGAGAGCGGGCGGTATATCCGGCCCGGACCGCGAGCGGCGGGAAGGCGGAATGGTTTGCGGCGCTGGGCGGTCGGTGGATCTGCTTAGCATAAGCGCGCGCCGCATCTCCTCACGGTTGAAGGCATCACGGAGGCTGTAGGCGATAAAGCCGTGGCGGAAGACCTTCCGACCAACGCTGGCTCCCGAATGGCTCCGCGCATGCCTCCATTGATCTCGAGAGAGGATTGCACTCCCGCTTCCCGAGTAGCGCGCCGGTAGAACTCCGTTTGCGCACAGCGTCTGGTCCCCACCTACGAGGCGTGGCGCAGCGCTGCGGCGCTACCTTCTCGGCCAAGCAGCGTCATCGTCCGGGATCACTCCGTCCGCGGTAGGTTAGGATCGATCCATCCGCGACCTTCCGGACGGCGTGGCGGCGTTAGCATTATGCCGGCGTACTACGCCTAGCACGGCATTTACGCCTCAACCGCCTCGGCGATTATTCGCATCCTCCCTCCAGCGAGGCTGCTGCGGGGACATCGGCGTCTCCTCCGGATCACGGGAGCTGCGTCGAGCATCATGCCGTCCCCACGAGAATCGAAATTGCGGCGAGCGGCAGCGTGAGTCTTTCTTCAAAGACCCGATCGGGCAGTGCCCTTGGCGAGGCAATCAGGATAATTCATCCGCCATATAGTTGTCGCGGCGAGGATGTGTCGGCCCAAACCCTCGAAATGTCGCTCCAACGGCGCACCTCCGCCGGGTAAGCCACCATAGCGGGATCGAACATGTGAATTCCTTCCTCGCTGGTTGATGACGGAGAAAGTCGCTTTTGACTTGCGGCCGCGGACGCCCGAGGCGAAGCCACCACGAGCGGCGAGTAGTCCTCGTACTCCAGCGGCGTTGTTGGTAGCGGAACTCCAGCACCACCGGTGCGGACAGCGTCGCCGGTGGGAGACACGGGGCGACACCAGCCCGGCCCCTCTGGCGGAATGAGCCGTCGAAGAAGAAAGTCCGGCGAGGATCTTTGGGTGCCTTAACTTCTCGTCCGCGGAGTCCACTCGTTGGCGAACTCCGCGAGCTTGCCCTTTGATGGCCGTTCGGGGAAGCGACGTGGTCGAACTCTGCCGGCTCCATGGCCCACTTAGCGTCTGACCCGTCGCCTCGCGGTTGA
Organism: Raddia guianensis; assembly: GCA_036346415.1. Lineage (NCBI taxonomy): Eukaryota > Viridiplantae > Streptophyta > Magnoliopsida > Poales > Poaceae > Raddia > Raddia guianensis. Next base: position 23,742,220 of record CM070542.1, on the reverse strand, counting down.
AGGATCTCCATAAAGTACTTGGTTTACCTTGTGATTTCTGCCACAGAAGTAGTGGCGCAGACCTCGGGGCCGCCGTCGGCCACGGTGTAGAGCATCTTACGGTGTTGCGAATACCTCATTTTGGCGTCGTGGAGGACCTTCTGATGTAGTAGATGGGGCTGAACACCTTCCTTTCCACCACCCGACCTTCTTGTTGATCACACAGGGGTTAGCGCGACATAAAGGATCGGTGGCTCGCCGGGTCTAGAGGCGACCATCCACGGGCGGGAAGTGAGATACTTCTTCAGCCCGTCGAGCGCCTCCTGCGCCTCTGTCGTCCACTCGAGCTGGTTGGTCTTCTTCAGGAGCCTGAGTAGAGGAAGACTTTTGTCCCCCAGGCGAGCTATAAGCGGCCCGGGGAAGTCGAGGAGCCCACCAAGCCTTTGCATCTGCGAAATCGCGTTGGGGCTTCATATTCTCAATCGCCCTTGATCTTGTCGGGGTTCGCCTCAATCCCCTACAGGAGGCGAGGAATCGGCAGCTTGCCCGACCAGACGGCGAAGACACACTTCTCGAGATTAAGCTTGATGCAGTACTTCCTCGGGTTGGCGAAGGTTTCTTCCAGCTCGCCGATCAACTCCTCGCCTTCTTGGACTTCACCACCGGTCGTCGGCGTACACCTCCAAGTTCCGCCCTATTTGGGGGCGGTGAGCGATGTGCATGGCCCTCTGGTAGGTTGGGCTGCATTCTTCAATCAAACGCCATCCTCGTGTAGCGATGAAGCGCCATGGGCGTCACAAAACTGCCTTGTCTTCGTCTTCTTCCGCCATGCTAATCTGGTGGTACCCAGTCGCATCTAGAAAGCTCTGTTGCTCGCACCTGCCGTTGAGTCTGATGAGGTCGATCGAGGCAGCGGTCACGAATCGCCAGACACGCATACTGTTGAGGTCGGTGAAGTCGGCGCATCCTCCGCGCCGTTGGATTTCTTGGCGAGGGCGGGGTTCGCGAGCCACAGGATGGGCGGCGCTCGAGCGACCCGCTTCGCGAAGCTTGTGCACCTCTGGCGGATAACGGACTGGCGCTCCACCGGCCTGCTTCGAACCTTACGCATAACGATCGTGGCGGGAACGTCGCCAACTTATGCTCAATCACCTCACAGGGACCCAGTCATGTCGGACGGTTGCGAAGCAGCGTCTGCGTTAGGCGGAGGAAGGAGATAGCGCGCCTTCCTATTGGCGGAGAGGCGCCCACCGAGCGATCTTCGCGGGTCGACTCGCTAAAGAATCGCCTTAACCTCATGAGACGGCGGGGAAACGCGGATCTTCGCGAGAGCTCGAGTAAAGCCTCGGCCGCCGGGCGTATTGCCCCGCCAGCGAGCGTCGCTTATCATGCGGGCGCCTCAGGCGGTCACTTTTACGATGATGGGGCGGCTGGCCGGAATCTTCACCACCATGTACGCATAGTGGCGAGCCGCCATGAACTTAGTCGGCGCCCGGCCGACCCGGTTGGCGTTATGCGGAAGGTCGAAGTCGGCTACCTCGAACTCGAGCATCTCCGTGCGGAAGTTGTCGAACCTCGAATGTCACCGGGGAGCTGGCGCGCCCGAAGGGCGGACTCGGCCCGGCGATGCGAAGCAGGGAGCACTGTCGAAGCTCCTCTGCTGGATCTGGAGCACCTTGGCGACTTCGGGCGGACGGGGAGGTTGAAGAGCTTCCTCCGTCCACCGACACCGCCGAGCTTGACATTCCGGACCGTGGGGCGCAACCACGATCGGGAGATGACCGGGCGGTGATCTTGCTGGGTGATTGCTTTGGCCAGAATGTGATCGGTGCTCCGAACACATCATTTGCCTTCTTGACGACGCAAGACGCGGCGGCGCACACCTCATCATCGCGCTTAAAACTAGCGTGGGGCGGATAGGTGGCCGACCGCCGTGGATAGCGGCGACGGCGCTCCGCTGCTGAAAACCAGTGGCTTAACCGCCCTTGCATTGCCGGACGCTGCTGCTTTGCTGCGTGGGCGGCAGCTTGTCCACCGACTTCGGCGACATGGCAATCAGCCAAGTCGTGGGAATTGTTTGGTGAATGGGACGATAAGTCCCTCCGTTCCCCTCCACGGGGGCGGCGGTCTCGCCACTCGTCGCGACCGCGGGGCCGCCGTGGCCAGCGATCGCCATAGCCGCCCTGCGAGGACCGCCCTGCCGCCGCCCGCGACCTCCTCCTTTCTTACGCGCCCGCGCTCACGCGTGCCGGCCATGTCGTCGTTATCGTCGTCGCTTTCGGCGGCAGGACCTGTCGGTCTCGGCCGCCTTGCGCTTCTTCTTGTCCTTGCCGCGGGATTCTTGAGGTCCGGCCTCGCCGCCCATAGCGGTCCACGCCCTTGCGGCGGGCGAGCGAGCCTCCGCTGAAGGCGCACTTGTGGGCCAGGGTGAAGAGCTCCTCCGTCGTCTTGATCTTGCGGGTGGCCATCTTCTCCTTGACCTTGGGGTCTCGGCGCCTCTCACGAAGGCCGTGACAGCGGCGTAGATGGAGATGTCGGGGAATGGTGTTGCGAACACGGTGAGCGCCGGATGTAGTCGTGGCGGCTCCCCTTCTTCGCTCCACATTGTGGAGATCGTCTTCGACTCGGGCTGCTCGAACATGCCTGGAAGTTGGTGATGAAGAGCTCGGAGAGCTCCTTCCACGACCTTGACTCGGGGGTAGGTTCATGAGCCCTGGCGGGCTCCGCCGGTGAGGGCTGCGGGAAGTGGTCGCGAGAACCTTCCCGACCCTTGATCATTTGCATCACCATAGTATAGATCTGCAAAAACTAGTCGGGGTTGGTGGAACCATCGTACTTCTAGATGGCGGCGGGCGGAACCTCTCGCTTAGCTGCTGCGGTAGCGCAGCTCCTTTGAAAAGCGTGGCGGCCGACCACGGAACCTCTTGCTCTGGATCGCCTCCGATCCGCCGTGCCCGCCGTCCGGACGGCGCCGAAGATGCGCCGCCTTCTCTGGCGGAGGCAGCATCGCGGGAACCCTCCTGGTCCCCACGGGCGGCAGCGTTGGCGCGGTCGCGCTTTCGGTCGTGCCGCTGCGGAGCTTGTCGCGCGAGTCTTCTCCGTGTCGTAGATGGCGGTCCTCAAGTGGGGCCGGAGATCCCGCCGCTTTGTCGCTGCTGGCGAACCCCGTAGAGTCGCTGGCTCGGTCGTCTGGCCCCACTCCCTCGCGCCCGGAGATCCGTGGGAGGATGCGGAGAAACCAAAAAGCGGGCGGAGCGGAAACACGGTTCCGTGCCCCGCGACTTGCACTACCGCCCGCGGCGGCATCCGCATCGCGGGCCAAAGCGGCCCAGCCACGCGGCACCGCCGGAGAAGTCGAGTTACGGAACCGGCGGGTTGTCAGCAGAGCCCTGGCGCATGGAGGTTTTGTCTTTGAGTGCACTCCTCCAAGGCGGCGCCGCCTAACCGAACGGGCGGCTACCGCCGGTGATCCACCGCCATTGCGCGGTAAGCGGCGCGCGCGACGCGGCTCTAGCGGCCACTTCACGGTCCATCGCGGTCTGGCGATCCGCCATCAGCGCTGAAGAGAGGTCGAAGAACTTCGAGCTTGATGCTAAGCGCTCCCCTACAGCGCGCGCCGGCGGCGTGCTCTCCGCTCAACCGCTGCGGATCACACCCTATCGATTTCTATCACGCTGGCGATCAACGAGCTCGGTTTGATTTGGCGTGGGGGGCGGCTAGGAGCAACCTACGAGGTTTACCCAGGTTCGGACCCCCTCGCGGGTAATAGTCCTACTCCTGCCGAGCCTTAGCTCTTTTCCGTATTGTGGTTGTATGAAATGTGGTTACAGAATGTCTTGAACCCCCCTCTCGCTTCTCTCTCCTCCCCTTTTATACAAGCCTTGGTGGCGGAGAGAGCCGAGGGGTAAGCGTCTGATCTGCGTAGTAGCGATAAGGCGTGAGGGGCGGGGACGGGAGAGGCAACGTCTTTGCTACCCGCCCGCGGGCGCCGCCCATCTTGGCGCCGTGAGTAACCGCTCGCGAGAACACACCGGTGAGACTGCGGATGGGGCCCAGCTACGCCTTGCCCGCGGCAGGCGGCCAACTCGGAGACTGCAAACTCTCTCTCTCTGCCGGTCAATTCCGCTGCGCCACAGTGACAGTTGATCATGAAGGGAATATGCCCTAGATCAATCATGAGATGATTGTGTAATACGTCTTTGTTCATGTACTTTTCGATAACTAGCTTATCAGGTTCCATGAATAATGGTCATAACTTTGTTCATCAAGTGTGACTTGGTTGTGAGACACATTGTTTGTATGACATTATTCTAAAGCGATCCACGATCCGAGAATCATTATGAGGAGCATTAATGATTGATCGGCACATATATTGATTGATGCTCTTGTTTCACATACCATAGATATTGTGGATATCGAATCAATAATGTGGACACGTGTTAGAGAACACGGATGGTTGGATTGACCTACTCAGAGACCTCGCTGAGATTGTTATCTTAATAGTGCCATCAGTTGTTGTCTCGGTGGTACACCTATATGGTCCTTAGACTTGAGATCATCATAGAGTCCCGGCATGCGTAGTTGTATACTTTGGGGTTATCAAAGCGCTACTCCGTTCTTTGGGTAGTTATAAAGGTAACTTACGGGTATGCTTGAAACATGGCGTGGGGTGTGATAGATCAAGATGGAATTTGCCCTCCTCGATACGGGAGAGATACCTCTGGGCCCCTCGGTGTGGATGGATAAGGAAAGTCTTGTGGCCGTGCCAAGGTGACTAATTGTTAGTCACATCTTATATCCATTACGGAGCAGTGAATGGGTCGAGCTATCACAAGGGTGGCACATATCTTGCCTTGAGCTTGGCGGTGTCGGCGTGGTAAAGGGATCCGTATATACTGCGTGTATCAAGGTTCAGCCGATGAGATCATTACATGCATTAGGGGTCAATATGTGTTGCTAGATACGCTATTGATCTGTGGACTAGAAAGCGGGTTTCGGGTCATGACCGACTTGCACATGAACCTAACGGGTCACACATAGCGGTTTGGAACATGTAGCAGTTCACTTACATTAATGGGTTTTGGCGGCGTGGACATGGATCGCGTGGGAGATAGAGTCTAACGGGCCTTCTAGTGTAGAAGCCCGTTAACGCGTCTATATAAGTTGGAGGCGAGGCGGCGATAGAGTTAGATGCACTCCACCCAAACCCTAGCCACCACGCCCTCCGCTCCGAGAAACCCTAGCCAGCGGCGTGGTGCTATGCGCCCGACGCATGACGTTCCACTCTGGGCGTGTGGATACCTTAGAGCTGCCGCTTTCGCGGACGTGCTTGCTGATCGGCGACCTCTCCACGAGCTTGGGTGACCTCTCCCGACGCAGGCGACCTCTCCACGAACCTGGCGACCTCTCCCGGCATGGCGACCCCTCGGCGGCGGTTAGGCGCTGATTGGGCGTGTCGACTACTTCCTCTCGTCTGTGAGTCTTCTTCCGCTGCATCCGCGCATCGAGGGTAACGATCCATGGTCCCCTACTTACATGTTGATCCTGGGTGTGCGCGAAAATTTTCATTTTCAGCTAGCGTAGCCTGCGCGTTCCCCATCAGATCAGAGCTGCAGAGGTCACTGTGGCGGTAATCATCTCTTCATCTGTCTATCCACGTGTAGTGTCGCATTGAATGCGCTCGTCCTTCGCAGTAGGGGAAACCTTCGCCCAGAAGACTCCTTTCGGGACGCTCCCTGCCACATGGGCCCCGTTTGACAGTGGGGGCCTTAGAGAGCTTCGCCCATTTGAGTGCAGTCGCTCGCTGACGCGTGGGGCCCGCCGGACACTCAGGGGCTCGCCCACTGCAGCTGGGGCTGGTCGCCCGCTGGCGTGTGGGGCCCTCGCCCGGCCTTCTGAGGGCTCGCCCACGTTTTGGGTCTCAGTCACCCGCGGCAGCGTGGGGCCCGCCGGACACGCCGAGGGGCTCGCCCTGCAGCTGGGGCTGGATGACCGCTGGCGTGTGGGGCCCTCGCCCGGCGCTCTGAGGGGCTTCGCCAGCGTTGGGGTCTAGTCGCCCGCTTGACGCGTGGGGCCCGCGGGACACGCCAGGGGCTCTCCCCCTGTTGGGGCTGGATGCCCGCAGCGTGTGGGGCCCTCGCCCGGCGCTCTGAGGGCTCGCCCTGTGGCTGGGGTCTGGTCGTCCGCTTTGACGCGTGGGGCCAGCCGGACCGCCGAGGGGCTCGCCCGCCTGTTGGGGCTGGATGCCGCTGACGTGTGGGGCCCTCGCCCGGCCTTCTGAGGGGCTCGCCGCCCGCGCCGGGGTGCAGTCGCCCGCCTAACGCATGGGGCCCGCCGGACACGCCGGGGGCTCGCCCACTGCTGGGGCACAGGCGCCCGCTGGCGTGTGGGGCCCTCGCCCGACGCTCTCCTAGCCTTCCTTAGGACTCTTCATACCCCAGTATTTATTACACCGACACATGCGTCACGACGCCTCGCTCGTGCGGGATGAGACCAGCGCGTCTCCCTCGTCGCCGTCTTTTTGGCTCCTTCTTGCCGGAGCACGTTTGCCCAGAGAAGCGGGAGGCGGGAGGCGGCTGTCACCCTCGCGCTCTGCCCTCTTCCTCTTCGCCCGATCACCCTCGGGTAAGGTCGAACCGCTCCGGGGGTGGCACCGTAGCTTCCACTGGCAGGGCAACTTGTGCCACTGCTCGTGGGTTTCTTTGTACCTTGTGGACGGGGCTTTAGCCACCTTTCGCGATCGCCTCCGTCGCCTCAGGGATGAGCTGCCCCTGCGACGAAGTGCCCGGTAGGACCTGCTCGGTCCCACCTCGGACAGCTTGCGGAGCCATCGCTTTGGCCCCGCTGTCTGTGGCGCTGTCCGCCGCCTCTTCCGCTTCCAGCCGCTCCACTACGCCCTTCAGCGCATCTAGCTGGTCGCCGGAACTTGGCGGGAACAGGCTCCATGCTGCCAGCTTGTTCTTGAGGCAGGCCAACCTCATTGCCCGCGACGCACCGTGCAGGTGCTCGGGCAGCAGAGATCGCTCGATCGCCTTGTCGACGTCGTCCGTGGCAATCTCCTCTTGGGCAACTGATGAAGAAGGGAACGGTTGAGCCTGGTGCGGTTAGGGAAATTGCAAAAGACGAAAGTTTCATTGCAACATACCTACCGTGGAGGGCTTGATCTTCTTCGCCAAAACCTTCCGCCTCTTCCTCGGGGGCTCCTTGACGCTTTGTTCGTCTCGGCCCCCGGACGCTCGTGGCGATGAGCTCAGCTCCTGTTTGAGTGGCGCTTCTCTCAAGCGAAGAAGCTTTCCTTGCGCGACTTCCTCCTCGAGCCTTCTCGTTCGGGCGACACAGTGCGGCCGTGCCAAATGGCCGGGTGAGCTTTGTGCGTGTCGCTTAAGCCGAGGGTCGATGTCTTTACCTCTTCGTCGCTCTGCTTTCGGCGAGGAGGAGAACAGTCGTTTCCGCTTGGTGGGCAGCGTGCTTGGTTTGCTCGACGCGCTCCGTCGCCACACCGGGCTTCTTCGAGGGAAGGCGGCCGCCGTGGCGAGGCGAGCTCCGCTTTGGCTCGGCCGCCGCCTTGGGCTTTGTGGCCACCTTGGCCTTGCCCTTCTTCACTCTCTTCTTCTCCGACCCGGAGAGTTCTTCCACGATCCCTCCGAGGATCAGTTGGTCCTCCTGTGTGTTCGGAAAGCAAAGTGTCAGCATTTACGACGGTGCGAATCCAGCTACATAGACGAGGGTTCGAGCAACTTGCCTCGGCTGTGCGGACAAGCACGTTCCGTGGACAGGTATAGGCCACCTCGCCGGTGACCTCGCCGTCCTTCCTGGCTGCCTTCAGCATGGCGTCGACCCGCTCGGTCATCCATGCGTCGGTAGGTTTTTCTGCCCGAGCAGGAAGTCCTATCAGTTTCTGTTCGGAAGAAGCATCAAAGAAAGGTTGAGTCTTAAAGGCACTTACCCGTACTCTCCCTGGAGATGTCTTCCCATCCCTCTATCTTGTAGAAGGGATAGAGTCTTCTCCGCATGACGAGATCCTTCCTTTGTGAAGTCCCGGATGATCTCCCGCCCGTAAGCCCAAGGCTCACGAGGGAGGCGATCTTCCTCGTCAAATACCAATCCTCGGCGGACATCTCGGCGAGGCATCGATGTTCCTTCGCGGCGCCTTCCGGTGAAGATGAGCTTCTTGTCGTCGCTCACGTGGTGTAGAACCACGTCGTCCACCACGCGCCCATTGAGTCAGCGATGGCGGGCGAAGTCTGGCAGCGTCGTCGGCGATGGCGAGCTTGAGTAGTAGCACCCAGTAGCGAAGAGGCGAGCTGCTCCTCGTTACCGTATAGTAATGGAGGAACGCCCCCCGGCGGATCAATGCCAGATAGCCCTCGCCGCAGTGTGCGAAGGCAGCCATCTGGAGGATCTTTGTTCGGATTGAGGTTCACCACCTCCAATCCGCTAATGTTCAAGAAGGCCTCGGCGAAGTCGCTCTCGGAGATCTCAACCCGAGCAGTGCGGCTGTTGAAGTTGTGAACTCTCCCTCAAGCGGCTCGGAGTTTCCTCCTCCCGGGCAGCCTCCGACTCTGGTGTCGATGTGCCCTCTTCCTCCCAAACTCTCAAGTCCTCATCGGATCGCTAGAGCTTACGAACTTGGCCATAGCGGTTCTCGAGTTGGGCGAGCGAGGTTTGGTGGTGGAGTTTGGGTGCTTAGTCTTTGAGTGCGGTTGGAATTAGGGCTTGGGAAGGAAAGCGCGAGAGAGAAGTGGCTAGCCATGGCGGCTTAGGAGCTTTATAGTCCCATATGCGCAGCTCTGCAGCAGTTTGCCACAAAGCGGCTAGTTTTCTTTATAACGGCTAGGTAAAGCGGTGCTTTGTTTTTTCTTGTGCATGATGATGAGATTACCGTTGAGTTACGCTAGCGGTTACTTTTTTCGGCGTCGCGTTGAAGGTGAGTGCTCTGCTTTCGGCGGATGTCATTCCTGTTGATTACAGCGGAGTTGCTCGGTATTGATCGGGTTTGCTCGGTCCCGAACAAGTCTTGTTCGGTTCAACCCTAACATGTTCGGTCGATTGTTACATGTCTTTGTAGCAGCAAAATTTCCCTCTTCGTGACTTAGAGTCTCAAGAAGAAGACCCCACTCTAGTGAATCCTTCCACTTGAGTCTCGGGGGCTAGCTGTCGGGGATAAAATCACGGCCCATTGCCATGGCCCACTCCCTGACGGCCCAGTTGAACAGCCTACCAGGGCCCAGCTCCCTGGAAGGTTCTATCTGGCCGTATGCATCCTGCCGAACAGCATCCTGGCTGGCATGGTGCGTAACGGCCAAGGAATCATGTTTGAGTCCATCTCAAACAGGAGTTCTGCACGGCTACGTGAAGACCCGGACGTTGGTTTCCCGGATTGGAATAGGAGTCGTGATCCCCAAGACTAGGAGTATGCCTTATCTACCTCGGGATATATTTGGCATGTCGAGTTCGTTATGATCTCGTAGTTAGCCTGGCCCGGTATTCCCTCGGTAGGTCGGTTTGCTCCGCACTATATAAACAAGGCCCCTACGGCGTGTTGAGGGGTCAATCCATCATCTGTTAGGGCCAAGAGTCTTAGCATTGTCGCATATTGCTTCCTTGTACACCCATAATCTCATGAGACTTGTTCATCTCGTGAGTCACCTCTTGTATTCATCTCGATATATAAGAAAATTTGGATGTAGAGCTATTATCTCTCCCGAGAGGCCTGAACCAGGATAAAAACCCCTGTCTCCTGTTCGTTGTTGTTCGTGGTTGTTCGGCGTGTCTCCTATCTCACTTCTAAAGAACCTTAGCGACTTGAGATCGTTATCTCAACCGTCGACATAGGGGCACTTTCTTCTTCCTCTTCCTCTCTTCTTCTCCCTCTCAATCTCTCAAGCACATGGAACCCTAGATGGAGATGGGAACCATGGGAGGAGCTCTCTTGGTGGCTAGGGCAAGGGGTGGTTGCTAGATTAGGCTCTCTCAAGTTTCTCCCGTGCTCCAAGCCCCTATTTATAGGCACAAGGCGAAACCCTAACAATGGACGGCTCAGATTCATTTTCCCGAGTTTCGAATCAATCCATCGGACCCCGTTCGGTGCTCATCGGACGCCGTCCGATTAGATTTGGTCCCAAATTCGTACACTGTCGGACGCCGTCCGGTGGATTATCGGACCCCGTCCGACCAGGTTTTAGGCCAAAATTTGCGCTCTGTCGGACGCCGTCCGATGGTTTAGCGGACCCCGTCCGACCAGGTTTTGGCCAAATTTGTACTTCATCGGACGCCGTACTGTAAGTTATCGGACGCCGTCCTATGAGGTTCAAAATTTTAGAGTTTACCAAAAAATTCATATCTTTTGCTCCCGAACTCCGTTTTTTATGATCTTAGGCATTCCAGAAAGCTAAGTGAAAAGGCTATCCAACTAACTAAGTTTCACCACCTATTTCTAAATGGATAGACCCTAAATTCTATAGAAACCACTCTCCGGCACCCTCGGACACCTCTCTCTCTCGACTCAGGCGTGGGCTCGACTTTTAGCATTCTTGATGACTTGCGGACTCGGCGAGAACTTAGAATGGCTTAGGCGGGAACTCAGGTGACTTAGGCGCTAAGAAATCCTTGGACAGCTGGAAAGTGGCTTCCGGAGACTTCCTGGCACTTTCGAAGACTTAGGCGCTAAGAAACCCGAACCTTGAACAGCTATCCCACTCAGGAACTCTCTCGAACCCTGGACACCTGACATCTCTAGAACCCGCTCGAACTCACTCAGATGAACTGGAGCTTGTGCTCAGTGGGACCTACAACCAGAGAGATGAGCTTGCAGACATCAATGGGCCAGATGGGCCAGAAGCAGACACGCACACAAGAAAAATAGAAGAACTATCAAATAACATCCTTAGTCTTGATGCGATCCGTCGGGGCCCAGTTGGCATCAATTACCAAAACATTAAGCCCATGGGAGGCTTGATCTTACACATTTCATCACAATAAAACATAAAGCCTAAATGTTGCAGGGTGCATAGTAGATAAATGATAGTATTGTGAACCATTACAAATGAAATGAATGCAAATCATAGCAGAGGCAATCATTTGTCATTGCCGCGGATGCGGGCGAGAAATTTCTTCTATATCGACTGGTAGTAAACCTTTTGCGCCGGATTGCACTGATCAAGGTTGATAGCGAGCATGCGCTCGTCCTCACTTTGCTTCTTTATCTCCAATCTCTCCATTTTGATCGCAGCTATCTTAGCATTGTGCGCATTAATTTCATCTGCCTTCTTCTCCTCAATATATAGCATCTTGTTTAATCTAGTCTCCTTCACTTCAGCTGACCTCTGCATGACAGTTATTCTCTCAACGTGCATGTCCTTCGTATTGGAGACGTACTCAGCAGAAGACGATGAGGCCGATGCAGCTCTTTTCCTTGAATGCTTGGCACAAGTTGCTCCAGGCACTGCGACAGTTGATCAATATCACGCACAACCCAATTTACCGCACTAGCAAGCTCAGATTCCTCTGGATCGAAGTGTTGTTCAACCAACGTGCGAGCATCCATCGCAACATCTTCTATAGAATCGATTACAACATTCAATAGCTTCAAATGGCCATTCTCAGCGTGTAGGCCACACATCTGATTCAAAATAGCAGCAGTAGTGAACATCCCACTAAATAACCCCAGCAACACAACTTTTGCCTCCATATATCACCACACCAAACAAGATGCATCGGCAATCCTACGACAGATAGCCAAAAAAAAAAAAGCTCCACACCAACGGATCCGATATCACAAAGCAACACACTTATGCCACTGTTCTACATCTACATACCCGACGAACCCCTAATCAAAACTCATATTCCACTAAGCAAATCGTCCAAGTAAATCAAACCATATGCAAAAATCAACTGACGACGACTCACCTGGTCATTCCCCTTCCACATACACGAAGCTCCAACAACAACACCATCCCCAGATCGAGATCCGCCGGCCACTGCAGCACCTGCGCCCAAACAGCCCTTCACCTGGCCACCGCCCAAACAAATATCCGATGTTTACCCATGCTTATTCGCCTAACAAACAAACTCAACCCTTATAGTGCGACCAACAACCCTACGCACTGAGCTCTTCCAAAATACAAAAAAAAACACGCAAAGACTCAACACACACCGCCTGTTCGCACATGCCATACATCTTCGAGTCTTGCCCGTATTCCCATATCACCCAACACTCGCAAATACATAGACGGCCCATCCACAGGCATAGCCCACCTATATATTTCCAAGCATATACCACCAAACCTAATTTATCCAGCTATTTATCTTATCGCATAATCCTCAACGTTAATCATAATACCTGCGAAATGTAAAAAATAATCTTGCCTACGGCCTCATACGAAGCGGCTAGTCACTAGTAGCCTCCACATCAATCGAGACATTCATGGAGGTGTTTGCAGTAGGGTCATCGGCAATGTTGTCATTTCTCTTATTTGTCTTGTCATACAAATCTATCCACTTCTCTTCGTTCTTTAGTACTTCCCAGCAATGGGACAGTGTGAAAGGCTTCCCCTCCATGGACATGTATAGAGTGTGGGCGTGCGATGTCTACAGTTTCAAACAAACAACAATCATGTCTATGTCAAAAAATAGGAATTTTAAGAGTACGAACATAGAGTGAGGGACAATATGTACCCTATCCATATCGGTGAGGCCGCTCTAATTCTCGTACAACACTTGCTGATAGTACCCCGCAAACTTGCCGACGTGCTCTTTAATGAAATCCCAACGGCCATTTATGCTCCTCTAGCTCCTTTGCGGGTACTCACCTCGTTTTTTGTTGTAGTACGTTTTCTGCTATGGTCTTCCATAATGACTCCTTCTGCTCCGTACTGATGATTAGGTCCGTGCTCACATTAACCCAAGATGATATGAGGATCAAGTCCTCCTCCACGCCAAAGTTGGCCAACTTCATCTTCGTGTTCATCTTCTTGACACGTGCCTTACCGACAGGGGTATCCCCTGTGCCTGACTCGCCTGCATAGATGAAATTAGGCAAAACATGGGATTCTGACCTGCCAAAAGCCTTCGACCCATCATGCAGACTGCTCAAGAATGAATCCATCAACCTATATAAAAGTCAAATCAAACAAATTAAAAAATCACTTTTTAGAACCTGTATGTTATGATACTTCTTTACAAACAAATGGTAGAGGTGTATATCATACATAATCACAAATACTAAAGAAACTTGATCTCAGATTAAACATAGCCTGCATATCTTAATAGTTTAACCTCCTGGTATAATTTTATTTATGGTGAAGTGCCCCCAAGTTAATGCTTGATCCACACATACATACATAAATACATAATTGATGGGGCACACATCTCATATAATTTATACATCTCCCTCTCTCAGAATTGTTTTGTCGATATGTGCACCAATATCCAATATAAAAAGGGAGCACAAGCCTTATTAATTCATCACACCAACAGCTCTTAGTCGCACTATCTCTCAGGTTCTTGCTCTGATCACCTAATGTTTACATCGATTGTGCAGTTGTAAATCTTAACTCAGTCAAAACTATGCATCGCAATGTACCAAGAAAACTAAAAGTCAAGCACCATAGACTCAATACACCAGCAATCGTGTTCTTGGATGACGTCGACACTAATCCTTTTTGCAGCCCCAAGAACTAAACCCATCTCACTGTGCTGCTAAGTTGATCTGAAGCGCAGGTGGAGGGGGGCCGGGCCGGAGAAGAGGGAGATGGACGCGGAGCAAGAGTCGGGGCGGCGGCGTTGCAGAGGAGGTAGGTGGCGGCGGCGCAGAGTAGGCGGGCGAAGGTAGAGGAGTAGGGCTATGGCGGCGGCGACGCAGAGGAGGTGGGCGGCAGGCGGTACCTGTAAGGAGCCGGGAGCAGCGCCTCTTCCAATCTAGCACGGGACCAACGGATGTTGGCGATACGGGAGGGAGACAGCTCCCCCAAGTACGTGTACAGTTCCTCTCTCCTCTACAGTGAATTAGGGCATGCTTTGAGGGATGCTGTTGGAAGCTTTAGAGGAGAAGGAGATGCTCCTTTTTAAGCTATACAGTAGAGAGAGCCTTACGCGCCGGGAGATGAAGACGTGGAGTTTTCCCGTGTTCATTGGATCCATCGTTTGCATAAATGCCCGACAATTCGATCGCATGAATCGAGGCGGGAGTCACATCACACCGAGGGCTACACTTGCACGGGCGCGAGACGGACAGTGGTACGCACTAGATGTTGATGCACACGTGACACGTTGAGCAGCATGCAGTACAACTCCTCATGCATGCACCTGCACGTCGCGGGAGGGAGATGGCCGCCATGGCCGCCCTTCGCATACGTACGTGCCTGCTGCTTTGCTTTGCCCAATCGCCCGGGCGCCGGCGAGAGAGAGCACCGGGTCAATCAATCGACCATCAACCGGCCTTGCCCAGTTGCCCTGCATGGTGCAAAACTGCAAACACGTACTCCAGTCTCCAGGAAAGTACGCTTCGTGCTCGTTTCCTCCTGCACAGCTTGCATGCTTCATCTACGTACCAAGACCTTGCTACGTACGTAAGTAGTCACACCGATCCATTAATTCGTGCATGCATGCAATGCGTGCGTGAGCTTTCTTGGGATTAATTAGTTCGGTAAAGTTGTGGCTAGGTTTATAGGTTAGATGATCATGCATATGTCGGGTAGTCAGTCACATATGTAGGAGATTTCTTCCCTGATCTTCGCTCCTGAAAAAAAAAAACATGAGTCGATCACTACCGAAATTTCGATAGCTACAGAACATCTCGACGGCAAATCAACCGTTGAGCATATATATATAACTGCCAAGTCAAAACACCACTCTTCCATAGAGCTGAGAGCCGTCGAGTCCCGTGCTCTCGATTAATAGATCATGTGTGCAGTATGATCAAAGACGACATCTAGCTAGTAGATCGATCACCCCTAATCTACTAATCGCTATATCTCATGACATCACATAATCGATCTATTCCCAGATGAACACGATCGACGGTAAGCATCGTTATCATATCATGGTACGCGTGATCGAGTTGTTTTGTTTCATCTCGTCGATCGATCGATCGATCAGCAACCAGCAGCCACTTGTGCATGCATGCTTTGACATTGGCACATGCGGCAATTATTTGACTAGACTGCACTAATAAGCAGCTGATCTGCATCCATCTCAGCATGTTCAGTGTTCACCATGCACTAGGCTAGTGAGTAGTGACTTACTCTACTTAGTTACTGGAGCACATTGATCACACGTGTGTGCGCATGTACGCAGCTAGCTAGCTCCCATCCTCCTACGCAACTCGAGATTTTGTCTTCCATCGATCTGCGGCTAGCGCCACATGCATGCAGGTAGCTTAAGCTATACACAAGCTAGGCATGCTCAGAGATTCAGAATTTCATATTACTCTTCAGACTTCGATTCAGAGATGTAGTACGTAGCATAGCATATACATATATACTCTGCTACAAGAAAGTGGAGGTGCTTCTCACAGCCAGGCTCACGCGCGGCAGGAGCTAGGATTCAAAAGCTAGCGAAACATGTGAGAAAAAAAATCTTCGGCAACGACAATTGAAGGAAGCCAGTAGCATTACATGTGATAGAAAACGGAGTGATCTTGTTCATATATGGTTCACAACCCTAAACCAATCGATAAAATCACATGTCCACTGCATGCCTATACACCAGGATACCTCCTTTGAATACGGGTCACGGATCGAACCCTAACACTATCATTTCCAACCTATTACGACTGATCATCCACGTAACCCTTTTATACATATATTCGACATATACTAAGATTTAATAAATAAACAGAGTGATCATCTTCATGCTTCACAGCCCTAAACCGATTGATAAAACCACTAGTCGGATAATTTCAATTTTTGAGCTTTCTCATAGCCAGCGGTAAACGGGCCGTTTTGCAAACCGATGGTCTTAATTTGCTCAGTTTGCCGAGCGATTTTGCAATCCCTGGCATGGGACTTCTCACTTCTCAGGACTCAGCTGGAGAAATTAAAGAGAAAAGCCATGTGGTTTAACTGGCTAGCTAGGCATGGCGTCCTTGGTGTAACAGCTGGAGAGTAATGGCCGCTTGCTGTACCAGCGGCACTAGGCCCTTGTTGATCTGAGCTTGACATGTCGTTTGCCTAGGAGGGGATGGACAGAGATACGACCAGCCGACGGCGACGTGCGGTGGCCGCAGTTATAAATGAGCTGATGGTGGTTTAAATTGGAGACGAGAGAGATAATGAGCTACACTTGCAGCATCGTAAATAAGTTGGTAAACTTTTTTTATCAAAAGGAAAAAGTTTAGTAATCCAACGACACAGACGGTGGGCCACCGTCAGTGGGCCGTTGGCTGCTGTGACTGACCGAGGGAGTCGTTCGGTCGTGCAGGCGGCCCGGGTTGGAGGCTAGCGGGCCGAGCTATTGGACTATTGGGCCACTGTGTGAAGAAGATCTTGCGCAGACATGGAGTTGGGCTGGGTCGGCGATCGGGTTGAACAGCGAGAAATTCACTCGCGTGACGTATACGGAATTACGGATACGAACCAGGTGTCCGCTGAAAAAATACCCGAAATAATCAACAATTAAATAGAAATTAATAAAATAAGCCATTGGTTCAAAAAATTACTGAAATGGCATCCGGGCCCACCACCCTGCATGGCTGCCGCCACCCCGTGTCGCCGTAGCTTCGCGCCCGCCACCCCATGGGGCCGCAGCACTGCTGCCGCCACCCCGCATAGCCGCAGCTGTGTTGCCGCCACCCCGTGCGCTCCCAGCCACACACCTCCTGGGCTGCTCAGCCCACCTGCTGCCCTCGCATGCACATGCGCGCACACACAGGCACATGCAGCATGATGCTACACGCACACACGCACAGTACCATATGCATTCTGCATGCGCGCACACACTTTCTTCTTTTTCTTTTTCTCTTTTTATTCATCCTTTCTTCTTCCTACAAAATCAAATACACACACACACATATACAAATCTCTCTAAAAAATCATTACTCCAAGGTTAGTCCAATAAATCATCAATCATGCTCAAATATTCATTCAAAAATATTATTTTCCTTTCAAAGGATATTCCAATAATTCTAAAAATTCTCATAAAAATATGTAAATAAATTGAAAAACCATCTCATCGTACAATATTTAAAATATTCACTCAGCAGATAGGGACTCTGCTGAATATGATGGAAATATAGGGAACGAATATGTTACTATGCTTGGAAAATATGTTGTATTTTTATGTATTACTCTGCTGCAGGCACCCATCATAAAATAATCTACTGTAATCTACGACACGTGGCGGGCGCAGGGAGTTTGCATGTATTAATTATTTGTACGTATGTTTTTTTATGTATTAACTAGTTGTATTTTTTGCATGGAAATTAGTGAACTAGTTATATTTTTTGCATGTATTAATTATTTGTACGAAATTTATTTGGCATGTAGTAATTAACGACGGATTATTTAGTTCATGCTTGGATATAATACTTAAACGTTGTCATAATATGTACTAAGTTTATTTGTGTTCTCATTGTTCTGCTGTCATAATAATGTAATCCATTTTTAATCCAATATTTCCATTTTTTCTGTGTCAGGCCGCTCCCGTGATGCTGGGGCTTTACATTTTTTAAATATTTCCCCATTCTTTCAACCAATTTTAAGTGATTTTTTAAATTGTTTTTTGAGCGCCGTATTGCAGGAACTATCGAATAGAGAGATCCATGCCGGGTGGCGGGGGCAGAGCTAGTAATTAGCCTATTACTAGCTTACGACTGACGGCTTAACAAGGAGATGTACTTGTGTTTAACTAATTAATCTGCCAGATAGAGCTAGTTTTTGTTATCTCGATCTTATTTTGTTTGTACTGGTTTCATTTAATTGCTTATATTAATTAAGCACGCGCTAATACGTACTGATCACCATGACTTCAGATCAGTCAGACCTAGCTACGACCATATATGCAGCATGGCTCATGCATGTACGTGCATGTGGTCATCTATGCCACACGGGGTGGCGGCAGCAGGCTGCAACCATGCCCGGTGGCGGGAGCAGGCCGCAGCCATGCCCCGTGGCGGCCGCCATGCCCAGTGGCGGGACCCACTGCCATTTGAGCAATTATACAGGAGATTATTATATTAATTATTGTTTAACTGTTGATTATTTGAGCAATTTTTCCGTGTCCGCTGGACTCTCCGTTTCTAACGGAAACATATGGGTGTCCGCTGGACTCTTCATTCTTTTTTTGTTTGATTTTTTTACATTTGTACACACCTTTGACCATTCGTTTTATTCAAAAAAATTATGTAAAAATTATGTATTTTGTTGTGATTTGTTTTATCAATAAAGTTACTCTAAATATGACTTATTTCTTGCATGTTTGCACTAAAATTTTGAATAAGACGAGTGATCAAAATCATGTCCAAAAGTCAAAAGCGTAAAACAAAAAAACAGAGGGAGTATAAAGCTTGCACATAAATTTATCGATGTTTTTTTGTCTAGCTTTATTTAGTTTAAAATTTTCTCGTACATTTATCAACAAATATATCATATTATGTTCTCTCTCATATTTCCAAAATATTTATAATATGGGTAACATCGCTATTCCCTCTTAACTTTCTATTGATTTCACATCTTCATTAATCTATGTGCCAATTCAAAATACGTTTTAGACAACTAAATGGAGGGAATATTTGACATGAACTCTTTTTCTAACCTCGTATTTGATATGAGTTTCTTTTAATTGCTTTTATTTTATTGTTTTATATTATAATTTAAACCATTATAATCTGGACCCACAATAATCGACGGTGTAGATTTTCTCTCTTTGATTAATGTGAAATTTTCTAATATTTTAGAATTAATGTGGTGGCCTCGTTTAACCCTACTTTAATATAATATAAATTAAATAATAGAATATAGATTTCCCATTGTTTGAGTGGTCAATCTGACGATAATGGATCATGGTGGGATGGCAGCATCGGTTGGGTTGGTCCGTCGGTGGCAAACAGTATCAGTATATAAATCAACGAAAAGAAGGATGCAGCGATGGAAGCCAGTCGAGACGAGAAAGAAGTTTTTTATTTTGTTTTTTACATTTTCTTTATTATTTTATTTAAAAATACAACTGTTGCCAGTGTTTTTGCAAAACTTGACGCTCGTCATCCATGCCAGGGTGGTAGGTTGCCTCTTCGTCAGCTAGGCGATGGCACCCATTAGAGCATCTCCAATGGGCCATGTCAGCCGGCTACGAGCCTCTCCACGTCGGATTTTCGGCCGAGCTGGAGGAGAGAGAGCGCGCTCAGGGCTAGCGCCGGCGCTTGATCAAGCGTCGGGCGCTAGCGAGCTTCTCGATGCCGTGCGTTCTCTCTCTCCCCCCTTTCCCTCTCTCTCCCTCCCCGTTCAATCCCTCTACGGATCCATGCCTCGCCGGAGTCGCCCATCCCCGCCGGAATCGCCGGCGAAGTCGCCGCTACGGCCAGACCTGGGACCGTGCCGCGCCGTGTCGTCGCCGCCGGAGTTGCCACCCAAGTCGTCGTTCCCCACCGGAGACGTCGCCACGGCCAGACCTGGGACCATGCCACGTCGTGTCGTCGTCATTGTCGTCGCGGCGAGCGAGAGACAAGCGGCGGCGAGCCACAGCGAGAAGAAGAGGTGGGGCAGACCGTGGCGGCGAGGCTAGGCAAGGCAGGCCACGACGGCGAAAAGAGGTGGGGCGAGGGGAGAGCTCGCCGGAGATGCCGCGGAGGCGAGTTGGGGGATCCCGCACCGCGCCCACGCCACGCAGGAAAAGCCGCCGCTGCCGGATCCGGAGGACGGCGAGGCGGCACTGGGAGGAGGGCGCGGCGGCGCGGGGTGGAGGGCGAGGCCACGGCGACGAGGTGATAGAGCGCGGGGAGGATGGCGACACCGATGGAGTGCTGTCGCTGGAATGGGGAGGAAGAAGAGTAAAAGGAAGATTAAATACATGTGGGCCCCACAATAATTTTTTAATGCATGCTTATAGCCAAGCTATTGGAGAGATCATCTCTTAAGCCAACTCTTGGTGACATGGACAAGCTTATAGCCAACAAGTTGACTCTACCATTGGAGATGCTCTTAGACGTCACCTGAAACGACCAATGAGCGATCACCCAACCCACGGGCGATGAACCGCAACAGCCCGCAATGGCTAAAAACGGCTAGTTGACCAAGTTAGCCAATGTGACAGTCCATAGACCGATCGCCCATGGCATGAACGATGGACGCCTAGTCTTACAAAAACATCGGCCGCACATGTATTTTGAAATAAAGGAAAAATGTAAATAAAGCACATGAGCACTTATTTGCTCATCAAAGAGCAGGACTATTGTAGGAGAGGCTTACCCTTTCACCCAAAGATCATGGCGAAGATCCCGAAGATCATGACCACAAGACCGTGGAAATCGAAGATTGTGAGGGTCTTCGAGAGCTCTTAGGAGTATACAAGCAAGGGAATAGCGAGGAAAAGGATTTCCCCAAAGATTCCGCCTGAGCGAAGATGAAGTTCCCCGAAGATACCCAAGGGTAAAAGGACCGTGACGGGGATTCAGAGATTCGTGGGCCAAGCATCGATTATGGGCCTTTAGCACGGCCACTGTGAGATGGGCCTGCAGCAGCCTGGCCCAATAGTCCTAGGAGGGCCTTAATGTATCAGAGGTATTTTGGGTGTTTCATATAGGCGAAAAGGGGTTAGGTAGTGTAAAAGGCCGTCGATTTAGTAATCGACGGTCTAGATTCGGGGGCAAATTCGTCCTCTTGTATCTTCACTGTAAACCCTAATCACCATTACCCCTATAAATACAAGGGCACCCCATTCATTGGGGGCAGAGCATTTCTATTCCTAACCGATTATTGCGTCTCCTGTCCAAAACCCCTAATACTCCTTGTGATCTTTCCATTCAATGGAGACATTGAAAGGTTGCACCTCCCTTGGCTGCTAGGTGCAAAGTGTGTTAAAGCCTTTACACCTCCCTTCAAGGGAGGTGAAACTATCTGGAGATGGTAGTCATTCTTTTTTTGTTTGATTTTTTTTACATTTGTACACACCTTTGACCATTCATTTTATTCAAAAAAATTATGTAAATATTATGTATTTTATTGTGATTTGTTTTATCAATAAAGTTACTCTAAATATGACTTATTTCTTGCATGTTTGCACTAAAATTTTGAATAAGACGAGTGATCAAAATCATGTCCAAAAGTCAAAAGCGTAAAACAAAAAAACAGAGGGAGTATAAAGCTTGCACATAAATTTATCGATGTTTTTTTGTCTAGCTTTATTTAGTTTAAAATTTTCTCGTACATTTATCAACAAATATATCATATTATGTTCTCTCTCATATTTCCAAAATATTTATAATATGGGTAACATCGCTATTCCCTCTTAACTTTCTATTGATTTCACATCTTCATTAATCTATGTGCCAATTCAAAATACGTTTTAGACAACTAAATGGAGGGAATATTTGACATGAACTCTTTTTCTAACCTCGTATTTGATATGAGTTTCTTTTAATTGCTTTTATTTTATTGTTTTATATTATAATTTAAACCATTATAATCTGGACCCAAAATAATCGATGGTGTAGATTTTCTCTCTTTGATTAATGTGAAATTTTCTAATATTTTAGAATTAATGTGGTGGCCTCGTTTAACCCTACTTTAATATAATATAAATTAAATAATAGAATATAGATTTCCCATGGTTCGAGCGGTCAATCTGACGATAATGGATCATGGTGGGATGGCAGCATCTGTTGGGTCGGTCCATTGGTACAAATATCTGGTCGGCACATGCACATTAGGCACATGAACATGAGGCACGTGCACATGAGGCATTGCTAGGTGGGGGACGCCATAATAGTATGGGGGATAATATGAAGCAGATGTGCTACTTTCACTGTAACAGCTAGCACTATCACTTGGATTGCTTCTGTCATCCTTTTGGCTCTTACCCTTAATCATTGATCGTGGTCTAGTCACCCTTTGTGAGCCTCCTTGTGAGTGTGAGGCCTGTCTAGTGAACTGGGCAGGAGGGGGTGGGGTAGGGGAGTAGGAAACATTACCATAATGAGCCTCCCATACTTGCCACTACCACCCCAACCATCATCATTGCCATTGTCACCACCACCATCATCATTGGCACCATCATCATCATCTCCGTCATCGTCTGCTGAGGAGCTGTCATTGGACTCTTGATATTGAGGGCTCTTTGCAATTTCTTCACTCTTATCATTGGTATTGAAATCCTCCTCTTCATCAGCCTTGCCCTTTCCTTTTCTGTTTCCCCTTTTGGCGGAGTGCTTCGCAGGTGGACTTTGTTGCTTTCCTTTTCCTATGTGAGTGCCTCCCACATGTTGGCTGTGTTTCTTTCGGCGGTTAGATTATAATCTGAAAAGGTTGTGGTGTTTTATAGAAGATTTAAAGGGCCAAAAAAATTATGAAAAAAAATATTTTTGAGATCTTTGAGACAAATTGTGCAAAGTTTCGAAAAAATAACTATAAAATATTTAAAAATATAGCCATTACAAAAATGACAAATTTTAAGCTGCAGCTTATAATCTGATTATAAGCTGAAAGAAACAGAGCAGTTGTGTGGCCCACTTTCCAATACTTGCTGACCCAGTCTTCTTCATCAAATCATCCAAGTTCGCGGTCGCAGTGATGGCAGCATAGGGGACTGGGCTGTCAGAGTCACCATCATCCTCGTCTAGCATAGGATCAGAGTTGGACCTATGATTGGGAGACAAAGATAAAAAAGGAGCATATCATGCTTTGATTAAATATTGACTTCAATATGTAATGTAAGTACCTGCCATGTTCCAACAAATAAGCGAATTGAGTGGTTCTTGTTTGTTAATGACATCTCCTCCAATGCATCAATTGGATCTAGTTCATGTTTATTGCGATCGACACTCTCTCATTCAAGACGAAGGTGGAGGTTTGTAGTTCACGAATACCAGCTTGTGTAACTTGTCATAGGACAAGCAATTCCTTATCTTTGTGTGGATGAAGGCAAAAGTACTCCAATTCCGCTCACAGCCACTTGAGGAGCAACACTGTGACACAATATGTTTGGCAAGCTTTTGGAGGGTCGGTGTTCTTGAACCAAACATGTTCCACCATGTACCTGCAAGCATTGGAACAAAAGAACTTAGTGATCTATTAGAACATTGAAACAGAAAGATGGAGTAGGCATTGAAACCAAATATGGAAAGGACGGATACCTGGACTTGTCTTTCCATCCAATGTCATCAATTTAGCAGTTGGACCTGCAAATGATCCAGCCTTCCTTAGCCATATGTCAACCTCGCCAAGGGCACGAGCAGCAACCTCAGGCTCTGTAATCTTGTCAATTGACTTCTGTACACATCCGAGCATGTTGCTACTTGTGCTTATAGTATAATTGACCATAGGACTGAAAATGCAAGCTGCAAAAGAGATAAGTGTAAGAACCTCTCATCAAGTTGGTTATAAGCTGCAAAAGAGATTTCTTTACCTGATACGACATGTGTATCTCTTACCAAATATTTCATCCTTTCATTCATGATACCCTCTATTATATTTTCCCTTAGAGGGTCCTTGTTGGCGATACTTACGCTCAAAGAAATTAATCCGCAATCGGACGGATATTGCTTGTAGTTTTCACCAGAAGTATTCCTAGAGTTATCGAATCCACAGGGAACGAGGGTTTAAAGAGATAATCCTCTATATCTTAATTATTTAAAATACCAGCCAGTCTAGGTAACGGGGGTTAGGATAAATGAAAATACCGGGACACACACACACACTATAAATATTCACACAAATAAAGAGAAAGCTACTCTAGCTAGATAGATAGTTGGGAGGACAACGAGACAAGTTTAATAAGTTCTCAAAATCGTGTGATTCAGTTTATTGAGTGAGCTTGGGGTAATCAACTAGTGGTTCATTTGATATTCATCGTCGGAGCTCGGACATTCACTACCACCCGCTATCCTGAATTGGAATCCCGAATGGTTATGATCATTCTGATAGGTCTCTACTGATCTAAAGCCGGACGCTGTGGGTTACGCACGAGATACTTAGTATCTACGGATGGATAGGGCTGTCACCACCTACCACATATATGTGGGCCCGAGTGTAAACCGAGTTAGTCCTAGTCTCAGACACCACGTCTGCTACTATTTCTAATCAATCTTCCTCAGTACCAAAAAGAAGTTGATGTAGGTTCAATGCCTGGCTCTTCCAGTATATGAGTGAGAACCTAAACTGATTCCAGACGAATGCAAGCTACCGGTAATGCAAATCTACACAACTCATTTATGTAGATATACTCAGCTCAAATAAAGTTCAACACATAAGCAATGAATGAAGTGATCTCACTAATTGAAACAATTAGAAAAGGGTACAAGAGCTATTACCCGAATTTCCGAAGACACTTCCGAAACTTCGAGCTTCAGCCCGACTTGACTCTAACTCCCAACTACTACTAACTAAGAGCTACTCTAATAAGTGGAATGAAAGTGAGGAATGTGATGTGCCCTCTCCAAAAGTGAGGTGTATGGGTCCTTTTATAGTGTCCCGGGGGCAATGAGGGAGTGCCACGACTTGGGACACGGCTCATCTTGCCACCCTCCAAAGGGGAATCCGAGGAGTTTCAATAGGGGGATCGGCCGACCTAGGGTGGGTCGGCCGACCCACCTTCTTCACCTCTCGGCCGTGGATTTCTCCTAGGATGCTCCCTTGATGGTGTAGATTAACTCCTTAAGCCGGTGGATCAAGTTGACATGCGCAAGAAAGGAATCCAAGGGAATTCTATGCTCATTTGTGAAGCAACCGTGTCCATTCGATCAAACCGACTGTCGTGGATGGCTTAGATGTTTTCTAATTGTGCTTTTATGCCACTTGTGAGGAGCCAGAGCCGAATTGGTGACTTAGCCAGGTCGGCCGGCCTAGGGTGGGTCAGCCGGCCTGTCTTTTTGCCCAGTTCGGCTCTGGTTCTTCCCATTTTGTACCTGTGGACCCACAACTCACCAAAACTTATGGAACTTTATTAGAATAAATAAAATGTTAGTATAAATCTTGATTTTTCCTCTGAAATGCCGGAATTCCGGAATATGTTGACGTATAAAATTGGCATTTATTTGCGTCGTCAATTGTATTTGCCGCTGTCGTCGAGGCACCGACCACGCCCGGCGCGTCGGCCGAGCCGATCGCGCCAGAATCGCCAGATGCCGCCTCGCACATCGTGCCATACCAAAGCCGGGTTGTGCGTCGGATTCGCCGCAAGATCGGCCGTGAGCCACTGCCGGGCTGCATTAGGCCACGCCGGCCGCTGCTTGTCTTGCGCAGTGCGATGCCGAAACGCGACCGCAAGCGAGCCTCGCCGATCGTCCGTCAAAACCCTAGACGGAACTGATCTACTATTGCGCGTATCTGAGAAAAAGGACTCTGACGCAATCTCTTAGGGTTATATCGCTGTCCGGATTTCCACAGGCTTCGCCGAAACGCCATCGTTGCCCTCGGCTGCGCGCGCGCGCGCGGGCAGGCGCCCGACCGAGCTTGGGTGCCTACCACGCCGGGCATCGGCCGAGCCGACCTCGTCGGGTCGCGCTAGTCGCACCTCGCCGTGCCGCTGGCTAGGATTAGGGTTATGGTTTTGCGTCCCCGCTACCACTGCCACGCCGATCTCGTCGGATCCTGCCGAGCCACGTCGGGTAGCGTTGCAGGCTGTGTCGGCGCCATGCAACCGGGGACCGCCGGATTGCGGTGTGTGCACTCCGCGTGCGCGCATGCAGCGCCGCGGCACTCTGCGTCGGGCCGTGCGGGTGCACATGCCCCCGCGTCTTTGCCGTCTTGCGCGCCGCCGATCGTCTCGCGCCTCAAGCCTCACGAGGTGCCGTCTTTGGCACCTAACCGCCGTCTTTGGTCTTGAGCCCCACGCCATGTGCCTCCTCGCGCCGCGCGAAGCCGCCGCGCCCGTGAAGCGCCGCGCCGTCTCTCGTCCGCCTTCCCCCTAACCGCGATCTACTGGAAACCCTAGAACGAGAACCAATCTACATCCTACAACAACCGGGGGATTGGATCTATGTGACGTACCGTTCATCGAAGAACTGGACGATCGGAGCGATCGTGCTGATAACGTGTTTTAAAACAGTGGTACCGACACGTCACAAACCAACAATCACAATCACAGGGAGACAGGAGTAGAGAGAGAACACACGAGGCGGTAGACTTTATTAATTGTAATGAGCCAACAACTGATTACAATAGGAGGTCCTCCCTTTAGGCAGTGTCTACATAAATTCGGTATGCCCACAATACCCCGGGGAAACCCTAGTGGGCTTGGGCCTTTCCCGGGGAAACGTGCAGGCTACGCTAGCCGAAAAACGAAATTTTCGCGCACACCCAGGATCAACATGTAAGTAGGGGACCATGGATCGTTACCCTCGACGCGCGGATGCAGCGGAAGAAGACTCGCGCACGTAAGGGAAGTAGTCGTACACGCCCCGATCAAGACGCCGATCGCCGCCGATCGATCGCCGGTGGCGAGGAGAGGTCGCCCGTGCTCGGAGAGGTCGCGCCGTGCTCTGGGAGAGGTCGCCGTGCTTCGGAGAGGTCGCCGATCGAAGCACGCCCGCGAAGCGGCAAGGTGCCTCTAAGGTATCCACACGTCCAGGAGTGGAACGTCGCGCGCCGGCGTGCTAGCACCACGTCGCGCGGCTAGGGTTTCCTCGGGAGCGGGAGGGGCGCGGTGGCTAGGGTTTTGGGTGGAGCGCATCTAACTATATCGCGCCGCCCCTGGCCTCCAACTTATATAGACGTGCTAATGGGCTTCTACACTAGAAGGCCCGTTAGGACTCTATCTCCTACGCGGATCCATATCCACGCGCCGAAACCCATTAACAGAAGTGAATCTGTTAAGCATGTTTCAAACCGTTAAGTGTGTGACCCATTAGGTTCATGTGCAAGTCGGCCGCGGACCCGAAAACCCGTTTTCAGTCCACAGATCAATAGCGGTATCTAGCAACACATATTGACCCCCGAATGCACAGAATGATCTCATCGGCTGAACCTTGATACACGTGTACATACCGATCCCTTTGCCACGCGACACCAGTCAAGCTCAAGGCAAGATACGTGCCACCCTTGTGATAGCTCGACCCATTCACTCGTTCCGTGTAATGGATATAAGATGTGACTAACAATTAGTCACCTTGGCACGGCCGCGCACTTTCCTTATCCATCCACACCGAGGGGCCCAGAGGTATCTCTCCCGTTATCGAGGAGGGGCAAATTCCATTTTGATCTATCACACCCCTATGCCATGTTTCGCGGCATACCCGTAAGTTACCTTTATAACTACCCAGTTACGGAGTAGCGTTTGATAACCCCAAAGTATACAACTACGCATGCTGGGACTCTATGATGATCTCAGGTCTAAGGACCATATAGGTGTACCACTCGAGACAATAATCTGATGACACTATTAAGATAACAATCTCAGCAGTGTCTCGGAGTAGGTCAATCCAACCATCCGTGTTCTCTAACACGTGTCCACATTATTGATTTGATATCCACAATATCTATGGTATGTGAAACAGTACCATTAATCAATACATATGCTGATCAATCATTACTGCTCCTCATAATGATTCTGGATCAGGGATCAGTTTAGAATAATGTCATACAAACAATGTGTCTCACAACCAAGTCATACTTGATGAACAAAGTTATGACCATTATTCATAGAACCTGATAAGCTAGTTATCGAAAAGTACATGAACAAAGACGTATTACATAATCATCTCATGATTGATCTAGGGCATATTCCCTTCAGTTCAGTCTTGGGATCCCTCGTCTCAATCGCCCGTCTTTCTTCTCTGACGTGCCTCATTCTTCTTTTGCATATCTTTCACAACTTGGAAGATCTTCACAATCCTCATTTTCACCGGTTCTTGATCTGAAGCATTCAGGAGATCTGTCCAGCATTGTAAAAAGGAATATCACGAAAATAATTTGGTGAGCAGGATCTTTCAGCCTCTTGTTCGCAAAACAACAGGCATTTCTTCTAAGCCAGATGGAACAACGCAAA
The DNA here is from genome assembly GCA_036346415.1 of Raddia guianensis. Taxonomy (NCBI): domain Eukaryota; kingdom Viridiplantae; phylum Streptophyta; class Magnoliopsida; order Poales; family Poaceae; genus Raddia; species Raddia guianensis. The sequence continues at coordinate 23,714,110 of CM070542.1, read as the reverse complement.
CTGCAATCCCATATATGCCCATCTTTAAATGAGACTTCAACATTTTACACACCTAGCATAGGGCTTGATCAAAATTTGTGAAAATTACATCAGATCTGTTAGGATTTAGAGCCCGCTGCAAATGACACACGCAAGGGCTCACATGCAACGAAAGGGCTTCCTAGGTCATAATGGGCCTAAAGGCCTAACTGGAGAAACGACGAAGGTCATGGGCCCACTCAACCCAAAAGACTAGCCTGATAGGTGAGGGGCACTTCCACCTTTTAAGTCACACTCCCCTATCATCGATTACCAATGTGGGACCAAACCCAATAAACTTCCCCATCACACATCGGACCATTTCGTCACAACGGACAACTTCGTCCACATCGGACCATTTCGTCACAACGGACAACTTCGTCTTACGAATGTGTAGAATCAAGGGAGTTGAAATGGGTTAAAGCCTAGGCTCTGATACCACTTGTTAAGATTTAGAACCCGCTGCAAACGGCCCACGCATGAGCCCACATGCAGAGAAAGGGCTCACTAGGTCTTAACGGGCCTAAAGGCCCAACTGGAGCAATGATTAAGGCCATAGGCCCACTCAACCCAAAAGACTAGCGTGATAGATGAGGGACGCCTCTACCTTTTAAGTCGTGCTCCCCCATCATCGATTACCGATGTGGGACTAAACCCAACAAGATCCCAATGCTATGTCTAACACACTTCTGAAAATCTTAGTAGTTTTGCAAGAGAAAAAATAACTACAGGAATCAGGGTCAGTGTGGTCGGCAAAAGCCGACCACACAGGACAAAAAGCCGTCGACATTGATCTATCTCGGCGGCCAGCCGTCGACACTGCGCCGACGAGACCCCGTGGTCGACATAGCTACCCTACGTCGACAAGTCCGCCGACAGTAGTGCATCCAGGGCGACCAGCCCCAGCGGCCATCTATGTGGGCGGCGTATCAAGGCCGTCGACATAGCTCAGCCATGACGGCCCGCGTCTTCTAACGGCAACCTGACAGGTGGGGTCCACACCAGCATTGAGGAGAGGGCACGTGGCAGGTGTATGTCGGCGGCATATTTAAGGCAGCCAACATTGATCAAGCTCTATTTTGACGGTAAATGTACTACCGCGGACGTTGATCAAGACCTATCTCGGCGGCTGTTGTAATACCGCCCACATAGGTGGCGGCGCACGGCACGCTCCACGCTGCCCTGGAGGGAACCTATGTCGGCGGCCATATGGATGCCGCCGACATAGGTATTAGAGCAGGAAAAAAAAATCTGCTGTAATTTATTATAAAACTCGGTTTTAACACGCAAAAAAAAGATATTTCAAAGTAATTTCATTCTCAAATTTGACACACATCAACAACACATACTTCCGTGCTCGAATTCACATCTTTTCGAGCACACCACAAGCATATCCATACAAAACAAAAATTAACCCCTATATGATCCAAATGGCACAATGCCTCGACATAGATGACCAAATGGCGTCTAATCTCCACATACATAGCATCCATGGCATATAGCCTTCACATTTATACATAATGAAACGACAACACATATATAAGTCCATATCGATGTCATATAGTTCCCAAAAGACAAACAACATGTTATACGAATATAACATAGATCATCGACAAGTGCGGAAAAGAAAAAGACTAATGGTTCTGCGAACCGCCGTAGAGGTTGTGATCCGGCGCGAAGAGTGTGTCCACGAACCGATCGGCCGGGGAGGCCGTGGCGCTGTGGTCGCCTCCCTGCTGCACATTCTGTGCATGAGCAGGCGTTGCTGAGCCAGACACCTGCAAAAACGGAGGAACCATGTATGTCACAATCTTTATCTATTTGTATGCTCTTAAGACAATGTTAGGCAGAAATACATACCCCTGGGGAGGGCACCGACGCTGGCGGGAACTGGAACATCCAGGGAGGAGGAGCGAAGGCGGGGAAAGCGCCAGGCTGTGTCGGTGGCGACCCCTGCGACGGCGTGTAGCCGAACTGTGAAGGAGGAGGTACTAGGCCTTGACTGGACGACCCCGCGCCCGGGAATGCCTGCGAATATATAAATGTCTATGTTAGCATCTAAAGGAAGGATAACGACAAAGATATAGATATGGATATGATATTTCAATTACCCTTTGCAAGTATTGCATCATGTACATGTTCTGACTCTCGAGGAAGTCCATCCTCTTCTTGTTCGCCGCCTCCCTTTCCTGCGCTGCCCGATCCGCCTCCTGCCGTCGTTGCTCGTCAGCCACAGTTTTTTGTGTCAATTCCTCGATTAGCTTGGCACAGGCTTCCGGTGGCGTGGCGGCGGCTCCCCTGCTTTGTCGGCGTGCCACGACCTCGAGGCGATGCAGCGGTGGGATCGCCGACAGAGTCCATCATGCCATACTTGCCGTGAGCCCTCCCTCCAAACTCGTCGTAGAGAAGCACAGGGTCGGCTGGCGTATTGACGGGGTCACACTCCTCACCGTGCTTCGCCCGCATGGCCGCAACATATGCATCCTGCGAACAAATGAGATGATGCGGAATAGTTAGAAACTGTCGAGTAGGTCTAAATAAGCGAAAAGAGCCGGTTACTTACATCCTTCTCCTGGGCAGCTGGCGGCATCGGTGGTTGTCTCCCGTCCGGTAGCACACGTGGCATGTGTGCAACTCTCCACACGGCGAATCCTGAGGGCTCAACCCCGGATGCAGCCTCCTGTGTGAAATCAAATAGTGCCATATTAAATCTTTTCAAATCTAGTAAATTATATGCATAAAAGATGAATGTGCTCACCAGGTCTCGTGCCACGTGACCCATGCCGAGACCGCCCATGTAGGTGGTGCACATTTCAGCCCCGACTTCCCTGTTTTCCCTGTTCCTCTTGGACATGGCGATCCACTCAGGCGTCTCCCAAGTGAAGCAAAGGTACCTCCAACCCCTTGGCTCCATATCCAACCAGTCTGGACGCCAGGGAAGATATTGCTCCGCGTCCAGGTACTCCTGACCAGCCTGGTCCCTTGTGATCCTCGTACCCTCCGATCGGTAGTGCTTGATCACCGCATCCAAGCGAGCTAGCCTGAGGGAGTCTCTAACCTTTTTGGATGCCATCTTGTCGATCACACGACGAGCAGCCTCGTAGTGCTCGGCGGAGTCGTCGGGAGGGTTCAACCGGTAGCGCGCATGCATGAAGAAAGAAACAAATCGTTAAAATAATATGTATAAAAAGACACAAATGGTTAAAGCGGTGAACATGTTACCCAGAACTCATCGACGACGGCATCGGCGACTGTTCCTCCCTCCTCGTACCCCACGAGGTCGTAATCGCTCCAAGTCATCGTCGGACACTTATCCCTGCCAATGCCCACCACCCCGGGGTAGTAGTGTCTGCAGAGCACCCCTATCTGCTTTCCCGGATCCGTCCCCCCCCCCCTCCCTTGTTGACGCAAACCAGCGTACTGCATGTACAATTCAGAACAAGTGTTTAATTAGCGATATTGTGTTCATGACTAAAAGACATCGAAAATGAGTTGTTGAAGTGATCAGTACACATACCTCTTCCCAGCGGAAACACGTACCCGTATCCTCTCATTTGGATTTTAATTTGTTTTTATCGGTTTGTTCCGCCTTCAAGTGTCTCTTGGAGCTCGAACCCTCGCCCGACCTCAAAGGGCACGTAGTCCTCGTCCTCATCCTCGTCCTCATCCTCATCCTCCATCTCCCCCAACCAAGCCTAAGCGTCTGTTTCATCCTCCACCTCATCCTCGTCCTCATCCTCATCATCACTCTCATCATCATCCTCCCCTGTACTTTCCTCGCCACTCCCGTCTAGCACCCACTTCTCCTTATAGCCCTTGCACACCTCTGCCGGGTCCGCCGCCTCCCAATCCCTCCCATCCTCCTCCCGCTCCCTTCCCCCCCCTCCTCTCCTCTCTCGACACGACACACAAGGCAAGGTCGGCTGCTCCTCGGCCGTCTCCCGCCCACCTGCTCCGCTCCCTTCTCCCGCTCCCTCCCCCATGTGTTGCCCTCTCTTCTTATACTTAATCCCAAAGAGCTTTCCCGTCGCTCCAGCTAACCTGCGCCGAAACCCAGTCATCCTGCAAAAAATAAAGTAAATGATACAATTAGATCGATATGAGATAAATGGAAATAAAAGTAAATAAAACAATTCTACCTAGCTACTCATAAGTAAATATGAATACGTCAAAAATCTTCTGCTTCTCCTTCCTCTTCCTCCTCCTGTTCCTCTTCTTCATCTTCCCCTTCTTCTTCGCTTTCTCCTACTTCCTCTTCGTCTTCGTCTACGTCTTCGTCTTCGTCTTCGTCTTCGTCTTCGTCTTCGTCTTCCCCCTCCGTCTGCGGTTGCATATCACCAATATCGACGTGCAGCTGTCCTGACAAGTCGTATTCTTGAAATGGCTCCACATCTGGCTCGTAGTTTTCTTCCGTGAGGTTGGGCAGTCCACCAACGGGATGACATTTATGGACAATCCACCAATTTTTGTAATCCGGGTGGGCATATGGTAGATAGAACACTAGCTCGACTTGTTCAGGAAGAATGAATACGTCGGGCCTTTGATATAGCTTCGTTTCATTGATTTCAACTAGGCCCAACTCGGGAGTACGCCGCACCCCAGTCTCAATATCGAACCATCTACACCGAAACAGTACTAGCGAGAGATTGTTGTTGCCTTCATAGCATATTTCCACAATCTCCTCAATGATCCCATAGTACTCTTGGTCTGGACCACCAAGCGGATCTGTGACATAACTGACGACCCCACTATTCACCGTGGTAGCATTTGGACGAGCAGACTCCGCTGCTTCAGATCGATATCGATATCCATGGCAATCATAGCATCCATGGACCTTAATCGTACGATTGCATCCACGTGACATTTGTCGTAAATCGTTGTGCCATTTGGGCGATGTCACAACCTTTGCATAAGCATATGCACGACAAGTTAAATAGAAGTTACGTATATAAATTGAAATGTGCGGTTTAAGAGGATAAGCTTACGTGGTAATGAAACCATATAAGAAAGTTTGGATAGTTTTGTCCACGGCCTTGTCGTTTCAACTTTTCAATTTGAGCGACCGAGGGTTCACCTGGTCTTTTCCACTCTTCTCGAATAAATTGACTATAAGAATAGATGTTCCATTCAATTATATTGACTACATAGAATAAGGTGTTTCATTCAAAAGTAAATAAAATATTAACTTACTCGATGTACACCTTCATTTCATCCATGTTGTCGTACATGTAGAGCTGGATGTTAATTTTTTCTGTTTCATCCAAGTCACGTGTTGTGCTTTTACCAACGCTGCGTCCGGCTTGGTCATGGAACACCTCAAGATTGGAAGTACTTCTGCGTCGTGCCTTCTTATACCTCGGTTGTGGCACATGTACCTTGTTCCTTGTCGCAAAGTATTTGTCCGTGAAATGAGCGATCTCCTGAGTGAGCCAAGCTTCGGCAATACTACCTTCGACTCGTGCTTTGTTCTTCACCTTCAATCTAAGGTTTTTCATCATCCGTTCAACAGGATACATCCACCTGAATTGTGCCGGACCCCCAACTTTTGCTTCGTACGGCAAGTGCACCAATAGATGTTGCATGCAATTGAAAAAACCAGGGACATACAACTTCTCGAGCTTTGTAACGACCACAACAATCTCCTTCTCCAATTCCTCCATCCTCGACGTGGATATCTCTTTTGCGCACAACTCTCGATAGAAGAAGCTCAACTCTGATAGTGTTCTCCAAATAGCGTCGTCGACATATCCACGCCATACGGCAGGAAACAAACGCTCTATAAATACTTTGTAGTCGTGAGCCTTCATTCCATTTAACTTGCATTGCTCTGTACTAACGGCATGTCGAAGACTCGTCGCATAACCATCAGGGAATTTCACCTTTTCCTTAATCCAGACTAGGATATGCCTTATTTGTGCACGTGTGAGGCAATACTTCGCCCTAGGTTTCATCCCGTTTTCATCAAGACTCAACTTCGGACGATCACATATTAAAGCACAGTCTAACCGAGTTTTTGTGTTATCTCTAGTTTTATATTGGATGTCCCAGTTTGTGTTGACGATTGCCTCACACATATTCTTCTCCTGGTGCATCGGTCGAGATTGTGAGGTCGCTTCAGTCCGCTATCGTAAGGAAGATTATAGATCTTTGCATTTATGAGTCAATGGTGGTCTTTCCCATATACGTCTTTATTGCCCTTCTTTGCCAAATGTTCATGCCATTTAATGATATCATCCACTTCAAACCGTTCTGGTGGTTGTTCCTTTCTCACTGTCTTACCTTTACGAAACATATTTCTTTCCTTCCTAAATGGGTGATTTGGCGGCGAAAGCGACGGTGACAGTCGAACCAATGTGCCTTGCCCCTTTTTTAGTTTGAATGCATCTGTGTCTCTCAAGCATTTAGGGCACGACAACATTCCATGGGTGCTCCACCCCGAAAACATGCCATACGCCGAAAAATCGTGTATGGACCACAGGTAGGCAGCCCTCATCTTGAAGTTCTGACCCTTATAGCTATCATGTGTCAATACCCCGTTGGTCCAGAGGTCGCTCAGCTCTTCTACAAGTGGTTGCATGAATAGGTCCAAGTTTTTTTCAGGAGACTTAGGCCCGGGTATGATAACAGAAAGGAACATGTACTCTTCCTTCAGGCAAAGTTGAGGCGGCAGGTTGTATGGGATGACAAATACAGGCCAGCACGAGTACGGATGCGAGGTCATATTAAATGGGGTGAATCCGTCGGTGGATAGTCCGATACGCACATTTCTGGGCTCAGCTGCAAATTCGGGGTGCTTCTGGTCAAAATGCTTCCAGGCTTCTGCGTCTGATGGATGAGTCATCACGCCCTCCTTCCTACGTATACCTTCTTTATGCCACCTCATATGTCTGGCCGTGGTTTTGGACATGTACAGACGTTGCAGCCGTTGAGTGATCGGAAAGAAACGGAAGGTTTTCGAGCAACCGTAAATCGTCTCTCTACGCCGTCTCGTCCAATAACTAGCACGTACCGACTCTCACCGCAATGCTTGCAATGAGTCAGCCCAGAATCAGTCTTCCGGTAAAGCATGCATAACTTTGGGCAGTAGTCTATCCTCTCGTATGGCATGCCTAACACGCTCAAAAGCTTCTTCGACTCATACAGATTTCGAGTCATCTTGTGCCCAGCTGGAAGTAGGCTATCCAGAAGCTTGCACACGTCATTGAAACAATTGGCAGAAAGATTGTATTTGGTCTTCACCGCCACCAAACGCGAAACCGCCGAGAGGACGGTTACATCGGTATGCCCATGGAGTGGCTCCTTGGCAGAATCAAGGAGCTTCTCGAATTTCTGGGCAAGTGGCTCGGCCTCTTCCTCAGGAGATAGATCAAAAGCTCTACCCACATCATCCGTTAGTTCGTCAAATCTGTCGGGCTCGACTTCGTCGTAGCCCTCCTCAAAATCCACAGGGCTAGACACGGGCGCCGGACGCTTCCTCTCGCCATGAAAGACCCATACAAAATAGTTTGGTTTGAAGCCATGTCTACAGAGATGCTCGGTCATATCCTCTTCAACCTCTTCTCCGTGTTCGAAAGCGGCTAAGCGAGGACAAGTCACTTTTGCGGACGGTAGGGTTGCGGAATCCTCAAAAGCATCTTCGACGAATTTTTCAGCTTTGTCGAACCACTCGTTCGTGTGGTGCGGACTTCTTCCAACCATCGTGACATCCACCGTCGATCTTCCATCGCTTAACTACTACATGTACATTCAATAGCGGATTTACATTTTAGCGCTACACATTCACTAATGCATTCACATTCCTGCATTATATATCTATTCGACAAGTACAGTCTACCGCACGATATTTACGGTCTATGTGTAGCTAAATAGGAGGGCTTAACCACCCACGGATGTTGGTTTGGGTATGGGGGTCATGGCCACGGAAGATGCATCGTCGAAATTCGGCAAAGATAACCCATGAGCCCCCGAAGGCAACGACGGTACGGCGTATCGCTTATGTTATGCACAAGGAGAACAACAGGTTATCGACCGAATTTCCGACCGTGCACCTCCGTGGCCACGACCCCATACCCAAACCAACATCCGTGGGCTGTCCAAAACGTGGACAGCTCTAAGCTCGACACTCTCGTGAATTTAACACACCGAATCACCGTCCGTGTTCCTATACGAACATGTGCCGCGCCCGAACGGGTTTAACTCGGCTCCGTTCACGTATTTGCAAAGCACAAGTTAAGTAACAACTAATTAGACATGCACAACTAATTAACTACGTTACACTAATTAATCACGATTACTAATGTCGTCCGTACAGAAAGTACCGACGACATAGCTACGACATTTCAAAAAAGATGTTCAAATATTACCCGCAGCGAATAGTGGGGAGAGGAGTGGCGGCGCCGGTCCCGATGTGGGGGAGAGGTGTGGAGTCCCGGATAGTGGGGATGCGCCTAGGAGGTGGTGGCGCGGAGGGAGAGGGATGGCGTCGGCGGAGAGGGATGTCGCCGAGAGAGGGAGGCGGTGCGGCGGGCGGCGGCGGGGCGGCGGCGGCGGTGTGGCGGGGGGGCGGGGCGGGGGGGCGGTGCTGGTCCGTCAGGCACGGCGCGGTGGTCATGGGTGGGCGCCATGGCGCTGGGTCAAGGCCGGCCGGTGGCGGCGCTGCGGCGAGGCAAAGACGGCGGGCATGGCGTGGAGAGGCAAGAGATGCAGGAGAAATAGAGATTTGGACGGGCCAAGTACCATATTCATATTGTAAATCAGTGTTGGCGGCCTTTTGCCGCCGACATAGCCCTCTTAGCCACCGACAATGCCTCATCAACCGTGCACGTGACGCCTTGGGCCCGCAGGCCAGTGGAACGAATATGTGTCGTCGGTCCACGTCACACCGCCGACATAAGTCCCTCAATGTCGGCGGCTTACAATGAGGCGCCAAGATAAACTCCTTGCCCATCTCTATGTCGGTGGCTGATCGGTCTGGCCGCCGACATTAACCATCCACCGGCCGCCTTTCCGAGCCACCGTCGCCTCTGCGGAGTGGTGTATTGCCCAACCCAAGGTTGTATAGCTTGAACTACAACTCCTCCACTTTCCATGACGTTACATCGACCTGATTTGTATTTTTCCAACACGTTGCTTCAAAGCGCGCCTACGGGGTTCAATGTATCGATAACATACGTCATGACGGAGGTGAGTCTTACTCGAAAAAGTTTGGATTCTAGCCTACGTTGAAATGGATGCGTGGAACGAGCTATGAGATGTGGTGCATGCCCTAGAACTTTGGGTTTGACAAAAGACCCTCTCGACAGAGCTCGACAAAGGATCTATGGCACCTGGGGGGGGACCTTTGTGGGCGGCATAGTTAAACCGACGATATAGGTCTGCTTTGTCGACGGTATTTAATAAACCACCGAAAAAGGTTATGTACACCCTATAAGAAAAACAATCATCCCAGTTAAACTGAAAAGCATTCTCTCTCCCACTGGTTTACAGCGCGCGGCTCACCCGACACCACGAGGTCTCGGGTTCGAGCCCCCTGTTTCTTTTTTAAAAAAAATCTATCTCGGCTCGGCGGTTTTCCATCTGCCGCCTACATAGGTCCTGATCCCCTCCCTCCCATCGCGCCCGATCCAAAGTTTGAATTTAACCTAGCGCGCAACGGCATCTATGTGGGCGGCGTAAGGAAAACCGACGACGTAGGCTATGTGAACCCTATAAAATAATCCATCATCCCATATAAACTGAAAAGCATTCTCTCCCCCACTGGTTTACAGCGCGCGGCGCGGCGCGGCTCACCCAACACCACGAGGTCTTGGGTTCGAGCCCCCGCGCCCCCTGTTTTTTTTTAATATCTATATCGGCGGTATTATTTTTACCGCCGACACTGAGGGTCCCCAATGCTTTCTAGCGCCACCCTGTGGTCCCACATGTCGTGTGCCTTGTGGGTCCGTTCTGGTACGTTGCCGTTAGGCCTAACGGTAGGGGCAAGGCGCAGCGATTTTGTCGACGGTTTTATTAATGCCGCCGACATAGAGTCCGTTGGGCGGGGTAGGAAATTCAAACTTGGGCGTGTGCGATGGTGTTCAGGACCTATGTCGGCGGCATATAGGAGACGGCCGACATAGCTCTATCAATGTCGTCGGACTTTTTTGCCGCCTACATTGGTTTTTGACCGCCCACATAAATCACGTTTCCTGTAGTGAATAGATGGTTACATGACTCCACCTCATCACAGAATTCACACACCATTCTCACTCTTAATTATCACCTTCTCCTCTTAATCTCACTTGGGAACTCCCACTCTTCCCCTTTGTTTTTTGCATCGTTCCATCCTGTGATTAACTGAGGCATGGGAGGGGGCAGCGCACAAAGATAGCACCTATATCAGTTGGTGCACTGTCGCTAGTGGCTCGCTCAGTTCACTCGTGGCGTCTAATAGCACTAAACAGTTGGTCATGCATTAAGAACCATGCGCAACCCTCTTATGGTCATTTGCACACAAAAAAATAATAATCTAGAACTATTTAAAAAGTAACCGGGCCCTCTTCTTCCATCTCCCTCCTCTGGCTCCTCCCCTCCATGGCTCCACCACAGTTACCATGCCATTGGCGATCACCTCCTAGCCAGTGGGCAACCTCACCGGCGCTCGAAGAAGCCTCGCCAGCAATCACCACGATGCGCCCCAGTCGGCCTGGCTTACAGCGTAGCTAGGCGCGACTCGCTGCATGGCATGAATGATTACTGTGGTGGTTGCATCGCCGATGACCACCTCCTCCCCTGCACGAAACCTCGTCGGCGCACGTAACAGTTGTTGTGGTAGCCATTGCAACAATCCTAGCTCGGCGCTGCTCCCGGCATTGCTCAGCGTAGCATGGATGACTGGCATTGTGGCTCCTCCAAACGCCGGTGTGGTCGTGCTCTTGGGAGGTAGTGGTCGCCAACTGTCGTGCCGCATGGCAAGGCCAGCTCGGCTTGGGTGGTTGGAGGAGGAGAGAGGAATAGATGAGGAAAAGGAAGATGATCTGATTGCTGTTTTCTAATCTTTTAGGAGGTTTCACCAAAGACCATGTTGGAAAAATTAGGAATTTTCTCAATATTTTAATCCACAAAATTATGTAAATCATAATTAGACAATTGCCAGTTTCCAGTTCAAGACCAAAGGTACTAGATATAAAAATATCTATCTCATACGCAAGGGCTAATGAACAGGAAAACAAAAAGGCAAAGGCACGGTATAAACAAATATACCCTTGAGCCGGAGCCGCAGCCACTACAAAGAAGCAGTACGACGTGGCGGAGGAATGACTTGCACATTCTCAGCCGCCATGACGGTTGATGTAGTCGATCACAAGTTGGTGCAGAGATGCCTTTGATGCAGTGGAGAGGTCGGTGCAGTCGAACGTCGATGCTGTGTAGATGAAGCTGAACCAGCAGGGAAACTTGAGCAGTCGCATGAGAACGCTCCCCAAAAACCTTATCGGCATTCTATCCCGATCAGGATCTCAAGAAGGACAAGGTTCCGGAGGCCTGCTCCCTCCGCTCCTTGTGCGCGCTAGGAAACCGAGGCGGGAACGCAAAACGGCAGCGCTATAGAAGGAAGTATGGAATGTGCGGGAGAGAGAGAGCTCTAGAGGGCGAGTCCATTTTCACAGGGCGAGGAGCTCATGCTTATATAGGCACCAGGAAGAGAAGGTTCGTCGAACCTGGACGCCATCAAGCACTAGTAACGGACGTCATTACATCTGGCCATTAAGTCGACCGTTACGTAACGGACGTCATTACACCAGCCATTAAGTTGTCGGTTACGGGGAGAGGTCGCCCGTGCTCAGGGTGAGGTCGCCCGTGCTCGAGGAGAGATCGCCCGTGCCCGGGGAGAGCTCGCCCATGCTCAGGGTGAGGTCGCCCGTTCGGGAGAGCTCGCCGGGTCGGGAGAGCTCGCCGTGCTCGACACGCCACGCCACGCCCACGCCTTTCTCTTTTCTCTCTTTTCTTAATTGGGAGAACCACAATCCAACTATTTAAGTTGAGATATTCTTCTCCCAAATTCTAACAGTTTAGTATTAAATGGGCCTCTTGGAATTTCTATTAAAATAATTAAATGGGCCAACCCCATAATTATTCTAACAATCCCCACCAAATTTCATAGACACATTTGAAATACTCTCGGCCCATTGTAGTTTGATATACCGGTGTTTCGACGGAGGCTGTTAAGTTGAACTTCCACCTAGAACAAAGGTTACACTCATCCACAATGAACAATGGACTAAGCCTTGAATTGACAGTTTTGTGCGTAACGAAGTTTCACCAAAGTCCTTATCGATACTAGGTCGCTAAATGCATCCCCTCGGTATGGAGCGTATAAGTCATACTCCTTTGCCTTTCATGAGCCTCTAGAGATCACCCAATCTCATAGGCTGTGACTAGCAATGAGCTCATATAGGTGTATTCCTCATAAGATGTTACAGAGGACAACAACTCGCTTTATTAAAAGCCACTCGGAACACATTAAGGTATAACCAACCTGCCATATGAGAATAGGAGAGTAGTGCATCTCAAACGGAGTGGGTTAAGTACAAAAGTACTCTCCTCTCACCGATCACTAGCTTGTTTCAACATCCTAATTCACGGATCTCCGATCAAATAGGATGAGTTACCACTAAGACATGACTTTCATGTGGGTCTCAAGCCCATCTCCCTTGATGCTTCATCTATCACATTTCGTGATAGTCCCTTTGTAAAGGATCCGCCATGTTTTTAGCCGTCGGACATAATCCAATGCTATAACTCCGAGTTTCTCATCTTCCCGACAGACTTCAATCGCCTCTTAACGTGTCTTGATGACTTCATGTTATCCTTTGAACTATTCACCTTGGCAATCACCGTCGATTGTCACAATTCAAAAGGATAGCAGAGCACCGTTTTTCAACCACGGTAAGTCCATCACAAGCTCACGCACCAATCGGCTTCCATAGTGGCGTGTCTAATGCCGTGAGTTCGCTTCCATTGTAGACCTCGTTAAGATGGTCGCGCTTGCAAGACTTCGTAAAATGCTCCACCACCCAATGTGAATACAAATCCACTTGTGGCTTTTATCTCATCAAGATCGGATATCGATTTGAATCACTATAACCCTCTAGTACCCTTGGGTACCCGATGTAGTGAATACCATAACTTGATGTCCCATTTAGATAGCGCATCACTCTCTCAAGAGCATGCCAATGATCATCTCCCGGATTTGAAACAAACCGGCTAAGTTTGCTCACAGCAAACGAGATATCAGGTCTTGTTGCACTAGCTAAATACATCAGTGAACCAATGATTTGGGAATATCTCAATTGATCCTTTGCTGTACGTTGGTTTTTTCGTAATAACACACTTGGATCATATGGCGTTGGAGCAGATTTACAATCGCTAAAGCCAAAGCGATTCAACACCTTTTCCACATAATGGGACTGCTCAAGAGTTATCCCACCATCATCTTCTCTTAACAACTTAATGTTTAAGATGACATCCGCTACTCCCAAATCTTTCATTTCAAAATTCGCGAACAGAAAGTCCTTGACTTCCTTAATCACATTAATGTTCGTCCCGAAGATCAGTATGTCATCAACATACAGACACAGAATCACTCCTTCACCCCCACCATAGCGGTAATACACACATTTGTCAGCTTCATTCACAACAAAGCCGACAGATGTTAAAGTTCTGTCGAACTTCTCGTGCCACTGCTTAGGTGCTTGCTTAAGACCATACAAAGACTTCAACAACCTACACACTTTTCCTTCATGACCCTTTACTACAAATCCATCTGGCTGATCCATATAGATTTCCTCTTCCAACTCTCCATTAAGGAAAGCCGTCTTTACGTCCATCTGATGAACGATCAGACCGTAGGAGGCAGCCATGGATAGTAGTACTCTAATAGTGATCAATCTAGCAACAGGTGAGTAAGTATCAAAGAAGTCCTCGCCTTCTTTCTGGGTATAACCTTTGGCCACAAGCCTTGTCTTATACTTTTCAATTGTACCATCAGGCCTCAGCTTCTTCTTGAACACCCACTTACATCCTCTGTGTTTACACCCATATGGACGATCAATAACTTCCCAAGTTCCATTGCTCAGATGGAATCCATCTCACTGGACCGCTTCCTTCCAATAGTCATTCCGAGATGAATAAGCCTCCTTAATGGTTCTTGGAGTATCATCCACTAGATATACAATGAAGTCATCACCAAAAGACTTTGCGGTCTTTTGTCTCTTACTCTTTCGAGTTACTTCATTGTCTTCATCTATTGGATTTTCCTCAAAAGTGGGTTTAATTTGTATAGGAGTGGAAGGTTTAGGAGAGAAGATAGATTCTTGGCCAGATGAGCTAAGTGTCTCTTTCATAGGGAATATGTCCTCAAAGAATGTGGCATCATTGGACTCTAAGATTGTACCTTCATACATATCAGGTACTCTAGATTTCACTATTAAGAACCTATATCCAACACTGTGAAAAGCATAACCAATGAAGACACAATCAACGGTTTTTGGTCCAAGTTTACGTTTCTTTGGGACAGGCACATTAACCTTAGCCAAACAGCCCCAAGTACGTAAATAAGTGAGATTTAATCTTTTTCTCTCCCATTCCTCGAATGGTATGATTTCTTTATTCTTTGTAGGAATCCTATTTAGGACATGACAAGCAGTCAATATAGCCTCACCCCACCATTCCTTGGAAAGTCCCGATGTTTCTAACATGGCGTTAACCATATCGCTTAGAGTACGGTTCTTTCTTTTTGGCAACCCCGCTTGATTGGGGAGAATAGGAGGCGCCCTCTCATGGATTATTCCAAGTTCCTCGCAGAATTTATTAAAATCACTAGAAAAATATTCTCCACCACGATCTGACCTAACCCGTTTGATTTTCCTATCAAGTTGGTTCTCAGCTTCAGCTTTATAGATCTTAAAATTGTGAAAAACCTCATCTTTAGACTTTAATAAATACACGTAGCAAAATCTAGTAGAATCATCAATCAGTGTCATGAAATACCTCTTACCACCCTTCGTCAACTCTCCGTTCATCTCGCACAAATCGGTATGAACTAGTTCTAATGGTGATAAGTTTCTCGCCTCTGCTGCCTTGTGAGGCTTGCGAGGTTGCTTAGATTGCACACACACTTGACACTTAGAACTTTTGACTTGGGTAAATTTTGGGATTAAATCCATACCGGCCATCCGCATCATACAACCAAGATTAACATGACAAAGTCGTGAATGCCAAACATTAGTCTCATGATCACAAACATGATTAATCTCATTATTCATGTCCATCAAAGATAAGCGGAACAAGCCTCCGCTCTCATAGCCTTTTCCAATAAAATTTCCAAACTTTAAAATAACACATTTATTGGATTCAAAAACTAACTTAAAACCATCTCTACATAATAGAGATCCGCTGACAAGGTTCTTATTTATTGCTGGCACATGTTGTACGTTCCTCAGTCGCACCACTTTGCCTGAAGTAAACTTCAAGTCAACAGTGCCGACTCCACGTACAAATGCCTGCGACCCATTCCCCATCAACACGGAGGCAGCCCTGCGACTGGTAAGAAGAAAATAGGATCTATCAAGACAAACATGTATATTGGCCCTCGTGTCAATCCACCAATCAGTGAACGACATCTTCGAAAGAACAAGAGGTATCTTGTTACATACCCAGATGTTCCTTCCTCGTATTGTCAATAACAACGTTAGCGGACTTTTTTCGCTTGTCTTTACGATCGTGGCAATCCTTAGCCCGATGATCGCATACCATTACGCACAAAGCGCTTCCCTTCCTTTATTCTTCTTCTTCTTGAAGCTAGTAGTTTGATTGGCTTTGTTCTTGTTGTCGCTTCTCGGACTTGTTTTTATTCTTGTTGAATTGAAAGGTTTTCTTTTGTACCACATTGGCACTAGAACATCCTTTCCCACGTGTATCTTTTGCCCTCGCCTTCTCCTCAACAACTAGAGACCCAATGAAGCCAACAACGCTGAACTCTTGTCTCTTGTGTTTTAGAGTAGTGGCAAAATCCTCCAAGAAGGTGGCGCTTTGTAATAATGCATCCCGCCACAAACTTGTCGGGCAATGCACATTTAAAATTCTCAAGTTCTTTTGCAGAGCTTGCACCTCATGAGCTTGTTCTACTACGAATGGTCATCGACCATCTTGTAGTCATGAAACCGCTCCATGACATAGAGCTCGCTACCCGTCGAAACTCCAAATTTTGCCTCAAGTGCATCCCACATTTCTTTACCACTAGGCAAAATCATATACACATCAACAAGATTTTCTCCCAAAACGCTAATCACGGCGCCTCTAAACAAGTTATCCGCATGCCAAGACACTTTCTCGCTCAGAGAGAGCCCTCCTTCATTGTGGCTTGCTTTTGCTAACGTGATACACGCTCATGGCGATCAACCATAAAATCATCTTGGCGCGCTAACGCTTGTAATTTACGCCGACAAATACAGTTGGCTTAAGTGCGGCAGCGAAACCAGTAGTTGTGAAATTCCTAGGATAAGGTTTTTGGATTGTTGGAAAAATTAGGAATTTCCTTAATATTTTAATCCACAAAATTATGTAAATCATAATTAGACAATTGCCAGTTTTCAGTTCAAGACCAAAGGTACTAGATATAAAATATCTATCTCATACGCAAGGGCTAATGAACAGAAAACAAAAAGGCAAAGGCATGGTATAAACAAATATACCCTTGAACCGAGCCGCAGCCTACTACAAAGAGCACGGTAAAGGCCAAGGAGGAATGACTTGCACATTCTCAGCCGCCATGACGGTTGATGTAGTCGATCACAAGTTGGTGCAAAGATGCCTTTGATGCAGTGGAGAGGTCGGTGCAGTCGAACGTCGATGCTGTGTAGATGAAGCTGAACCAGCAGGGAAACTTGAGCATCAAGTGAGAACGCTCCCCAAAACCTTATCGGCCTTCTATCCCGGCGGGATCTCGAGAAGGACAAGGTTCCGGAGGCTCGCTCCCTCCGCTCCTTGTGCGCGCAAGGAAACAGAGGCGGGAACGCAAAACGGCAGCGCTACAGAAGGAAGTATGGAATGTGCGGGAGAGAGAGAGCTCTAGAGGGCGAGTCCATTTTCACATGGCGAGGAGCTCATGCTTATATAGACGCCAGGAAGAGAAGGTTCGTCGAACCTGGACGCCATCAAGCACTAGTAACGGACGTCATTACATCTGGCCATTAAGTCGTCCGTTACGTAACGGACGTCATTACACTAGCCATTAAGTCATCGGTTACGGGGAGAGGTCGCCCGTGCTCAGGGTGAGGTCGCCCGTGCTCGAGGAGAGATCGCCCGTGCCCGGGGAGAGCTCGCCCATGCTCAGGGTGAGGTCGCCCGTGCCCGGGGTCGGGCGAGCTCTCCCCGTGCTCGACACGTCACGCTCACGCCCACGCCTTTCTCTTTTCACTCTTTTCTTAATTGGGAGAACCACAATCCAACTATTTAAGTTGAGATATTCCCCTCCCAAATTCCCGAACGGTTTAGTATTAAATGGGCCTCTTGGAATTTCTATTAAAATATTTAAATGGGCCAACCCCATAATTATTCTAACAGACCATGTGAGTGTGTGCGCACGGATGTTCGTGCACGGCCAATGACTCATATGGTTATAGTATTTTTTTTTTTTTTGGTGCAAGTATGTCTTCGTTGTCGATTATAGTAGACAACTTAGCACACCAGGGGAAGGCTACACGTTAGACCCGATAAACATAAGTTTAGAATGAGCCATTGGCTTTTCCTATGCATCGTGGACGCGGTCATGCAAGGGCAGTTCCAGGATTTGTGTACCTGGGGCCAAGTCTGTATTGCTAAGAAACTGATACTATCATGTAATGCTGAAAAAAATTCACCTGTTTTTCTTTTTTTTAGTAAATTCATCTACTTTTCTGTTTTGAAGGTAAGTCGTATCATAATGGCACGATTAGAATTTTTCTATGGAAAACTTAGGAGTTTGAATTCAATATTTTTTATGGAAAGACATTATTTTCTTTCTTTCCATTACATGAATGTTAGCCATTTCTATGACAATGAATCGACTAAAAAAAAAAATAACTATGGTATATGCTTATATACACACGTTTGTATATAATTGTAAACTATCAAATTGAAGAGCTAGAGAGAATAGCGTGCATAAAGCAAATATATAGTATTCTATGGATCAGTAGAGATTATTAAATTAATATTTGAATTATCTAACGTGTTTGTATATAATTGTGAACCATCGAACTGGAGCGAGAGAGAATAGCGTACATAAAGCAAATATATTATCTATGTGTCGACGAAGAGACCTCGCCGGCAGAAAAGGAGCGCCTCTCCTCGGTGCTGGAGAGGACGCTAACTTTTGGATCGGGGTTTTGAGTGGAAAAGACGTATTAACAATTGAAATCTAGGCCCCCTCCTTAGGGGAGGCCTTATTTATTTACATAGGCGGCAGGGAGTTAGGGTTTACAATGATGCGAAATGACCCTTTTGCCCTTGCCGCACGGACTGTTGATTTTAGATCAACGGTTGTTACATGATCACTTCTTTCCCAAGCACATAGAGGTGACCAAACTACCCCCGGGGCCCAACTCCCGTTGAGGCCTTTAAATGCCTCGAGGGGGAATTAGGCCCAAATGGCCTCCAGGGCGGCCCAAGCCCCAGTTGCCCCCCAGTGGTTGCCCCAGTCTAAGTGTTCAGCCACCCTACGCCAGCGTTAGCTCCCTGACGGTCCGAGGCATCCGAAGGCCTCCGGTCTTGACGTCTCATTCATCGTGGGGGATCGCCTCTTCCCCGCTCTTAGGCCATCTTCGGGTCTTCGGGCTTTTCTTCAACTGACCTGGGTCCGGGCGTTTCTCTGCCCCCACCGGACACCCGAAGGTCTCGTCTACCTTCGAGACCTTGTGATCTTTGAGGAGAGCATCTTCGGGATACCCTGCCTGATTTTTGAAGAGTGTGTGTGTGTTGTGGGGGGCTTTTCTACAACACTATGGATCAGTAGAGATTATTAAATCAATATTGAATTATCTAACGAATTGCTGGTTATAGTTTAATTTGGAAAGATGGAAAATCAAGTAGGTCGTATAGTTGAAGTCGTACCTTTCAGGTTTCAACGATAGATTCGAGACATTGTATAGGGAATTGCCTAGTCTCAGGGGCACCAAGCCTTTTCTTTCCGTCTGTTTTACTTGCTTCAAATTTCATTCCCTCTGTCAGGGTTGCCAACATCTATTACCTCTCTTCTCACCTTCTTTTTCCTCGATCTCTCATCTATCTCCCCCCATTCTTACTACCCCTCTGTCGGACTGAAACTTTATTCTTAGTGACTTCTTCTAGTGAGCTAGCATTATGGACGCTCAATAGATTTCGAGAAGAAGACACTAAGAGAAGATGCATCCTCATTTTTGCCATGAAAAACCATCCATGTACATCAGTAGCAAATGTATAGAACATTTGTTTTGCTCTTCTGAAACATTACTATATTATTTTATTCTTGTGAAACATTTAGATTTGCTTGGTACTCCTAAAACACTGTTTTTATTCTTGTGAAACATTCTGCTTGGATGCAGTGATATATTTTTAATGACTTCAGAACATTGTTTCGTTAATGTTTTATCAACTCTTTTCTCATGTTTCAATGTGTGTACTCGACCATGTTTGATTGCTGGATTGACCATGTTCTAGTAGTATTTTGTTCATGTTTCGTAAAATATATTTTTACTAGCTAGGACTAGACATTCGATCCCTTGCACGTCCCATATGTATATCTAATCCATCATGTATATAAAACAGAGTTAAACGGAGTCACCACATTAATTCTAAAATACTAGAAATTATAGCATTAATTGGAGAGAAAAGAAAGATTTATGTCATTGATAATTGTTGGCACGAATTATAACGGCTTATATCAAAAGAAATTGTCTACATCAAATTAAAAAACATGGAGATATAAAATAGAAAAAGTGTATGTATAAAAATGAACTAGAAAATGAGTCGGTACCAAACACAAACTAGAAAAGGAATTCATATCAACTACAACAAAATATAGTGTAAATAAAATAGAAAAATGAATCAGAAAAGAAATCCGTATCAAATACAAACTAGAACAGGAGATCATATCAACTACAACAAAATATAGAGATAGAAAATAAAAACGAATTCATATCAACTACAACAAAAATATAGAGATAAACGAAAATAAAAATAATAAAAACATGTCTCTATCGACTACTACAAAGACTAAAAAATCAACATCAACTAAAAATAGTAGAATAAAAATAATAAGTAACAAGTATAGCCACACAAATATGCGGGTCACCTCGCTCGTTCACTAGATCCATGCGTCACAAAGCGCTAGGATTTTACACTAACTCCATTTCATTGATTCACAACGATATGTCACGGTAGCCTGCTATTTGTTTTCGAAGTCGTGGCCGACCGACAATAGATTGTTCAAAGCTGCAATTTTGGTTTACGTTCCTGGGATTTTGAAATGCTTTGAGAAGCCTTGGGCTCTCAGGAGTGCTAGCATCAATAGCTTGGTGAAGGTAAAAAAGATCAATGTGAAACTTTTCACTTCAGATGAAGATGGCAAGATCAATTCGCTTGATGAATACGTGCTAGCTGCAGTGAAGTATGTTCGGGGCAATGAACTATCTGCAATGAATAATGCTCAGGACGAAGAATCATCGTCTGTGATGAATAATGTTCAGGGCGAAGAATCATCGTCTGGCTACAGAATGCAACAGAGGCCCTACAATCTATTCGTAGACCTCCAATACCCGTATTTTGTTCGTCTTAAAAACCTCGAATATGGCATGCATTGTACACATGACGAAGCACATTGTTTGGTGAAAACATGGCTCCTTAGAACGTTCATTAGGCTCTATACCAAGGAACAAATGCTGCCTAGATTTTTCGGCCAGTTCAACAAGAAGGAACACATTGTTAAATCGAAAAATCCCCCCTCTGTTTGGGGGTTAATCTGGAACCATTTGATGGAACAAATGATCAGAGTGATATCTCGGCTCTCTATGATGTTCAGCTGGAAATATTTCAGTGAACAAATGCTCAGGATGAAATCTGTGCTCTCCATGATATTCAACTGGCACTATTTGAAGGAACAAATGCTCAAAGTGAAATCTCAGGTCTCCGGAATGCTCAACATGCAGTACATCATGGATCGAATGATCGAAGCGAAGACTCGGAAGGATATGCAGCCAGCTCGCATGGAAGGCATCATAATGCTGCTCGGCGCCATCGTACGGGAAGCAGCCATATTCCTGACATTCGTAGCCCTCGGGCTCTTCCACAAGAGCCACTGAGAAGCTTACAATGGCACCGATGTCAAGATCACTTACACCTTGTTGGCTTGTACTGCTGCCCTGGAGTACCTTTCACTGGGTCTAATGGTGATGTGGCGCAGTGACGACGTTCAATCCCGTCGCCATGAGCGACAACGGACTGTCCGACAACACCGTCGTCAGGAGCGACGACCACGGCCTCCATCCTTTATAGAGGAACCATGGCCTGAGCAAGTCGCCCAGTACAGCCTTTTACGGTGCTTAGCCCTCAACAAGACGTCCTTCTGGAGGGCGGAGGCTACTAGCCTTTACACTTTTCGACACACTCTGGTCGATGGAGCCCTGCATCTCGTCGAGCGACATCACCAGGCTCGTCCATGGCTACGCCGTGGACGGGTGGACGAACCACATACGAGACACCGCCAGCTACAGGGCGTATCTTTTGTACGTCAATCCGGAGATGCTGATGGCTGGCGCTAGGAGCAGACTGTTCTGGGACGCCTACGACGAGCTCAACGGCATGCTCCTGCAAACCGAGCTCGCTCAGCTTGACAAGGGAGAGCTTGTGGAGAAGCTAGCGCAGAAGGTGAAGGACGCAAATGCTTCAGCACTTGGTGAACCGCTCAAGGAGGAGATACGTGTGAGCGTGGCGGAGGAGGCGGCGGCGGGGGACAAGACAAATGGTTTGGGTTTCGTTGGCGACGCTTGGGCGCTCGCCGAAGCGCTCATGGGTTCAGGCAGCGAGGAGGAGAGGAAGAAGGCGTGGAGGGTGATGGAGGGCGTGTGGGTGGAGATGCTCTGCTTCTCGGCTGCCAGGTGCAGAGGGCACCTGCACGCCAAGAGCCTGGGCAAGGGCGGGGAGTACCTCTCCTACGTCTGGCTGCTCCTGCAGTTCACGGGGATGGAGACTCAGGCAGATAGGCTTCAGAGGATGAAAGACAAGGATGCTGGCCCAACGACACAGGGGATGGCCGGCACATCAAATCAACATCGTTTTGACACACAGTGCTTGCTTAGCTGCAGAGATGGGTTTCCTTCCCGGTGTTCTTGTCGATTTGCACATCATTTGTTTTTGTTTGGCTCTGGTGTATTACATCATGTATTCAACTATTCAAGTATGTTTGTAAGTGTGCTACTGTTGTTGAGTACTACGTTCTGTTATTCAGCTTTTCTTACTTTTCAGACTTTTCATGTCTTACATCTGTACTGAATACATACTCTACGTTTTAACATAGTATATCAACATAGTATATCATTCATTTTTTAGCAGTAACTTACGGATGTTCCATTAGACAAAATCTATATTCAAGTAGTATATCTTTCACGTTTCAACAATACTTGACCAATGTCTCACTAGGCAAAATCTATGTTTCATCGGTACATACTCTATGTTCCAGTAGTATATCATCCATATTTCATCAATAAGTACTTCACCAATATTTTACCTGGCAAAATCTATGCTTAATCAGTACTCGCTATGTCTCTCTGCTTGTTGCCATGTGTTTATCATACTTCATCATGTTTCATCGATTTTCGTATGTTTTCCTATGTTTCATTTTTTTTAGCACGCACTGAAATAATTCTAGACCATTGATTTTGCTTGATCTAACGGTGTATAGAACTCTTACCCCTAGGGGGTAAGACAATGACTTAATGATTAGTGGATCTAATGTGGGACCCGGATATACCTATCCGAACCCCCTATGTTAACAGTACGTGTCCCAAGGATCAGTGCACGTACCCATAGACAAACAGTCGCTAAATATCAAACCAGAGTTGCGTTTAGCCAAATAAAGTACTAGCTAAATAAAGTACATATTAGAGTTTGGCAGAAGCAAAGCATACATTAGTACAGAATAACGGTCTCTGACTAATGTGCTACAACATTAACCAAAATAGATGTCCCACCGAGCCACAGGCACTGCTGATGAGGCAACCACTAGTAGTCAGGAGTATCCTCCGGAAATTCAACAGCAACATCGTCCTGCGCGAACTCGAACTCCAAACCTGCTCATGGAAGGAACGGCCCCGCATAAAAGACGGGGTTAGCATGTTACTGCTAGCAAGCCTCCTAGGAAGGGCCAAGTTAGGGCTCAACCTAAGAAGTTATTTGGTTTATTTGTGTAAAGCATTTTTACTTAATAGTTGAAAGCAATTTAAGTAAACAATAGCATAAGATTCACATGAATAAACAAGTTCTCAAATAAACAGGTCATAGATAAGCTCACTATACCTAGGTTCTCATTGCTCGAGTAACCGGATCACAAGGTAACCAAACTGAACCAGATCATAACCACGGCCCAAGGCCGGAGACAAGCTAAACCCATGTCAAGTTATTAAGGTGTAGCTACGCTGTAAAGGTCCACCAAGTCGCCCTTAACCTTGGGCAAGGCCATTCGAATGGTTTTTAACTTTGCAGAGTGTGTACGCTGTACCCACAAGACATGACTCCACCTCGTCGAAAGTCATCATGCCAAAACCTATTGGAAGATTAAACACGATTTTGCCATGGTCAGCACAAGCCTACTCACAAGTGCCCCTCGAGCGGCAGTACCTGGTGCCGTACCCAGTGCTCGAGTCCCACCGGCGCAAGGACCAATGTAAAGCCGATATTATTCCCCTTCTAGATCAGGTCTGTCCCATAACAGACTTGTGGTCGCATGGGAATTCTTGGTTGAGATCATCACAATTGTCGGTCCTTAGACTCGGAGCGGCCACATTCCACATACCATAAGCCAAAAGAAACACCATCCACCATTCCAACCATCGGCCGCTCCCGATCCCAATTATTAGTTGGTCAAATTTTAATTAGGGTGATACGAGAACCAACCAACCATCACGACTACTTACCAAGTCCGAAGATAGCATCAACAATAATTCTCGTCAACAGCGTCACCATCGCAACCCCCAATAACCCAAGCATGGCTAAGCACTACCCTAAAATCATTTTCCAGGTCATAAGTTATTATATAATCCTAGGGTTAAGGTTTTGGTGGTTGCATATCGACGAGGGGCGACATGCAATGGGTACAAGTAATTTGAAATATCGTACAAGTAATTAACATAGCAAGTTTGGATAAAATGGCTACAAATGTAGGAGGTGTCTAATGGAGACTTGCCTTGATCGGACGACGGGTCGAAATAACCTGCGAGATCGGATGGATCTACCACACCTTCAACTCCTATACGCATGCGATCCACACAAGAGCACCAATCACACATGCATAACAAAATAATATAAAAATTAAACAGAGAATATATTTTTGGTGCATATATTAAATAGAAATGCAAAACTATATGCATGCACATGAAATGACAAACCTAGGGTTAGCTAACAATTTTAATATACAAAACTTATATGAAAACGTGGCATATTATATTTTTATAAAATCCAGTACAACCTAAAATATTTTTGAGAATTTTTCCAAGAATATTAAAGTTCATTTACTATTTTTACCAAAATGTTTTAGCTCGTTTGTAGTTCAACTAAAATAGAAAAGCTAATTATATTTTGAAAGAGAAAACGGGCCAAACTCGACCGCCAACTGGGCCTCGGCCCAGCTAACCGCGCGCGGGCGCAGCCCACGGCGGCTGACAGGACGGGGCCCGCGGGGCAGAGGAAGAGGGGGAGGCGCAGATCCGAGCCGTTAGCGCCAGATCTGACGGCTTCGGGCCCGTCTTCCTCCTCTGGCAGCAGCGCACGAGAGGAGAGACAGAGTAGGGGAGGGCGCGGCGGTGCGGGACGGCGCGCCGACGACTAGGGCCAAGAGAGGTCGATTCCTCCGGGGAAGAGGGAGAGAAGACAACGGCGAACACGTCGGCGGAACTCACGGAGGCGGAGGAGGACTGAGGAGGCGGTGCGATGAGGCACGGCGGCAGCGCGGAGAGCGACTCCAGTGACAGCGATGCCTCGGGCGAGAAGGCTTCAATAGACCTGGGCAAAACGACGGCGGCAGTGATACGAGGACGGTAGAGCGAGGGTTCGGCGAGGGACTCACCAAGGCGGTACGGCACCGGACGAACACCCGCGGATGACGGAGGATTCCGGTGAGCTGGAAGGGAGAGGGAGACGGCGGAGGGGTTAGAGACGAAGAGGAGGTCGAGATGGAGCTCGGAGACACGGCGGCGAGGGCGGGAGCTCACCGAGGAGGCAGCGCGACGAACTCCGGAGCTCGGCGGCGGCGACAATGGAGGAATAGCGGCGCAGAGAGGGGAAAAGAAGGCTAGGGCGTCTGGGGATGGCCTAAATTGGCGGAGAGGGAGGCGCGGCGTCCGCAGGGCAAGCTGGGCACGCGGCGAGAGCTGTAGGAGACGGCGGCCACGCGGCGAGGGCGAGCTGAGCACGGGCGACACGAGGGGCGCGGCTGGAGGCGGTTTTGCAGGGGAGGTGGGGTCCAGGTGACGACGCGTGCGGCTCCAGCTGTTGCTCCATCTCCTGGCGGTGGGGGCAGGGGCGAGAGAGAGAGCGAGCTGAGGGAAAGAGAAGGGAGGGAGAAGAGAGGCCGCGGGTAGGGGAGAAGAGGGAGGAAGAAGAGAGAGAGAGAGAGGGGAAAGGGATGACAGGTGGGGACCACCTGTCATAGAGAGAAAAAGAGGGGGCTGGGTTGGAAAGAGAGGGAAAAGGGAGAGAAAATGGGATTTTCTATTTTTAGAAAATTTATTTTGCTTTCCTCTTTTACAAATCAAGAGTTTTATATTTTTCTCATTTGCAAAACTTAATCCTCCAAATAGATGTTGCTTTAGCCAAGGCTTTTGTTACTTTTCCAAAATTATCAAAAGGATTTTTAGTTAAAAAGGATTTTTATTAAAATCAAGATTTTTATTTTACAAATCAAATTTTAAGTTTTGACACCTTTGAAAATTATTTTAATGCATTTGATGAAATGCTTATGCAGGATATGCAATTAAATAAATTCAAACAATTAAATTTTATTGTTGGAAAGAGGGTAACATGCCAAATTTTAGGTTTTATAAATTTGGGATGTTACATCTAAACCATCTGTGTTTGATCCAATGGTGTAAAATACTCTTACCCCCTAGTGTACCGAAAAAGTGCCCCTTCAATAATACTTAGGGAGGCTCTATTGCGCAGGGCGCCCCCGCGATCCAGCGCCGTCGTCGTCGTCTTCGTCTTCGCATGCGAGCGCCGTCTGTTAAGGTAATCATCATATCTTGTGTTTGTTGAGGTTGTTAACATAGATTAATAGATAGGAATGTTGTATGCGTGCGTTAGGGGTCTGTTAGTTTCCTGATCCTACTTACTAGCGATGTGATCGCTCTTGTAACAAACACCATCTGTGCATTATAAAAGCCATACGACGCCCGCTCAGTTGCAGTGCGGTGCTCTCAACCCCATAGCTCTCCTGAAGGTGAAGGGCACAAATGCTTCAGCACTTGGTGAACCGCTCAAGGAGGAGATACGTGTGAGCGTGGCGGAGGAGGAGGCGGCGGGAGACAAGACAAATGGTTCAGGTTACGTTCGCGACGCATGGGCGCTCGCCGAAGCGCTCATGGGTTCAGGCAGCGGGCAGGAGAAGAAGGCGGCGTGGAAGGTGCTGGAGGGCGTGCGGGTGGAGATGCTCTGCTTCTCGGCGGCCAGATGCAGAGGGTACCTGCACGCCAAGAGCCTGGGCAAGGGCGGGGAGTACCTCTCCTACGTCTGGCTCCTGCATTACGTGGGGATGGAGTCCCTGGCGGAGAGGCTTCAGAGGATGAATGAGAATGACAAGTATGTCGGCCCAACGACACAGGGCATGGCCGGCACATCAATATCGTTTTGACACACTGCATGCTTAGCTGCAGAGATCAAAGATGAGTTTCCTTCCTGGTGGTGTTGTCGATCTGCACATCATTTGTTTTTTGTTTGACTCTGTAGTACTCCGTATTACATCTTGTATTCAACTATATTTGTAAGTGTGCTACTGTTGTTGGGTACTACGTTCTATTATTCAGCTTTTCTAATTCTTCAGACCTTTCATGTCTTACATCTGTACTGAATACATACTCTACGTTTCACTACAGTATTTCAGTTCACGTCCACACAGAGTTCCATCACAAAAAACATTGCATGTCTTGCTATCTCTATCTCTAGGCATGCATATGAACCATGACAACCGATAATATAAGTTTTTAGCTCGATGTTGTTCTGGGAACATTGCTTGCACACACAAAAATAATTGAAGTACATAATACTTATAAATAATTTGCATGAAAATTGGAATACATAATTCTGATACATGCAAGATAATGACATTACTCGAAGTGCACAAGTTTGATACACAATTCAGAAAATGACATGGCTCGAAATACACGACTGTCATAAAAAAATCACTTCCTTACCCACTCAATGAACAATAATGGCACTATTGGCGTGAAACAGCTAAACTAACTCAATTAACAGGGACACAACCAAACTTTCTTATAAAAACAAGAGTGCAACATGCATCTTAAAATTTACATACATTGATTCAATGTTGTTTTAGAAGCCCTGTATAAATGCCAGCCTCCCAAACCATTATCTCCTATTGAACCAACCCTAGCGCTCATATTTGCGACCAATGAAAATCCTCTCAAGGTTTTCGAGCGCCCTCCAATCTTTAGGAATGGCCACATTTGCTGACAAAATAAATCAATTCAGAGTAGGCAGACCGTGAGACCAGCAAAATGTTGGTATCATCAATTTTTAAAGAACAAAGAGAGATAGAGCAAAGATGTGAGATTGTTATACCTTGATCACTAAAATAGGGCCAACAGCATTCACTTTGTACGCCAGTAACAAGGATGACTTCTGAACTTTGCTCAATGTAGTCTCTGCAACATTACAAAATACGAAAGAAACCTGATTCTAGAATAGCACAAGTAACCAAAACAATTCAAGCTAGAGCATTGTGCGCAATAGCGAAGCACAGACCTGGATGTATCACATTTGGAATCGAAAGGATACCAGTGGCATTGATCACCACGTCTCATACAATCGCTACACCATTTAATGCTGGTTACCATCCGTGGCAAACACAATTGGCCTAATTGACTTGTTCACGAAGAACGCTTTTAAGCAAGTAGAAAAAATAAACCTAGCTCAGCTGGTAGCATTCTGATTGTGGTCTGATTGTGGTAACCGTAGGTCTAAGGTACAATCCTCATTTCTTACCCTTTTTTTTGAATTTTTCTAGAAACTATTAGCAGTGGATCTTGATATTGATTTTTTATAAATTATTAATAGTGGGTACGCATACGTGTGTCTTGACATTAATTTGTAGTTTCTAGCGTGTTCATACGCATACGTGTGCATGCGTGCAATGTGTGGTGGGTTGAATTTATATGCATCTTTCTTTACCCTATCAAAAAGAAATTCCACCAATATTGGAAGCAATTCACTCGTAGATGAATTGTTTATTGATAGATGAGACCATGTTGTCTATGGATGGCTAAAGAACATCACACACGATAGGCACCTAGGTATTCTTTATTATACTATTAAGAAGGGAATTGTGGTGAGTGTGGGGAATGACCTTCGTCCATATAAGACCAACCAACACATCTAAAAACATAGTTACTAAAGTATGCAACCTTTTGAATGTACAACCTTTTTATTAAGATAAATATTTTATGTTTAAAACATTTAAGTGTAAATTTAAAATAAAACTTTTATTAAAAATTTAAAAAGATATAAATTAAAATTAAAACTATTGCATATCTGACTGGTTTTTTATGAATTATTTCAGAATGCCAAAGGCGGTCAAGAGTTTTAACATGGATTCAGCTACATGAGCAGAGCAAATAAACAGAAGTGTTGATTTGAGAAAACAGGTACTGGTTACATCCACCGAGGTACGATGACCATCAAGAAGCCTGATGTTCCCTTATGATCTCCCTCTCTCCCTGCGATCTAAACTTTGATGACGAGGTTAATCATGAGTTTGAAGAATCAGGGTTCCCTCTTTCCCCACTGCAACAGTAGAAGTGTGGCAGCTTCACCCGACCACAACACCTGCAGTGTGTAAAACCAAATCCGATAATGCCTCAGAACAATGTCAACTGCAACATAAAAGAACTTGCAGAACAAGCTGCAGCTCCCTCCGCGTGCCAGAATCCATGATGTTTTCCATGTTGGGTTACTGAAAAAGTTTGTGGGTGCGCCGCCAACATCCCCTTCAGCATTACCGCTGCTTCATTTCGGTGCAGCTCAGCCGGCTCCAGCTCGTACGTTCAAGATCAGGTTGGCCTGGGGTCGTCGTCTTTCATTTTCGTGCTTATCCTAGTTGTTGGTTCATTTTATGCATGGCGAAAAGGAGCCTTGGAATGGTCTTAACTGAATATTCAGAAGAAAAAAAAGAAGGAAAAGGTTCCAGTGAGACAATTATGAAAGTCCTTGTTCAATGGGCCGATCAACCAGCTTCGGCTGCCACATGGGAAGATGTTGATGACTTCAAACGCTGGTATCCAGAATGGCAGCTCAAGGACAATCTGCTTGTCGAGGGGGGAGAGATGTTATGTGGGGCCGTGTTTACAGTAGAAGAACTAAGCCTAATACCGGCCAAAGTAATTAATAAGAGGATTAGCATTAGTAGAGGATTAGTTAGAGTTTGTTCATGGAGTTAGTTGGCCGCTGGCCTATGTAAGCCGCAAGGCATAACCCGATTTGGATAAGCAATCAGATCAATCTATTATCCCCTACCTCTTTCTCCTAATCTCCCCTCTGCTGTCACCATTGATCGGAGGCTTCCAGCCGACGATCACTACCTCCGAAGCAAAGGGCCAGCGCCCCCGCCGTTGCCTTTGCCAGGTCGCCGGCCAAGCCGTAACAGCATCATTGATAGTTTGATACACCATTTTGAACATTTTTTCAAGCCATTATTGCCAATGTTGAAGAAAGGCATTTCTACTTGTACATAGTAAAGAGCAATTTCTCTATAAAAATAGTAAAGAGCGATGCACCAAAATAACAAGTTGAGAAAGAATATCCTGCTTCCATTGCATGTTACATGCAAAAAATGGCAGAATATAACTTTATATCAATAAAAAGAGCTTCCGACAGTTGATTGATTGTGAAATCAAACATATAACTATAAGGGTGTATCAACGGGTATGCCACATAAGTTTTTGCAGTGGATATACATAACCAGCATTTTTGCATATGAATGCTAATTTGGGGGGAAAAGTTAGTTCATAACAAAAAGTGTGAGAAGTGGGAACATACAGGCGCAGAAGTTTGATAGCCATAGATGCATAAGCTACATGTCTAGTAGACACAGAGCAAACATTGCATAGGAAATGCCTTACACGTGAGCATGCATCCCAACTCCTAAGCTTAACCAAAACAAGAAGAAACCTCACGCGCCTCACATATTTCTTTTGGGTGATGGCACTGAAATGCTTAGACAAGCATTTTGCAATACCTTTTAAAGGCATGCAAATCACTTCAACCAAAGCTTGTGAGGATTCACAAGTCAACAACAGTAAAATACACATGAGAAAAATAGGCTAATGCAGTAAGAGAATATATTTTGTCACACACAAGAATGTGAACTATAACAATGCAAGCAAGAGCAATGATGTCAAAAATGTATTGCAGGACCTTACCTGCAACGGACAATTACAGGAATAGGCTTCAGGGCTTTAGGCCCATTCCGTAGACCCTTCTTATACTTTGAGACCTGAAACACATGAGATTGCACATTGTGTTAGTAACATCTAGTGACAAAACTATCAAGGACTGAAAATACTAATTGCATAATGTGTTCACAGATGTGTTGCAGAATACTACATCCCCTGATCAATTGATCGACAGATGAGATTGGACACACTGTGCTTTGACAAACAACATAAACAGACTCGCATCATGTAGATGTAGACCCTGCTTTCCGTTAACCAAATGTCTAGCCCCAAGCACTTTATCTTACCAATTGGTTTAAGGAAGCGCATAAAAAATACATCCTTAAACTAAATCGAATACAGTTATACAAACGAAAGCGAGGATTTTTTTTTCATATGATATCCCTACTCTGTTGAGGAATACCAAATGAGAAGAGCGCAGAACGCGCAGTTACAGCTCACGAGTAATTCAGCGAACACCTAGTGCCCGCAGACACCGGTACACTACGATGCTAGTGCTGGCCGGCAACAGATCGACACCTCGTATGTGGAAGCCGTAGCTTGGTGGTTAATACACCCGACCAAACGATCCTAATGGGACGGGAGAAGAGACCGGACCTTCTTCCTGGGGACGGCCATGAGTTCCATGGCGGCGCCGTGGGCGGGGAGCGCGAGGGCAGGTGCCTCGAGGACTGGAGCGGGTGGAGGGAGCTGGAAGGCAGGGAGGGCGCGGTGGCGTCGGCGTCGAGGGCGTTGTGGCGTCTGCGTCGAGGGATGCAGAGGCGTCGGGGACGGGGCGGCGAGGTTCGGGGGGCGGCGCGGGCACGGTGGCGCGGGGCCGGGGCGGTTCGGGGATGGTGGCGCGGGACGGAGACGGTGGGAGGTGCGGCTCGGTCTTCACCGGACCCGGCGAGGTAGAGGGAGGCGGTGCTCGCGCGGGAAGAGGCCGAGGGAGGGGATGCGCCGGTTGTGTGTCGGGGAAGACCTCGCCTCGATCGTGGGTAGGGCGGGACGGATCGTGGGCATCGGTGTCTGGTGGGATTGGGTCTGCTAATGGGACGGCGGAGACAGAGGATGTGTGAGATGGAGGCTCTAGGTTGTAAGTTGGCACTGCTACCACCACCACGATTAATTTGTGCTTTAAAATAGTAGAGGGAGATAGAGATAGAGGAGAACATATGCTGTGCAATCATGCTTACCCTGCAATCGAACTATCAAAAGTTATGAAAGATTCTGAAAAAATATGTACATGTACTTCATTGTTTACTCTACCTATGTATGAAGTTTTAAAGAAAAATTCATTATATATTAAGATTTATATAAAAAAAGAAAAAACGGACAGTTTTGATAAGTTCAAAATTGATATAATTTTATTTTTTGTAACTTTTAATATAGAATGAACTTGAACTTGAAGTTTTATCCAGAGATAGAGTAAGATGAAGAGTACATGTACAAATTTTTTTAGAATTTTTTACAACTTTTGATAGTTCGATTGCACGGTGATTGCACCGTAAGCGTGATTGCACAGCATATGTTCCCGAGATAGAGATAAAGACTTGACCGATGTCGCACCAGGTAAAATCTATGTTTCATCAGTACATACTCTATGTTCTAGTAGTATATCATCCATATTTCATCAATAAGTACTTCACCAATATTTTACCATGCAAAATCTATGCTTAATCAGTACTCGCTGTGTCTCTCTGCCTGTTGCCGTGTGTTTATCAGACTTCATTCTGTTTCATCAATTTTCGCATGTTTTCCTATGTTTCAAATCAATTCTCGCATGTTTTCCCATGTTTCAATAATACTTAGGAGGCTCATATGCAGGCGTCACAAGATGGCGCATTCGCATGCACCCTTCGCTGATCGGCGCCGTCGTCGTCTTTGTCTTTGTCTTCGTCGTTGAACTTGTCGTTGGCCACGCACCGTAGCCACCGTCGCCGGCCGCCGAGCGCCGCCACTGCCACCGCCGCGCGGAGCACGACGATCGCCGACGACGATACATGCGGCAACACGCGCAAACAAGGCTCGCGCTAAAAGTTCAACTATCTCAAAACATTTTTTTCCAGTGAATGAAAATGTGGAAAAACAATACATATTTACTAGAACTTTTAGCGTCTGCACGATTTCGCAAATTCCAGACGCCTGCGAAATAGCAGTCGTGTAATACTTGTTCTCCTTTCATGACGATATGATGTCAGCATGACATTCACATAGGATGTCTGATTTTTTGCATCCCCTCGTTTAAGCATATAGTCGTGATCAAGTTTCATAGTCAAATTAGTTTTATAGCTTCCAAGTGTGTTAGGTGGTCGCCCTCATTCAAGTATAAATAAATTATGTGAGAACTTGTGATTTGTGATAGATAACTATGTGATGTGCGGTGGTGTTTTAGTGAAGGTTTGGTGCGATGAGTTGTTAAAGAATTTGTGCTTAGAAAATGGTTTCATTGTCATTGATGATTGTAGGACTTTGGATGTAACAACCCAAAAGCTAACTTTTTATAAACCACTATTGGTGAATGCTTTGTTACTTGTTAGTGATCTCATATTTTCTGGCATAACTAGTCCCTAAAATAAATTGTTGCTAAATAAATTCCTTATAGAAAAAAATCAAGGGAATTAATCAAACAAGATGAAAATAGAGTTTCCTTTGAAAACCTTAAGATTTTTAGTAGCTAAATATATAATTTTTAGAAGTATTCTCTTTTTGGAAATTCGGTCATGTTGCCATCTTATATGCAGAAATATATGAAAATTACCTAAAAATCCTAAGAAAAATCCCTAAACTTCCTTTAACTCCCATTAACCTATTGGAACCTATCTAGACCTAATTGACTCATGTGGACCCCACTGCACAACCTCTCTTTCCCTTTCTCCTTTGTAATATTTCATCAAGCACCTAGTGTGCATCCAGCACACTCACCTCCTCGTGTCTCTCTCCCCCTCTCCGCTCAATTTTCTCCCATGCGCACGCAAGGATCGGGGAGCAGAGACCCCCCGTTAGAGCATCTTTAGCAGCTTCTCTATATTTCGTTCTCTATATCCCTTCTCTAAATCACTATTCATTCCCTATATTTCTATCATCTCCAGCAGAGTCTCTATCCTCGAAAAGATATAGAGATTCTCTAGAGAGTCTCTAAAAGAGAGTCTTTAAATTTAGAGGCTGAGATAGAGACCCCGTTGGAACGTTATAGAGGCTGAGGTTGTCTGCAATAGTGTTTTAGGGAATCGTTTAGAGACCCACCCAGAGATGCTTGCATTTTCCACGCATCGCTATGCTTGTGGGACCCATGAATGGACGAGTTCACCAACCGGCCGTGTCGCCGCCTGCCATGGCCGCCTGTCCCGCCGTTTTGTTAGCTGCGCGCTGCAAAGGAGAGCCGTATCGTCTCACTACACCAAATCCCCTCTCCGTAGTGCGCAAGTACCTGCACCACCCTTGACCGTGAGGTGATGCCCAACCTAGAGGATCGCCAGAAAACCACCCTAGTTTTGCACCTCTCGCGCTCACGTGCACTGTCCATTGCCAGCCTAGCCAAGGAGTGCCCGAGCTCACCCCGTACACCGCTCGTGCTCTCCCCAAGTACACCGGCCCATGAACACCACCAGGGGCGGAGCTAGAACAAAAATTCCGGGGTTCACCCATACACCTATGAATATGTATAATTTCTAAGTGATAGTAACATAATAAAAGAACTAGAGGTGAAACCACGGGTAAAAATGGTCTAATAGTGAAATCACGGGGAAAAACTATAGACATTTTTTTATAGCAAAATGGTAACCATTGCCAAAACACATAATCATTCCAATCTCCCATTTGGTTGTACGTTTCCATTGCCCAACGCTAGTTTAATATTTTCAAAAGGCCAAAACCGGTGACTCACAATCAAGTGGAATATCTATATTGCAACAATAAAAAATAGGGAGATTAAGAATGAAATAAATACCATATGTCAGTTGGTGATTCAGGATATGTGAGGAAAAGACGATTCCTTTAACCATTAATTGTATCTTGTTCTCGCCATCACCAAGTACCTTGATGAACTGCAAATGGTGAAGACACCAACGAAGGCGAGGAACTGAGGAAGTGATGAGTTTTGAGGCCTCAAGCTACGAGAAGACAACTGCGCAGGTGCACGGCACCGGCGTTGACGAGATCTGCGGTGTGCCGTCAAGGGTTTGTTCGTTAAGCGCCGCAACCACTCGGTGAATCTCTCTCTTCCTCTTCGCACGAACACCTTGGTTGAGGTGTGACTCGGCCCAAAGAAAGAACCAAATAGTACTACTATTCGTATTGGCCCACGAGGGAAGGACACTGGAAAGTGGAAACGTACGTACATGCTAGACTTTGGGCTGGAATTACCTCCTTCAGCCGAGCGTCGGAATGTCCCTGGTGCACAAGTATTGGGTTGAGGGGGTGCACCGGTAGTATATATGGGCTCGCTCTCGCTAAAATTTTTATTGGACCGGGGTTCCTGTGCACCCCCATGGGCCTTCTTGGCTTCGCCCCTGAACACCACCATAGCGCAACAAAAACCCTTTTACATCTAAATAATGGCTGCACTCCCATTCTTCTCCCTTCTCGTCGCTAGAGCTATCCAAAGCATCCTGGCTCTCACTCTCGCACGCCACAGCCCTCTCCATCCCCTAATGCTCTCAGCCTGAGCAACCAGCTGGATAACCTGTGTTCTCGCTGGAACGCTCTCGCTGCCACTGCTCGCCATATTTCCACTTATTCTCATTCTACATGGAGAGCTTCGTGGCGATTCCTCTCGCCCTAAGGTTCACCTAAATTTGCTCTAACCCGTGCGTGCTTGACTTTTACGAAGGGTTCTTTGGGATCCCTTGACTCTGAGAGCTCGCCGCCATTCCTGCTCGATCTCTCCGACGACCTACTGCTCCAAGCCTTCCTGAGCTTACCGATGGGCTTGGTAAACACCCACTCACCCCATATATACTCATGTGTACATTATTTCAACAAAATCTAGACCAACGCATAGCAAATAGGGATCGTCCATGTTTGATTCTGGCACCGCTCATCGCGCTACTACGTCCGCTACCTCTGGCCTCCATGCAAGCATCCATGTGTGTGGAAGAGTAAGCTGCATCTGTAGGACCTTGAATCATGGGCTGAGATGGCCTGTAGCCCTAGCTAGCTACCGATGTCACGTCACTAGTCTAGCCGGTTGGAGGTAGATGAAGATATTTTCCAACTTTTACCATTTTTCAATACTCCAGTAAATGACAATAATTTATTAAAAATAGCAAAGTTGCTTAATAAATTATAGGAAAATTATGGTAAATACTAGAGACCACTTTGGATTTTATAAAAAATTAGGAATAAACAATAACTAATATCATTCCCTGCTAAAATATTTCTAGACCTCTTTAGGATTTTCTATAATTAGGTAATATGCATAATTGGTTTTCCTTTTATTAAAAACAGTAAATGATCTAGGAAAAATCAGGAAAAATACATAAAATATAATTTGGCATATATATTTTTTTGACGAATCAAGCAAAGGAAAAGGTGTAGAGAAGAATCAAATGAATTCCTTTCCGGCGTGCTCAACTATCGTTGCACTAACCTAAAAAGAGAAGGCAAGGATAAGCCGAGATATTGTAATCAATGAACTTAGCACCGACCAGGCGTGGAGTCATTACTACCAGTAGCTGTTTACCACCGACACTAGTGCAGGCTCATATGCTAATACTAGTACAATGCCCGTGCTCTGCCACGGACCTTAAGGGATCAAAGGGACACATAATTTTAAATAACATATGAAACTATAAAGGCTATATAGTTTGCTGGACAATAATATTTGACTACTGGTTAAATGATTGGAAAAAAAAGATATAAGAAAATACAAAGGGCTATATATAGTGATTGATGACATGGTGAAGAAATACTCCCTCCGTTCCAAATTATAAGTCACTGTTGACTTTTATA
Source organism: Raddia guianensis (assembly GCA_036346415.1). Lineage (NCBI taxonomy): Eukaryota > Viridiplantae > Streptophyta > Magnoliopsida > Poales > Poaceae > Raddia > Raddia guianensis. The sequence goes on along the minus strand of CM070542.1, from coordinate 23,677,214 downwards.
CATAACATTTGACCATTCGTCTTATTCAAAAAATTAATGCAAACATGTAAAAATATAAATATAAATCACACGTAAAAACTTTTAATCTCTACTATTACAAAGCACCTTGCGGTCGTGGTTATTACAAATGCAAAAATAAAAATTATGACACCTAGTTATTCAAGCGGCATGTCATAATTTAAAAATGTTACCTAGCGAAGCATATAAAAGTAGTAAGCAAATGCCAAAACTAACACTTTCTGGGCATGCATTCATTATTCAAAACTGATGTTAATGTTACAAGCTTTGAAGATAGAAAACATCTTCTGCCTCCAAAAGAAAATGAAATTTAGCTATTCCAAAACAGCAATGGAAATGCAAAGATGTTTTACATGGTACCAAAACAAGCCTAGAAAAAAGAACATGATAGAACCAGCACATCAACACCCAACAATAGAACAGTGAGTAGCTATAGAAGTCTAGAATCATTAACTCAATCTAATATCCTTTATCTTTATCATTCGACAAATCTAATTCCGACGTGACACTAAGCTAATCCTAATGTACGCATACAAGAACATACATCCCCAAATTCATATCATAATCAATTGATAAAAACTGCAGATAAAAAGCTAAACGATCTTATTACAATCATAGTTTGGGGATCCTGACAAACTTATAAGGCAAAACATGTTAGAAATCTTGAAAATAAATTATTAAAAGTGGTAAAGAGGTACCTACCTAGCCGACGCCTTCGGATTTTGCTTTTGGCGAGCTAAACGCTCTGCTGGATTCTTGCCAGCATCATGAAGCCTAGAAAAAAGAACATGATAGAACCAGCACATCAACACCCAACAATAGAACAGTGAGCAGCTATAGGAGTCTAGAATCATTAACTCAATCTAATATCCTTTATCTTTATCATTCGACAAATCTAATACCGACGTGACACTAAGCTAATCCTAATGTACGCATACAAGAACATACATCCCCAAATTCATATCATAATCAATTGATAAAAACTGCCGATAAAACCCTTCTTGTATTTTTAAAGCTAAACAATCTTATTACAATCATAGTTTGGGGATTCGACAAACTTATAAGGCAAAACATGTTAGAAATCTTGAAAATAAATTATTAAAAGTGGTAAAGAGGTACCTACCTAGCCGACGCCTTCGATTTTGCTTTTGGCGAGCTAAACGCTCTGCTGGATTCTTGCCAGCATCATTTGCAATGTCGTATTCCTAGCAACAAAAAAAACAGCGTTGGGGCATATTATTTTAGAATGCAAAATTATTTATCCATGATAATACACAATTTCACCAATAGTATTTTCATTGAAGTGTCAACCACTTGTATGTTATTATCATCCGCCCTCAAATTACAATCCGAAGAATAATGAATGACAAATAACAATACTTTGTTTAACCATTTCCCTAGCCACCATATGTGCATATTTTGACTACTCTATTGTCATGCAAAATTATTTATCCATGATAATACACCATTTCACCAATAGTATTTTCATTGAAGTGTCAACCACAAGTAATGTTATTATCATTCGGACCAAATTACAATCCGAAGAATATTGAATGACAAATAACAATACTTTGTTTAACCATTTCCCTAGCCACCATATCTGCATATTTTGACTACTCTATAAGCATACATGTAGCAAGTCAAACATCAGGTATATATACTTCGGACCTGTTTTCCAGGAGAACAAAAAAGTTAATAAAAATATAATGGCATTGCACAATTAACCGTTTGTAGATAAACTCAAGAAATTACCTTTGACAACCCATTCCTTATGCCAGGAAAATATATATGTTGAATGATCCACTTATGAACAGGCTGAACAGAAATTGACAAATTGTCAGTTATAGAGGAATACTAATGCCATAAAAAATTGACAAATAGTCAGAGAACAAAAAGGTTTTCCATTTTGTATCTAAAAAATTTACTGTATGCACCATAGCCATCCCCTTCTTAATTGATGGAGTACCCAAAATGAAGAAATTTCATAATTTAACAATGGAATTATCAAGAAGATTACCATATTCCTCGTTCTCCAGTACTGAGGTATGCCCCAACAGAGCATGGAAAATTTAAACAGTGTTGGCACATGGGAGGAGCGGAGCGGCATGCATGGTGCTTGGGCGGCGGCGTGGTGTTTGCAGTGGGCGAGATGGTGTTCTTGGCGGCGGCACTGGGTGAACACACACACACACACACACACACACAGAGAGAGAGAGAGAGAGAGAGAGAGGTGAGGTACCCGTGGCGCTGAGAGAGTATGGCTGCAATGAGCACGCCGAGAGGGGCGGAGGAGAGCACGGGCATGGAGTTGAGGCACACGCGAGAGAGAAAGAGAGGGGGGAGCAGGAGAGAGAGAGAGGGTCTTGGCGGGAGAGAGAGAGGGGGCGGGCAGCGCAGAGAGAGAGGGTGGGGGTGTGGCGATAGGGGCAAGAGAGAGAGAGGAGAGGAGGGCGGGCAAGTGGCAAGCGAGGGAGGAGAGACAAAGAGAGAGGCGGGGGCTGGCGAGAGAGAGGAGGGAGGCAGAGAGGGGTTGGGAGCCAGGAGAGAGAGGGAGGGCTGGCGGGCGAGGAGGTCTGCGGCGAGAGAGCTTGGCGCGGGTGAGGGAGGCGCGGAGGCAGCGGCGGGTTGGTTGAGGACGCCAGACGGAGAGCTAAGGCGATCCGCAATCACCGGAGGAACGAGGACGCGGTGTTTGTGGAGCGCTGCTGTCGCGTAGATCGGACGGAGCAGCATCGCAACATGGGATATGGACGGGCCGGATTAAAAGTTCGAACTACGACCACCACGACCACAAGATGCTTTATAATAGTAGAGATAAGATGCCTGGAGAGTGGACAGCGAGCTCAGCTGAATTTGATACTAATATAAGATGCACCACCATTCCGCCCTAATCAGATGCAACTCAAAAGGTGACCGACCCGACATTCATTCCCGAGTTGGATTCCATATCATCCAAATAAACCGTATATACAGATGACACAACTCAGGTAATTCTGTGTTAAAAAGAACTTAAAGCATGAACTCAATTAATTGCAGTCCGCACCCACAATTCTGGCTCTTTAACACACATGATTCCTTCTCTGAAAAAAACATGATTCCTGATATGAAAATGAGAGGCAGGGGGACCAATTCAGGAAAATGACACCTTTCATCGGATCATGAGTTAATACTCTTTCTTCATTCATGAAAAAAAATGATACACTATACATGTCGGGGCCCACCCTTTTTTGTGCCATGAGAGAACAATTACATTGCTTCAATAAAAAAAACAATTACATCATGTACACCCTCACGCACCTACAAGCTAAAAGCAGCGGTGGCAGCTAGCTCCTTGCAATTTACGGTCCGGTATGCCCTCAAAAAAATTAGAGTCCGGTGAGGGCCTCCTCACAGCCTATATAGCATCAAAGCTACGGCCATGAATTGCAGGTTGGGACAGCTATTTGTAGGATGCACTATTGCAAGGCTTCCCTCCTCGCACAAGAACAGGCACGAGGCACATTCAGGGCCGCAGAGTGACTCACAAGATTACCTACATTCAAAATTTCGGCCTATTTACAACCAAGCTCCCCACCCTGGAAACATTTGGCACAGCCGATCGACATCCACTGCATCCTGTATGAGTTGTTGGACCTGAATACAAGCATAAAAGATAGAACAAATGAATTGTTTGCATGGACAAAGAACAAACATCCTAACACAACTTTCCAGAAGCGCTGGCACCACCAAGAGGGCTACTTACCTGTCCCCGAACGCTTCTCATTTCCCCATCCTCTTAGCCATCCAATTTCTGTTTAACACGGAGCATAGCACGGGCTGCATCCTTGTTGCCCTCATAAGCGTCTTGAGAGTCATCCAAGAATGAGTCAGTGTCATCAGTTTCCTGCAAAAGCATATGTTACAAAAAGAACATACTTGGAATATCATACAGATTTTGACACAAGAATATATCATTTAGTTACCTTTTGACGCTGTAAAGCTTTCAGAGGTGAAAGGGCCCATTTGTATAGAGGATCATGGATGAAAACCTGACATTAAATCCGTTAACAGGGAAATTGAAATATTGACTCGCCTCTTGATTTTTAGAAAAACCGTTTGACAATAGATATACTTCAATAATGGTGAGCAATGCCTCTTTATTTGCCCTCTGACAGAAAGAGTTTTCTCATAGCATTTTCTAAATACACCTTCAATACCAGTAGCACCCATGCCATCTATCATATCCCGCGTCAACCGAAATGGAACCTACAAGTACAGGTATGAACTTAATTCAGGCTGATGAATGATCTGCATACAGTGGAAGTAGCAAACATTACACAAATTAAGGAATAGACAATAGGACGTTCCAATCACATACCCGTTCAGGTGTTTTAAGCATCAGACCTTGTTCAAAAGCAACACCAAGATCAATGTGCACAACCTCAGCTGTGTCTTGATCGATGAGAATATTCATGGAATGATGATCTCCAAGTCCCACAATGTATCCTACCTGGACCCACAAAATTAAATATTCAACACATCTTGATTAACAGAATGAATTTCTCAATATTGTATTGACCCAGATAAATGACGCTAAAGTAAATTACCATTGAACTTGCTGCAACACTTCTTGTGTAAGCAAGTCTACTTAGGAACCAATCCGCAGGCTGCAAGAATCTCTCAAGAAAGAAGTGGTGCATCACAGGCCTGGATATTACAGCACATGGGAAAAGTAAGTAAAATAAACAAAATTTCCTTTTCTGCATATGAATATGTTTATATTGGTCTATAAAAAAATAAAGATAAGAGAACAACAAAAGACCTGAAGTTATTGCAGACTTTGAGAAATGCCCTCCTCTTGTCTTTTTCCTACGAACAGAAATACGTTTAAAGTGGGCTAAACTCATAATAACTTATTATAAAATAAAATATAAAAAAAGTTCACATGTGAACATACACTCGTCATGTACTCTCCGCATTGAAGAAATGTCCAGTCTCCTGTTCCATATCGTCCATGTGCTCCACCAATTCTAGTGCTGTGTAAACCAATGAAATGAAGTCTTATCAATGTAAAGCACTCAGAATGTAATTTTCACATAATAAACGGAATCATGTATGCAACATACCTCCCTAAGAGATATTCACCAAGTGGAACAGTCCTATTTACCCAGTCAACAACACCAGCACTTGGGGTGAAAGGAACAACCTAGGTTAGAGAAACAGGTAGATAGAGATTTGCCTTACATCACAAAATGGGCATGGTGAAAAATTTAAGATGGATAATAAAATATTAAAGAACACAAATGAGAAGAGGATGATCTGACTAAATTTATGGCGTTCGCTGTACCTTGTACGTACGAATTCTCAACCTCCTTTCAGAAGTATCTCTGTGATTTTGCAAGAACATATTTACTAAACTGAAAAATTGCTCCATCACCTGCAAATATACATGCCAATACTACTTACTTGCTCCAATACACAGGCATTTTTGCAAAAAGAAAAAGGGTTGTCTCACCTTCTACAGCACAGCATATCCAGTGTACACAAGGCTCTCCATGTACACATGCACAAACCCATATCATCCACCAAATCAAGATCGGAAGCAACATTACATGGGAACCCGTGGCCAGCAACCTCGTCATGGCTGTGCATAGGGGGGTTCATGCTGTGTACATGAGATATGTTGCCTTCGTCTAAAAGTGTTAACACGGGTGTTATATGGGTTCATCTAGCATTATATACTAGTACAACTCTCTCTAAACTAGCAAGGTGGTACTATTCCACCATAACCAATCCATATGGGCCACACAGGCGTCACATCAATACAAGCCAGGGTATTAAATTGATAGTGTGTTAAAGTGATCCTTTGGCTTTTCATCATTCTTAATAAACAAATAGTCTACAAGTGATAAGAAATGTTTGAAGGTTCCATCTGAAATCTCTCCTCGAGCCAGCTATATTTTGTGTTAGTATTGAAGTTGTTACACTATTGACCAGGCTATCAGATTGTTACAGTCGTTCTGCTGACTAACTGTGGATCCAATATTCCAATTCTGACATATTATTAGTTCAACACCACGACAAGAACAATGTGAAAAATATGGAATTAGAATTTGATAATAATTATTTCCGTATATAAAAGCTCTGCAGCTTTAATACCTGAAATATTGTATGATATGGATGATCAATGGCCATTTTCTTTAACAGAGAAGCTAATGCATTCTGCTAGGGAAAACAACAGTGTTATCTGAAAGAGTTGCATTTACCTAGAGAAGAAAAAGTTCTCAATTATATTTATGCATACCTGGAAGTTTGTTGACCCCTGAGCATCTTTTGAGCTTCCAAGTCTAGAAGCAATTTGATAGACCAGAGGTATGAACTTGTAAGTTTGGACCTGCAGAACAAAATAGTTTTTGTTAACAAGAAAACTAACCAAAATTATAAAGAAACTCAAGAAATGAAACTCAAAGGTTAACCTCTTATGTCGTTTCAAAATTATAAACAAACTCAAGAAATGAAACAACCTCTTTTGTTGTTTTAATCATTGCTTTCACAACCTGCTCTCTTGAGAAAAGACTAAACCATAGTGAGACCATCCGGAAAACCTGAAAAAAAATGTTTAGCACTGCTAGAAACAATGTTACTCTTACAAATACTGTTCACAACAAAAGGCTAAAAAATTATCGTATTGAACAAATAGTATAAAGAATTTTCACACAAAAAAATGTGATGACATAGAGCCAACAATGAACAATAATAACACCGGAAGACATGATACAGAGATCCACTTAAAATGTTGTGGTAAAGATGGTTTAGGTATGTATCAGAGGATGGGTAGAGCACTAAAACTCATCTAACAAATAGAACTACGTATTTCTGCACAGAGGAGCTCGTGTTTTGCTCCTCATTGAGGGCTGGTCTTTAGGATGTACTTGGAGGTGGTCATGTGTATGGCTTCGTTGGGCAGTCTTTTTATCCTTGACCCGGCTTTGCCTTTGCACCATGCATTCTTTGCTGACATATGATCATAGATGGATGGAGTTCCTATACTTCATTTTTTTTGTATTCTCTTTCAAATGCAATGCTGTTGCATATGCCTTGCATTTGAGAGGGTGCTTTTCTTTTACCTGTTCTAGTGTTCTCTTTCAAATGCGCTATTGAATACGCCTTACATTTGAGGGGGGTGTGGTATAATAGTGTTTGCGTCTATCTAGAGTTTGTGTCCTTTTAGGGATGGAGTTTTTGCCTTATACGGCTCCCTTGGCCTACAGATCAATATACATCTCAAACCCATAATACAAATATCAGGTAGAAAAGTGGTTACCAGCCAGTACCAACCACAGTTGGTTTCTGAATCCATGTTCATTACCAGTCATTTGAAAAGAATGAAATTTGCAAAGACAATAGATTGTCGAATCTTCAAATAGAAATAGCATACCACGTGTAGGTCATATTTACCACCAATAACAAGGGAACGCTGGTAGCCCTGAAGTGCTAGACTTAAGTGTTAGAATTAGAGTGATGCAGCTTGTATTCCAAAGGGCCCCAAATGGGCTGTATAAGTACATGTACAAGAAAAGGGAAAATAAACAGAAAACCCCCTATACATGTGCTATTTTAACACCCCCCTCAAACTCATGGTGGATCTACAACACTGAGTTTGGAGCGATGTACATCATGCTGCACTCTCGTTTGTGCCTTCGTGAAGAAGTCGGCGAGCTGAAGGCTTGAAGGCATATAATTGAGAGCAACCACTTGTGCCTGCACCTGGGATCGAACGTAGTTGGCATCAACTCCAATGTGCTTGGTGAGCTCGTGTTTCACTGGATCACGAGCAATGCTGATAGCACCAGTACTGTCGGAGGAAACAGTAGTTGGAGTAGAGAGAGGCACACCAAGGTCGGCAAGAAGCCACCGAAGCCACATGACCTCAGCTGTCACGGAGGCCAAAGCACGAAGCTCAGCCTCAGTACTGGAGCGGGAAACAGGAGACTGGCGCTTGGTCTTCCACGAGATCAGAGAAGAACCAAGGAAGACACAGTATGCTGAGACTGACTTGCGCTCCACAGGATCGCTAGCCCAAGTAGCGTCCGAGTACGCCTGAAGCTGAAGCAGACAGGAGCTGGAGAAGAACAAACGACGGTCGGCAGTACCTCGAAGGTAGCGAAGAACCCGAAGGAGGTGACCGTAGTGCACACTGGTGGGAGAAGCCATAAACTGGCTCAGGATGTGCACAGCGTGGGAGACATCCGGGCGAGTGATGCCAAGATAGACAAGACTCCCAACAAGGTGACGGTAGCGAGTAGGGTCCTGAAGGGGAACCCCATCAGTGGGTCGAAGCTGGAGATGAAGCTCCATCGGGGTGTCAGTGGTGCGGTCGTCGCTGAGGCAAGCACGAGCAAGGAGCTCCTGAATGTACTTGCGCTGAGAAAGGTAAAAGCCCTCGGGTGTGGAGTCGACCTCAATCCCCATAAAATATCGAAGTGGCCCCAAATCAGACATCTGAAACTGCTCACTGAGACGGACCTTGACGAAGGCAATGTAGTCAGGGTCATCTCCAGTGATGAGCATGTCATCAACGTACAGGAGAAGAAGAGTGCAACCCTGAGAAGAGGTGTGAACAAAGAGAGCAGGATCATGTGTACTAGGTACAAAGCCAGCAGCAGTGACAACCGAGGCAAAACGCTCAAACCAACCACGAGGGGCCTGCTTCAGGCCATAGAGAGAGCGTCGAAGGCGACACACGTGACCATCAGAACATCAGAGTCTCGGAGGAGGTGCATGTAGACCTTCTCACGTAGCTCACCATGAAGAAATGCATTCTTCACATCGAGTGGGAGATGGTCCATCGACGAATGTAGCAAGCACTACTAGAGCGAGCACAGTGGTCCTGTGAGCAACAGGGGAAAAGGTCTCGCCGTAGTCAAGACCAGGTGTCTGCTGGAAGCCACGAGCAACAAGACGCGCCTTGAAGCGCTCAAGAGAACCGTCGGAGCGAGTCTTGATCTTATAGACCCACTTACAAGTGATCGGACAGACGGTAGAGGGACACGGGACGAGATCCCAAGTGCCAGCCGAGAGCGAGAAGCTCTCGCCATTGCGAATCGCCACTCAGATGAGCAAATGCCGTGTGAAGAGGTAGGCTCAGAGGAAGTGGTGAGAGGAGCAGAAAAACCATAACGATCAGGAGGTAGGATCTTGCTCCGATCACGAAGAGCGTATCGAGGTGAAGACGCAGTGTCTTGAGGAGGAGCAGAGGAAGTGGGAACTCGAGAACGAGAGTAGTGAAACGGAAAGGGTGGTCGAAGTGGTATGGATGGTGGTGAAGACACAACCTGTGAAGGTGGAGGTGGAGAGATGACCTGGGAAGGTGGTGGTGGAGAGGGAACTGGGGAAGGTGGCGGTGGAGAGGCGACTAGGGAAGGTGGTGTAGGAAGAACGGGAGATGGTGGAGAGAAGACCTGTGAAGGTGGTGAAGTGATGATCTGGGAAGGTGGTGGAAGAGAGACAATCTGGGAAGGTGAGGAAGGAAAGGCAAAGCGATCAGGAAGGCTGAGAAAGGAGACTCGGGTGAGGCCGTACCAGGAGAGTCAAAAGAGCGAGACTCGTCAAAGAAGCGGACGCGACTTCGCCGAAAGTGACATCTTAGAGACCGAATCCGACGACCGAAGCGGATCCCAACAACGGGCACCTTTGCGCCGAGTCGAGCTAAGGAAAGCGACCGCGACCGACCGAAAGCAAATCAACTTGGTTCGCTTAAGAGGTCAAGAAGTACATACGCCACACAACCAAAAGTACGAAGGCGAGTGTACTCGGTGATTAGCCATAGAGGCGCCGAGAGAGCGGCACCTCAAGAGAAGTGGATGGTGAATGTTGATGAGGTAAGCAATGTCGACATCGCTTTGACCTGTAATCATGGTGGGACCGAGGAGAGAGCATCATAGCTCGGCGATCTCAAGCAAGTGGCGATGCTTGCGCTCGGCAACACCATTCTCACAGATGGGCACCAAAGACACGAAAGTATCGAGGAAGAGTGCCCTGATCAACAAGGAACTGACGCAGAGCAGTGGAGAGATACTCGCCAGCAAAATCAGCACGAAACACACGAATGGGTGAAGCAAACTGAGTGCGAACCATGGCCGCGAAAGCCTGATAGGCAGCCAACACCTGATCACGAGACTTGAGGAAGTAGATCCAGGTGAAACGAGAGAAATCATCAATAAAAATCACATACCATCGATTACTCCCTTTCGAAACGAAGGGAGCAGGTCCCCATACATCAGAATGAACCAAATCAAAAGGACGAGCCGATACAGAGTCACTAGTAGGGAAAGGCAGCTGTAGCTGTTTGCCAAGCTTACAGCCCTGACAGGGGAGGGAGGTATCACGAGAAACCTTCCCAAGAACACCACGACGTAAAAGAGAACACAATCTCGACTCAGACATGTGACCTAACCGGCGATGCCACTGAGCAAAACTGGCGGAAGTGGTGGTGGCGAAGACAGTGGCATCAGAAGCGCTGATCGACTGGCTGGGGAAGGTGGTGATGGAAGCGGAAGTGGAAGTGGAAGGAAGACGGTTACCGAGAGCCCACAACTGGGAGTCACGGTCCACGGCCAAGACCAACAAGGGTCCTCAGATCGCGAGCCCGGATAAAATGTAAATCAAGCTCAAGAGTGATGCTAAAACCCATATCAGTGAGCTGACCAGCAGAAATCAATTGCATAGTAAGGCAAGGCACATGGGAAACATCTGGAACAAGAAAGAAAGAGGTGTGAAGAGTGCCCTTTCCAGCAACTGATAGAGGTGACCCATTAGCAGTCTTGACAAAGATAGGAGTGACTGGAGACCGTAATGGGTGAAGGTGAGTGGAATCATATGTCATATGAAAGAAAGCCCCGGAGTCAAGGTACCAAGTACCTGAATCAGCTGAGATACCTGAAACAGCTGAGGGAGCCTGGTAAGTCGTGGCAGAGGACGCAGTGGGAGGCTGAGTGTCGAGGCGAAGCTCAAGACGCGCAAAGCGATCGAGAAGAGCTCGAGCCCACACAAGAGCCTCGGGAGAGCAGAGCTGTGGAGTGCTCCCAGAGGTGGAGCCGCCAAAGGTGCCACTCGCGCTTGAGGCGCTTCTGCGACCGCTGAATGGTGTGACTGTCTTATTGCAGATAGTTGTAGAAGGAGCGAGCGCCGAGCCTCCAAATTTATGTAGAGAGCAGTACCCTGCGACCAAGCCGCCTTGGTCGCGGGAGAGTAGCAACAGGCCACTGATGGAAGCAAGAACTGGTCACCGGAACAGTGTTTGAGTCGCCGAGGTGCTCAAAGACGGTCGCAGCGAGCGAGAGGACACCGAAGACGAAGTCTCTCAAGACGAGCTCGAGTCGAGCCTCGCGATGCGGCATGCGGCTGGGCGGGGAAGTGAGATTGAAGCGACTCAAACTCCGGACGAAGGCGACTGAGGAACTGGAAGACTCGCACCGAGCCGGTGATCTCGTGAGACGAACGACGTGGCATGTGATGGATCCGGACGGCTCCAGAGAATCCGGTGACGGTAGACATCACGTAACCGCTCGTGGAAGTCGCCGACGATGAGAGTCTCGCTTCTTTGAAGAGTCTCGGCCAGACGCAAAGAGCGATGTGTATAGCGCTGGTACGCCGGCCGGTATCGGGCCCGCACGTAGTCCCACATTAGACGAAGCGGATGCCGGAGGACCACATCTGTGGCAAGATCCGCGACGCCGCTAACGAGAGCAAAGAATAACAATGAGCCTCGAAGCACGCCGATCCTCCAGCGCGAAAGCAGCGGCCGTGTACGCCTCTGCGGCTCGCCAGAAGCTCCGCCGAGGAACGGTACCGGCCGACCGTCGGCACTGGCCGAGGCGGCAGACGGGACAACAGAAGCGCCGGAAGGTGAGGCACCGTGAGATGGCCCAGAGGCGCTGGGCCGTTCAGGGCACACACGGAGCAGTGTGGACCACTCGCGGAAGTTAGAGCCATCGAACTGGATCGGTGGGAGTGCAACCGGACCAAGCACACGAGAGGGAGCCGCCATGGTGGTGTGCTGGACCGGTGAAAGATCTCCGAAGTTGGTCACAGGAGAAGTGGCTTGAGAACCGAGACGACGTCAGGAGGCGTCGGGCGATGCAGATCTGGGCCGGGGCAGCGTGGAAACAGCGGAGTTGATGGCGTCGGGCCCGGATCTGGGACGGCACAGGACGTCGAGGACGGGACGGCGCGGATCGGGGCCCGCATGGGCGTCTAGGGAGAACGGCGCTGGCGTGGCGCGCTGAAGCGCGGCGGAGGCCCGGCAGCGTCAGCGATGGAGGACGGCGGAAGTGAAGCGCGGAGGCCCGGACGGCGCGGATAGGGGCTCCGGATGAGCGAAGCGGGCGAGGCCGGGCGGCGTGGATCCGCTGCCGAGGTCGTCATGAAAGCAGCCAGCTTGGGCCGAAATGCGGGGACCGAGGTGGGAGAGGAAGAGAGAGAGAGGCCACGGAGGGAGCTCCGGACGACGAGGCCGCCGCGGCAAGCTGCAAGAAGGGGGGGAGGACCCTCTAACCCTAGGCTCTTGATACCATGTTAGAATTAGAGTGATGCAGCTTGTATTCCAAAGGGCCCCAAATGGGCTGTATAAGTACATATACAAGAGAAGGGAAAATAAACAGAAAACCCCCTATACATGTGCTATTTTAACATTAAGAACTTGTCTCGATCATCCTAACAAAAGGTTCAAGCTTAGAAAATGTTCACAATGCAGACTGAGTGGAAAGAACATTGCATGGAATGAATTGCACAGTAATTAGCATGCGTCGCTAAACTGTAATATCATATTGTGGGTCTCTTCTTCGATATTCAGTGCTCAAATTATCTAACACCATAATACAGGAATGAGTGAATCTTATGGGCAATACCATCCCAGCTATAAAAAACACATAATAAACTGGTAAAAATCACCAATAAACTCCATAGATGTGGTACATGCAATGCTACACATACATAGAAATTTTCAAGGTTCAATTCATTGGTACTGTAGGCCTAAAAAATTGAAAAGCGACGCAAGACAAAAGTGCATGATGCCATGCTTGTATGTTTTTTTGGCTAAATTTGTCATAAAAGTTGGCAGAACTGGTATACAAAGTGAAGACTGAAGAGTGGATAAACCATATATGCGCACCTGAATCTTCTGTGCTTCTTCTCTGTCAAGGACAAGTTGTTTCTGTAATTCTTGAATTTTTACTGAGTAATCAGTCTTTTCACCCTGAAAATTTAAGAATTAGTATGTGAGATACCAACAGCAGAAGAGTTGCCATTTCTGGACACCATCAAAAGTTGCAGGGATCTGCTTGCCTTAGATGAACTTTTGAGTCTTTTAATCAGTGTTTCCAACTCCCTAGTCTGCATGACAGAAACTGTATTAAGAAAAATATAGTCTGAAGCCAAATATTGATAGCACTGCCAATACTTGATTGGTTACCTTGTAATTCCTTAACAGCAGAGCTGCCTGCCATTCATTGGATGAAAGTCTTTCCTCATAGCTTTTGAATAAACTATCAGTGTAATGTGCTAGATGGAGGACCAGACACAGACCCTAAAAGACCACGACGAACCAAAGACGATAAACGAGAACCACAAAGATGACCTAAACGATGATGCCATTGAGCAAAAGACGCCGTGGAGGAAGCAGCGCAGACAGAGAGACTGGCAGGAGCAGCGGAAGAAGGACGAAGCCAGTCAAGCTCCCAGAGACGCTGAGAATCACGGCGCCGGGGGCCAGTACCAACCAGGAGACCCGTGCGACGATCCTGAACACAGCATGAGTCAGTATCGAAAATCACACGGCAACCGAGATCAGTAAGCTGGCCGACAGAAATAAGCTGCATGTTTAGGTTAGGAACATGAGAAACAGATGGTACATGAAAAGAAGAGGACAAAAGAGTGCCTCGTCCTGTGACAGGAAGAGAAGTACCATCTGCCGTCTGAATAGTCAATGGTGTGGTTAAGGGATGAAGAGAAGTAAGACAGGTGGAATCAGGTGTCATGTGAAAAGAAGCACCTGAGTCAAGAATCCATGGTGATGTACCTGGTGTCTCAGTAGAAGACTGCGAAGCAGAAGCAGCAGAACCCGAGGGTGAAGAGGCAGCCATGCGACGCAATAGCATAAGAATCTCAGTAGAGGCATCCGGATCAAGGCCGGGAATCTAAGTCTCCTGTGGATCGGTGTGCAGAACCTTTATGTGATCGACGACGAGCAATATCCTTCTTCTTCTCAGAAGCGTAATCGCTCCACATGACCGTCCTTGTCACAATAGGTGCGATGAAGACCAGCCTTCGTCGCTACCCGTAAGACGACGAGACCGGGAGGAAGACGACCGAGAACCCGTAGAAGTCGAAGCGGTGGCGAACAACAAGAACCGACGAAGAAGACAAGAGACCAAAGACCACGAAGACGAACCTCCTCGGAGACGAAGAATGAGAGAGCCTCCAAAGATAGTGACACGAGGGTGACGGGCAAGAAGCTGGGCACGAACTTGCTCAAACTCGATCCGAAGACGTATGACGAAGTCGTAGACACGACGAAGCTCCAGACGAGATCGCTGACGCAGGCAGCAGGCACAAGTCCGAGAGTCGTGATCAGCTCCAGTGTCAAAGAGCCGCATCCAGAGTCCAACTGACGCCATACTCCAGAAAGCTGAGCATAAAACTCATCCATCAGAGAATCACCTGCCAGAGACTTCTCATGACGAAGAGCAGCAAGGTACTGAGAATCACCCGAAGGCTCGTACCGATCCCGAAGATGGGACCACATCAGCTGAGCAGAAGTCAAAGAAACCACTTCTCCAGTAAGATGCACCTCCATGCTGGCAATCAAAATAGCAGAGGCACGAGCATCCTCATCAGACCAGAATTTGTAGGCGGTGTACTGAGACTTGTAAGACTCCATAGCCTCCTTATAATCATCGGAATCCTTCTTATCAGTATCAACACCTATAGACGTCGAAGAAGGCAGCGCCGGAGGATCAGGACGCGGCGGACAAGAAAGCTCGCCCGTAAGAAAATCCCAGAGGCGTTGTCCACGCATGTGAATGCGCATGTGCTGAGCCCAATCCTGATAATTGAGCCCATCAAAAAGCACGGGGCACCGAGGAACAGAAACGGTGTCGGTCGACATTTTCTTTTACCTCTTTTTTTTTTTACACTCAACACCAACCCAAAGTCTCGAACCAGACACACACCGACCCGAACCAGACCCACACACACCGACTCACACACCCACACCCGGCGGTCCTGAAGGGGGACTCAAAGCAGGCGGCGGCGGCGGCGATGGTTGCTGCGATTTAGCGCAAGCGGCGCGACGAAGTGAGCTCGGCGGCGATGGTGGATCCGCGGGAAGGCCGGAAAAGCGACGGCGGCAGATGGCGATGGCGGCAATAGCGGCAGACGAGATCGGCGACGTCGGAAGTGGCGCGGCGAATCCCGCGGAGCCCGAGCGGCGGCCAGAGATCCGGCCGAGATGAGGCCGGAACAGCGACGGCGGCGGCGTTGGTGGTGGATTCCCAAGGCGGCGGCGGCCCGGATCCGGTCAAGGAGAACCGGATCAAGGGCAACGGCCGGCGGAGACAGCAACAGCAACGACACTAGCGTCAGCGACGAACGGCGGCGGCCTCCAGCAACCAAAACTCGGCGGAGAAGATCGAATCAAGGCGGCATCGGCCGAAAAAAGACCAATGACGATCGGATCGGGGCGACGTCGGCCAAAACGAGGCCAACAACAACGATAGATCGGGGCGACAGTGGCTAGGACGAGGCCAACGGCGACCAGATCGAACCGTTGGTGAAGAGCGTGCAAGTGCAACACGCGAGAAGAGGAAAAGGATCGGCGATGGCTAGAGGGGTGAGGGAAACCTAACCCTAACCCGCTCTGATACCATGTTAGGAATAGCACTTGTATTCATCTAGAGGCCAAAGGACCAATATATATACAGAGTACAAGGGCAAAACGGAAAGAAGGCTAGAAAACCCTAATACAACAAAGGACAGGCCAGGCCCAAATACACAGCCCAATACACAAGCCCAATACACATCTAACAGGAAATATGCTCGACACTGTCTGGACATGTACTTTTTTCCTGAGCTCTTGTGAGATTCAGTAAGATCCACAGAATGTCTTAAGTAATCCTCAGTGATAGTTCTTGAGCTGCAAGATAATTATTAAGAACATTCATATTATGAAACACATTGAGTGGAAATAAGTTCTTGATATAAAAGAACATATGCAAATCCTAGAATATAAACAGTTACTTGCTGGATCTTGTTTCCGCCAACCACTTGCCAACTAATCGGTAGACATCTGACATATCTTTCTTGTCAGGATGGTTCTGCAGTATGTATTTCCCAAGATTAATAGCCACGTCATGCTGCCCTTGAGCCCTCAGCAGTTTAGCTTCTTCAAGCTAGAGAATGAAAGAATGCAGGATAATAAGAATATGAACTTATTGATCAGACTACAAATAATTCAGCACAAAAAAGTAAATATATAAAACCAAATTTGAGAAAATAGCAAGATAGATCTTCTAATTTGGTGATAGTTTCGAACTCTTGACTATGAAGGATAGATGCTAATTCAGCTCAAAAGAAATAGTTCTGAAAATTTCCAAAAGCACCATATAACAATAGTAACAACATAAATATATACTGTAAAATTCGTAGCTACAATTTAGTAGAGAACACGGTCCTAAAATTTACTAAGAAACTGTTAATTAGCTGACCAATGCAGGGTTGCAGTGGCAAGAACAACTCTATATCCAAGCAGGAATTCCACGTGATTTTGTAGGAAACAGAGCGGTTCCTCTAGTCACTGGAACTCCTAAGAAAATCATTTGTTCCCAATAAGGCCACAGTATTAAAAAGTTATCAACAGAACCCAAGAAAACACAAGCATGGGAAAGGCTGCACGCAAAACAGGCCATATGATGTTGTACTACTGAAACAGGCGTCCTATGTTTACTGTCTCCAACATAATGTATATTTTAACACCTATCAAAATCATACGACTTGTATATAATATCATGGATCACTTTGATTTTCTAAAATCGTCTTCTAAAAATGAAATAAGAGACTGGATAGATAACTCTCACAAATGCTCTGTGCTTCTAGCAGAGTCAGATTCCTTGAATTGCTCCTGGTCTTTTTAAAAGGATTCTAAATAATTTTATCAAAGCAAACCAGCTATAACTGACTACTTTCCTATCTAAATAATGTCAGAAAAAAGAGAAATATGTATAAGGACTTAGGAGATCTCAAATAATAGTGACATGAAATCAGCAGTTGGATAATAGATAGGTAGCATATGTACCTTTGACAGGAAATAAGTATTTGGCATAACTTGCTGATCTCTGTGACAACAAAGTTCTTTGAGTTCATATCAAGCAGCCGCAGCCAAAGAAAACCTTGATCCCTGAACCCAGAAAAAGAACCAAAATGAACTAAACAGATGAATATGAAACAGTGCTCAGAGTTATAAAAACAGTAGATAACCTTCCGGAGTGAAGCAGCAGATTGAAATAAATGTTCAATGAGATGCTCTTCACAGTCTAAAATCTTAAGAAGGACATGTCTGAATGCTAGAAAAGGTTCAAAAAGATCAAGGTCACGTTTCATTTGACACAGGATGAAGTTCCACTCTTTATTCAGCAACTCCAACTACAACAAAAACAAGTTAATGAAACTGAATGCAAAAAGAACTACATACAAATTGAAACAAAATAATGAGCCAACTATTTGAAATATTATATGTGAATATCAATATATGGCCATGATTTAGGAGAGAAGTTAGTGCAACCTGATTCCTTGTAGGGATAGTAGGCATGGGAGAAATTTCCTTGATTCCAACATAAAATTTTGATGTTTGATTGTGATAAAAACTCCAACGTAGGTCCCACACCATAGTAAGATGATCTAGCATCTAAAGATAATAACAAAAAGAATTAACAATGTACCTGATGCTACCCAGGAACATGTAAATAATCTTTCAAAAAAAACATGTAAATTATCATATGATAAGAAGCCAGTACCTGTAATTTGAGAATGGTAGAATGGATGTATTTTGTGCTCTCCTTGCTAGCACTTGAAAGTGCCAACACAAGATCCTAGGAGTGGATAAAGTAATTATTTAGCCACATTCTCAACAAATCCAAGTGAGGGAAGTGATCCATGGAAAGAAATAAATTTGAAAAGTACCATCTTGGAGTGAGATAGTTTTGCATGGAACTCCTCAGAATCACCATTCTTCAGAGCACGTAAGCAGCTGACTCATGCAGAGGCAAAACAGCAGTATATCAGAAGCAGGCAAAGAAGTTCCAAAGGTCAGATCAAAATGGAGAAATGAAATTAATAAACCTAACTACTTTGGGCTATTCCAATGGAAACAAACACTGTTTGAACGGAAGCCTTGTTTTGGTTTTCCAGTGCAGAAGAAAAACTAATTTTGCAAGTATTTCCACGACCCAGTCAGCTTCTGTGCTCACAGAAGTAGATTGTTTGAACTAAGCAGTTAACTTTTCTTTGTAACGGAAGAATCAACTAAATGAACTACATATGCATGTTTGAAGAACATTTCCATGAAAATAAAATCAAGGATCAAGCTCTCAAATTGGGCAAGTCTGTATCACTCTATAGAAAAATAATTTATACCCAAATCTGGCAAAGGTTTTCTGAAATAGTTTGTGGAGGATAATTCTTAAAACATTTTGAGATCCTCACTGTAGATAAAAATAATTTATACCCAAATCTGGCACAGGTTTTCTAAATAGATTGTGGAGGATGATTCTTAAATATTTTGAGATCCTAAGAAGAAGAAACGGCAATGCATACATGATAAGAATTTGTATTTTCCATAGATAATATGCATCTGATATCTAAATTAATCACAGATCCTTGAGTTTTTCTGGGTTGTCAGTTGCCCATGCCATTGTGGATCCTAAATTTCAATTTTAATGTAGCAGGTCCTTTGAACATACTTAACAATTTTTAACCATGTCATTTGTATATCAGAATAATGCTAAGGATAAGCTTTGCTTTCAGCTACAAACATGTGCATAATGTTGATATGTGAGCAAGAGTAAATAGAAATTATGGACCTGTGCAAATTTTCATTGAAAAGACAGTGACTTTGGGATTTTGTTGAAGGCTCAGAAGAATGTGGAATGAAAAAGGAAATGTCGGGAATTGGCTTTACAAAACCAGACCCTCTGTGTAACTGTACCAGTCCCAAGGATCAATGCTGGTACCACAGGATTACAGAACTGATTCATACACCGTACACTTTATTAAAACAGAAGCAAATAACAGTAATAAGGCGACATGCCTTTTAGTACAGCAATAAAGTTAACTTAGAACAGCGGAAATCGATAAAGTTTGCGTCGGTGGTATCCCATCAAACACCACAGGCACTCTGACCGGGTACGCCGCTAGTAGTCTGGGTCGCCTCCTGCGTCAAACTCCTCATAATCCACAAACTCCTCAGGGTCTTGACCTGTTCGTTGGAATGAACAGCCCGCGTAAAATGCGAGAGTGAGTACGCGAATACTCAACAAGCAAGGTCCTTAACCAATGCAATATGTAGGATTCAAGGATGGTTAAGGTTATTTTGCTTAAATGCCAAATTTTCAAACTTTTAACCTAAAAGTGGAAATGCCATTTTCAAAGTACCATACTAATAATTTAGAAATTCATTTGTTGAGTTTACTTGAACACAATAAGGCCCTCACGGCTTAATCAGAAGGCACTCGCTGCCGGAATACACGAGGCACTCCCTACCCAACCCATTGCCAATTAATTTAAAACAGTGGATCTATCATGCGAAAACTTCCTCGCCCGCTCTTGACCGTGAGCACGGCTATCTAGATAGTTTATAATCTACAGAGTTTGTTCCCTTTACCCATGAGAGTCGTTTCTCTTTTGTTGTCTCCACTTTGTTGTCTCCACGCTTCCTTTGGCGTTAGACCCAAGAGAAAGACACAAAGCTGTTACCCAGGTACGCCTAGACTTTGAATGTGCCCACTAAGATTTCACCCCTGGCCGCCTCTGCACAGACAGCAGCCCCCTCGTGTACCATTTCCATCTACCGACACACTCAAGTCTAGGTTTCCCAATTTATTAAGCTAGGGCTTTACCATAATTATCACCCATGGAGGACTGTTGTGCTCGGATTTGGTAGTCACATGTCGATCCTTAATGCGACAGGGGCAGCGAACCACAAACCATGCATCCACCCCAGTCTACTCACGCCACATTCCTTTTTAGTGTAGTTATTAATTTTTCCGAAAACCACGATTCCATAACCAAAAGAGAACTACACTACCCAAACCTGGCGTAAGCAGACTAAGCATTCTAACGGATTAAACATTTCAACGAATGGCCGTATAAGATAAATATAACTAGGGCAACAAGGAATCAGGAGTACATGACAGTACGAGCTACTTTCATGCAATAGGAATTAGCTACAGTAAACAGGTAGCATATCCATTCATAAACTAGCATGCAATTCGGAGAAATAAATTCTAGAAAACATTGATGCAAAAGATAGTTGTAACATGCTCATTAACTTGCCTTCGTCAAAACCCTGTGAATCGAAAGCGGCGTCGGCGGCTCCCTCGTTAGTGGAAATGTCTACGCAAAGAAATTAACACACAATAAACATATGGGCGAAAAAGAAACAAATTAAAATAAAATAATAAAAATACTACTGTAACAGGAGATCGATACTATAACTTAATAAAATTAGGTTTCACTGAAATTTAGGATATATGTTTTTAAGAGAGGAAATTACGAAGGAGCACTGTTCTTGTACTAAATGATTTGCTACTGTTGTTCTTCACTGGTGTGCAGCCACCAAACCAACCACGCACCTTATCCATCCCCACGTCTTCTTCCTGCACAGCCATGCTCATTCTTCCCCAACCCAACGTGAGGAGAGAGAGAGAGAGAGAGAGAGAGAGAGAGAGAGAGACGGGGAACTGGGCTGCTCCGCCGCTGCTGCATAGGCCAGCGACGATCTCAGCAGCGGTGGGCTTCAGCAACTCCGGCACGAGCTCCAGCGACGGCTTCGGCAAGGATGCTGGCGAGCGGCGGCTCCAGGGAGCGGCGGCACGGCACGGCGCCGAGGATGCAGCGGCAGGCGCCTAGCAAGCTGCAGCGTTGCTCGGCGGCGACTCCGGCACTGGATCCGGCGACCAGACTAGGCACAGCATCAGTGCAGCTTCTCCTCCGACGACGACAGGTAGCAGCAAGAGCACTAGATAAACTACAGGTGAGGTATCCCACGACTTGCAATTGGGATAAACCAATTTGGATTTGGATTTTGAAGTGCATCTGGTACGCAAAACCGATTTGATTTTTGTGAAAACTTCTACTAGGTTGATGGCTTGAATCAGCTTTGAGGAAATGCTAGTATAGAAAATAGAACCAAGGATGAACTGAATCATACCTCTCCTGCTCGGCTTAGGTCGCCGCCCTGGTGACAGCAGGCATTCGGAAGAACAGAAATGGCTTGGGATTAGGCCGGTATTATGGAGATAATGGCCGTGGTTACTGAGTGGTTAGCTAAAAAGGTGGTTTGGGATAAGAGCGAGCAACAGCCAACAGGAAGGACGTGCGCCCTCACCCTGCTTCAGGAGGTTTACTCGATATGATCGAGAGGGAACGGTGCTCGCCCTTGAGCCCGAGAAGATTGCTTCGGCTTAGCTAGGAGAAGAAAAAACTACCAGAGAGTGAAAATAGAACACAATAGGGTTTACCTTAATTATTTTCTTTAACACAGGTATTTAGCAAAAACTTAATAGAATAAAATTGGTAGGATGTTACAGGAAAAATCCCAATTTCCTGCCCTCCAAGCAGCTTCATACTGCAAGATAGATAATAGAACAGATAATAAACTACTAGAAAATTGTAGAAATGTAATTATCTGAAAAATACAATACTAACTTGTATATCAATGAAGTCTGAATCCTGTTGAAGACACACTTTTTGGTTGGTTAAACCTTGGCAATATAAACCAAGCACATGACTACATCCAGTTTTCTGCAAAGATCTCATTAGACCTTTGTGCATTTTCCTATTCAATATATTCTCTTCTCCTTCAGAAGACAGCTGATGGTCCAGTCAGTGCTTTCTCAGTCAAACTGTCAATATTTTTCTTTGCAGTTGATCTCACAAGTAAATCATAATATTCAAGAGCACTACTCCAATCATCCTCATGCTCATATCTGATGATTTGAGAAGTTATCTGTTCAAGATACAGCATTAAAAACAAGCAAGTCTAATATACATAACTTTCAGATTTTCAGATATTAACAAGAAATCTGATGGGTCGAAAGTCAAAACAATAAAACTGGTGCAAAATCTAAACCAATCCATTGCTTGAATAACTTAGCGTTTTAACTCAGCGAGTTGCAACCATTTCTTATTGAAATGAAATGCAGCTCTCCTGCGTTTTCGAGAAAAAAGTTACTAAACAATAATCAACAACAAAAATACAAGCATAAGTTTGTGAATAGCCTCATTGGCCAGTGCAATTCCATAGATGCTGTCTGGCTCATTCATATGAGTAAATGCATCAACCAATAGACGAATATGCGGTGGCAACTGAAAAGAGAGAAATACAAATCGACACAATTGAAGGCATGATGATAGAACTAAACCAGTCATAAAGACCTTAATCAACAATTCAAATGAAAAGAGGACTAACCGACTCTTCCTGGGAAAAATCTGGAGGTCCTAATGCTAGCCTATTGAATTGTTCCTCACACCAAAGTTCAACATACATTATTGTCACAAAGTCACATGAGCAGCGCTGCACCAGCAGTAGAAAGGCACAATCAATAGAGTCAAAGGGTAAAAAGGCACACCTGAGACTCCAGGTCTTTCAATCACTAGAGCTACAAGGTCCAAAAAAAAGTGCATTCCCAAGAAATATTATGCACAGCAAGCATTTCCATGACCAAGATATGTTCAATTGTTCATAGCTGATAGCTGCTCACTTATTTCTGGTTAGACAACACTGGGAGTGATGAGTTACTGAATACTGATAAGAATAGGATTGGGGACAATTGATTACAGGGAAAAGGAAAAAAGCTGAACCCCAAAAAAACAGCATAGAGATTCTGCCAACCCAGATAAGGCTTGAAACGATGAAAAATATGGACTCTAGTTCCAGATATAATTGAATCGGAAAGTGCTAGAAATCAAAACTGTTTAGAGATACAGATAAGGAGTCTTTCCCTTACATGGGAATAACTTGTACCTATATATATTAATATGTACAGGCTTTTGGCCTCTGGATGTATACCACATTTTATTCATAACATGGTATTTCCTTGCGCAACCAAGGCCACACATGTGCTGTCCTGTCTAGAAGTTAGACTGGCATATGCTTCTTAGCTCCTGCATGTCTTCTTCCGCCTTTCTTTATAGGGCGCTTAGTCATTGTATCTGTTGCATCATCCAAGGCTGCTATCATTTGTCCTTTGACATTTAGTTCATCTGTGCTCTGCAAGTCCTCAAATATTTGTCTGTCATCCAGCTCTGTTATCTCCTTTCTTCTAGCATCGCTGCATTTACTGCCTTTCTATTTAAGCTGCTGCACTTTCCTTCTGCGGCTTCATACACACTACGACACATTACCATGACTCGGAATTTGGCTTTTCCTTTTCGTTAGTGTAACCCTTTCAATTGCAATGCTATTGTATACGTCTGGGGGGTGGGGTGGGGGAGGGGGGCATTCCATTTAGTGTACATTGAAACATTCTTTTAAATGCAACAATGTTGCAAACATCTTGCCTTCAGGAAAGTATTAGAGATAAAGTTTTCCCCTTATACACTCTTCCTTGCACCTCTATATAAACCAGTCTTTTGCTCTAGATCAATATACAAGTGCTATTAACAGCTAAGAAAACTATAATTTATTGAACTTGGCATATGACCAAACAAACAAACATAATGAACATTTAAAAGGAACATTTATGACTGCACAAAAGGTGGCAGAATTACATTAGCAGCTCTGGCGGTTACAAGATAATCGACTGAAAGCCAGTACACCTGAAGAGAACATGTTAGAAAGTGGACATCAGCTGCAGAAATTATCCCTAGCTACAAACAATGCACTCAAGCACATAAAAGAAAGATAAGTTCCCTTGTTCCAATAAACCACACAAAAGATTGAGTTCACATATTCCAATAAACCACATGAAAATAGAGGAGTATGGAAGATTAGTGCTCCAGGACATGCAAAAGAAACCTACGACAAGTATCAATCCTTCCACCAAGGCAGAAGATTCTATCTCATGAGATGACATCTAAAAGCCTAACAAATAGCTGCATAAGGGGTTGGATTGACCATTCATAAAATGCCAAATGCACTGATCAATTGTCAACAACTAACAAAACTCTAGTATTCAAAGGAGTGAAATTAAACAGATCATATTAAATTTTCGTGATCACAAGTTATATCAAGAAATGTGACTGCCATGATGCCCCAATCATGTCAGCTATCACACTTTCTGCAGCAAAGTATATCCCAAATCAAGTTCCTGATTTTGTTAAATCAACAATTAAAAAAAGATTAAAACGCAGAGCCACAATGGCCTACCATTCTTCTATGCTAATATAGTTGCATCAAGCAGTCATTAGACATTATTGTGAGTGCTGACAGTAACAGTTAACTCTAAAAAATAAATGGTAAACCACAATTCAGAGGAACATCACAAAATTTCCAAATAAATGTAGCAAGGATTACACAGAATTGGAAACAGAAAAATAGTAGAGTAAGGTACCTTCCATGAAGATGATGGGGTGGTTGTTGGTGATCGACTTTTGGATCTAACTGATCTACCATCCTAAGAATTTCAACGTGTAGTTCAAAAGTACAAATAAACAGAGAAGTATATTAAGTCAACGACATTACCATGACAAAAGAAGTAACTACACAATGTAGACTGTTTGTGACCACATCATTAGACTATCTGCCTCTCAGCTTAGGATAAACTACATATGTTCCTTTTCTGACAGTTTGAAATCACAGCATAATAGGAATAAAAAATAAAAAAAATGCCCAAAATAGTAGGAAAGAAATTTTATGCTGATCTATGCACATTCACATGCACTTCATCGCTAAATCATTTAAGCTGGAAATAAATGGAATGGCACACATATATGTTGCAATCTAGAAAGTTAACTAGCAACTGAACATTTTGCCATATGACCAACATTACATTGTGAGACAGCCAAGAGAATGTTTATAAATTAAACAAGTTTCAAGAGTAACCAACCACGTTACATCTATTATAGAACAAAGCAATCAATAACATTAAGTCTGTCTGATGTATACACTTTCATTTCAAATGTAACTTGGTCTGATAAACCAATGGTAACCACTGCTTGAGAACGAGTGCAACACCAAATGTGATACAATACTCCCTCTGTCCATGTTTATAAGGCATACTTTGACTTGGAAAAGTCAAACTCCTTATAAGTTTTGACCAACAATTAGTCAAATTACATGGATCATTTGGTACAAAAATTTGTTCAATACGTTTGTATTTAAAATTGCTTTTCATACAATGTTATTTTCTGGCTATTTGACAGATAACAAGAGAAATATAATGGTCAAAATCTATCTTGAAAGACTTTATCAAGTCAAAATACATCCTATATAAGTGAACAGGGGTAGTATATTGTAGTGCCACTTGATCCTATATAAGTCTTGATCATTGATTTTGATATACATCACAAAAATGGACCCCAAGAAATATTTTATCGAGATAAACGGGTTCTGTATTTATCGGTTCACAGTGTGTATTCAAATATTTCGAAACCTAATAATTATATAAATGTAAATTCTTTGGTTTTCTACAAATTTTTTATTTTTTCAGGCGTGCCAAAACGTTCTACCCACGAATAGGAAATGACCCAGACCTTGATGAAGGTGAAGGTAGAGGTTTCAATATAAATATATATTGGAAGCATAAGGGGATGAGGGATGTTGACTATATCACTATTTAGGATTACGTTGTTATGCCTATCATAGAGGAGTTTATGCCTAAGTTATCCTCATTTCAGCTGGGTTTGATTCTGGTAAGTCTTGCAATCCTTTTATTTAATACAGTTTTTTTTCTTGCGCGGTTAACCATGCGATGTTATTTTTATTTTTTTTTAGCTTTAAAGTTACCACTATATATTTTATTAATAATCTGTAATGATTTTCTTAAAACTTTATGAAGTTTTTCTCAAAAATGCAATGTTTTATTTATACATAAGTAAAGAGGTAATATCCTCTTTAATAATTTATTATTGTGTTTAGTTTTGTTAAGTCAAAAGTAAATGATTTTAAAGAGGCAAAAAAGAAAATTTTTAAAAATATTTGAGTAAATTCAACAATGCTATAAAATATTATTATAAAATATTTGAATTGATGTATAAAAAATAAAAAAATTTGTCTTAACGAAACAAAACAAAACTAAACAAACTATTAAAAAGGTTTAAATTACAAGTGTTAGTACGATCCTGTTATTATAGCAAAACAATGATAACAAACTCACTAACTATTCGAATGCCTTTTGGCAGCGAAACGCGATTAGTTAGGTCAATGTTTGATGACTCCTACAAGATATGCTCTTTTGCTCTAAAAGGTTAGATTGCTTCTAAATTTAGAATTTTTTTTTATTTTTTACTGTTGTTTTTCTTATATTTCTTTTTTTTGAAATAGATGCTTGGGTTTTACCCTATTTTATTAATTCTTAAGGACGGGTACGATTTGACTGCAACGTCAAATTGTGTGGCATCCTATGAGAATTCTTTTAGAGAAAGAGGTTACCATTACTCGTCAGATGAAGAGAGCTTTGCCCTATAACACTACGTGGGAAGTGATTCTGAAAACACGGAAGAGGTGAAAGCCCTACTAGAAGGCGTTGGAAGATGACATTCCAAATGAGATTCGTTCAAAGAACACACCCTATATACCCCTATATGTAACGCTACACATAGGTCGGTTTGGGGCTAGCTGGTTTGGGGCTACACATAGGTCGGTTTGGGGCGCCGCCGCTGCCACCGCTACTCGATCGGTGGTGGGAGGCGGCTCGACGACTGCCACCCCCACCGCCACCGCTAACCTCGCCCGCCTGCCTCCGTGACTTCTCTCGCCGCCGCCGACATCGCTGGCGGTAAGCAGCTTCGCCGCATGACTCCGCCGCCGACGCCTCGCCGCTAAGTTCGAGGTCATAGCTGCACAGAGTGCTGCGCGGCCGCTTGTTGGGAGGCGTGAAGCGCTGCCGCCGATGTTTTACTGCCAGACGCTGGCGGTGAGCTCCACCTCTTCGTCTCCACCGACCGCCACCCTCCTCGATTACACCGAGGTCGCCGCCACTTCTTCCACCCGCCCCACCCGCTACGACGTTTTCGCCGGATCGGCCGATGCGATGATCGCCAGCCCACCTCCAGGCGGCTGGCGTCCGTAATATCCGCCTCGTCCCGGTCGTCCTCGACCCCGCGTCGCCCTTCTTACTGGCTGGCGGGACCTAGTCCTCTCACCTCCGCCGCCACGCCCTGGACGACCACGCCCTCCTCGACACGCCGGTCGCGGCTCGGACCCTGGCATGGCAGCGCCTCGACAGCGTCGCCCTGTCCTGGATCGTTGGGACCCTCTCCCTCGATCTCTAGGATATCGTCCGGATCCGCGGTGGCACACAAGGCGTCGAACTGGCTGGCGCCGAGGGTCGGATTCTTGGCAACGCCGAGGTTCGCGCTCTCGGCTCGACGCGATTTTCCGCCACTTCAGCAGGGACCTCTCCGTTGGCGAAATCGCGGCGGATGAAGGGCATGGCCGATGCCCTTCACGACCTCTACCGGCGGTGGAGGACCGGATTCGTTCTCAATGTCCTGCGGGTCTCAACGACACCATGACCACTGCGGACATGGATCACCCGGCCGCCCTTCCTCCTTCCCGCAGTTCGGACGACCTTGTCCTGGAGGAGATCACCAAGGCCACACGACCGTTCTCCTCCTCGACAAATTTCGCCACCGCTTCACCGAGCTCCACCGCCCGCCGCCACCTCTCGGCTGGCTCCTCCTGCCGCTTCCTTCTCGGCCTCCCCTGCCGAAGCGGCGGTGGAGGGAGGGCGGCGGACGCGTCGTCGCTGGGGGTGGTGGTGCTTGGTCGCGGAGTACGCCCACACCACCTCCTGCTGCTGGTGCGCTGCAGCCATCCTTCAAGAACCCATGGTCCGGCAAGATCTCGATGTGGGTTGCTCCAGACACCGTGGATCTGCCTCAAGAAGCGGCCGGCGGTTATGGTCATCGGCGCCGCCTCCTCCGTTCCCGACGACTGGCTCCACCTGCTCACCTCGCCCACCTCCGACCGCTCGGCTGCCGGGACCAGTTTCACTGCTCGACCCTCAAAGACTACGGGCCGACACCTCCGTCAAGGCCGATTGATCGCCGACTCAACATTGCACCACACCACGGATCTTTGGTATACTCTCCTCCGTCCGACCTCCCCATCCTTCTTGCCCTTCTTCCATCATGGTCGGCAATGGTTCTTGTCTTCCTGTCACCTCCAGTGGGTAGCGCGGTACCCATGGTCCCTTTCGTCTTCCCAATGTTCTTGTTGCCCCAACTTGGTTCATAATCTTCTTTCCATTCGCCAATTTACAACTGACAATTCTCGTTCTATTGAATTTGACTCTTCCGGTCTTCTTGTGAAGGATTCGCTACCCGGCGCCCACTTCTCCGATGTGATAAGACGGGCCCCTTTACACCCTTCGGCTTCCCATTTCATTGACCGTTTTCCGCCGCCTTCTTCGTTCACGCTTTTGCCGCCACTTCTTCCACTACGTGGCACCGCCGCTTGGTCACCCCGCCGCGACACTTTGGCTCGGCTTAGTCGTAGCCTTGTTGTCCCTTGTACTAGAGCTATCGATGAGCATCTTTGTCACGCGTGCGGTTGGGCCGTCATGTTAGACTTCCGCTTCTTCTTCTTCTTCGCACGCGGATCATATTTTTGATCTTGTTCATCGTGATCTGTGGACCTCTCTGTACTCAAGATTTCGGCTATAAGTACTATCCGGTGGTGGTTGATGATTTCTCTCATTACTCTTGGACTTTTCCTTTGCGCGCCAAGTCTGAGGCGTTCTCCACGCTCTCCCACTTCTTCGCCTTGGTGTCCACTCAGTTCGGCCTCACCATCAAGGCCGTCCAGTGTGACAACGGACGTGAGTTTGATAACAACGCCTCCCGCTCTTTCTTCCTCTCTCGCGGTGTCCAGCTGCGCATGTCTTGTCCCTATACCTCCCCTCAAAACGGCAAGGCTGAGCGCATGATTCGCACCACTAACGATGTCATGCGCACCCTTCTGCTCAGAGCCTCTTCCCGCCGCTTCAGGAGAGTCTCCACACCACCACCTACTTGCTCAACCGCCACCTCCATCGCTGCCCCAGCTCCCACTCTACACCACGCCTTTTCGGTACTCTCCTCGCCACGATCACCTCCGAGTCTTGGTGCGCGTGTTACCCTAACACCTCCGCCATCGCTTCCCCACAAGCCGGGCGCCTGCTCGACTCGTTGTGTGTTTCTGTTACTCCCTGCACTACAAGGGTACCACTGCTCGACCTCACTTCGCCGGATCCTTATCTCCCGACACGTTGTGTTTGACGAGTCGATTTCTTCTCCACCACCTCCACCCCGCCCGACCTCGAGTTGGAGTCCTTGTTTCCGATCGACCCAGAGTTCACCCACCCTTGTCCGAGTGTCCTGCAGTCCTCCGCGGCCAGATTTCACGACTTGTTGGTGCCGCTTCAATGGTCTCTCGCTGCCACGCTGCCATGGAGTTCCTCTCGCCACGCACGCTGCCCCGACGCTTCACGCGCCACGCTGCTGCACCGCCGCTCTCGCATTATGCCACGCTATGCCCCGGCTGGCTGCTGCTCGCAAGATCCTCAAGGCTTACGCGAACCTGCGCGTCTACCGGTAGCCGTCCGCCTTCCAGACCGCTGCTCTCGACGCCTCCAAGACGCTTACGCCAAATTTGCGCTGTTGCGTCTACCACCGCCGTCCGGCACACCTCTCATCGACACATTGGCTGGCGCGCCCTTACGCCGGCCGCGCGTGTGGTGCCCTCGGATTCGCTCGCGACGAGCCGTCGGTGTACCACCCGCCCGTCGTCGCCGCCTCGGTCATATTCACCCCATGGTGACGAGGTCGGCGGCGGTGTTCTTCGCCCAAGATCTCTGCTGCCGCCGCCGAGTCAGCCGATCTCTCCGGCACCCTCTTCCGTCTGCGGACGCTGGCGGATCCTCACCGGCGCCGCTGGATGGAAGAGAGTACGCGCCTCCTTGCCAACCAGACGTGGGACTCGGTGCGCGTCCGTCTCGTCGCAATGTGGTCACCGGCAAGTGGATCTCGACACACTGCTGGCGTGATGGTACCTCGAGCGTTATAAGGCTCATTTGGTTCTCCGAGGTTTCACCCAATACCTTCCGGCGTGGACTATGATGAGACTTTCATCCCAGTGGTGAAGCTCACATAGCAATCGCACAGCTTCATCGGCTCTCTCCCGCTCTCCCCGACCGGGCACCACTCGATGCGAAGAATGCGTTTTTCCATGGCACGCCGACCGAGATCTCATCAGAGCCACCGGCAGGTTCGTGGATCCTTCGCCTGCGATGGTCTATCGACTCAACAAGTCCTCTATGGCTTGAAGCAGCTCCTCGGGCTTGGTACTCTCGCTTTGCTACCTACCGTGACTCGGGTTTCACCGAGGCCAAGTCGGACACCTCTCGTTCGCTCATCACGTGATGAGATCGATATCTGCTACTCTATGTTGATGACATTGTTCTCACCGCCTCCAACAAGACTTGCTTCAACAAGATCATCACCTCTCTGCAGCAGAGTTTGCTATGAAGGACCTTGGTGTGCTCCATCACTTGGTGTCTTTGTTGAGCCCCGCCCTTCCGGCTTCTCCTCCACCGTGGCAAGACACTATCGATATCCCGAGCGGGCGGGGTTCATCGACTACAACCCCTGTTCCACCCTCGTTGATACCTGTGCCAAGCCGTCCGAGGATGCCGCCCCGCTTGCCGATCCCATCGCCATCGGAGTTTTTGGGCGACCGCGAGATCTTACCTTCACCAGCCGACATCACCTGGCGCGGTTCAAGAGTTCCGCCTTCATATGCACGATCCCCGGAGCCCCATCTCACCGCTTCTCAGCGGATCCTTCGCTACCTCCGCGGGCACGATTGACCACGGCCGCTTTCCACCGTCCCCTTCGCCGAGCTCGCTGCTCTACACCGACGCCGACCGGGCTAGCTAATTGTCAGGACACTCGCCGCTTCCACTTCGGCCACGCCGCCTTCCTGGCGGCAACCTCGTCTCTGGTCGCCCAAGCGGCACCGGTTGTCTCCCGCCCAAAGGCCGATACGGAGTAACGGGCCGTCGTTAAACGTGTGGTGAGGCTTCAGCTCGCCACTCTTGGCCGAAGCTTCACAAAACCGCCGCCAAGAAGCACTCTCGTCTACTACGACAACGTCGTACGGTGTATCTCCACCAACCCGGTTCAAGACCAATGACTAAGCATGTGGAGATCGACTTGCACTTCGTTCATGATCGGTCGCCATCGGCGATGTTCGGTTCTCCACGCCCGACCACCTCCCGCTTGCCGATATCTTCACTAAGGGTCTACCTCCTCGACCTTCTCCAAGTTTCGCTCCGGCCTCAACATCACCGTGGCTATGAGATGCGGGAGGTGTTGCCCTGTGGTGTTTTTTTCTTGTCGATCTCGAACTCCATCACGGAAGTTCAGATCATGTGGTGTTGAGTATGTGTATTTAGGCCCATGTAGCAGGCCCGTGAGGCCCATGTACTCTATCCTACTTGTACCACCCTTCTAGGGTTTGCAATGCGATGATTCCCTGTTTAACAAATACATTGAATGAGGTGCGATCACAAGAAACTTGTATGGTTAGAAGCCACATTTAATGAGATGTAAAAACTATGGAAGTTTACTGCATTTCCTAAGATAAAAAATATTATAATTAGAATCAACCCACATAGTAGAGTACACATTTTAAATGTTCAAACAAAAAAGAAAAAGTATAATATCTGATGTGCATTTCAATAGAACATGAGATTTAAATGCAGACTACCATTAAACAAAATTTCACAACCATGCAAGCAAACATAAAATAGAGTCAAAGGTAACCACTTTATTAGCACTAAATGTCATGAACAATTTGACACAAATAATATCAAACATCTTATTTATTTTGAGAACTAGGAAGCATAACACAGACACAAGGATGCAAAATTACATTTCATAGTAAACATATATTCCTAACCATCAAGAGATCAAAACATGAGAAAAATCACAGTGCAATATATATATGAAAAACTTCTGTACAACAGAGAGATGAAACATACACTTTATGCTTAAAACATCATTCCATATGCTGCCATGTATTTAAAACATGAGAAAACTTGAACTACAAACAATATGAGCAGTATCAAAAGTTTATTGTATGAAATGAGCACTCAAAGAATATCACACGAAGTAGAAAGAAAACAAGCAGGCTATGGACTTATATCAAGTAGAAAGAAGTTGGATATCAAGTTTTTTCTTTTGAAGCATCTATTATTATACACTGTACAAGGATAACAAAAAGCTTCAAATTGATAGGCCCGTTCAAAAAAAGTTGAAAAATATATATATTAAGACTAGTAAAGGCATTGGATCAGAAGATAGTTCATTTGAAGTTTAACCAGTGAAAGCTATAAAATATCTACTGCACTAGAGCATCTGAACAAAATACGAGATAATTTGGATGAGAAGTTGGAACTACTCGGAAATAAAATTTTCACCATGACTCCTAAATGTAAACATTAATATTGCTGACCCTCCATTAATGAATTCTGCAGAATGCATCAAATGTAACAAGTAACAAAGTTATGTACATATAAAAAAGGTCATCTTTAATATATTGGCCCAAAATAAAATGAAACTGATAAAGCTAAATCGGATTAACTTGCATACATACTGATGAAACAATACAAACATAACGTAAGTCCATGCATACAATACACGAAATTAATCTCTGCGAAGACTGAGATAACATTCACAATAGTGCAGTCATTATACACCTCTTTGATGTCAAATGATAGCCAAACTAACATTAGGAAATCCCTGTTTGGATTATGGCCGATGGAAATAGAACACGCATCCTAAAATGACTACTAATATAAAAATGAGATCAAGAAATAACAGATTCAATTTAATACAACCATGCCCAAGAACAAGGAACGATAAATAACATATTCAACCTATACAACCATGCAGGAATTTTCATGCACATAGAAACTTATTAAATCTCAATCATACTGAAATTTCACTTCACATATAGAATACGTACATATTCATCGAGAATGTGTCTTGCACCAATTGCAATGTTATTCAGCATACAGAATCCGCCTAGAACATCCCTAGCAGCATGATGCCCAGGGGGTCTCACAAGTGCAAATGAGTATTTGTATGTGCCCTTAGCAATCAATTCACATGCCTACATTGGAAGCATATATCAGTGATGCACTTAATCTAATTTTATTTACGAAAGCATAAGAAAGAGAAAGAGTTACTTTTACTGTTCCACCAGCGGCTAACAAGGCTTCTTTGCTGGAACCTTCGCTGTAATATATATCTCCATTGTACTCTTGGGCCTTTTCCTCTCTTTCAGTCTCACTTTTTGTTGAGATGGTTCTAATATGTTTCACATGATCAGGACAATGGACAGCCAATAGGTTTGCCATACAGACTTCATCGCAGTTGAAAAGATCGCACCTGTATTAATGAACAGAACACACAGAAGAACAAAACAAAACAAAACAGTGAGATACAGCACCTGTATTAATGAACACACCTGTATTAATGAACACGCTAAGAGAAGAACAGTACCTTTCCCATAACTTTTTCTTCATCAAGTTTTGAACAATGCTTGTTAACCTTCCTGGTTGTTCATTATACTCTGGACCTGGTGGTATGTGCAAGAGCATTGCTTCATCATATATTAGGGCAAGGCAGCTACTTGCACTTCCAAAGTTCTTTGCAGGAAGTGGTTGTCCATGAAGATGAGAAAGGAAGGCTATTGAATGCTCTTTCTGAATTGATTTCATAGTTGCACCAAAATGTTCAATGTCCTGAAGTTTTATCTGATTGGAGGAGTTCTTTTTCATAGTTTTTACCAAATCATCTGTTACTTTATCAACTTCCTTGGCCCACAGCTCATCAAAATAGGAGAAACTTTCTTCAATATGCTGGTTAATATGCTACACATTGTTCAGAAAAAAAGAAGATATCAAGGCAATCAGCAAGCCACTTTTCACAAATAGTAAAGATTAAAATATATAATAACTCAATTCAACAGTTGTCAACAAGAACATGAGTCTGGCTGCTGTTTCACATATCATTTGCTATGATCTCTACTATTATAAAGTCTCTTGTGGTGGTGGTGGTGGTGATTTCACCAACTAGCATTCTCGGCCGTTTGATCTACTCATACTCGCATCGGACGGTCCAACTTTAACACCCCACCCTCCGCGGCCCCACGCTCCCAACCCTAATCCCCTCGTTCCCCCACGGCCGCCGACGCCTCCTCCTCGCGTCGCCCCGCCTCACCTCCATCTCTCCTGCGCCTCCTCCCCGCCAAAGCCTTGACCCGTACCTCCTACACCGCCGCCAGATCCCTCCCCTCGCTTCGCCCAAGATCTCACCTCCACCTCTTCCCTGCACCTCCCTCCCCCGCCAACGCCTCGACCCTATAGCTCTTCCATTCTAGGGTTTCGTTGCCTCATCTCAACCTGCCCTCGATCCGTGGTGAAGCTACATCGCAAGGATGGTAAGCCGCTCTCGACTCGACGCCGCTACCCCTCGCCGCGCGGAGCAGCACTACGACGACCTCAAGGACAACCTCGGCAATGTCAACGCCGGCACCAGCGTGGCTGGAACCGTGACCGCTCCCGACGCCCAGGCGCTTGTGCGATGACGGCGTCGGGTCGTAAATCGGCAATGCCTGGGCTGCTGCCCAAGAAGAGCGCTGGGCGGCGTGTCGGGGATGGTTGGATGATGAGGCGAGGAGGAAGCGACCGCCTGCAAAGCGCATCGCTCCGCCTCATTGAAACAACGACCTCACCCCTTATGATTTTCCATCATTACTTCATATGTGATTCTTTGAAAGATGCATCGTTATTTGAAATTTGCTGCCTTGTAAAAAGACAGAAGTACATCTGGCTCAATTTGGTGGGCTTATTCATAATTTTTTAGAAGTGCATGGTTGTACTATTTTTCTCCTATGAAAATGAGCTAGGCTTTTTCCGTGACACTAAATAATATACTAGCACCAATTAAGATATTTATTGTTGCTTTCTATATTTTTAGGCGTGCTCACATACCGACCTTGTCTAGGAAGAACTTTGGCGTAATGATCTTCTTCTTGGTTTGCCCGTGCATCGCTGCTCGACTTGAGGATGCCTTGAGGATGCCCTCGGTGAAGAGGGGCTCGTGTGTGGCCTTGAGGTAGGAGCTCTTGCCGATGTTCATTGACACGCATGCTTACTTATGATTTGCAGAACTGGAGTTTGCAGGAAAGGTGTTGCTTCATAGGATTGAGATACGTATTGCCTTAAATTCGTGCCATTGAATTCCTAGCAAAAGAATTGGAGAAGAGATTGTTAGGGGAAGATTGTTTGTTTGTTTCGAAGAGATTTTATATTCTAAAGATTTCTATATTAGGTGTTCTAGGTTCTATGTAGTTTCTTTTTATGTGCATCAATTAGATTATAACATTAACATTTGTTTTGTTATTTTGCTCTTTTAATTGGAGTCTGCCATTTCCTATCTTAGAGAGGAAAGCATGTGGGTTCTACTATTGTGCATTATATATGATTCTTAGGTCTCCTTACTTTCAACTTATCCTTTTAACTTATCTACTCATCTTATCTTTTACTTGCAGGCAAATAAGTAATAAGTAAATAAGATAAGGCGAAGAGTGCCTTATTACTGTTAGTTTAAGCTTAGAATCATATTAAACGTTCTGCTGATTCAAAAAATTATATGACCTGGTGAGGTAAGCCTCTTGGCCTAAACAATAATAAGTAGACCCGATGGTCTTTTTATTGATCTCATGCGCTTAAGTGTTATATGATTCAACAACTACTTTTTGGATGCTAGATGTTCTCATATATATTCTGCTTTCACGACGAGTCCTTCTTAACAAAACACATCCCATAATCTCTTGGAAGTGGTATGGATTGGTCCATAATACAAAAAAGTTAGGTAGCCTTGTTCAAAATTTATGGGGATGTGCATTATCATTTCATTTTGTTTGATCTTATTTAGTTTTGATAAAATGGTATAATCCTGCTTATAAGTTCCCTATTTTTCATGTTGCCATGCTAACTGTACTGGAATCCATTGGTGTTGGCAGGGAACTAATTTCAGGGCGTAAAAAGATAGGAAGTTCCTGACTTAATCAAACATTAGGCCTAATCCACTAATTTGCTCCTAAGAACCCTGAATCCATTCTGTATGAATAGCATATCAGTTAGTGTGTGCTATCGATTTGTTCTGATCCAATTTAGTTACTAATTTTTATTCTCAGGTCAATAAAACAAGGAGGTTATGTCATGGATATTTTTCAATGGCCTTTGCTACAAAATTCTCGTGAATCAAAGAACTGGGAATATAAGGTAAATCTGGCTTTCTACAAGTTCTTCTAAAGTTATAAGCAAAACATTTTTTTATTGCTTAGAATAGCAGTTGTTTTATTGTGGCTTATAGGGTCTATACTTTGTAATCAGCTTATTGTTTTTCAGTGAACAAGTTTTCTCTACTCGAGTACATTTTATTGGGATTCTGTTTTAATTTCCTATCCGAAAACAATAAACTGGAGGATGGAAAAAGGATAGCAATAATGTTGGAATTTTCTCTGAACATATGGCACCTTTTATCACATGGATCTATTTAACTTTTTGTTAAAAGTTTGTATGTTTGACTACCAATCAACCATTTTAATATTTGCATAGATGTCTTACCAGGATTGACCACCGGTCATAAAAATATTTTGTACCACACATTTGTTTTAAACCTCATGTTTTGTGCTCATAACACACTAATTATTCTAACTTGTCACATGACAAACATTGCTGGAAGGTAACTTGGTTATGCTACGTGACTCAAAACTTCTTTTAGGCCTTGATGGTTTTTTAGCAAGCTCGATGATGAGCATGTTTTTTATCAGTGCCCTATTGCTTTGTTACTCTGGGAGTAACCGAGAGATTTGCTATATGATGCCTCCTTGCCAATGTGGGGGCCATTCCATATATGGCTACTGAACAATTTGGGTGTTCTCTTAGATAATATCATATTGATCCAAAACTGTTAAGGAAAAGGAGATTTGGGTTGCATGGAGAGCTAACTCAAACTGTTAAATTCCTCCTGAACTGACTTCCTTTTTCCTTCAGGGGCTGGAAAAAGAACTACTGAGATGCGCTTCCATTGGACCTAGGATTGGGCTACTGTCGTGAGCACTACAGAGCCGCTGATTATAAATCAATGTACTCGTACTACTACTGATTAATAAATAGCACTGGATTTTATTCTTAAAAAATGTTCAACGCTTGAATGCATGTGTTTCGTGTACAAATACCTCCACTAATCATAATATCTCTTTAAAAATTTGAATATTTGAAGGAAAAATCTTTTCTGCTCTTTTGTATATCCGTAGCAACACACGGATACAACTATTATTGTTTATATTTGTAAACTTGAAAGGCAGAGGAACAACCATCACAACCGATGTTTCAGATGTGTGACTTCATTGTGTCTTATTGCTGCAGAATGACATCAAAATATGCACCATCAGGATTCAGTGGAAGGTGCGCTCGTGTGGTCCAACGCCAGCAATGCGAAGGAATCATCCCTTCCCCTGCCCCCTCCCGTTAGCACTTAGCGCAGTGATCCTGATGTCTATTAGCCGCTTGGATCATCGACAATGTATGCCAGATTATATGCTTCTGTACTAAAATTAAATGTTGTGTTCAGATCTTCATTAGAAGGTCTAGCTTGCTTTCCAAAATTCGAAGAATATGTTTAGATATTCAGTAGAAGGTCTAAATTGCTTTCAAAAATTCGAAGAATATGTTTACTAATGACATATGGATGTAGTCGAGCTGCCATACTACTATGTTTTAGTACTAGATATTCTCCGAGTAATTAGTATTTACTTCGTTTATTTTGTTTGACCCCTTTTACTTTTCGACGTGCTTTTAACCTTTCGTTTTATTAAAAAAACTATGTAAATATAAAAGCCAAATGGTTAAAGGCGTGTTTAAAAATTTAAGGCATCAAACAAAAAAAATGGAGTACTAAAATTCTTATGGTACAAGTCATTTATTGGTCTGTTTTAGCTTGGAACAACGCAATCTTAGCATATTAGTCCTTTTTGTTGTTGTGATGAACAAAACGATATAGGTACATAACACGTGTGTCTCTGATAGTTTTTTTAAATTGATTTATAGTAAATTGATCGATTTATATATTCCTCTTTTTCCTTTAGTTCCGTTGCAAGGCACGGGCAATGTACTAGTAAGTTAATGAAGCAAGCACAAGAATGGCATCCTAAGCTATGATAGTACTGCTCCCCCAAAAACACCTTTTCCACAAGACTCGAGAATCCATACGGCGACTGCCGTACGACCCTAGGGTTCTTGAGGGAGGCAGATGCTATAAGTGCTAGCAATGACTCCAATGCTGATTTCATATCTAGTTCTGGGGATGCTGGAAGGACAAAATCACGAACTCACAAAGAATGTGCACCCTATGTGAAGGGAAGAAGGTGGTCTGCCAAGTGAATTGGAGGTGGAAAGGGAGGAAGGTGAAAAAGAAGTTACCTCACCACTTAAAATTGCAGTAGAATGGAGCATGATTGGAGAGGGAAGCAAGAGGAAGGCTGGACTTTGAGGGGTCTACAGAGCAAAGAGATGGAGGCAAGGTGACGAGAGGAGGGAGGTCTAGGAGGGAAAGAAGAGAGGCTTCAGAAGAAAGGAGAAATGAGAAGAAAATTCAACAGGAAGAAGCAAAACAGTATGCAACTACACTTCAGGGAGAAGGAGAGGGAAGTGGAAACAAAGTGTGTTTACAATCCCAGCCACCAAATGAGGGAAAGAAGAGGAATCTGGAAATTTTATGCTAAGGAGAGAGGACAAGTGTGGATCACGAACATGGAGGAGATGAAGGAAATGGCATCACATGGGACCTCTGGTATGGAAGCAATTTTGAAGCACATAGAGTTGAGTGCCTCTAACAACATGAACAAAGACTTGAGAAGGAAGTGTCTTTGGAAGAAGTGAGAGCGTCTTTATTCAGCATGAAACCCCAAAAAGCCCTAGGCCCAGATGGGCTGCCAGCTTTGTTCTTTCAAAGAAACCGGGTCATTATGAAGGAGGAAACTTTGGAGGCTGTGAGGAAATTCCTAAAGGGGGAAGAGATGACGAGTTAAATGACACAATAATAGTTCCGATCCCTAAAAAGAACAAATCAGAGTCTCTGGTTGATTTCAGACTGATAAGCCTGCAATGTGTTGTACAAAGTTTGTTCAAAAGTTTTGGCGAACCGGCTACAAGTGATTCTCCCAGAAGTGGTTTCCAAAGAACAAAGTGCATTCGTTATTGGAAGATTGATCTCCGACAATGTCTTGATTGCTTTTGAGTGTTTGCATGTGATGAAACTGAGGAGAACAGGAAAGTGCCCTTATCCGCAATTAAATTAGATATGTAGAAGGCATATGACCATGTAGAATGGACCTATTTGGAGGCAGTGATGGAGAAAATGGGGTTTGGGAAGAGCTGGAGAACAATGATTATGAGATGTCTAACAACAACGAAGTGCAAAATCAAGATGAATGCGGAAATTTCAGATTCGGGTTCAAACCAACGAGAGGGATTAGGCTAAAGGATCCAATCTCCTTTACCTCTTCGTCCTGTGTGCTGAGGGGTTTTCAGGACTTCTAAATGGAATGGATAGAGAAGGACGGTTGGAAGGCTTCAAATTTGGGCAGTGCACAGTGAACCATTTATATGACCCGATCATTTTCGCTGGGGGTGACGAGCGGGGAATGGAGGCTATTAAAGATGTGTTAAAAACTTATGAAGAAGGTTCAGGCCAAAAAAAATAATACAAGGAAGTCCAACATCTTCTTTAGTCCTAAATGTGATCAGCAAGTAAAGGACAGAATCAAGGGGAAGTTGGATATCATGGAAGAAGCTGGTAATGCAACCTAGCTGGGTCTGCCTTCAATTTTGGGCCATAGAAAGAGGGAGGTGTTTAAACCGATCATTGAAAAGTTGGAAAAAAGGCTGAATGGGTGGATCAAAAAGAACTTATCACGCGCAGGAAAGGAGGTCCAAATAAAAGCAGGGGCTCAAACATTACCAACTTATGCTATGAGCGTGTTTGCGCCACCAATCAGGCTTTGTCGTAAGATGGAGCAAAAGATTGCTCAATTTTGGTGGGGTTCAGAAGGGGGAGACAAAAGATTGTTTGGAGCTCATGGGAGAGCATAAATAAAGCCAAAATCTGTGGAGGTCTGGGTTCAGAGATTTGTCCCTGTTTAATTTAGCCATGCTAGGTAAACAAGCTTGGCGACTTCTTATCAACCCTGGTTCGCTTTGTGCCCAAATTTTAAAAGAAAAGTACTATCCAAAAGGAGAGTTTCTAGAAGCTTCTATCCCTGCTGACGCATCTCATACCTGGAAGAGCATTTGTAAAGGCAGGGAGGTTTTAATGAAGGGCTTAATGTGGCATGTCGCAAATGGGAGGAGAATTAACATTTGAGAGGATAATTGGATCCCACAAGAACATAAGAAGACCTTTGGGCTGCCCAATTGTGTCGAAAGCAGTGTATGTGAATGACCTATTACTATCTAATGGGGGGAAATTGAGATGAAAGCAAAGTTAGAGCTAATTTGTATCACTGTGACGTAGAAGAAGTCTTAAGATTCAGAGTCAAAGAACAAGAGACTGGAGACACATTGAACAGCTTACAAACCATATGCTCAAAGAAGAAAGCGAAAGGAGTCTGCCAAGAGAAATGCGGGAGGCAGTTCAGAAGCTAGGGGGAATTTGGCCTGGAAACCTTTGTGGAAATCTAAAATCCTGGCTAGACTGGAACTCTTGCTTTGGGGAATAGGCCGAAGGAACTTGCTGCTGGGAGGCAACCTAAAAATCCGTGATATAGTTAAAAATCCGAAGTGCATACGTTGTGGTAGCAAGGAGGAGGAAAAGTATACTTGGCTGCTGAATGTAATCCCTTAACTGGATTCTCCTTCTTTAACAGCCTTAGCTGCTGGCCTGTCTGAGATATGGAGAATGCGAAATGAAGCTCTATTCAGTAAATTGGAGGGAGATCCTCACAGAACGGCTGCTCGGGTAAGACACTTAGTGAAGGATTGGTGAACAGGAGTTAACCCACCCAACCTGTTTATAAATCTATTAACTGGGTTAATCTGGGTTATCATATGAACCGTGGACCCGCCCAACTATCGAAGCTATTGAATTGTACCACACCGACGAGCTAACGCTTGCAGCCATGATCCGCTTGCCATGGCCTATGTGCACGCTGGCCTCCTGGAAGACGATTGGCTAGCTCCCTGTGATGCGCATGTCCGAGGCGCTGACATCTTGTGCGGCGTCCTATTCGTCTTACTTCAATTGTGCCCCTGTACGACGTCGCTGCATGAATGAATCATTTAAGCAGTTGGTAACCCGGTCAAACTACCCAACCCAGTCTACCCGCCTGCCATGAAAATAGCCTTATGAAAACAAACCGCCCAAACCCAGCTTCACTAGAGATTCGGAGAAGCAAAAAGATTGCAGACCCGGAGGAGGCAGAAGCGGGGGCTGTCAAGTTGGGGAAACGTCACCTCAAGCTCGGTCGCAGCACTGCTGGAGGCGGCGTTGAACTTGGTCGGGTCAACACCCTGCGCCTGCGGAGGCTGATGGTGAGGTGGCGCGGAGCTTGAGGGTTTCGTCGGCGAGGACGACAACGCGACTCCGCCCGGCATGAGCTCTGGGGCAGACGCTGCGCCGTGCAGCAGATGGGACGTCTGACTGCTTCTACTCCGGGGGCGGGGGGCACCGTGAGAACTGTGCGGCAGCTCGCGCACGTGACCTGATCAAGCTCGGGCTCGGCGGCCAAGCGTAGACGCTGCCGCAACCCGCACTCGGGGCACACGCTGCCGGTCGTGCCGGGGGGGACGGCGAGGACGCCGCCGCAGTCCGCGCTCCTGCAGCGCATCTGGACGGGCGCCGCGGCCGGGGACGGGGAGGGGGAGGGTCCGCCGATCATCACCTGCCGGGAACGGGGACGGGGAGGGGGAGGGGGAGGGGAAGGCCGCGCCGCGCGCCTGGACGCAGATGATCTGCCGGCCATCGGCGGGGGTTTGGGGTCGGTTTGGGGCGGAGGGTTTGGGGTCGTTGGTTTCGAGGGTTTGAGGCTATGGTTTGGGGATCGGCTTCGCGGGGAAGAAGGGTAGGGGTCGCGAGTCGGATTCGGAATTTCGGATCGGGGAAGAATTTGCGTTCGCCTCCAATGCTGGGTCAAGTTCAGGAAAATTGGTTGAATAATATACATTTAATTTGAAATTGAAAAAGTATGTCATATTTTATAAAAATTGGTGAAATAAGCATGTTTCCGCCATGCGACACGTCGGAACCGACGCTTCCGCCAGCCCAGGTCGCTTCCGCCACCTCAGGCGGAGGAAGCGGGCTTCCGCCACGCCCGATGGCGGAAGCCGCGCCCGATGGCGGAAGCCTCTGGTCGCCACGTGTCGCGCGCCGCGCCCGCTCGCGTGCGTCGGCTTGCCTCGGCCGACCGTGG
Source organism: Raddia guianensis (assembly GCA_036346415.1). Taxonomy (NCBI): domain Eukaryota; kingdom Viridiplantae; phylum Streptophyta; class Magnoliopsida; order Poales; family Poaceae; genus Raddia; species Raddia guianensis. The sequence goes on along the minus strand of CM070542.1, from coordinate 23,634,256 downwards.
GATTCCCCCTACGCATTGGAATGCGTGCCTACGCATTAGAATGCGCGCCGAAATAAATGGAGAGCGGTGACGCCGTAAACGCAGCGAATCTTTTGCGGTGAGTGGTCATTTCATGTCCGCCGCGACGTTTTAAGCCCGCATGTAATGACTAAGTAGTTAATTAGTGACTAATAAATTGCATGCTTATGATAATTTAATCCCGCATCGTTCGGCTATATAAGGACGAGTGGTGCTCAGTCCTACGCAAATCATTTCTCTGCTTGCACGGTGCTCGACTTTGTCGCTCGTTGCTCGACTTCCTGCCGCTCGGTGCTAAGCTTCTTTGCTCGTGCTCATCTTATCGCTTCGATTGCTTTCGACTTTTGTTGCTAAAGACTACATACGTTTGTCTTTGGTAGCGTTTTCTCATTGTCTTCATCAAGATGATCTTTTTTTTACTTTGTACCAGTCCGAAGGTAATATAATATATAGATGAAGACATAGTTTGAAAATTTTCATTCATTATTTTATGTGTTTGAATGCGCAGGTGTTGGTAGCTCGTGAGCAGACAGTTTATTCGACATATTATTACTAGGTATGCATTTTAATAAACTCTCGTTCATGGACTTGTATCATACAGTAGAATCAAACTTAGATTAATGTAGATTTTATACGCATGAAATGTAGCATTATGTCGTAGATGTTATGATTACAGTACTGACTAATTTATAACGGTGGTAAGAAAACATTAACGCAGACCGTACATGTAACATTTAAATAAATATAATAATTTGACAACATTTATGTGTTCATAGTTATTAATCTACATAAAACCTACACGTTGAAACGCATGAAATGAAGAGTAAAAACATAAACAACACAGTACGTGGACAAGGGTAGTGAGCATAAAATCTCATCGAGGCCTTAGTTACCACGGAGATGACAAGAATGCGGTGGATTGAGTGCGACCCTTCTTTTTATAGCCGAAATCATTGATTAATTTTTTTCGTGCATGTTTAGTTGGTGTAATAAATGACATGTTAACAAAAAAATTTAATCAATGACTTCGGCTATAAAAAAAAAGGGTCGCACTCAATCCACTGCACTGCATTATGACTACCTTAGGTGCTCACTACGGTTCTCGCTGCCTCTGGTGCTGACTACGATTATCGCTGCCTCTGGTTAGTTAATTAGTTTATTATGTTGCATGCAAGCATGTAAGACAATAAATGTCCAAAGACAATGTTGAGAATTTTAGACGCTAGCTAAATTAAATGGTAAATGACCAGACAAGTAGAATTTCTATGGAATAATGACTAACTACATACTAATTTCGAGTAGAGATAAGACAGTGTTAAGGCGAAAGGTTCGCATGCGATATCAAATGGTAACATAAATATTTGTTACGTTTAATGCGTACGTAATTAAAAAAGTTAGTCGATTAATTTGTTGTCTTGAAAAAATTGTTATTTAATTATTTAATTCATTATAGTTAGTTAGTAAATAACGGTACTTATGACATTTCGGAAATAAACATTATTTTAGTTCTTAAGGCGATTTTTTAGCGTATGATTATAAAAAATGATATATTGAATGAAAACTCCTAAAAACTATAGAAAGTCCGAGCTTACATTATAAAAAAATAATATATTGAATGAAAACTCCTAAAAATTATAGAAAGTCCTAAAATGATATATAGCGTTTGTATGAAAATATTAAAATTTATAGTAGTGAATACGAGCTTACATATATATAGACGAGTGATAAATTTTTTTAATGACACATGGACAGATCTTTATGGCAACAACGTTGCATATTTTCTATGGGGATGCTCCAACACAAGTGCAGGGTGCTTTTGTTAGCATGCACAGTTGCATGCACACACAAACCGTAATTGATCTTCCTATAGGACCTAAAGACTTAATAGGGGTGGTTGCCAGAACACTTGGCATAGATCGGCGGAACTTCAAAGTGCGCCTACAGGCGGTTCGGCCCCGTTACGTTCCGAACACTTCGCATGTAGTATGCAACCTGTGAGAGTTTCGGAACCGAGGTTCCTAGGACTTGTATGTTACAAAGTCTGTTGAGGAAGCGTTCGAGATTAGTGTGTACGCTGAAGTGGTACCACGAGAGGAGGGAGGCACAAGTGAATCATCAATGACTGTAGAGTGTGCTACATGTGTTCCCGGTAATACGGTAGAGATTGGGGACTCATCGCGAGGTCGAATCACGGAAGTAGAGGAGAGGGTTGGAGGACATGATAGGGTTGTCGTAGTGGAGGAGATTGATGCGGCGGTCATGGAAGATGATGAGGTCGACGTGACGGAAGAAGGTGAGGATGATGGTGAGGATGATCACGGGATCTGCGATGCATACTTCATGAAATACAAGCAATGAATGCGTTATGCGATTTCTCCCGGATATCTAGCTGGGGATATCAGCATAGCGATATACAAGTAGGACAAAGTTTTGGGAGTAAGCAGGAGGCACAACACTTCATTTCCAATTTCGCCATCACCACACGTCGTGAGCACAAAGTGCTACTGTCTGGGCTAGACGTCTATGTGGTTGGGTGTAAAAAAGAGGGGGAGTGCTCGTACCGTGTACGGGCCCATAGACCAAAGAATGATGAATACTTCGTTATCTCACGGTACGAACCGCACACTTGTAGCGCGGAGGGTGTCCTAAACATGAGCAAGGTCATGGATGCCAGGTATATAGCCCAGACACTCCTTAGCATAGTCGAGTCAGACATCAAACTAGCACCAAACACCATAATTGCGGAAATGCAGAGCCGAACAGGGATGGTAATCCCATACCACCTTGCTTGACGGGCAAAACAAAAGGCGCTAACGATGATATTTGGAGTATTCAAAGACTCGTATAACTGGGCTCCCCGTCTGTTGCGCCAGATAGCATTGACCAACCCAGACACTGAATGGGGAATTGACCAGCGGCCCATGCAGCTGGCAGATGGCTCCTATTCTGAAGGTCACATATACCTGTTGAGACTTTGTTGGGCATTTGGTCCATGCATAGAAGCATTTAGACATTACCGACCAGTGATTTGCGTGGACGGTACATTCCTAAAGGGGAGGTATCGCGAGACGCTTTTGACCGCGTTAACTGCCGATGGGAACAATCAGATATTACCTGTTGCCTTTGCCATTGTCGAGAGTGAGAACAATGATAGCTGGCTTTGGTTCCTGCGGTTCGTGAAGACTGCGGTGGTCAGGGATAGAACCGGTGTTTGTGTTGTATCGAACCGTGGGTTGGGTATATTGCATGCACTGGATGTTCTGAAGGGAGGTCATGACCCAGCTTGTGCTTGGCTTGATGTTCAATCGAGGTGGTGCACGCGACACCTTGGTGCAAATTTGTACACTGCATTCCGGAGCCGCACGATGGTTAAGAAGTTTAAAACAATGTGCTTGCAGAACCAATTGCGTAAGGTTCAAGCAATATATAGAGACCTGAACCAACACACACAAAGGCTTGTGGCCGATCAGGAGCAGGAAGCCATGCAGTTTGTTGGAGGCGAAGAGAAGCCGTAGGCGTCGCAACACAACATTCACAAGATGGATCGCCGAGAATCGGCGAGAAGTGGGCACTATCTCATGATACTGACGGCGCTCCGTAAGTAGTGCCACTTGACCACACCCTTTTATGTACGAATGTTATACTAATAAAGCGTACGTGTCATTTTCTAGGTATAAGGTAATGACGACTAATATCACGGAGTCATACAATAACATGCTTCGAGGAGTTCGTGCTCTCCCGATATGCTCAATCATAGAGTTTACTTTCTATCGGACCATGGAGTACTTTCGAGACCGTGGCTATGCAGCAGAGCAATCGGAGGGCATGTTTGCTCCACACGTCGAAGCGCTCATCGAGCAAAGACGGTTGAAGGCGCAATTCCATGTAACCCAACTATATGATAGGACAAACAACGAATTCAAAGTAAGCTGCCGAAGGAAGCACGTGTCGGGGTTTAGCGCGGGCAACACCGTACAAACTTGCTACATTAGGAGTTACGAAGCAGTTTGCTCGTGCAACAAGCCACGCTTGAAGCATATCCCATGCTCCCACGTGCTAGCTGCTTGCCGTGAGCTTGGTGGCAACAATGGCCTCCAATTTGTGTCCCCGTACTATACAATGCAAGCAATCCGCGACACATGGAGGCCGAAATTTCGCAACTTCGATGATCGAAGTTATAGAAATATGGAGGCGCCCTGTACATGGCTACCGTTTCCAGCTACCAAGCGAGACACACCGGAAAGGCCACCCTCTGCACGATTAGTGGGTGCCATGGATGCATCACAATCCGGAGGTGGTTTAAGCCTTTGTGCTAGATGCAGGCAGCCTGAACATGACCATCGCAGATGCCCAAACTAGACGGGCGCTAGCTCATGTATTCCCCAAGTGAAAGTTGTGTATCTGTACACCCTTGTACTAATGTATTCTAATATGGTTACCGTTAATATATTGCTGTTCTATTAAGTTCAATGTGGTTACAAGATGTATTTCTATTCCGTTAAGTTCACACAGGTTATAATATGGAACTTCCGGAGTTGTTCAAAGAGGCCATCGACAGTAAGCACAGGGCAAGAAAAATTATCGCCGGTGTACAGGTGCCATTACATTCTATTGCTTGGAATGAATGCATATATGATTTTTACGGTAATTTGCTATTTTTTTATATTTTTATGGTAATTTGCTATTTTCGTAGCTACGACTCTTTCGTCTGAGGGGATCCAGGCTCCTTAAAAGGCTAGATGGGAGATTCCGTGTACCTCTGGCGCACTGTGGATTGCTCCCATTTGCATTGCTCATGGATGGGGCAAACTTGCCAGGTGGAGTGCGGACGCCTCTCCCGCATCTGCGATCTGAACTTTTAACTGCACTTGTGGACAGATGGCGTCCTGAGACACATATATTTCATTTTCCGTGTGGGGAGATGACCATCAGGTGCGAGATGTCGCAATGATTACTGGTCTTCCCATGGAGGGTCGCCCATTTGTTGTCATCAAGTCAGAACGACTTGAATGGCAACACTACGTAGAGAACAGGTACGAAACAATCTATTATTCGAATCTATTAGACAATAAATCATTTCTATTTGTACACTTACAACAAGGAAACAAAACTACAGGTTCGACGCTGAATACGATGCGAAGAGTGACTAGGGGGTGTCATTCTCGTGGCTGAAAGTATTGGCCGAGTATGGGGATTGCCCAGAAGAGGCGGACATTGAGACCGTGAACAGACACTATGAAGTATACCTCCTTCTATTGCTTGGAAGTGTTATGTTCACGCACACAAATGAAGATTCCGTTTGGGCGTATCTTGTGTGGGTTGCTCGCCAGCTCGCGTCTGATGCTCTTCACGGGAACCAGCCAGATGCCTTCAGCTGGGGCTCCGCTATTCTTGCCGACACATACCGCACTTTGTGCGAGACATGTCGGAGGACAGCGGATAGTTCAATCATGGCAGGTTGTCCCATGCTGCTACAGTTGTGGTCATGGTTTTACCTGCCCATGTTTCGACCGCGCGTTAAGCAGGCGTACTATCCGGTGGATGTTCCGATGATCTGCACTAGTTGAAACGCCCCACACTTGGATAAAAATATATGCATGACACGCTCCGTTGGGCGTCCGAGGTTGATCACTGGTCGTATATGCGGGTCGTTGCTGACCTGGATTTTCTCGCCGAAAATGATGTGTGCTGGGACCCGTTCTCTCCATATGTTATGCATGAAATAGCATAAGGAGGACGCATCTCGGCAGCTTGCTTAAATAGTGAAACGTACTGGTTGACGAAATGTCATCTAGTATGTATGAACGCTGTCGAGGTATACTCACCGGAGCGTGTTTTGCACCAATTTGGATACCGTCAATTAGTCCTTGTTCCTCCACCGCGAGACGCCGGTCGCTCGCATGGGTATGCTTACATTTATTTACACTCGTTACATTTTATTTTTGTTCATACTTACCATGTTGACTATTTGTTATTTCAGGAGGACTGGCAGGGACACAACCCTAATTGGACGGTGCAGAACGCGTCACACATCGCTCGCTGGATGGAGGCAGCCACTATGGATGCCGTTGTTCCTATTGGACCTTACAATCCATACGAGTACAATGCCTATTACAATTGGTACAGGGCGAGGACAAGATGCCATTTATTAAATCGACCAATAAGAAGAAGATCAACAACCGTGACGCACTTTGTGAGTGAACGAGTTCACCGCCTGGTACGTGTGCCTGCTTAAATGTCTGATCATATGTTCGAAACTCATATCTTACGTACCTAACGGTTTTATATGTTTCAATCTGAGACCACGAGAAGCAGACGTGCAAGATGAGGCGGACTTCCTGATGACCCAAACGGAGCAGTCCGGGGGATCGTGCAGTGGGAATCCCCTTCGTAGTTTACTTCGAAGGACGGGCAACCGTGTGCGATCGGCAATATGAGCAATCGGAGGCCACCGAACCAGCACAAATAGAAGGAACAGCGACAGGTCCGAGACTGCCGAGACGCATGGGCCTGCCTCACAACATTCGGCCCCACCAATGAGGACAATGTCCATGGAGAGGCAACCTCCACATGTTCCGTTTGGCTTCCCTCCCGATCCGGCACGAGCTTCGACATCGGTCCATCATATAGGTACACACGAACATTCAGCTTTTACACCGTATGCATCCCCACCGGTGTATAGCTCCCCATGGGTTGGATATCAATCGTCAACCAACTCAATCGGTCGGGAGGGAAGAAGACATCCACAGCACGCAGCAATCTTTTGGATATAGGGGCGACACACCAACGCAAAATATTGGTGAATGGGACGATATGAACAACACATGGCAACACATGTTTGGGTCGGGCGTACCATTCACTGATTTGTTACATACGACTACTACACCCCACCCATTGCTCATGAACGGATCGATAAGCGGATCGACGGCACATGCATACACCGGCTCCACCCCACCCACTGCCCGCAACCGGATCACCAAAGGGTCGAGTTGCTTTATCTGAACCGCCCGCCACCGCAGGAGGATACATTTGCTAATTGGAATGTATATAGTGGGCAATCCTATCAATTTGGCACTACTCCTCAGGTGGCAGACCAGCCCATGCCATATCTGCCGACACGGTTTGGACCGTCACAAGCTGCAGGGATACGTGAAACACGACCTCCTTTTCATTGGACACCCGAAAACTTCACAAGAAGAAGGGGGCCGCAATAAAAAGTTACAAGCTGCGTCTGTTAACATTTTGTTTTCTTCGGTTTTTAAAAGTTTTGTATTCTTTCTCAACTAATTGTATAGAAGCCAACATTTGTAATGGTGAAATATATTTATACACCCTCACCATATTTTTTTTGTTCAATTTATGGAGCGTCAATTGTTATGCTATTTTTTCTGACCCATCTTAAATGAAAATGAAATTCGGCTATGACAATTACAGACATTGCATTATGTGACCATTCAAAATATAATTCTTGCGCTTTGAAATATAACATTGATTTATAACACATGTAAAATATGTGACTATTGAACACTCGTTTTCGAACACTGTCTTCTGAGATAGCCACTTCTTTTAATCCGTTTAATTGTGACTATATTTTACGATTTTATTATGTTCAACCTGCTTACATATCTGTTGTATGCGTTTTGTCGTCCTCTTTATGTGTAGTACATGGATAGCAGTGACTCCGTTTCACCTTGTGCTATCATGTCCGGTTGTCACCGTCAAATTTTCTAGTTTTCGGAACCAGTGATTCCATAATGAAATGAGTACGGGAAATATTTTTTGTTGCATTTATGCATCGTCAATACTTATGCTTTTTTTGTGTGACCTACCTTAAATGAAAATGGAAAACGGGAAATCGGCAAAAAAAAGTATGCCTTTGTGTGGTCTCCAGGTCGGAGACTCGTGGATATGGCCAACCGAGCAAGCACTTCTAAAATATTTGACCATACAAGCATTTACCATTATGAGAATTACGGACATTAATTGCATTTACCATCGTAGTACGATGGCCGAACAACGTTCCAGCAATGCATGGATTAGGCCAAGTTGGTGGGAATCGTCCGGTCCAGGAGGCCAGGCCCATTACCCATCGGAGGACCTTCCCATCAAAATGAAATGTAACTACTCAGATGCGATCAACCATCTCGGCGTCCTACTCACATCCATCGAGACCGGCGAAGTGTGCATGTGGAATTGATGCAGTGGTGCAGACATTCGATAGACCAGTATCTGGTTGGACCGGACGGAGATTCTACCGATGTCCTCTATACGCAGTGAGTTTGTTTACATTCATAAATGATGAATTTATTTCAGTATGTAACCTGATCTTGTATCCTTTGCAAAACAGATAAATGATTGTCGTATGACATCATGGATGGATGATCCTTTTCCAATGGCAGCAGATGCATACATCACGGTTCTGCACGCAAGGATCGCAGATCTCGAACAACGTCTCGATATGACAAGGCGTACACTAGAGATGCAAGTCCGCATGGAACGCTTGTGCCCTGCATGTCGGAGGCGTCGTGTGTAAACCGCTGGTACCCACATGTTACGTACTTTTAAATTCCGCTAAATCATGCATGCCACTGTTTATGCTATTGTCCGGTGTGTTTTTTCGTACTGGTAATATAGACATGCAGAGCATCGGACTCTGTGTTTGTACCATTTGATATGTTGCCAGCAACATGTCTGCCAAAGTGCCCTATCGTCTGTGCGACTTGAACCCTCACTGCCAAAGTGTTGTACAGTCTGCGTGATGGGACTCATCGCTGGTAAAGTGTCGTACTCTGTGCGCGACGTAACCTATCACTGCTAATCTCTGACTAGACTATAGAAGTGATCTATCATAGAAAAGTTCTGCGGTGACACATCACCTCATGCAGAACTGTGTGGTCCAGCTGGCCCTGTTGAAGTAATCTATCACTGCAAAGGTCTGCAATGACACATTAAATCATCTTGAACTGTGCGGTCCAGCGGTCCCTGTTGAAATGACATATCACTGCAAAGTGCTGCCGTGATACATTAAATCATCTCGAACTGTGCGTTGCGTATGTCTTATTCAATTCGACCACGTTGCGCAATATCACCTATTTAAACCCATGCGGTCTCACTACGAACATCACCACCAACAAGAGCATTCTAAGCACTTCACTTCGCAAATCTCTCAGGATCAAGACAGTCATATGAAGTTCCCATCGCCACCAAGGGAGTCTCTCCACGAATCCGTCCCACAAGGTGTTCACCGCCCATGTGTCTATACTGGCGCCTCTTTGCGTTTTGAGGTCATCCCAAGACATGGGCTATACTTACGGGAGAAAGGTATTGGAAGCGCGCAAACTATGCGTCTGATCGAAGCTCGCCGAGATGGAAAGGATGGCAAAGTACCGTAAGTCACTTCTTACTTCCTCCCTAACGAACATATACACGCACATGGTAACCTCAATCTTTTAGCCTCCATTATGCGAAGTTTGTGCAATATTTGGACGCTGGAGCGAACTCGAAATGGAGCGACAGATCAATGAGAGGCGGCAGAGCGCAGGCTGAGGCCGAGGAAGCAGTGGCAAGACGCCTCGGGAAGAAAGAAACAAGCGTCACGAGAGAAGAGTTTTGCACAACGCGAGGTGATGACACGGCGCCAGATTCAATGGCGTGAGGCGGGCCGTGCGTAAAGCGCGGTAGGTCGCTAGAACCGAGGATGTAGGGCCTAAGCAGCGTTTGTAAAGGGAAATACCCTCACGCACCCAAAGAGTATGGTTACCATGTATGACAACTACGTTTTTAAATCTCCTAAGGCATGTAGGTTTAGATATGATGCACTACTACGGTAGATTGTCACGAGCATCACGCGTGCCATTGCTTGTATCATGTAATCCAAATTTTTATTATTTAATCTCCGGTTCTCTAAAACCATAAACCATTTACTTGCTCCGACATAACTAATCACCGTTTCTAATTTTAGCATTGCTTACTTATTTTTAGTTTTTCTACTTAATTCAACTGAGTTAACAAATAAGTCAAATAATAGCACATCTTGAATAAGGAGTGGTCCAGAATCGTACAAATTTTACAAAAATTTTATCATTCTCTTTTAATCTAGTTTCTCTAATTCTCTCTTAATATTATATTTTTCCGCTAATAGTTAATGTAAATATAATATTTCTAACTATATTAGTGCAGACTATCTATTTATCATTTACATAAAATGATGTATTACCAACAAGCAACTATACCAAGCTTTTTAAATAAATTGGTGGAATTTAATTAGCATAGTGCGCCTCGGAGTGAGGCGATCCACTACAAGAATACCGACGCCACAAGAAGGCACAGCGAAACCACTTGATTTAGCCGTGCAGGGACGGCGGAAGCCATCTGGGGTGTAAGCGACTTTTAGTCGTTCCGGGTGGCGGAAGCCGTACGTATTTCAGCAATTCCACCTCACTGCCGCATATTTTCCAATTTATATTTTAATATGTATTATTCAACCAATTTTTCCATCAAGTTCGGGCAGAAATGACAAAAAAAAAACATCAGCGAAGACCCACCAATAACCTAGTGTTTCAATGTAGTACTAAAAAGTTGACGGTAATCGAAAAAACAATACAAAATTTTTAAAAAATATATAAAATATAGTTTTAGTATCTTTGAGAGGACTACTAAAAGCCTCGGAAAAATCGTTGCAAATTATTACAACTTGTAAGCTATATAAAAAAGCACTATAATAAAATGCAAGACCAAGACCTTGGTCATTTTTGGAGACAAAATATTTCTCATTCTAGGGTTTTGAGAACACCTAAGGCGAAGAGTGTGGGGGCGGGATAATCAACCTTATGCCCAGATGATAAGAGCAATTCAGGGGATGGAGGAGAGGAAAAAAAAGGCGGAGCCCACTGGGTCAAACCAGAGGTCGATTGAGGGAATGCACACGGGATCAACCTATCAAGCATAAGTGGACATCGACACCTGTTGAGCTTGAGAGTTGTGTCGTAGGCCTTCTTTATCCCGACGAAAAGTCCATCTGAATCTGCCGCCGAGTCCACGTGTCGAAAAACTTGCCTAACTACCTTTAGGTGATGTGGAAAGCGAGAAAAAGCGACCCGGGGGAGAGAGAGTGGCTTCGGGACTTAAACCTGGCCGAAACTGGGTCGTCGGACGTGTCCGGCTTTCCCTGCCGGACGTGCCCGGTCATAATTATTTATTTCGGCCAGATCGCCCGAACCAGCCCTTCTCAGGACTTAGCCAAAATTTGGCCCAGGGGTGCCGTCGGACGCGTCCGGTGGTGGAATTATTCCCGACCCGTGAGACAGAAACCCTCTGTCAAGTTTATTTAGCACGGACGGTCCGTGAGGTGGTTCAGAACTAGCCAGAATCCGTCTGCTAGCGCGACCGCGGCTGAACACACAGTGGGCGGCCAATTCGGCTCGCCAGTCCATGCCACGGACGCGTCCGACCAAGGGAATTTCAGCCGCCCGATCCTAATCCAGCGAATCTGAGCCGTCCATTCCAACTTCGAGCTAGGGTTTCGAGTGTATGCCTATAAATAGAGGTGTCTAGCCATGAAGGGAAGGTGAGGAAGCCCATTTGAGAGACCACTTCATGCCCCTTTGCCAAGTGAGAGCTCCTCCCATAGTGCCCTTCCACCCCTAGCATTTCCATGCCTCAAGTGTGAGATTGAGAGAGGGATTGAGTGGGAGAGGGAGAGTGGAAGAAGAAGAAACCTATCCTTGCCTCTTCCGGTCTTCTCCAAGCCCCTCATCCTCCTTCCCATGGGTCTCCCGACCTTGGCTCCATGGTGAAGTGAGGTGGGGAAGAAGGTGTGTCTCCGGTCCTTGTGCTCTTGGGATTTCTTGCAACCGGAGGACTCCGAGCTTCGCCAAGCGTACGACTACGTCAAGCCGTACCACGAGCTTCAACCTCCACGTCGACTACTTCGTCAACGTCCTCTACACCAATGAAAACCGTCTTGGAGACGGTTACGCTCTTGAGAGCATGCGTGCGACAAAAGCCCTTCCTTGCCGGGAAGGTCGGGGTTTCTTGCGGGGAGCCTCGTGCGAAGACCATCTAACGGGAAGGCTGGCTTCTTGCGGGGAGTTGAAGAATCCACCTTGCGGGGTGGTGCGGTGACCCTTCGTCGGTGCCATTGTGCGAGGGATTGGGTGCCTTGCATCCAAGACTTTGTATGGGTTCGGTGCTTGCCCAACATCCGTTGTTGAAAAGCCCGCCGAGTGAGTTTGAGGGCACGGGAAGAGCAAGTCCTGGCTTCCGCGAGAAAGTTCCTCACGTGAACGTAGGTGCTTTGCGCCGAATCACGTTAAAAAATAGATTTGTCCATTGTCTCATTTACTTTCCGCATTGAGATATCGATTGCCTGTGACTTGTGCCTTTGTGCCAAGTAGTAGTCGCTTCCGCTTTGCTTGTTGAAATTGATAACTAGTGCTTCCGCCTGTATCTAGGGTGTGCTCTCGTGACTAGACTTGTGTAGGTTCCACTCGCTAGCTTGGGTTCTTTAAATTGCTAAGTGCTCAACTTGTAACCTTTAATTGCGCTAAAATTTGAAAAAAGGAGCCGATTCACCCCCCTGCCCCGCCCCTGTCTCTCGGCTAGAGATCCTTTCACTATTGGGTTGTCCCCTAGATAGATTATCTCTTTTTTTTCCTTTGTGTCGACTTTGTTAGGGAGATGACCTCGATCTATCCAGTTGAGCCTTGTTTTGTTTGTTGTGTCGTTGTGGATTGTGACATCCTAATAAATATTAGAATGTCCCAAGTTTTTATTTAAAAAGAAAATGAGTTAAAATAATTTCTATTATTTTTCTATATGAAAATCCCTAAATTTTCAAACAATTAGTTACATATAAGAACTTATCTTACTAATTATTTTCATTATAATTTACAATTTACAAAATTACAGATTTAAATGGAAAAGCTCACTCCTCGCTTTTATTCGTTCCTCGGTTGGAACCCTGACTTTGTCTCTCAATTGAAACCTAGCTCGACCGAAAACCTGATCTTCTGATTGAGCCAACCTTTGTCTCTCTCTCGGTCGAAACCCTAACTCTGGTCGACCTCTGTCATAACCCTTGTCGGTTGAATGTCCGCTCCTCTCGACCGACAAATCCCGAAACCCTAATCTTCCTCGGCCACACCCGAACGTCCGTCCCGATCAAAACCATGGCATCCTCCAATACAGACCCCTTTCCTCTCCTCGACTTTAACCCGAATCGATCCACCCTTCCCTGCCGCTTGGTCGAGCCATGCCCTTCGTTTTCCGACCATTATCTATCGACCCAAAACCCTATTTTCGACTAACCTCCGTCGAAACCCTAGCGGGTCAATTGTCGTTTCTCTCGGCTAAGACCAGTCCATGGACGAACCTCTTTTCACTACCTTTTTCCCTTTTCTCCATCGATCGAACCTAAATCCGATCGACCTCCTTTGTATCATAGGCCAGTCAGATTCTCTTCCTCTCTCAGCAGAGCTTTACCTCACCGGCCCCTCTACTTAAACTAACCCTCCTATTGCATCGTCCCATGACCATCGGACCCAAACCCTAGGCGGTTGTGCCCAAGCTTGTCATCTGTACATTCACTGTCACCCTGCCGCCGTGAGCCGTTACGACCTGCGCCTATTGCACGTCGGAGCTCTAGCCACCCCCTTGCTCACACCGTCGTCCACCGAGGAGGAGCCGCCTCGACCCTGTTCTCGCCTACCCCAAGTCCCAATTGGGCTGTACCATGACCGACCCAGATGCAGTCCACCTTAATCCAGTCCACCTTAATCCCTCTCGATATAAATACCCAAAAACCCTAGCCATCGTCGCCGAGCGCCTTACCACGGTGCCACGTCGTCGCCGCTATTGTCCCTCGTTCCCCTTCCATGCCACCATCCGGCCAACCCCTCATGTCACCTAATCCCCATCGCCGGAGACGATCGACGCCTAGTCAAGATCCTTGTCGAGCGGCGTCCTCCCACTTCTCGGCCGACCACGCCGGCCAAAGTAGTCTATGCCGATTCAACTTGTGCCCGAATCAAGCCCAAAGCACATATCCCCGCACTATAAATACGCCAAATGAGTTTACCCTAAACCTAATCCCTGGCCGATCTCACCTCCATGCCGCCCATCTCACCATGCCTCCTCGTCCTCTCGCCGCCGCAAGCCAAGCCGCCAACCCGTCGTCGCCGTCTTGGTGCCGCCTCGCTTCGTCTCGCCCGCTGCTTGTCTTGCATGCGCCCGTGGGCGCCGCCGCTCTAATGGATTCACCGACCGTCTTGCCGCCTCTGCCGCCATCGCCGCTAAGCATTGCCGCTTTGTCTCTCTCGACCAGCGCCATCGCTATGTCGCCGCCGCCAGAGACGCCTTGTAATGGTCGCGCCTATGACTGCAAGGAGAAGCGACTCACGCTACCACCCACACTGCCGCCAAGCCGCTTCTTGCTATGCAAGCTCGCCTAATGGCCGAAGCCGCTGCCTAACGCCGGGCGCTTGCCCCAATATTGCCGGAGTCAAGGCCAGCACCTCGCACTTCGAGCAGTGGCGGAGGACGGAGGAAAATTAAGGTATGGCGGGCTTGGGGGACGCATTCAACACAATCACACATAAAGAAAAATTAAGACAATAATATTATCGAAAAGTACCTCGAACGAAGTTTACAAAATGCAGAGCAGAGAATACATGAAATGAACAATTACCAAAATAACCTGTCAAACAAAGATCAAAGATAAATTAGTACTCATTCAGCAAAATCGATTTCTCGATTTACAATTTTTATAGGATACTTGAAACAAAAAAACCACCTCGGCCACCTCTTCCTCTTCCTTGTGCTACCGTTCCTCCTCTTCCCCTTTGATTTCTCATTGCCATGTATATTTCACGGTGCAATCTTCTCAATGGGAATCTACAGCTGCTCTTCAAATCAACAAAAAATGAAATCGAACATAATCAACATACAACATATATATGACATTTCCCATTTTTCTTGTAACTACTAACTAAGTAACCACTAACTAGTACCTCTATACCTGGTGAGTGGCGATCTGGCGACTGGCGACTGGCGACTGGCGACGGCTGGCTGTGCCGCCGTGGCTGGGCGAGGCGACGGCTGACGGGCGCGAGCCGCGAGCGCGCGGCGACCACGCGAGGGCGAGGCGACCTGGCGAGTGGCCGGGCGAGGCGACGGCCGACGGGCACGAGGGCGCGAGCCGCGACGGCGCCGGGCGAGGCGACCGCGCGAGGGCGCGGGCGGCGGCCGGCCGGCCCTAACCCTAGCTGCTGCCTGCTCGGCTCGGGAGCGGCTGCTCATGCTCGCTGACTCGCTGCGGTTGAGGGACAGAGGCCAGAGGGAGTGATGCGTGACTGCGTGAGGGGGCTCGGGCCGCTGGCTTCTCGGGCCGCTGGGCGTGGCCTCTCGGGCGCACCGCGCAAGGCTGGGCCTGGCCGCCTAGGTTTGGTGGGCTTACACGAAAATAAGAAAAATACTAAGGGGTACCACAAATTTGGCCAAGGTATGGGTATGGCTATACCGCCATAACGGCCCTCCGCCCGACCCGAGCCAGCGCCGCCAGAGGTCGTGCCGTCGCCGCTGCCCTTAAGAGTCATCACACGCCTTGTTGCAGTCTGCCTCTAGTCAAGACTGCCCAGAAAGCGGCCCACCTCATGGAGCCGCCATCTCCTTCTCCCCCATGACCGCCGCCATCTCTCTCTCTCCCTTCCCCCTCCCTCTCTCTCTCTGCTGTGTATAGCTATGTGAGGGGAGAGGAGGAGCAGGGGAATTTTCCCCTCTTTGGATTTTCAGCGCACGCCTGAGCCAAGGTCAATGGTACTGTTCCTATGAATAGTGTACCTTGAACTTTTTATTTCTCCTCGATCGTAAGTCGGATTCCCTCCAAACCAATTTTGTTGATCCACGTTTGATCCCCATTAACTCCTGTATTAATCTCATATTTTTCGGAACTCCCTTTGCAGCTGCCTATTTACGAGCGCCTCGTTTTGCGTGATGTCATCGCCGACTTCACCAAGCGTGCGTTTAGCGACGCCAGCGAAGAGAAAAATATTCTGGAGTGAGTTTGCTAAAATCCGATGCATGATTGAAAGACCGAGGCATCATCGGCCATAACTATTCAATATTTTTATTAAAATATATTATCTATTGTTTATTTGTTTGCATCCCGTTTTACGTTTAGATCATCCGTGTCCGCATTGTTCGGGAGGATTCCAGGAGCCGTTCGAAGGAGGATCCCCAAGACCCGGAGTACTACTAAGGCAAGATAGTTTGCATCTTGCTCCCTAGTTTGCAAAACTCACCTGTTTATTGTTTTTATTTATTTTTTTCTCATGCATGAAATGATGGGAAAGGGTAGAAGCCTATTTATTCACAATGTGTCATTGACCCACTGAATTTAGCCTGTTTATTGCTGCATTAGTTATTTTCCTAGCCTATCCTTATGCATAGTTGCTAGTGCTCGTGGGTTGGTAGTTGTTTAGGTTCATCATTTAATTACTCTTATGACTTGGTATGATTAGAGGTGCTGAATTACTTAATAACTTAATCAACTAAAACCTACGTGGCGTGTGTTGACTAAAGGTGGCAAGTCTGGTGGTTTTGTGGATTGAGGATTGTTGTGGAGGTAGTCACCGTGGTCTAAGGACTCTTGACGTGAGCCAATCCAGCCAAACCATACAAGCGCAACCATAAGTGCTAGCTTAAGCATGGTGTACAACATGTGCTAGTCCTGGCTTAGTAGTTAGGGAAAACTGTTAACACACTTTACTTTGAAAAGATCGGGCTGCGGTCCGTTGGCTCAAGAGGGGGACCCGAGTGTCTAAACCTTAGAGGGTATCGTGTTAATGTATGAACTAATGAAACGCCTTGTATTGTTATTTGGTCTAGGCTCCTAAGGAAGAGCTAAGACGCAAAAGTACCACTAGACTTATGGGTAAAGTGTGCTACACTCTGCAGAGTTAAAACTATCATGATAGCCGTTCCCTCGGTTATGGGAGGGGAGGTAGGCCGTACATGGTAGTCTCATGTGTTTAATAATAACCTGATGGGTTGGTTTTGTTTTGAGTATTCGAGGCTTGTCCAGTTTTGCAGATGGGCTTTCGAAGCCGAGCTCTGTTTGTTATCTTGGGGGTCTATTCATCTTTATTAATTGTTCAACAAATGTTTTCACAATACTTTAATTATTATTGACTAGAATAGGTGTTTATGCAAATTAACCATCATGTTCTTGTTATACCCGTGCATTCATATATAAGGACTCTTACTGGGTAGCCGTGTACTCATTATACAAACCACGGATAAATTTGTATTCAGGAGAAGGACTAGGTCTGGTCTAGCTTCAGGATCAGGAGGATCTTGTCCCGGACTTCGTTGAGGATTAGCTGACGCTCAAGGGTCGGATTGGAGCATCATCATACCTTTTCTGCTGCATATTTGAATTTCCGCACTCTGATATATTATGGACAATATTATGTCATCTTTAATTAAACTATTGTAATAAGTAGTTGTGTAACAATTACTTTTGCATAATATGTAATTTCTGTTAGATAATTGTGATTGTGTGATGATGTTCAACAAACTGTCGCTCACAAGTTGCTAGCATTGATCTCTAGGACTAGCAATGGATTGTGAGTGGATCCCGATGAAGCCGGGGTTGCGACATGGATGGCCATGTGTATGCGGTGTTGCTCACCATTTGACGAGGCATATCGTCTTTAGTCCACATCGGCAACATTGTGTTGCATTGTTCTTTCAGTGCATGGACTGTTTCGTTTCTTGCTTTTCGTATATTTTCCTCCTTAAACAAAACGGTGAATTCTGTGTGTGGGACCCGGTTATACCTATGTTAACAGTACGTGTTCCAAGGATCAGTGCATGTACCCACAGTCGATAGTCACATAGCATCAAACCAGAGTTCAATTAACTAGATAAAGTACATATCAAAGTTTGGCAAAAGCAAAGCTACATTAGTTCAAGATTACAGCACCCGACTAATGAATAACATTACCCGGCAATTGCTGCAAGCTTTG
This sequence comes from Raddia guianensis, assembly GCA_036346415.1. NCBI lineage: Eukaryota > Viridiplantae > Streptophyta > Magnoliopsida > Poales > Poaceae > Raddia > Raddia guianensis. The sequence goes on along the minus strand of CM070542.1, from coordinate 23,616,212 downwards.
AAAGGCAGCCGAATCAGCCACCCGCCCTACTGCCGATGCACATCGTATTTTAAAGGCAATCCAAATTTTACAATGGTCATGCCATCTAAAGGTGGCAATTTAAATGGTTGCCAAATTATAAAGGCATGATCATTTTTTGGTAAGGCTCGGCATGCTCAATGGTGGCCCTAAATTTGGTCTAATCTTGATCTATTGGCACTATTTGCAGAGAGAGAACAATGTTAAAATGAGTATATGATAGTCTAAATAGAAATTAACCAAAACCATTGGAAAAACCTACGACCGTGAAGGGGGGGGTGAAACGGGAGTAATTAGCAATTTTAACTAATATTTTGGATTTTTCTTTTGACTTAGTTTTGTGAGCCACCTAGTTTAAGCCCTAGAGACTAAGTTCTAAGCGAGTACGGAAGTGAAACTAGATACGAACTAGATAGTCGAAGCAAAGTAAATACAATAGCCGAAGCAACTAAATTGAAATGCGGAAAGGTAAATCGGACAGGAGGCACGAACCGATTTTTTACATGGTTCGGCGCCAAGGCACCTACTCCACGGTGAGGAACTTCCCAATGGGAGGCCGGGACTCTCTCGTCCCGTGCTCTCAATCCACTTGGGGAGCTTTTAGGGCGTGAGCCCAAGGCTTGCTCCAAACCTTCACACCGAGGCCGAACTCCTCCACAAGGCGGAGGCTTTCCGACACCCCGGCACCACCGAAGCGGCGCCGCACCTTCTCGAAGAAGGTATTTGTACACATGACCCTCGAACGGAGACCTTGACATAGCCGGAGTTGCGGAGGTCTTGATCACGCACGGCGTCCCGGCACCTTGGACGATGACCTAGCGCCTCGGAGGTGTAGACGTACATGGCTTCCCTCGGACTTCGTCAGCGGCAAAGTGGAAGCATCCGGTTCCCAACCGGATGACCTTGCACTGGCAAGGGTTTCGTTGGTGTAGTGGTTGTAGAGGAAGTAGTCGTACGGACGATGAAGACGGTGACCGGTTGAAGCTCGGGGGCGGCTAGGTGAAGTCTCAACTCTGGCAAGAAAGACCCAAAGAGCACTCGAGGAAACGACCGGGAGACTCACCAAAGACCGACCAAAACGTGGGAAGACACACCGGAGAAGAAGGGGGAAACCATGACCGACTGCCTCACACCCGCGCAAGGTCGCAAGACGGATTTGAAAATTCCAAGGATGGAGAAGGGGCACCCGCACAAGGTCGCCCTGGCAATGCACCCCACATGAGGAGGTGGCCCCCGGACCACCGGAGGGCTTTGTTGATGTAGTTGTTTACTTGGTGAAGCTCAGCTTGTGGCGATCTCCTGACGGCAAAGAAGTCCCAAAAGCACAAAAAACGGAGAACACCACCTCACCACCTCTCTTCCACCATGGGGCTAGGCCAAAGACCCCATGGGAGAGAGGGCAAGACCTTGGGGATGGCTAGAAGGAGGCAAGGGATCCACTTCTTCTTCCTCCTCTCTCCTTCTCCCTCTCAATCTCTCTCTCAATCTCACATGGTTGAAGGGGACTCCATGGAAGGAGCTCTCAAGGGTGGCTGGTGCTTAAGGCTCTCTCACCCTCCCATATGAAGGGATAAGGTCTATTTATATTCCCATGGGTTCCCCTCTCATATCTCAAGAGAAAATACGAGCAAAACGCGTCCAACCGAGCTACAGATATTGGAAGTTCCGATGGAAAAATCGGAAGTTCCGATCATGCAGTTCGGGACAGCAGCAGCACGAGGACAGATTAGTCAAATCAGAAGTTCCGATGCGAAAATCGGAAGTTCCGATTTCGCGGCTTGGGACCTTCACTAAAAAATTCATATCTTTTGCTCCTGAACTCCGTTTTCGATGATCTTGGACATTCCGGAAAGCTAAGAACGAGACCTATCGAACCAACTAGGTATCACCACCTCAATCCCAAGTGAATAGTGTAGAAATTCTAGGAAAACCAAAAACCCCTAAAAATCTTATACTTTCTGACGGCTTTTGGCTCATTTGTCGCTTTATGGACTCGGTGGGAACTTTGGATGGCTTAGGCGCGAACCCAGGTGACTTAGGCAGTACAAAACGCTTGGACAGCTGGAAAGTATTTTCCGAAGACTTCCGAGCACTTTCGAAGACTTAGACGCTAAGAAACCCGACAGCGGTATCCCCGAAATGCTCACGAACCTAGACAGCTGGCCCACTCAGGAACTCTCTCGAACCTTGGACACCTGGCTGCTCTAGAACCCGCTCGAACCCACTCAGATGATCTGGAACTTGTGCTCATTTGATCTCTTTAAAATGCCCTTCTAAGTTATGCGGCCATAGTCAATCAATATACTGGTTATGTTGTGACTTGGAGTAAAGTAAATATATTATTATGTTGTGTCATAATTTTTTTTTGGTCACATTGTGGACTATATGGGCCCCGAGTATCCTCTAGAAGGCCCATAAGGGAGCAGTTGGGGGGCGATCCAAATCGGCCGATTGAGGATAGAGATCACTCGGGTTACGTGCGCCTTGAGTTCCAAGGAAGTTCCTAAGGATATAATCTATCTCCATGTAATTAGGAGATCAACACATGCATGACATGTAACAGCATAACAAGATTAGGTACCGTGCATCACGTGCTACCGTGTAACTCTATCTCCTCCTACACTATATAAAGGGAGGGGGTAGAGGCCATAGGCATATAGTTCAACACAAGGAATCATCTGATAAGCATCATCTCATAGAGCATACATTGTAATCACCTTGGTCATCTTACATCTCGCAACTTGATCAAACATAATCCCAGAGCATAGGAAGTAGGGTATTACCTCGGTGCTGAGGGCCTGAACTTGTATAACCCGGTCTTGAGCTACCATCTAGCTTAGTTCTTGATTAGCGTCCCCTCGTACAAATTCATTGTCGACGGTAACCCCCAGTTAACCATCAGTCGACAGTTGGCGCGCCAGGTAGGGGACAGCGTCAAGATCATCTCCCAAGCTAGATGACTTCTTAGAGATCACCAAGACGCTGCCATGAAGCCGTGGCGTCTCTTCGTTTCAAAGACTCGACTTCATCACGATCGCTATAATATTCACCTCTCTCCCCCTGGAGAGATCTCTTCGCAAGAAGGTGCGCGCAATCAATGTGACCCATTGCCCTTTGGCTTGAAGAATTTAGCAATTACCTTCGGCGGATTGACCCGCTCGCTGTTTGCCTTCGCACCTCTTCCCGAGGAAGACGAAAAAGGATTCGGCGGACTCGACCGCACGGGCGTGAATGCTATTCCGCCCAACAACAACTCAGTGCCCTCAGTTGGATTTCCCTCCGGACTCGAGAATTCCGCTGCGACTTTCGCACGAGTTTCCTCAGAGATTTGGATAGGAGATAACCAGTCGGGGAGTGCGCCAGATCCAGTCGGATCAGATCCAACCATGTTCGTGGGTGTCATCAATGCTGGGCAACCCATTGACAAAGCTTAACAAGTCACCTCTCATCTCGACTCGAGTATGACGAGAGGCCAAGTCCGTGAATTACCGAGAGGTTTTCGTCCTCAGCGCGGAAGACCATCACTCAGCTTCTCCACTTGTCGGATACGAGGAAACCGACACTGGCGCGGCCAACACAGACTCAAGCCGAGTGGATGACCAGGATCGCATGCGTCAACTTCGCGCCCGCGCCCGCGACGTCCAGAACGAGCTTCGCGCGATGAAGCTAAGGGACCAGGAGGTCAACACAACTCCCCAGGCAAACGTCATTGTTTCGAAGACTCTTCTTGAGACCATCGCACCGCAACTTCCAGAAGGCAGCCCGTTCGCCTAGACCCTCGCTCGAGCGACGGCCATGGTGGAGATGGCTGCCATACAGCAAAACAAGGCAATTCCCACTCCGACCGCTTCGGCTCGCAGCCGTTTCTACGCAAGAACAGTAACCGGCTCAGGATCAAGCGGTGGCGATTCCCGCCAAACAGCTGCCCATGATCTTCGTCAAGAGTCAAGACATAGAAGCCAAGCGGCGGGAGCGCCTTGACGGCGAGCGAAACTCTGGTAGCGATCACAGCCGCCGCGTTGATGACCAGGCTGAGAGCACCGCCAGTCGGCGCGACCACCGTCACGAGCATCGCCAAGGCCCGCGCCGGGAGCATCGTAGCAGATCCCCGAGGCGGAGGTGGCCACGACCATTGGAGGGGATTCGGGCCTTCACCCCAGATCTTCGCCGAGTAGTTTGGCCGGATGGTTTCAACCTCAAAGGCATCGACAAGTTCGATGGCGAGAGGGATCCAAAGAACTGGCTGCAGGTTTGCGCCTTAGCAGTCAGCGCGACAGGAGGTGATCAGAACGTCATGGCAAATTATTTGCCAGTCGCTTTGACCCCAACTTCCTAGACCTGGCTAACGGGACTCTCAAAGAACTCTATCGAGTGTTGGGATGACCTCCAGGAGCAGTTTATCGCCAATTTCCCAGGGACCTATGAAAGGCCCGCGGGGAGATGGGAGATTGGACAGCTACATCGGCGCAAGAACGAGACTCTTCGTGAGTTCATCAAGCGCTTCACCAAGAAGAAGAACGAGATCCGGGACGTTTCGGAGCAGACAGTCATCGATGCCTTCTTCACCGGATGCAAATCCGAGGAGTTGATCAGGCAAATGACTCGGGACCCCCCACGCAATCTCAAAGCCATATTCACAATGGCGGACCAGGAGGCCAACGCCGAAGAGGCCATCATGAATCATCGTGGTGGCAACGACGGAGGCCCCAAGAAGAAGCCTAATGATGAGCAAGGCAAACCCAAGGATAAGAAGCGGAAGGGGGACGAGATGGTCGCCAACATGGAGCGCAATTTGCCTAAGCCCCCAACGACAACGACTACAACAAGGTTATGGACTCGGTATGTCCCTTCCATCCTCGAGGAAAGCACTCTACCAAAGACTACCTTATTCTACAGAAATTCGCCAAGAACTCGAAGCAGTCGATGGCCAAGGGCGGTTAAGGCAAGAAACCCGATGGAGATTACCAGGACGCTGAGCGCGAGATCAGCTACATCTTTGGGGGCTCTGATGCGTCCAAGCGGAAGCAAAAGCTTACCGCTCAGGAGATCAACGCTATCATGCCCGTGACGCCTAAGTACTTGCGTTGGTCCGAGGTGCCCATCACCTTCGACCGATCGAACCACCCGGATCGGATTGCCTTCCCTGGGAGGTATCCTCTGGTGCTGGATCCGGTTGTGCGAGGAAGCAAATTGAAGAGGGTTCTAGTCGATGGCGGGAGCGGGATTAATATCCTTTTCGTCAAGACCCTGGACCAGACGAATATTCCTCGTTCCGAGCTACGGCAGGAATCATCTCCTTTCCACGGGGTAATCTTTGGGACGTCCGCGATACCACTCGGACAGATCTCTTTGCCCGTCATGTTCGGGACTAAGGATAACTACCGGACTGAAAATCTGAGTTTTGAAGTGGCTGATTTCGAGATGGCATATCATGCCATCTTGGGAAGGTCGGGGATTGCCAAATTCATGGCAGTTCCCAACTACACTTATCTCGTCTTAAAGATGATAGGTCCCAGCGGTGTAATCACTCTCCCTGGTGACGTTAAACAGTCCCTGCTCTGCGATAGCGAAAGCTGTGAGATGGCGCAGGCACTGGACTCATCTGCCGAGATGGAAAAGATCCGACTGGAGGTTGCATCCCTTTAGGAGGAAGGGGATATCCCCGCCAAGAAGCAGGCCAAAACATCCATCCAAGTAGCCGAAGAAACTAAGAAGATTCTGTTGGACCCGTCTGATCCGGCCAAGACAGCAGTGATTGGGACAGGGCTCGATAGCAAATAGGAAGACACGCTTGTCACTTTCCTCCGGGCCAACCAGGATGTGTTCGCTTGGAAGCCTTCGGACATGCCTGGTGTTCTGAGGGAGGTGATTGAGCACTCTCTCCACGTCGACGAGAAGGCGAAGCCAATCAAGCAACGCCTACGAAGATTTGCTCCGGATCGGAAGGACGCCATACGGAATGAAATCACTAAATTGTTGGCAGCACGGTTCATCAAAGAGGTGTATCATCCCGAGCGGCTTGCGAATCCGGTCCTGGTGCAGAAGAAGAACAAGACATGGCGGATGTGTGTCGACTACACCAACCTCAACAGAGCGTGTCCTAAGGATCCTTTTGGGCTCCTCCGCATTGACCAAGTGGTGGATTCCACCGCCGGGTGCGAACTCTTGAGTTTTCTGCACGCCTACTCAGGCCATCATCAGATCAGTCTAAAGAGGAAGATTGCATCAAGACGTCGTTTATTACGCCTTTTAGTGCTTTCTGCTATATCACAATGCCATTCGGGTTGAAAAACGCTGGCGCGACTTATCAGCGCACCATACAGCGGTGTTATCACACTCAGCTCGGATGCAACGTCATAAAAACAGATCTGACCGAGACATTCGAGAGTCTAAGGGCATATCGGATGAAGCTAAACCCCGAGAAGTGCGTTTTGGGGTTCCGTCTGGTAAATTACTTGGATTCATCATTTCTCACCGAGGGATCGAAGCTAATTCAGAGAAGGTCAACGCCATCATTAAAGTGAAGCCCCCTACCAGTCAGAAGGATGTGCAGAAGCTCACTGGATGCATCGTGGCACTCAGCCGATTCACGTTTCCCGACTCGGGGAGGGAGGCATGCCATTCTTTAGGCTCCTACGCCGACAAGACGATTTTCAGTGGACAACGAAAGCACAAGAAGCCTTCGAAGGTCTAAAGAGGTTCCTCACCACGCCTCCGATGTTGGTCCCTCCCATGCCCTAGGAGCCCCTCTTACTCTACATCGGCGCCATGACTCACATCATCAGCAGTGCTCTGGTGGTTGAACGAGATGAGGAGGGCTCCCTCCAGAAGGTACAGCGCCCGGTCTACTTCGTAAGCGAGGTATTGGGCGAATCCAAAACAAGGTAGCCACAAGTTTAAAAGCTTCTATATGCTGTGTTACTCACGTCACGGAAGCTTAAGCATTATTTTCAAGAGCATGAAATTTCGATGGTCACATCATTCCCGCTTGGAGACATACTTCATAATCGAGAAGCCACCGGGAGAATTGCAAAATGGGCAGTCGAGCTTGGAGCCTTTGAGATAAAGTTCAGGCCTCGATTAGCCATCAAACCTCAAGCATTGGCCGATTTCGTCAGCGGAGGGATGAGGCCCAAACCCCAAAGAGCAAAGGAGAATCTAGTAATCGGACGATGTACTTTGATGGTTCCTCATGCTCACGGCGCCGGGCCGATTTTGCTCATATTGCCGATCGAAAGAAGCTACGCCACGCCCCTCCATATCTCGCTTCCGTCAAGAACAATGCCGCCAAGTACGAGGCACTCATCCACGGGCTATGCGTCGCCATATCGCTTGGCGTCAGGCGGTTAATGGTGCGCGGGGACTCCCAACTCGTGGTTAACCAAGTTTAAAAGGAGTGGTCTTGTATTGGCGACAGCATGGCGGCTTACTGTCAGGAGGTACGAAAGCTAGAAGACAAATTTGACGGACTGGAGCTGACACACGTGCTCCGCCGAGACAACGAAGCAGCAGATGAGTTAGTGCTGATGGGATCCACTTGGGCGCAAGTCCCGACTGGTGTTTTCATCCAAGAACTACGCGCGCCGTCTATCAAGCTACCGCCTGTACCAGGAGAAGATCAAGAGAAGCAACCAGAACCCGATGCGGAGGTATTGTCAATTAACCCCGGGTGGACTCAGCCATACTTAGATTATCTTCTTCGCGATGAGCTGCCTGAGGATCGAAGCCTCGCTGAGTGCATTACACGCCGAAGCAAAAGCTACAATGAAGGCAGTTTCAGAAAAAAATAGTTCCGGGGTACTAAGGCGTTGCATATCTGAGCAGGAAGGCAGAGATCTACTCAATGAAATCCATTCGGAAGAATGTGGGCACCACGCGGCGGCCAGCACCTGGTAGGAAAGCCTATCGGCAAGGATTCTTCTGGCTGACTACTATCACCGACGCGGAAGATATAGTACGAAGGTGTGACGGGTGTCAATTCTTTAAGCGGCAGATTCATATGCCGGCTCAGGATCTATAAACAATTCTAATCTCTTGGCCTTTCGCAGTCTGGAATCTCGACATGGTGGGCCCTCTCAAGCGAGCGCAAGGTTGATTCATCCATCTCTTCGTCGCCATCGACAAGTTTACAAAATGGATCGAAGCCAACCCGGTTGCTGTTATCACGGCGGCCAAAGCGCGCGAGTTCTTCCGGGACATCGTCGTACGTTTTGACGTACCCAATCGCATCATCACCAACAATGGCGTTCAGTTCAAAAGCAGCGATTTTCAAGATTGGGGCGAGGAGTTGGGCATCATGATCTGCTACGCCTTGGTGGCCCACCCAAGGAGCAACGGGCAAGTTGAACGTGCTAACGGATTGGTGCTACAAGGGCTTAAAGCCAGAATCATCGATCACCTAAAGCCGTATGCTACGCGCTGGGTTAAGGAGTTGCCTTCGGTTTCGGGGGCTTAGAACAACCCCAAGTCGAGCGACCGGGCAGACACCCTTTTTCCTAGTCTATGGCTCAGAAGCGGTCCTCTCGACTGAATTGAAGTTCCGGTCCCCTCGGGTTGCTGGTTTCGACGATAACCAGTCAGATGAGACAAGATATCAAGACCTTGATCGGCTCGAGGAAGCCAGGGAAGCAGCAATGATCAAGTCGGCAAAGTACCAACAGGGCCTGCGTCGCTACCACCAGCACAACGTAAGGAGCCGTGCGTTCTCCAAGGGAGATCTGGTCCTCCGAAGGAATCAGAAGCACGAGCATAAACTCTCCCCACTCTAGGAAGGCCCCTATGTGATCGCTGAGGTGACCCGCCCGGGGGCTTACCGGCTACAATGTGAAAACGGATCTGAAGTGCCTAACACCTGGAACATCAAGCAGCTACGTCGTTTTTACTCTTAAGTCTTGTATTTGAGCAGCATGTAATTAGTTCCCTTTTTCTGACTTGCTACTTAGCCGTCAACGACTAAGCAGTAAGTCAGGAGCTACACTAAATAGTGTGCGGAGTCAACCGCACCCTATCTTATCAATAAAAGTTGTTTTCTCTTTACATATGTTGATCAAATTCGGGTGTTATGAAAATTTTTGAGTAATGGCGCTTTTATTTGCCAAAGACTACGTTTAGCTACTCCGTTGTTGCACGGGGAGAAAGCCAAGTGCTGATTCCCGACACTCGGGGGCTGGACCAGTCGGCAGACGCGTTTCATGAAAAAGGATAAAGCTAAATACTCGGATAAATAAGATCACAAGTATCGAGGATCAATCAAATGTTTCGGCAACAAGTATATCTACAGATCTAAGTGTTTAACCACATGAGCAGCAGTCTGGCGAACTTCTTTCAACAAAGCACAAGCCTTCTCCTCGGTGCACGCAAATCCTTCTTTCACCGCTTCATAGTCCAGACGAGGGAAGTTTGACTTCGCGATTGCGAGGCCTTGGCTGGTGCATGTTATTACTGCCTCCCGCACGAAGACCTTGATCCGCTCAGGAATATCATCAAGGCGGGCCACGAGGGTGTCGGCATCACTCGGCAGCTCTTCTTCAGGGCAAAGGCACCGTAGTGTTGGAGCTTGTCGGTGTAATAAATACCGGGGTATGAAGAGTCCTGCAGGAGGCCAAGCGAGCCAAGTGAGGGTCCCACGCGTCAGGTGGGGCCCGCGCGGCGGAGCGCTATGAAGGAGTCTTCGGGCGAAAAAGGCCCTCGCTGCGAAGGCGACGACCGTGATTTAACGCGACATTATGCGCGGATAGGCAACAAGAGATGATTACTGCTTCTGATGACCCTCGCAGTGCGAGCGGTCACACTGCGGGCGCAGCCGGAATTGACCGCAGAGAGGAGGTTTGCTTAAGATGGCCGCCTGCCAGAGGAGCAGGTGGGCCCCACCCGATCTCACCGGTGTGTGCAGGCGGGTCGAGGCCACTTATGAGCACGCGAGGGCGCCCGCTCGGCGTGAGCGAGAGCACGTTCGTCTCTCCCGTCGTGTCTCGCATGTCTTGTCGAGGTACCGAGAGTATCAGGTCGCCTACCCCTCGGCTCTCTCCGCCAGCTCAAGGCTTGTATAAAAGGAGCGAGAGAGGAGGAGGGGGACGCGTTTGCACACAGCCACAAGCGTTTCAGAACCACATTCCATTCAACCACAACAAGAAAAGAGCTAAGGCTCGGCGGTGTAGGACTATTATTCGCGAGGCGGTCCGAACTGGGTAAATCTCGTGAGTCGCTTGTCTTTGCGTCCGACGCTCAAATCGAACTGAGCACGGCTGATCGGCTAGCAGGATAGAAATCTGACTAGGGGTGTGATCCGCAGTGGTTGAGCGGAGAACACGCCGTCAGAGCTATTCCTACTAGAGCACGCTTGCGAAGCTCGTAGGCGGTTTTTACTTCTTCATCAAGAACCTGGAATTGCGCCTTGGTCTTCTGCCGATACTCTATACGACCAATCAGGCGTGACAAATCAGTCGGACTTCAGTGGGGCTGAGCCAGGGAGAGTCAATAGCGGGAAGTTACCTTCCAGCTCTTTAGCCAATTTCTCGGCTTGAGTGTTGGCTTGGAAAACTTCATCCTTCAAGGCCTTCTGCCTCGCCTCTGATGTTTCGTCTAGGGCTTTTTGCCTCGTCTCCAGTGCTACATCCAAAGGCAAGTCTCAGAGACTATCATCTAAGGAGTATTCTTTCTGTAAAGGTTTAGCACCATTCAGGATCCGTACCTCGGATGGTGTTGGACTCTTCCATGTGGCGGAACCGAAGTTCAGTGACATCTTGTTGAAGCTCTTCAATCCTGCCGCGGTATTGCGACTTGACGGTGTATAGCGCATTGTCGAACTCATCGCGAGACTTTAGCTCGCCTACTGTTCTCTCCATGCACAGGAACTTCTGCCTTGACCTTTCTTTCATGCCCTGCATGGATAAAGGGGGGAAGGTTAGTGGGATTCCCTTATGCAAAGCAAGGGTTCAGGGCATAAAAAGGCTTTACCTTGTATATCTTGGCTTGAACTATTGCCATGTTGTCTAATACTTCCCATTCTTTGGCCTCCTGCTCGTCGTTGACCTCGTAGCCCTCCATCTCCTTCCTCCACTTCAATCAGAGAGGTGGAGTGTGAGCTTTGGCGGAGGGGCGAGAAATTTCCTCGATTTCCGGTTTTGAGCTCTCCGGAGCTGGGGCTAGGATTTTTCCCTTCGCCGACGGGGATTGGCGAGTGGCAGAAGATGGACCGGAGTCTTGGCGAGGTGCGGCGTGTCGAGCCGAGTCCTCTGCTGATTGGGGCCGGTGATTGGACCTTGGCGGGGCCGAGGCTGGCACCTCGTTGCCATGCGAGCTTAGCGGTTCGTCATCATCTTCGATAGGTTTTCTGAAAGCATTTGAAGATTTTTCAAGACACAAATTCCTTACAAGTTGTGAAGGGAAAATGTCGTGAGGGGATACCTTTGCGATGACATAAATTTAAACCCAAATCGGACGCCCGAATCACTCGGGCTCGAGCCGGGAGGTTTCTCCGCCCCCGACGTGGCCGCTGAACCAGCGGATTGGGGAAGTGAAGGGCTTTGTGGCTGCTTCGCCGGAGCCGAAGGCGACCTCGTTGCTGGGTGGCGGCGGCGCAGGAGCGGGACGTTGTCTTCATCGTCGTCTTCGTTCGAGTCCCCCGAAGCGATCCCTTTGCCTTTCTTGGCTGGAGGACCACTAGCCGAGTCCCCCGCGGGACGCTTGCGTGGTGCCTAATTATGGCTCGGGGGCTCTGGGATCGGATAAGTGGAGAAGAAGGCCGTGCGTCCCTGCGTGCGTGTCGGATCAGAATGAGTTTGATGTCGTTCCCAAGAACCACGGTTGAGTTGAGAATGATCTTTTCCTTACCGATGGTGGAGGGTATGACAGGCGGTACGCAGCCGGGCAGTCGGTGTGGATTATTTCTGAGCCCGGGGCGAAAAGCTCAGTCACTCGGTCCTCAGTTTCCCGAGTGGCGTCTTCAGGCCCCGAGTACTCGAAGGCGAGATGCACCCTCTCCTTGATGGGCTGGACACGGCGCTGAGTGTAGTTCCAGACTACGCCGACGCCGGTCAGCCCGGCAGTTTTCAATCTGTGAAGAAGAACGAGAAATTCCTGCACTTGGCTTCCTTCGCCATCGGCGAGAAGAGAAGACCAGGAGGGACGGACCGTGGGGCACTCTCTAAAGAAGGAAGGAAGGGCTAGAGGAGAATTGGCACAATAGAACCATTCCGAGTGCCAACCCTTGTTGGAGGTTCTCAAGGGGAGATCAAAGTAAAATTTCCGGGCCCCTTCCCGCAATTGAAACCCCACGCCGCCGCCGGCCTTGGGAGAGTTCTTGTTGGGAAAAGGCTTGAGAAGGTAAAGATATCTGAAGAGGTCGAAATGAGAAGCGATCCCGAGATAAGACTCACAGATATGGATAAAAATCGCAATTTGGAAGATAGAGTTGGGGTTCAAATGAGAAACTTCGATTCCGTAAAAATGCAGCAATCCCCGGAAGAAAGGAGAGCAAGGAAGGCCGAAGCCGCGGAGGAAGAAAGACTCAAAAACCACTACCTCGTCCCAGCGAGGAGTGGGGCAGGATTCGCCGGCGGTGGCGTGCCATGACGCAAACTCCTCGGAGGGGAGCACGCCAATGGAGACCAGCTTCTGTAGCCTCCGTTCGGTCGTGATGGACTTCATCCACTCTTTTCCGCTCTTGGCAACCTTCGGGGCGGCGGGAGATGGTGGAGCCATCGCAGATCGGAGATGGTGGCGGCGGAGGTTGCGACGGAGAAGAACCCTAGCGGCGGAGTTCACTGGGAGAGACTAACAGACTGGCGCGAAAAATGAGCGAGGTGAACTAATTTTGTTCTCTTGTTCCTAATTTATCGCAATGGACAGCGTTTCGCATTCTGGGCCGGGCCTTTGTCTAGCGCTGAATGCGGCCCTTTCGAGAAGGGCTCGGATAACCACTCGGGTGGTCGAGTGATTTCTCTCGAGAGGTTCGCATGAGCGCTAGGCGTCGGCTTGGGAGCGTGTGGTCCTAACTACTTGGATAAAGCAATTTTGCTGCAGATTCAAGATCAAAGCAAAAGGAGATATGCGGATTCCCAAAGGATCTTCATTAAAAGGCTCTTAGGCCTGATTACATAATTCCGCAGCACAGCACATTGAGCTAGGGCTCGTCGCTGCCTCGCTGGCTTGCGGGGATACAAAAGAAAGATAAATCCTCCTGGAAGGTGAAGCGCTTCTTTGGAGGCACTTCGTAACCACCCGCCGGGCGAGGAGAAGCTGCGCCAGTCGCCCTCGAGAGGATGCGACTTGTAAAGCTTCGGAAACCCGCGGATCAGAACACTGATGGATTCCTCCGCGTGGATCTCCGCGGTAACCTGGGCATAGTCCCGCCAGAACTCGTCCATGGCGGCTTGGGCTTCGGCCTCCGCGGCGGCATCGGCGACCCACTCATCCACTTCTTCGGCGAAGTTTGCCATTGCTCTCGAGAGGAAAAAGCGAAGAGTTTTTGGGTTTCGCTGAGGAGAAGAAGACTTGAAGGCTAGATGTGAAGTAGTACGTCGCCCCTGGAATTTCTTTTATACACAGGAGAAGTTCAAAGGGCGCACCTTGTAATCCGTTCCAAACACAGTAAAACCATCATACCGATGGGACGGAAGTGGATACGGATACGTTTCTCGGCGGAAACGCGTGTCGTTTCAGCTGTGTGAGAAAATGGCGCGAAAACGCTTCACCTCCCCCTAATTGGGCTTGGACTAAAACTGCAAAGGGCGATCCCCTTAACAGGCTTTCTTAACACGACGCCAACAAAGGGCAATGTGTTAAAATCGAGCCTAATTCGCCTCGTGACACCGGAGGGCATATGACAGAAGCACCAAAATTAAAAGTATTTCACGGCATACCCCATGTTGGGTCACTAGCCAACTTCGCATGCTCGAGGTTGGGTGTTGGTGAAATTTGGGTACAGTTTCGGAGGTATGCCTTTTCTAAGGTCACCAGTTGTATACCGCTACCCGTACAAATACCTCCTACCAAACCGATCCAATCGGCACGCCTTAGGGCCAATGGTCGATCCTTCTCGGTTGGGACAGTACCACTGGTGAAAGGCGCGCCATGCTGGGCCGAGTGCTAGTTCTTACAAGTTAAGGTCGGGTGCCTGATGCTGATACATCTTGAAACGCCTAATTTACAGCATGCTGCAAGACAGAAGTTGTGATGGCGTGGCTTAAGGCATGCCCCATGATGGGTTAATTACTGCTTTTGCAATGCAAGAGTGGGTGCCAAGTAGCCGAATTCATCTGTTGAGGTGATGTGCCCAATGGGCCGAATAAGCTGGAGTTTGGTACTGCCAGTCCAGGCATTGCTTCAACACAAAAACTTAAGATTTCTTGAGTTCTTTATAATCTCTTTTCAGATTACAGGAGATATTGGTGAAACCAGTCGGCCGGACATCTGACTCGATCATAAAGCACTCGGGGGCAACTATGGACTATATGGGCCCCGGGTATCCTCTAGAAGGCCCATAAGGGAGCAGTTGGGGGGCGATCCAAGTCGGCCGATTGAGGATAGAGACCACTCGGGTTACGTGCGCCTTAAGCTCCAAGGAAGTTCCTGAGGATATAATCTATCTCCATGTAATTAGGAGATTAACACATGCATGACATGTAACGGTATAACAAGATTAGGTACCGTGCATCACGTGCTACCGTGTAACTCTATCTCCCCCTACACTATATAAAGGGAGGGGTAGAGGCCATAGGCATATAGTTCAACACAAGGAACCATCTGATAAGCATCATCTCATAGAGCATACATTGTAATCACCTTGGTCATCTTGCATCTCGCAACTTGATCAAACATAATCCCAGAGCACAGGAAGTAGGGTATTACCTCGGTGATGAGGGCCTGAACATGTATAACCCGATCTTGTGCTACCATCTAGATTAGTTCTTGTTTAGCGTCCCCTCGTACAAATTCATTGTCGACGGTAACCCCCAGTTAACCATCAGTCGACACACATCACATCTCTTACCATGAATTTTGTGTTGTTCAGTAGGGAGAAATGTCCGGAAGGGATAAGGACATCGCGTGGGAGCATGGTGATCCGGTTGGGCATGGTTTCAAGTGTCGTTATTGCTAGCAGACATTCAAAGGAGGTGGTGTGAGAAGATTGAAATACCACCTGGCAAAACGCGGCGGCACATGTGTGAAGACTTGTTCTGCGGTCCCCCCTGATGTGAGAATGACCTTTCAGGACGAGCTTAATTTTTTTGACGATAGGAAGAAAGAAAGAAAGGCAATGAGAACAGGTCCTAAAGGAAGAAGTGGCACGACAGCCGGTGGGTCAAAGATGGCAAGATGATTTCACCGGGGGGTTGAATGAAGATGAACAGGTACAACTGGCAATAGCTAGATCAAGGATGGAGGCAGATTATCAAAGGCAAGCCAGTGATAGGTATGAGCATGGTGGGGGTAGAGGGCATGGTGGTGGCAAAGAGAGAACTAGTATCTTTAGGGTCACAACGGTCTCAACTATCACGGGGTGGCAAGGCTCATTTCAGCCAAGGATCGATGAGACGTTGAAGGCAAATACAAAGTCTCAAAAGACTATGAGAGAAAGGTTGGGTATAGCATGGGCCAAGGCTTTCCATGCAGTGGGTATCCCTGGACGGTAAGCGGATAACCCCTACTTTATTGCGACCATCAAGAAAACACAGATGTTAGGTAATTTTTGACGGCGTGTTCTTCACCGAACCACAGCGAATCACACCCTATCAGATCTCTATTCTGCTAGCCGATTAGCTCGAGTTCGATCTGATTCGAGCGTCGGGCGTGGCAAGGAGCGACTCACAGCGATTACCCAGGTTCGGACCCCCTGATGGGTAATAGTCCTATTCCTGCCGAGCCTTAGCTCTGTTCTTGTTGTGGTTATGTGTAAAAGATGGTTACCGAATCCTCCTCTCTCTCTCTCTCACCCCTCTTATACACGCCATGGGTTGGCCGAGAGAGGAAGGGGAATGGTACAGTACGCTGACAAGACCAGAGAGACAAGACTGGAGAGACGAAAACGTGCAGCTCATGCGCCGAGCAGCGCTGCCCACGCATGCTTCGCAAGTGGCCTCTGACTAGTGTGAACGCTACCAGACAAGGACAAAGACGGCGCCGCTCCCACCGCCGACGCGGGCGGCCACCAGTGATGGCAAGTTCTTCACGGTCGGCTCGCAGAGCCACGCTGGACGGCCGGTCGACTGCGCAGAGCTCATCGTGGGCAAGAATCATCACTTTCTCGATTCATCCGCGCATGACGTCGCATTAACTGCACCTATCATTCACAGCGGGGAGAGCCTTCACCCAGAAGGCTCCCCTCTGGACGCTTCCTGCCACGCGTCCCCACTGCCGCTGAAGGCCTCCCAGGCCGGGTTTGCCCGCCGACGCGCGTGGCAGCCTCGGCCCGAGGCCATGGAGCTCGCCCACGTCTTTGGGACTTGATCGCTCACCGACGCGTGGCGGCCTCCCGAAGGCCAGAGCTCGCCACTGCTGGGCTCACGATCGCCCTTTGACGCGTGGCGGCCTCGCCTGGTCTTCTTTAGGATTCTTAATACCCTGGTATTTTTTGTACCGATAGTAGCCCCCGGTCCACCATGATACGCGAACCGTCGCGTCGATATTTCACCATTTCTCATGCGATATGAGACGAATCGTGGGGGCCCACCACCTGCAGCGGCCGTCCGCCTGATTCTCCACCTGCGCACGATTTCCCTCGGGGAACTGCGCCGCTTTTCGGGGGAAGCCGAGGCGCGCGGGGCATAATGGCGCCTCACGCGCGCGAGTGAGGACGGAATCCAAACCGTCGCTCTTGCTCCTTCCATCTATAAATGCTTCACTCCTTTGCGCGGCGGCGAGTCCTTTCGCACGCCAAATCCTCAAACCACCGTCTACCTTTCTTGCCGCCGCCGTAGAGCTCTCTCGCCTTTGCCACCACACTCAGCCTTCTCGCCGCCACGCTTCCACCATCTTCCCATGGCTCCGAAGCGCAGCAAGGGTCGCAGTGGAGATGCTACTCCAACCGCCATCTCGACGCCGGCCGCGCCGCAGCTCGAGCCAGCTTTGCCTGCCTTCGTCGCTGATGAGAAGACGGTCGCACGGCTCCAGCGGCACGTGCCGCCGTCCGCCGCCCAGTTTTGCGCCGGCACCATGGCGCCAATCCCTCGCCACGGGGAGATCATCACCTTCACTTGGGCTGTCTTGGCGGGGCTTGTTCCGCTGTATTCGGAGTTCTTCTTGGGGGTGCTTGCCTTCTACGAGATCCAGGTGGTGCACCTCCCCCCCAATTCCATCGTGATGCTAGCTATCTTCGCTCACCTCTGCGAAATGTTCATGGGGGTGATGCCGAATCTCCCGCTCTGGCGCCGGCTCTTCACATTGCATGTGAGCTCGCGCTCGAGCGGGGTCGTGAGGAGCTGCTACTTCTCGCTCCGCGACTCCACCGCCTTCATCCCGCTCGCGCTCAAGTCTAACTGGAAGGACTGGCCACGGCAGTGGTTGTACGTGGAGGACTCCAGCGGTTGCGACGAACTCATTTTCCCTGAGGGCTTCGCAGAATCCCTCGCCTGCTGGGGGTCTCTTCCCAACGATGCGGCGGAGACGGAGGCGATCTTGATGCGCGATTGGCGACCTCGCCACAATGGGCTCACCGAACCCATGTGGTGGCGAATTTACTTCTGGCGCCGCCGCTTTCGCCGCATGGCGGCGCCGACCGGTGAGATTATGGCGACGACGATGGGACCCGCGTCGTCCCCGGAGGTGAGGGCTCTTGCATTCCTTTGGATCTTCTGATTTTGCGGAACATCTTTTCCTTTCTTCTTGAGGTTTTGCTAATTCGCAGTTTTTTCTCCCTTTTTTTTTGCCTAGCCGCAGGGGACGTGTCAGAGGAGGTGCTCCTTCAATGGCTGGCGGGGCTCCTGCCACGCCAACCGGCGGCGCCCCACTGCCTGCGAACATCCGCCCCCTCTGCGACTGGGACCCACGGGAGTGCAACCCGTACTTGCGTGCGCTGCCTCCCATGGAGGTTTCTGGTCCCACGGTCCAGATGGTCTATCGACCCCTGCAAATCCGCGATCAACCCTCGACGACCGCAGGAGCTCCTGCAACCACCGCTCCTACGCCTAACGCACTTCGCTCCCCGATCGACGCCGACCGCGCTCTTGGGAAGCGCCGCCTCATCCTTTCCCAAGATGACGACGACGAGGGGGAGGCGAGCCCGAAAAGGCCTCACCCCACGAGCCCTGGGCTGCCTTCACCTTCTTCGGCCCCCTCCGATGGGGCCCAGCTGCTGATGCCGCCGCACTGCCACTTGGCGAGAGCGCGGCGACTTCTTTGGAGCCGGTCGCCGCTGCTTCTTCTTCTGCGCGGCGGCTCTGTCTGCGGTGCCTACCGCCAAGCACCTCCTGCCGGCATCCACCAACGATGTCGCCTGCGGTGATTCCGCCGCCGCCTCCGCCTCACGCGTCAGGAGGAGGAACGGCTGCGCCGGTCCCACGGCCGAGCGGCCTAAGGCTGCCCTCCTCCGCCTTCGCCTTCGGAGGGCACCGCTTCGGGTAACTTTCTGCATGCATATATTTTCACGTTAGGGTTAGCATGTCGCATGTTTTTCACATACCTGAACCCTTTGCTGGTTTTTCTTCGTTGGGCAGGTCGGATCCTGGGGCTTCGGGCTCCGGTCCGCGCGATCCACCTGCCCCCGCCTTGCTCCCGATCCCTTCGACGGAGACGGTGCCTCCTGCTGCGGAGAACACCATGACGTCGACGTCAAGGCTGGACTGCTATGGCCGACACCAACGCCGTCTTTGCCATCGCCGCTGACATCGGGCACTCTTTCGAGGTGCTCCGCGCCCTCGCCCGCACCTGGGCAGCGTGAGAAGGCGTGCTGGCTTCAGCGACACAAGCTGTCGGCGAGCTGCGGCGGATTCTTGACCGGGAGCTCGCTGCGAAGGAGGCGACGACCCACGAGGCTGCGGCGGCGCAAGCTGCCGCTGCCTCTACCGCCAAGGAAACTGTGAACCTCCGCGCGGCGCACTCTCAGCGCCTCCGGGACCTCACCGCCATGTCATGGATCGCTATCGCTGGGTGGCGAAGGTCTCGACCAGCTGGGTTACCCTGTACCCCCTGCTAGAGGACAACAATGCGAAGACGCCGTGGCCTTGATCCCGGCACGCCGCCAAGGCCCTTGGCGACCTGCCGGTGGTCATGAGGACGCGGGCGATCGAGGTTGGTCATCGCGGTGCCTTTGAAGCAGTGCGGTTCATCTTGGGCAACTGCCTTGCCCAAAATGCCACGTTCGACCTCAACGCCGCCATCGGGGAGCCCCCGCGCCAGCTGGATCAGGACGAACGGTCTCGCGTCGAAGTTGCCGCCGACCGATTGTCCATGATGGGCGGCGCTGCACCGGAGGAGGAGGATGACGCCGAGGAGTGATCAGCTCCTTTTGTCGCTTGTCTTGTACATAAGACCTGTTAATGCAACCTTTTGCTTTTCCTGCCACAAGTCTCGTTTTAACTTTACGCAATCTTTTATTTGCGAAAAAAAGGACTTAGGCAACTGATCGCCAAAAGCTTTAGACAGAACGTTCTGTTGAAAGCAAGCGCTTTTTCCTTAGGCATCTGGTTACTTCGACCCTTATGGCCTCTCCGCAAACCGATTTGAACATTGCGTGGCGAGAACTTAGCTTCCGGAAGTGGTCTAAAACACTGGTGCCGTCGTTGGCGCAGAGGGCCCAGACCGAGCAGACACACCTGGTTAGAACAAGCCTTCCGTCCACCTTGCCTTGCCCAGCGCAAGTTCAAGCGTTCGCCTTTGCTACTAAGGGGCCATTAGCCTTAAGTACTTTCTTGCTATGAGTTTTCAACAGAATGTCTTCTAACAGACTTTTTAAGGTGAAAAGCAAGTGTTCACAGAGTGACAGAACTTATCTTTATATTGCAGATGGCTTTGTACATCGTAGCCCCGAGGCGAGCGGTGAAGGGTAAAGACCTCGCCGCTCAGCTCCGAGTGAAGGCCAAAAAGCTTCTGGAACAGCTACCTACGGGTAGAACTTCCTCAACTGCTCGACGTTCCAGGTGTTGGCCAATTCGCGACCATCCTCGAAGGCGAGCCTGACTGAGCCTAGAAGAGATACTGAGACCACCTTAAAAGGGCCGTCTCACGGGGGAGACAGCTTGTTGCGACACACTGCGCTGAACCTGCGGGGACGAGATCGCCCATCGCCGGTGTTCTCGTGATACTCTTCCGTCGATAACTTGGTAGCGAGGATTGTCGATATCTGGTGGCCCGGATCGCCGCTCTGTCTCTGATCTCCTCCAAGAGATTTACTTCATCCTGACACCAGTCAGGGTCACCATCCTCGCTGTACGCCGCCACCCTTGGGGATCCGAAGGCGAGCTCCGATGAGCACCGCTTGAGCCATACACTGTGAAGAAAGAGGTCTCTGCTAGTAGCCCACTTGGAGGTCGTCTCAGCGCCCAAACTCTGATGGGACTTCTCCGCCCATCGCCCACGCCAGCGATCGAACGCCCTTGTCTTGAGTCCTTTGAGTACTTCTGCGTTCGCCGCACCGCCCATTGCTCTTTGGGTGGCGACGAGGCGTAACCTGCAGCTTAGTACCAGCTTCTTCACCACTCTTGAATGTCAAAGACTTTGAATCGAAAGCGCCATTGTCGGTGATGATTCTACTAAAGACGCCGAACCGCACGAAGATACTTCTCATGAATTTTATAGTTGCAGCGGAGGTGATCGCCGAGACCGGCGAGGCTACAACCCACTTGGTGAACTTGTCGATGGCGCATTTAACAGATACGTAGCCCTTTGTCGCTCGCGGGAACGGGCCCAGATGTCGCTCGCCCCTGCATCAGCGAACGCCGGAGAGAGCGGAATGGTTTGCGTACCGGGCCGTGTTCGGTGGATCTGCCCAGTGAAACTGCGCACGCCGTCTCCTCACCAGCTCGAAGGCATCCTGGAGGGCAGTAGGCCAATAGAAACCATGACGGAAGACCTTTCCGACCAACGCCCGGCTTCCTGAATGGCTCCCGCACATGCCTCCATGGATCTTAGAGAGGACTTTGCTCCCCGCTTCCCGAAAGTGACGACTTCAAGAGAACTCCGCTGGCGCTTCACAGCGTCTGGTCCCCACCTACCAGGCCATAGTGCTTGGCCGTACGCACTATCTTCTCAGCTGACGCGTCATTGTCGGGGATCGCTCTGTCCCACAGGTAGGCTAGGATAGGATCCATCCACTGACCTTCCCGGACGAGTGCGACGACATTAGCATGGTCACCGGCGTACTCTGCCAGGCCTGGTATTTTCGCCTCAACCACCGTAGCAGTTCTTCCGCATCCTCCCTCGAGTTGGGGAGCTGTTGCGGGAATATCGATGTCTCCACCAGATGCGGGAGCTGCATCGAGAATCATGTCGTCCCCACCAGAATCGGGGTTGCGAATCGACGGCTGAGTCTTTCCTCAAGACCCCAAATGGACAGTGCTCTTTGACGAGGCAATTTGGAATAGCTCATCCGCCATGTAGTTGTCACGGCGAGGGATGTGCGCAAAGCCCAACCCTCGAAAATGCCGCTCAATCGGCGCATTCCTCGCCTGTAGGCCTCCATGGTGGGATCTGAACAGTGAATTTTTCACCGTTGATGACCGGAGGAGGAGTCGCCTTTGACTTATAGGCGCAATGCCTGTGGCTGAGGCCACCCCGAGCCCTGATGAGTCCTTCAGATTCAAGCTGTTGGTAGCTGGAACTCAAAGACCACCAGTGCCGAACAATGTCACCGGTGGGAGACACCAGATTCGACGCTGCCCTAGCTCCCTCCAAATGGAATGAGTCGTCAAGAAGAGAGTCCTCATGCAGGGTTCCGGGTGTCTTCACTTCGCGCGCAGCCGAGTCCACTCACTGACGAACTCCGCCAGAGCTTGCCCTTTGATCGCTGTTCGGGGGGCAAACTTGAGGTCGAACTCGCCCAACTCCATCGCCCACTTGGCGATGCGGCCCGTCGTCTCGCGGTTGAAGAGGTTTTCGCAAGGGGTATTTTGTCAAAAGCAGTGATTTCTAGCCCTCGAAGTAGTGGCCATGTTTTCCTGAATCTCGGCCAAGACGCGCATACAAGATCTTTAATTGCCTTGAGTACCTTGTCTCGGGCCATGGAGAACCTTGCTGATGTAGTAGATCGGGCGTTGAACTCCTTCTTTTCGCCACCAAGACTGCTGACCACCTCTCGGGTTACGCGCCATGACATAGAGAATCAGCGGCTCGCCTGGATCTGGGGCGACCAGTACGGGCGGCGAGGTAAGGTACTTCTTCAGCCCGTTGAACATCTCCTGCGCCTCCGAGGTCCACTCAAAACGATTGGTCTTCTTCAAGAGTTTGAACAGGGGGAGACTCTTATCCCCCAGGCGAGCTATTAAGGGCCAGTGAGGAAAGTCAAGCGCCCCACCAAACACTCGCATTCACCAAGTCGCTGGTGGCTTCATATTCTCGATCGCTGCGATCTTGTCGGGGTTTGCCTCGATTCCCCTCTGGGAGACAAGGAAACCCAAAAGCTTGCCCGACGGTATGGCGAACACGCACTTCTCGGGGTTGAGCTTGATGCAAAGACTTCCTCAAAGTTGGCAAAGGTTTCTCCAAATCGCCGATCAGCTCCTCCGGTCTTTTGACTTCACCACTGTGTCGCCGACAGACACCTCTAGGTTCCACTCGACCGCGGCAAGGAGCAATGTGCATGGCCCTCTGATAGGTTGGGCCTGCATTCTTCAACCCGAACGCCATTCCTGTGTAGCAGTAGACGCCCATGGGTGTCACAAAGGTAGACTTGTCTTCGTCTTCTTCAGCCATGCTAATCTGGTGGTACCCGAAGTACACATCCAGAAAACACAGCTGTTCGCACCCTGCCGTAGAGTCAACGATTAGGTCTATGCGGGGCAGTGGACACGGATCCTTCGGGAACGCCTTGTTGAGGTCGGTGAAGTCCACGCACATCCTCCATCGCCCGTTGGATTTCTTGACGAGGACGGGGTTCGCCAGCCATCTAGGATGGGCGACGCTCCGAACGACCCCCGCCCTCAGAAGTTTGTCCACCTCTTGGCGGATGACGGCCTGACGTTTCACCGACTGCTTCCGAACCTTTTGCATAACCGGTCTCGTGCCGGGGAACGTGGCCAACTTATGCTCAATTACCTCCCTAGGGACCCCAATCATGTCGGACGGTTGCCAAGCAAACATGTCCGTATTAGACCGGAGGAAGGAGACGAGCGCACCTTCCTATTTGGCGCCGAGAGATGCGCCCACCTGAACGATCCTCGCCGGGTCTGAGTCACTCAGGGAGATCGTCTTAACCTCCGCGGATGAGCCGGGGGAAGCACGGATCTTCGTCGAAGGAGCTCCCAATGTCGAGGCTTTAGCCTTCTAGGCACAGACTGCCCCCGTCAGAACGAGAGCGTCCTTATCGCAGCGGAGCGCCTCCGGACGATCCATTTTCACGATAATGGGGCCGGCTGGCCCCGGGATCTTGACCACCATGTAAGCATAGTGGCAGACCGCCATGAACTTGGTCAGCGCCGGCCGGCCCAGTATGGCGTTGTACGGGATGTCGAAGTCAGCTACCTCGAACTCGAGCATCTCCGTGCGGAAGTTTTCAGAGCCCCCTGAAGGTTACCGAAAGACTGACGAGCCCTAGAGGGACGGATTCAGCCCCCGGCGCGACGCCGAAGAAAGGGAGCGTCGGCCGAAGCTCCCGCTCTTGGACCTGAAGTGCTTTAGCGACTCGGACGGATAGGAGGTTAATAGAACTTCCTCCATCCACCAGCACCCGCCCCAACTTAACATTCCGGACCGTGGGCGCAACCACGATTGGGAGATGTCCCGGTGAGTAGTGCTTGGCGGGAATGTCGGCTTTGTTGAATGTGATCGATTGCCGACCACATCGGTGCTGGTGACCCTATCTTGGAACGCGACGGCGCACACCTCCCTCATCACACGCTTAAAACTGGCGTGAGAAGGATAGGTGGCCGACCCGCCATGGATGAAGGCAACTTCGCGCTCCACATTGAAAATCAAAGCGAACGGGATCCTTTCCCCTTATTCGGCGGGTGCTTGTTTCTCTTTCGTGGACCCGTTTGTCCACTATATTGCTGACGACCTGGCAATCGGCCAAGTCGTGGGTGTTGCTGCGGTGGATGGGACAATAGGTCCTTCCGTCCCAATCGTCGGGGCGACCTCCTCGCCCTTCGCCGCGGCCGCAGTGACTGTCACGACCGCCCCTACGGGACCGTCCTTGCCGCCGCCGTGACCTCCTCCTTTCTTCCACCCGCCGCGCCTGTCGCGCGGCCACGGGTTGTCGTTGTTGATGTCGTCGTCGCTCGGCGGCGAGGACCTGCCGGCCTCGGCATGCGCTTCTTCTTGTTCTTTCCGTCCGGGAATTTTACGAGGTCCGCGCCTCGCCAATTGCTTGAGGCCGCATGCCGACCCTAGCGGAGCAGGCCTCCGCAGTCTGGGCCTTGTGGAGCCAAGTGAAGAGCTCCTCTGTTGTTTTGATCTTGCGGGTAGCCATCTTCTCCTTGACTTTGGGGTCTTGGGGGCCCCTCCTGAAAGCCGTGACGACGGCGTCGATGGAGATGTCAGGAATGGTGTTGCGGACCTAACTGAAGCGCTGGATGTAGTCGCGCAACGACTCCCCCTTCTTCTGCTCCACGTTGTGGAGATCATCTTCAACTCCGGGCTACTCGAAAGTGCCCTGGAAGTTGGTGACGAAGAGATCAGCGAGCTCCTTCCATGACCCCACCGACTTCGGAGGCAGGTTCATAAGCCACGAGCGAGCTCCGCCGGTGAGGACTGCAGGGAAGTAGTTCGCCAGAACTTTCCCCGATCCTCTAGGCGGCTGCATCACCATGGTGTAGATCTATAGAAACTCGTCGGGGTTGGTGGAGCCGTCGTACTTCTCGATGGAGGCCAGCTGGAACTTCTTGACCACTAAGCGCGCATAACTCCTTGAAAGGCGTGGCCCTCTCCTGCCTACGCGCCCCTCGTCCCGCCGCCTAACGCCCGAGATGGCGCCCGCGAAGCGGCGCGCGCCGTCCCGGCGGGGCAGGCGTCGCGGGAGCACCTCCTAGGCTCGGCGACGGCGGCAATGGCATGCAGCGCTCTCGCTCGATCGCGGCAGCCGGCGAGCTTGTCGGGAGGTCCTCTCCGTGCGATAGATGGCGGTCCTCAAGTGGCCCAGTCCGGTCCGGCCTTCGCGTCTGTCTGTCCGAACCACCGGAAGGAGTCGCACAACCGCCACCGCCTCCGCTCCCTCTCGCGAGAGTCTGCGGGAGGTGCGAGAAGCAAAACGGGACAAAGCGACGCGGTTCCGCGCCCACGAAACTTGCATCGCTGCAGCTGGCGGCGTCGGCGTAGCGGGTTAAAGCGGCCACCATGGCGCCGCGAGAGTCGAAGTTACGTAACGGCGGGTTGGCGGTGGGGCCACACGCCGCATAGAGGTTTTGTCTTGGGACACTCCTCCATGGCTTGGCGTCGCCTGGCAGACTAGGATAAGTTGCCTTCCACAAAGTGCCAACCCTCGGCGAGTGCCGCCGCCTGTCTAATCGCCGCCGTTGCCGCACTGGCTACTGCCAGCGCCCGGTGGCCGCTTCCCTATCTGCTGCGGTCTGCTGATCAGCCATTGCCGCCTGAAGAAAAGGTCGAAGAACTCGAATCGGCGCTAGCACTCCCCTACGCCGGCGCCGGCGTGTTCTTCAGCCGAACCCTGGCGAATCACACCCTATCGGATCTCTATTCGCTAACGATCAGCTCGAGTTCGATCCGATTCGAGCGTCGGGCGTGGCAAGGAGCGACTCACAGCGATTACCCAGGTTCGGACCCCTGATGGGTAATAGTCCTACTCCTGCCGAGCCTTAGCTCTGTTCTTCTTGTGGTTATGTGTAAAAGATGGTTGCGAATCACTCCCTCTCTCTCTCACCCTCTTATACACGCCATGGGTTGGCCGAGAGGAAGGGGAATGGTGCGACGCCGACAAGACCGGAGAGACAATCTTGGAGAAAGCAGCGTCGCCGCTCATGCGCGAGCAGGCGCCGCCACGCATGCGTCGTGAAGTGGCCTCGACTAGTAATGAGCAGCGCGCAAAAGAGACGGTAGTGGCTGCTCTCTCACCGCTGGCGGCGGACCAGCTGGTGATGGCAAGTTCTCTCTGCCGGTCGACTCCATGAAACCACGGTGACGGCCGGTCGGATCTGCGAGAGGTCAGCGTGGCGGTAATCATCACTTCCTCAATTCATCGCGCATGGCGTCGCGTGCGCACATCCTTCACGGTGGGAGAGCCTTCACCCAGAAGGCTCCCCTCTGGACGCTTCCTGCCGTGTGGGCCCCACCTGTCAGTGAAGGGCCTCCCGCGTCTTTGGGGAGAAACATGCCGCAGCGCTAGAACTTTGATCGACCTTTGACGGCGTCGCGGCCTCACGGCAAGTGGAGCTTCGCCTTGTTGGGGAACGATCGCCCGACTGGCGTGTGGCGGCCTCGCCTGGTCTTCTTTAGGATTCTTAATACCCTAGTATTTATTGTACCGACAATTTTATTTGGTAAATGTATCCGGATTTCATATTAATGAAATGATGCATATTAATAGTAACTCACACTTCATGTCTATTGTTAAACTTGCAGGCCTCAATGTGATGTCTCCCACTGGACGAGAAATTGATGGCAAATATGTAGACCAGAACGAGAAAGACATACAAAGGGAGTTTACCAAGTGGAGGCCTCAATGGGATGAGTTTGGTGTCTCTATACTGATTGATTCTTGGACTAGACATGCCAGAATGACCATCATGAATTTCATGATATATTGCAATGGCATTATGTTTTTTCACAAGTTTGTGGATATGGCTGGCCGCACACAGAATGCGAAGACCCTCTTCAAGGTATAACATGTGTCCCTCAATCCCTCCCAAGCTGCCACACATGTTTTTGCTTAATGTTTTTATTGTAGATTACAATTTCATATGCCATTTTTTGCTCATGTAGGAAATCAAGGCTGTAGTTGACTATGTGGGTGTTAATAATGTAGTTCAAGTAATCACCGACAATGGGGCAAACTATAAGAAAGCTTGTGAATTGTTGAGTGACCGGTACCCCTCAATTGTGTGGCAGCCTTGTGTGGCTCACACAATAAATCTAATGCTCAAGGACATAGGGGGCTTTGATCTACATAAGATGGTGATTGAGAGTGCAAGGAAGATCTCTAAATGGTTGTACAACTCAATAAATTACATGCCATGATGAGGAGAACATAGGAGGCGAGTTGGTTGGGTGGTGTGCCCACGAGGTTTGCACCAACTTCATCTTCCTCAATAGCTTTTGTACTGTTAAAGGAGAAGTTCATGCAATGGATGGCTTCTCCTCGATTCATGAGAGATCCTTTTTACTGACTTGAAGAAGGAAAGTATGCCCATAGGTATTTTGTCTAATTTACAATTGTGGGATGATGTCGCGCAAGAATGTGTAGTAGTTGAGCCAATATCGAGATGGTTGTGTTTTGCTAATCAAGGCAGTACCTTAACCTTGGCGAGGCCAAATTGAGGTTCGAGGAAGCATGTCTGCGACATTGATGCCATGTGGAGGACCTACGAGGGAAAATATAATAGGGTATCATGAATGAAAGGATAAATATGTAGATTATGTAATAAATGCGGGGTGCAAAGAGTCTGAGAAGATCAAGTGGGCCCACTGCGTCGAGGCGAGCAAGGCCCCTATAAGCAGGCGAGCCCCTCAGCAGCTCAAAGCGGGCCCAGCGTCCCGGTAGGGCGAGCAAGGCTCCATTGGGCGAACCCCTCAGCCTTGAGGCGAAGCCCTTAGCGTCGACGGCAAGCGAACAAGGCTCCAATGTGGCCAAGCCCCTCGGCGCTCAAGACCCAGCCATGGCGAAACCCTTATTGCTCGGCGTAGGGCCCAGCGTCGAGTGGCGACAGACCCCATGGCGATGGGCGAAGCTCATCGATCTTGCCGGGCGAGAGCCCCATCGTCGAGGCGGCGGGCGGGTGAGCCCTCACCCGACAATAGGTCTCAACTGCCAAGTGGGGCCCTTGAAGCGAGGAGTGCTCGAAAGAGTCTTAGAGCGAAAGCTCCCCTAACTGCTGCGAAGGGCAGGCGCATTAATGCGACATCATGCGGATAGGCAATTTGAAGAAATGATTACCGCTCTAGATGACCCTGCAGTGCGAGCGGTATCATTTATGTGTGGCCAGAATTGACAGCGAAGGAGAGTTTTACTTAAGATGGCCACCCGTGTCGGAAAAGGCAAGCTGGGCCCCACCAGCGATCTCGGGCTTGTCTGCTTGGTCGTCGAGGCCACTTATGCGAAACGAGGCGAGCGCTGCAGCAGCGCAAGGCAAAGACACATTTTGTCTCTCTGTCGTGTCTTGTCGATTATCTTTGAGAATCTTGTCTTGCCTACCCTCGGCTCTCTCCACTTGAGTTCAAAGCTTGTATAAAAGGAGGAGAGAGAGAGGAAGAGGGTACGCTGCACTAACATTTGGGCATTGGAAACGATACTGTAAAACACATTCCATTCAACCACAACCAAGAAAGAGCTAAAGGCTCGGCGGGGTAGGACTATTACCGCGAGGCGTCCAGAACTGGGTAATCCCGTGCTGTTGCTCTTTGCTGCGTCGGCGCTCAATCGAATCGAGCTTCGGCCGATAGGCTAGCAGGAGAGAAATCGACCCGGTGTGATCCAGCGATGGTTGGCCGGTGAACTGCGCCGTCGATGTAGCGCCCGAGTAGGGGCGCTAACCGGTTCAAGTTCTTCGAACCTCTTCAGCGGTGATGGCGGATCAGCGATCCGCGATGGACGAGGCGGCCGCTGGAAGCATGACATGGCGTCGACAGCGGCAATGGCGATCAGATCAGCCGGCGGCGATGCGCCCGGCCAAGCTAAGCGGCGCTGGCCTTGGAGGAGTGCACTCAAGACAGAACCTCCTCGCGGCGAGGCCCTGGCTGGACAACCCGCCGTGCGGCAGACTCCGGACTTCCGGCGGCGCCGCGTGGCAAGGCGATTGGCCCGCTTCGTCGATCTTTGCCCGTGGCCAGTGGTGCAGGTTTGGGAGGGAGGAACGGTGTTTCGCCTCTTCGTTCTCTCGCCTCGCACACCTCTCGCGGATCAAGCTGGCGGGAAGGCGGGGCCGGGACAACAGAGGCAGGCGACTCCCTGCGGGGGATTCGACTGGCGGGAGGCGTGCAAGTGGGTGAGATCTCCGGTCCACTTGGAGATCGCCATCTCGGCATGGGGAGGAGAAGACTTGCGACAAGCTCCGCAACAACATGACCGAGAGCGCGACCCTTCCCCAGGCATTTGTCGTTCAGGGGGACAGGCGAGAGGACTCCGTGGCGCCGCTTCCGCCCGAAGAGGCGGCGCCTCTTCCAGCGCCCGTCCGGACCCGGCGAAAGCGAAGACGGCCGCGCCCGGGCGAGGAGGCTCCAGCGTTGGGTGCAGCGCCTTTTGAAGGAAGTGCCTTCGAGTCCAAGATCAGTGGAGGTTCCTACGGCCCTATCCGAGAAATATGACGGCTCCACCAGCCACAGCGAAGTTCTTGCGAGATCTACACTACGGTGATGCAGCAGCTGGTGGAGGTCGAGGAAGGTTCTGGCGAACTACTTCCCTGCCGATCCTCACCGTGAAGCCAATCTTAGCTTCATGAACTTGCCCCCGAGTCAGTGGGGTCGTGGAAGGCTCTTCGGGCTCTTCATCACCAACTTCGGAGCGCGTTTGAGCAGCCCGGAAGTCGAGGGCAGCCTCCACAGCGTGAGTGAAGCGAGAAGAAGGGAGACTTCATTGTGGCGCTTCATCCAGCGGTCGATTCCATAACACCATCCCCGACATCTCCCGGCGCCGTTGCACACGGCATTCGTGTGAGGCGCCCGAGACCCTAGGGTCAAGGAGAAGATAGCCACCCGCAAGATCAAGGCAGCCGGAAGAGCGCCTGGCGCGACAAGTGCGCTCTTCAAAGTGAGGCTCATTCGTCTCCCGCACAAGGCGGGCATGCATACGGGCGGCGAGGCCGACCTCAAAAAACCTTGGCGGGACAAGAAGAAGCCCGGCCGAGACCGACAGGTCATGGACGCCGAGCGCGACGACGACGACGACGACGACGGACGGCGGCCGCCGCTAGTAGCGCGTGGGCATTAAGAAAGCGGTCAAGGTGGGGAGGCCGCCGCGGGCGGCGACGGGCGCGCAGAACGGTCCTCGCAGGGTGGTTGGCGACCGCTGCGGATCATTACGGCGTTCAGGCCACGCAGACGGCGGCAGACCGCTGCCCCGCGAGGAGCGGGGCTTATCGCCCCATTCACCGCAACAGCCTTATGACTTGAGGATTGCTATGTCATCAACAAGTTGGTGGATGTTGCCCACGAGCAAAGAATAAGCGCCCGGGCACGTAAGGGCAAGGAAGCGGCCGCTGGCTTCCAACAGCGGAGCCGGTTGCCGCCATCCACGGGCGATCGCCACCTATCCGCCCCACGCCAGCTTTAAGCTGCGGCGATGAGGGAGGTGTGCGCCGACGCGTTCGCTTTGGTCGCAAGGCACCGCGGTCGGAGCAACGATCGCGCTCAACAAAGCCGACACCCACCAAGATCAGCTGCCCGACATCTCCCGATCGTGGTTTCACGGTCCGAATGTGCTAGGGCGGTGCCGGTAGACGGAGGAGTTCCCCAACCTCCCGCCCGCCGTCGCCAAGGCGCCCAGATTCAAGCAGCAGAGCTTCGACCGGTGTCTCCATTTTCAAGATCGCTACGGGCCGAGTCCGTCTACGGGGCGCCTGCCTGACGCTTGAGGTTCGGACAACTTCGCGACCGAGATGCTCGAAGTTCGAGGTGGCGATTTGACCTCCCCACAACGCATAATACTAGGTCGGGCCGCATACCGACTAAGTTCATGGCGCTGCCATGCGCATATGGTGGTGAAGATCCCAGGCTACCGCCCCATCGCCTTGAAAGTGGACCGTGAGGCACCATTTACAAGGACGCTCGCTTTTGGGCGATTGTGCCCGTGGCCGTCGGTTCGACTATGGGAGCTCCTCCGGCGAAGACCTGCGCCTCCCCTGTTCGTCCGCAGAGGTTAAGGCGGTCTCCGAAGCGAAGTCGACTGCCAAGACCGCTCAAGGGCGCTCTCGCCAAATAGAAGGTGTTTGCCTTCTTCCTCCAGCTTAACGCAGACGTGTTTGCATGGCAACCGTCTGACATGGTCGGGTCCCTGTGGAGGTGATTGAGCATAATTGGCGACGCTTCTTGCCGCGACCGTCAGCGCGTAAGGTTCGGAAGCAGTGGAGCGCCAGAAGTTATCCGCCAGAGGTGGACAAGTTTAAGGGCGGGGTCGTCCGCAGGTCGCCCCATCCTGTGGCTCGCGAACCCCGCCCTCGCTAAGAAATCCAACGGCGGTGGAGGATGCGCGGACTTCACCGACCTCAACAAGGCGTGCCTCAGCGATCCGAGACCACCGCATTGATCTCATCGCCGATTCCACAATGGGCGAAAGCATTATAAGCTTCGGATGCGCATCTGATACCACCCGATTAGCATGGTCAAGAAGATGAAAACAAGATCGCTTTCGCGGACGCCTATGGGCGCCATCGCTATACAAGCGATGGCGTCGATCGAAAAATGCAGGCCCAACCTATCGAGGGCCATGCACACGCCACCGCCCCAAATAGGGCGGAACTCGAGGTGTACGCCGATTTAATTGTGGTGAAATCTAAAAGGCGAGGAGTTGATCGGTGATCCGAAGAAACCTTCACCAACCCGAGGAAGCATCGCATCAAGCTTAATCCCGGTGCGTGGTTCGCCGCCCGCCGGGCAACCGCCGATTCCTCGCCTCCCGTGAGGGGATTGAGGCGAACCCCGACAAGATCGCAGCGATCGAGAACATGAAGCCCCGACGCGACTTCGGCAGATGCAAGCTTGGTGGGTGCTTGACCTCCCCGCCGCTTTATAGCTCGCCTGGGATAAAAGTTCCCATCGCTCAAGCTCCTAAAGAGGACCAACCAGTTCGAGTGGACGGCGGAGGCGCAGGAGGCGCTCGACGGTCAAGAAGTATCTCACTCCCCGCCTGCCGGTCACCCCAGACCCGGCGAGCCAGCCGATCCTCTACGCTGCGGCAAACCCCAGCGGTCAAGGCGGTGTTGGTGGCGGAAAGAGAAGGCGCTCAAGGCTCCATTTACTACGCCGAAGGTCCTCCACGACGCCAAACAAGGTATTCACAAAGACCAGAAGATGCTTCTACGCCAGGCCGACGGCGTCCCGAAGTTACGCCACTACTTCAGGCTAGAAGTCACGGTCGACTAAGTACCACTTATGGAGATCTCTTCAACCGCGAGGCAACAGTCGCGACGCTGCGGGCCATGGAGCTGGCAGCATTCGATCTCCGCCGCCTCCCCAACGCTATCAAAGGGCAAGCTCGCGAGTTCGTCGCCGAGTGACTCCGGCCATACGAAGCCGAAGACACCCCAAAGACTCGCCAGGACTTTTTCGACGGCTCATTCCTACCGAGGGGCTGGGCTGGCGTCAGCCCGGTGTTCCCATCGGCGAGATGTCGTCTGCACTGGTGGTGCTGACTTCCCGCCACCAACAACGCCGCGAATACGGCGATTGCCGCTCGCTTGACCTTGGCATCCGGGCGCCACAAGTAAAAGACGACTTTCATGGTCATCAACCAGCGCGAATGATTTCACCGCCGATCCCGCTATGGCGCTCATCCGCGGAGGTGCGCCGCTGGAGCGACACTTTGAGGGTTTGGGCTGCACGCCCCACGCCGCGACAACTATATGGCGGATGAATCGCCCCATTGCCTCGCCAAGGGCACTGCTTCCGCCGTCTTTTGAAGAAAGACTTACGCGTCCGTCTGCCGCAGCTCCCCAATCTCGCGGGACGACGCTTCGACGCAGCCCCACATTCTGGAGGAGACGCTACCAATCTCGCCGCAGCCTCGCTGGAGGGAGGAGGCGAAGAACCGCTGAGGCGTTGAGGCGAAACGCCAAAGCCAAAGTGAGTACGCCGGCGACAATGTACGTAACGCCGCCACACTCGCCCGGAAGGTCAATGGAAGGATCCGATCTCAGCCAACTCAAGGGGATGGAGTGATCTCGACAATGACGCGCTACGAGAAGATAGCGCAAGCGCTGCCGCCACCGTAGGTGGGGGACCAGACGCTAGGGCGCAAACGGAGTTCCATCAAGTGCATCACTCGAAGGAGCGTAATTTCTCGAGATCCATGGAGGCATGTGCGGAGCCATTCGGGAGCCGCTGGTTGGGAAAGCTTTCCGCCACGGCTTTATTGGCCTATCGCCTCCCAGATGCCTTCGAAAGGTGGGGAGATGCGGCATGCCAATTCCATGCTAAGCAGATCCACCGACCGCCCAGCGCTGAAACCATTCCGCCCCCGCCGCTTCGCGTCTGGGCCGACATTCGGGCTCGTTCCGGGCGACGGAGGTTGCACACTCTGCTCGCCGCCATCGGCTGTTCACTAAGTGGGTTGAAGCCACGCCAGATCGCGATCACGCCCGCCGCTGCCATAAAACGAAGAGCATTTGTCCGCTGCCGCCAGCAGATCATCACCGACAACGCGCCGTCAAGAGTGCCGATTTCAAGATCAGCGGCGAGAGCTAGGTACTGCCGCAGCCCGCCTGCATCCGAAGAGCAATGGGCAAGCTCGAAGGGCGAACGCGAAGTACTCAAAGGGCTCAAGACAAGGGCTGACCGTTCGAGAAGCGCGTACTGGGCGGAAGAAGTCCCCACCGACAGGGCGCCGCGACAACTTCAACAGAGCCACGGCGAGACCCCTTTTTCCCCGTATAGGGGTCAAGCTGCGGTTCCCATCGAGCTCGCTTTGGGTCCCTGGGGTGGCGGCGTTACCGAAGATGAGACCTCGACCGCGCCAGATGAAGTAAATCTCGGAGGAGATCCGACAGACGGCGATCCGCCACTAAGTATCAAGCAGGCATCAAGGCCAAGCAAGACGGTGTGGTGAGAACACCGGCATGGCGACTAGCTTTTGCGAAAATCCAAGCGCAAAGCGGGCGCAACAAACCTGCCCGTGGAGGGCCCTTCAAGGTGGTCTCGCCCGCCCAAGTTTAGTCGCTCGATTCGAGGATGGTCGCAATTGGCGAACACTTGGAACGCCGAGAAGCGAGGAAGTTCTACCAGAGGTAGTGCCTGTTTTTTTTGCCTTTTTGATCCGAAGGGCCTTCACCGCCGCTTCGGGGTCAGATTTACAAAGCCATCTTCAATGAAAGATAAGTCCCGCTCTCGGCATTCTGCTTTTTTCGCCAAGCCCGTTAGAAAGCATTCTGAAAGTCGGTAGCGAAAGTACTTTGGCGCGATGGCCCCTTAGTTGCAAACCTTAACTTATACTGGCGTAGGCGAGGCGACGGAAGGGTTCTAGCTTGGTGTGTCGGTTCGTAATGCGCCAACGTATGCACCAATGAGACCACTTCCGAAAGCTATGCTCGCCACGCAACGCTTAAGTCGGGTCATGAGAGGCCATAAGGGTTGAAGTAACCAAATGCCCGAGGAAAGCGCCACTATCAACAGTAACGCTATGTCTAAAGCTTTTGGCGATCGCTGGCTTAGCCTTAAAAAGTCTCAAGAAAACATTCTCGCCGAAACAGCGTAAAAGTACTTATGGTCGGCGGCCCCTTAGTTGCAAAGGTGAACGCCACAACTTGCGGTTACGAGGCGAGGCGACGGAAGGCGAGCTTTAGCTCGTGTCGGCTCGGTTCAGGTAATGCGCCAACAAATGCACCGACGCCTAGACCACTTCCGAAGCTAAGTGCTCGCCACGCAACGCTTAAGTTGGGTCACGAGGCCATAAGGGTTGAAGTAACCAAAAGCCTAAGGAAATAGCGCCGCTATGCAGAACGCTCGCCTAAAACTTTGGCGGTCAGCCTCACCTCCTTTTTCGCAAGTCAAGATTTGCGGAGGTTAAAACGAGACTCACGACAAAAAGAGCAAAAGTTTGTGTTTGCATTAACAGATATGTACAGACAAAAACAAGATGAGGGAGTTCATCTACTCTCGCCATCATCTCTCGCCGCTTCGCTGAGCAGCGCTACCATCATCGAGACGCTGGCCGGCGGCGAAGCTCGACCCGACTCTTCGATCCGTCCACGGGCGCTGGGTTCTTGGCGGGCGCCCAGATCGAACGCGTTTCGGGCAAGCTTGCTCAGATGAACATACGCTTCGAGAGCGCCGCGGGCGACTGCTTCGATCGATCATCAAGATCGGCCGGCATTGCGCAGGGCGCCGCCAGCCGCTTCCACGGGCGCTTAGCGTCATCGCGCCGCTTCTCCAATGGGAATACAAAGTGACGCCCGCCGATACATGACATCCTGGAAGCGGTAGCGGGCGGCAGAGATGTCGGCGAAGCACCGGAGGCGCAGTTCCCGCGAGATCTTCGAGGTCCTGGTGGCCGAGGCGCGGCGCGGTTGCGCTGCCGCACTTCGGAAGTCATCGCTTCTTCGCTGCGCTCGTTGGGGCTCGCCAGCCATCGGGCGCTCGCTTCCGCCACGTAAGCGGGCATCCTCCCGCCGCCCAAAGCGGGAGAGGATGCGAGAGCTCGGCGAGCGCCAACGCCGGCGGTGACGGCAGAGATAGGGGCGGCGCTCATGAGGCGGTGGTCGAGGGTTCTGCGGTGCCGGCGGCTTCTCCGCCGCAGGGGCCGCCTGCCGGCTGGGCGCGAGGGCAAGCTGTGAGCGAACAAGGCCGATGGAGCTCGCTTGCCCGGCCCGCGATCCACCGCTTCGCTTTGCTCCCGATCCTTCGACGGAGACGGTGGTTCGTCAAGGAGAACACCATGACGCCGACGCTGCTGGATCGCTATGGCCGACACCAACGCCGTTTTTGCCATCGCCACGACATCGGCACACTTTCGGTGCTCCGCGCTCGCTTCGCACTGGCAGCGGAGAAGGCGTATCGGGCTTCGCCGGCACAAGCCGCTTGCGAAGCCGCGCGATTCTGACCGGGAGTCGCTGCTAAGGAGGCGACGACCACGAGGGCCGCGGGGCGCGCAAGCCGCCGCTTACCGCCAGGAAATCGGAACTCGCGGCCGCGACTTCTCGCCCCGACTCACCGCCATGTCAAGGGATCGCTATCATGGGTCGGCGAAGGTCTCGACTATGGGGTTACCCTGACTTCGCTAGAGAGACAACAAGCAGACGCCGGCGAAGCCGGCACGCCGCCAAGGCCCTGGCGACCGCCGTGGTCAGCGAGGACGCGGCGACGAGGTTGGTCATCGCGTGTTTTGAAGCAGTTAAGGGTTCATTGGGCAACCGCCTTGCCCAAAATGCCATGCTCGACTAACGCCGCCATCGGGAGCCTCACACCGATCAGACGAACGGTTCGCCGGTTGCAGCCACCGATTGTTCATGATGGGCGGCGCCGCACCGAGGAGGAGGATGACGCCGAGGGAGTGATCGCCTTTTGTCGCTTGTCTTGTACATAAGACCGCACGCAACCTTTGCTTTTCCCGCCACAAGTCTCGCTTTAACTTTACGCACCTTTTATTTATAAAAAAAGGACTTAGGCAATCGACGCTAAAAGCTTTAGATGTAACGCTGCTGAAAGCAAGCTTTTTCCTTAGGCATCCGTTACTTCACCCTTATGGCTCTCCAAGAAACCGATTTGAACATTGCGGGCGAGAACTTAGCTTCCGGTGGTCAAAACACTGTGCCGCTGCTATGCAGAGGGCCTGCATCAGCAGACACACGTTAGAACAAGCTCATTCATTTTGCCTTGCCCATAGTCTGCCGTCGCTTTTTTACTAAGGGCCATTAGCCTTAAGTACTTTCTTGCTATGAGTTTTCAATGTAATGTCTTCAACAGACTTTTTAAGGTGAAAAGCAAGTGTTCACAGAGTGACGTAACTTTATCTTATATTGCAGATGGCTTGTACATCAGAGCCCCAGGCGAGCGGTGAAGGGTAAAGACCTCACGCCAGCTCCGAGTGAAGGCCAAAAGCTTCGAACAAATACCACGGGTAGAACTTCTCAATCGCCGACGCTCTGTGTGTTGCCAATTCACACCATCCTCGGCTACGAGCCTGACCGAGCCTAGAAGAGATATCGAGACACCTTAAAAGGGCCGCCTCACTTGGGAGACAAATTTTGTTATGACTGCTCAGGTCAACCTGCCAAGAGACGAGATCGCCCATCGCCGTTGTTCTCGTGATACTCTTCCGTCGATAACCAAGGATTGCCGATATCTCGTGTCCCGATCGCCTGGCCTCGATCTCCTCCAAGAGATTTACTTCATCCCCGACACCTGGCCGGGGTCACCATCCGCCAGACGCCACTCCTTGGGGATCCGGCGGCTCCATGAGCACCGCTTCGAGCCATACACCAGAAGAAAGAGGTCTCGCTAGTAGCCCCTCGGAGGTCGTCTGCAACGCCCAACCATGCAAGGGGACTTCTCCGCCATCGCCACCGCCAAAGCGATCGAACGCCTTGTCTTGAGTCCTTTGAGTACTTCAAGGTCGCTTCGCCCACCGCCTATTGCTCTTGGGTGAGCGACGAGGCGTATACGCCTAGTACCCAGCTTCTTCACACCACTCTTGAATGTCGCACTTTGAACTGAAAGCGCCATTGTCGGTGATGATTCTACTAAAGACGCCAACCGCACGTAAGATACTTTCATGAATTTTATAGTTGCAATGGAGGTGATCGCCGAGACCCATGTAGGCTACAACCCACTTGGTGAACTTGTCGATGGCGATTTAACAGATACGTAGCTCTTGCCGCTCATGAACTGCCCGTGAGCTGGCCCCTGCATCGCTAACCGCCGTGACTTCTTTAGGATTCTTAATACCCTAGTATTTATTGTACCGACAATTTTATTTGGTAAATGTATCCGGATTTCATATTAATGAAATGATGCATATTAATAGTAACTCACACTTCATGTCTATTGTTAAACTTATGTGCCTCAATGTGATGTCTCCCATCGACGAGAAATTGATGGCAATATGTAGACCGTAAGCTAGAAAGACATACAAAGGAGTTTACCAAGTGGAGGCCTCAATGGGATGAGTTTGGTGTCTCTATCTTGATTGATTCTTGACTAGACATGCGTAATGACCATCATGAATTTCATGATATATTGCAATGGCATTATGTTTTTCACAAGTTTGTGGATATGGTGGCCGCTACGAATCACGAAGACCCTCTTCAAGGTATAACATGTGTCCTCAATCCCTCCCAAGCTGCCACACATGTTTTTGCTTAATGTTTTATTGTAGATTACAATTTCATATGCCATTTTTTGCTCATGTAGGAAATCAAGGCTGTAGTTGACTATGTGGGTGTTAATAATGTAGTTCAAGTAATCACCGACAATGGGGCAAACTATAAGAAAGCTTGTGAATTGTTGAGTGACCGGTACCCCTCAATTGTGTGGCAGCCTTGTGTGGCTCACACAATAAATCTAATGCTCAAGGACATAGGGGGCTTTGATCTACATAAGATGGTGATTGAGAGTGCAAGGAAGATCTCTAAATGGTTGTACAACTCCAATAAATTACATGCCATGATGAGGGAGAACATAGGAGGCGAGTTGGTTAGGTGGTGTGCCACGAGGTTTGGCACCAACTACATCTTCCTCAATAGCTTTGTACAGCGAAAGGAGAAGTTCATGCAATGGATGGCTTCTCCTCAATTCCTTGAGAGTCCTTTTGCAGCTTCAGAAGAAGGAAAGTATGCCCATAGCTGTTTGTCTAATTTACAATTGTGGGATGATGTGCAGCAAGAATGTGTAGTAGTTGAGCCAATATACAGATGGTTGTGTTTTGCTAATCAAGACGAGTACCTTAACCTTGGCGAGGCCAAATTGAGGTTTCAGGAAGCATGTACTGACATTGATGCCATGTGGAGGACCCTCTGAGGGAAAATATAATAGAGGGTATCATGAATGAAAGGATAAATATGTCGGTGTAATAAATACCGGGGTGCAAAGAGTCCTGAGAAGATCAAGTGGGCCCCTTACGTCGAGCCAGGCGAAACAAGGCCCTAAGCTGGCGAGCCCCTCGGCCTCAGGCGGGCCCCACACGTCGGTCGGCGAGCAAGGCTCCACATGTGGGCGAGCCCTCACGCCAGGCGGGCCCAGCAGCGTCGAGCCAGACGGCGCAGAAGGCTCCAGCCAGGGCGAGCCCCTCAGCCTCAAGGCTCCCAGCCATGGGCGAAGCCCTTGGCCAGCTTGGCGAGGGGCCCCAGCGTGCCACAAGTGGCGACTGACCCAGCCCGGCGTGGGCGAAGCTCATCGTCTTGCCACGGGCGAGGGCCCCATCGTCGAAGCGGGCGTGTGGGCGAGCCTCGGCGCCGAGGGTCTCCCACGCCAAGTGGGGCCTGCGAGGCGAGGAGTGCTCGAAAGGAGTCTTCCAAGCTCCCTCTGCTGCGAAGGACGAGCGCATTTAATGCGACATCGCGCGGACGGACAACAAGAAATGATTACTGCTTCTGATGACCCTACGCAGTCGGCGAAAGTATCGCTTATGTGTGCAGCGGAATTGTGCCGCAGAGAGGAGGTTTGCTTAAGATGGCCGCCGATGTCGGAAAGGAGGCGGTGGGCCCCTTATGATCTGTGCCATGTGCATCTTGGTCGAGGCCACTTGCGAAGCACCTGCGGAGGCCCTTGGCGTGGCGCAAGTGCGGCACATTTTGTCTCTCTGTCGTGTCTTGTCGATTATCTGAGAGAAATCAGATCTTGCCTACCCCCTCGGCTCTCTCCATGAGTTCAAAGCTTGTATAAAAGGAGAGGAGAGAGAGAAGAAGAATACGTTGCACTAGCATTTGGGCATTGAAACATTCGTAAACACATTCCATTCAACCACAACCAAGAAAGAGCTAAGGCTCGGCGAGAGTAGGACTATTACCAGCGAGGGCGTCCGAACACGGGTAATCCCGTCGTTGCTCTTTCTTTGCGTCCAGCGCTCAATCGGCGAGCTCGGCCGAGAAGGCTAGCAGGATAGAAATCGACGAGGGTGTGATCGCGATGGTTGGCGGTGAACACGCCGTCGATGGCGCGCCAGTAGGGAAGCGCTAGCCGGTTCAAGTTCTTGACCTCTCTTGACGGTGATGGCGGATCAGCGATCCGCGATGGACGAGCGGCCGCTAGAGCCGCTGACATGCGCGTCGACATGGCAATGGCGGTGGATCACCGGCGGCGGCCGCCCGACCAAGCTAGGCGGCGCGCCGTTTTGG
Source organism: Raddia guianensis (assembly GCA_036346415.1). Classification (NCBI taxonomy): domain Eukaryota; kingdom Viridiplantae; phylum Streptophyta; class Magnoliopsida; order Poales; family Poaceae; genus Raddia; species Raddia guianensis. Next base: position 23,575,959 of record CM070542.1, on the reverse strand, counting down.
AGAGTGCACTCAAGAGAACCTCCTCGGCGTGGGCCTGCTGGACAACCCACCGGTGCGGTGACTCCGGACTCCGGCGGCGCGTGGTTGGCGATTTGGCCCTTCGTCGATCTTTGCCGCGGCGGTGGTGCGAGTTTCGGAGGGAGGGAACCGGTGTTTCGCCTCTTCTCGTTCTCTCCTCGCCGCACACCTCTCGCAGATCAATCTGGCGGGAGAAGGCGGGGCCAGACAACAGAGCAGGCGACTCCTACGGGGTTCGACTGGCGGGCGTGCAAGTGGGTGAGATCTCGGTCCCACGGAGGATCGCCATCTACGACGCGGAGAAGACTTGCGCGACAAGCTCGCGCAACAACATGACCGAGAGCGACCTTTGAAGCCGCTCGTTCATGAGGACCAGCGAGGACTCCGTGGCGCCGCTTCGCCAAGAAGGCGCCTCTTGCCGCCGTCCGCCCGGACGAAGCGGCGGGGCGGACGCTGCCCGCGCCCAGAGCAGGAGGCTCCGGACGTTGAGTGCCGCGCCTTTTGAAGGAGCTGCCCGAGTCCGATGGCGGAGAGGTTCCGGCCCACCCCATCGAGAAATATGACGGCTCCACCAACCACAGCGAAGTTCTTGCAGATCTACACTACTGGTGATGCTGCGGTGGAGGGTCGAGGAAGGTTTGGCGAACTACTTCCTGCGGTCCTCACCGGCGGAGCCCGCTCTTAGCTCATGAACTTGCCCCGGTCAGTCCGTGGTCGTGGAAGAGCTCTCTGAGCTCTTCATCACCAACTTCGTGGCGCGTTTGAGCAGCCCGGTCGAGGCGACCTCCACAGCGTGGAAGCGAAGAAGAAGGAGAGTCGCCGGCGACTACATCCGGCGCTTGATCGGTTCCGCAACACCATCCCCGACATCTCCATCGGCGCCGTTGTCACGGCATTCAGGTGGCGCCCGAGACCCTAGGGTCAAGGAGAAGATGGCCACCGCAAGATCAAGGCAGCGGAAGCTCTTCACAGCGCGACAAGTCGCCCTTGAGCGGAGGCTCGCGTCCGTCCGGCCGCCTGACGGGCACACCTGGTGGCGGCGAGGCGGGACTCAAAAATCCAGCAGCAAGGACAAGAAGAAGCCCAAAGCGGCCGAGACCGGACAGGTCATGGACGCCGAGCGCGACGACGACGACGACGACGAAGACGGCGGCCGGCAGCGTGGCGCGGCGCGCGGCACAAGCGAGCGCGGTGGAGGCGGCTGCGGGCAGCGACGCAGCGGCGGTAGAACGGTCCTCGCGAGGGTGGCGAGGCGACCGCCCGTGATCACGGCGGCCCCGCGCCACGGCGGCGGGCGAGACCGTCGTCCCCGCTGAAGTGGAGCGGGGGGCTTCTCGCCCATTCACCGCCGCAGTTCCCATGACTTGGAGGATTGCCATGTCATCAACAAGTTGGTGGACAAAGCGCGTCCACGAGCGGCATAAGCGTCCGTGGCGCAAAGGGCAAGAAGCGGCCGCAGCTTCCAGCGAGGCGCGCCGAAGTTGCCGTCATCCACGGCGGATCGCCACCTATCCGCCCCACGCTAGCTTTAAGCGTGCGATGAGGAGGTGTCGCGCCGGCGTGCCCGGCTTTGGGTCAGCAAAGCGGTGGCGTGGTCGGGCGACCGTCGCGTTCGATCGAGCCGATCACCAGCCCGATACCGCCCGACCACTCGACATCTCCCGTCGTGGTTGCGCCACGGTCCGGAATGTAAACTAGGGCGGGTCTTTGGTAGACGGAGGAGTTCCCCAACCTCTGTCCGCCGGGTCGCCAAGGCGCTCAGATTCAGCAGCAGGAGCTTCGACCGGTGCTCCCATTCTTGACATCGCGGGCCGAGTCCGTCTTTGCTGCGTCGATCTCGGTGACGTTTGGAACTCAGACAACTTTCGCGACCGAGATGCTCGAGTTCGAGGTGGCGACTTGACCTCCCTACAACGCCATACTAGGTCGGGCCGCGCCGACCAAGTTCATGGCGGCTTGCCACTATGCGTACATGGTGGTGAAGATCCCAGGCGGTGGCCCCATCGTCTTGAAAGTGGACGCCCGGAGGCACTCCTTCGACAAGGGCGCTCTCGCTTTGGTTGGGCGACGGTGCCTGTGGCCGAGGCTTCGACTATGGGAGCTCCTCCGGCGAAGACCCGTGCCTCCCGGTTAGTCCTGCAGAGAGGTTAAGGCGGTCTCCGAAGCGAAGTCGGACCAGCGAAGACCGTTCGGGTGGCGCTCTCTCTGGCCAAATAGGAAGCGTGCTCGTCTCCTTCCTCCGATTTAATGACGTGTTTGCATGGCAACCGTCCGACATGGTCGGGTCCCTGTGAGGTGATTGAGCATAAATTGGCGGCGTTTCGGTAGCGACGGTCATCTGAAGGTTGGAGCGATCGGTGGAGCGCCAGGAAGTTATCCGCCAGGAGGTGGACAAGCTCTTTAAGGGCGAGGGTCGTCCGCAGTGTCGCCCATCCCAGGTGGCTCGCGAACCCCGTCCTCGTCAAGAAATCCAACAGGCGGTGGAGGATGTGCGTGGACTTCACCGACCTCAACAAGGCGTGCCCGAAGGATCCGTACCCGCTGCCCCGCATTGATCTCATCGTCGATTCCACGGTGAGGTGCGGCGGCTATGCTTCTGGATCGCGCTCGGATACCACCGATTAGCATGGCAAGAAGATGAAAACAAGACCGCTTTCGCGGACGCCTATGGGCGTCTCGCTATCTAAGGATGGCGTTGGATGAAAAATGCAGCCCAACCTATCGGAGGGCCATGCACATCGCTCACCGCCCCAAATAGGGCGGAACACGGAGGTGTCGTCGGCGACCGTGGTGAAATCTAAAAGGCGGAGGAGTTGATCGGTGATCTGGAAGAAACCTTCACCAACCCGAGGAATCTGCATCAAGCTTAATCACGAGAAGTGCGTGTTAGCCGTTTCGGCAGAAACCGCTTTGGGATTCTCGTCTCCCGAGAGGGGATTGAGGCGAACCCCGACAAGATCGCAGCGATCGAGAACATGAAGCCCCGACGCGACTTGGCGGATGCATTGCCAGTGGGGTGCTTGACCTCCCTGGGCAGCTTTATAGCTCGCTTTGGGATAAAGTCTCCCCTCGCTCAAGCTCCTAAAGAGGACCAACCAGTCGAGTGGACGGCGGAGGCGCAGGAGGCGTTCGGCGGTCAAGAAGTATCTCACCTCCCGCCTGTCTTGGTCACCCCAGACCCGGGCGAGCCGCCGATCCTCTACGTTGCGGCAAACCCCAGCGGTCGGTCTTGTCTTTGGTGGCGGAAAGAGAAGGCGTTGGTGCCCCATTTACTACGTCGGAAGGTCCTCCACGACGCCAAACAAGGTATTCACAAAGACACGAAGATGCTCTGCGCCGTCTTGTGGCGTCGAGCTACGCCACTACTTCGGGCGAGAAGTCACGGTCTTGACCAAGTACCACTTGCGGAGATCCTCTTCAACCGCGAGGCAACAGCCGCATCCAAGTGGGCCATGGGTGGCGAGTCGATCTCGGCCGCTCCCGAACGGCCATCAAAGGGCAAGCTCTGGCGGAGTTCGTCACGAGTGGACTCGGCGGACCAGTCGAAGACACCCCAACCCTCGCCGTGGACTCTCTTTTCGACGGCTCATTCACCGGAAATTTGAAATTGGCGTCGTCTGGTGTCTCCCATCGCGGCGATGTCGTCCGGCACTGGTAGTCTTTGGACTTCCGCGCCACCAACAACGCCGCGAATCTGAAGGATTGCTCGCCGGGCTCGGGTGGCTTTGACCCTTGGCATCCGTGGCTACAAGTAAAACGACTCTCTCATGGTCATCAACGGCGAGGAATGATTTCACTGCTCGGATCCGTCATGGCGGCCTACCGCGGAGGTCGCGGGTTGGAGCGACACTTTGAGGGTTTGGGCCGTGCACGCCCCACGCCGCGACAACTATATGGCGGATGAATCGTCCCTGCATTGCCTCGTCAAGGGCACTGTTCGGTAGGGGTCTTTGAAGAAAGACTTACGTGGCCGTCTGTCGCGACCCCCAATCTGGCGCGGGACGACGCTTTCGACGCAGCTCCCACATCTCGGAGAGACGCTACCAATCTCGCCGCAGCTCCGGTTGGAGGGAGGAGGCGAAGAACCGGCTGAAAGGCGGTTGAGGCGAAACGCCCGAGCCAGCGCGAGTACGTCGGCGACAATGTACAGAACGTCGTCACACTCGTCCGGGAAGGTCAATGGAAGGATCCGATCCTAGCCAACCTGCGGGATGGAGTGATCCCCGACAATGACGCGTCGGCTGAGAAGATAGCGCGCAAGGCCAAGCGCTACGCCCTGGTAGGTGGGGACCTGTATCGCTAGGGCGCAAACGGAGTTCTACTGAAGTGCATCACTCGGGAAGTGGGGAGTGCAATTCTCTCTGAGATCCATGGAGGCATGTGCGGGAGCCATTCGGGGAGCCGGGCGTTGGTTGGGAAAGCTTTCCGCCACGGCTTCTATTGGCCTACTGCCCTCCAGGATGCCTTCGAGCTGGTGGGGAGATGCGAAGCATGCCAATTCCATGCTAAGCAGATCCACCGACCGGCCCAGGCGCTGGAAACCATTCCGCTCTCTCGCCGTTCGCGTGCTGGGCCGACATTGGGCTCGTTCGCTGAGCGACGGAGGTTGCACACATCTGTTCGTCGCCATCGACAAGTTCACTAAGTGGGTTGAAGCCACGCCAGTACCGGCGATCACGTCCGCTGCTGCCATAAAATTCATGAAGAGCATCTTTGTCCGCTTTGCGTCGCCAGCCAGGATCATCACCGACAACGGCTTTCGGTTCAAGTGCCGATTTCCAAGATGGTGCGAAGAGCTAGGTACCAAGGCGTGCCGCCTCCGTTGTACATCCGAAGAGCAATGGGCAAGTCGAAGCGCTAACGCGAAGTACTCAAAGGGCTCAAGACAAGGGCTTTTCGACCGTTCGAGAAGCGCGCAGCAAGCTGGGCTGGAAGAAGTCCCCACCAGACAGGGCGCCGCGGACAACTTCCAACAGAGCCACCGGCGAGACCCCTTTCTTCTGGTATATGGCTCAAGCGGTGCTCCCATCGAGCTTCGCCTTTGGGTCCCCAAAAGGTGGCGGCGTTCAGCGAAGATGAGAGACTGACCGTCGGGATGAAGTAAATCTCTGGAGGAGATCCGAGACAGACGGCGATCCAAGCCACCAAGTATCGGCAGTAATCGCGCCGTTATCAAGCAAGGCGGGTGTGTGTGAGAACACTGGCAGTGGGCGACCTCGTTTTGCGCAAAATCCAAGCGCAGGCGGGGCGCAACAAACTGTCTCCCCTGTGGGAGGGCCCCTTCAAGGTGGTCTCAGTCTCCCGCCCAGGCTTAGTCAGGCTCGCATTCGAGGATGGTCGCGAATTGGCGAACACTTGGAACGTCGAGAAGCTGAGGAAGTTCTACCCGTAGGTAGCAGTTCCAGAAGTTTTTTTTTTGGCCTTCCTTTGGATCCGAGCGGCGAGGTCTTCCTCCTTCACCGCTCGCCTCGGGGGCTGCATTGTACAAAGCCATCTTCAATGAAAGATAAGTCCGTCTCCACAGCAGGCATCTGTTTCTTTTTTCGCCTCAAGCCCGTTAGAAAGCGATACATTGAAAGTCGGTAGCGAAAAAAGTACTTAAGGCGATGGCCCCTTAGTTCAAAGGCTGACGCCTAAACTTCTTACCGGGCGAGGCGAGGCGGACGGAAGGCGGTTCTAGCTTGGTGTGTCGGCTCGGTCTAGGCAATAATGCGCCAACGGCGTGCACCAAATGACTAGACCACTTCCGAAAGCTAAGTGCTCGCCACGCAACGCTTAAGTCGGGTCGCGAGAGGCCATAAGGGTTGAAGTAACCAAATGCCTGAGGAAAAAGCGCTCACTATCAACAGAACGTTATGTCTAAAGCTTTTTGGCGATCAGTGGCTTAGCCTTAAAAAGTCTGTTAGAAAACATTCTGCCGAAAGCTGGTAGCGAAAAAGTACTTATGGCTGATGGCCCCTTAGTTGCAAAGGTGAACGCTTACAACTTGCGGTTGGGCGAGGCGAGGCGGACGGAAGGCGAGCTCTAGCCTGGTGTGTCGGCTCGGTCTAGGCAATGCGCCAACAGCGGCACCGACGTCTAGACCACTTCCGAAAGCTAAGTGCTCGCCACGCAACGTTTAAGTTGGGTCACGAGAGGCCATAAGGGTTGAAGTAACCAAAAGCCTAAGGAAATAGCGCTCGCTTGCGGCAGAACGTTCTGTCTAAAACTTTTGGCGGTCAGGTGCCTCAATTCTCCTTTTTTCGCAAGTCAAGATTTGCGTGGAGGTTAAAACGAGACTCACGACAAAAGAGCAAAAGTTTGTGTTTGCATTAACAGGATATGTACAGGACAAAAACAAGATGAGGGAGTTCATCTACTCCTCGTCATCATCTCTGTCGCTCTCTGCTGGAGCAGCGCCGCCCATCATCGAGACGCGGCTGGCGGCGAGCTCGACCCGGGACTCTTCGATCCGGTCGGTGGCGCTGGTTCCCGATGGCGGCGCCAGATCGAACGCTGGCGTTACGGGCAAGGCGATTGCTCAGATGAACCGCGCCGCCGAGCGCCGTGGCGGCGACCGTCTTCGATCGATCGCGCCCGCATCGGCGCCGGCGGCTCGCGAGGCGCCGCCGGCTTCCCCACGGCGCTAAGCGATCGCGCCGCCGTTTCTCCAATGGGAATACAAAGTGACGCCAGCGGATACATGACATCCGGAAGCTGTGGTAGGCGGCGCGAAGATGTCGGCGAAGCACCGGAGGCGCTTCAGTGTTCCGCGCGGAGATCTTCGAGGTCCTTGGTGGCCGAGGCGGCGGCGCTTGCGCTGCCGCACCTCGCGAAGTCATCGCTTCCTTCGCAGCGATCTCTGGTCAAGGGCTCGCCAGCAGCTCATCGGGCGGCTCGCTCGCGCCGCAAGAAGGGCATCCTCGCGCTGCCAAAGCGAGAGAGGATGCGAGAGCTCGGCGAGCGCCAACGTCGGGCGGTGACGGCAGAGATAGCGGCGGCGCCATGAGGCGGTGGTCGAAGGTTCTCCGCGGCGGTGCGGCGAGCTCTCCGCCGCTGCAGGGCCGTCTCCGTCGGCGCGGAGGGCAAGCTGAGAGCCGGGCGAAGTCGCGCTGGATGGAGCTCGAGGTTCAGCGCCGCCTCATTCCACGAAGATAAACAGAGCGAGGTTCGTATGCGGCGTGTAGCATGCTAACCCTAATGCAAAACGACGTAAGCGCGGAAAACCAACCTGAAGTGGCGCGCCTCGAAAGCGAAGTCGAAGGGGAGCGTAAGCCGCTGATTGCGGAGGCGGTGGTGGCGCGATCGCGTCACCGCCGTCAGCGGCGTGGCGCGCGCGAGTGGTGCGGCGCAGAAGCACCGGGCTGCCGCGGAGGCCGCAGCGTCGGCAAGCGCCAGCCACAGAGGCGTCGGCGTAGAACGAAGCGGAAGAAGCTGGCGCAGCGGCGCCAGCTCGGAAGACTTCGCCGCGCTCTCGCCGGTGGCGGAGCGGCGGCGGAAGCAGGGCCCCACTGGAGGGGGCCGGAGGAGGCGGCGGACGCTCAGGACTTGACGGGCGAGCTCTCTTTGGGCTCGCCCCTCCCTCCTCATCCTCATCATCTTCGGCGAGGATCAAGCGGCGCTTCCCAAGAGCGTGGTCGGAGTCGGCCGCCACGCCGGAGCGGCAGCAGCCGCGGAAGCTTGGCGGTCGCCGAGGGCGGCTCGCGGATCTGCAGTGGTCCCCGGGCCACTTGGACCGCAGGACCAGAGACCTCCATGGGGGGCAGCGCAGCAAATCTTGGTGCGCTCCCGGGATCCCGATCCACAGAGAGGAGGATGCCCGCAGGCAGAGAAGTGTCGCCCGGTTGGCGAGTCAAGCCCCGACCCGCCCGAGCACGTCGTCCGGCACGTTCCCTTCGGCTGGGTGAACAAGAAAGAAAACCATAAGATTGGCGAGCAAAAGGCGTTCCAAAAAGAAAAGAGACCCGAAAGACTAAAAGAACACTTGCCTCCGGGGGCAATGCGGACTCCGTCGTTGTCGCCGTAGTACTGCCAGGCGGGGCGCGTCCTCATGCGGAGCGGGCAAAGCCGGCGCCGCAAAAAATCCGCCACGACGTGGGTTCCGGTGAGCCCGCGGCGGCGGAGGTCAGCGATGCGCGCCATCATCAAGTCCAGCTCCGCTGAGTCATCAGGCGTGTTCCCCCAGATGGCGAGGGGCTCCGCTGGACCCTCGGGGAGGCAAAGATCGTCGCAGCCGCTGGAGTCCTCCACGTACAGCCACTGTCGGTGCCAGTCCTTCCAGTTGGACTTGACCGCGACAGGGATGAAGGCGGCAGCGTCGCGAAGGGTGAAATAGCGACTCCGATGGCCCCACTCGGCGCGGCCTCACGGCGAGGCGAAGAGCCGGCGCCAGAGCAGAGGCTTGGCATCGCCCCCACGAACATCTCAAGAGGTGAACGAAGATGGCGGCGCAATGACGGAGTTAGGGGAAGGTGCGTCGTCTGAATCTCGTAAGGAAGGCGAGCATCCCCAAGAAGAACTTCGAGTACGCGGGACAAGCCCGCCACGCCGCCAGTGAAAGTAACAATCTCCAAATCACGGGTCGGGCGCCATGGTGCCGGGCGGAATCGGGCGCAGTTGGCGGCACGAACACTTGAGCCGCCACGGTATCTTCGTCGGCGGCGGAGATGGGAAAAACTGCCCGGACGATGGCGCGTCCCTCGACGACCCTTGCTACGCTTTGGTGCCATTGGAAAGCGGTGGAGGAGTTGGCGAAGAGAAAGAAGGTTCGTGGCGCAGCGAAGGAGGCAATGGATGTTTTAAGGACTTAGCGGAAGGATTAGCCGCAGCGCCAAGAGAAGTATTTATAGGCGAGGGCGCGAAGCGCGACGGTTTGATTCCGCTTCACGCGCTGCTGGGCGCCATCATTGCCCAGCTGCTTGCGTTTTCCCGCGAAAGCGGCGCGGTTCCCTAAGGAAGATCGACGCTGCGGTGGAGAATCAGCGCACGCGCAGCTTGAAGGTGGGCCCCCATGATTCGTCTCCGTCGACAAGAAACGGAAAAGTGTCTGCTGACGGTTCACAGATCATGGTGGACCCGGCTACTGTCGGTGTAATAAATACCGGTGCAAAGAGTCCTGAGAAGATCAAGTGGGCCCGCGACGTCGGTGGCGAGCAAGGCCCCACACATGGCGAGCCCCTCAGCGCTCAAAGCGGGCCCAGCAGCGTCGGCGGGCGAGCAAGGCTCCAGCCACATGGGCGAGCCCTGGCCAGGCGGGCCCCACGCGTCACAAAGCGGGGAGCAAGGCCCCAATGGCATGGCGAGCCCCTCAGCTTCAAAGGGCCCCACAGCGTCAAGGCGAGCGAAGAAGGCTCCACACAGGCGAGCCCCTCGGCCTCAAGGCCCCACACATGGGCGAGCCCCTCGGCCAGCGAGCCCACATGAGGCGGGCGAAAGAAGGCTCCACCAGGCGAGCCCTCTCGCTCAAGGCCCAGCCACATGGGCGAGCCTCAGCCAGCGAGGGCCCCACGCACAAAGGGCGACTGGACCCAGTAGCGTGGGCGAGCTCATCATCTTGCCGGCGAGGGCCCCATCGTCGGGCAGGCGTGTGGGCGAGCCTCGACGAGGGTCTCCCATCGCCAAGTGGGGCCCTGCAGGCGTGGAGTGCTCAAAGGAGTCTTCCGGCGAAGCTCCCTCGCTGCGAAGGACGAGCGCATTTAACGCGACATCACGCGGATAGACGGTGAAGAAATGATTACCGCATCTGATGACCCTGCAGTCTCGAAGCGGTCATCAACGTGGGCGCAATGGAATTGACCCAGAGAGGAGGTTTGCTTAAGATGGCCGCCGCGTCGAAGGAGCAGGTGGGCCCCACCCAGCGATCTCGCGGCTGTGTCTGGCTTGGTCGAGGCCACTTGGCGGCACGCGAGGGCGGCGCCGGGCGGCGCGGGCAGCTGCACGTTTTGCGTCTCTCTGTCGTGTCTTGTCAATGTCTCGAGAGTATCAGTCGCCTACCCCGGCTCTCTCTGCCAGTTCAAAGCTTGTATAAAAGGAGAGGAGAGAGAGGGAAGAGGGTACGTTGCACTAGCATTTGTGCATTGGAAACATTCTGTAAACACATTCCATTCAACCACAACCAAGAAAAAGCTAAGGCTCAGCAGGAGTAGGACTATTACCATGAGGCGTCCAACACAGGTAATCCCGTCGTTGCTCTTTCTTTCGCCCAGCGCTCAATCGAACTGAGCTCGGCCGATAGGCTAGCAGGATAGAAATCTGACCAGGGGTGTGATCCGCAGTGGTTGAGCGGTGAACACGCCGTCAAAATATTTGGTAAGAGATACACATCGTATCAGGTAAAGAAATCTCTTTTGCAGCTTATAACCAACTTGATGAGAGGTTCTTAGACATATCTCTTTTGCAGCTTGCATTTTGAGTCCTATGGTCAATTATACTATAAGCACAAGTAGCAACATGCTCGGATGTGTACAGAAGTCAATTGTCAAGATTACAGAGCCTGAGGTTGCTGCTCGTGCCCTTGGCGAGGTTGACATATGGCTAAGGAAGGCTGGATCATTTGTAGGTCCAACTGCTAAATTGATGACATTGGATGGAAAGACAAGTCCAGGTATCCCTTTCCATATTTGGTTTCAATGCCTACTCCATCTTTCTGTTTCAATGTTCTATTAGATCACTAAGTTCTTTTGTTCCAATGCTTGCAGGTACATGGTGGAACATGTTTGGTTCAAGAACACCGACCCTCCAAAAGCTTGCCAAACATATTGTGTCACAGTGTTGCTCCTCAAGTGGCTGTGAGCGGAATTGGAGTACTTTTGCCTTCATCCACACAAAGATAAGGAATTGCTTGTCCTATGACAAGTTACACAAGCTGGTATTCGTGAACTACAACCTTCGCCTTCGTCTTGAACGAGAGAGTGTCGATCGCAAGAAACATGAACTAGATCCAATTGATGCATTGGAGGAGATGCCATTAACAAACAAGAACCACTCAATTCGCTTATGGTTGGAACATGGCAGGTACTTACATTACATATTGAAGTCAATATTTAATCAAAGCATGATATGCTCCTTTTTATCTTTGTCTCCCAATCACAGGTCCAACTCTGATCCTATGCTAGACGAGGATGATGGTGACTCTGACAGCCCAGTCCCCTATGTAGCCGTCATTGCGACCATGAACTTGGATGATTTGATGAAGAAGACTGGGTCGGCAAGTATTGGAGAGTGGGCCACACAACATGTGGGAGACACTCACATAGGAAAAAGAAAGCAACAAAGTTCACTTGCGAAGCACTTCGCCAAAAGGGGAAACAGAAAAGGAAAGGGCAAGGCTGATGAAGAGGAGGATTTCAATACCGATGATGAGAGTGAAGAAATTGCAAAGAGCCCTCAATATCAAGAGTCCAATGACAGCTCCTCAGCAGACGATGATGGAGATGATGATGATGGTGCCAATGATGATGGTGGTGGTGACAATGGCAATGATGATGGCTGGGGTGGTAGTGGCAAGGATGGGGAGGATCGTTATGGTAATGTTTCATACTCCCCTACCCCACCCCCCTGCCCAGTTCACTAGACAGGCCTCACACTCACAAGGAGGCTCACAAAGGGTGACTAGACCACGATCAATGATTAAGGGTAAGATCCAAAAGGATGACAGAAGCAATCCAAGTGATAGTGCTAGCTGTTACAGTGAAAGTAGCACATCTGCTTCATATTATCCCCCTTACTATTATGGCGTCCCCCACCTAGCAATGCCTCATGTGCACGTGCCTCATGTTCATGTGCCTCATGTGCATGTGCCGACCAGATATGTGTACCAATGGACCAATCCCGAGTACTATGATGCGTCATACACAATGTGACTAAACCATGCGGTGGAATTAGGACAAAGTTAGGATGAGTACAGGCGCTATGTTCTAGAGGTGCAAGGAACCATGATCATCTCCAGTGAGGACCGGAATCAAATGCAATCCGAATGGATAAGAAATCAAGAGATGGAGGATGGGGCATATGGTCAATGGAGTGGCTAGGTAATTTATTTTTTTTCATATTCTCATCGCGTGCATTTCAATACTCATTACATCTCTAACATCTTTTATTTTGTCGGGCTGGTGGTGCATGTTGTCTTTTACCTTGTATCTTGTATCTTGTTAGCTTGTTGTTATGTTGTAAAATTTGACTTACGATGTGTGAGCTACCACTTGAGAGTTGTGACTTGTGGCTATGTGTCTTTGAGTTACGGGACTACTAATACAATGCCCGTGCTTTGCAACTGACCATAATAAAGAGAAGAAAAAGAAAAGTTTACATAAAACCTCGGTTTTTATCCGAGGGAACTTGGATTTCAGTGGTAGCTTTTTGAAGTTTTTTATGAGCAAGTTTTTCTCACGTCAAACTTCGCATAGTGCGTGCAAAACATCGCTTTATATGGGGGTGAAATGGTTTTTTATGTGATGAAACCTGGTGTTTTGTAGAGTGAAGCTTTGTTTTTATCCGATAAAAAAAAGGAAAAAAATGGTTTTCAACAGTAGGTTTTCAAGTTTTCCTCAGTACATTGTTAAGTTTTTGGCAATTATTTTTTAGGTTTTTATGCTAGCATCAGCGTTTCGATCCAGATTTGAGGCGTCCACCTATTTTCTAACAATGAATTCTAATAATAGGTATAGGTATAACCTATGCAGATGCCTTGAAAAACTGAAAGTCTTATATAAAATTAGAAATATCTAAAGGCTTTAAAAGACGATGTCTACATGGACAAGTTCTTTCTTAAGAATGAATTTTATTAACAGAAAACAGGTATAACCATTATTGAAAAGCTTTGAAAAGCCAAATTTTTACACAGAAGAGAAATGTAAAGGCTTTAACACACTTTGCACCTAGCAGCCAAGGGAGGTGCAACCTTTCAATGTCTCCATCGAACGGAAAGATCACAAGGAGTATTAGGGGTTTTGGACAGGAGACGCAATAATCGGTTAGGAATAGAAATGCTCTGCCCCCAATGAATGGGGTGCCCTTGTATTTATAGGGGTAATGGTGATTAGGGTTTACAGTGATAAGGGAATATGAGGATTCGAAGTGGGTTACTAAGATTTGACTCTAGATACTTCTAGTGAGCACAGAAGTCACCTCTATAATGTTTTCTCGTCGAATCCCTCTTAATAGTGCGGTCTTCCTTAGACTCAATTAGAATAAGATTACATTGGAAGTCGCTTTAACCTTCAAAGCACGAGGTATCCACATCTTCCTACCTTTCTCACAATTCAAAAATGCAACTCTCTGCTTATCACTTAGACAAGTTCATTAGATCATTACTTTAGCTAGTTGTCATTAATCACCAAAACAAATTAGGGCCCAGATGCCCTTTCACCTTGCTCGTGCGTTGAAAAAAGACAGTGCTGAGGCAGATCGGAGACCAAGATGGGGGTGATTGGACCTATTTTTATTTTTTTGTTTTCTTAATTAATTAGTCAAATTAAGTAAACCAACTAATTAACCACCCTAAACACTACACGAAGGCAACGAGCACAAATAGAGAACAAATACTACCACTAAGCAAGCAAGGAACAACCAAAGACACCAACTTTGCAGAAATTAAATGCGGGAAAAATAAAGGAGACGAAGGATTTTTTTTTTTTTGAGGTTCGGAGACGAACTCCTACTCCCCGTTGAGTCAAATCCTTGACGAACAAGGATCGGCTCCCTCTCGAGCCTTCCACCTGGATTCCACTAGCGGTAACCCTTCACAACAAAGGCAAGGTGGGCTCCAAACCTTTCACACCGACTTGAGGACTCCCACACACGAACTTGGCGAGCTCCTCAACTTCACACCACCACCGACACACGGTGGCGTCCATCGACACACGGTGGCCTCCACCGACACACGATGGCCCTCACCGACAAACGATGGCCTCCACCGACACATGGTGGCTTCATGAAGACGGCTTAGTGAAGATCTCCACACGGGCGATGGGATCCCGAAGAGCACACTAGAGACCTCTCACCCTTACCAACACCTCTCGCACACACACATGGAGATCTAGAACCCTAGAACCCCATGGGAGAGTTCAAATCTTCTAAGAAAAGGCACTAGCAACCTCAAATGGAGTCTCTCACTTGCTCCCCGGGGAGATAAGGTCCTTATATACCCCCCACACCGAGAACCTTCGTGAGCACCACGGGAGGTTCACGAACGCACCTAGGCCGGACAGTCCAGACATCAGATCTAGAATCTGAGAACTTGACATGCGAAACAGTGATGAAACACCTTGGGCCTGACTGTTCGGCCCCCTTCCTTCGTCTCGGCCAGCAGCCCACAACCCTTTGATATTTTCACAACTGTTGGATTCTCGAATTTTTATGATTTTTTCTATTGCTCAAATGAAAAACTTGTCAACATGAAAAAGATGCGTCACGAAATTCTCTACAACTTTCATGTATTAACCTTTTTAATCCAACCACGGAAAGGCCCTCAAAAAGTGAAAAACAGTAGATCAGGCAGGGGAGGCCGAGACGAAGCCCCTTGGGGCGGACTGTCCGTCCTCCTTACTTCGTCTCAGCCAGTAGCTCACAGTCTCCCTTTTGCTGCCGCACTGCCCGAACTTCGAAGAATTCTAGGAAATATGGAACTTTGACCCCAAACCTAACACTGAAAGAGAGAAACTAACTCCGGAACTCCCTCGACACACCATGCCGACGAACGGTGGCTCACAACCTCCCTAGACATGCCCCGAACACACCTGCTTACCCTAGGGACACTCGCACAGAGGAAGGTAAAAGATTTTCGATGGTGCTCCTAGGACCCTCATGCCAGAACAGAGAATTCACACAGGTGACTCGGTTAAGACACCAACTCACCCAAGAAGATAGAAGAAATATGAAAAAAACAAGTGTCCTTAGTCTTTAGCAATGTCGACGCCAGAAAATCATCGCTTGCGGGGCCTGAGGAAGATTGCATCAATCGTCCAAACCAATAATAAAGCCCATGGGAGCTTGATCCTTACAATCTCCCCATTTTTGGGGATTGATGTCAACACCTGCAAGTCTATCTCAAAAGAAAAATCCTCTGGTGCAGTTGTTAGTTCTAACATGTGCATATGTCAATATTGACCATTAGAATGAACGGAATGCAAGCTATGAAATAGCTCCCCCTAGATCGATGCCAACACAAATGAAGCACAACAAAAGCAGAAAGTGCACCAAGAGATAGATGTTTTGATGTGACCAGGCCCATCATAGGCATGACCAACACTACGTCAACATGGTGGTCCTCAAAATTTTCATCAATTACTTCGCCAGCATGGCCATCAAGTGCTTCCACGGCTATCTCGAGTACATGGATTAGTTTGAATTCTTCCACGACATATATGACAAGTTGGCGACACTTCACAGCGTCCTCTACATCAGCTATGGTGGTATCATCAACTACATGGCATCATCGACCCCACCATGGTCAGGTCAATCACACCGTCAACTTCATCGACCTTCAGATAAGGCGTTGTCATCGCAAGCAGTTCGGTCTCCATCGTGGTCGCCTCCCCAAGCTCAAGACGCATTCAAGAAAGGCGCATCTCCACCTCTTTATCACCCTCTGGTCCCACAAGCCATGTCGTCCCAAGACCGACCCAAGAAAGAGCCTAATTTATCCATGAGTCCGGTTCGGCCATCTCCGCGCAGTCAACTTAAAATGGATGCCCTGGCCTCATACGAACTCCGTTTTGGATGTTATTGGTATGCACAAAGAAGCCATCGACGAGATCTTTCCAACGGAATTGGTTCCACGTCCAAATTTCTTACGGATCAACAGAAATTGTCAAAACAAGATTGCAACCAGAATCTGTCAGACGCTGCGATGCTCCACTTTGGGCCCATGGCTCATGTACCCCTAGGGGCTGCGCCCCAAACCCTAGCCATTGCCACTATCGCGTATAAAACTTCGCAGACATCATCATTTAGAATTGGGTTTTGCTTAGATTGTTTTGCCGTTGCAACTTCGCCATTTACTGGTTTGCGGAACCTCAACTCATGTGCTTAATCGGTAATTTGTAATATTGAGATTGCATCTATCGTGTTCTTACTTGTGTTCTCTATTTGCATGCAAGAATAAGCCTTCTAGACGAGATCAACCACGTCTTGGCACGGTTGATAACCAACGGAGCGGTGGTGTTGCGATTGCAGGTTTCGATCGGTTTTGATCGGAAGCCCGGATCGTTTACATCGAGATCTCCATAAATCAAATTACCATTACTTGTTGGAAGATCAGGACCCCCGTCCCCCATCATCTCCCCCCCCCTTTGGCATCAAGTGATGGGAAACGTGCAGGCTACGCTAGCCGAAAATCAAAATTTTCGCGCACACCCAGGATCAACATGTAAGTAGGGGACCAAGGATCATTACCCTCGACGCAGCGGATGCAGCGGAAGAAGACTCAGCGACGAGAGGAAATAGTCGACACTCCCGGTCAAGACGCCGACCGCCGCCGAGGGGTCGCCGATCCTCGCCGAGGGTCGCCGTGCTTGGGGTGAGGTCGCCCGGCCGCCGAGGGTCGCCTGCTTGGGGTGAGGTCGCCCGGCTCGCCGAGGGTCGCCGTGCTCGGGTGAGGTCGCCCGACTCGTAGGGTCGCTGTGCTCGGGGTGAGGTCGCCGGCTCGCCGAGGGGTCGCCCGCTCGCCGATCGAAGCACGCGTCAAGCAGCAAGGCCTCTAAGGTATCCACACGTCCAGGGGTGGAACGTCGCGCGCCGGCGTGCTAGCACCACGTCGCGCGGCTAGGGTTTCCTCAGGAGCGGGAGGGGCGCGGCGGCTAGGGTTTTCGTGGAGTGCGTCTAACTCGTGTGCCGCGCCGCCCCTGGCCTCCAACTTATATAGACGTGCTAACGGGCTTCTACACTAGAAGGCCCGTTAGGACTCTATCTCCTACGTGGATCCATATCCACGCGCCGAAACCCATTAACAGAAGTGAATCCGTTAAGCATGTTCCAACCCGTTAAGTGTGTGACCCGTTAGGTTCATATGCAAGTCGGCCGCGGACCCGGAAACCCGTTTCCAGTCCACAGATCAATAGCGGTATCTAGCAACACATATTGACCCCCGAATGCACAGAATGATCTCATCGGCTGAACCTTGATACACGCCAGACGCATCGATCCCTTTGCCACGCGACACCGGTCAAGCTCAAGGCAAGATACGTGCCACCCTTGTGATAGCTCGACCCATTCACTCGTTAAGTGTAATGGATATAAGATGTGACTAACAATTAGTCACCTTGGCACGGCCGCAAGACTTTCCTTATCCATCCACACCGAGGGGCCCAGAGGTATCTCTCCGTTATCGAGGAGGGCAAATTCCATCTTGATCTATCACACCCCACGCCATGTTTCGCGGCATACCCGTAAGTTACCTTTATAACTACCCGCCACGGAGTAGCGTTTGATAACCCCAAAGTATACAACTATGCATCTTTGGGACTCTATGATGATCTCGGTCTAAGGACCATATAGGTGTACCACTCGAGACAACAATCGATGGCACTATTAAGATAACAATCTCGGCGGTGTCTCGGAGTAGGTCAATCCAACCATCCGTGTTCTCTAACACGTGTCCACATTATTGATTCGATATCCACAATATCTATGGTATGTGAAACAGTACCATCAATCAATACATGTGCCGATCAATCATTACTGCTCCTCATAATGATTCTGGATCAGGGATCAGTTTAGAATAATGTCATACAAACAATGTGTCTCACAACCAAGTCATACTTGATGAACAAAGTTATGACCATTATTCATGGAACCTGATAAGCTAGTTATCGAAAAGTACATGAACAAAGACGTATCACATAATCATCTCATGATTGATCTAGAGCATATTCCCTTCATCAAGGACCAAAAGGGGCAAGGAGCTTTGGAGGTTATACAAATTACAAATGCACCTAGTGAACCACAAAATTTCAAAATTGATCCATGACTAGGTCAACAATCACATATATCAATATTAGCAAATTTTATCGATGAAGTTCAAATAGAGTTAGACCTAGGGCATGATTTAGGTGAACCAAAGTTAAAAGTGTCAAAAGGCGCTCAAACTTTCATAGAGAGCACAAAATGATAGCTAGAGCTAGATTTTACCATTTTTATTTTTTTTTGGTTTTGCCATGTCTCATGCCCTAGTCGATATCATCCAGCATTACACTAAAAATGCATATCTTGGTCATCGAAACTCACCTTGAGTTCATGCCTAGTGCAACGACAAGTCATCTCATCAGGGAGGATTGGTGAGACATGTATGGCCCAAAATGGCCTTATTTTGCAGATTTAGCGCAATTTTCATAGATTTGCTCAAATTTTCACAAGTTTGCTTATTTCCGCATGGCAGAAGACATGAATAAATATATAGCTTAAACTAGACTAGAAGCACTTGGTCATCCAAATAGAGAAGAGCTACACAAATGAGACAATGAGCTATAGCAAACCTAGCACATGCTCCAAGTATTCTTTTTGCATAGTGATTTAAATTAAGCAGATATTGAGCTAGTGACACATAGCACAAATAATAGCTATCAAGATCATATGGGACACTGAGGCATAATATGAAATAAGTATAACAAGCAAAGCTCCACATGGTACTCTCAAAACACAAGATAAGAAATATATACAAGGACCGACGGCAAGCACTCACATGATATTTGACTTGTCTAGAATGTTGAGTTCATTTCATAATTTACAAAAAGCGTGTCTCGTCCAATGGTTTGGTGAAAATGTCAGCAAGATGGTCACCATCAGATGCGTCTGGTGAGGCATCTCAGAAAATGATCCTTCCTATTAGATGGCGTCGAACCGCTGTCGGACGTGTCCGACGACCACTAAAATTTCAACCTCCCATTTCCTTCCCTCCTGTCGGACGCATCCGACTGTCGTTGCAAACCCTAGCTCCGCGTTGCGCATGCCGTTTTGGCCATTCGGCTAAGTCCTTCATCGGACGACGTCCGACAAGCATCGGACGCGTCCAACCAGAACTAAAAACCCTAGTTTTTGAGACATTGTTGCCCTCGTCGGATGCATCCGATGCCCATTGGATAGTGTCCGACCAGAGGTGTAACGGTTAGTTTTTTGAGTCTTTCCGAGCTCCAACGGCTAGTTTTTCTCCAGGGGCTTTAAATAGGCTTCGGTAGGTTGGCTTCTTTGAGGTTTGGAGTCTTGTATTCTGTATGTACCTAAATTTCAAGGAAATTGCATCACTAGATTAAAGCTCAAGTCTCCAGCTGGAATTGGCAGAACCCTTGAGTCAACGATTGGATCATAAATAGGATCAGATGGTATCTCATTCTCTTATTTGCGAAGGATGGCATTAAACATAGCAACATCTAAATGAGCTACACATTGCTCCATCACCTACCAGTAATCGACGGTCTAGATTCGGGGGCAAATTCGTCCTCTTGTATCTTCACTGTAAACCCTAATCACCATTACCCCTATAAATACAAGGGCACCCCATTCATTGGGGCCAGAGCATTTCTATTCCTAACCGATTTTTGCGTCTCCTGTCCAAAACCCCTAATACTCCTTGTGATCTTTCCGTTCAATGGAGACATTTCATACTGTCCGAGATACGTCGACGACAAGGACGAAGATGTCGCCACAGAGAAGGAAGGAGCAAGAATCAAAGAGCAACGGGCGCGTGCTAGTATGATGGCTGGTTAAAAGTTTTTTTTCCCGTGCGTATGAAAAGATGAACTAACCTGAAAGCATGTATACCACACTGAAAACACTAATAATTTCATATTTACCACTCTCAATGTCGCCAATTAATCTTTGGATTGGTACATATTGAAGTATTCTTTTACTCTTCGTACTATTTTTAGTAGAAGGTGTTTGGTCGTTGTGTGAAGTTTCATTCTAAGTGTTATTCATATGGTTGTAAACGTTTTGGTCTATGATCTAGTGGAAGTGTGGTGTTGGTTCCGTTCTAAGCATTATTCATATGGTTGTAAATTTTGTGGTCTATGATCTAATGAAAGTGGTATACTGACGATCGCGTGACCTGCGCAAAGAAAAGAGCATACGAGCGCCTCTCGCGTCCTAGCGCCTCTAGCGCCCCAAAGACTCGCCTTCTTGCCCCTCCTCGGCTCTCGGCGTCCTCGCCGAAGGTGAGGGGGAGGGGACCCATCTCCTCTTACTTCTCTCTCCCTCTCCTCCTCTCTCCCTTCCCCTTCTCCTTCTCTCCCCTATCTGTCCCGTCCAGATCTGATCTGTTCTAACGTCTACGGTGACGCCGACGGTGAGAAAGGATTAGAAGGACCTTGGGACCGATGGAGGAGATAGGGTTCCGAAGGTTTTGGGGAGGGGAGGATCCAAATAAAGTAGCTGTTGCTTTTGAGTCTTCATCGCAGGCTTCTCTGGCGGTGCTTTGGCTCTTTCTCTCCTTTTTTGTGCAGATCTGGATGGTGGTCAGAGGTGCTTGCGGTGGAGACCATGGTCGGTGGTGCGTTCTTGCACAACCGGTCATACACGAAGCCGGCGGTTGTCTCTGATGGCCAACGGTGAGCGCCAGGTCAGGGGATAACTTTAGATCTGGTGTGATGCCTGCCTACCACTTTCTCAGATCAGTGAGAATAATGTATGATTCTCGAGTGAGTGGAGATGTGGAGCACACGGCGTGTTCAGATCTTGCTTGCTGGAGGTTGAATGGCCTTCCTGTGGATGTCCACTTTTGTGTGATGCTACGGGAGAGGATTGTTTGTCGGGTCGTCGGAGATCCCCGACCGCCGCTATCCGGTGCTTTTTGCTTGAGCGGAGGAGCACCGCCTGGACCCCTGACTTGTCGTTTGCGGGCCTCCTGGGCGGTGATGTTTACTCATCGTCGCAAGCCACGGTATTACAGTTCCAATGCTGGCTGGTAGCTTGGTGTTATGAGCTGTATCCGTTTGTCAACCCAAAAAGGGCCACGGCGTTAGGAGTGAGTTCGATGGTGACAACAGTTGGTCTGTGGTGTATTCCTCTTGCCGGTTGTTGGAGTATGGTAGCTCTATCGGTCTGTCGTTGGATGTACTCTGATGTTCTGATATTTTAATGGATGGTCTTATTCTTAAAAAAAAAAAAGAAGGCTTGTCCATGAGGCCTTCATATATTGGTTCTGCAAGTATTGACCTGTAGTTAGACAGTAGGCTGAGTTGTCCTCTTCTCTTTTGATTCCTTTCTCTATAAACGTCATATCGCGATATCGCTCCCTCCCTCGCCATTTTCGGTGACCTTGTCGAAGATGAGGAAGGGTCCTATGTTATCCCTCATCCCTCGCCTCCTTCCCTTACTCCCCTTCCCTCCTTTGCCCCTGCTAGGACTACTCCTCTCTGGTGCTCACAACTTTACCGAGGTATGCGACGATGACATGGGATGCTTAAGGTTTAGGGTAAATACAGCCCCGAGTAGTTATCTAGTTGATAGGTGGGTTATGTGGTGATGTTATGGCTCCATGGGTCGGTTTTCGATGGATGGTGTGGCCTCTCCGGCCAAGGTAGGTCGCAGACTCATGCCAAGCGATGTCGTCGTCGCCGCCTCGTTCGTCAAAAACCCCACAATCCTCGCGGTGCAGGAATCCAAGCTCTCCAACCCAACTAACCAAAGAATCGATGGAGGTGTGCGGCCATAAACCGCGAGGCATCTGCAGAATCCGGCATCGTGCACCGAGGAGGCCTTCTCCTTTTTGGGACGATTCCTCTTGCGGCTCTCGGACCTCTCCTTCTCCAAAGACTGCTCTCGCCAGAGTATCGTCCAGGGACGGGCAGAATAATTGGGTCATCTCCAATGTGTACGGCCCTACAGAGGAACCTGACAAGCTCCTATTCCTCCAGGAAATGCAAGCCATCGCCTCCCACTACTCCGGGCCGTGGCTTATCCTGGGTGACTTCAACCTAATCTACAAAGCCTCCGACAAAAACAACCTCCGCCTCAACCGGAGACTCATGGCCCGCTTCCGGTCAACCCTTGACTCCTGTTCACTCAGGGAAATCCACCTCTCCGGCCGACGCTTTACCTGGAGCAATGAACAGTCCAACCCGACCCTTGTGCGGCTGGATCGAGCCTTCGCAAATGCCGGCTGGGAACTTCTCTTCCCGTCTTGCTCCCTCTTGCCGCTATCCTCCTCCGCATCAGACCACTGTCCACTTCTCCTCACCGCTGAAAGGCTCCACAGGCCACCAAGACGCTTTCGCTTTGAGAGTTTCTGGCCGTCAGTCAACGGCTTTCTGCAAGTCGCCCAACAATCTTGGTGCGAATCTTCTCCGCGATGCCCACCAACCCGCCTCCGCTGTTTCGGTTTCAAGTTAACCCGTCATCCTCGCCTTACGGCGTTGGAGTCGATCCCACGTGGGCGATACAAAACTCCAGCTCTGTCTTGCATCCGAGGTCATCAGATTGTTAGATGTGGCAATGGAGTCGCGAGACCTCTCGGATGATGAGTTATCCATTCGACGACAGCTCAAAATCCGTATTTTGGGTCTCAGCGCCATCGAGAAAATCAAATGGAAGCAGCGCTCGCGTCTCAATTGGCTACGACTCGGTGACGCCAATACCAAATATTTTCACCTAAGGGCAAACGGTCGGCGCAGGAGAAACTCCATCCACTCCCTCCAAACCCAATCCGGTTTGCACACAGAGTTCCAAGATCTCGCAAATGTCCTTCACCACCATTTCAGCGCCGTCTTTGGCGACGGCTCCTCCTCCAATCTCCTTCCTGCCACTCGCTCCCTCAACTGGGACTTCCTAGGGCTGCCAACGGTTGACCTATCCTCGCTGGATGATCCCCTTTCCCTAGAGGAGCTCAAACTTGTCCTTTTTTCCCTACCATCCGACAAGGCTCCAGGCCCAGACGGCTTCACCTGGAACTTCTACAAAATATGCTGGGATTTCATCTCAGGGGATCTTTTTGAGGCACTCCAGTGCCTTTTCAACCTTCAAGACTCCGGACTCGCGGCACTCAATAACTCCCACATCATCCTCCTACCAAAAAAAGAGTGCCCGATTTCCGCTTCAGACTATCGCCCCATCAGCCTCATCCACAGTGTGGGTAAACTTTTCACCAAAATCCTCGCCCCCGCCTTGCCCGCTCATGGATGACCTCATATCCCCTCCCGAGTGCTTTCATCAAGAAAAGGCACATCCAAGACAATTTTCTCCGGTTCGAGAAAGTGCCAAATCCCTCCACAGATCCAACACCCCATCACTACTTCTCAAACTAGACCTCGACAAAGCTTTCGACTCCGTCCTTTGGCCCTACCTGCTAGACAACCTCCGAGCCCGAGGTTTCGGCGTTCGCTGGCGCGCTTGGATCTCGATGTCTCTTGCTTCATCTTCATCCAGGGTGCTCCTTAATAACCACCCCATAGATAGCATTCAACACCACAGAGGCCTTCGGCAAGGTGACTCGCTCTCCCCACTCCTTTTCAACCTTGCCATCGAACCGCTCATTGCCTTACTCAATCGCGCAACCGAAACTGGAGCGTTGTCGCCATTGCAAGGCCCCTCCCAGGCAAACAGGATATCCCTTTTCACGGATGATGCACCATCTTTTAAATCCTCCAAGGATGATGTCTCAACCTCGCCGCACTTCTCCGGAGTTCGGTCATATCTCCGCCTTCGCACAAACTTTTCAAAAGTCGGTCGTGCCAATCAAATGTGATAACATTGACCTAGAACTTATTCTCCAGACCTCCCCGCGAGAGCCTCCTTCCCCATCAAGTATCTCGGGATGCCTTTATGCATTAGCGTTTGCGACACGTGCACTTCCAGCCACTCATTGACAAGGTGGCATCCAGACTGGCTGGCTGGTGTGGCCCGATGATGTCCAAAGGTGGGCGTCTCACGCTGCTAAAAGCAGTTCTCTCCGCGATCCCGTCTTATGCTTTATCCGTCATAAAGCCGCCTCCTCAGTCCTCAAAAATCGACTCCATCAGGAGAGGCTGGCTTTGGAGAGGCAGCGACCAGATGGGTGGGGGAGGCAGAGTCAACTGGAGCACGGTCTGCTCCCCGACCACGCTGGGTGGCCTGGGAGTCCTAGACCTCTCCCGCTTCTCCGTGGCCTTGAGGTTGTTGGTTGTTCCTAAGCAGATATACCCCACCCTGACTTGGGCTTTCGCAACATCCGTCATCGAATCGATCCGGACTCCGCCCTGCTGAGAGCTGGGTGCTCAACTATCCTGGGAAATGGTTCCACCGTCTCTTTTTGGCATGACCATTGGATCTCCGGCTCTGCTCCAAGACACCTTGCCCCTGAGCTTTTCAACGCGCTACCGAAAGAATAGATCGGTCCTCGATGCCACAACAAACTTAAAGCGGCTAATCGACCGACGAGCAACCTCGAACCGCAGATGATCCCGACATCATCTCTTCTTCAACAGATTGCCCAAGTGCAACTTCCCATGATGTACCCGACAGGTTTCTGGCGTTTCACCGCAGATGGCTCCTTCTCAAATCAAATCGGCCTACTCGCCCAGCTTTGGTCGCGTTTCACAACCAGGTCTGCACCAAGTCTGGAAGCTTTGGGCACCGTCCAAGTGCAAATTCTTCCTTTGGACGTTGCTTCACAAAAGGATCTTCACAGCGGACGCCCTACTTCGTCGCCAACTGCCAAATGATTACTTCTGCCCCTTGTGCAGGCGTAATTTGGAAACACCCGAGCATCTTTTCCTGCAGTGCGATTTCACCTGCTTCATCTGGACGCGGGTGGCTACCCTTCTCAACTCTCCGCGCCTTGACCCTTTGAGTTGGTCTCACACTACCGCCATCCAATCTTGGTGGTCGGTCGACATTCTTCAAGACGGGCCTTCTAAGGGGGACCTCTCAGCCGCCTCCGCCACAATCTGGGCGATTTGGCTCGAGCGAAACAACCGGATTTTCAACCAGAGCGCTAGGCCAGTCACAATCCTTTTTACCTCATTACTTGATGTCCTGCGCCTTTGGGAGGCCGCGGGAGCCCCTTTTGTAATAGGGTAGTTTCTTTGTGCCCAGCGGGGGAGGGGCCCTTTTTTCTCCCCCATTCTGTACTTCCTCTTCTTATTTTGATCAATCCAAGGCAGCTCTCCTGCCCCTTTGCTCAAAAAAAAACAAGGTAGGTCGCAGAGCTGGTTGCCGTCAAGGATGCGTCTTTGTCGACGATGGAGTGGTGAATTTGTTTGTTTTGCTTTGGAGAAGGGTTGCATTCCTTTTTGCTTGGTTTGTGCGTTCGATCTGGGTGACGACGGCAACAGAGCTTGGTCAAATGTTTTCTATTTCGTTCTTTTTCGTTCTTCATGGCAAGGGCGATAGTCTGATGGCACAAAAATCCCTGAGTGTTGGGCCATTGTTTTGGTGGGTATCTCGCCTTCTTTAACCAAGTGGCAATTTGGAAGATTTTGGTGACTGTCGACTGGTCACTGGTGGGAGGATGTCTCTAGCAACCAGCAACCATGTCAGCCGGCTATGTGAGTTTCCACATTGTTGGCGAGGGGCGACACTGATTTGAGTGCTGTGGCAGTTTACTGGTAGGTCCCTAGGGAATTGGAAATGTATTTTTCTTTTTCTCAAGGTCCTCAGTGTAAAATGGTGTTTGCTTGAGCATCCCCATAGAAAACTGTAAAATAAATTGTGCAAGGATAGAGTATCTGTTGAAGGGGAGAAATCTTTTAGAGCGTAGTGTAAAATGTTAAAAAATTTTAGAGAGAGAGATGAGTGCGCAGTAAATAGTGTCGTAGAGTGTGCATTTAGAGTTTTTGATGGAGATCACTTTCCTTATTAAAAAAGAACGGCAGTAAGCCAAGGCAGTAGCCAATCCAGCAACCTCGGCAGTCCTACCGGCTACAGCTGCTGGGACACCACGGCTAATGATAAGTGTTCGACTCAACAAAGGAAAACAGCTCACGCACAACGGCACAAGTGATACTGACCAAATTGTCGGTGAAGAGACATTAGCTAATCATGCTCACACATGAGGAACACGCAGGCATCTCAAAGCAATGAAAGCTCAAGGGCAAAGCGTACCAGGAATTAACTTCGTCGCATCATAATATTCATATTCCATAGCTAAAGTAGAGCACATCATCATACAATGCTGAAACAGAAACGTTCCTTCATTCTTTCAATTCCAACTTTCCCTATGCTACCAAAAAAAAAAAAACATATCACATATGGACTCACTGGAGGAACAAATATACAAGAAAAAAAAAAGTGTAGCATTCTGCAGTGAGGAAAATCTGAGGAGACCAACAAACTGCATCAGCCATAAGAAATCATTTCTGGTGTTAACCTGAGTACTTGGCTCTCAGTTTTCCACCTTTTACAATGCATCAAATGCGGAGATTTCACCTGGTTCCCGATCACGGCATCTCTGACTGTAATTCTCTTAGGAGCTCGAATCTTACATTTGCCATGGAGCCTCCTTGCCGATTACTGGAATATGCAACCCCATTGCCAAGCGAGGGTGGATCACTCTTATCGTACAGGGACATCAAGGGCAAATCTAGGTCATCCAGATCATCGTCGCTTGCATAACTTATGCTCTGGACCATCGAGAAGCCTCTGTCAAGCATTGTGTTCCTACTGGTGCCTGCCACATTCTCTGCTACACCGTCCAATGAAGGGGGGCAGTACACAACAGGAGCAGCCATGCATGGGAATGTACTGATCACATCTTTCTCTGTGAAGCGCTCCAGCAAGCTCTGCGTGGCGTTAGCCACAACAAGAATCATTATGGTGTCTAAGCGTTTTGATACATCTCACCTTGTATGCAATGTGATGTTTGTAGCACAGCAACGTAGGGGAGCTTCAGTAAAGAGAAACCATACCTCAGAATTTAGCTCCTCTAGAACTAAGCCAGGAACAGGATCAGCGCAAAACTCATCAGGAGTGAAGTTGCAGAGTATTCTTGTTACTAATGGAAGGCCGATTGATGGGCAGACCTAACACAAAATTGAAAATTTAAACTACAACAGGTCTGATGGTTATGTATAAGAGAAAATGATAGCAGTCAGCAGTGTGGCTTAGGACTTCGAAGGGAGGATGGAGCTACGCCTGAACACTGACCTCCTTCCTGATGGATTTTTCAAGAAGCATGTCCTTTGGGAGCATCAGAAGATCACTCAGCTCATTGAGTAGCTTAAATGAATTGGATTCAGCTGCATCTATTCTGTCATCACCATCTCCTGCATCTTGCCCATCCTTTGCAGAGCCATCAGCATCCATGCCAAATGTATCTGTCAACCATCTGGACCAGCTTCCGATCTGCGTGGTATTTCATTCATCAACAATAGATTTTGTTTGCAGAGAGTGATGAAAATAATGAGAAGTCCCTATTCTACTTTGTTCATTCTCCATGTAGTTGCAAGCATTAATCTGAGATGGATGACTTTAATCTAGTGATGTAATTTCCTTGAAATTCAGGTACATACAGAATTCTTCAATTGTGCGCCTGATCCAAAGCTCAAATCTCCAGCTGGAATTGGCAGAACCCTTGAGTCAACGATTGGATCAGAAATAGGATCAGATGGTATCTCATTCTCTGATTCGCGAAGGATGGCATTAAACATAGCAACATCTAAACGAGCTACACATTGCTCCATCACCTGATAATAACAGAACAAATCATGAATACACTTCAGAAGAAACTATCCTTTTCCAATAACAAAATTCATCTTAATGCATACCAATTTTGCAAATACTGGTAAGCAGCCACACTCAAGCCCATCAGCACGAAGAGGACATATTCTGCTCAAGCCATCATGAAATGCAGTCTTCCAATGATTAATAGAAAAGGTGCCCTGGAGCAGATCACCCAACCTAGCCTTAGGAGTCGATGAATTCTCCACTGGAGTTTGCATATGAGGTGTTAGCGCCTGGGAAGAAACACCTTTTAGAATATTGATAAGATGAATACTCAATCGGAAATATTGTTCATTGGTACTGTATTACAGAAAGCAAGCTAGATCTAGGGTTCTGAAAAAAATGCCAAGATAATATAAGGTAAAGTTTTACCTGCCACCACACAGACTCCACAATCCGAGAAAATATCCAAGATTCAATCTTCTCCAATCCAACTAAAAAAGTACCCGTTTCCTGCCAATCATCTGGTAGCTGCACGATAGTAGATCTAGCATGCTTGCCATTTGAGTTGTTCTTCCATTGCATTGACAGGGAATTCCTGTCAAGCTTCTTTGCATTACTGTTTGTGCTGAAGGCTTTCATAATCAGAGTTGATTGGTGTGAAATACCAAAGGTTTGCGCAATAATCTCTCTTAGGACAGTTGTATTTGATAGCCAGAATGTCAGCCTACATGAACATTAGATTCTTAAAAATATTAACAGAAACGAAATAATGTTGATCACCATATGCAGAAAATCTGGACAGATTGTAGTACTAATTTACCTTGAAACATCATTGCCACAAGACTTGGCAACAAGCACAAGTCCAGAAACAGAATTCTTTGCAACAGAAGCTTTCTTATCTGAAGACCAAAACTTCGATGCATGAATATATAGCCTAGACAGACGCCGGGCTGGTGTGTGCAACTTATGCGTTGAACATCCATGCTCTGGCACTATCGAGTAGAGAGAGACCTCGAGGGCAGCAACTTCACACAGTTCTTGCTCCAACTTTTCAATTTTTGATTCTAATTCCTCAATCTCCTCCTTCTCATATGCAACTGATTTGTCATCATCAATTATGTTTTCTTCGGTATCAGCAGTTTCTTCATCAGTACCAGTACTCTCATCACAATTTGGGGCTTCGTCCAAAACATCGATCTCCTTTGCCTCTTCACTGTCTTTATCATCAGTTGATCTAGCCTCGATGGCCTTATTATCAGCAGTTATACCCTGAATGGCCTTATCATTAATCGTTATACCCTGAATGGCCTTATCATCAGTTGTTATACCTTGAATGGCCTTGCCATCTGTGGCTATGTCGTCAAGAGCCTTTCCATTTGTGGTTCTGTCCTCTAGGGACTTATCATCGGTGGCTTTATCATCTGTTTCCTCTGAAACCTCGGATGAAGGACAAGAAGGGACTTTCATAGTTTCTACCTTTTTCGCTTCGATAGTTTTAGCACCATTAGCTGCTTTGTTTGGCTTTGGAGATTTGTTCTGAGCATTGTTTGATGAGATAAATTGCAGTTTAGTATGACCTTGACGATTGGAATTACTTCTGGCTAAGCGTGGGCTATTTTCCTTTGACTCTTTCTTCGCTAGCTTCTTTGGAACCCTCGAGATTCTCTTCACTTTAGTATCTTCATTACTGATAGCCTCACCTTGAGATGACAGAGAGTCTCTAGCTGGTTCATAGTCTGACTCTGTTTCCTTTCCTTGTTTACCATCTCTTTCCACATCAATTGAACGATCATCCCTCTCTTCCTCGTTCTCTCTAGCACCCATTTCAGTAGTGGTTTAGTGTGCTAGACACTTGATACCTGGACATGATCAACAAGGTTAGCAACAAGAGCAACGTTTCTAGCAACTTGAGGAAGTCAATAGGGAAGATATCAAAAGTGATTTCCAGGATGGTCCAACATAATGAGTATACCATGGCAAAAGACACACAGAAAACAACTTGCATGTACGTATATAATTTGTTTCAACTGAACAAAATGTAAAAAGTGCAGTACAAGTTCAGAGTGGACAAGCAATTTCCACCCTAGTCAATGTAAAATGCATCTGGCAAGACACTACATCTACCATAGGGCACGATTATTAGTTACTTGGCTCATTACTAGCATACCAAGAAGCAAATATTCATTTCATAAACCAAGACATAAGGCATCGGACCAACCAACGTCTGCGCTCCAGGAAGTCTCAAGAATTGGACAGGCAGGCAAAATTTCCACTTAAGAAACATCTCAAGCAAAATAAATGCTCTAATAGGAGAATTTGGTACAAATAATATGTATTCTTGTGCACTTCACTTGAGGAGGTAGTTGGGAGGCACATGGCGGTGGGACATGCATGCCGATCTTGGACCACCGTGCGACTGGATTGCATTGGACGATTAGGTCCCAATAGGGACGAAGGAGCCCCCAGATGGCCAGACATAAAAAACTAAATTATAGAGAGATCTGACAAGCTACAGGTATTGAAAAAGGTAATAGCGATCGATGATGAAATGTGAGCTACTGAGCTCGGCACTAGTGAGCGATCCAGTACTACCTGATTCCATATCAATTACTAAGTTCTAGCCATTGCCCAAAATTACTGATCACCACGCAAAGCAGCTAAATAGACAAATTCAGTACTTCAATTCCTACGGTTGCAACAAATGGCCGCAGCAATTCACCACGGGAAAGTTCAAGAATCACCAGAAAAAGGATTTTTTTTTCTCTGATAACTTACAAAAGCTCATAAAGGTGAGACAGAGGACACTAGCAATAGACCCAAAAACCAACCTGAAGATGCCTGATCCGTGTGGAATTTCATCAGGTAACTGCTATTGCAAGAAAATGCACATCCATCCCAGGAACAAGAGGAATAAACAATTCACTAATTCAGACTGTATCCCAACAAACTACCACCCCGTTTACCTCAGTCAGCCAATGCGGATCAAAATGACAAAAACGTATTATCAATCATCCATAAGTTGGGAATCCACTCACAAGGGCTCCGATACCATTCAAGAAATGCTCAGTTCCATTCAACATTTCAACAGAAACCAAATGTGGTTGAGAATATAGTTAGGATAAGATAATGCAGTAGAGCTCTTCGAACCAAGACCCGCCCTTGCTACAAGCACCGCAGCGGAAAGCAATACGGAGAAAAGAAAGCAAAACCCAAGACAGCAAAAGGAAACCAACCGCCAAATCTTTAAATCGAATACTACCCGCACAGAAATCCCTCCGCCGCACAAGAACGAAGCTTTGAGGCGGATTCGGGGGGAGAGGGAGAGCAGGAAGGAGAGCGGAGTGGCCCTCACCGGAGTTCTCGCCGGGAGCCGAGGAAGCGATACCAAGCGGTTGCCTCTCCTTCTCTCTCTTTGATGGCGGCGCAGGGTTTAGAGCAGTAGAGCAGAGACTGCACTGCAGAGCGGAGTTGGGCGCTATTTGGATCGGCGCCTCCTCAGCGAGCGGCGAGCGGGGAGGTCAATGTCCGTGGCGGCGGTCGGCGCGGGAGGAGACGGCGACGCGGCCACCGACCGGCCAGCACCACTTGGCGGCTGCGGCTGCGGCGGGCGTCACTGGCTGCACCGCGTGGGGGTGGTGGCCTTGGGCTGTGCACTGTGTCGCCGCTTATAGCAACGTGCATTGCGAGGCCTCTCGGTCGGCGCACCACACAGTGAAGGCGAGCAACCGCTTTCGTTCTGCTACGGAGTATGAGATGGTTGTTTGATCCGAGGGTATATTTGGAACTGAAGTGGAGAAAACACACACGAGCTGCGGGCCCGCACTAAACAAATCTTGGTAAATGTAATGGCCAAGCCGATTGGCCGGCCGGTGATTCACATGGGCAAGCTAATTGCTACCTCTATTAACGCACGGCACGGGTAAAAAACACGCTAAAAAATACTCCATCCGTATCAAAATGTTTGTCACTTTTAACTTTTGAATAAACGTTTGACCATTCGTCTTATTCAAAAAAATTATGCAAATGTCATTTATTTTGTTGTGACTTATTTTATCACTAAATATATTTTAAGTATGACTTATTTTTATATATATTTGTGCTAATTTTTTGAATAAGACGAATGGTCAAACGTTTGTTCAATAGTCAAAAGTGACAAACATTTTGATACGGAGGGAGTACATCGAAATGATCGTGGCACCTCTATTTAATGGGTTTATTTGGCTGTATATATGAATTTGATTAGCTGTATGTAACAGGTAGATAATTTGAAACAAATACTTATAAGACTATGAATAAACATCAGTGAAACAGTGGAAGTAATATGGTTTTCAGTGCAAGAATATAGGTTAGCTTTCGTGCTTCTTGTTTGCTCCCTATATTTGTTATTAGCCACTAACCGTGCATGCTTTGCTATGATAAATTTCAAATTGATTTTTATTCGGTTGTATTTTGGTTGTATGACTAATATCTTTAACTCAATTTTTGGTATTTTACGTTCGACCACATCTTGCTTCTGCACGCTCAGCTCCATTTCGACGCTCAACACTCTCTAATTTAGTATATCTTTAGTATGGTTGAGTTTTTTTAAAATAATGCAACACACTAAAATAAGTGAGATTGATAAATATGGTGATTTTGATACGAATCGATCTAAAATTTCCTACAATACAATGCAACTAAATAAAAACGATTCAATATGAAAAGGCATTACCTTGTCTTGACCATCCAATTGAATGAGGGATGGAGGGTGTAACTAGAGGATTTTAATATTAGAGATTTGTTTGTCACAAATGTGTGTCAATTTAGACAAATTGCATTTTCCTAAATATAAATTTATCATTAGTCATTACCATTGTCATTATAAATTCAATAAAACTATTAAAGATTGAGATAGTTGCAACGATAGTGCTGGAGATAATGACGCACATCTAAGAAAATCAAAGTTTATAACATATCTTCTAGATTCGGCTGCATATTAGATATAGCCAACTAGAAACGAGTTATTCTTTCGATTTCCCATTGGACATAAATTATATTAGATATGAATCTATAAAAAGGTTTCTTGAATTTTGAAACAAATATAACCGCGCAAATGTATGGGACACCTGATCTTTCTTAAAAAAATTATCGAAGTAATCTTTATTAGGGCCCTTTTCTTTTCAGCGTATCGTTATGTTGGCATATAACTGTAGCAAATTTAAGAGCACTCGAAAAGAGGTTTAAAGATTATAAAAAATAATTTTAAAAAAGTTTTAGGATCTTTAAAAGGACTACTAAAAGACACGAAAAAATCGTTACAAATCATCACAACATATAGGCTATATAAAAATAATAAAAATTGATACAGTATTACGCAACGGTACAATACGCCGAAAAGAACAGAGTCTAGCTCAGTAATAAAACTTAAACACATATCGAAACCAAGAAACAACGAGTATTAGAACCACTAACTCCACAAAAAATGATCAAAACTGACAAATCTTGCAATCTTCTTTGTCTAGATTGGGGGTGCTGTATCCAACTTTTTTTCTATCTTATACATTTCTCCAAATCAATAAACTAGTCAAACATTTAGGTTTTTAGTTCATTTTTTCTATCTCAAAACCATGCCTTAGCATGTATAATGATCCACATCAGCCATCTCTAAGTCGTGTTTACTCTTTAAGGTCTACCATGCAGAACGTGTGATGATGTGGAAAAGAGGGAGCAAGTATAGATATTTGTTCCCAATGCAAGAGTTGATTCTATACGAGAATTAAAAATTTTATGTGTGAGAAAGCTATCTATAAAAGCGTGCAACCATTTCTATCATTATACTTCCTCAGTTATGAAATAGTGGTCATTTTAAACTTGCCCTAAGTCAAAATTTTAAAACTTTATCTGTAGAAAACTTATTTTAAAAAGTTTTTTATGATCTTGTACTTTGGAGACCTTGTCAATGTCCAAAACGACGTATATGCTATCCTTGCCATTGTCTCTAAATGACATGACAATAGTTAGAAAAAATAGTTGTCTCAACCATTGTACATGCTTGAACTCTCAAAACAAATCAAACAAACATATATCCAATTATTCCTACCTTTTAAGTTACCTCGAATAGACATAAGATAAATCGAAGAACAACTCCTAAGCTTATCTATCCTACAAACACCTAAACATCTCCTCGGTGCTAAAAGACCAAGAAAAGGAGAACGTACCCATGCAACTGGTTCTTCGATTGCATGGATCTATGCAAAAAAAGCAGAAGGGTTGTGCACTTCGAGCACTGCCTACAACTACGAGTGAGTACTATATATATTTGATCGGTGTGAATGTATGACCTTAATTTGTCGCACACCACGACAAGATGGGAAAGCAAAGGCTTGAAATTGTTCATCACAAAGCCAGATTCTTGTATTACCATACACCCCTAAAAGAAAAGGAAGAATCTATTCCCATTCAATTATTTTCTTAAAAAGAGCACTAAATATGAATGTAAAAAAAGCTCTCATAAAAGACAGGGCCTAAATTAAAGACGGGCCACCGGCAGTTCCCGGTGAGCGCTGTCGAGGTTCAAGAATCAGATTTGTGTATTGGCGGCTTAATCACCATACATACCACTTCACATATGCCACTGAAATTCAGAAATCAACTACATGTCATTATAAATTTATAAAAAAATAACAGTGTAGCACCTGTCAATAGTCAGTAATGCTAAATACCATTTAAAACCGTCCCTATGTTATATAACACCGTAATTTTAGAAAATATAGCCATAGAGAACATTTGGAACACAAAGATGTTTGAGAAAAAATCAAAATAAATAAAACATTCGTAAAAAAAAACTAAAATTGTATGTTGTGTCAAGCATACTTGTATTCACCTGCTCAATCTATAAATCCACAATTTAGAATTTCAAATGCCAAAGTCAAATGAATTTTATAAATATTGCATGCACCAAAAAGACCCCAATAAATTTAAATAAAATTTGATGAGTCAAATGTACTTGTATTTTGCTTCTCAAACTCGAAACTCCATAATTTAGCATTTCAAAGCCAAAATCAAAACAATTCCTAAATATTGGAAACATTTCAAGAACCATTATTAAAAAAGCAAAAAAAAATTGTTTCGTTTGCCAAATGAATCTGTATTCAACTCCAAAAAAAAAATTTATTTGGGTCGTTTTGGCATGTGTTTTGATTTTTTTTCAATATTTAAGAATTATTTGCTTTCAACGTTTGAGATGCTAAACTGTAGATATTATAGATTGAGGTGGTAAATACAAGTATGTTTGATACCTTAAATATTTTTTTTGGAAAAGTCTAGTTTATATTTATTTTGATTTTCTACAAACAGCCCATTGTTACGGAGTGTTCTATGGCTCTATTTCCTAAATTCGCAGTGCTATACAACATAGGAATGTTTCCGTAACGGCACTTAGCATTCCTAACCAATTAACAATGTCAATGCTACATAGTTATTTTTTTACTTAGTAGTATCTAATTATATAATTGTAGATTTTCTTACTGTTTCCTCTTCATATTTACCTTTGTTTTGTCATCGTGTCTTATTCCTCGTGCCAACAACCCCTTCAGTCAACCTCTCCTCCCCCTTCGGCTAGATAAAAACCCGTGCTCCTTCTCTACCATCCAACCAGTCCTCTCCTCCTCCTCCTCCTCCTCCTCCTCCTCCCCCTTCGGCTAGATCAAGACCGTGCTCCTTCTCTACCATATAGCCAATCCTCTCCTCCTCCACCTTCCTCCAACCCTCGCCATATACCCCTTCCCAGTAGACCCATTGCCGCCATCTTGTAACAGTTGGACCACTGAGTCAAATACATGTGCTGGTGATGGAGCTCGAGCCTCACGGCCAACCACTCCATCATCAACCTCTTTGTTGTCTTCTCCTTGTGTGTGCCGATGAGGAAGAAGAGAGCACAAGGGAGTGGCGGCGGTGAGCTCATCAATCTACATATGCAAGTCTTGGCTAATGCTCGTTGAGGAAGGAGAAAGAGTCCACGGAGCAACCGATGGAAGGTCATTCAAGGGTGTGAGGGGACAAAGGAGGGTATGCTGTGGATAGTGTGAGAAGAAATAGGAAGGGAGGAGGCTAGGGGAAGAACATTTGGTCCCAAAATGTTTATAATATATATTTATGAGACAACATCAAACAATAGAAACTTTTCATGCTGACATCGATGTCTAAAATAGCTTCGAGAAGCATGGACACTTGTTGATTTTTTTTTTTTGTTTTGCGTATTTTCAATTTGTATGAATCAGAATTGACTTAAATTAAGCTGCTGCTCCAAGTGAAGACACGAGGGAATTTACATTTTACAAAATCACCCCTGATGCTAGTTTCTCCCTAAATTATCCGGTGGTGTACCTTTTTTTTAAAAAAAACTAATTAACAGATGGAGCATTAGTTTTCAAACTTGTACGATTATACTTCAAAAATTAACTTTGCCGCTTTTAAAAAATATCAAGAATCCACGAAAGGCCATATAATCATGCAGTTTTTTTTTTCCTTTTGGAAATTAGCAGGGAATAATTGAAGGCAGTACACCCGAGTGTGAGCGGGAGCAACCACCTACGTACGTACGTACGGAACGCCATCGCCATTAGCTGGCTATGGCCTATGGCCACGAAACCGAAGATGCCAAGGCATAATCAGGGCGTTAAATAGAGAGCTAATCGCTCGCTCGCTGGCCGCTGCTACCATCCAGCTGTGAGCTGTCCACGCCGGGGGCTTCTGTGGAAGTGGCCCCACGTGTCCGCTCAAAATAATGGGTCAAGGAGAACGCGTGCACCACTGTAACAACACGAGCTGATGCTACCTGACATCACATTCAGATGGCACGTGGACGGTGGAAACGGAATGTTCTTTGGAAGAAGCGAGGCTCTTGGTACCATATGGGAGGGTTGTCTTGGCGTTGCTTTGCGTTGTTTGGATCAAAGATTTGATTTGTTGCGACCATGCATTACAGCTTGTCGAACGGAGGATTTTGGCCGGAGGGGGAGGGGGGCCTCGTGACATGCGCAGACGGCGACGCCTCTCAACGCGGACGTGCTACCGTCACCGCCGTGCCGCTTTCACCGGAGGGCATTGCTTGACCATTTTTTTTTTTCGTATTGCACTCCATGGATCCATTGCCTAGATATACATGCATTGGTTAACAATGCAATTAACTGAGGAAGTAGCATTCGCTCCATATACCGGATAAAGTATCGGATCAAGAAAGAATGGCATGCATTTTCCCAAGGGGCGAATGCTAACTTTGCTAAAGGATATAGGAGTAACATCAATTGAGACATTAAAAAGATCAAGCATCGCTTCGTTGCCAACGCAGAACTGACAATAACCGAATTCTATCTCCAGTAAAGCTTGACAAGTTATGGAGGACAG
This sequence comes from Raddia guianensis, assembly GCA_036346415.1. Classification (NCBI taxonomy): domain Eukaryota; kingdom Viridiplantae; phylum Streptophyta; class Magnoliopsida; order Poales; family Poaceae; genus Raddia; species Raddia guianensis. The sequence continues at coordinate 23,539,011 of CM070542.1, read as the reverse complement.
GAGGAGTGTCCATCTCAACGAGACTGGACGGATGGCCAGTGGCGAGCATTAATAGCTTTGCCAGTCGATTAGCCATCCCTTATTGTGACCAGTGCTGTCGCAGATGGCATCTGCCGTTCTGCACATATCCAACACACCGGACCACAGCATACTGCATACTGCATACAAGCTCTGGGGTGTGACAATAATCTCATGCCACTAGCAAGAGATTGCATGCCTGGAGATCGGAAGCTGAAGTGAAACACATGCCCTTAGCCCCTTAAAAGATACAGGAACTGCTCAAATCTACAGGCTGAACTGCATGGCATGCTGTTCTGTTGCAGCCTTGCAGGCCATGAATGTAGCACAATGGGTTGCTGAATTTTCACAAGGCTAACAAGTTATGTGTGGGAAAAATAAAACGACAATCTGAAACTTGTTGCAAAAGATTTACGCTGCAGAATTGATTTGGTAGCTTAGTCACACCTATCGCATCAAGTAACTTATGAATAAAACATGACAGGCAAGCAGCAGTACTGCATCATATGGCAAGTCCACAATAAAGTGATCTTTTAGCCAGCTGGCATTCAGTGTTCGGTTGAGACACCATGTGCATGTGACATGAAGAAGGGTATTTGGGTACACCAATCTTTTAGACAACAAAAAATAGGATATCATTAAGATAGGATGTCTAACAAAGGAGATTTGGGGTTAAAAGATTCGAACTATGGGTTACCCTGAAAACGAGGCATGTCAGAATTTTAGCAAGAAAATTTGTGTCCAGTGCAACTATCTGGGCGTGGAGTGTACATATGCCCCCTCACGTTTGTAAAACTTATTGGACCAAAATTATACTGAACTGTATTCACTCATGCACATAGTGACAGAGAGTAGCATGCATATAGAAGCAAGCTTAAGTTCTATCATGTCCAACGGTTATAGCATCAGATAAAGCTCTCTAGTTTGTGCACCAGAAAGTAACAAAAAGTTCTTGCACCATAAGCTATACAAGACAGGCAATTCAACAAGACCATTACTAAATGGCTTTGAACTTTTTGTTCCTAATATATAAATTCCAATAGTGCAACCTTCCCCCCTCCAATATTGAACACTTCTTTTTTGTGTAAGTAAGACGATTAACTCAAAAAAAATACACATGACGCCTTACTGATTACTACTAGGCTACAACAGTCCTCAATTATTGTTCTATGTTCACTATTACTGGAAAACAGTGAAGCTCCAAGAAGAGAGCACAGACAATACACAATGCAGGGATCCTATATGAATCAGCAGCTTCGTATGACTATGCAGGCAATAGACATGGTCATAAGAAAAACTGTAGATAAGGGAGGTAACCGATAAAAAGAGTACCACACTGTTCATGAAAATTACTCGACACACTAATAAATCTGACCAATCAAAATATTTGAAATTGACAGTACACGCATGCACAGGCACATGAAAGATTGACCAAAAACAGTTCACAAATTGCCCTGTGTCCAGGGGTGGACGCAGACTAAACTAATAGGGGGGGGCTGACAATAAAGGAAAAAAAATTTCTATACCGAAGCAATGTGTAGCGCGTGACACCATGAGGTAAATGCTAGTGTTTAGCACGTGACACAATGGTCCTTATATCTAACATGGCAACTGTTTAGTGTAAATGCTAGTGTTTTGGTGACAAAAAATGATAAAAAGCAAACTAAACAAATAGCTACAAGGTCGTAAGAAAGAAAAAGGGCACAAACAAGTAAATTCCACCTAAGAGCCTCATTACAATTTTTTTAAAAAACAAACTTTTTTACAGATAGGTTTTGGAAGGCAAATTTTTTGGTAACGTGGAATAGACGAGATCAAATCTTGCCAATGAGTTGGATTGGAACTTTTTATTTGATTTAATTGAAGGTAGCGCCCGTGTACTGTACCCAAATTAACTCTTCCCAAAGAGCAATGAAACATAAAGACATAAAGTTATTAGAAGGTAAGAGCATCCCCAGGAGACTCCCCATCAGTGGCCGCTATCGCTACAGTAACGTGATTTTGATGCTCGCCTGCACTGCTGCTTCTCTGCCCAGATTGCTTCCCGCCGGCTGCATGCAAAATTTTTGGAAATACAGGCCAATTTACAGGCCCTGATGGGCATGCTCTAACAAGTAATCGAGTAATCAAAGTACACACTAGCAACTGGCAAGACTAGAGTAACAAATTAACAAGTAACAACAGCATTAGAATTAACAAGTATTAGTCATGAGATGTTGAAAAAAATCCTATACCGCTGCCTTGCCCTGCGCCGCTGCGGCCCTGCCCCTAGCCACTGGACGCACCAACGCTGGGCGCTGGCCTGGCCGCCGACTGCCGCCGCCGCCGCCGCCCCTGGCCCCCTGCCGCTGCGGCAGTGCGGCGCTGCTGGCCTGCCGCTGGTCGTCGCCCGCCCGGCTGGCCGCCACGCCTCGCAGCCTCGCGCCTCGCCGCCGCCCTGCGCCCTGCCCGCCGCTGGCCGCCTCCTCAGCTCGCCGTGGCCGCCGACCCGCCGTGGCGCTCAGCTCGCCGTGGCCGCCGCCCGCCGGCCCGCAGCACGCTAGGGTTTGGCCGTTTGGGGGAAGAGACCGAAGAGGGCAGGATGCACGAGGCGGCTGCGGGCTGCGGCTTGGAGCCTTGGACTCACAGAGAGACAGGGAGAGGGAGGGATCGGGCGGGCACTCCGCACTCGGGAGGGCCGGGCAATTGGGCCGTCGGCCGTCGGCCGTCGGGCGGAGGCTGGGCGGCTCCCTCAAGGCCCAAATCTCAATCCCTCAAGGCCCAAGTCTGTTTAGCCCCTCCTCCTTTCCTATTTTACACTAAAAACATAGGTGGGTCTAAGGGGGGGCTCCACTGTCATTGACAGTGTAGGTGGGGCTAGAGCCCCCCCTGATCCACTGGTGGGTCCGCCCCTGCCTGTGTCAACCATAACAGTTTACAAAGCACAGTTTGCGGGCTAGCAGCAAAAACTGAAGACAACAATAACAGACTGCTTGGAGACTACAGAGCATGAGATAAAACTTTTTCCTGCATCTAGAGATTTCAAAGCCCTTTGAATTTCCCTCTTCGAAAAACAGTGGCCAAGTTCATGATTTACTCAACCTACAGACTGATGCCCAAGATATAACATCATTAACATATGTTGATCAAGCTATCTTAATGGTGAAAGTTGTTTCACTGTTTTTTTAAAAAAAGAAATAGTTATTTCCAAAGTCCTAAATAGTTGTGTTTTCTACAGGAAGATATGCAGCGACCTGCAGCAGCTAACCATTATTTAGACCATTAGTTTTTACTCGGTTATCAATACTAGCATAGCTACGAAGTCACTCTCTACTCTATTATGTCATAAATTTTCTTCAAAGCGCGGCAAAGAAAGTAAAAAGAACAGTAACCTTCCAAATGGAAAGAAGGCTTTACCCCTCTAATTTTGTGTTTGGGATTGCTCAAAGGTGAAGATAAAGAAAAACTAGCTTCATAAATATAAATATATAAGTAAAAGTTGTGTGCAAAAGGCCCAATAACCAAAGCACTCCAATAGTAGAGATGAAGTCTCCTGAATGAGCTGCTATTGGACCTTAATATGGATCTCATTTAATTTTGTGGAATTACTAGATGACAAGGAGTAAACTTAAATATTTTAATGATAATATAATACTCGGAGTTAATGGCATGTGCTTGGTAGTGATAATGGCATAATGCTCATAGGCAATGTGTTGAACAATGAATGGGCTTCTTCAGCAAAAAAAATTATTTCTCCGGACCTTTGATCTAACTTTTAGATACTTTATCAATCCAAGACCACCACACCAATTTATCCAACAACCATGCTATCTAGCATAAAGTGATGTTATTCAACCTTAACAGAAAAATCCAAACCCAATCGTTCAAGATGACAATTCAACAAGTTGAGTTTAGAGTTTAACCAAAGAATTCATCATTCATCACATATTGCAACAAATGCTCATTGGTTCAAGCAGCATTCACACTCCCACTTCACTCAAATCCAGTCAAGTTGCATATTTTCTGTTCTTTTTCTTTTTTAAAAAAGGTGAAATAGAGATCCAGCTTACCCAATAAGCTAATATCCGACCTGTAAAAAGTAATATACTGCAACAGTCATAGGGCCAACAACATGGCAACGTGTCATGTGCTTCCCATGTACACTAACTGATAAAAGTCATGAAAAATTCTGAAAAAATTTGTAAATGTCGTACACCGCTGTTGCTCGTGGCCGATGTGTCACATCACCATTGGAGCATCACCACCAGAGGGTCGCGGTCACCAAGGATATCGCTGACATCGCCGGCCGCTCAAAGTATCCCTTGTCGTGGCATGCCATGGGGGAAAGGAGGTGAGAAGAGGAGAGATGGGGGGTTGTGCTGTCTAGAGGGGAGGATTAGAGAAGGGAGGAGGAGGAAGGCAGTGGAGGGGAAGAAGAAAGGGATGAAGAAGATGCGTAGAAAAGGGACGTGCTTGGTCGGGTCCTTTGCCAATCATGATCAAAGAATTTTGTATGTACACCTTAGTTTCACTGGTAGTAGATCATGTTAACCTGATTGTAGATCTGGAGATTTACTAAGGTAGTACCTATAGTGGCAACAGGGTTAAGGATAATGTTTGGGTTGTTTTAGTAGGAGTTGAGAGCCAACCACATTACATAAATTCCAGGCGATGATGTTAGCTTTCCGTAGCGTGTGAAAATCATGATGTTTAGACAAGTGGCCTGGGAGATATGACAACTTTACGCTGCTGCTAAGAACATAAATTTGTGTGATTGCTAGGTTTTGGTGGTTGTAGAGAGATGATTTGGATAGTGAGGGAGAAGGGGTGAGTGTAGGTGTGGCATGATTTATTTATTGTGTTATTTATGGGAGCATTTTGTTGAGTTTCACCATTTTCTGTATGTGCTGATGTGGGATTGGTGTCAATTGAGTATCGATCTAATTCTTGAGGCTAAAAGGCATATATGTTAAACATTTGTTTGCTTGGATGCATGCTTGACTGCTCTATTGCCTACGATTGTTCTTATCAAATGAATGGATGGTCCTCAGTGTCATACATTGGTAATTTGAATATTATACTTTCACTGTTAAAATGATGATGGTATGTGGTAAGTGGATACATAAGAGACTTTTGTTAGACGGTATCATACTTGCATTGCATTCATATGACAAGGCCTACCTCGAGTAGGCATCCCACATAAGTGGGAGGGAAAAGACGTACTTCGGTAGGCACTCCACGCGAGTAGAGTAAATTGGTCCCCGCGGGCAAGGTGTGGCATCGACAGATGCCCAACTATTGCATTGCATCACATCAAATGGATGAGAAGTAGAATGTGTGGAGCATTGCATTGAATTGATAAGATGTGGATTGTATGGAGTATTGGAACAATTGTTGTTTCTGAGTATGGATTCATGGATGAAGTTTTATCATTTTCTCTATTTATACATATGCTATTTATACATATATTTTGCTAAGTATTTTTTAATACTCACTTTTGCTTTTTATTTGGTTTTTCGAAAATCCATGATGACGACATGCATGAGATGGGCTTAGCACTTATTTTTGGCAAAGATCACACAATTCATCATATTTTAATTAGGTTTGTTTAATTTAGGTTCATTTGTAGTTTAGTCCAATCTTAAGAACAATTTAGAATGAGTCTATGGAGTTTGTGCTTATTAAATTGTTGAGGGGCTTGGCTTAATGTCTTAATTTTCTTCGCCGTTCTTAAGGAGAAAAGAGGTAAGCAATGGTCGTGATGGTTCCTGATGATATGGAACCAATATTTAGCTTATCGAGAACTAGCAATGATTAAGATAGATTATATGGTGAGAATTATGGATATTTGCATTGTCTTTATGCCGTGGTTCTAGAGAAAACAGGGGAGGTGCTGCCAAAATTTTGTACTTCTTAGAGATTTAGTAGCATTCTAGGCTCAGAAGGAACTAGGGTGCTACAAATATACTCATGAACCTACTCTACCATGTATCAAATTGTAAGTTCAAATTCAATCTATATTGAGTTACAAAAAAGAGAAAATTTTGTCAATTTTAGACTGTTCAAATTTGTCACAATTTTCTCTTTTTTTATAACTGTTAGTATAAAATGAATTTGATCTTGAAACTTTAGACATAAGTAGAGCAACCAATGAAGTACATCTACAATTTTTTTCAAAATTTTTCATTATTTTTGTTAGTTGGTGTACATAGTGTGTACACAAGAAGCGGGATATGTTGCCCAACAACATATACTTAAGTAAAGATTGCACATTACCTTCTTGTATCGCATTAGTTTAATTGCAGTGTTGAAATAAATTTCAGAGCATCTTAAATGCAACAACAGGTGCTTAAGATGGTGCTCAGAAGTGTGAAGAGAAGACTGAGTGTGTCATAGCAGCAAGCATCCATTAAGAGCAAACCACCCCCAAATCAAGCACCACTTCTAAGTTTTAGCCAAATGCAATTTCTGAAACAATCTCACAAAGCAATTACCTAAGGACGAGAAAAATAAGTATAAATAGTCCTAATTACGCTCGAAAATGTGTAGTGCAGTAAAATCAAAGGATGAAGAAGATAATACAAACAGAAAGCATTTCAAAATGCTTAGGGGCTTAGGGCGCTCGCCATCATCAGGTGAATCCCAGAACGAAACAGAAACAACAGCACAGTGTTTTGCCCGTGTTCCATCCATATCAGAATCGCACATCGCAACCATCTTTATTGGAGAGGAGACGAAAGCAGTCTAAGGTTCGAGGTGACCTGCGGCGCGCGGATCACTCGGTCTGAGCGTCGGCAGAAGCGGCGAGCTCCTTCTGCTGGAGGCGCTCGAGCGCCTTCTCGTGCGCCCAGGTCTCGAGGGTGAGGTCGGGCTTGGCGTTGAGCCCGACGCCGAGGATGACGACTGTGAGGAAGGAGGTGATGTAGCAGGGCAGCTCCCAGTCCTCCCACTTGCGCGATTCCCCCGGCGGCAGCGGCGTGCGGTTGAACAGGTACCCCTTGGGCCGTTCCTCGTGCCCCGGCGTCGTCCACCGCCCCGCGCCCTTGCCGTGCCCGCCGCGGACGCGCGACGCCCCCCGCAGCCGCACCCGCAGCATCCCTCCCACCGCCGACGAGATCGCCCGCATCGAGCCCCGGTTGGTGCGTGCGTGCGCCCGCGCGAGGTGGAGATCGGAGAGAGAGTTCGTCGATTTTTTTTTTTTTTTTGAAGTGAGAGAGTTCGTCGATTTGGGGGTGTAGTGTTAGGTCTGGGAGTTGCTCCGGTGGAGACTGGAGACGGGCTGGGGTGTAATGGGCTGGGCTTTTGTAGAGTTTGGTTGTATTGACTAGAGAATGGGCCGGATTTTGATGTTAGAAGTTGGAACAACGGATTTTAATCGAAATTATAAATGAACTTCATGTGAAAAAAATACAGTTAAATTGTGCATTTTGGCTAAAGTTCTTATAAAATATGTACATTCGAAAGGGGTCCTAACTTTGGTAATGTAGCTCAAAATTAATAACTACTCAACAGTTAGAACGGTCTTTACTCTGTCAGTCTGCTATTTAGTTTTCTTTTTTGCTTTTGTTTATGCAAGGTACGATGAAATAGGCAAGCGTGCAGCGGCTTCATTGAACTTAGAAATTTTCTGGAATCAGCAGGGTTGTGTACTTGTGCCTAAGATCAGCAAGCAAAGAAACAGCTGAAACAACAGCATTGACATAAATACCAGAATCCGGATACTGGGGTATTCGATACACATTAAAATGTAAACCGAAATGTAAGCATTTAGGCATGAATTAGTTCAAGGTTGCAGGTTTCAGGAATTAAGTCTCATAAATCACCGCTACAATAGGCTCGAAATCTGAGCTCAGCATATAAAGTACATCAAGATTCAGGAATTTTCACTCATTTGCAGAAGTTTAGAGTTGAGGCACAGATGGGATCTTTTATTAACGCATTTCACAAAAGAATCGCCACTTATTCACACATAATGCTGTCCGGATTCACCTGGTCTGCTACTGAACATCCAGAGACTGCCAGTCATGGAATGACAGCTTGTCGACCGTCGATGGCCGGAAAAGGAGTGGGTTGACATCCCACCCTTTTAGGCTCCCCCTCGACCATCTCATCCTGACATTGTCGATCTCTAGACCAGAGATGTGCTCCAGCATCATACCACCGGTACTGTGCTTCACCATCTCCTGGCATCCTGGCCGATAGTCATATAGCCCTCCCGTGTAGTTTGTCCATCTCTTGTAGGTCAGGTCGATGTTCTTGAACTTCAAGTTGCGGAGCAGACCGTGCCTCGATCCAGCCAGGAAAACCCCATTTTCTGATACAGATGAGATGTTAATGAAAAGAATGTCTGAAATGGTGCCTTCTTTGGAATCTGGGTGCCTTGGACAGGTGGTGATGTATATTGGTTCGGCTCTCCCCCACCAAGAAGGGTGGTAATACCTAGTGCTCATTTTGATGTTTGAAAACACCACATCACTCACGTTTCCTGCAAAAATGATGCAAGTCCAAATTAGGGGAAGCTTAAACCAATTCACTAATCAAGGCAATAACTCAACATGCAAGGTAGGATCGTGGCTGAGTAATACTTCATGACCAAAGCAATCGATAGTTTAAGAAAAAGGCACAATACAACTATACAAGTACATCAAGAGGTTCAGGCTGACCAAAAAAACCTGCACTTCAAAGGTTTTAGAAGTTGGACGTGAAAGCTATAAGTTCTACTAAATAAAAATGTTCAATTATACTACCTAATATTATGATAATATGATTATTCACTTATAATAGCAAGTATATCAGCATATATCTGTACCGCCATCCCGGATCTGCATTCCAAGTCCTCGATGAGAATCGACTATTGTTATGTTGTCGAAGACCAGCCTCTTGAAGTTGAAGGTGCTTGCACTTCCAAACTTGATAGCAGAAGATTTAGTTCGGATCCAGCAATTTGTTGCTGTCAAGTTGTAAACAGGCCCTGTGGTTGACTTGGGGCATATTGCATCATCTCCAGTATCTATGTGGCAATCGGTGATAATCGTGTTATTCGAATCCTCAATGTCAATCCCATCATTGTTGGGAGTGTCAAAATCCCCATATATAGAGACATTGCGAACCACTGAGTTGTCACACCTGACGAGATGCAAACTGCAGAGGTTGCAAAAATAAAATCCTATTAATTCTACCGAAATGCCTATGAATCTCTTCCAGAGATCTAACAAGTGATAGACAATAACAAAAAAGAAAAAAAAAACTACAACTGAGCACTAGATTACAAATTTGTGCACTTAATTTCCAGTATCATAGCAGTTCAGACTCCAGAGCGAACGAATTGTACAAACAGTTTATTTACATAACTACATTTGTTCAGTTGTGAGATTTCGGCTTTTCAGAAAAAATTGTGAGGTTTCGACCAATGGTAATGGGATATGTTCTATGGCTGCCTGCTATCCAATCGAAGAGAGTAATCAAGAAATGCGCACCACCAGTAGGCCGGCTGGTTGAGGGTGACATCATGGATCCTGACGTTCTTGGAGTCGATGAAACCGATGAGCCGCGGCCGGCACTCGTCGCCCTCGCAATCCCCTGTTACGTTCCAGCTGACCATGATGTTCTTCTTCGCGCTGGGCGTGACCACGAAGGCGCCGCCCTGGCCGTTGATCTCGCCGCCACCGTTGACGCCCGCGCCGGTGGTGTTCTCGGCGAGCACGACGTACCAGCGGCGCGACTCGGGCGGGTAGTCCTCCTGCCTGGTCCCGCCCAGCAGCCGCGCTCCGGGGGCCACCTCCAGCACCACGCCGGAGCGGAGGTGGATGGTCGCCGTCAGGTAGTCGCCGGGCGCTGGGAGGAGGACGCGGCCGCCCCCGGCTGCCCCGCAGGCGTCGACGGCGGCCTGGATGGCCGCCGTGTCGTAGCGCGCGCCGTCGCCAGCCGCGCCGTAGTCGGCGACGGAGAAGACGCGGGCGGGCGCAGACCGCGCGGTCGCGGGAGGCGGCGGCAGCAGCAGCAGCAGGGACGTGACGGCGAGCGAGAGCAGAGGGGATGCCATCTCAGTCTGTTGACTTCCAGCTCTCCTCTTCCCCTGCATTTGCTGGGCCTGGCGTCCTGGCGCCTGGGACAAGTATCAGTGGGTCCGTGGAACAGAGATGCCAGCATGACCGTGTTCCTTCGGGGTCGAGTAAAGTTGAGTTTTACTTAGCAAAATTTAAGTGCACTCGAAAAGAGATCTAAAGAGGTTGAAAAAATAATTAAAAATAGTTTTAAGATATTTGATATAAATACTGAAAGTCTTGAAAAAATCGTTATAAATTATTACGACATATAAGCTATATAAAAATAACAAATTTTGATACAGTAAAACTCAACTCAACTTTACGCTGAAAAGAATGAGGCCATATCACGACATCAAGCTTTTAAAGATTAAAAGATGTTTAGAGGTTTCGACTATATCGTTAGTGTTATAAAATAACAATAAATCGTGCAGGTCGTAAACTACCGATCACAAAATTCAGTCGTACAATATATAGACACAAACGTAGAGAGAACATACAAGTGAAAATCTTTATTAATTTTAATATGCAGCCGCCTATTACGTAGGGGTGTTTTACAATGGAGGGTTTTTTAATCAACACCAAAAACCTATAGGGATAAGAACTCATCCTAATTCGGTTTTACCAATAATACCTCTACATGTGGGACCGGATCACAGCACGCAAGTAAGGCGAGTGCTCACTTGATGACGGAGTTTGAGATGAAAGATTTGGGTTGTACCAAATTTTGTTGGGCTTACAGCTCGAGCATCTTTCAGAGGAAATATTTGTGCATCAAACTCTCTATACCCAGGAGGTATTTGAAACGTTTAACATGACGTGGACAAAGATCCCTTTAAACCTAGGAATAAGTCTAATTTAGGTATCTCAATTTATCGCGAAAGTCCGAAAACCCCCTAAACTATGATTTGGTCTGTTTTATATATCTGAACTTTCCATACCGGCTCAAAAACCATCACAACCCTGTTTTGTTCGATGGTTTTGCTGACGTGGCACCATTTAATAGTGGTTTTGCTGACTTGGCTAACACGTGGCGCCACTTAAAAACACCTAACAAAACTAGGTTGTGATGTGTTTTGAGCCGGTATTGAAAGTTCAGGTATGTAAAATAGATTAAATCATAGTTTAGGGTTTTTTTGGACTTTCGTGTTAGTTGAGGTAACTAAAATGAACTTTTTCCTTAAACCTAAGACATAAAATGAGGAACTTTGGGATATGAAGTTCCCTGTCTCAGTGCTATTGAATCAGTTATATATATTGCCAAATGTACTAGGCCCGAATTTTTTTCGCATTGAAGCTTTAATCTTATGGCTCGATACAGCTTGACGCCTACTTGGAGCATTGGACCGAAGTTACAACTGTCTTTAGATACATGGAAGAAACACATGATCTTGGGTTGTTCTAGAAGAGAAATGAGTCATTCTAAAAAAAAGAAGAAGAGAAATGAGTCCAAGACCATGGTAGGATAAACTGATGTAGGATTCATGCCTGATCCGCACATGGCTAAATCTCAAATAGGGTTTTGTCGACGGTTGGGATATTGACCCAAGTCAACTAAGGTTCTTCAAGGAGGAGGTAGGAGACACGCCGAACAACCACGAACAAAGAACGAGCAGGAGGCAGGGGGTTTTATCCGGTTCGAGCCTCTCGAGAGATAATAGCCCTACGTCCAGCCTTTCTTATATATCAGAGATGAATACAAGAGGTGGCTCGGCGAGACGAACAAGTCTCGGCGAGATTATGGGTGTACAGGAAGCAATATGCAAGGGCCTCGTGCCCTCTACATGCCGTAGGGGCCCTATTTATATAGTGCAGAGCAAACCGATCTACCGAGAGAATATCGGGCTGGGCTAACAACGAGATCGTAACGAACTCAGTACATGCCAAATATATCCCGAGGTAGATAAGGCATACTCCTAGTCTTGGAGATCACGACTCCTAATCCAATCCGGGAAACCACGTCCGGGTCTTCACGTAGCCGTGCAGAACTCTTGTTCGAGTAGGACTCGAACACGAATCCTAAGCCGTTACGCACCGTGCCAACCAAGAGACTGTTCGGCAGGATGCTCATGGGCCTGATAGAACCTTCCAGGGAGCTGGGCCCTGGTAGGCTGTTCGATTGGGCCGTCAGGGAGTGGGCCATGGCAATGGGCCGTAATTTTATCCCCGACAGGTTTGTTTACCTGTATGACGGTATAACAATTACATGGAAATCTAGTAAACAATTATTTGTGGCGACATCCACTAATCATTATGAGATTTATTGACTTGTATGAAGCATTTCGTGAATGTATTTGGTTGAGGTGGATGGTTAATCACATCCAAAAGTCATATGGCTTGGATATCATCGATACCTCCACAATTATCTATGAAGATAATGTTGTTTGTGTTGCATAAATGCAAACTGACTACATTAAAAGTAATATAATTGTGCGATGCATTATTTTCTTCAATTATTTTTTTCCAATGGGCTTCGGATGAAATTTTTAATGAGACGTGTATAGCACGGTTTGTTCAAAGAGGGTGCTGTAACAACTACGAGAACACCTTCTATGTGTGCTTCAAATAATATCGCTAACTCATATTGTCAAAAATTTTAGTGTACATTTGAATGAACGGACGTGGGCGCGATGGTCATTTCGTTTCTTATTTATATATCCCTTTTATGAGTTTTCATTGTCGTTGCATGCAATGGTGCTACCAATTTCTTTTTGTGGAAAGCAAATAAATTTATTTCATTTTTATAAGGCGAGCGCCAGGCGTCAGACGTTCGACCGCGCGGGCCGGACCAGCTTGGGCCGTTGGATCGCCGGCACCGCGCGGATCCGAGCGCTACCGTGTGCCCGGTGCCAGGCGAGTTGTTAGCAGTGTAGTTGATTAAATTTCTAATTAAACTTCTGATTTTTGTATAAAATTCAAACAGTGTTTAAAATGCGTGGAATAAATTTCATAATTTTTCTAAAATCGAGAGCAACCCATTTTAAATACTTTTTAAATTTTTTGATTTTTTTTCACTTTTTCAATTTTTTTGATGTGAAATTAGAAGAAGGCACTCATGAACTTACATTTATACTAGCGAAACTTGACTGTGTGCTGATGAAATCTAATGAAACTCGAATGAAACTTCGATGTAACCTGATGAAACTTAGATGAAACCTGTTGAAACTTGAATTGACCTGATGAAACTTGAAGAAACTTGTATGAGACCTGTTGAAACTTGATGAACTTGCATTAAACCTGATGAAACTTGACAGTTCGGCAAATTTAATGAATATGAAACCCAAGTTTCAGTAGGCGAAACCCAAGTTTCATCAGGTAAGTTTGAAGAGTTATATGGCAACATACATCTTGTTTTGTTCGTAAAAATACGAGAAACACGTTGGTGCAAACAGTTTGTGGATTAGAGCACCCAGTAAAAAATTATGGTCACCAAAAGAAAAAAATTATGTGGGACCCACCTGCATGCCGGCATAGTGTATCTGCTGCGCATTTCGCCCGCGGCGCACGCGAGGCCGAACGCGCGGTCGTCCGGCCTCAAGCGTTTCCGTTTTTATAAATACTTTTACAAGAAAGACTCCTATCCGATAATAGAATTATAAAGACAATCTCTAAAAGCCCAAATGTAAAGGCAATCTCTAAGAGCTAAAAAAAACAACCTTACACGAGGAGAAAAAAGAGCGGCGACGGCAGAGAAAAAAGTTAAGTTCAAAGACTCGGTGCGGGGAGTTTCCGGCCCCCTTGCCCCTCTAACTTGTCGGAGTTGGGGAGGTAATGGGACCCTCTTCTCGTCTTGAAATTTCAGCTTTTTATCGTATCTGTTTTTTATGGTTAGAGTTTGGTGTTTGTCTTGTCCTATGTGACAACAATTTGAATTTGTAATAAGTTACTTTGAATATTATGATCATGTGATGTTTGCCTTCGGCGATCTTCTTGGTGGTGTATTTGGTAGGATTTGTACCCATGGTCCTCGATCTATTCGTTGGCTATTGGGGTTATGTTCTTTGTAATGGGAATTTTGTGCAGAATTGTCGAGTAGAGTTACTCTACACGGCGATGCTGGATGATTTTGTCGATCTGTTGTTGCGGTCGATGGAAGCAGATCAGAGACGAATGAAGGAGGACTTGAATTGGGATGTTCGTGCATCATCTTTGGCAAAGAAAAAGTATGCCTTGAAGGATGTGAAAAAAAATTATAGTACGATACTAGCGCAAACACCGTACCACGCATGCTACATATGCTTGATCGAGACGGGAGAAATGCAAGTTAATCTCAATACTACTTCTAGTAGTTGCTGGTTCAATAGGTGGTGTTGCGTTGTAATAATTTTTTCAATGATTGTAACCTTTGGTGAATGATTAATGGAAATTTTATTGTTCTAAAAAAGATCAAAACATTCACGGTTGTTCCTAATTCAGTCAACGCCGACGAAACACATCATTAGAATTCATCACCGCCACCAACCCTACTTCCTCCTATCTTGTCTAAACATGGGAATAGATTATAAAGATCAACATCAAGAACAGACAGTTTGTAGATCTGACTCAAGACCAAATAAGATCAGGTCAAGGAAGCAATGCCGAAAACCCATCGCCATCTTGTCGAGATCACCGACATAGGAAAGAACCAAAATGCGAGGAGTCTTCTTCCCTTTTCTAATACCAAAAAACTCTACCTTAGCTAGATCCGAAAACACCAAATCAAAAGCATGCCTTCAACCAAAGCTTGAAGCACCTTGACTCCATCGCCATGCTCCACAAACCTGTATGAAGATTAAAACCGAACGATGTCGTCATCGCACCAACTGGAGCCCGCGGTGAAGCTCTCCAACATTCTCCATTGTGCTCATATGGCGATGTATTTATTGGTTAAAAAACAAGGAGCACTATGTTGCTACGTCTATACACTAACAGACGCGCACCACCCAACTCTCTCCGTGACCGATCCACCATCGCCTCTTCGTCGACCGACCAAAGACTAACGCCACGCAGAGATGCGATAAATTTGCAACAGTTCTCAACTTAATATTCACTCACTAAAACTCCTAGCCATCCCCCTCAACACACGCACGCACGCACACACACGATCACCGATTAGTTTCCCACTTGCTGGTGGCCGGATCGCCGCCGAAGACAGGAGATACTAAGTACAACGGAATTTGGAGCGGTGAGCACGGCTTTTGTTTCTTAACCAACGGGTTGGTCTGGCGTTCTTAGCCAATCAATTTCGGATATTAGCCCTCACGTATACATGTGCATATTGGGCTTTAACGCCGAGTACTCTGCCGGCCTAGCGCCAGGACGGTGCATCACCTGGACTCCTGAGCCCAAAACCGTATTGACAAAGTGGCATTGACAAACATCTTTTCTATACACGTAATAACTTGTCTTTTTCCGTGCTATTTCGACTACGAGATGAGGGGAAAAAAAGCCAAATAGAGCTCTGTGTGCACCCACATATACAGTGCCGTATCTAGAAAATTGTCATGAGTGGGGCTAAAAGGAGACCTCGCCTATATGTTGTAATAATTTGTAACGATTTTTTCAAGACTTTTAGTGTTCATATCAAAGATTTTAAAACTATTTTTAATTATTTTTTCAGTCTCTTTAGAGTTTAGACCCCTTTTTTAGTACTCTCGACTTTTAATACAGTAAAACTCAACTTACTCAACACTGAAAAGAATAAGGCCAGATTATATATACTCCCTCCGTATCAAAATGTTTGTCACTTTTGACTTTTGAACAAACGTTTGACCATTCGTCTTATTCAAAAAATTAGCACAAAAATGTAAAAAAATAAGTCACACTTAAAATATATTTAGTGATAAAACAATTCACAAAAGTCACACTTAAAATATATTTAGTGATAAAACAATTCACAACAAAATAAATGACATTTATATAATTTTTTTGAATAAGACGAATGGTCAAATGTTTGTTCAAAAGTCAAAAGTGACAAACATTTTGATACGGAGGGAGTATAATATCTCTATCTCTATCTCTACTATTATAAAGCCTTTTGTGGTGGTGGTGATGGTGATTTCACCAACTTACATTCTCGGCCGTTTGATCTGCTCATACTCACATTGGACGGTCCTCATTTAACACCCCTCCCCTGCGTGCTCCCAATCCTAATCCCCTCGCTCCCCCACCGCCGCCGCCAGCAGCTCCTCTCCCTCGCGTCGTCCCCGCGTCTCACCTCCACCTCTCCCCTGTGCCTCTGTCACCACCTCGACTCCGTAGCTCCTCGTCTCTTCCATTCTAGGGTTCCGTCGCCTCACCCCGATCCGCCCCTTGATCCGCGCATGCAGCTACATCGACAAGGACGGCAGAAGGGAGGTGACGACGAGCTTGGCCGGCGGCGTCCTCGGTCGTCGGGTACTGAGAGAGAGATGAGGGGAGGTAGCCGGTGGGAGAGGGAGGGGGCGGCCGGGAGGTGGCGGCGAGCTTGGTCGGCGGCGACTCCGACGGCGGCCACAGTGGCTTGCGGCAAGCGGCGGTACATCCGGCAAGGCGCATGACTCCGGGCGTCCCGCCGCAGCAGCCGGGGCAAGAGTGGAACGGCGACACTCCAGCCAAGTGGGGATGGCAGATCCTGGCGTCGTGCTTGGCGAAGTAGACGGAGGCGACGGAGAAGACGGCGGCGGCGGTGGAGAGGAGGGCGAAGAGGAGGAGGGCGAGGAGCAGGCGGCCTAGAAGAGGAGGAGGGCTGCCCAGTCCTCGGCGAAGCGGGAGAGGAGGCGGCGCTGGGAGGCGGTGCCGGGCGCGGCGTCGTCCAGCGCCGAGTCCACCTAGTCGATGTGGGAGAAGAGCGCGTGGGAGATGGCGATGTGGAGGAGGAAGAGCAGCGACAACGGCAGCACGAACACTGCGGCGATGCGCCCGAACACCGCCCGCTGCGCCAGCAGGATCCCTGCGATCCCTAGGAACTGCAGCTCCTCCGGCTCGCACTCCATCGGCACCAGATCTCCGTGCACGAGCTCGCTGATGCTCTCTCTCGGCGATGGGTTGGGATTGGGGAATCGAATTGCTCTTGCTTGTATTGGGGGATTGGGGAATCGAATTGCTCGGATTGGGGGAGGAGGAGGAGGATTGAGCTTGGATTTTGAATCGGTCAATTCCAATTCTGTTTGCTTGTCTCTTGTCACACCTCACCACACGAGTATTATCTCTTGCTTTTTGCATTGTCGTCTAGAACCTTAGTCTGTTTTCTTTCCTCTTACCTACTGGAAAGAACTTAGGATCCATGTGGCTTTATTGTCAGCATGGTATCAAAGGCTGAGATCAGTTTTTAGATTAAGTTGGTATTCCATTTTTAGCACAGAAATATTTTCATTGTGAAACAAAGGTGTGCTGATCTTAGCATATGTCTTCATTTCCCGACAGCAATAGGCGGCACCAGTTCTGAGCAATCTCCGTCCAGACCAGCGTCATCCCTTAGGTTTTTGGAGTTCCTCCTGCTTAAATTAATGGTTTTGTTGTGCCTGCAAGTACCTGAGTAGTATAAAAATTCGTTTTTTGAATGATTCACATGTTTTTTTTTTCTGCACTCATCTGTCATTCCTTGGATTTTGACATGATTTGTTTGTGTTCTAGCGGCCTCTTCCTCGAGCTTCATGAACACTGGTCACCTAGAGATTGTTAATTGGCCGGTGCCATCTCTGATCTTCTTTCCAATACTTGAGTTAATCAAGAACTCTGCCCAATTAGGCTGGGTGGAACTATAACTAAATGTTTGTGGTTCAAACACTTCATGGTAGTATATTTCTTTATACTAATATCAGATAGTCCTCAGTTGTGAGGCCCATTTTGCTCGGCAAATTGTAACTATTTCCAATGGAGAGGAAAAGATTATTTCTTCTGCCAAGCGCAAGCACCAAACAGTATGTCTCAAAATCAATACTAATGCTTTCTTTGCTTAGTGCCTTGGCCTTTGTGCCTTTTTATGCAAACCTAATTTTGCTTTAATGTGGAATGCTAGATACGTGGGAGCGATACATCAACTGCTGAGTCTGGATCTGAAGCTGATGATGCTACTCCCCCCAAAGCTGAGGAGTTACATCTCTCATCCCAAGTTGACCCCAGTTCGTGAAGAGGTCAGTAGTTGGAGCTACCTATATTCTTTGCATGAAGTATTTCACAGTACAACATTACTGTAGTGAACCGGTGATGTTGGCCTGCATCTTTGTCAGATGTTACCCTATCCAAGGAGTCTCTATCAGATGATGTTAGATTGCTATCTTCAGTCCTAGATAAATTTATTTCTTGTATATTCATAGCGACAGTGTCTAAGGTGTGGTAATTTTTAAGCAACAAACTAGCCAGTTTCTATTTAGCACTGCAGATAGTGTCAACCAGCTTGCTTGGTAAGGCAACCTAAGTGAAATTAACTAACCACTATACTGATGGTATTACACTACTGTTGATCTCAGTAATTTATCGGTCAAATTCCATAATGAACAAGACAACTAGAGCAAACTGCTTTCATCCCATAAACAACCTTTCTAGGATGTTGGGTTTTTAACAAGTTACTCCTTCCTATCTTAATTTCCTGGCGAGCAACTGTTAATATTCTATGTATTAAAACAACTTTATATCCCCTTTTACTATTGCCCTCCGTTATAGATATGGACTTCTCTACATAGATTTTGAACTTGTCTTAGGGTACTGATTGTGTCAGTGTTTTGGGTACTGCTTGTGTCAGTGTCGTTTATCGTACAATAGAAACTGGATTGTGAGGCATAAATGTAGTCTAGAGAATTTTGATAACTGTTCCATTTCAATAATAGGTTTGTTTCAGTGTTGTTTAATTAGTAATATATCCGGTGACATGTTTTGTGCCTGTTTTTATTATGAAACTGTGAATTTTGATTTCGGTACACTATTTGACATGTTATGTGCCTATTTTTATTATTGCTTTATACTCATTCATCACCTTTTTTCAGATAACTACTATGGAATTTTTCGTAACCTCTTGATAAAGTTCAAAGATGATCAAATTGATGAAACCTCTGTCCTTGCACAAGTACTAAGCTCTGAATGTGCCATTGTGCCATTAGCTTGCTGCTTGATATGTCAATTAGGTCACTTTCTAGGGATCATGGTCTGCCATTACAACAGGTGCCTTTTCCTCTTGTTTTCAAGTTTGGGAGCTATTGGAAAGCCCTATATTGTAAAGAAAGATCTTATAATTAGGACAAAGATGTAGAAGTTAATGTAGGACTTGTCGCTTTTGTTTCAGCTGGGTAATCTTTCTTTATGTTTCTTCATATACTTCCAGATGTTCCTCCTGCAATGGTAATTATTTTCTGTAAGTAGTTAGCATTGTAATTTACCACAAGTAAACAGTACTGAATATGCCATGTTTTGCGAGTTAAGGTACTAAAAATATTATGAGGGAAGAAGCTCAATTGATTTTGACATTTTGTTGCACAGGTTAGTAGCTCAATCATTATTTTGTGTTTATCAATTATTTGCTGATTTGATTTCACTTATACTATCTACAGTTGCAGGAAAAATATGTACATGTCTAGGGATAATTTCTGATACTACTCTAGAGATAGTATGAATGGAGAATTCGTAGACAAGGTTTATGTGTGGTGGTTGGGAGGGACAGTTGCATTGTGGTGATGGTGCAGCCATGGAGGGTTGGTAGATTGAGGGAGAGCCGGAGAGGGGGAGGGGAAGAGAGTGAGGGAGAGAGAGGTTGTGGTACACTTATATTATTATATAAGTTCATGTGTTGCTACTATTTATGTTTTTCTTTTTTCCTTTAAAGTTCCGTAGCAAGGCACGGGCATTGTACTAGTACATAGTAATAGCATTGGAGTCGAGATAGATGAATCGATCTGGACTCTATCAGAGTTGGAGTCGGAAAAAGCAAGCAGGAGGCGTACATCACGTAATGGCGGTTCAGGGATTTAGGAATGGTGCGTCGCGTGTGCCGCAGGCCTGCTGGGCGCGTGCGTGCCTTGCAATCGGCAGCTGGGAAGGACCAGTAGGGAAGCTGGGCACCTGGGCCTGGGGTGGGGGTCTCGGTGTAGGGTTTTGCGTGCCTTGCAATCGGCTGCCACTACACATATAATCTTTTGTCCTACTTATAGATTGACTAAAAATCCTCGCACGCCCCTAGCCCTATAAGCATGGCCCAAGACCCTAGATAGCCCCATAAACATGGTTTCAATTTAATCATAGAATCACAGCTTACTTTTTGCAGCGGAAGTAATACATCATAGGTATAATAATGCATCCATGGTTTTTAATATGACAATAATACATGATGATCAAAAAGGTTATTTGATCATGCCAAACAGGCAACAAAAAAGGATGTTTGCCCTGTAAATTGTCATCTTTCCCGATGTTATATTATGATAAGCATTGTCTTTTACACGATTATAATCTAGTTCTGGTATAATTGATGGTGGAAGTATGTCTTTTTCTTTGTTTTATGTCATAATTTCCCTGATAATAAATTTAATCTAAGTTCTAGCTAACGTAGAAGATTATGTTTGGCCCATTGCAAAGCACCAAAACCTGATATTTACGTTTGAAAGCATGAACTCATTTATCAACTGTTTAGCAAGCCAAGGAACAAACACACAACAGAAATATAGAGAGATTTACATCACTTCTGCGTGACTCCTAAAGCTACCAAATTATGTAGTCCTAAGCGACTATACAAAACTTCATCAGGCTGGGGTACGTGTGTAATTACAAACGTGGCACGTATCATTTACATATCGTAGAAGGCTTCAGTGTCCCTATCTAATTTGCACAACGAATTGTACACCTGCGTAGAAGTATTAGTTGCTCCAGTGAGAATGGTACATGATGTTGATTCACAAGGGTAGGATTCCTATAGTAGCACAGAATACTCACACTGTACAAGTTTCCGCTCACCACACGATGAGATCACGCGTGGGGTGATCATCAACCACCTCCACCAAAGAGACCGAGGTTAAACAACCTTTCTTTTCTCAATTGAGCCTACAATTATTGCGAAGACCCAAGATATTTGTACATAGATTCTTTCTTGTCTTTTGGATCAAGGTTGCCGATGTGAAAAAGTCAAGTAAACCAAAATTTGCAGTTATGTGCCAAAAAATAGTAAAATAGGCTTAGATATTGAAATTCACATGGGAGGTAAACGTGGTTGAAACATGTCAATCCAGAACTCCTCACTGACGTGTTGACCAGAGAACTTGATTCCATTAATAGCAAATCAAGAATGATCACAAGTTCACGATGAATGCTTCCAAGAAATGTTTCAGTTACCCTGTTAGTCCTAAATTTAGCCAGATTACGACACTTTGCATGACCCTGGGTTACAAAATGTCAAAACCATGATGCTAGTTCCCCATATAAATAAGCTTGTGTCAAGATAAGGAGCACTGAGAACCTTGTGATCCTTGTTAGTTATTGTATCAACAAATTGTCTTTCATCAAAAGCATAATTCCAAACGAAAAATAGTTTGATCAGAGCAAAACCAGATAAAAATGCAAGGAGTCATTTGTTATGACCTTACTTTGGCAGAGATAAATAGTGCTGAACTTTCAGAGAACATTCATTTATATTATTCATTATTCTCTGAATTGTTCCATTTCCATCAACAAAAACTAAATACTCCGATACGTATTACGATGATATGGGAAATGGGACCAACCCTATAATTATGCATTGTTTTCATTGATATTTGGGAATTATGAAAACTCACCTGTTCTTTATCCCAAGAAATGCATAATGTGCAGCACGGGCAGAAGCTGACATTGGAGCTACAATCGCAGCTGGAGGTCCACACATTGCAGTAGCCAGTGCTAGCCTAGTGCCAGCCCCGCGATTATAAACTTTAATAGGATTCCCTATCAAAGTAGAGGCAGTCCTTCCAAGTCCATAAGTTAAACTTTCATATGCCTGAAAAAAGATTATCAAAAACATTAGGCAATACATGTAATTATGAAAGGTGTATGCTAGGACTTGGGAACAGTTCAGAGAAATTGATTAGAAGCAATATCAATGTCTATTCTAGACTATAGTCTATAAATTTCAACGTCTCATAGTGATGCAAAAATTAAACAACAAATATCAAAAAAATAGCAATTAAGTATTTCTGAAAGAATGAATTATCATATTAACAGTGAAATAAGAGATGGTCCCATCATGCAATTAAGAGAAATTCTGCGCCTGTTTCATGCCTTGTTGTGTGTTTTCAGGTTTTAGGCTGGTTAGCTTTTATGTTATCTTTGGTTCTTATTTATTCAGATGAGGCTAAAGGTGCTGGGACAGCTGTAAGGGCATATTCCGTCTTTAAAATAATGTCATGAGCTTCTGCTGCTAAATGGACACCAAGTCCTACAGCTTCAATGGAAATACTTCTGATAAAAGCAACAACAGCTGCCAAACAGCATGTCAGTATCATTAGCTATGGCAATTGGTGATGCTTAATATTTGACGCCACCATCTCACATTAATACTTCAACAAAAATGTTAACCAATGTATTTCAGTTCAGTAACAGTTTGTGTGTAGCTTACCTCTCTGCATCCCCTTGAGCAACTTTTGGTCCTTCTTGTAGCTTTCGATGGGTAAAGAGATATCAATTTCTTAGTTCCTGAACCAACATCAACTAACGATTTTATAGGAGGGAGCCCTTTTAACAATTTATGGACCTACACAAGCAACACAAGTCAGTTCGGATGAGTAGCAATTTATTTTGTAATTCAATGAAGACCCAAATTTTCTCCTTCTCCACAAGTATGTATATGCCCACACATGAACCGGTGCATTTTTCAACTCTGTTTTCTTACAATATTGCTTGTATATTAACCCATTAAGTTCATATAAAACCAAGAACATTGCCTTATAACTGTAAAGTGCCAGATGATAATGCAAGACATGTGGTACTGTAATAAAAAGAGCATAAATCATGGATATTATAACAGAGTAAGCAATATACTAATAGATCCAACCTGACAATATTGATGTATTTGTTAGCAGAGTATGATGAACAGACAATTAGATAATTATGCACATATTATCATGCATCTAAAAAGAGCCAGATTTATATCTACCATAAAATTTATGTACGTCACTTCATTTTAAAGAAAGTTGAGAGAGCATTAGGAACTGCGCATTTCTTTATTTCACAACGTACGTTAGACAAACCATTTCTTAGGTATGCAGGAACTGAAGTACTATATTTCACAAAAGAAATGCAAATAGGCACTACGGGAATCTCCCTCAATACCGAGGGCTTAAAACCCTCGCGATAAAGGCAGAAGCCCTCGTGATTTACTATTCACGAGGGCCAGCCCTCGTGAATAAGCGCTCGCGTCTGCTCCCCCGCAAATAACAACAGAACACGAGGGCGTGGCCCCCGCGAATAGTTAATCGCGAGGGTTTTCTTATGCCCTCGCGATTGACTGGCCTGCCAGATTTATCGCGAGGGCCATATAGCCCTCGCGAAAAGCACATGGGGCCCGCAATCCCTGGCTCGCGCAAGTGGCAGCCCCAAGCTATTCGCTAGGGCCACATGGCCCTCGCGAATAACCTCCCTGCCTACTGCTATTCGCTAGGGCCACAAAGCCCTCGCGAATAGCCACCCCGCCCACTGCTATTTGCTAGGGCCACATGGCCCTCGCGAATAGCCTTCCTGCCCACGCTAATCACGAGGGCTATGTGGCCCTAGCGAATAGCTGTGTCCTGTAGTTTTTTACGAGGGCCCTTTAGCCCTCGCGAATAAGCATATTCAGCAAAAAAAAAAGCTTTCAAATATCAATATGAAACAAATTTCAACAGCAGCAAACACAGCATATATATATATATATATATAGAGAGAGAGAGAGAGAGAGAGAGATTTGCTAGCGTGAACTCGAGTGCGCGGATCCCTCCGTGAACTTCGATGGGTTTTCGAAATCCGAGAACTTTAGTGATCGATCCAAACCGTTGATCTTGTTCATCATGTCAAAAGGTAGCCACCAACCAAGTTTCGTATTTTTTCGAATTTTTTTGTTATTTGTTTTCTAATTTTGAAAATTAGCTTTTTTGGACACTCCACGACTATTTAGAAGGCTGATTTTCAAAATTAGAAAACAAATAGCAAACAAATTCTAAAAAATACGAAACTTGGTTGGTGGCTACCTTTCAACATGACGAACAAGATCAACGGTTTGGATCGATCACTAAAGTTCTCGGATTTCAAAAACCCGTCGAAGTTCACGGAGGCTCTGTGAACTGGAGTTCACGCTAGCAAATCTCTCTCTCTCTCTCTCTCTATATATATATATATATATATATATATATATATATATATATATATATATATATATATATATATATATATATATATATCAATCGACATCCACATTCTCGACACATCGGCATCCACACATCGACCGACATCCACACATCGACATCACAGAAGCATACACATCGACAAAAGCATACACATCGACCGACAAAGCACATCGACACATCCATACGCATAGTCTCCATCCATCACGGATTGCTGTCCGGATTAGGGAAGATGGAAGGAGTACCGTCCGGTGGAGGAAAAACCGAAGGAGCACTCTCTGGCGCAGGGAAGAGCGAAGGACTGCTTAGTAGGCTTAGAAACCCGTCAGCCCCAGCATCCGCCCACTCGTGCCGAGCATCGTGATCGACTCCCTGGATCTGACTTGATGGAGCGGAGCCCTGAAAGCATTAAGTATTTTAGTTTTATTTCAATTGACACTGTAAGTTAGACTCTGATGAAGTGACGACACTTACCGCATCTTGGGCCTGAACAAAGGGCCGCGGTTCCCCGTTAGGTGAGTAACTAGAGCCGCCACCTTGATCAACCTGCCTACTCAACCCACCCTGCACATTGGTGATCAATATAGTGTTAATGCAAATAAATGAGAATCTGATATAACCGATGAAAGGGGTTAAATGGGAATACCTGCACAAAATTGCCCCCTGAATGGAGCCTCATGAACTCAGCCCACCTTTGTTGCTGTTCTCTTTCCCACCGCTCCTGAGCCGCTCTTTGATTCATCTCCATGGTTAACCTCAACTCATGGAGCTCTTTCCTGTGTCGCTCCTCTCTCTCCCTTTCCCTCTTCTCCGCCCTCTCCCTCTCCCTCTCCATCTCCCTCTCGTGAGCTCTGTCCCGCGCGGCGCGGCGGGACCTTGCTGTCGGACCCAGCCTAGATGACCGAGTCCTATTGTGTCAAATAGTACTAGTCCCAGAAGATCATGGCTAGTACACACAACAACAAAACTGATACATTGCCTTCGAATTACATTAGTACAATATAGGGGACTACGGGTCCCAAAAGGAGTCACAATTTAATACATCAAGCACGGCACGCAGGCCGAGATACAGAGTTACACAGACGGTCACACAGGGACCTAGCATAGCGCGACTTTATTCTAGCTAGCGGGCTATTCCACAGGCAACGGCGGTAGGCAACACGCAACCCTACTCCTCGTCTTCGTAGTCCTCCTCCTCCTCGTAGTCCGAGTCCTCCTCGAAAGCAGAGTCGTAGGGGGGCTCTGCGGCTGTTGAATTTTTAAAGAGGGGAAGGGAAAAACAGGGGTGAGTACAAAGGTACTCCGCAAGTCGGGAATGTATGCGGATGGGGTTTAGTACAAATGAAAGACTTGGGTAGTTTTGCAGAAGCGCATTTTTCATTTTTCCTAGTTTTATAAAAGCAATACTCAGAAAGCTTTCCATCTCAAATCTTTATCTTTTCGGGGCTCCTTCTCGAATTCTCTCGCCAATTGGCCACGGCCATAGCGAATTCCTTCATCGAGCTCTTCCGTTCACGGGAATCACTGAACAGGTTAGGTCCAACATGAGCATTTCATGATAGGCCGAACCCAATTCATGATACAAGCCGGTAGTACCTATCTCAAGATCAAAACTCTTTCTTAACAACCTTTACTCGACTCAAATCCTTTTTGAAAATCCCCGGATTTAGGAAAAGAAGAGCTACCATATGAACAGTCCCTTCGCATGCTCATAACCGAGCACGGCTATCATGATAGTTTTAACTCTGCAGAGTGGGTACGCTTTCCCCTCGAGAGGCTACGCACCCAGGAGTGTTTCGCCACGAAGCCGTTAGACTCAAACACTAACGGCGACCGCCGGGAGTCTCCGTCAGGGTTTTCGGCTAACAACTAAGCCCGTCCCATAGCAGGACTCGAGGTCGCACTGTATGGCTCAGTTCGTAGGATCAAAGGATGAACAGTCCTTAAACTAGAAGAGAGACGATATTTTAGTCCCGTTTTCTCAAAGTAGTGCCTTCTTGCACCGGACCGGCAAAAGTCTCTCCCTAGTCGGAGGTATTTTAGGGGAAGAGAGTAAAATCGTTTTCTAGCCCATGGCATTGCCCTTAATGCGCATACTTTCTCAAACCATTTCTTGAAACCTTTCTCAAACCATTCCTTATTGCAATATTTATTTTCACACACAAGAGTTATAATGTCATCGCGATAGAAATCATTTTTAGGCATTTTTCCTAGCGTCAATGGAATGTAATTATATACACAAGATTTATTGTAAGTCCTTATGGTTTAAGCCTATCACTAGTCTTACCATGATTTTTCTAGGTTGCATAACTAATATCTAGTAAATACAGCATTTTTACTTTTTAATTTAGCATGCAAGTTTTCAATATCTAACAAATCGTTTTTAAAAACGGAACAACATGGCTCACAGTATGGTCAAGGGAGGGACTTGCCTTGGTCGGACGACGGGTAGGAACAACCAGCGACGTCGGACGGGTCTACAGCACCTTGGCCTCCTACTCGAGCACAATCCAAGCATACAAATGAAAATAACAGCACATCAGGCATAAAATGTTTTTATGCATTTTATTTAAAGAGAAAGATGTTAATTTCTTTTGTATGCACATGAAATAATGGAACCTAAGCACTAGAACTAATATGAATGCAATGGTTACAAGGGTGCAAAATTGATTTAGTATTTTTATAAAATCCAGATTGTTGCAAAGTATTTTTGAGAATTTTTACATAATTTTGGAATGGCTTTTGATATATTCTACAAAATCTTTTCTGCTAGAATCTATTGCATTCGCTTTTGAAAATAATAAAAAAAAAAAGACCGGCTTGGCCGGTCGGTCCAAAGACGGAGAGAGGCCCACGGCCCGTACACGACAGGACTTCCTCCCAAATCCCCATCGTCGTCAACCTCGGGCCGAGGCGACGGCGAGCGAGGGGCAGGGCGAACCCGGCCACCGGCGACCGATTCCGCGCGGGGAGAGGAAGAGGGGGCGACGGCGATGCTAATGAAGGTCTCGGCGGCGAACGAGGCTCACCCTTGAGGCAGCGCGACGGTGGAATGCGGCGGCGGACAGGGGATCCGGCGGTGGCACGCTCCTTGGCTCGGTGGCGCTTCGGGGCTCCAACGAGAAGGATCGGACACGGCACGGCGCTAGGCGAGGCGACAACGGAGGGCACAGGGCCGGTTTTATAAGCGAAGAGAGACCCGACCTCGCTCACCCACCGCCATGAAAGCCCCGGCAGCGAAAGACGTCCGCTGTTGAGCAATAGCGGCGGCGAGGCGACGACACCGCAGAGATGCACTGAAGGTTGAGGGGATCGCGTCGCAGAGGTCAAAGGCACGGTCTCCGGGGTAATAGGTGGCACCAAGCGTACGGGCGACGCTGGCGGAGGGTAGGCGGTGGAGTAATAAGCTAGGCGACAACACGACGGGGAGTTATGGCGAAGCGTGGCGGTTTCTGCGAAGCGAGGCGGTCGGCGAGGCAGCAAGGGCCGGGCGAAGTGAGGCGGCGGCGCGGCGGACTGACTGCGGGCAGGCAGCGGCGGCGCGTGGCATGGGGAGTGAGAAGGAGCGGGAAGGGGCGCAGGAGAGCGAGGGAGAGAGAGCCGAGAGCAGAGACACACTCGCGAGGAAGGGAAAACGACGGGAAGGATCTGACCGGTGGGACCCGTCGGTCAGCGAGGGCGATGGAGAGGCGAGGCGCTGGGCAGGCCACCGGTCGTGGCCGCGGCGGGCGCGAGCTGGGCCGGAAGTGGTGGCAGGGGAGAACAGAGCGGGAGGAGAGAGCTGGCCGGGAAAAACTCGCCCGAGAGAGAAGAGATTTCTCTTTTTATTTTCAAATCTTGTTTTTCTCTTTTCTTCTTTCAAAAGTTTAACAAAATTTATTTAAAATACTTTTAAACAACTGACACCCAAGACAATGATTTTCACTTTAAAATTACTGACTCAAACCAATTCCAGAAGGTTGTATGCAATGATGATGCCAAGATGATTTTCAATGCTTAAATGGTTTTAATATTTTAATTATGCATTTTAATGAAATTATTAACGTGCCAAATTTGGTTTTGAAAATTTGGGATGTTACACTAGCATCGCGCATGAATCCACCGAACCTGCAATAAAAAAGTGTGGTTAGTATGTAGATGTCATGTAACACGGCGATCAAAAGAATGGAACAAATAAAGATCAAAGTCACCTGATGTGGTCGGAGCCCATCCCGTAGCGACCGTGCGACTTATGCCCCATATGCGTGTAGATTACTTCAGCATCCAGCTCCTTCTTCGCGTACGGGTCACTGTCTGGGCCGTGCGTCTCCTTGTACGCTTGCACGTACCGTTCCTGCATTCAAAACTACTGATATTAGCAAGTCAAGTAGTGATAAACATTATAATAATGATATAGATTGCACTTACAATCTTGTCTTGCGCGTGTGGTGCCACGGCTGGATTGGGAGCTTCTCGTTGTGCCTTCGGTGTCATTGCCCTCCTATAGGATTCCAAGGCACCTATGTCTTCCCCAGCCCTCTCGGACTGCATCACATTGTGGGTCATAGAGAGAAACATAAAAAAAATGAATTAAAGAATTGCTCATTATCTCTTTCTTTCTGAAAAATGGCAGGGACCACCTCCCGATGTACTTGACGACTCCTTGTGCCGCCCGGTTGAGCCTAGACTGCTGAGACTTGGCCTTGAACTCTGGACTATTCCAATAATGGCCAAGTCCATCCCAAGCTTCCGGACAGTTTTGGACCCACTCAGGACGCACCTGAGTGTACTGCTCAGGGGTCAAGTACTTATCTGAAGCCTTGGTGTCAGTGAGCTCCTCGCCATGCTCTCTCCTATATGTTGATACAGCAGGAGTCAAACAACATTACTAGCATTGTAAAGAAGAGTTGTGATTCAACTTACTTGTACCAATCCTTGGTCATGTCGACACGTGTCCACCGCAGCTGATCCCAAAAAAGACTCTTGGCCTTGATGTCAATGACATTGTCGAAGTCCGAGTGGGTGACGGGCTCACGAGGTCGAAAATGTGTCTTAAAACAAATAGAAAACATATTATTAGCGTGAGGAATAATAAAAGTATTTCGAAGGATGGAGAGGCTTACCCAGAATTCACGGACACACTCTGAGGCAGCCGACACCTGACCTTCTTCTTGCACAATCTTGTAGTCATCCCAGGTGATTGCTGGACGGGTCCGGCCGTCCTCTTCCACCATCCCAGGGTAGTGTAGTTTGAGCAGCCTTGAAAGTATGGAAGCAGGCTGGGTCTTAAGGCGTGTGTCGACTGTAGCCATGTTGCTGTACAAGTTCGAGAAGAGTTAGGCGTTCACAAGGATAATAATGTATGGAGTTAACATTTTCTCGATTAGAACTTACCCGTCCCCTAAGATGTCAATTGCGACACGCATATTTGTATCTTGTGGAGCCCTAGGCATCTTATTGGGCCCTCTTCTCTTCCTTCGGCGCCGAGTGGCGGTCGGCTGGGTAGACCCCTCGCCCTCCTCAAAGCCACCGTGCCCATGACCACTAGAGTCATGACCTACCTCGTGACCACTGGAAGTCTGACCTGCCTCGTCCTGACTTGCCTCCTCACCCGTGTCCTGGTTGATGAATCTTCGGATTGGCATCCTGCAAAATGAAATAGATTATTTTTATAATAATAACAAAAACAAGTTAAACTTGAAATTAAATATTGTTATGTTAATAATGTACCATACATCTAGCAGTAGTTCGCATCAACATCGAGTGAGTTGATGTCCTCAATAGGATTATTGTTCGCATTTTCATCGCCCTGGGCAGGATCCTCGGGGTCTTCTTGGCATTCTTCGTCGACAGTTGCAACATCTTCGTTGATGCTAGCAACTCGATTGTCGAGGCCCACTCCAGCATCAATCACAAACGTGTTTTCTAATAATTGATCTTGAATTGGACCATCTGGCAATCTCCCATGTGGTCTAACTTTGTATACAACCCACCAATTCTTTAGATCGGCCTCATCTTTTTTGAGACTGCCCTTTATTGGATGCTTGCATGGATATGGCAGGTAGTACACTTGCTCAGCTTGGTTAGCTAATATGAAAGGATCGTATCCTTTAAGTCGTGAAGTATGTTTCACTTCTGTTAAGCCAAGCTCGGGTCGTGTTCGTAAACCTCTAATGAGGATCGAACCATTCGCAATGAAAAGAACTACCGAGAGATTTTTGCTTCCTTCAAATGTCGATTCGATTATTTGTTGAATTATACCGTAGTAATAGAACTTATCTTGCCCTTACGCTTGGCCTCGCAGACAACATAGCTATTCTTGTCGCAGATTAGGCTTTGATTGCTCATGCTCATGAACTAAAACGGAACCCATTGATATCATACGTCCCATGCACCGTGACACGTGTTGAACATCCACGCGACATGGTACGTAGATCATTATGTACGCTAGGATTTTGTTTGCACTGTGTGTGGAAATAAAAGAAGTTAGAACTATGAGTCGAAGAATATACATTCGACCTTATTTTATAATTAAGACACTTACATATCTCCAAAACCAAGAAAGAAAGTTATGTCCGCCGTTGCCATCACCTCTTTCCTTCAAAGCCTTCAGCTCGTCCAGTGTAGGACTCCTTCTTCCTTTCCAGTAAATTGACACGAATTCTCTAAAAGATATATGTTAACTAGAATGCGAGTCTTCAAAAAAGTTGGCACGAATTCTCTAATGATGACACAACGACTTACAATTCAATGTCGCGAACTTCCTCCATGTTCTCAAAAATATATAATGCTGCTACAAGATTATCCCGTTGAGAAATCTCAGTTCTTCTGCTCTTCCCGACTGGAGTTCCTTGTACATCAAATAGTTTTAGATCGGATTCAACCTTCCGGCCATGTGTGTTGTATCTCGGTACAACGATATTCACATTATGTTCTCTTGCTAGATATTTGTTCGTGAAATTTGTGATCTCCTGAATTTGGTAAGCCTCGGCAATTGATCCTTCAACACGGGCCTTGTTTTTCACATTTGCCCGAACAGTTTTCAACCGACGTTCCACGGGATACATCCACCTCCCATGGACTGGCCCTCCGAGCAGCGCTTGAGTAGGTAGATGGATAAGAAGATGTTCCATTGGATTCCAGAAACCGGGGACATATATCTTCTCTAACTTGCAAACGAGCACCACAACATCTTCTTCTAACTTCTTCAAATCTGTCCTATTTAGATTTTTAGCGCACAACTTTCTGTAGAAGAAACTCAATTCAGCAAGAGCTGTCCATACATCATCAGGTACATATCCCCGAAACATGACCGGCGATAGATCTCGCATGAATATGTGGAAGTCATGGCTTATCACGCCATGTATCTTGCCGGCGTCGACATCCACACCACGGACAAAGCTTGACGCGTACCCATCAGAAAATCTAACATTTTCACGAAACCATTCTAGAACCTCTTTCCTTTGTGCCTTAGTTAAGCAGTATGGTGCCTTAGGTTTCACCCTTTGCCCTTCTATCATATTAAATGTTGGCCGATCACATAGAATCTCAGAGTCCAGTCGAGCTTTGACATTATCTTTACTTTTGCTGGCTATGTCCAAGTTCGTTGCCCAGATAGCTTGTGCTACATTCGATTCTTGGTGCATTACGTCGAGATTGTGAGGTAATAGCAAATCCTCTGCGTATGGAAGGGAGTACAGACTGCACTTATGCGTCCAATGGTGAACGGTTCCATAGCCCTCATATTCGGTTGGATCTTTTTCATTTATCTTTAGGGTTGAATGCCAGGCTTTGACTTGACCAACTGTGAGAGGCTCACGCTTTCGACCTTTCGCAATGGTATTTTTGCGAAATTTATTCTTTTGCTTTCTGAATGGATGATCTGGCTTCAAAAAATCTCGGTGACAGTCAAAGAAGCTTGCCTTTCCGCCGTGTGTGAGCGTGAATGCCACGGTATCACCCATGCATATCGGACAAGCGAGTTTGCCGTGCGTGCTCCAGCCAGAGAACATGCCGTATGCAGGAAAGTCATGAATTGACCACAGATAAGCAGCTCTCATGAGAAAATTGGAGTTTGTAACTTTGTCATAAATCATAGCTCCTGTTTCCCACAACTCGTTCAACTCATCTACTAATGGCCGCAAAAATAGATCCAAATTTCTCCCGGGACTTTTCGGACCAGGCACTATAAGTGAAAGAAACATAAATTCGTCCTTCATGAGTTGAGATGGTTTTAGATTGAGAGGGATACTAAAGACCGGCCAACAAGAGTATGATCGAGCATTCATATTGAAAGGAGTGAACCCGTCCGTGGCAATCGCGAGGCCACGCGTTTAAATGGTTCCATTGCAAAATCGGGATGTTTCCGATCAAAATGCTTCCAAGCTTCTCCATCTGACGGGTGAACTAACACATCAGGTTTTCGTTTGTGCAACTTGTGCCACCTCATGCTATGGGATGTGTCCTCTGTCATGGAACACCGTTGGAGTCGGTCTTTCAACGGGAAGTAACGCAACACTTTCTTCGCCACACTAGAACGAAACTTGTTGCCATTAGAGTCAGTGGTCTCGAAGTACCGCGACTTTCCACAATGATCACACCAGGCCTTCCCTTCGTCCTCTTTGTAATACAACATGCAAAGGTTCTCACAGTAATCTATCTTCTCATATGGCATTCCTAAACCCGACAGTAGCCTTCTACACTCATACCAGGTCCTGGGCATCTTATGTCCTTTGGGCAGGACATCACACCAACTAGCCAACATCTCGTCAAAACATGCGATGGACATGTTGAACTTGGACTTTACAGCCATCATACGTGTCAAATGAGAAAGAACCGTCACTGACGTTGCATCGTGCAAAGGCTGTTTGGCCGAGTCTAGAAGCTTAAAAAAATCAGTCATGCCTGGCTGCGAATCCTGTTCATCACCCCCATAATCATGCCCCATATCAACAACCATGTCCTCCATTCGGTCTATTTCATCAAAACCTTCAGGGGGTCCAGCAGGCTCAACCTGGACACGATTACTCTCCCCATGGTACACCCACCGATGGTAATCAACCTTAAACCCATTCTTCACTAAATGCATCTCCATTTCGTCACGAGTTCTCTTCCGACAGTTACCACATTCAGCACAAGGGCGACGGGCGCGGCTGCAGACGTGGTGGCGGCGGCGACAAGTGGGCGGCGGCGGGCTGGTGGCGGCGAGAGCGGCGGTTTAGAGCGGGCGGGCCTAGCTAGGGCAACAAGGTTGCTCCGGCTTGGGCAAATTTTTGCCCAAGTCCGAGCCGTCTCAGATCTAAATGTGGGATATAATCGCGAGGGCCAGGTGGCCCTCGTGAATAACCATGCCACTCCTTTTTTGCGAGGGCTAGGTGGCCCTAGCGATTAACGCGTATAGTCACTGCCCGTGGACCTAGCACTGCCCGCCGCTAGTCAGCAAAGAAGCCACCTAATTGCGAGGGCCAGGAGACCCTCGTGAATTAAACATGCCGCCGTTTGTTTGCGAGGGCTTTGTAGCCCTGGCGATTCATGCGTACTCGCTGCCTTGTGGGCCCAGCACAGCATGCTGGTAGGCCGCATAGGAGCCCCCTAATTGCGAGGGCTAGCTGGCCCTCATGAACTTGCATGCCGTGATTGTTTTGCGAGGGCGTGGTGGCCCTCGCGATTAACGCGTACTCGCTGGCTTGTGGGCCCAGCTCTTCCCGCCGCTGGCCAGCACAGCAGCCATTTATTAACGAGGGCCACCTAGCCCTCACGAGTTAAGCACGCGCATTTTTATTCGAGGGCACCGGATGCGGCCCTAGTGTATAAACGTCTTTAAATACGAGCGCCATACAAGCCCTCGCGTATAATCGTTATATACGAGGGTTTTCGAAGGAACCCTCGCTACTAATAAATATTTTCCTTCCATCCTACACTCAAATTATTTTTTAAAAATACCAAATAATAGTGTAAAATATGTTTGAGTTAATAATAATCTTTAATGTACCATTTGTTGCAATAGGAAAAAATAAAACATAAAACGAATTTTTATAATATTAACCCTTTCTTATCTCACACTATCAGCTTATCAATATACTAAGCATTCTAGTATACGTTTCGGAAATTGATGTCACGAAATTATATAATACATTATTTATTAATTATAGATATTATGCATTACCCGTTACACACTATTTAACACTTGTCTCCTCTGGACACTCATGTTGACTGCGTCTTTTCTCTGTCGAATTCGAATTCGGGGAGAATCTTTCACGGTATACCGGAGTTAACCAAGTTTCTGCAAAAGAACGAGGTAAGACCACAATGTGTGGGAGATTTAAGGCTTACAGAGGGATTTGGTTTTCAATTTATGGGCCTTTTATTCGCGAGGGCTGAAGCAGGACCCTAGCGAGTAGTTGCTGAGGCATCCTTTTTCGCGAGGGCCACATATTAGCCCTCGCAAATTACCGTTATTCGAGAGGGCCAGAATTAGACCCTCGTGAGTATCCTGGTGCTATTGTTTTTTGCGAGGGCTGCTTCTTGGCCCTTGTAACTGTAGTCTTTTTCACGAGGGCTGTATATTACCCTCGTGATTTAATGTTGTATTACGAGGGCATTGTTTCAGCCCTCGTGTATATTTTTTGGCCCTCGCGAAACTGGGAGATTCCAGTAGTGAGGGAAGAGAATTTCCTTGGCCACCGCTGCGTCTGCATTGTCTTTCCGACTTCACATGCATGTAAAAGAAGGAATTTTTGCCACATTGCCATGGGATTCTTGGCGCAACACCTAGAAAGGCTTTAAGGAGACCATCCCATCGCTGTTCTTGTCGTAGAGCTCCATCTCCCTGGCGGAGGGTAGAGCTGGTTGGCTTTGCACTGCTCAAGGTTCCACCTTGTGAGCTTGTCTAGGGAGACGAAGCCGTCCTGTGGAGCGATGTCGATCTTGGGGAAGAACACATGGATGCGGTCAGTGAGGTTGAAGCTGCCTCGTCCTCGCCCTCGCCCCTGCCGCCATGGAGTATGTGGATATGGGAGATCAAGAAGATGGCGGGGATCTGAGAGGGGGCGAGGGAAGAAGGATTTGGAGGGTGAGGCGGTAGCTATGGAGGGTGGAGATGGCCACTCCGGTGATGGCGGCTGCGGCGGTTGTGGAGGGTCGAGACTGCAACTCTGGGGATGGCGGCGGAGGCTGCTGCAGCAATGATGTGTGGAGGTAGCCGGCAACAAACCGTGGAGGTGTCAAGGTGTCCGGCGAGCCATCGGGGTCTCCAAGGATTCGCCCGCTGATTCGATTTGGGGATTTTTAGCTGGAAATGGGAGGGAGTGGGAGAGAGAGAGAGACGTGAGGTAGTAGGAGATTGAGAGAGGGACGTAGAGACCGGGGGGTGCAGGGAGAAGGCGTGGCAGCCGGAGGAGGATGCGATTAGGGTTTCAGGAGACACGGGATAGGGGCGAGCGCGTGTGAAGAGCGTCGGATTTTGAATGGATGATCAGGATTGAATACGGACGAAGAAACAGAAAGAAACTCTATTCTTTTTATTATTAGGTATAGATATAGATTATAGACAACTATGGACTACTATACATACTCATACAACATGCCGCAACATGTACCTTGTGACAATGTAGCATGCATGTGCGCCCTTCTACACACAACCACCTTGCACGAGAGAGATTGCTATGTTATTAAGTCAAAAAAGTATTGGTTTGATTAGTGCAGTGCTCAAATTATTTTGGCACTAAACTCCGACACCCTCAAAATATCACCAGCTATAAATAGTCCTTAATTAAGTTCACAACAATTTTGACGGATCGAAGGTTGTTTAACAAAAATGTTATATGTACTTTTGCACACAATATGAGATCTTGTTCTCCCTAGTTTATCTTATTTGACTTATTTGATTATTTTTATTTAAAATACAAATTATTTATTTATTTCTGAATCTTTTTCTATCTCCAAGTCATGTCTATAAACTCTTAAAAACAAGATAATAAAGTGGACATGACTCTCAAGGCCACCTTAGGAAGATTTCGAAGTTAGGAGATAAACAAGATAAGTACATAAATCAAATAAGATAAGTAGGGACAACTCTCATAGAAAATCTTCACTTTTTTTTTGAACTTTACACAACTGTTTAGCATTTTTCCTATTTTTGAAACTACTAGAAAGTGCAAGATTTCTTTAAAAATGATACAGCATAGTAAAATACAGGAAGAATCTTTATGAGCTTGTAAAATAAATAAGAATCAAGCTATAGATCATATAGAATTTCCACGTATAAAAATGCACTTTAGACAAATAAAAACATCATATATATGATTATAGATCTATATATGATCATAAAAAATCATATAAAGTTATGTACTACTATACGATTATTGAAACAATAATACGTAGAATTGTGATTAGTTCCATCAATATAATATTTTTGTCCTTGCAATACTGCCTAATTGAGCAGGAATAGAACACCTAAAGGAAACAAAAATAGTGTTGAAGGATGAATTTATATAGCATCTTAGGGGGGGAAATGTTGTGATGATACTTGGAGGATCCAATAACGGCAGACCAGGGTGTAGTCCATTTCTATCCTACCTATACGACATGGGGCGGGTTAATCCTCCACACTCTAGAGTATGAACAGGACGTGCCCCTGGCTTTGCACCCCTGCATCGAACAGCACACGTGGCAAGGGTGTGCGTGCATGCTCCTGTAGTGATGCTGCTTCCTAACCAGTGGAAGGTTGTCAAGTGTCACCCCTCAATTTTACTTACCTTGAGGGTCGACGATCCCGTGCGCTAGCCCCTGGATCAGTACGCTAGCGCGGAAGACCACGTAGCCGATACAAGCATACATCGATAAAAATAAAATCCCTGAATATTACATCATAGGGTTGCGCCATAGGCGACTTTAGTAAGGCGGCCCATACACGCCTTATCGTACAAAAGAATAGTTCAGAGTACAGCGGACTCTCAAAATATCTACCCAAAAGAATCCCTATCGACTACGGTCCACCAGCGACTGGAGAGGCCCCTAAGACTCCTCGGGTCCACCATGATCCTGTCCGTCGTCTTCGAGACACGCGTAAGGGTCTTCTTCGATGCCATCGTCTAAAGAAGATAAGTAGGCGAGGTCAGCGTCATCCAAACGCTGGCTAGTTAACACTTCCCTTAATGCATATAGTGCTTAGAAGGCTTTAATTGGGGGTAAGGTTATTTTATTTGCGTAAAGCCAAATTTATAAGATTTTGGAAACATCCTAACTAGCATCAACTAGAATTGGATCTTATTAATATCAATCAATGGTTTCCATCTTAACAATGCACTCAAACACAATTAACCAACCATGCACACCAACCAACCCTTAATCAACCAACTCTCATCCAAATACACAACCCACAATCGACCAACTCTTGTCCAAAACATAACCAGCATAACAGATCACCACAATCCATACCAGCTTATACACAATTATCACCCAATTGACCAACCTCGATCATCAGCTCATCCAGCTTACACAATCACCATATCAGCCATGACTTTCCAGTCTTTCTCCTGGTTGCTCCCAACCAGACTTTCTACCAGCTTATTAGTTCCCTGGGAACTTTCTCCTGGTTGCTCCCAACCAAACTTTCTCCTGGTTGCCCCAACCATTCCTAGTTCTGCCATCATTCCAGGATTTGGCAAATCCTGTTGCGGACCACACATGCCATGGCATGATCACCCCGGCCTAGTAGGGTTGCCGGCCCTCACTAGCCGACCGTCACCCTGGGGATGTGTGGCCTTAACCACTATCCATGAGGGCCAATACACGCCTTAACGAGACTGGTCCCGAGAGGGCCTCTGGGCGCTCACTCTGGCGATCCACGTCCGTGCTCATGCGCGATGGCCGCGTTGTGTTGGAAACCAATCTCGGCGGCGATCTTTCGCTTCACGCGTGTTTATCCGCGCTCCTCCTGGGTAAGCCCTGGCTAAACCCAGCACTAGGCAAATCCTGCCTTAATCATCCATCCGGATGTCCAAATCCAACTAGGGGCAACCCACCATTCTTTCTCTACTTCCACGGTCATCGACCACACCACACCACACACTTGGGCTTTCCCAACCGACCGACCCAAACCGACCGAGTCCCCACATATCCATACCCACAAACACAATCAGCCCAACATGCATCTACCAGCCATAACTGTCAAATGTCATATAATATTAAATGAGAATAATGAGTGTCCGGTGAATATCGATTCACCGTTCCGTGGCGATTAGCCAGAAGATTTGTTAAGCCTAAGCGGTCTAAGCAAGTTTTACCCATTAGGTAGGGTTAAAGTGGTTAACATATTAATCATAGGCTAACAGGAACAATGACAATCAAGGCAGTCATTAAGGCTAAACATTTCAAGGCAGGCATGTAATAGTATAACATGATTAACAATTAGGCAATCTAATAAGCATGCATTTTTAATATTTAAACAATATAGTTTTGAAAAACTAGGTAATGAGCATGGTATTAGCGATGTTAATCCGCACTAAGGAAAGTCGCTGTCTCTCCCTAATACGGATCACATCTAAAGAGTAAGTGTTAACTCGCCTTGATCTTGTAGGTGTTCTCCTTAGCGTCCCCAAATCTCCCTTCGGGATCTCCTATGTCTAATCAAACCAACAAACAAATATTTACCTACTAATGCAATGGAAAACATGATGCATGCACGTTCTAGGTTAAATCCTCGGCATATGTACCAAGCTCGACTAGCGAATCTACTTTGCGCATGATATGCTATGCATGGCACGGTGCATTAATAAATAATACTAAGAGTATATAATAGTCTACTAAATCCCAAAATACGAGTTCGTACGATAAGGTTGCAAAAGAGTTATTAGGGTTCATAGGCATGACGAATATCGGAAATTCCACCTACGTACGGGATAAGGTTCGTCGGAGTTGGCAATAAACTAAAGGTTCATGGGATAAACCTATGTTATATTTCTTTATTAAATTATTATCCAAAAATCCTCTCTTGGGTAAATTTTAATAAAGAAAAGCTAGCTATGTATTGATTGTTTACTAATAAACTTCCCTTATATTTATATTTAAATTAATGCGTAAGAGTAAACTATTCCAGAAATATTAATGCATTTATCCATCCAGATTTTCTAGCGGTCAGTTGGTGTAAAAATCAATAATTAGAAATAACCAACAAATACCCTAGAGTTAAATTAACTATTTAAATATAAGAAAACCTACAAATTTAACTATCAGTGCCAATTAAATGATTCTAAGGATTAACTAGAATACTAAAGGCATTTTAGGGTGTCCTAAAAATTGTTAAGGCACATATTTATTCAATATCTTTTCTGAAGATTATTTGAAGTCTAGGTCATTAATTAATAAACAAGCACTTCCCTAGAGTTAACTTAATCATTTCTATATATGAAGTTTCTCATTTTCAACTAACAGTGCCAATATCCTTTATACAGTGGCCATGGTCATATTTTTATAAAATCAGAAATGGTCTCTACTATTTATCTAAATTTTTTAAGGAATTTTGGAGCTACTTTCCTATTTTAATTAATAAATACTAAGGTAATTATGTTATTAATTTTATATAACAATGTATTAGTGAATTATACCAAGTTATATTTTTATTAGTCTCTATACAGCATCTAGTATCTTACATAATTTTTCCTTAATTTTTGGACGTCTCCTTCTATTTTTAATAAATAGAAACCATAAATCAAAACCTATAAATTGCTGCACTCTAACTGCTGGCATCATGCTGACGTCATGA
The DNA here is from genome assembly GCA_036346415.1 of Raddia guianensis. Classification (NCBI taxonomy): domain Eukaryota; kingdom Viridiplantae; phylum Streptophyta; class Magnoliopsida; order Poales; family Poaceae; genus Raddia; species Raddia guianensis. Next base: position 23,498,944 of record CM070542.1, on the reverse strand, counting down.
TGACGTCAGCCGTCTTCAACCTCCGACCAGCACACAGCCCGTGGAGAGAAACGGCGATTGCGGGAGCTACGGTCCACCGTTTTAGATGTTCTTGGGCTCTACGGGTTCGTCTCGACGGCGCGCTTCTAACGGTGCCAGTTACATGGTCTACGGAGGTCGGACATGGCGGCACGGTGGCAGTGACCGAGCCATGAGCTCACCGGCGGCGCGAGCATGCCCTAAGCATCTACAAGCCATGTGCATGTGCAGGAAGCATGTGGGGAGGTTGAGGGTGCTTACAGAGCCTTGAGGCAGGCGTGAGGATGGACGGCGGCGGTGGTCGGTGAACCTGTGGCGGCAAACAGCAACAACGACGCAGACGGCGGCCCAAGGTCCTCGCTGAAATTGGAAGAGGAACGGTCAAGGGAACTCCGAGGCGCTCTGGCGAGAGGAATCGACGGATGGCTTACGGACTCGTCGACTTCCGAGTCTTGGCGAGAATCGGTTGGGGAAAATGGCGGGCGGCGAGAGGGTTCGGCCCTCGTTTAAAAGCGGCAGAGAGGAGGTGGATCTTTGGAGCGGGTGCTTGCGTCGTGGGCTGTTAACGCGACGCGACGGGCAACACGGCTGCTTGGCGATACTGGTCGGCGAAGGCGAGAAGGCAGCGTCCGGGCTAGGGAGGGCATAGCCTTTGACTAATGAGCGGAGTGACAAAAGGCGAAGCAGGGAGATCGCGCGATTCGTTTTGACGGACCGACGACACCGGCGTTGCCGATGGTCCGGCGGCGGACCGGTCCTCCGGCGAGGCACACGGCGGCGAAGTCCGAGGCCGGCCAACCGGGTCGACACGGCGAGGCACGCGCTGCAGGAGGCGAGCTCGACATGACGGACGGCGGCGATGCACCAAGACGGCGACAAAGGCGCGCGCTGGGCGAAGCGATGAGAGAGGAGAGAGAGAGAGAGATGCTCTGTGGTGGCGGTGGGTCCCACACGTCAGGGTGATCCAAAATTTCAAGCAAAATTTGAATTTGGCGCAAATTTAAATACATCTCCAATTTGGGGTGTTACATCAAGAATCGGGACTCGATCAGGAGCTAAGGATATTCTCCTGGAAGAATAATGTGACGTGATTTTTTAGGTAGCGAGAGGGGATAGGGTTCTTGGTACGATCACGTTGGTAATTGGGTGGAGAGAGTACCTCCCTCTGCGACCTTAATTTTATGGCGCGAAAAACATGTAGTCCCTCCAGCGATCAAGTGCTTGATCAGTAATCCTTCGTTACTCCTACCATTATGAAATGATAGTCGTTTTCAATATCGACACGATTTCTAAAAATAATTGTAACCACTAAAAACTATTATAATTTAATTATAAAATACGATTAAATTATAATATTAAGGAATTTTTTCGAGACAAATATATCTATGTATGATCATTACATGCTCGATCTAAATGGTTCAAAAATTTTTTGTGGATAACGTTTTAAAAATTTGCCTTATGACAAGTTTAAAACGACTACTATTTTAGAATGAACGGAGTAAAACATACACTGATTTTGGACCTTGGAATTTGATCGCACCAAACGGGAAAAAGCAAAGTTTTTAGTAGTTTTTTTTCGAACATGAAATTTATTTAGTCGGAGGTTTTTTTTATCATTTGAAGTTCTTGAACCAATTGGAAGTTTTTGAGAGAATTATTTGAGCTAACTAGATGTATATATTTTGAAACATTTGAATGTTTTTGAATGAAACGTTTTTTAACAGTCTTAAGAATCAATGGTCAGAAAAAAAAAATAGAGTACTCCTGGTCCTCTAATCAACCCAACAAATTAACATGCGAAAACTTGTTGGCAATCCATTAACTGCATTTAGTTCGGCCAGTTAAATGGATTATAAGGGGCTTAATATTTAATCCAACAATCATGCATATGGATTAAGCAGGATCAAGTTCATCGATCCAGTCAAAGGGTTTAACGCGATATATTAGAGCTCTTCGTAATAGGGCTGTAATATAATTTTGATCTAATCATTCATTTAAAAAACCTCTAACGCAAAATAACTGTGTTATAAGTATCTACTAGTGGTATAAAATATTAAAAATAATTTAAGCCGTTAGATCGAGAGGAATGTACGACTCATATTATTTTTGTGCATCGCAAAATGTTTCATATATTAACATAGGATTACCTTAAATCTATAAGGCTATTAAATCGTTGATCAATTATTTATAACTAAATAATATCATGCTAATTTGGTTTCATTTCTAAAACAAGACATTGGATTAAACTAGCCTAGATATATTAAGTTAATCTAACCCAAAACCAAACTTAATATGCATTTGCTATCAGGAATTTACGACTATTCTCACAGGAATTCAAGAAGGGAACATTAGCAATAAAGGCATATCCACATAGTTCTTGAGATAATAACGCGGAGATATTCCCTCTCGCGTCCGGCCTGTGCGAACAAAATGATGGGCATTATTGCCGGAATTTTCCACCGGTAGGAATAATATATGGTGAACATTATGTTCCTGCAAAGAGGATCAAAGCCCTGAAGTGAAAACAACAAATCACGCATTAATCCATGCATGCATGGATACATATTCCACGCACTACATAATGGAGTAGTGTAATTAATGTAGTACCATAATCTTTCTGACTGCATGCATGCAACTGGATAGCTACTGAGATAGAATTTCGGAAATGAATTTCTTTTTTACTACTTTATTGTGCAGCCTTCATCGATCTATTTCATGCATAGCGTGGGCGAGGGCGAGGTCGTGCTCATCGATCAAAGATACCTTATGCCATCAAGACATCCTTATCACGATAATTATGCTATCTTATGCGCGCGCGCGCACACACACACACAACACACACATTCACTCGATGCATGGGAGACTTTTCACGCCGTTGCATGGATTCTCGAGGAATGGCATTCTCGGATATGGTTCATCGCTTTAATCTACAGCACATGATTCTTGATGTGCCAATTCTCACGAGAATAGATTCATAAAAAGAACTCTATGTATGTATATGCCTGCAAAAGTGCAGATTATGTAATAGAACAATTAAATTAATTAAGTTAGAGAGAACATGCCCATAGATCACTAGACAGTTAATCTTGGTGCGCTGTACGGGGTTGCATGCGAAATGTAATAACAGCATCAAGCAGTTAACTAGAAAATTTGATCCAAAATACAAGATTTAATCCCCTTGTTTCTCCTGCTACCCATATTGTCTGCCGTTCTGCCCCACTAACACCATCCAACACTCAAAGAGCCTAAGGCAAGGGGACTCCCTGTCCCTCCTTCTTTTCGACCTCGCCATCGAGCCCCTAGTTCCGCTTATCCGGCTAGCCTCCGAGGGCGGCCCCTTTGATCCCATCCCTGCTCTACAGGGCAAACCCATGATCTCCCTTTTCGCTGATGACGCAGGGATTTTCATAAATCCAGTCAGATCCGAGGTCTCAGCCTTGGCCCTTATCCTCCAAGAATTCGGAAAAATCACGGGCCTGCGAACCAACTTCACTAAGTCTCAGGTCATCCCCATCAGATGTGATGGCCTAAACCTCGACGACATCCTACAAGACTTTCCAGCAACCAAATCCTCCTTCCCAATCAAATACCTGGGTATCCCGCTCTCAGTCAAAAAGCTCAGGCATGTCCATTTCCAACCACTCATTGACAAGGTAGCCAATCGACTAGCAGGGTGGGGGGGGCCCCCTAATGTCCAAGGGTGGGAGACTTACATTGCTCAAAGCGGTCCTTACAGCTCTACCCACTTACACCCTTTCGGTCATCAACCCCCCGGTCTCTGTTCTAAAGAAAATTGACCAGATCAGGAGAGCTTGGCTCTGGGGCGGTTCGGCTGAGCCTGACACCCCCCAAGAGTTAACTGGGACACGGTTTGCTCCCCGGCCAGGCTTGGTGGACTAGGAGTCCTCAACCTCTCTTGCTTTGCCCGCGCCCTCCGGCTGCGCTGGCTTTGGCTAAACAGGACTTCTCCTCAACGCACCTAGGCGGAGTTTTGCAACAACCCGCCCCAAACCGATTCAGACTTACTGCGCTTGGGTTGCTCCTTCACCCTCCGCAACGGCGCCTCCCTCTACTTCTGGGAGGACCGCTGGCTCAATGGCTCCTCGCCAAAGGATCTCGCGCCTCAACTCTTTGAGATCTCCACTTGAGAAAGGGCCGCCTAGTCGGGGCGCCCTCCCCAACAACAAACGGCTAACCGACATTGGTCACCATCTCGAACCCGGATTGCTCGCCTTGACTTATCCTCCTCCTGCATCGGTGGCGAGGCGGGGCGTGGACTGCCACGACGGATGAAGACTCCATCTCTTGGCGTTTCTCAAATAATGGCGCTTTCACGGTAAAGTCAGCTTACGACCTTCAATTTATCGGGCGATGCCCGGTGCCCGGCCTTCACACAATCTGGAAAGCCTGGGCCCCATCGAAATACAAATTCTTTTGTTGGCTACTCCTGCGATCACGGGTTTGGACAGCCGACGCCCTCTTGCGTAGTCAGCTGCTCAACAGTTATTTTTGCCAGCTTTGCAACAGGAACCTGGAGACACCGGAGCACCTCTTTATTCAATGTACCTTCAGCTCCGCCACCTGGTCGGGCCTAGCCGCAGCCCTAGATCTGCCCGCCCTCAACCCGGCCCGCTGGTACTCCTCGGATCACTTGCAGTTATGGTAGGAGCTTGACGTGGCATCTCCAACCTCACGCGCTCATCAATATCCATCGTCATTGCCACTATCTAGCACTGTGGCTTGGCGCAACAACCGGATCTTGAGAATTGAGCGGACACAACTTTGTCTTCCTGCGCCATCTTCTCGACAAGTTGCGGCTTTGGGTGGCCGCCGGTGCCCATTTTGTAATCCCTTAAGATGTTGTAAGCCCTACTGGGGGGAAGGGCTTGTTTAACCCCTCATTTTTTCTCTGTAACTTCTACCTATCTAATGAATGGCAGTCCTCCTGCCCCTTTCAAAAAAAAAAAAGTACTGTCTGCCGTTTGAAACGGTTGGATTTTGATTTTCCAGAGCAAGTGGCTTGCTTTTATGGCCATTTATTATTCTTTCATCTTGGTTGAAAGACTAAATTGTTAAAATGTAGGACTTAATTTTTTTGAACCAAAGACAAGAGCTCTACTAATTTATTTAAGAAGAACAAAAATATAAAAAATAGGGGGAACGACAACATGGTGCTAGCTAGGCAAGTAGGCATTGAACAACAAAGCAACTCAACGCTGCTAACTCGGTCTAAAGCCAAGCACACCACCACCTGGCAAGAAAAAACAACAGCACGACAGCCCACCGCTGGCAATGCAACACAACGTTAGCGGTTGATCCGATCGATAGGGAGACACGCGTGATGCACTTGAGCCTACACCTGCCTCGCGCCCCAAGAGCAAGCCTAATTCGGCTGCCAAGCTATTGGTTTGGGATCAATCCGACCGCCCCGCAGCCTAGCACCGATGGGCAGGCAGGAGACTGTTGGTAGGTAGGTCAATGAGAAAGAGATTAGGGACACACAGGCGAGGAAGCATCCACCCGTAGCCCGCCACCGAACCGCCTACTCAATGCCATATCCAGCCTCACCAATCACCACCGTGTGATCCAGACACACCACGGTCGAATGCACCTCACGCGCAACTAAAAATGTCGACCCGCAGTCGTCAATATCGCACATACCGATGCCACATCACCATAAAAAATTGGTTGTTAGTCCAATATATACTTGATCGTCTCTTTCCATCCCAACAAACCTAGCTTCCAATTGTTTCTCCCTCCCACAAGTACAATTGGACTCCTCCCTTCTTCTTAGCTCACCTATGTTTGCCTCCCACACCATATCGCAACCACCTTTCTCCACATGATCATACCTCTCCTTTCTATGCCATCATTGTTTCGTCCCCCTCTCCGTCTATCCATGCGGCCATCTTCATCCTCTCTATATAGAAGCGACCGCCCCACCCTCCTTTGTCTCTAGCGACTCCCGCTGTTGGATCCGTTAGGAATCACCCCCGTCTCCTAACGATCATAGACCTCATCATTGATCCACCATCTGACTTTGTTAAACACCCTCGATCGGTTGACCCGCTGTGAAGGTGGTTGCCCCGCTGACTCCATGTCTTAACGTAGGGCCTTTACGGCTCCATCATCACTGGACTGTCAGAAAATAGTGTTTTGAATTCTACTAATAGCAAATATGAAAAAAGGAGTTAAAATTGTGTACATTAGCTCCAATTTTTCTAACCTTGAAACACTAGTTAGTGATAGCAAAAAGTCATTTCCACAAGTATATGTGGCTCCATATACATCCGTGATTATCGGATCAACACCAAGATTCATGCTCAGAGTAACACTCCCTTCACATGCACATTTGCAAAAAAAAGTTCTATTTTTAATTTCAAAGCAATCGGATTCTTTTTCCTCCTCTCCCACTTTCTCCTTCTCCCTACCCGAGCCACCCGCCACTGCAGCCGCCGACGACCACTGACCAGTTCACGCGCAACCATGCCTGTGCCGAGCTCCATCAACCTGCTTAGTGCTAGCGTATATACAACATATACCAGTGTCGAGGTCGAGCCAACATGGCCGCGTGTGGTGGTGGTGGTCGGTGGTGGCAGTGGCCGGTTCGACTGAAGAAGAGATGTGAAAGGGAGAAGGAAAACCTGATTGCTTTTCTGTAAAATTTATATATACTTTTTTTTTGTAAAAATACTTTTAAAGGCTTAGTGTAGCTGAGCATGAGTTTCGATGCACGTCATGTTATATCGATGGATCGTGGTCGTGGACAAGTCTGTACCATATATAGGCGAGGTAAATCCAGAATGTAGCGATAGCTCAACATCCCGGGTATTTAGCGGAGCAATACATCGATGGGAATCGCCTGCTTCAGAAAAAAGAGAATTCGGCGCACTGTATGCTCCTCCCATGCATGCATCCAACTTGCGAGGTCAACCTCCCGACGGCGACCTCCCGGGCGCCGGCCGGCCACTGCCGATCGAGCTACCCCAGCCGGCCGGCGTCAAACCCTGCCGCATCGCCTCCCTTTTCCGCCGTGCTTTATGCCGCTAATTAAGCGGCCCCAAAGATGGCTGCCGTTCCTGTCTCATGTTGGATCGGCAAGGCACGGAAAGCTCATGGGCTCATGCTCATGGGGCGTTGGAACAGTGAAGCGCAAGCTCGGCACAAAGGCCAGTGAGTGAGAGTGAGTGCTTGCTTGCTTGGGTGCTCTGCTCATGTGGAGCCACATGGTTCACAAGATCTTGTGCGTTGGGCGAAAGGATGGGGGGATTTACATTTGATTCCCCGCGATGGAATCGAGATTACGAGAGCTTGATTTGTGGGATCGAGGAAGATGGCATGGAGGGGGTTTGTTTAGTGGGGCTTGATTGTGCCATTATGGTGCTAGTTTAGTTAAGTAATTAGTTAGTTAAGCCAGATCCAGCCTCTTTTGTGGTACTGCAGGGTAGGGACCAGGGTGTGTATATATTTTAAAATTTAAACTTTTTAATATTTGACCAATAATTTATTCAACAATATGTACATTTTGTTATGCACAAATAATATTGCTGAATTTATATTTGAAAGTATTTTCTAATGGTCATAATTTTGTTATTAGAAACGATATACAATAAAAGAAATTAAGCATTATGTTATACTCCATCGTTTCCATTATGTAAGGCGTTTTTTGACTTAAAAAAGTTTTCGTGCACATACTTTGACCACTAGCTTTTCTCATTATATATTATTGATTGTTATAATATTACATTATATTCAAAGTAGTTTGAAATGGAAACATGTTGATATAACTTTTATCCAGTAAAGATGAATATAATTTAACTAATTGTTGGTCAAAATTGATAATGTTTATTTTTTTGCAATTAAAATACGTCCTATAGAATGGAAAGGAGGGAGTAGTTTTTATGATCGATGACTTTTTTTTCGGACGGAGGGAGTACCTTCTGAGTGAGAGATTTTTTTTCTTTCCTTCATTTGATGCTGAGGGCCTCTTTGATAGCTTGTTTTAGTTTAGTTTTTGTTGGGATTGCAACTTTTGTTATTTTTATATACACCATTCACTTTATTTTTTAAAAATAATTTTTTTATAACTTCGTAGGGTTTTTCTCAAAGATCTAAAAAATATTTTTTTAATAATTTATTTAGCCTTTTCATACCACCTTCAAAGGTGGTCAAATTTTTTCAACAAAAACTAAACTAAAACTAAACAAGCTATCAAAGAGGGCCTGAGTGAGGTTATCTTTGGAACACCGGATTGCTTTATGAAAATCCAGCACAAACTAATATTGTTTGATAGATTATCTATCGTGAAGAATTCATATTTCGAAGTGTCTGTGTATAAAACCGAGGCAGGCGAGGCTCCACCTAAAAGGAAGGCCTTTGGAACGAAATAATGGAACAAACAATTCCTTTTAGATTCGTACACATCCCCTACGAATTTTGGAGGAAAAGATAGAATGTACAGATATCTCAGTCTAGCTCTCGCGGCTAACAAATTTCCTCCGCTTTTCGTGTCCGTATCTAAAAAGCGTGACGTGCAATTCTTGTGTTTTTCTTTATTCCTTATTCGCCGTCGGCAAACTGAACCATAACACCCAGAAAAGAACAGCACTCGTTGGCCTCCCCTGCAGCTTGCAGTTGCAGCTCGCTAGCTTCGGACTAATTCACTTTGGCACATTCACTTCCTGCTCACACTGCTCACATCCACTCTGACCAACAATGCAATATGATACGAACCAAACACTACGACAACATTTCATGGACAGCATTGCAGAGGCTTAAAGTCTAGTAAGTGCCATTACGAGCTTATTATCATAATCTTTTTATCAGGTGTCAGTGAGGATGCGAAGGCGATAGGCTGCCAGATGCTCCAAGCAGGGCAGCTCACCCTACCTCGCTTGCGCACATGTGCTCCCCTCGTGAAATGCAGTTTTATTTCAGTATACTGGTTTATTTATTTTTTAAAAAATAAAACTTGTGCCATCTGTGGCAGCAGGGGAGGGGACCCACGTGTTCGTGTGGTGGGCTGGGCCGGGCCGGGCCGCAGGTGTAAAGTGGGCTTGAAGGACGACGTGCCGCTGGGCTGAAACCGGGTGCGTTCGCTAGCTTCGCTCTGATCGCTCATTCGCTCGGGAGCACCGCAAGAACCTCGTACGTACGGCCGAGCTTACCGCCGCCGGCGACGTGATCGGCTTCGCGGCGGCGCCGCCGCCGTGGTTTTACCGCACGGCGCGGTCGACGACTCGACGACGACGCGGGCCGGAATTCGTGAAGGACACGCACGTACCAGCTCGACCGGTTCCAGTCATGGTTGACATCCACGACACGGCTATTCACTGTTCTTCTGGGTTGACGAACACGCAAAAGGCTGCGTCAACTATAAATGGTCGTGAATTTTCGGCCAGATGGGTCGAGTTAAAGCCAAGGTCCTCTTTTATCCTCTGTTTTAGTTTAGGTCCCCGTTTTTCGAAATTGATCTGAGCGAAATTAACTGGTGAAGCATTAAAATGGTGAATTTTGAGAGAACATCGAGGTAGTCTCGAGATTCGGATCCATTTTGTTTGACTTGCTTTAAAGCGTTAGGACTCACCTTCGAAACAGCGAAAAAACATACTAAAAAAACTCGAAACATATGTCTTTTTAAAACGTAGATAAGTCGTTAAGCTGTTAAGCTAATAAGCTGAAAAGAACTGAACCTTAGTCTTCGTTTTAGTTGAAAAAATTGATGACCACTAAAAGAAGTATGGAAATGCTAAATACGTTATTTTAAAAAATAATTTCAAGATTTAGAAATTTTAAAAATTATTTTAAAATAGTACGCTAAATAACCTGTATAAAAATAATAAAAAAAATTAAACCGAATTAGAATTAAATTAAAACAACGAGTGAAAGAGGGTCTAGACCCTAGAGTGCAAGAGCGAGAGGGAAGTAAAGAAGGGAGCGGTGGCAATGGCAGCGCCGCGGCGGCATGGATGGGTGGTTTCCCCGCGAGACAGTAGCGCACGTCGTCCACAAGCGGAATACCCCGACCACGAGGGCATTCCCTCGCCGCCGCCGCCGCCTTCCAGAGACGTCCAGGAGCGCGGGCTTTCCACTCTACTACTCTTGCTAGGCCCACGTTCAGTGACGTCCAGTTCGTTATGTTTCGGTGTTCGTGCTAGCTTTTTTTTTTCGCTTTTATTTGCGTTCTGGAAATTTAATTGGCCGGTTCGATATGGAAAGTGTGATTACAACCGGAAATATTTTGGTTGGCCCAAAAAAACAATTGGTTTCTTTAAATAATGAAATAAAATCACGGCCAATACAAATACACGCCAACGTACGTACGAAATGTTGTCCACGCAAGATGTGAAACGGATAGTGCAAAAGAAGAACGAAACAGTAAACCTTAATCTCCGGCCATGTTTGGAACACAACATCAAAGAGACGAGCCCAAGCGAATGAATCGACTTGCCCCTTTTAGCTGGTTGAATTGCTGAAATAGCTTAATGGCTGATGACGGTGTATCGAAGCGAGGTTGTATATCATTTAGAAAAATAAAAATTCCAAGCTCAAGTGCATTGAGAAATAAAAAAAAAAAGAGACGTTTATAAGTCGAGTGAACAAAAAATAGGAAGCATTACAACCATACCATTATGAACTTTCTATCATGCAGAAAATATAATTCACGTGTCGATGACGCGTGGCTTTGGCGCCCATGTACATATTTATTTGTAAAGTCACATCTATAATGAAGTGTCTTTATTTGTAAAATAGCAAAATTTTGGTTTCTCGAGATGCCCCAATAGAATTTCTTCGCAATTCTTTTTAGAAGAAATTTCTTCATGCATTCCCTAGGAATGAAATTATCTCTCTGTTCTCTTCGTAAATTTCTTTAAGGAGATGCTGTTGGAGATGGTAGGGAATGAAGAGAATAATGTGGGGAAGGGAATGAGGATGAAAATGGAATGGAGGGAAAATGGTTGGAGATGGTCTTATGCACTTTTCCAATAAAAAATGAAAGAGAGTTATAACAAAGTATAGGTCCATAAAGTTAGCGAGAAATAGAGTTGACACAAAAAACTTACCTTTTGAAATAATAGAGGGCGATATACCATCCTCTTCGCACCGGACAGTATAGCCGCCTCCTCTGTTTTCCACCGCCTCTGTCTTCCTCTACCTCAACGTGCTTCAACTCGGCCTTCCTCCTCTCCGGCAGTGCCACCACGACCTCGCCGACACCGTTTGGGTTAGGGTTCAGGGTGGAGGGTGTTTTGTGCCCGCCAGGCTTAGAGGATGGTCAAGGTGGTGGCAGCGGGGGCATCTGCATAGGCAACCCAAGTTAGGTTGGGCAAGGAGGGGTGGTGCGGGAAGGGGCAAAGCGGCGAGAGCGACGGGCAAGGCACGCAGAGCGAAAGTGTCGACGGTTGGGATATTGACCCAAGTCAACTAAGGTTCTTCAAGAGGGAGATAGGAGACACGCCAATGCAAGCTAACAACAACGAGCAGTGGAGGCAGGGGTTTTATCCTGGTTCAGACCTCTCGAGAGAGATAATAGCCCTACGTCCAGCCTTTCTTATATCAAAGATGAATACAAGAGGTGGCTCGACGAGACGAACAAGTCTCGGCGAGATATGTGTGTACAAGTGAAGATCAGGTGTCTATGAGATGCTAAGACGTAAACTCGATTCCCCCTAAACGCCGTAGGGGCTTGGTTTATATAGTGTGGTGCAAACCGACCTACCGAGGGAATATCGGGCCGGGCTAACCACGAGATCGTAACGAACTCGACATGCCAAATATATCCCGAGGCAGATAAGGCATACTCCTAGTCTTGGGGATCACGACGTCTGCTTCAATCCGGGAAACCACGTCCGGGTCTTCACGTAGCCGTGCAGAACTCTTGTTTGAGTCGGACTCAAACACGAAGTCTTGGGCGCCACGCAATCATACCGATCGAGGTGTTTTAAGCACGATGCACATGGGCCTTATAGAACCTTCAGTGAGCCGGGCCTGGTAGGTCATTCGATTAGGCCGTCAGGAGTGGGTCATGGCAATGGGCCGTGATTTTATCCCCGACAGCTAGTCCCCGAGACTCAAGTGGAATAACTCACTAGAGTGGGGTCTTCCTCTTGAGACTCAAAGTCAAGAAGAGGGAAACTATGCTGCTATGAAGAAATGCAACAAATGACCGAACAGGTTATGGTTTATATAGTGCGGTGCAAACCGACCTACCGAGGGAATATCGGGCCGGGCTAACCACGAGATCGTAACGAACTCGACATGCCAAATATATCCCGAGGCAGATAAGGCATACTCCTAGTCTTGGGAATCACGACGTCTGCTTGAATCCGGGAAACCACGTCCGGGTCTTCATGTAGCCGTGCAGAACTCTTGTTCGAGTCAGATTCAAACACGAAGTCTTGGGCGCCACGCAATCATACCGATCAGGAGGTTTTTGACGACGACTTTATGTTTTATAGAACCTTCCAGGTGGAGCGGGCCCCGTAGGTCATTCGATTGGGCCGTCGGGAGTGGGCCATGGCAATGGGCGTGATTTTATCCTCGACGTTTAGTCCCCGAGTCTCAAGTGGAATAACTCACTAGAGTGGGGTCTTCCTCTTGAGACTCAAAGTCAAGAAGAGGGAAACTATGCTGCTATGAAGAAATGCAACAAGTGACCGAACAGGTTATGGTTACACCGAGCAGGACTTGTCAGGGATCTAACAAACCCAATCAGTGCAAAACAACTCTGTTGCGTCGAACAGGAAAACGCATCCATCCGAAAGCGAGCACCTGCCCTCGGTACAGTCTGTTGGAAAAAAGTAGCCGTTAGCGGATCTCAACATAACTAGCATTGCCAAGAAGGAAAAACAGTCGACCGTTTTTACTTAGCCGTTGCGGTAAAAACTAGCCGTTTAGTGGCAAAAATCTGTTGCAAAGCTGCTCGTTTGGGCCTATAAAAGCACCCAAGCAGCCCGCGGCTAGCCACTTCTACTCTCACGCCTTTCCTTCCCAAGCCCTAGTTCCAACCGCGCTCAGCATCAAAGAGCCAAACTCCACCCTCAATTCTGTCCGTCCAGCCCTGGGAACTGCTATGGCCAAGTTCGCAGGCACTAGCATGACCGAGGAGGACATGAAGGTCTGGGAGGAGGAGGGCCACATCGACGCCGGCAGCTGGAGGCTGCTCGGGGAGGAGGAAACTCCGGAGCCGCTTGAGGGCGAGTTCATCAACTTCGAATAGTTCGCACTGTTCGGGTTGAGGTCTCCCGAGAGTGACTTCGTGGAGGCCTTCTTCAACATCAGCGGATTAGAGGTGACGAACCTCAATCCAAACTCCATCCTCCAGATGGCCGTCTTTGCACACTTGTGCGAGGGCTATCTGGGAATCGACCCGCCGGTGGGGCTGTTCCTCCATTACTACACAGTAACGAGGAGCAGCTCCGCCGCTTCGGCGCTTGGGTGCTACTATCTTAAGCTCCGGGCCACCGCCGACGACGCGCCGTACCCCCGTCCACCGTTGCTCGACTCGATGGGCGTGTGGTGGATAAGGTGGTTCTACACCAAGCGGAGCGGCGACAGCAAACTCATCTTCACCGGGAAGGCGCCGGCGAAGGGAACCCCAATGCCTCGGCCGGAGATGTCCGCCGAGGACTGGTACCTGACAAGGAAGATCGCCTCCCTCGTGGGCCTCGGGCTCCCAGGCGGGGAGATCATTCGAGACTACACAATGAGCAGGATCATCCATTGCGGAGAAGGCCCTATCCTTCTATAAGATAGAGGATGGGAAGACATCTCCGGGAGAGCACGGTAAGTGCCTTTAAGACTCAACCTTTCTTTGATGACTCATCCGAACAGAACTAACAGATTCTCTGCTTTCGAGGCGGTGATGCCGACCGACGCATGGGTGACCGAACAGTCGACTCCGTCTTCAAGGCGCGAAGAAGGACGGCGGTCACCGGCAAGGTGGCCTTCACTGCCACACAACGTGCTCGTCCGTCCGCATGCACAAGGTAAGTTACTCAAACTCAGCCTGTGTTGCTAGACTTGTACTGTTGAACACGCTAACATTCGCTTCTCAAATGAACAGGAGGATCAACTGATCCTCGGAGGGATCGTGGAGGAACTCTCCGGATCCGAAAAGGAGAAGGCGAGAAAGGGCAAGGCCAAGGTGGCCACGAAGCCCAAGGTGGCAGCAGAGCCGACGCGGAGCTCGCCGGGCCATGGCGGCCGCTAGCCCTCGAAGAAGCCCCCTGTGGCAACGAAGCGCGCCGAGCAAGTCAAGCAAGCGCGCGGTCAGCCAAGCGGGAAGCGACCAAGCCCCTCCCTCCTCAGTGAGCAAAGCGACGAGGAGGTAAGGATCATGACCCTCTGACTTAAGCGCTATGCGCAGGCTCACCCGGGCCATATGCTACGGCTGCAACATGTCGCCGAACAGAGGAGGCTTGAAGAGGAAGTCGCGCGCAAGGAAAAGCTTCTTGTGTTGCGCGAGAAGAGCGCTCAGCTCAGCAGGGAGCTGAGTTCGTCGCCACGAGCACCTGGAGGCCGAGGCGAACAAGAAGCCAAGGAGCCCCCTAGGAAGAGGCGGAAAGTTGTAACGACAAAGAGGAAGATCAAGCCCTCTGCGGCAGGTATGTAGAAACGAATCTTACGACCATACAACTTACCCAACCGCGTAGGACTTAACTCACCCCTTTTTACACCAGCCACCCAGGAGGAGATCGCCATGGACAACGTGGACGCGGCGATCGAGCAATCCCTGCTGCCCGAGCACCTACACGGTGCGTCGCGGGCAGTGCGGCTAGCCAGCCTCAAGGACAAGCTGGCAGCGTGGAGCTTGCTCCCGCCAAGCTCCAGCGAGCAGCTCGATGCGCTGAAAGGCGCGGTGGAGCGACTGGAGGCGGAGGGGGCGGCACATGGCGCCACGGATAGCGGGGCCAAGGTGTTGGCTCCGCCAACTGCCCGAGGTGGGACAGAACAGGCGGTCCTACCGGGCACTTCGTCACAGGGGCAGCCCGTCCCTGTGGCGACGGAGGTCACTGGCGTGCAGGGTGAAGACCCCGCAGCCAAGGAGCAAGAAGAAAGCCACGAGCAGGGCGTACAAGCTACCCCGCCAAAGGAGGCCCCGGTGTCGCCCAGCGGAGCGGCACCGATCTGGCCCGAAGACGAACGGGCGGAAGAAGAAGAGGAGAGGCGAGGCCTTGAGGCGATAGCTCGCTGCGCGATCGCCCCTAAGGCGAACGTGCCCGCACGGGAAGGACGAAGCGGAAAGGTCACCGCACAGGCCTTATCCCGCACGAGCGAGGCTTAGTGACCCATGGTTTTGAAGATCGCCTGCGCCGGAGTCTGGAGCGGCGGCTTGGAAAGGTAGTCCTCAAAACCGAAACTTTATCAGCTCGGGCTATGGCCGCCCAAGGCTTGACTTGGTCTTCTCTCTTCCAGTTCGTCGAGGGCACTATGGAGGACCTCGTGGAGGGCGTCACTGTTGAGCGCAGCGCCATTATAGCGGGCTTCCAGGAGCATCTCCGGACGAGGGAACTCGGGGGAGAGCCCTATGCGCCAGCCGAAAGCCGGAGCTGGCTGAAGGCAAAGGTGAGAAAGCTCAAGGCCCAGCTGACCGAGGAGAGGCAATCCTCCGGGGCTCTCCGTGAAGAGGCCGAGGAGCTTCGTGCGCAAGCCGCGAGGGTGAACGTCGGGGAGGGAAAGCAGGGCCGCACGAAATGGCTCGAGAAACAACTCGACGACGTGTCCCAGTGGCGGAGCCTGCTCGCGGCGGAGGTGAAGAACCTCAAGGCCCAGCTCGCCGAAGAGAGGCTGACTTCCACGGCACTCCACGAGAAGATCTCGACCCTGCGGGTTTCAGAAGAGGAGGTCGAGGAGATGCGCGGGCTGGCCGCGAGGGCGAGGACCGCGGAAGGAAGGGTCAAGGAGCTGGACAAGCAGCTCAAGACCGCCGAGCAGCGAGCCAGTCAGATCGAGGCTCTGTCCGAGGAGCTGCGTGCCAACACCGAAGAGGTCGAGGCTCTCCGTGCAGAGGCAGCGGAGCGGGCCCGGCTCAGCAAGGAGGAAACCGATCGTCTCTGAGCTGAGACCAGAGAAGGCTTCAAGGCGCAAGGAGAAGTCCTGCGCCTGAAGATAGAAAACGAGGAACCGAAGGAGCAGCTTGCTTCGAAGTAGAAGTAGTGTTGTACTCCTTGTACCTGTAAACTTTTGACCATGCAATAAAGACTTAACTTTTGCACGATTAGACTTACCTTTTCCCTGCAAAAAAGAACAGCAAAAATACAAGAACGAACAGGAAACTAAGAGCGGAGTCACAACAGCGCTAGAAAGTATTAAGGAAAACCGGTAGAACGCTTAGCCTAACTCCCAGCCCCCGTTGTGCAGCTGCTCGAAAACCTGAGTTTGCGAACTCGAACAGGTGCACAAGAGAAAGAGCAACACCCTAGCCCCCAGTACGGACGATGCTTGAAGTCATAAGTTTGCGAAATCAAGCACGTGCGTAGAGAGATAGAGCGACACCCGCATCGTGATCGACTTATTCCAAAAACTGCTCGTCGACGTAAGTTAGGCGATCCATGGTTTAACCGAACAAGGAAAGTGTCTTTGCCGCGGGGGGCTTACAAGAGCAGGCTTTGCCAAGTGGTTGTGCCGTTAACGGTAAGTGCCTCTGCCGCGGAGGGCTTACGAGAGCAGACTTAGCCGCGAGGCGAAAAGCCGTTTTACGCAACCCTGAGTTGAGAAACTTGTTGAAACTAGACACGGCCAGGGAAACCCTGAAGAAAGTAGAAGCCAAAGGTTCGCAAGACCGGGCAGCCATCAAGTGTTACCAGAGAGGGGATAGTCTGAGAAGACAGGAAGTGAAAAAGGGCCGCAGGGGGCCGCGAAAATTCACTGTTTATTGGATTGAACTTTACATTGCAGCCCGAGAGACTTGGACGAACAAAGGCGTGGGATTTGACAAAAAGCGCGAAGCTAAGCAAACACACGAAAGACCTACACAAAGAACTTACGAAGCTGGTCGATGTTCCAAGTGCTGGTCAGCTCTCTCCCGTCCTCCATTGCCAGGCGAACAGCCCCCGGGCGAGCAGAAGAAAGGACCGTGTATGGGCCCTCCCAACGGGGAGTTAGCTTGTTGGCATTGGACAGGTTCTTGACACGGCGCAGAACGAGGTCGCCCACCTTCAAAGCCCTTGGTCGAACTGACTTGGCAGCGTGCCGGCGAAGAGCTTGCTGGTAGCACGCCATTCTGACTTGTGCCCGTTCGCGTGTGCCTTCGAGGAGATCGAGATCGAGTAAGCGCTCTTGCTCGTCGTCCACCAAGTTGACCGTGCTCGTGCGAGGCTAGCCTAGTATTCTTTCGGCGGGCAGGATGGCTTCTGCACCATAGACCAATTAGAAAGGAGTTTCCCCGGTTGCCCGGCTAGCCGTAGTGCGAACTGCCTAGAGGACGGAAGGAACTTCGTCAACCCAAGCCTTGTTGTGCTCGCGGAGTGCCGCGAACATGCGCCGTTTGATACCGTGGACGATCTATCCGTTAGCTCGCTCGACTGCTCCATTGCTCTGTGGATGTGCCACAGAGGCGAAACAGACGTTGGTGCCTAGCTGTTCGTAGTATTCCTGGAATAGCTCGCTTCTGAACTGGGTACCGTTATCAGTGATCAGCTTGTGGGGAATCCCAAAGCGCGTGACCACGTTGCTTTTGAAAAAGCGCACAGCCGTTTTGGCGTGAAGAGATGACACCGGCTCTGGCTCAATCCACTTTGTAAAAGTGTCGATGGCGACGAGCAAGTGTGTGTAGCCCATGTACCCCTTGGGGAATGGGCCGAGTAGATCCAGACCCCATGTGGAGAAAGGCCATGATGGGGGGATCGTTTGGAGCTCTTGAGCGGGTTTATGTGCCTTCCGGACGTGAAATTGACAAGCTTTGCACTTAGTCACGATATCCCGGGCATCTTGTAACGCGGTTGGCCAGTAATAGCCCATGCGAAACGCTTTGTCGACCAGAGTCCTGAAGGAGGCGTGGTTGCCGCAGGCACCCTCGTGTATGTCCCTAAGAAGGAACACACCCTCCTGTTGAGAGATGCACTTGGAGAGGACTCCCAGAGCACCTTGACGGTAAAGGATGCCTTCCACAAGCTTGTATGGACCAGCACGCCTTATAAGCCGGGAACGCTCGGCCGTCTTGAGTGGTCTCATCGCAAGGTCTGTGACAAATGGCGTTGTCGATCCGCACTGCTTTCGATGACGGAGACAGCACCACGTGTCTCTGTTGCCTCGTCCTGAGACGTGATAGAGGGCTTGTAAAGATGCTCGACGAGCACCCCCTGCCGGAGCAGGTTTGCGTGAGGATCCATACTTGGACAGCTGGTCGGCCAAGAAGTTGTCCTTCCTAGGCACGAAGAGCACCTCGAAAAATCGAAAGTGCCGCTCCAACTTCCTCACTTCAACCAGGTACCGCGCCATTGAGTCATCGCAGCACTGATACTTCTTGTTTACCTGATTGATGACTAGCTGTGAATCTCCCTTCACAGACTGCCGTTGGACGCCGAGCGACTTGCACGCTCTTATTCCCGCGAGGAGGGCCTCGTACTCCGCGGCGTTGTTAGTCGCTGCAAAGTGTAGTTGGATAGAATACTGGAGTTACTCTCCTTGAGGGGAGATGAGAACAAAACCAGCCCCCGAGTTTTCAGTGCGTGAGCCATCAAAAAACATGGTCCAAGGGGGTTCATCAGGTTGCTCGGGAGCTTCCTGGGATTTGGGCGGGCAGGTCCATTCAGCGACAAAGTCAGCCAAGACCTGGGACTTAATAGCAGTTCGGACAGTAAACAGAATATCAAATTCTGCCAGTTCCATTGCCCATTTAGCTATACGTCCGCCAACTTCCTTGTTCCTTAGGATTTCTCCAAGAGGGAACTTGGTCGGGACCAGTATTTGATGCGCCTGGAAGTAGTGCCGAAGCTTTCTGGAGGACATGGGCAAGGAGTAGAGCAACTTCTGGACCTCAGGGAAACGCTCCTTTGATCCGTGAAGCACTTCGCTCACGTAATAGATTGGCCGCTGTGTGCCTTCCCTTTCCACCGTCAAGACCGCACTCACCGCTTGCGGCATGCAGCCAAGGTACAACAAAAGCTGCTCGCCGTGGCGCGGGGTAGTCAAGACAGGTGGGTTAGACAGGTATTGCTTTAGATCTTGGAAAGGTCGATCGTCTCTCTGCCCACGAAACCATTGTGCTTTATGCAGGCCTTAAAGAAGGACGACCGCGTTATACTCGACGGAAATAAACCCGCTCAAGACGACCATCCGTCCGGTGAGGCTTCCTTGACGTAGTTGGACACTGCATGTTTTCAATGGCCTCGATTTTTCGGGGTTAGCAGAGATTCCTTGTAACCAATTACATAACCGAGCAACATTCCGGATCGAACACCAAAGGTACACTTCTCTAGATTTAATTTTATTCGATGCTGTTGAGATTTTGAAAAGTCTCGGCGTGTCTTTTACATGATCCGTGCATACTTGCTTTTTATAACTATGTCATCGACATAGACCTCGTGTTTCTTCCACACTGCTCGGAAAAGTCTTTCCATTGTTACTGGAACATGGCACCAAAGATTGCGCAGACCGAAAGACATGGTCATATAGCAGAAAGTGCCGAAGGGGGTGATGAAGGCAGTCTTCTCTTCATCCTCGGGGAGATGCTTATTTGGTGATAACCGGAGTAAGCATCCAAAAAACTCAGGAGCTGGGCATCCGCAGTCGCGTGGATCAACTGGTCTATGCGAGGCAGCGGGAAGTTGTCCTTAGGACAAGCAGCGTTCAGATCTGTGTGATCGACACACATCCTCCACTTGCCTCCTTTCTTCTTTACAATGACAGGGTTGACCAGCCACTCGGTGTGATCAACCTCGCGGATGAAACCAGCAACGAGCAATTTGCCAAACTGATCCTTGATGATCCCTTGCTTGAAGTCCGAAAAGCGACGAAGCTTCTGGCGAACAGGCTTTTTGTCCGGCCGGACGGCCAGTTTGTGCTTGATAACCTCCCTTGGGACTCCGGGCATGTCAGACGGTTCCCAGGCAAAAACGTCTACATTAGCTCGAAGGAAGGCAATGAGATCGTTTTCCTATTTGGGGTCCAGATTGGCCCCCAAATGAACTGTCTTGGAAGAGTCATCCAAAGACAGCGGAACCTCCTTGGTCTCTCCTCCTGGCTGAAGGGAAACCCTAGGGCGTGCAGACTTGGTCTGCGGAACGTCGGGACCACGCGGCGGAAGCTGGTCGACCAGGGCAAGGGACTGCTCGTCGCAATCCAGAGCAGCTTTGTAGTTGCCCTTGACCGTGATCACACCGTTAGGACCCGGTATCTTCACGCGATGGTAAGCGTGGTGGGACACGGCCATGAACTTGCCAAGTGATGGACGGCCCAAGATTGCGTTGTAGGCGGATGGGAAGTCGACCACGTCAAACGTGATCAACTTTGTTCGGAAGTTGCCTGGACTGCCGAAGGTAACAGCGAACAATCGCCCTAACGGCCGAAACGACTTCACCGGGACAATGCCGAGAAAGGCATCGCGACCTCTTTAAGTTTGGAGCGAGGAATCTGCATCTCGTCCAAGACCTTAGCAGAAAGCAAGTACAAAGCGCTCCTGCCGTCGATCAAGACGCGGCCAACTCTGGCGTTGCTGATGGTCGGAGCGACCACCAGTGGGAGCCGCTGAGGCTTGGTCATCCCAATGGGGCAATCCTCCTGAGAGAAGGAGATGAGAACCTCGGTCCACTTCATCGATTCAGGCTGAGGCTTGCCCTTTTCAACGTTGTGGACCTCTCGGGCAGCTTCCTTGAGGCTGCGTCCAGAGGTATAAGCCGAGGAGCCGCCGAAGATGACGGCGATATGGTTCACGGGCTCTTGATACTCATCGTCGTCCCGATCACCATTATCGGTTTGGCGCTTGGCCTTATCGGCATCACCTTTCTCGGACAGGGTGGGCATTGGGCCCTTGCCGTTGTAGAAATCCTCGAGCTTTGCAACCCAGGTCCTGCAGTGGCGTGTATCATGCCCATAGTTTTGGTGGAACTTGCAATATCGGTCACTCGAACCTTTCTTGCCTTGGTTGCCTCCCTGGGCGGGCTTCTTGCCCTTATAGTTATTGTTGGGCTTTTTCTGCCCATCTTTGGGAGGAGGTGTGCGATCTATACCTGCGACGGTGTTGTTCGCATCACCCTTCTTTTTCTTCTGGGACTTTTTGTCACCAGGATTGTTGCTGCTCCTCTTCTTTTCCTCCACACCAGGCTAGGCAGGCAGCTCGCTCTTGTCAAACGCCTTCTTGTACTGAACGCGCTCTGTCGCGTTGGCATAGCGATCAGCCGCCTTGAACAGGTCGTTGGCGGTCCAGGTCTCATTGATCTCGAGATCCTGGGTGAGCCGCTCGTCGCAGACTCCGTTTTTAAAGGCGCAGACAACAGATTAGTCCGAGATGTTCGGGATCGTGTTGCGAATCTTGATGAAACGCTTCACGAAGTTGCGGAGGTTCTCCCCGTTCATCTAGATCATCTGGTGCAGATCGTCCTCCTTACCCAGGCGCACGTAATAGCTCTGGAAATTGGCAATCAGAGCGTCACAAAGCTGGTTCCAAGAGCTAATGGAACCTCTATCGATTGAACACCACGTCTGCGTGCAGCGCCTCTAGGACAGTCGGGAGGTAATTAGCCATGACAAGCTCGTCACCCCCGGCCGCCATGATGGCCGTTGCGTAGATGGAAAGGAACTCCTCTGAGTTCTGTGTCCCATTGTACCTCTCCATGTGTCCAGGTTTGAACTTTGAGGGCCACCGGACAGAGCGAAGCTCGTCAGAAAAAGGCCCTGCAACCCAAGGCATAAGACCGGCCACCTTCCCCAGCAGAACCTAGCCTTGAAAAGACGTTGGTCCTGTTGGTCGGGGGAACTCTAGCTGAGCGGGAGGTTTCCGCTTGAAGGAACTCTCTCCATGATAAGCCCCCGCGCTCCTTCCTCGTGGTTGCGACAACGCGCTCCTCGCGAGGGGATCGTCCGTGATCATCGCGTGCACGCATGCCCCTGTGGTCGCGATGACCACGGGGACTTGGCGAGCGGCGGCGACCACAGGCAGCTTGCTCGTGGACAGTGATCCTTCGATGGTAACAGCAGTCACGCGACCGATCGGATCGCTCGCTGTCCGAATCCACCCGGACAGGCTCACCGCGCTGCCCGGATGAGGCCTCACCTATAGACTTAAGGCCCTCGGCCAGTTTCTCTAGGTGAGTAGCCACAGCATGGCCCACAAGGACGAGATTGTCCTGGTGAGCAGATCTCGATTCGGCCGCCAGTATTCGGAGCCGCTCGGCTCTACTCAATTGGTCCTGGGATCCCTGAGGCATCCGCGTCTTGCCCGATTGGAGTCTGGGCACGCGGGGATTCCGCCCGGGCAGGCTGAACTTCTGCTGGGGGTCTTAGCGTAGGTGCGCGAGGCGGATCGTGTCGCTGACGCTTGCGCTGATCGCGGATCTGCGCCAAAGTTTGGTTGATGGATTCGTCGAAAGTGCGGCGAACAATATCTTGCTCGCGAGCAGATTGTGCGGCTCCATCTTGGTGTCGAGCAGAATTACCCGCTCGATCTCTTCGGCCGCCGTGACCCGCGCCGGACCCCCGGAGGTTCCTGCACCGGCCATGTTGACGCCGCGGTGGCCGTACGTTTGTGCGCTAGATGGTGTCATCACTGTGTCGCCACAGGAGGAATCAACCGACATTGCCTTGGAATCCGATAGATCTAAACCAGCGTAAAGATCGTCGGTTCCTTATTCGTCGTCGATGACGGGAGTCCGACCCGAGACCACCTCCGGAACATATCCAGAAGGCTCTGTCTCAAATACAAACATCGATCTAGGTCGATAAGATCGATTCGAGCTGGCAGGGGAAGAGACATCCTGCCCTTCTGAGTCGTAGTCCTCAGGGAGAATCTCCGTATCGCTGATGGAGTTCGACATGCTCGATCTGCGTATCCCCACGGACGGCGCCAACTGTCGACGGTTGGGATATTGACCCAAGTCAACTAAGGTTCTTCAAGAGGGAGATAGGAGACACGCCGAACAGAACGAACAACAACGAACAGGGAGACATGGGTTTTTATCCTGGTTCGGGCCTCGAGAGAGAGATAATAACCCTACGTCCAGCCTTTCTTATATCAAAGATGAATACAAGAGGTGGCTCGACGAGACGAACAAGTCTCGGCGAGATATGTGTGTACAAGTGAAGATCAGGTGTCTATGAGATGCTAAGACGTAAACTCGATGCCCCCTAAACGCCTTAGGGGCTTGGTTTATATAGTGCGGTGCAAACCGACCTACCGAGGGAATATCGGGCCGGGCTAACCATAAGATCGTAACGAACTCGACATGCCAAATATATCCCGAGGCAGATAAGGCATACTCCTAGTCTTGGGGATCACGACGTCTGCTTCAATCCGGGAAACCACGTCCGGGTCTTCACGTAGCCGTGCAGAACTCTTGTTCGAGTCGGACTCAAACACGAAGTCTTGGGCGCCATGCAATCATACCGATCGAGGAGGCATTGACGACCTTTATGGGCCTTATAGAACCTTCCAGGGAGCTGGGCCCTGGTAGACTGTTCGATTGGGCCGTCAGGGAGTGGGCCATGGCAATGGGCCGTGATTTTATCCCCGACAGAAAGGCTAAAGAAGAAGGAAGAAGTGAAAGGATCTAGTTGGCCTAGAGGGGGTTGAATAGGCAACTTTTAAAAATTTAAATTAAAGTTTAGACCTTTAGCAAGTAGTTATCAAAACTAACTAGCAAATCCTAGTCTAAACAAAAAGCAGTAAACAGCGGAAGAAAACACAGCAAAGACAAGCAATAGGAAATTAAATGCATAGTAAGAAAGGGGGCACATGAATTTTTAACCGAGGTTCGGAGTCCTCCTCCTACTCCCCGTTGAGGCAAGCCCTCCACAAAGGATCGGCTCCCTCTCAAGCCCGCAACCTCATTTCACTCTTGGTTGCTTTTCACCACTCCGGTAGGCAAGCATCTAGCCTTCACAAATCATCTTGAAAACTTCCACAAGCACCATTGGTAAGCTCTTCGAGAACACCTCCAACTAGCCGTCTAGGATTGATAATCCAAGAATAACAAGCTTCAGATCATCACTTCTATGGACAATAAACTATCAATCAGATCTGGATACTTTTGGAGCAATTTGTGACATTTGGCCATTTTGAGTCAATTTGATGTAGATGAAGAACTTGGCTCAATTTCAGTTTGATAGGAATGAGAATGATATTCTGAGGCCAAAATCTCCCCGTGGAAGAAGTTTATGCGACCTTTTATAGGCTAAAAATCGAATAGGAGATGTTTGAAAGAAATTCTAGCCGTTAATAATATGACAAAAATGCTTTTGCAAAAGTACTGTCAAAGTTGCTTTAGCAACGGACACAAACCAACGGTAATAATATTTGGACAGAAAAGATTCAGTTTGCAACGAACAGAAGTTCAAAAATAACACTTCTTACGGCGGACTGTCCGACGCAAACAAGTTTTTGACTATGTGCGAAAGCTTTGAAATTTAGTTGGGAACAGACAAGTCCAGCGCAAACAACAAACTTACTGGATGAAAGAGAAGTAAGAATGAATTGTGACAAGTGTATGACGGACTGTCCGGTGTAAACAAGAGATTTTTTGCATAAGGCACCGGACAAGACCCAAAGCACAAGACTAAATTGTCTGGCGTCAACTTGGATGTTTCTGCTAGAACGCCGAACCGAAAGAAATGGGAAGAACTAATTGTCCGACGTGAACTTGGATGTTTCTGAAGAAACAATGGACAGAAGCAAAAGCAGATTGAGGGCTAGTCTGGCGATAACTGAAGATTTTCTGACAATGAATATGACTAAGAACTTCTTCGGATTTGAGTTGCTCCAAGGTAATTTTTATGATTGAGAGACTTATTACCCATATAAGCAATAAAATAAAACCCCCTTAATAGTATGACAAAGAACAAACAAAAACTAGATACAAGCTTGAAACTTCTCCCAAGCTTAAACTAGTTAAAAAGTTCCTTAATATTGTATTTGAGATTGATGCCGCACTAGAAAAAGAGAATACTCACAATCTTGAGCCTAAATGCTCTGAAGTGAGTACATTTGTGGTTCTTTGGGTCATCAACACCAAATTTCTTTTTAGTAAACAACCACTCAAGAAATTGAGGGGCCTAGATGCTACAAGAAGAAAAGGAGTGAAGTGAGTTGGAAGAAAGAGTTGTCAGGGTTGGGAGGGGTTATTCCGTCTAATTCACTCCAAACGGGATCTTGACCCCTAATCCTTTCTTCTGCAAATGTTGGTGTAGGCATGGATCCCAAGAATCGATGAAGGTTAGGATAATGTGGAAATTCCCTGTGTGCCACGGAAAAAATCGAATTCCCCTATCTGCCACTTAGAATTTTCTTTGCCCTCTCATGCCATTGGTATAATTTTTTGCTCCCCTAAGGTCATGTTCTTTTGAGCTGATCTTAACGGCTGAATAGCTGAACGACTGAAATGACTAAATTTCAAATGCTTCTTGAGGTAGTCTCGAGACTCGGATCCATTTCATTTGACTTGCTTTTTAAAGCGTTAGGACCCACCTTTAAACAACGAAAAAATGAACTTAAAAAACTGAAAGCATATGGCTTTTTAAAACGTAGATAAGTCGTTAAGCTGTAAGCCGTTAAGTTGAAAAGAACTGGGCTTAAGTGTCATTGCCGTCAACCGGGTGCATAGTGGAAAGTCTCTTTTGCCCACCCTCTCTTTCCATCATGGACTCGCTCTCCAGCGTAGCCCTTTCCTCCTTCATTTGCCTCTCTCTCTCTCTCTCTCTCTCTCCACATTCGATCTTTCTCCATCATCAACCTCTCTCTTTATAGTCAATCTCTCTCCATTGCCAACCTCTCTCTCTAGCCGTAATGTCCTCCAACATTGACCCTTCCTCCTCCGGGCTCACCGCATCGCCATCGTTCCATCCCTGCCTCCCACTTCCCACCCATCTAGCCAATGGTGTCGCCGCCACAATACGTCATGATCTTCGCTGCAGAATCACAACCCGCCATCACACGGAAGCCCTAATCAGATAGCCATCGAGTGATGGCATGCTCAGGTTGCAGTTCTAGTCTGGCTTCTTCGCCTGCGGCGACCCTAGGGAGCTCTGCTTCAACGTCTCCACTACCTTCGTCTCTAGCCCGATGCTCCTCCTTTCGTACCATCCAATTTAAACCTCCTCTCCGCTTACTTCCCAATACCCCTTCAATAGCTTCTGGCTATCTCACATCCTTCGCTCCTCCGCCGTGTCGGCGCCGCCTCCCCGCAAGGTCGAAATGGTCAACGGTGACGAATCAGAGTAGGGGCACAAGCTCAATAGCTAAAGGGCGTTCTCGTTCAATGGCAATGGGTTTGCGGCGAGGCTGACCGACCAGTGACATGCCTTGGACCCAATTGCTGGAGGCAGATTCGAAGGAGGGGTGGATTTGGAAGGAGGAAATTGGCTAAGTAAAGGGAAAAATCGTCATTTTGCAAAAAATTGATTGGGAACATGCAACTAACGGCTCGTCTATGTAACGATGTTGACGATAATGGTACTAAGGGGAACATAAATATAAAACAATGGCATGTAAAAGAAAGGAGATTACTCTGAGTGGCAGACACTCGGTCGCATGCAGTGAATCTCCTCTAAAAAAATATTACTACTAGTTACATATGGGGATGGGTTCAGATTTTCATTTATTCCCGGGCTCCAGCATTATAAATAGCGCCGAGCACCCAGCACTCACTCCCACATGTTGAACTGCTAGACGCCCCCAATCAGCAGCAGGCAGCAGTTCCGTTCTCTCTGTTTTTTTTTCTTTCCAGCATTAAATTAGCGCGCACAGAGTCATCAGTCCCGAAGCGAGCAGAACACACTCTTCTTCCTCCTCCCGTCCTCTGCTCTCTCTCTGTCTACGAGGAGAGCAAGCGAAAGGTTCAATACGATCGCGTAGTGCAGTATTGGTCGAGCTATACTGTACTCGCGTACTTGTGTTGGTGTGTTGCTGCTGGGCCTGGGAGAGGAGTTGGAATTGGGCAGGTGATGTACGGTACGCCGGTGCCCAAGGATCTCAACCTGCCAGCGCACACAGCCGCCGGCGTACGGACGCCGCCGCAGATGAGCTCGCCCGGGCTGCTGCGGTACAGGTCGGCGCCGAGCACGCTGCTCGGGGAGGTGTGCGGGGACTTCCTCCCGGTCGCCGGCTCCGGCGCCGGCGCGGGGCATCGGCCGGCAAGCCCGGACCACGCCGCGGACACCGTCCTCGCCCGGTTCCTCGCCGGGCAGCACCACGACGTCCCGGACAAGCCTCCCCGCCCCGCCGCCGCCGCCGCGGCGCACTTCCCTGAGGACGCCGTCTCCGTGTCCGTGGCCTCGCAGCAGCAGCAGCTCATGTACCAGTCGCAGCAGCAGATGGCCGCCATGGAGGGCCTGTACCGCACCGTCAGCTCCGGCGGTACGGAGCCCGGCGGGGGAGGCAACAGCCTGCTCCGGCAGAGCAGCTCCCCCGCCGGGTTCCTCAACCACTTCAACATGGACAACGGTTGGTGCTTCTTCCTCCTCGAATTTTCTTGGTTCGCGCCATGTAGCAATCATGATCTCGCTAGCTAGGTAGTACTACTAGTAGTAGATGCTACTGCTAGTGGAGTACTCTGTAGTCTGTACTGCCTTTCTATTTCTGGAACTGACGCGTCGTGCAATTAATGGAACACTATCGGTAGGATACGGGAATATGCTCAGGGCAAGCATGGGCGCCGGCGCCGGCGCCGACGGATTCAGGAACGGCGACGCGCGCCTCAAGGGGCAGCTCAGCTTCTCGTCGCGGCAGGGCTCCGTGATGTCGCAGATCTCAGAGGTGGGCAGCGGCGACGAGCTCGGCGGCGGCAGCAGCAGCCCCGAGGCCGGCAGCAACGGCGCCGCCGCCCCGCGCGGCTACAGCGCCATCCCCGGGTACCTGATGGCTGCCTCGTCCGGCTGGGGGGAGGACCCCTCGCCGTCGCCGTCGCCGTCGCAGTCGCTGCTCTCCGACGGCCTGTCCGGGGCGAAGCGCAGCCGCGACGCCCCAGAGGGGGCGGCGCCGCCGCCGGCGTTCACCCTCCCCACCAATGGCGGCAAGCAGCAGTCCTCGCCGGAGATGGCGGTGATCGAGAAGTTCCTCCAGTTCCAGGACGCCGTGCCGTGCAAGATCCGCGCCAAGCGCGGCTGCGCCACGCACCCTCGCAGCATCGCCGAGCGGGTACGCACCACACACTCAAACCCAACCCTTCGCCGCCGCCGCCGCCGCCGCCGACGGCGTCCTGTCTGACCGATCCTCCGGCGTGGTGGTGCAGGTGAGGAGGACGCGGATCAGCGAGCGGATACGGAAGCTGCAGGAGCTCGTCCCCAACATGGAAAAGGTGAGCGATCGAGCTGTCCACTCTCCTAGAATCAAATCAATCAATCCAACAGTAGCAAAATCCAACACTGCGCCATGGATGGACCACGCCGCGGGCTTGTTGCTCGTACCATCTCAGCTTAGCTCACTTGCTCGTTGCTCCGTGTCACTGCAGCAAACCAACACGGCCGACATGCTGGACCTCGCCGTCGACTACATCAAGGATCTCCAGAAGCAGGTCAAGGTATACATGCTGATTAATTTCCAGCTCTGAATCGTGATCGTGCTGCTTTGTCAGAGACGTTAAAATCAAGTAGATTTGCCCTCTCGGTGAGGGCAAAGTAAGTTTAATTAGGCCCATCCGAATCAACCTGTTTCTTTCTGCTTCCATCGACAACTTTGAGATTGGGACACGAGTGAAGTGACAAGCACCTTAATTACACGCAAAAAAAGATTGAGATTAATTGGTTGCGTGCTCACGGTGATCTTTTTTTTTAAAAAAAAAAAGGGCTTTCCACCCCTATTTTTCATTGCATCAAACAAGATACAACGAAAACCATGTCTAAGAGCTTACAGACATATCAGTGCGATAAGGCTGAATCATAGAGAAATAAAACCAGATCCCGACACAAACAGAAAGAACATCCATCTTAGAGACAAACAAATCTTTAAGGAAATTCCAACACACATAGCAGACTATCAATTACAGCCATCTTAGAAACAGAAAGTAACCCTTCAATTGGGATCCAGAACTGCATTTCCAGTTATTATGCTCACGGTGATCTTGTTGCTTCATTGAATTTGCAGGTGCTGAACGACGACCGCGCCACCTGCACGTGCCCGGCGAGCAGGCAGCATCAGTTCGCCGGTTGATCAGACGGAGCTCGACGGCGCCGCCGCCCGCCGCCGCAAAGCAAGGCCGAGAAGAACAGTCTGCACCGGCAGTTTGTTTCTTATCGTTTTGTCCTAGCTAGTAGGAAGAAGAACGCTTGTCGTATACGCGTACCAATCGATCAGAACTGACGCGCAGCAATGTTGGCATCATCAAGACGTCAGAGGAGAGTGGAGGAGATGAAATGAGATTGGGCTTTGTACATCCAGGGCATTGCGAAGCAGCTAACTAGGCCCACGACGACGTCTAGTGATAGATTGATCACAGTTTACAGTTAATTTGAAAGCTTAATTAGTTTGGTTCTTCTAGGAGAGGAGAGGAGAGAGATGTATAGTTGTCATGCTGTCATACGACATTCATGCACCTGTCCGCATGCATGGCCACGTCCAGTGCATTTCCATTCATGGTAATTCAGCATTAATCAAGAACCATAACACCGAAAGAGCGCTATTTTTCACTTATGGCTGAAATTTTTGTAACTCCAGAATATTATATGAGCGATTTTACCTAAATAAAAAAGAAAAACTCAAAATAATTTCGGCAATGCAAATAATCGACCGCCCGATGGCATGGGACGCATCGGCGGCATTTCCCATTAGACCATGCTAGCGTTATGTCACTCATTCACTCGCAAGCACAGATTGGCAGCAGCAAATGTTGCCGCAGCGGTGCCTCTCTCTCTGTCTCTGCGTGTGATTGTGCGTTGTGCTTGCCCAAGGCTCACCGTCACCGGTAGCGCTGAGAGTTTGGTCCGGACCAGCCCGAACACGGTCTGAAAAAAGATGGTTTGAAGCACTGCACGACATGGAAAAAATTAGGCTGGGCCAGCACGACCAGAATGGCGTGCCGTGCCGAGTCTGGAAACCAGGCACGACGGGCAGTAAGGGTCATGTTTGGGTTGGCCCGGCCTAAAATAAAACACGAGTCAATACTTTGTATTTTTTTGAGGATTTTTGTTACTCGAATGAACTTATATTCGACACGAAAGTTGTAGATAATTTCAAGACACATCTTTTTTATGTAGACAACCTTTTCATTTGAGCAACATATGAATTTATAAAAATTATTTTCTTCGATGTCTGCTTTAGGGCCGAGGGCACCGTCCTCGGTAATTCGCCATTTTCAAGATCTTCTGTTGCTCGGATGAATTTCGGTTGAACATGAAAGTTGTAAATAGATTTGAGACTCATCTTTTTTATGTAGAAAACATTTTTATTTGAGCAACATATGAATTTCTAAAAAATCATTTTGCCTATTGTTTTGTTACCCGTGCCGTGCTCGGACCGACCCAGCCCGAAACTGGTCCGCCGTGCTTTTGGACCATGATGGACCTAAAATTTGGCCCGGGCTGTGTTGGCCCGTTTTGCACTGGCCCGAGGCCCGGCCCGATTCCCACCACTACTCACCGGAGCCATCGTTGCCTCCTCTTTGTCCTCCCTCTCCCTCTCCTCTCTCTCTTTCTGCATGTCCCTCTCCTCTTGATCGACCTACGCGATAAGCTAGGTGGTCAGATTTGATGAGCATGACAGGAGCTCGCCGGATTTGAAGAAAAAGAAGATGAAGAGGTGTGTCATGATTTTTGTCTTTTGGAACATCACACCTGTACATATAAAAACATTTGAGTTTGTTTATCGAAACATCAATTTTAATTTTCGCGGAGCATCCAGCTTTGTATGGGAATGGATGTTTCACTGTGTAACATGATTTTTCATCAGTTTTTTTAATATGTTCCATTAGCTTTTGGTATGTTTCAATGTTTTTTACATGTTCCAATTTGTTCTTTAGTATGTTACAACATTGGTCGACTATGTTTTAACATGTATCAGTTGTTTTGTCATGTTTCATCAGCTTTATTAACATATACAACAGTTTTATTTGTATATTCCAACAATTTTTTTCCCTTTTTAATGATGTCATGTTGCATGTTTCATCAGCAAAACATCATGCTCCAACATGTACAACCAAATGTTCAAGTAGTACATTGTGTATGTTACAGCTGTACATTGTATATGTCTGAAACAAATTGTTTACAATTGGAATAAGGCGAGCGCCAGGCGTCGGACGTCGCGCCGGACCAACCTGGGCCGTCCGATCATCGCCACCGAGCCAATCCTATGCACTGCGGTGCGCTCACGTCCTAGCGTTTCCAGGCGACTAGCTAGCAGTGCATTTGATTAAATTTCCAATTAAACTTCTGATTTTTGTACAAAATTCAAACAGTGTTCAAAATGCGTGGAATAAATTTCATAATCCTTCTAAAATCGAGATCAACCCATTTTAAATACTTTTAATTTTTTTTATTTTTTACTTTTTCAATTTTTTTGATGTAAAACTAGGAGAAGACACTTATGAAACTTACATCTATACTAGCGAAACTTAGTCGTGTGCTGATGAAACTTGGTCGTATGCTTTCATCTGATGAAACTTCGATGTAACCTGATGAAACTTGGATGAAACCTGTTGAAACTTGAATTGACCTGATGAAACTTGAAGAAACTTGCATGAGACCTGTTGAAACTTGATGAAACTTGCATTAAACCTGATGAAACTTAACAGTTCGGCAAGTTTAACGAATACGAAATCCAAGTTTCAGTAGGCGAAACCCAAGTTTCATCAGATAAGTTTGAAGATTTATATGGTAACATATATCTTGTTTTGTTCGTAAAAATACGAGGAACACGTTGGCCCAAACGGTTTGTGGATTGGAACACCCAGTCAAAAATTATGGCCACCGAACGAAAAAAAATACCATGGGACCCACTGCATGCGGCACAGTGCGTTGCCTGGCGCCTTTCGCGGCGCACGCACGCGAGGCCGGACGCGTCGGCCGTCCGGCCTCAAGCGTTTCCGTTCGAATAAATGTTTGTTTTTTTTTCGGATCGGACGTCTTATTCGTAGTGGCTCTCAAATAATTTATGTGCATCCTCTAACATTATAAAAGATTGCAAACATGCACAACACTTGAAATCCATACATATCTATGTTTTTTAAGACCAAACTCCCATCTGACACGTGACCGCTTGCCTTCTTGCGTGTCCACGTAAAGAAGATAACGTCGACAGTCCGATTGTCAACTGAAACGATATCTGGATGTCCTTTTCAAATTTGTACATAAAAGAAATTCCTCATATAACCACTTAACGAAGTTGCCATTCCGCCCGGTTGGTTAGCAGTGCGCACCTTCAGGTCCCCTGGCGCAAGCTTAATTCCTAGCTTTGCCTAGGGGTGGCAAGGGGACATTCTCCATCGGGGAGTGTCTCCCCATCCACATCCCCATCCCCATCCCCACGATCCAAAATTTTCCCCGTCCCCTGTCCCTAGGATAAAATTTTCCATCCCCATCCCCATTCGGATAACGGGGCCCCGTCGGAGACCCATCCCCACAAAAATTACACACAAAATAAAAGCTACCATCACCATTTTTTACCCTAAAATCATGCTAAGTGGGAAGAAAAAAATAGAATGAGTGGATACACTGAAGGTTAGGTTGCTACATACCATAAAATGTGGATAAAATGGGCTAGATGACATGTTTGCTATCTAACAATTTTAATAGGCAAAAGTAATTTTGGTCCCCAACCGGTCCCGCGGGAAAAAAATTCTCCATCCCCGTCCCCACCATCCCCGACAGGGGATGGTTTTTCCCGTTTACATCCCCGTACCTGTCCCCTAATAGAAGAATTCCCCATACCCGTAGGATAAGTTTCTCCCCATACCCGTCCCCTAATAGAGGAATTTTTCGTCAGGAATAGGGAATGGGTCCTATTGCCACCCCTAGCTTTGCCCCTTTTCCTCTACGTGAGCTCGGCTTTCAAAAAAAAATGTGTGCCAATGCTAGGTTTCGAACCCGGGTCACCTAGGATCTGTAGCGCAAGTGCTCACCTCTTCATCATGGAGGATGTACATGCACAAAAGCATATCTATTATATAATTAAAACAAGAGTCAACAGAGTCACCATGTTAATAGGAGAAATTATCATATAAATCGAGAAAAAGAAGATCTACAGTGTTGATTTTAGTGGGACCAAATTACAAAGGGTTAGAACAATAGAAAGTATATATAGCAGTACAAACCAGTGTAAACAATAGTGCTAACAATATATACAGTAGGTTCAACGGATCGAAGGAACATCTCTCGGCTCGTCAGAATATATATGTTTTTGTCTACCTCTGAGAAACCACGGGCGCTCGCGTCGCGTGGCGGCGTGGCGATGCCTGTTCCAAAACCTCCGGTCGCGTCGTCGCAGCACCGTTATGGCCTGTGAGTTCGCACCGTTAATTATGGCTAAACAGTAGCAGTAAAAGCCATATGTACCGTTCTGGGCTTGTCCATGCACATGCTTGGCCATTTCTATCGAGGAAGACAATGGTGGGAGCAGCCGCCGGGAGGGCATGCAACGACGACGGCGACGGCCGACGGGCGTGAGTCGTCGTGACTCGTGAGAGCAGCCGCACCCAACTCGATCCCCCACAGATAATGATCTCTTCCTCGCAAAAGACGAGGACAAATCACATGAGGAGAAGGAAACCGGTAAAGAAGACGGGTGCTCTCTCCCTTCGCCCGTCGCCTCCTTCCTTTTGGCTCTTGTACTTCCCGCCTTGTACTTGCCTTGGATGGGAGTGGCGGCCACGTCCGGACGGTTTCTTCTAGCATGCATAAGCACATGCATGCACCTGGTTTACTTGCGTAGAGACACCTGGTTCATTTACAGCATGGGACACTAAAAAAACTCAGTGCACACCCATGACTAGCTCGTGTGTCAATGTTATGTGGAAAATCCATATGCCATTGAGACAGTGAGGATTTGCCATTTATATATCTATTAATGGCTCAATGCTTTGTGAGCTTTTGATCCACATGTTATCCACACAAACTAGCAATTTTCCTCATGTGAATCTTTGGACTGGCATGCATGACTTCCAACTCTACTGATCTTGCTGTACTAACTAAATCCCCATATAATTTAAAAATAATCCAGTTCCTTGTTTTTAAATATTTATATATATATATATATACTAAGCACACTGAAACCACAAATAATTTTTTCGATATTGAAATTGAATCTGGTCTCTACTTCATCGATGCATACAACACTGAAGTATACTACTAAAGAGAACAAAAAACAAAGGGCTCAACAAGCCACAAAATAAAGTTCCAACGTCAATTCAAACAAATTCTAAAAATAGATCTCCATCCAGAATTATGGAAGAACTCCATTGCCACTACCCGTAAAATATGACACCTCTCTTATGGCCTCCCTTTAATCCTCTTTTCGTAGTGACCCCTAATGCCATTATGCCACCACCAATGGAAACCACGTACAAACAAATGCTTCGCTATAGTCAACCTGTTTACCCGTATCAACCGTTAGTAAATAATACGAAAGTTCATTTCCACACGGAAATGATTAGCCAAAATAATTTGTTTGCCCTATCAAAACTACAAGCACTTAGCATTTTCATGAAGAAATGGGTTGCCGAAATGAACCTACGTACTGTTAGGGTTTGGGCTTGGGATGGTTCACTCTTGCCTCTTGGGCTCACTACAGGAATCCGCGGCACTGTGGTCGGCCGGGGTCCACAGTTTCGGCGGCCCGAAAACTGGACGGCATAAGACCACCTATCTCGGCGGCATATGTCCGGCCGCCGACATACACCCTCCACACCTCGCGCTCCCATTAGGACTTAGAGTATTTTTGGACTCGCCGAGCCCTATGTCGGCGGTATATATAATGCCGCCGACATAGCCTCCCTACCCCACCCCTTTCAGGCCACGCGCGCGAAATTTTGAAATCCCGAGCGACGCTCTGTATCGGCGGCATCAAATATACCGCCGATATAGACCCTCAACCACGCCCCCGGTCACGTGAGTTTAACGGCCATGACGGCGCCGTCGCACCGTGGTCCCACATGGCAGGAATGGCTAGTCACCGCCATGCGGGCCATAGAGTACATGGCGGCCTCGTAGTCATCTATGTCGGCGGCTTACACAATGCCGCCGAGATAGGACCATTGTGATTGACTGTCGTATCGATAAGTCTGATTTGCCCACAAATTTTCTTAGAACATGAACTAAAGCTAACATCACTTTTACATGGGTATTTTGGTTTAAGCATGTGCTTATATATATTTGGATGGTTCGTGTGTAAATGGCATGACGTCGATTGGATTTATTTCCATGTGATAACGATCGATTTATCACGGTATTTTTTAAGACGCCGATATTGCAAGAGCACTAAAAAGTTTCT
The DNA here is from genome assembly GCA_036346415.1 of Raddia guianensis. NCBI lineage: Eukaryota > Viridiplantae > Streptophyta > Magnoliopsida > Poales > Poaceae > Raddia > Raddia guianensis. Next base: position 23,463,363 of record CM070542.1, on the reverse strand, counting down.
TGGGCATTTAGTATTTAGTATGATTTTTTTGTGTTCATATAAGTATCAATTGAACAACAGGTGTTGTCAAAATGTTTTTCCAGTTCGAGTACCCCTTTGTATGTTAAAGGTGATCGACATCGATACAGATAACCCAGCAATTGTTTTATGAAGCATCATGGCGTGAAAAATTTGTCATGCGAACATGAACATGTAGAATATGTTGGTAGGTGTAGTGTAAACTCAATTATATTGGCCAACCCAATTAAACCACTTCAGATAGGCGATTATTGTTTGAAAAGGTGTGCGGGGAGGCTACGTCGGCGGTCAGTCGAACGGCCACGACATTGCTTTTGGAGGCCTCTCAGTCTCGGCGGCAATTTAAATGCCGCCGACACTGGTTATAGTCACTGCCCTGTGGGCCTAATGTTGAGAAAGTGCCTTTGCAGGGGCCTATGTCGGCGGCTTTTATGTGGCCTCCTATATAGGGTAAGGATAATACCCCCCGGGTGCCTCGCTCCTCACACCCGTGCCTCCTCAAAAAGCCCCTGCTCCACTGCCGCCGCCGCCTCGCCGCCCGCATCGCCACCCTTGCCCTTGCCGCCGCCTCATTGCCCGTTCCCGCCCTGCCTCCGCCGCCGCCGCCACTCGCCGCCGCCCTCTGCCGCCCTTGACCGCCGCCGCCCTCTGCCTCTCGCTGCCCACACACGCCCAGCGCCCGGGCGGCTGAGCCCTAGGGTCCGCCATCCCGCCCGACCTCCCGGAGCCCTCACGCCCTGCCCCGACGTCCCTCGAGCCTCCCCGCCGGCCTACCCCAACGGTCCGGCCTCCTCTTCTCCACGTCCGGCGCCACCACCTCTTCTCCCACACCGGCCGGGGACCCCTCCTCTGGTCCCGCGCTGCCCTACGCCGCATCCCCACTCTCGAGCCACCCCTCTCACGGCAGGTACTCCTCTTTTTCCTTAGTGTGCTATGTCGTCAGCTATTTGTGTACGGACGACGCTATTTATATGTGTTAATTAATTAATTAATTGTAGCTTGTTTTAATTAGCCGTGCTTAGATGTGTTAATTAATTAATTGTAGCTTGTTTTAATTAGCTGTGCTTAATTAGTTTAATGCATAGAGTTAGATTTTTTTAATTAGCTATGGTTGCTTAATTAGATGGTATGTCTGATATATGGTTTAAAAACGCGTGAACGGAGCCAAAGTCAAACCCGTTCGGGGACGCGACACATTTTCGTAAGGGATACGGACGGTGATTCGTCGTGTTCCATTACGAGAGGTGTCGTTCTTCCGAGCTGTCCACGTTTCGGACAGCCCACGGATGTTGATTTGGGTATGGGGGTCGTGGCCACGCGAGGTGCACGGTTCGGAGTTTCGGTCGCATAACCCTGTCGTTCTCCTTGTGCATAATATAAGCGGTATGTCGTACCCGTCGTTGCCTAATCGGGGATCGGGGTTATCTTCGCCGAATTTCGACCGCGGCGCCCCATGGCCACAACCACCGTACCCAAACCAACATCCGTGGGTGGGTAAGCCCTCCTATTTAGGTAGACAAAGACTGTTTTCATAGTGCAATAAACTGTTTAAATGGCAGTGGAGTTTTGATAAATTGTTTGAATGCTTTTACTTGTTGAATAGATCTATGGTCTTAGGTTGTAAATGCATGTATACCATGGAGAGTTTGGATAAACTGTTTTAGTTACTTTACTTGTTAAATGTATGTGTAGCCTTGAAACGTAAATTTATTAATATACATGTAGTAGTTAACCGATGGAAGATCGACAGTGGATGTACGATGGTTGGAAGAAGTCTGGGCAAAGACACTAACGAGTGGTTTGATAAAGCCGAAAAGTTCGTTGAGGATGCTTTTCGAGGGTTGCGCAACATGCAAAAGTGACGTGTCCTTGCGCTTAGCTCGCTTCGAACACGGAGAAGAGGTCGAAGAGGGATATGACCGAGCATCTCTGTAGGCACGGTTTCAAACCAAACTACTTTATCTGGGTCTTTCATGGCGAGAGGAAGCGTCGGGCGCCCGTGCCTAGCCCTATTGATTTTGGGGAGGGGTACGACGAAGTGGAGCCCGACAGATTTGAGGAGCTAACGGATGATGTGTGTAGGGCTTTTGATTTATCTCCCGAGGAAGGGGCGGAGCCCCTTGCCCAGAAATTTGAGAAGCTTCTTGAGTTTGCCAAGAAGCCGCTCCATGGTCATACCGATGTGACCGTGCTCTCGGTGGTTTCGCGGCTAGTGGCGGTGAAGACCAAATACAATCTGTCGGCCAATTGCTTCAATGACTTGTGCAAGCTTCGGATAGCTCGCTCCTAAATTTGGGCACAAGATGACTCCAAATCTGTATGAGTCGAAGAAGCTTCTGAGCGTGTTAGGCATGCCGTGTGAGAGGATAGACTACTGCCCAAAGTTATGCATGCTTTACCGGAAGACCGAATCTGGGCTCACTCATTGCAAGCATTGCGGTGAAAGTCGGTACGTGCTAGTTAAAGGACGAGATGGCGTGGAGAGACAGACGTCGGTTGCTCAGAAAACCTTTCGTTTCTTTCCGATCTCTCAACGCCTCCAACGTCTGTACATGTCCAAAAGCACAGCCAGACACATGAGGTGGCACAAAGAGGGCATACGTAGGCGGGAGGGCGTGATGTCTCATCCATCAGATACAGAAGCCTGGAGGCATTTCGACCAGCAACACCCTGAATTTGCATCTGAGCCCAGAAATGTGCGTATTGGACTCTCTACTGACGGGTTCACCCCATTCAATATGACATCGCACCCGTACTCGTGTTGGCCTGTATTTGCCATCCCCTTTAACTTGCCGCCCCAAATTTGTCTGAAGAAAGAGTACATGTTCCTTTCTGTTATCATCCCTGGGCCTAAGTCTCCTGGAAAAAAAATTAGACCTATTCATGCAACCACTTGTAGAAGAGCCGAGCGATCTGTGGACCAAAGGGGTCTTAACATATGACAGCTATATGGGCAAGAACTTCAGGATGAGGGCCGCGTACCTATGGTCCATACACGATTTTTCGGCGTATGTGGATTCATTCCAAGAACAAGAGTTCGCAGGCCAGTTGCACGTCGATATTGGTGATATGCCACAACAGGTGGAAGAGGATGAAGAACAGGACGAGGAAGAGGAGGCACAAGAGGAAGGGGAAGAGGAAGAGGAAGAGGAAGAGGAGGACGAGGACGAGGACGAGGAGGACGAGGAGGAGGAAGCGGAGGATTTTTGACATTTACATATTTACTTATGAGTAACTAGGTAGAATTGCTTTATTTACTTTAATGTCCACTTGCTCTTAGTTCATATATCATTTTGTCTTCTATCATATTGATCTAATTGTATGCTATACTTTATGTTTTGCAGGATGACAGGGTTTCGGCGCAGGCTAGCTGGAGCGGCGGATAAGATTTTTGGAATTAAGTACAAGAAGAAAGGGGTACACATGGCGGAGGAGCGCCAGTTGGGGGAGGAGGTGGAGAGGGCCGAGGAGGACCTGGCCTTGCAGGTAGTGGCAGGTGAGGTAGAGGACGAGGACGAGGAGGAGGACGAGGACGAGAGTCTGGTATAGCTAGATTGGGTGCCAGCGCACCCGAGAGGGGGGGTGCAACCGGGCTACAAGGAGACGTGGTCGTTAGACGGGAGTGGCGAGGATGAGGAGGAGGAGGATGAGGATGAGGATGAGGAGGGGGAGGGGGAGGACGAGGGGGAGGATGAGACTCCGGCTTGGGTAAAGGAGATGGAGGAGGCGGAGGACGAGGACGAGGACGAGGACAAGGACGAGGACTACGTGCCTTTTCAGTCGGGCGAGGACAAGAGACATCGGGGGCGGAACAAGCTGATAAAGGCAGCTGGAAATCCAAATCAGAGGATACGGGTAAGGGTTTCCTCTGGCAAGAGGTATGTGCACATCACACTTGAACATCTCATTATCAATGTCTTTTATTCATCAACACAATATAACTAATTAATCACTTGTTCTCGATTTTGCATTTAGTACTTTGGTTTGCGTCACCAAAGGAGCAGGGACGGAGCCGGGCAAGCAGATAGGGGTCCTCTGCAGACTCTACTACCCCGGTGTAGTAGGCAGTGGCAGGGATAGACGTCCGGCGATGACTTGGACCGACTACGACCTTGTCGGGTACGAGGAGGGAGGAACAGTCGGCGACGCCGTTGTCGACGAGTTCTGGGTACCATGTCCACTACCTTAACCTTTCTTGTTTTATTTATTTTATTGTTGAGGTTATTTCTTCAAACATGTGCTTCCTTTTTAATACAGGCTTGCTACAGGTTGAACCCTCCCGACGACTCCGACGAGCACTACGAGGCTGCTCGCCGTGTCATCGACTAGATGGCAAGCAAAAAGGTGAGAGACTCTCTGAGGAGTGCTCGTTTGGATGCGGTGATCAAGCACTACCGATCGGAGGGCAGGAAGATCACCAAGCTCCAGTGGTCAGAGTACACGGACGCTGAGTCTGTACCTACCTCAAGGCGTCGGTGGTTGGACAACGATCCCAGGGGTTGGAGGTACCTCTGCAGCACTTGGGAGACTCCTGAGTGGATCGCCCTGTCCAAGAGGAACAGGGAAAACAGAGAAGTCGGGGCTGAAATGTGCACCACCTACATGGGTGGCCTCGGCATGGGTCACGTGGCACGAGACTTGGTGAGGACATTCATCTTCTATACTTACAATTTATATATTTGACAAGTTTTAATATGTCACTCTTTTTTCACATAGGAGGCTGCGTCCGAGGTTGAACCCTCCGGATTCGCCGTGTGGAGGAAGGCACACACGCCACGTGTGCTCGCAGACGGGAGACAGCCACCAATGCCGCCAGCTGCCTAGGAGAAGGATGTAAGTAACTAACTATTTTAGCTTGTTCACACCTGCTCGACACTTTCTAACTAATCATTGCCATCTTATTTGTTTGCAGGATGCATATGTTGCGGCCATGCGGGCGAAGCATGGTGAGGAGTGTGACCCCGTCAACACGCCAGCCGACCCTGTGCTTCTCTACGACGAGTTTGGTGGGAGGGCTTACGGCAAGTATGGCATGATGGACTCTGTCATCGATCCCACCGCGTACCGCCCCGAGGTCAGGGCACGTCGACAGCAGGGGGGAGTTGCCGCCGCTGCCCAGCTGGAAGCCCAGGCCAAGCTAATCGAGGAATTGACACAAAAAACTGCGGCTGACGAGCAACGACGGCAGGAGGCGGATCGGGCAGCGCAGGAAAGGGAGCCGGTGAACAAGAAGAGGATGGACTTCCTCGAGAGTCAGAATATGTACATGATGCAATACTTGCAAAGGGTAATTGAAATATCATATCCGTATCTATATCTTTGTCGTTATCCTTCCTTTAGATGCTAACATAGACATAATTATATATTCGCAGGCATTCCCGGGCGCGGGGTCGTCCAGTCAAGGCCTAGTACCTCCTCCTTCACAGTTCGCCTACACGCCGTCGCAGGGGTCGCCACCGACACAGCTTGGCGCTTTCCCCGCCTTCGCGCCTCCTCCCTGGATGTTTCAGTTCCCGTCAACGTCTGTGCCTTCTCCAGGGGTATGTATTTCTGCTTAACATTGTCTTAAGAGCACACGAATGGATAAAGATTGTGACATACATGGTTCCTCCGTTTTTGCAGGTGTTCGCTCAAGAACGCCGCTCATGCCTGTAATGTGCAGCAGGGAGGCGACCACAGTGCCACGTCCTCCCCGGCCGATCGGTTCGTGGACACACTCTTCGCGCCGGATCACAACCTCTACGGCGGTTCGCAGAACCATTAGTCTTTTTCTATTCTGCACTTGTCGATGATCTATGTTATATGCTGTTTCGTTTTGGATGTGGAGATTAGACGCCATTTGGTCATCTATGTCGAGGCATTGTGCCATTTGGTTCATATATGGGGTTAATTTTTGTTTTATATGGATATGCTTGTGGTGTGCTTGAAAAGATATGAATTCGAGCACGGAAGTATGTGTTGTTGATGTGTGCCAAATTTAAGAATGAAATTCTGTTAGGAAATGTCTTTTTTTGCAGGTTAAAACTGAGTTTTATAGAAATTACAGCAGGATTTTTTTTTGCTGCTATAATACCTATGTCGGCGGCATATATAAGTCCGCCGACATAGGTCCCCTTTAGGGCAGCCGGGAGCCGTGCCGTGCCACGCCACCTATGTCGGCGGCATTAAATATGCCGCCTACATAGGTCCTCTTTAGGGCAGCCGGGGGCGTGCCGTGCCACGCCACCTATGTCGGCGGCATTAAATATGCCGCCTACATAGGCCTTCATTAACATCGGCGGCAGAACATATACCGCCGATATAGGACTTGGTCAACGTCGGCGGTTTGACGCATGCCGCCGAGATAGAACTACCACGTGCCCTCTCCTCAACGCTGGGGTGGACCCCACCTGTCAGGATGCCGTTAGACGGCGAAGGCCGTCATGGCTGAGCTATGTCGACGGCCTTGTTATGCCGCCCAGATAGGTGGCCTCTAGGGCTGGTTGCCCTGGATGCACTATTGTCGGCGGACTTGTCGACGTATAAGGGTAGCTATGTCGACCACAGGGTCTCGTCGGCGCAGTGTCGGCGGCCGGCCGCCGACATACATCTATGTCGACGGCTTTATGGGCTATGTGGTCGGCTTTTGCCGACCACACTGACCCTGATTCCTGTAGTGGCTTAAATGAGGATAGGGAAGCGGCAGTACAAAGGGATTGTGATGGGACAACGAGGTAACCGTGTCAAAGACGGGGAAAAATTTGTGGGAGCAGATAGGACAATGGGTGGCGTTTGCAAGGGGATCAATGCTGGCGATTGGAGTTAGGGTGCGTGGGGCCTACATGATGGTGGGAGGATGGAGGATGAGTGGTGAGACGATGAGGGTGCCGCTAGTCATGAGTGGTAACTGGAGGCAGCGGGGGTAGTGGTGGAGGCATGCGGAATACGCCAAAGAGGAATGTCGATGATTGGGAACCGGATTCCTTGTCGAGCTTACTTCTTGAATGAGGTATTAGAAAGTCACCTTTCTGCTACGGTGTGGCTTTTCGAGATGTCGAAGAGATCTGGGTGTAAAATGTGAGGAAATGGACATGAGGTTTTTTATCCTAGTTTAAGCCTCCTAGAGATGGGGATAATAATCCTACCCAGCGTTATGTTCATATGGTTGAAAAACATATTTACAATGTGTTGATGTTAGCTATGGCGTACATGTTGTGGTTTCCCTTCTCCTCTGCGCATGGAGGGAATTATACAGTGAATAAAATGCTTAGGATGGAAAGTACTTAATGAAAATTAAGCCCTTGACCAATTAAGAGCGGTAATCGCGCCTATGAATGCGGATTGTTAATGTCTTAATCTTTGCCACAGCTCCATAAATTTCTCCTTAGTGACTTCAAGATGTGCTTATCCTCAAGGGAGCGGGGATGAGATCACGCAAAATCGTCTCGAACAACCTCTTCTTGACTCGGATACCTTGGTTTTCGGGGACATGCTCCCGTTCGAGTCGAGCAAAACCGCATTGACGTTACACTATTCGGGATAAGAATTTCTCGGGCAAGCTATGTGCCCAGTATCTCCGGGCAATGCACCATCCGGGTAATGAATGTCTATGTACCTTCTTCGGGGAATATTATCTTGTGTAATGTGGAGTAATTTGGAAGCTGTCGAGGATAAACCTACTATATAGCCTTTTTCAATCCGGACTGTTAGGATATGTGTTGATGCAAGATCACGAACGACACTAGCAGACATGATGTTTGTTAACGTAGTTCAGTTTTCGCCTACATCTGTGGGGCACTGATTATGGGCGTTCCTCCTCAAACCATAATACCGCAGCACATCGGCTGACTAGGTCACGGCCACATGCTGGCCGCTGACCTGCTCTTGTCTATGCTACTATTATGAAGTCGTTCACCCTGGTTAAACCAGACTGCCTCCCTTTATATAGTAGAGGCCTATATAGAGTCCGACTCTAACTCTAAACCAACCTTGACTATTACAACACAGAGTCCATATAACCTACTTGTATACATATTCGACATAAAACCTAACAAACTTCACCTTGAAGAATACGACCTTCTCCACCATAAAGTCGTTCCAACGCCATGCGTGAACCCTGTACCCGAACCCTGGTTGTTCTCAAGTAGGCTTCCCAGCCCGCCACCACACACCACGTAGTCCATACACGGTAAAACATGCTACACCCTGACCATCCACATCCACGCCACAGCTTCGTCCTCAGTGACGTGATGCAGCGCCTCCTATGCAACATCCGGTCGCATCACTGCTCCTGTCGTTCCGATATATCCGACATCCTTCATCCCTGGTGTAACCAAGGTGAACGACTTCATAATAGTAGCATAGACAAGAGTAGGTCAGCGGTCGACATGTGGCCATGACCTGATCAGCCGATGTGTTACGGTATTTTGGTTTAGGGATGAGCGTCCATAATTAGTGCTCCGCAGATTTAGGCGAAAACTGAACTGCGTTAACAAACATCATGTCTCCAACACAAACATGGACGGTGATGGAAGAGGGGAGAGCAAAGGAGCAACATAAACAACAATTCATTTCCAATAAGGAATTCAACGCTACCGTTTATTTCCACGGAGGGTAATTCTCCAAAATCATACTTACTCTTTAAACAGACTTTTTTTAACAAAAAAAAAAACCTCACGCAAGAAACGATCTCTGTGTGGACCTACCGTTTTCCTAGAGGCAGCGGCCTTTTGGAAAGATGACTGGATTTTGCAGCGGGTCCACGTCTGCATCAGCCGGCCGCCACGCGGGCACAGAAAGATGATTAGATGACTGGATTTGCTAGTCAAACGGCTGCGGAAGGTGTTCCCGTGACGTCGAAGCTGGATGACGCAAATCCGTTCCGTTCCATGAGAGTGAGGGTCCCCCCGGCCGGCGCACCGTGAGGAGACGCACCGCACAGATTTTCACTTTTTTTTCGCTTCTCTCTCTTTTTTTTTGGTTTTCTTTCTTGGAGCACTTTGTAAAGTGGAGCAGGAAACAATACTGTATAAGGACTAAAATATCATCATTTTTTATTTCAGGATTGTTAGGGATACCGTGTCCGGTATGATCGGATGCTCCGGCCCGATCCACCACTACATGCTAACACGCGTCCTTCAGTCCATCCCAGTGGCGGATCCAGGATTTTGATAAGACCCGGGCCAACTATCAGCAAGTCTAGTTGCTAGATCAAACGGTAAATGATGTTTATATTAATATATGATAAAAATTTGTCAAATCACACAGCTCAATTTGTCTAATCTAAAGTAACATACAAATGAAAGGCATGTTTGCTAATTTGAAATAATATTGTACCTTTTTAAGACAGATTCGGTTCTTTCAAGGCTATATATTCATCAATAGTAGTTGTAGATCTCAAACCTAGAAATTAAAATAAAAAATCAATATTAATGACATGAAATGGATTAACAAACAAGTTAATAGTAAGCAAAATTTAGAGCAAGCATTTATAAATACCACTAGAAAGAGGTAACTTCATCTTGCGGGTTCTCATATTTTGAAAATGTTTTAATATCTTGCAGTCTTCGATGCTCAAAAATACATCTCTCAATATAGCATACAGTTGTGGTTGTCACTGGCAAAATCAAAACCAACTCAATCAAAAGTTAATCTAGAAGGGCTATTAAAATGATCATTAAAAGTTGAAGAGCTATGAAGGACCTCAATGGCTGTAGCACTGGCAAGCTGAAACAGGTCAGCATAAGTTACACCTGCATATTTGTCCTTGATGAATTGGATGAGCTTCAGTGCATCGACAAGACATACAATAGAATTGTTTTAAGAATCATCCCTCATCATGAAACAAACATAAGCAATGAAGGCGAAATAGTACCAGCATTAGCTGTATGCTTTAACTCAATTTCAAATCTCAGGCTACCATTAGCTCCACCACACTTGGGCCAGTCACTAATGATCTTGTCATAAGTACCAGCATCACGCCAACCCAACCGAACCTAAAACCAAGAGCAACTCAGCAGGCAGATCATAAAAGGCATCTGGAGGCTGTTAACTTGAGCGTAGCACATGTCACATGTCAGAGACTGGTGAACCTACAACGCCAGTATCTTCTCACAGCATAATCTTCTACAAATAGCAAAGAAATGCCATAATATGCCAGTTCACTAAACATACAACAGCTCATTTTGTAAAACTAATTATTTTATTGAAAATGGAAATTTTCTTGACAGCTACAGAGACAAGTTAACTCCCAAATCCGATCATTTCTCCGCTCGAGCTCGATAAAGCTGCACTTTTCCGTAAAAGGGCAAGGTTGTGTGCAAAATACCATTCTGGGGTGGCAAGATGTGGCCTTGAGCAGCTGCTTGACGTCCTCCTGAGCGCCCATCCCCCGTCGCCGCAGAGCTCAACGGAGGCGGGTGGGTTGGGCGCCGGTGGCCCGGGGCGGAGGCAGGTGGGCGCCGGTGGCCGCCGCGGCTAGTGGGGGGAGGAGGCCAGGGCCAGGACAAACCGGAGGTTCATTGGAGCAGTGGAGCCTAGAGGAGGAGGTGGGTGAGGCGGCGGCGCTGGCGTGGCGGGTGCCCCCATGCCCGAGCCGAGCGTCGGCCAGCGTCGCGTCCAGGACGATCGAGGGGATGGCGCGTGCGAGAGAGGCGGCGGCTAGGGGTCGTCGGTTCTAGCCGGCTAGGGCGACTGGGCGAGGCGGCGCGGCCATCGGGCTGGCCCATGGCCGAATATGGCCAAATGGGCGGGTGGTCTTGCTATTGGGCCACACCCCGGGCCGCGGCCCAGGTGGCCCTAGGCCTAGGTCCGCCCCTGGTCCATCCCACCACCGTTGATAAAAGTGATTTGTTCTAATAGTTTAAAGTGTATGTTTCAGTGGTACAATATACTTGTTTTACTGGTTCAATATACATATTTCATTATTGTATATCACGTTTGTTTTTAATTTGTAGTTTAATTTATTTGATTTGTTCCAATAGTTTAAAGTGCGTATTCTAACGATACATTTCGCTTGTTCCATTAGTTCAATGTACATGTTCTATTTTGTATAACACACTTTGTTTTGCTACTGCCATCCAATTCATTTGATTTGTTACAGCAATACATTTTACTTTGTTCCATTAGTTTAATATGCATATTTCATAGTTTCCGTAAGCGTGATTGCGGCATATGTTTCCTTCATAATTTCGTTAGTTCAATGTACATGTTGCAGTAGTATATTTTCACTTGTTACATAGTGTACCGTGGAATAACCGAAATGAACTTTTGGTTTTTTTTTAAACTATTGGATGTCCGACGGTTAGTCTGCTTCTTTTAATTTTGCATTGGAAATTCACGGTACTTTTAGAAAGGACGAATTGTTTTTGGAGAGAGCGATAAAGAACACGGAAGCTAATAGTGGCCATTCAAACTCTGTTAGAACATGATGATACAAAGGGATCGGCGTACTCTGCAGTTCTTCCTCTATAATAGGGTCAATGATATGTAGCCCCCACACGTCCTAGGCCTATATGTCAGTGACAGTCTTGCACCGTGCAGTAATATAGAGGATGCGCGTTCTGATACAAAGAGTTAGCATTTCTCATCCTTCCGTCCTAACTATGTGTTAAGTACGTCCTATCATTCTATCAACACGTTTGGTCTCCATTATGCACAATGTGGCAATGTGGACAATGTGGCAATATGTTTGGTCAGCATTATGCACGAGTTCTATATAGGTAACCCTTAGTCTATTTTAAACGTGTAAGGAAGTTGTTTTCCTAAAAAGAATGTGGATTTCTCAAAAATTATAAGGTTTCCACCACGTTATGCTCAGTGATCGATGCACACTACCTCTCTCATTCTTTTTCTCTTTAAAAATGCCCTGACGCACTGATGCTGCCAATAGAGGGCGAAGGAGAGAGAGAGGTCATGTTCGGTAGTTTGACATAAAAGGAAGGTCGTCTTCGTAAGAAACATGAGAGTGAAAGTGGACACATAGATTTCGCAGTATGATCGAACGGCTCCAGCCGTTCCTAGGGAAACATATCAAATTTGGAAAAATAAAATTGCCATACCAAATTTATGGATTCCACCTGTTATCCATGCTACGTTGCTAGCTTGGTTTGCTACTGGCGAGTTTAGTATCCAACTAGTATTTGCTTGGCTACATCAGTGCCAGAAATAGCGTAGCGCCATGCAGGTAAAAGAAAGTGTGCGGCCCTGGGCCCTGGCTTCAAGGAAACTCTTATAACGGCCGTTTCTAGCGAGTCAAGCTTAGGGGGAAGCACGAATGAGTTGTAGAGTAAACAATGCAGTAAATGTACAATTTTTTTTAGAATTTTTTACAACTTTTGATAGTTCGATTGCACGGTGATTACACCGTAAGCGTGATTGCACACCATATGCTCCCGTCTACATATGCTGTGCAATCACGCTTATAGTGTAATCATCATGCAATCGAACTATTAAAAGTTGTAAAATATTCTAAAAAAATTGTATATGTACTCTTCAACTTACTCTATCTCTGGATAAAATTTGAAGTTCAAATTCATTCTATATTGAAAGTTACAAAAAAATAAAATTCTATCAATATTGAACTTATCAAAACTATCCCTTTTTTCCTTTTTTTTATAACTCTTAATATATAATGAATTTTCCTTTAAAACTTCATACATAGGTAGAGTAAACAATGCAGTAAACGTACAAATTTTTTTTAGAATTTTTTACAATTTTGATAGTTCGATTGCACGATGATTACACCGTAAGCATGATTGCACAGCATATGTCCCCATACAAGACAGTGTTTTAAAGGGAGGTAAAGATGGATATATCCCAAAATTGGATGGTAGAAGTTTCGCAAGGCCATGATGAGAAACGGAGATAGCTCATGTTACCATCAGGGCAAAGTGTAAACAACACGGTGCAGAGAGAACCGCAACAGTGTCCATGGTGACATATATAGGCTTAGCTCGATGAGATTGTGGTGGTGATAAAAGACGGAGGAAGTGAGAATGGGGTTTGGGACGTGTTTAATGTACGACCATCATTTATCTCACAAAAGTTTAGCGCACCCTCGCATTTTGGTCTCTTTCACGACCGTCCCATGCTCGTCCCGTGGCATCTCGCCAAAACTATGGCGCACCACCGATGAATTTCTGCTGCGCGCTACGGCCTGGCGAGGGCGCGGAAATCGGCCAGCCTCGCCTTCGTGCCGTTCGTCGATGCTGCAGGGTCCCGCATGCAGACACACGCGAGCGACGAACCAACATGCTGCTAGCTGGATAGTTTCCTCCTTTTCAGTTGATTGTTAAATTTTTTAATTTTCGTTTATATTTCATACAGTGTTCAAATCGCATGAAACAAAATATATAATTCATATAAATCCTAACTAACATGTTTTTGTAATTTCATTTTGTATTTTTATAATTTTATATAGTTTTTTCATTTTATAATCATTTTTAAAATGTTTTTTCAATATGTTTTAAAATTTTGAATTCACATTTTTTAGTTTTTAAATTTATTAATTTTTTATTTGAGTTTTATTATTTTTATTTAACTATGGCGACATTAGCACATTTTGTTAGCAACAAACCAAACATTTATGTGTTGTACCCAAATTTGGCAACCTTCAATCAGCTTTCGATCTTATCCAAACAGATAAAGGATGGGTGGATGAGCTACCCCCATTCTTTGGGAAGTTCGCACCACATCAAGCCAAGTAATAGGAGAGACTCCTCTCCAACTCGTACACAGAGCAAAGTCGTACTATCCGCTGAGGTGGCCCTAGACTCACTCCGAATAAATTCGGTTGAATGTGTTAACCAAGAGTTTTGAGTGTTTGCTCGGCCTCAACCTCCTCGAAGACACCTGGATGATATTAATATTAACTAAATATTAATATTAGTTCATATTGGTCCACATTAACGATGATGTGGTATTAACGGGGCACCATGCGCTGATGCGCAAATCCGGACTATCTGATATCCACGTTAGCAAAAAAACACCTACAAAGACATTTCGACCGGTTAAATGATCAAATGGTAGTGTTTCAAAGTCATAGAGACCGATCTCACATGATTTTGTATCTCAAAGACTAAACTGGTGCTCCTGGGAATAAAATTAGCAGCTTTTCATTAGCGGGAATCATGACCACGGCCATCCTGAAATGCTGTATTTGGGACGGAATCCCATGGCCTGGTACGCACAAGTGCATAGCCACGGCGGCCAAACACTCTTCGGCCGGGCCAGAATTTGTACGTGTTGTAAAACAATCGTCACACACATGCAAACCCAATGACAGGAGACACAGATCTAGAGAGAGAAAGCCAGACACAATGATCTTTATTGATAGTTCTCTTTTGTGTACAAGGGGTTTCATATATATATATATATATATATATATATATAGAGAGAGAGAGAGAGAGAGAGAGAATGGCTAGCGTGCACCCCAGAGCACGGAGCTCTCCGTGCTCCCAACACGTTTTTGAAATTTGAGATGCCTAACAACTGATCCGAACTGTTGATCTTGTTCGTCTTATTGAAATGTAGCCAGTGACCAAGTTTCGTATTTTTTGAATTTATTTACTATTTGTTTCTTATTTTCAAAAATCAGCCTTCCAATTAGTGGTAGTGCGTTCAAAAAGCTGATTTTTGTAAATAGAAAACAAATAGTAAATAAATTCAAAAAATACTAAACTTGGTCATCGGCTACATTTCAATAAGACGAACAAGATCAACGGTTCAGATCAGTTGTTAGGCATCTCGGATTTGGAAAACGCGTTGGGTGCACGGCAGCGATCTGTGCTCTGGGGTGCACGCTAGCCATTCTCTCTCTCTATATATATATATAGGAAAAATACTCTATACTACCGGGAGTAGCTACTCCCACCTACGTATCTCAAGATTTTGGATGTATCTGGTCGAACGGAAGGTATGTACATGGAGTATGTGATCATACTAGACCATCTAGGGTGGTATGTACCTTGAGTATTGGATTATATAGAGAGAGAGAGAAATGCTAGCGTGCACCCCAGAGCACGGATCTCTCCGTGCTCCCAACGTGTTTTCGAAATCCGAGATGCCTAACAACTGATCCGAACCGTAGATCTTATTCGTCTAATTGAAATGTAGCCAGCGACCAAGTTTCGTATTTTTTTGAATTTATTTACTATTTGTTTCCTATTTTCAAAAATCAGCCTTCCAATTAGTCGTGGTGCGTCCAAAAAAGCTGATTTTTGAAAATAGGAAACAAATAGTAAATAAATTCAAAAAATTACGAAACTTGGTCACTGGCTACATTTCAGCAAGACGAACAAGATCAATGGTTCGGATCAGTTGTTAGGCATTTCGGATTTTGAAAACGCGTTGGGAGCACGGAGAGATCCGTGCTCCGGGGTGCACGCTAGCATTCCTCTCTCTTTATATATATATATATATATATATAGAGAGAGAGAGAGAGAGAGAGAGATTTGCTAGCGTGAACTTGAGTGTACAGATCCCTCCGTGAACTTCGACGGGTTTTTGAAATTCGAGAACTTTAGTGATCGATCCAAACCGTTGATCTTGTTCGTCATGTCAAAACGTAGCCACCAACCAAGTTTCGTATTTTTTCAAATTTTTTTGCTATTTGTTTTATAATTTTGAAAATCAGCTTTTTTGGACGCTCCACGACTATTTAGAAGGCTGATTTTCAAAATTAGAAAACAAATAGCAAAAAAATTCAAAAAAACACGAAACTTGGTTGGTGGCTACCTTTTGACATGACGAACAAGTTCAACGGTTTGGATCGATCACTAAAGTTCTCGAATTTCAAAACCCATCGGTTCACGGAGGTCTGCACACCGAAAGTGTACACTAGCAAATCTCTCTCTCTCTCTCTCTATATATATATATATATATATATATATTTGCTAGCGTGAACTTGAGTGTACGGATCCTCCGTGAACTTGACTGAGGTTTTGAAATTCGAGAACTTTAGAGATCGATCCAAACCGTTGATCTTGTTCCCAGGAGCACCAGTTTAGTCAAAGTAATAAATTGCATCATTAATATGTATCCTTTGACTGCCTTCGTTCTCACCCCCATTGCGTCTCAGATCTGAGCACGCAAGGTCGCGAGCTCCTCCCGGCATCCGCATCGTTTGCTTCACCCACCGCCTCCGCATCGTCCGCGACGCCACCGACGCCGTTGGCCGTGGATCCGGCCACCCTAGACGCCGCCGGCTCCACCGACCCCTGCGTCGTCCGCCACCGACCCGTCTGCGTGTCGTCCGCGCCTCGCCCCTCCTCTCTCCACGCGACGGCGCAAGGGGCCTTTGGCGGCGGCGGCGGACCGATCGACGACGCGGGCAACCCATGGCGCACGGCGCGCCACTCCGCCTCCGCCCGGTCCTCTCTCCATGCCGACGGCACTACGGGGCCTTGGCGGTGACCGCAAGAGCGCTGGCGGCCTTGGCGGCGCTTTGCCTCGCCTCCGCCCCTCCACACCGACGGCGTGGCGCGGCGGCGCACCCTTACGGATTTGAGTGATTTCGGGTATGAGATTGGTTTGGATGCATGGATCTAAGAGCTTGATTTCGTGCGGGGATTTTAGTATTTTCGGGCATGAGATTTTCGGGCATTGATTTGGGGCATTTGGAAAGCATCTGGATTCTGGAGTATGAATCAAGCATCTGGAGGAGTATGTCGACGATCATGCGACGTATATGACTTGTATGAAAAGCTTTGGATCACTTTAATTCAAATCTGTTGTTGAATATACTCGAGTATTGTGAAAATCTGTTGTTGAATATACTCGAGTATTGTGGAAATCTACACATTCAAGAGAGTGCATGTATGTATTCCATATGCCATATATATGTACACGTTCTATTTCAAGAGAGTATATAGAAATAAAAAGTAGTGTATACGTGACACCGAATAACGAGAAAATACGCTAAGATCCCAAACAATTAAAAACCTTGCACCGAATCACCTGTCCACAAATTTGCATTTCATCGGTTGATGAAACCCAGCAAGTATTATAAACATGACTGAAATAAATAAGTTAATTTATTTTGAATATGATTAAATGCGTGTTGAAATTACCATACTATTCCAAATCGAATTGTTATGATACTGCATTAATTGTCCGTATTACATAACCAATTTGAAATATCATTGAATGTGTCCATTTACTACAGAGATATGAATGATTCACTAATGGGTATTGTCATGCATACCCGTTAATCTCCAATTCATCTGCGATAAAAAAAATCAACGGTAGATAGTAATGGAGCCTAGGCTCCATGGAGCCTCGAACAGGAGAGAGAGAGAGAGAAGCTAGCGTAGACTCGAGTCTACGGATCCCTCCGTGAATTTCGATGGGTTTTTAAAATTTGAGAACTTTAGTGATCGATCCAAACCGTTGATCTTGTTCATCTTGTCAAAACATAGCCACCAACCAAGTTTCGTATTTTTTCAAATTTGTTTGCTATTTGTTTTCTAATTTTAAAACAAATAGTAAATATATATTAGATATCCTAACCTACTTCTAAGAGTAGATTAGTCTAACCTACCCACGGACCAACCAGGAGGCGCGCGCCCATATTGGGAACCACCCATATCGACAGTAATTCATAGTAACCGATGGTCCACCGTATAAAAAGTCCACCAACCGGTCAAATCTGGAACCACCCAACCCAACCCATGCGTAGCTAACAGCAACGACGAGCAGCGCCGCCGCCGTGCCGCCCCTTCCATCGTCGTCCGCGACACCGCCCAACCCGCCGTCGTCCGCGACGCCGCCCGACTTAGCGTCCCCTGCTTCGTCCTCCCCACCGTCGGCCTCCTCCGCATCACCGGACGTCGCCCCACCGTACGTCGGGCCCCCGATCTGGAGCCGCCCCGCCGCTAGCCGGGCCCCCAATCTGGAGCCGCCCCACTGCCACCGAACGCCGCCTCGACCCCTCACTGGATGCCTCCCCGCATCTAGCCGCCGCCTCTCGATCTGGAGCTGCCCCATCGTCGGTCGCCGTCGGCCACCGTCCTCGACGCCGCTGGCCCCCAGCGTCCCCGCCACCTCCCGATCTAGGGCCGCCCTACGACCAGCTACGTCGCCGGAGACCGGAGATCGTGTCGCCAGAGACCAAAGACCATGTCGTCGAAGACGGCCTCGTCACTTCACGATCTACCGCCGCTTTGTCCAGATACCGCCGCCTCCCCTCTGATCCAGCATGGATCCGCCGCTGAGGCCGCTCGTCGACCGTCGCCAAGGCGCCGCCGATCGGCGTAGCATCTCCCTCCGGCGCCGAATGCACCGGCGACATGCATTGTAATTGGAAGTAACCAGCGCTAATTGTATTTCTCTTCTATTATTGCGCAGTTTTTGCACAATAATTGGAATTAATTGTAGCTATCCATGAGCTATTTGTACCTTTTTCTATTTTTACTCCATTGTTGCAATTAACAAGAAGTAATCAGCCGATAATCGTACATTTTCCTCTTGAAAAGTACAAAACATTATGGAGTTATCAGAAGAAATCATTTACGAAATCATAATTTTGAATTATACTAGTTCAAAACATTGTCAGTAACGAAAAGTAATTTGGGTGAAACGGTAAAAGACAAATTACTGTCGTACACAGAACACAATAATATTGGTTACTATGGATTACTATCAAAATCGTAATCATATTCAATTTTGATTTTCCAAATTTTGTTTGAATTAATATAGTAACTGAGATCTTGTTTTGTTCGCAAAAATACTAGCAACACGATGGTGTAAAGCATTCAGTCATCGAATCGACGAATCAAAAATTATATTGAAAATAACAAGCTACAAACATGTTTGAACTAGCAGTTAATGCCCCCACGTTCTAGGCACCACATGAAGACCCAATTACTATCGAGTGTCAAAACAAGTTAATATCGGTTACTATGCATTACTGTCGAATTGGCAGGGATCATCCCATCCCATTCTGGACGCGCGCGACCCAGGTGTAGCATAGCTTATTCGGATCCCCTGCAGTTGCTACTATAAATGCACGGTGTGCATTTTCACCTGAAAACAGATTGTAACTTATATAAATATGTCATACGATATCCAATTTGTACGAAACAAATTTTATAATTCATTTTAAATCCTAAACAACCCATTTTTGAAACTTTTCGATTTTTTTGAATTTTTGAATATTTAAATTTCAAAAAATTCAAAAACAATCATAAAAATTGAAAAATGAAAAAGATTCAAAAATGGGTTCGTTATGATTTTAGATGAATTACAAAATTTATTTCATACAAATTGGATAATGTATGACATATTTATATAAGTTACAATCTGTTTTCAGTGAAAAAATATTATCAGTAACTTCTATAATATATAAAGACGATATCAATTTGTATGAAACAAATTTTGTAATTCATTTTAAATCCTAAACAACCCATTTTCGAAACTTGATTTTTTTGAATTTTTGAATATTTAAAATTAAAAAATTCAAAAACAATCATAAAAATTGAAAAAATGAAAAAGATTCAAAAATGGGTTCGTTATGATTTTAGATGAATTACAAAATTTATTTCATACAAATTGGATACCGTATGACATATTTATAGAAGTTACAATCTGTTTTCAGATGAAAATGCACACCATGCATTTACAGTAGCAACTACGGGGGATCCCAATTGTATTCTACACACATGAGTGGCATAGGCTCACCGTGTGTGTGTGTGTGTGTGTGTAGCTTAACTTACATTTGGTTTTGTCCATAATAACCCTAGGGATAACCCTAATAGAGATGGGCTTCTAACCTGTAAATCACCCAGGGTTACGACAGCAGTGCTCGAATAGAGGTGGCCAAACGGGCTAGGCCAACAAGGCCGAACCGGGCCGACCTGCATCCGCACTGTTCATCGAACCGGGCCGAACCGAACTTGGGCCGAGGCCTCTGCCCGTCGGGCTAGCCCGGTTCGTCATTGTAACATATTTATTTAATTAAATATATTCATTTGTATATATATTTCTAATAATATATAGTGTATTTACGCAATTTATAGTGTATATTTGTAAAATATAGTGGTTTTTTTAATTTATTTAGATATTTTTAATTAAAATAAACTAACCCATATAAAATCGGGTCGATCCGGTTCGGTTTGGTTACTATGCGAACCGGGCCAGTGGGCTGAGGCCATAAACGGACCAAACGGGTCCGAACCGGACCGGCCCCTTGGCCACCTCTATGTTCGAACGCCAGGCGCCGAGACGGAATCGGGCCTTGCACGCGCACCACTACACAGCGGGGCACGCGATTTCGGCACATGCCCGATGGCTCCCCGCTCGTCACCGCCCCCCAAATCCCCAATTTCCCAACCCTTCCGCACGGGCGATCATGACCTCGGCGAACACAACGCGGCCGCCGATCGAACCCCCGGCCGCGTAGTGGCTGCTCCTCCTGCCGCCGCTGCGTAAAGCGATGCACCGACTCATTCCACCGTGGACGCCACCGTGATCATTGGTGGGTTTCCCCCCATTCCTCCCAGTCCCAGGACCACCGACCACTTACGGCCGCGCGGTGCATCGCGCGCGGATTCGCGGAGCTCGGGGCTCGACTCCGTCGTGATCCGGTGGGGAAGTGGGCGCGCGCTCGTTGAAACCGTTCGTTGCCTTCATCGACGATGCGTGGTCGCGTGGATGCTGGGGTAGCAGCGTCCGGGAATGCGATCGACGCGCCGTGCGCGGCTGGGTTGGCATGGTGGCACCATGCATTAGCTTTGCCGGTTTTCAGCGGTGCGTTACGTACGTACGGCGGGCGACGGACGTCGTACCCGCGCCGGCGGCTCCACGGCGTCGATCGGTCGGGGCGCTAACCACATGCCTTTGGTATCATGAAAGTCTACTTGAGCTCTCAGACAACAAAATCTTTTTTTAGCTACTCAACTATGAAAAGCGGAACGAATAATCCCTAAAAGTGGTTTTAATAGTGGTTTTGATATTTCAAATTTAAATAAGTCCCTCACACCCCCTCTAATTACTGTACAGGTTTAATAAACCATCTAACAATGTTTTAAATAGCGGGCTATTGTATTTAGCGGAGGCAACCCAAAAACGCTAAGACTGCTATAGCGCCGCTATAGCGGCCGCTAAAGCAAATAGCGGTTTTTACAAAAAAAGTAAAAAACAGGTACATACAGCCCAAAAACAGGGGATTTAAGCAGGTATTTTGATGGATGATGCATATAAGGATAGCAAGACAATGAATGTATGTGTTAAATACTTAAATACTTAATTTCACAACTAGATAGTAGACAAACATTGCTCGTGTACTCAATTACACTCAACAGTACTACACTGCTCTTCAAGTCGCAGCCCCAGGAGATGCCGCCGCCCAAAGCTCGTAGCCCAGGAGAAGCAGGGGCGCTGCCCGCCAGTCACAGGCTCACAGCTGCTGCTCGCCACAGGTGCCCAAGCGAAGGAATCAAGAGATGGATGGACGGCGGCATTGGTCATGCTTGTACTTAAATAGCACCGCTATGCAAATGTTAGCGCTATTTTAGTTTAGCGGCGCTAAATGGCGATATAGCGCTCTTAGCTGTGATAGCGCCAGAAAATGCAATACCGTAGCGGCGCCTTGCTCCAGCCGCTATAGCGGCGCTATAGCGGTGCTATAGCCCGCTATTTTATACATTGCCACCTAATCTACGAAAGAATGTTTTAAAATGTTCCACTTCTTTTAAAATAGAAAAGGTCTACTTTATCCCCTCAATTATTATGGTGTAAATGACTGACTTCCTCTTTCTAGGCGGTTTTGCCACAAAGTCTGTCCACGTGAAGGGTATTGCCATGTGGATGGAATCATGGAATGAGGCTGTCTCTAACAGACTTCCCTAAAACTCTCTCTACCATAAAATAGGGGACGGATTTTTTCCCTATGTGCTACAACAACGTTCCCTAAAATAGAGAATTTCTCTCTATTCCCTTATACATAGGGGTTCTCTTTCTTTTCCCTGTACAATTCTCTACATAGGGAACGCTATTGGAGATGGGAGAAATATATAGAGAGATTTTTTTAAAGGGAGCATGTATATAAAGCTATACGGGATCAAATTTAAGAATTCCTGTTGGAGAGAGCCTGAATGACATTTCCAATTTTGAAATCTATTTTGTATGTGGTCCAACATGTCAGCCACAATATCCCTCTTCTTCCCCATTCCTTTCCCTCCTTTTTCCCCTTCACTCGCCCCAAATCTCTCTCTCTCTCTCTCTCTCTCTCTCTGATTTGTTCTCTGATTCCTCCTCTAGCTCTCCGATGGCCACAACTCCACCTACGTCCAGCTGCCCTCCTTCGACGCCGATGACCTTCTCTCCACATGCCCCTACCTTATCCACCTCCATTTTACACGACATGTGCCCCCCACGTCGTCGGCTTCCACTTCGTGCCCGCCTTCTGTGCCACCCTCTATGTCTCCATGGTCGTTTGCTAGCTTGTGTTAGCGAATCTTGATCCAAGAGGTATTAGGGAGAAGGTAGCCATGGTGTCCGAGCCGCTGGTATACAAGGTGTTGTCCATGATGTCGTTGTCGTCAAAGAAGAAGGTGAAGACTGCAGTGCATGCAAAGGATGTGGCGGTGGAGGACGACATGGTAGGCATCTTATCGTTCGAGGTGACGATGTGTACGCTTGTGCCGGATGACGCATGGTTCCTGACGCTCATGTTCGTCGAGAAGCTCAATGTGCTCAACCCCATCGCCGCCATCGCGGCGCACATTGGTTGTCGGTGCATGGTGTCGGCACTGCTAGGATTCGAGCACGTCTACGCCAACCTCCTCATCGTGCGCTCCGACTCCACCAAGGCCACCTTCACCATCGATTCACCGTCTAAACTCATTTGCAAGCTTGACCGCTAGGTGTCTGCCATGATCGTCCTATTCTGATGTTGCTGCGCTGCCCGGTGAGGGCTTCGTCTTATTAGCAAGGAAACGTAAGGTGAGAACGCCTAGCTAGTGAATGAAGAAGGGAGGTGGTCGTGGGAAGGTAGGAGAGGCAAGGACGAGAGAGGGGAAGATAGACTCAAGAGTACGACATGTGGGATCCACCGTAAAAATTTTTTTATAAAATTAAAATGCCATGTGTATGAGTACATGTGGCAATACCGCTCCACATGGAAAACCCTTGTTGCAAAACCTCCTAGGGGGTATTCACAACACTTAATGTACTTCAAGGGACTTAATACTTTATTTTCCAAACCAAGGTCAATAGTCTACTCTATAATGGTTGAGCGGGTAAAGTAGGCATTTTCTTTTAAAATGACAATTATAATTATTTGAAAATTTACTATCCATAATTCTATGTTAAACATTTGCATGAAAATATAACTATTTTAAAATATGTTCGATTTCATTTAAAAAACTTAAACACAAAAATATAGTTTTTTAAGAAAATATTCTACTTATATAAAAGGGGTAACAAAAATGTATACACTAAAAAATTGATATCGAAACAGAAGACTTAGACTTAACCGCTAAATTAATTAAGCTCGTAGCGATATTACACCACAAAAGCTTTCCTGTTGAATTAGTGCATGGGAAACAACCATGTATTTTCCATATGCGCAAGTTCAATTGCATGGTGTATGTGTCGATCTCACCAACACAAAGAACCTCAATGGGTCCCACTGGTAGTTGTGGCTCTTTGTTAGATTTGATAATTTGTCAATTATTAAATATCTAGAGCCTATATAATAGGTGACCTGCATAAGGTAAGCTACGCTGATTATATTTTGACGAGGAAATTTTTTTGGCATTAAGGGAGATAAGTACCACTTTAAGGAATATCGTGAAATAGATTGGAATGTCAGTAACATTCAGGCACTAGACCCACACATGAAAGATACTTGAAAGTTCAACGGATAATTGATTTGCAACAAATTGCAAACATACTTTCAGATGATTTCACCGACTATAAAGAAGTAACTAAGTTATATATACCAACAGTAAATGCATCGGAAAGAGTGGAGTTACCTCAATAGACCTCTAAAATCCCTCGCACCAGAAAGAAGGGGAGAGGGGAGAGATCCAATTGCACGCGATTCTAGTTTGCAAAGACTTTCGCGAAATCAATGAATTAGTGCAGATTTATTACCCTTACTAGTACAACGCCCGTACTCTGTCACGGAACTAAAGGGGGAGAATGGAAAACATAAATTGTAACAACATAAAATGGTGGCTTAGCAAGCAATGTGCATGTCCACCTGTCTGTCACAATATAGAGGCTAAAGTAAAATCACATGTACTATTCTATTCAAAGCGCATTATCCATGCTTCATTTTGTATTTTCCTTTCAGACCTGTATCGAAATTTGGATCGGGATCTTCCACTGTTTGACTGCATTGGCCGATTTTAACCTCTTTAACGATGTAGAATGGAATCCAAGGACTTGGAAAAACTGCCAAATCCTCATCTCTTCACCACGTTCCCTGTACTCTTCTCCATCCACACCCACATTCCCACATATGCAGAGAGTGAGGAGGGGCGACCCAGGAGGGGCGCGCCGGCCGGAGGCGGCGCTGGCCAAAAGCGGCACAGGCGGCGGTCTGTGGCCGCGGCTCGGTAGGCAGGGCGCCGGACAGGGGGCAAGGCAGCGGCCTGTAGGTTGGCCAGGAGCAGCACTTGCGGCGGCGACGCTTGGGCGCGTCAGTGCGGGCCGGCACGGAGGAGAGGCGAGCCCTGGAGAGGAGTCCGGTGGTGTGAAATCACAGCACGGCTGGCGTGGTTTGGCTGGGGACGGCGGATCTGAGGTGGTCCTGGTGTCGGTGTGGATGGGCGACAGATCAAGGCGGCGCAGGCCATGCCCTGCCCTAGTGACGACGAATCCAGAGATGGCGCGGCGACGACGTTCTCCGCCCCGCGCGATGACGGGAAGGCTCAGCAGCATGGGATCTGACTCGGAGGACGTCAGGGCGGCGCGCCGGCCACCTGTCTGCGTGGAAGTGATGGAGACGGCTTGAGTCCGGAAAGACCTGTTCATCAACACAAGCTAGGTACATCTTGGGCGTTGCTCTGCTCATCGTGATCATCTTCTTTCGCGAAGGAACTTACTCCCTGAAGATCGAAAGATGTGTACATGGCAATGATTAGGATGAGAAGATTAACCACCTGACATCTCTCTCGTTGCTGAACTTGGATGGTGTCGTTGATTTGCTTCTTTGCGGATGAAGATTACGTTGAGTTGCTGATCGAACTCTTCTCTTTTTTTTATTGATGCGCACAATCCGATCGACCTGTGTATCTTCCGATCGATGGGAGAGAGGAGAGAGAGGTAGATGGAAGAGAACATGGGGTTACTCACGGGAGATGAGAGAGATTAGAGAGAGAGCCAGGCCGCGGGCTCCACCGGCGATAGCTCCTTCCCCAAGCTCACCTTTTCAGCTTTCTCGCCTCGTGTCACGTGAGCAGATAGCAGATCGATCTGGTCCGTCGGATGAATTTGAATGGTCAGGATACATTTAACGAACAGCCACTCATCACCATAAGCTGCTTTTTAGGAGTAGAGATCAGGAGAGACAAATTGATCAAAAGCCAAGAGCCACCTAGAAGGTGACACACTTTAAAGACAAGTATGATAGCTAACACTATTGGAAAGTTTGTCTATTTACTATCTCTTGATAACATGCCAATTTTTTATAGTTAGCATCATTAAAAATAATTTCATAGCTAGTTAATTTGGCACCTTCCAATGGTATTCGCTAGCGTCTCACTCCGCGCAGCGTATTCACTCGCATACGTGTGCGTGCGTTGGCGGCGCATCACTACAACTGTAAGATAGAAAAAAACAAGTTTGTGACCAGAACACGACAATGAAACAATGCTCCCGCACCATCGCTTGTCCCGACTCCCGAACCAGGAAATGTCGTGGCAAGTACAGGAATCTCATTTTGCCTGCCAGCCTCGTGAAACGGAGACGATGGTAGCTGGATACGCTTGGTCCGAAGTAGGCAAATAGTACCTACACAAAGATAGTTGAAACGCGAAAAAAGTGGTAAAAAAACACACGCATAAGCGTGCGCGCCACAACGCAGCACAAGTGGGCACTGGGCAGGATGATTGGGAGAACCACTGCAACAGTGGAAGCCAGTGAAAAGTTGGCGCCTACGGCCTCAGTCACCCGCGGCCGCTGCTGCGCCTGGGCAGCGAGCAAAAGGTGCCGCCGCCGCCACCACCATGGCCACCTTGCCGCATCATCGTTCCGGGGTGCAATGTACTCTGCTGCACTGTGAGCCTGTGACTGACAACGTCAACAGCACAACATGGGAGCTGGCCACATGAAGATACCTCAGGCTCGTCAGGTTTGATTGCGGAAGAAACTGTCACGCAGATCTGGAGTGGAATGGGTGATCCAATGGAAACACTGGATGCTGTTGGATGATGGCGATTCATCCAGGAGCAGGGGAATGCAGCGCCTGCAAAAATCGTCAATAATGCCTCCACCATGGGGATTCTCCATGTGAAGAGGTCCAGATTCAAGGCAGTCGGTCGGCGTGGTATGAATCCTGCAAGAATAGCCTGCCTTGGTGCGCACCATGGTAAGAGCTACTCAGCACTCACACCTACTTCATGAAAGCAAAAAGTTCATCAATCCAAATAGCATAAACAGAAAAAGCTGGACCTTTGTCAGTATGGCATGGAAGAGAGTACAATGCTAAACTGTAACAGGGACAACAAGCAGCCAAGGCTGGCTTTAGGCAATTTGAAAGTCTTAAGCTTTTGTAATAATGCTCTTCCTGTCATCTGGGCTCTCTGGATTTCAGAAAGCATTGTTACGTAGCCTTTTCAGGAACAAGATCATCAGCTGATAGTATTTATGGCCAAAAGTGAGATCAAATGAATTCTGGAAATCAAGTAGAGAAGAGTAACAGTAAGGTAAAAGAAGCAATCCAGCACAGGCTGATTCACAGATCCACTACCACCCAATGTTGAACTATGTGACCTTTCTGGCACAACCTACAGACATAGTTCCACCTTCACCATTCCCAACGACTATTTTCAACTTGCCCTTCCCACTTCTCAGCACTCACAAGTATAACGCGAATCAATCACAGAATATTCATTGATATCTAGGATATCTTTCAACTTGCCTTTCTGAGTTCTGACTATTCACTAGCATACCACAAGCCCATAAGAAGTTTGTTGTCCTTGTGACCTGGTTTGACAAGATATGATCACCTTAGTCCTTACTTAACTGCACGTTCAGCGTTCATGGATGAACTTAAGAAAAAGTTTTATAGATAAAAAACCCTCTAGTTCCAACTTCCAAGTTCCAAGTCATGGGTCAACAATCAACATGAATCATCGATTAAGTGACGCCTTCAAAGAAATAAGGCAAAGTCTTACCTTTAAGGAATACGCTGACATTTTCTGTGCCAGAAGTAAAAACGGCCACACAGTTAGGACTAGATATTCCAGATATAAAGGTTTTGAATCATCCATCACAAGCATCCATAAAGGTTGCAAATGTTCGTAGATGTATGGAGCCTCATGATTGATTTGTATCTAGTGCACGCCTCACCCTCAGTTCATGTACCTTTGTGCACTACCGTCTTTTTTAAGTCTAAAGTATTCTCAAATGGTTATAACGGATTTTATAAAGAAGTCTTGTATATAAGATGAAGAGGGTAGTTAGTGAGCACAAATCTAAACCCTGAAATATTTTCAAATCCAAGCTCGCTCAAAGAAAGAGATAAGAGTTATGCTAAAATCATTGGAATGTGTCCTTTTACATCTTCCCTACATTGACTTTTAACTCAGATTTTGCAAAGTTCTTATGTTCTTATCAAATTGCACAACACTAACTCATTTTGCAGATAGGTTCAAAAATTGTTTTATCTGTATTGTGCAGGCCAGTCTTCAGTTCCAGTAGTACATATGCAAAAATTATGGACAGCCCAGACCACATTGTTCTAGTCAGTAAGCACAAATAACACACGGCACTATTGGAAAATTTACTCTACTGCCCATGTTAAAATTATGCTGCACAAACAGTGGACACCCCTCCATCCATTCATGGGCTTCTTGTCTAGCAATGATTTTAGTCCACCAAATAACAAAAGCATAATTTCTTCCTAGGAGCCTCTGTGTTAAAATTTTCAAATCGAGCACATCAGGACAATTCAAGGGCACAAGGCACACATCTACAATGGATGCTAAATGATGTGAATTCACCCCTAGCTATTTTACCCTTTCCGCTCTTTACAAGCTCTAATGTCTGGGAACAAAATTTGCTAGGTGTTTCCTTTATTCATCTCTAATTTTTTCTCAAGTATTGTTCCTGGAGGTAGGTTTGAGAATGCTTTTACTCATAGAGTTCATTTTCAGGACTGAGACTGGATGCCTACGGCATAAATAGCCACATTTCGGCAATATTGTTTAGGTCTTTAGAGGCAATGCGATCACAAGCCAGCGAGCTACAATGATCACTAATAGCAAGCATCAAATGGTTCACAGATCATTAATTCTTACCATCAAGAATTGTTCGAGGCAATACATAAAAACACAAGTCTTTAATAAACATTATATCGATACAGGCAACAATTCGAAACAACATTAGCAGGTAGCCAGGTAGGGATCCAAGAAGACGGAACCTAGATCAGAAGTAGAGCCCCATCTGGACGTTCTTCTCCACGAATCCGCACTTGGCGTAGAACCCCGTCAGCTCCGTCGTGCAGTTGAGTATGACCTTGTAGCACCCCCTCCCCCTCGCGTGCTCCACGAGGCGGCGCACGACGCGCTCCCCGAGCCCCCGGCCGCGCGCGGCGGCGTCGACCACCACGTCTTCGACGTGTCCCACGAGGCCGCAGCGCCGGATGAACTTGCGCTCCACGAACACCGCCCCCGCCGCAGAGAGACGGCCCGTGGCCACATCCTCCGCGACGAGGACGAGGTGGTCGTCGCCCAGCGCCGCGAGCTCCGCGAAGCGGGAGCGGAAGGCGTCCTCCGTGAGGGGCGGGGACGGTGAGAGCTGTACGAGGAGCTCGCAGAATCCCTTAGAGTTGTCGGCGAGGTCGAGAGGCCTGATGCGGTAGGCGCCTTCGTCGCCGCCGGCACCGGTCTCAGCCTCCGCCGCCGCGGGAGCGTGCGGTTCTTCCATGGGTTCGGCGTCCAAGTGCGGACGGGTTGGAGAGAGGCGGATGCTGGGAGTAAAGGGCCCAACCAACGTTCAAATATGGCCTCTATTTTCGAAGCATTTAAGCCCAATTACTTTATTATGGGCCTTAATGGGCCGACTTGCCCATGAGCTACCCCACTTGGACTAGATTGCTGCCGAGTAGGAATGCAAATCGCTTCCAATTTCCAAGAGCGCTTCCTATTTCGCATTTCGAAAACCACTTTCCAAAAAAAACCCCGCCCAAACGGCAAACACAGAGGAAATTTGTGAAATCCCCAATTCCAAACGCGTCTCCGTCTCGTCTCCATCGCCATGGTCGCCGGTGGCGGTGGCGGTGTCGGCGGCGACTCGACCCCTCCTCCGGACCGCCCGCCCTCCCGCGTAGCCGTCCCGTCGTCTTCGTCCTCCTCCCGACGCCGCTGCGCCCTCTCGAGCCACTTCCGCGAGCCAGCGAGCCCGCGGCGCCACGCGTGGGTCTCCCTACAGGGCCGCCTAGTCGGCGCCGAGGATGCAGCGTCCGCCGCTGTGGCCGCACCTGGCCTTTCGCCAGATGGGGCGGTGGCGTGGGAGCTCTTCAGCCCGCTCCACCGCGTGCTCCTCGTCGCCACCGTCGCTGCCGCCTCCTCCCGCTCCCACGCCGCCCGCCGCATCGAGCAACTCCAACGTTCGATCCATATCAGGGTTTACTTTTACTAACCTCCTCCATTTTACCTTATTTTGATACTTGGTTGCTTTTGCTAAGCCTGTATTATTGCATTTCATTTGGATTAGCTAGGTTATTAGTTCCATTTTAATTTCACACTTTTTTATTTTCTCAGTACAAGTGTTGTATTGGTCAGCATGTTGTCACAGTAATCTTTGTGACCTTGCAAAGCAATGTTTTCGGTATGCAGGATGAAATATTGCAAAGCATGCAGCAGAAGCTGGATGATTTGTTGGATGAGATGAACTCCCTGCAAAAGCAGTATGTCAAGTGCGACAGTTTCATTGCGTCAGAAAGGGAAGAGTTTGGGATGGTAGCATGCAAGAAGCTAGGAGATGAGGGAGCTGCGTGCTGTGTGCACGCACAACCGGAGATTGCTGCTACTCCCCACAAGGCAAAGGTATTGTGTGTACAGAGAGTATGCGCCATGATGAAGTTTTGTCCCACTTGTATTTTCTTATGGTGGACAAATGTGCAGGACATCTATGGAATGGATGATGCAAAGAGTGAGGTAATCGATAGGTCTAGTGTAAGTCTTGTGGAGTGCGAAGAGCGACGAATGTCAGACCTCTCAGACTTTTGTTGGAGTGTTGTATCCTCGGTGGATAATCATGTAAATGGGGACAATCAGGTAAATAATTCTGCACCTTCTTTTGGGTGTAGCCATCCCCTTTGTGTGTAATGTCATTCATGAGCTTTATTTTTGTTCCCACACTGACACACATGAGTCATGACACACCTGGCTGTTTGCATGTCATGTATTCTTGATCATTGATCAACACTGTAACATTCCCTTTTGGTTCTTTAAAGATAACCAGTTCTGTGATTGAAGTTTAAACACTGCTCAACCCTCTTAATATTTTTTAGTGGTGACATTGTGATAAATTGCATCCAGTTAAGTTCCCTGGCAGTTGAACAAGAATTATATAACCTTCAGAAGGAATGTGAAGAGAAGGATGCAACCATAAAGGAACTTGCTGCAGCTGCACATGTATCTAGCACTGCTGATGCCAAGGTATACTAACATCACCTCAATGCCTGGGACATTGCAGATGATATATTCATAGTGATTTTTTTATTGCTTATTTTCATGCAGAGAATAGCTGAACTGCAGGATGTTCTTAAAAGGAAAAATATGGTGATTTCTAAACTGAAGAAAGATATGTCAGCTTTGAAGCAGATGGTAAGTTGTTCTTCTTAGTCCTTTTTGATAAATTGTAATTTAAAAAAATTGTTCAGATGAAGTGCTAACTTCTGTATTTTTTTTACTTTGATAATTATAGGCTGTTGAATTAACAAGGGCTAAAAGAACTTCTTCTGTCAATTTAAATCCAATCAGCTTAGAACTGCCAGTGATGTCAAACAACGTTCTGTATGATATGAGCAGCACCAGCACATCATCTTCAGATTCTGACTCTCCTGTAGCACCAAGAGAATACCTTGGTGTTAGTGAGCATCTTGTTGATGGCACTCCAGGATACTATGAATCCAAAGGAGGTTGTAGAGTGTCAGTTGAAAAAACATCTCTTCCAGCTACGAAATCATCAGTTTCCAAGCTGCGGCCAACCAGTCCATTTAAAGAGAACCATATAAGTCCGAAAGCTGAAACAAGTTCAGTTGTCAAGCAGATGCAACTTATCTCCTGCAATGGAGATTTCAAAAGGATTAGACGGCAAAGTCAGCAAGACTCAAGGAATAAAGCTACAAGGAGATGGATGTAGAGTTTAGACTGCAGGAAGTTATTACCAGATAGGTACACCACTTACATGATTAAATCTATCCAATGTCTTTCGGTTCAATACATTTCTGTTGAATTGATATTCCCTCTATCAATTCAGTAATTTTCTGGGGTTGTGTCCTAGCTTTTAATTATCATTGGAGGTGCTAGCAGGGATTACAAAACCGAGCCGTCTGCAAAAACCGCTAGGGGTCCGGTTCGCTAACCGACCGGTTTTCATGTTATTAGGAAAATTTATTTGAAAAACCGGTACATTCAAATTCATATTTAAAAACGGCCTGGCGGTTAACCGACCGGTTTTACGGTTAGCCGACAGTTAGTCGGCTAACCGTGCAGTTTAGATGACAATAGAAAAATTAGAGAAAAAATTGAAAAATCAATTTAAAAATAGGAAAAATTATAGGGACATACAAATGTCAATTTGTCTATAATTTGGAACTAATTTTACTATCGAAAAAATTATATGGACATACAAATGTCAATTTAGCACTAATTTGGCACTAGGGACATACAAAATTATAGAAAAATAGAAGAATTGCTATAATTTGTCTATAATTTGAAACAATTATAGAAAAAATAGAAAAATTATAGGGACATACAAATGTCAATTTGTCTATAATTTGAAACTAATTTCTTGTCGGAAAAATTATAGGGACATACAAATATCAATTTAGCACTAATTTGGCACTAGGGACATAAAAACATTATAGAAAAAATAGAAGAATTGCCACTAAGTTCTTTATTTCTACAAAATTTCGATGACACCTCCCTATAATTTGGTCATCCACTCAGTGAGACAAAGAAACATAATTTACATATTTCATAGCATATATTATATATCCACCATCTTATTATTTCATACATAGTTCACAACTCAAGATGTCATATCGTCGAATTTTTTATCAAAAGCTTACCTCAAGCGTATTAATCAGGAACGATGAATGGAGGGAGGCAGTGGCACGCCGACACCTACAAATGAGACATAAAAAAATTACACATGCATATTATAAAGGAATATATGTAAGTATACAGCAGAACAGAATATTACCATTGTAAGTTGTATCTAATATCTAAAATATTGAAGTCAGATTCGGGATATGCTTTGCAGTACTCCTCTGTAGACATGACTATTAGACCATGGTGGTTCATTAAGTCTATTTTAAAATCTTCCCAAGTTTGACCTGTGGTCCAGGCAGTGGCTTGCCAACTTTGATATAGAGTTGCATAATAATCTGGCATTTCCCATTCATATACTTTCCTCATATGTTCATTAATTGGTTGAGGATATGGGAGAGGAAAAAAATTATAACCCGTATAAGTACCACTCGTAGAGCTTGAGCTCTCCTGGTCTTGCGGGTTGTCTTGCTTGCCCCTTCTAGACGTGGATGGTCTGGGCCTAGTGGCTCCCTGCGAGATAGGCTGTAAACCTTGTGGGTAGGAGAATTTGGTCACAGGTTGCAAGCCACCCCCACCCTCGTCACCACCATCGTCATCACCGCCGTCATCACCGCCACCCCCACCCTCACCATCACCGCCATCTCCGTCATCATCCCCATCATCATCCTCCCCATCATCCGAGGATGAACGTCGTTGATTCTTGATACGTGGGACTTTTGCAATTTCTTCCTCGCTTGCATCACTATCCTCTTCATAATCTTCTTTCGTGGACGGCCTCTTCCCCTTCGTCCTCTTCGATAAACGCTTGGTAGGAGGAGGCAAGCGAGTCTTTCTCTTACCAATGTGAGTGTCTCCCACATTCTGTTCAGCCCACTCGTCCACATTTCTACCGTTGGTCTTTTCTTGGATAGTGTCGGGGTCTTCTAGGTTAACAACAAATGTTGATGGCAGTGGGTTGTCGGTGTCAGTGCTGTCCTCATCTAAAACTAGAGTGGAATTTGACCTACAACAAAAATAACAAACATACCATGCAAATTAGATTTTTATGACCTATGTTAGAATTGAAATTTGAACAAAAATAACAAACATACCTTCCATTCTCCAACCAATCGAACATTGGGCTGTTCGTACTGTAATTGAAAGATGTAAGAGTTGGTGCAGGATCATATTCTACATCCTCGTCGAGTTTTGACCGCTCAAGACGAAGTCTTGAGTTGTAACATACAAAAACAAGCTTGTGACTTGTTATATCCAAGTTTATTACGGGGCCTCGTGTGAATGAAGGCGAAGGTGCTCCAATTTCTCTCACATCCACTAGAGGCCGCGCACTGCCTCACAATCTTTTTGGCAAGCATTTGAAGCGTTGGCGTGTCCGCGCCAAACATGGTCCACCATTGACCTACACGTAACAACATTGATAAACAGTCTGCTCCACCACTATTGTATCATGCTAGATCGCAAATCATAATTACCTGGATTAATTTTTTCATGTATTGCCATCGATATGCGATCGCCTTGTGAAGGAACCACCCTTTCTCCTCCACATCTGCTTCCACCAATGCTTGGGCGTGGTAACACTGTCGTCATTCTATTAAATGCCCATCGCAGATCTGCTAGCATGGTGTCAGTAGTGCCTCTACTATAGTAGAGGGATGAGCTCAAAGCATAATCGCATAGAAAAAATACACACTTCAATAAAAACAATTTAATAAAACAAATCAATAAAAACAATTCAGTACTAACTTTGCTCCAATAAAAGTGTCATCGCCACATCTCTAAACACAGTATCAAGAACCGTTAAGTAGTGCGCGACGATCGGGCTCTTGGATGTCTCTGAACATCCATTCACGGACATCATGATACATTGGTAGCACGTTGCATATAGTTGGAATCTTGTCTTGGTCACCATACGAAGAAAAGTATACAAGTATTCCATTGAATCACAACACTCTTTAACTCTAGCCCACCAACGTAGATCGACAAATTTTGATGTGTATATTGTCCGTCCACGATTTGGCAAGAAGAGGTAACTTGGAACTCTGCATTTGCCATCCACCTCATGAAGGCACTCTTATGCTTTAAAAAGCTCGCTAAGAAAGTGTAGTTGGTGCCAAATCTAGTTCGTTCCACTTCGCTAACTCTCCGCCGATGGCTTGTTTCATCATAGCATGAAGCTTTCTCGAGTTATCAGACCATCGGCATATCCTCTTTGCACTATCAATGGTTGCTTTATTTTTGGGAATTCTCAATATCCTTGACATCAGATTGATAGTGTGAGCCAAACAGTACGCCAAACGATTGACATGTATTTCTTACTCAATTTCAAACACGCCTTATAGTTGGCACCGTTGTCCGTGACAATCTGGACAACATTCTCCACCTACCTCTTTCACCACCTTATGTATTGTGCGCATGAAAAACAACAACAATTTGGTTCAGTAAAACAACAACAAATAGAGCGGTAATAGAGCGTAAAGCAACAACAAATAAGGCGAAGTATACCTCGACGAGGAATTTAGTGTCCTGCGTGCGGTTCGTTGCATCTCTGATTTGAAGAAGTAAGTTGTGCCGTTGCAATATACCATAAAGTTTATGAATCGATACCAGTGGGCCCGTCCAAGAATCACACATTATAGTCACTCCATAGTGACCCCAATCTCTTTCCACACCTCCATCTCTCTTTTGATCTCTGTCTCCTCGTCGTCTAAATATATTCCATCAATATCACGACAGACGGTGATTGCACCGCCTCTCCTACAAAAGCAACATATGGCATAATATGATTAGTTGGCAACAAAGTAGTACATAAAGTAAGAAAAACAACTTTAAATTTTTTACCTAATCTTTGTGTCTCCCTACGGCGGCGACAAAGTAAGGATTATCGGCTTTCCTCCGGGAATGCCGGACACGTGAAACCATCTGCCCACCCCATGCCAAGCAGGCGTTTCGCCTTCTTGCCTTCTGTGAGAGAGAGAACACGCCTCTGTCAATTCTTGGTGAACCGTGGGACCGACATCGATAGGTCGAGCTTCCCTTTGTGAGCTCGATCGCGATAACATTCGCCGCAGCATCCCTGGTCTAGGCTCAGGTTCAGGACCACCACCCCCGCTTCCACCGCCATGCTCATACCTCTCTCCTGCTCGCGTCCTAAACTCTGACTCCATCCTCGACGCAGCCATGGCCTCTCATATTGCTCTCGCTCGTTGTAACCCCGTGTCTGCGCTTGCCAACCTTTGCACCACTCCCCGTAGTCTTGCCTGCTCTTGCCAACCGCCTGCACCACCACCATAACCCCCCATGTGGTGCCCCTGCTCCTGCCAAGCCCCTTCACCTCTCCCTGCCGATGCTGCGGCGTCTTCCAATCTAAGCCGCTCTCTAATTTTCTCGGTCTTTTTTTCGACGGTTCTATCCAGGTACCGTCGAAAGAAGTCCCTCACCTCAGGAGGGACTGATTTACAAGATTTAACATTACTGCCACGACCGGCCAAGTGGTGCTTAAATCTGCTTGCCACCTCCGCTTTGGTTTCTTTTCTGAAATTACATTTGAATCCGCTTTCACTTTCGAGACCATACTCCCAAACCGGATCGCTAGATTCATCCGCCATTCGTTCGGCGCCTCCTTGCATGCAACACAAAACATCTTCGTAATAACCTAAAATAAAACTAACCCTAACCCTAGCACTAGCAGTACATTTTCAAATAAAAAATATACAAAAATCTTACTCTTTATCTAACCATAACACTAACAGTGCATTTATCAGATCAAAAATAAAAAAAATCACGGGAGGGGGGTGGGTGGCCACGGCCACCACCTGACCAGCGAGCTAGCCGACCGGCTACCTCGGCTAGCCGCTGGCCAAATCCGGCTAGCCGCTGGCCAAAACGCCGGCCAGCCGCTGGCCAATACACCGCGCCGGTGCTCACCTCGGTTAGCCGCTCAACCGCGCCGATTAGCCGCCTCGAAGTCGGCTAACCGCCGAATCGGTCGGCCCGCACCGGCTAATCGCGAGATCCGCCGGCTAAGCCGCTCGGTTTCACCGGCTAATCGCCGGTTTAGCCGGCTAGCCGTGTGCTTTCGGAAGGAGGAGGAGAAGGTGGGTGGGGAAAGCTGGCGCTTCGATGCGTGGAGTGTGGAGAATGTGTCGGTCACGGCCTCACGGAGTCATGGGTAGAGAACCTTGTTACGCTACTACGGCCGTTTAGACCGTTTACACACCGCTTAAACGCTACTCGATGATCAATGTGTAGGCCGTGTAGGCCGTTTAATCCGTATAATCCCTTTTAATCCGTTTTTTGGTCCGTTTAATCGGCCGTGTAGTCCGACTATTCGCTAAACGAAGAGTGGCCGACTGTTTAGCGTTTACCGTTTAGGCTAACACTGGGTAGGGGAAGGATCCAAGGAGGCAGAGGTCAAGGCATATATATGGCATATTCTTCCTTTATTTAATTATTTTTATTCATATCAAACGAAAAGCGCATAAATATTTCGAATTTTCAAATTCTGTTTCAGCCAATACTCATATAATAACGTTTACTATTTTATGGAATTTTTTCAGATTTTTTCACCGATTTTCAAATTTGAACCAAATTTGATTTTAATTCAAACCTAACCGGCCGGTTTTCTAAAAACCGACCCCCACCGGTTCACCGGTTAACCGTGGTTTTCGACCGGTTTATCGTGGTTTTGTAATCCCTGGGTGCTAGTTATCAACAACTATACTCAGTTTTAATTAACATGAAAGAAATGACTTATTTTGATGGCTTTTGTCACGATCAACGAAACACTCAGATTCGTTTGACATTTTGAAATAATTGATTCAATCATGTCAAAGATTATATAATTCCTAGCATTAGGATGTAGATATATTAGTGTATGTCTGTCTTCCCTGGTCTCTTTTGTCATTCCATTAGATGTTAGCATGTGTTATCTAACAGCTTTGATGACACGTCTAGGAACACGACAACTACACACATACCTTTCTTGTTTGTCTATTTATTAGATTAGCAGTAAACAAATTTTACTTCTTTGATGCTGGTATCATTGTGTAGTGTAACAGTCAGTTACTTCAATCCCCTCTCGCTGCAACAGAATGGAACGGCTGCTTTCTTACAGCTTCCTAATAACAAAATCAAAATATTCTCTTGCATTTCAGAGCTGGAAGAGGCGAAGATTGTAGCTTATGTTGATTTTGATGGACGATCTATCAATGATTGCTTCCTGGCTAGTCCTGCTTCCTTCTGGTAAAAATAATGGATGGATGCAAGTTGGTACATACTTTAGTTATGCCTGCCATGAAATCGATCAATCCATGCTATTTTCATTCTCCATTGGTATCTACCCCGCTGTATAATATGTCCTTTGGATCTGAACAGTCAGCGTCTCTCTGCTCTTGAATCTATCGCTCTGTATTTAATCAGTGGATTAATTTATCTGCTGGATCCTAGTAGTTTATGCCGACCTAAATGTTGCATATTTCAACTATGTTTTCGTATTTCCTATGGTAGAAATTGTTACGCTTGAAATATTGCCTGTCAAATGCTATTGCGCGTCGCAGGTTGACCTCGCAGTCTATAGTTGTCTGTCCAGCTCTGCATTGCTTTACATTGGGCTCGCGAAGCCAAACTAAGACCATCTCCAAGAGAGTCCATTCAAGGACCAAATTCCCTTCGCGAAAGAAATTGATACTTCAACAGAATCTCATCGTGATTCTCGTTAGAAGAAATTTCTTCCCACATTTCTTTTAGAACGAGATTCTCTCTCCGTTTTTTTCATAAATTTCTTTGAAGGGATGTTGGAGATGGTAGGAAATGGAGGAACTGAATGTGGGGAAAAGAATGTGGAAGGGAATGAAATGAAGGGAATATGGTTGGAGATGGTCTAACGTTGTCTCCGATTGTATAGCCAACCATCGCTTATAAAAGATAAACATATTATAAATAAATTGCATATAGACAACCTTTTCAATGCACTAGTCATATCATAGTTATAAAATTAATATGGATTTATACGTGATAGTGTACATGTGTCTTCTAGTTAGCTATAAACTGGATGTAAGTTAGCAGCTAGTCTATATCTCTTTTCTCCACATAAGCAAAATGCTGAGTTGGCGTCCTTATATCTAGCTAGTAGCCGACTAAAAAACCATGGGAGATGCTCTAGCAAGGTATGTATGAGAGTAAGAGCACTCAGTGTGATAGGCTGAGCATGGGGGTGACATTGCATAGCCAGACATGTCTCATGCCTAAAAACTTGCAAGCTAGCGGTACTCATCGTCTTGTCGCTCTCCCCTTCTTGCCACCACCTTAACTTCGATATGTCATTTTGCGATCTTCTCCATCAAACTTTGTAATCGAGATATTGTCATAATCAGTGTTGTGGAAGGCGCTAGTCGGGCGGTTGGCTAGCGCCTAGCGCCAAATGTTGCCTAGACGCCACCTAGGTTGGGAAAAATGCCTAGATGGCCAAGACAATCACTCGGTGCCTAGCACCCATGCATCGCTTAGGATCAATTTTTAAAACAACGGTCATACCTCATTATTACCTCGCTGGACCGCCACCATCACCTCCCACAACCACGGATTACAAAACTGCCGGTTAATAGTGGCTAACCGCGCCTCCGCGGGGGCACTGTTTGGAAAACCAACGGTTTAGGGTTTGAGGGTTTGGCCAAATTTCGTTTAAATAAATTTTAAGTATGAAATATACATAAAATTTCTAAAAATACAATTAATCATTCTAACCATTTTAGCCTAAACAAAATAAAAAATGAAATTTCTAATGTGTATTTTAAAGGATTTTATCAATTTTCATCGATTTCCACCTATTTTGATCTTTTTTTAGAAACCGCGACTAACCGAGAAAAAACGCCAGTTAACCACCAAAACGGCGGCTAACCATGAATAAAACCGGCAAGGAGTGGTTTTGAATCTACAGCAAAAACCGGCTAAAAACCGTGGGTAAACGTGGTTAATCGCCTCTGCGCAGGTCATGACTCGAAGCACCTCTGTGGTTTTGTAATCCCTGCCCACAGCCAGCGGAAGGAAATTTGGTGGCAATTGGTGCCACACAAGCTTTGTGGCACCCAATTTTGTACCTATCTCTCTCCTCCTCTCTCTATCTCATCCCCTCTCTCTATCTCCTCTCTCCCTATCTCTCTCCGGGTGCCATGGCACCCGGTGCCATATAATTTCTATCCACAGCGAACCCAATCGACGTTGAACCCCAGCTGGCGATGGCGCTCTGAGAATGGCACAGGAAGAGAGCCAAGAATGCGCGTGAAGAAGCAACAACATAGGACTGGGGAGAGCCAACATAGGACTGGGGAGAGCGCTCAAATCATAAAGCAATCAATTAGCGAGGAGCATCGACGTAAAAAAAAAATTACTATTAGCAAAATTGAAAAAAAAAAACTAACTACCACATGTATGTTTTAAAATCATATTAAAATTTACATCTTAAAATTTGATATATTTGTACAAATCATGTGATGTATTCATTTTTTAAAAAAGTTTATATGTTTTTCCTCAAAAATCACAAAACTACTTTTCAATATATTTTCAGCCTCTTTTTCGAGGCCTTCTACTTTTCAAATCGGCGAGGGCCACGGTTCAAATGTCCAATGGAAAACATTTTATCGGATACATGATGTCATGATCACAAAATTTTGAAAAATAAATGGTGAAACATATGAAACTATTGATGTAACTTGATAATATAGTGATGAAACGTGGGTAAAAATTAGTAAAACCTAAATATATTTTGTTGAAACTTGGGGTACTACTAATGAAAGTTGAAGAAGAAAAGGTGAATTTTGAGGTTCCGGTAACCCCCAACACAAAACACCACAAAAATTCATCCAATGTCGAGTGTTCCTAAAACTAATATCGAGGTAAGCCCCCTTCGAAAACCGTAAACCCTAGAATAGATTGCAACATGTTGTAGAATTTCACTCATCCATTCAGCTTGCCCGCCCAGACACGGCGCCCTTTCGCATTACGATCTACTATGATCTACTGTCCTTTCTTTCCTCCCGTACCTTCAACCTCGTTGAGATGGTTAAAATGAATAGCTGGTTAACCTATTGATGAAACTTGAAGAATGACTAGTGAAACTTGGATAAACTACCTATTAAAACTTGTAGAAAATAAGCTGCTTAAGAAATTTGAAGAAAAATGAATGAAACTTGGCTAAAATACTAATGAAACTTGAAGAAGTATAAAAAAATTCTAGCCAAGCTACTAATGAATCATCATGTTCCATTGTTGTTCAAAAAACACACACGTGCAAATAAGAAATTTCACGAGAATAAAACAAAAGGTTTTGTACACATGGCTAAAAATTCATGACGAGAATAGGGATTCACCTCCTCCCAGGGGCGGAACTAGAACAAAAACTACCATGGTTCACCGCTTCACTAGCATATAGTAGTTAGGCGGTGCTTCACCGAAGCATGGAGAAAACGATGTTTCGTGTTCCATTTATACAATATCTAATATTGAATTTGTTGATCCGATCCGAACTGTTTGTATCGATCTTTTTGGCACATTAAATTTTCACCACCCAAAAAAAAATATTTTTTCCCAAATTTCTATTATTTTTGGATGTTATGAAAATCAATATTCTAAACAGTTTGGTCCTCGAATAATGCTGGTTTGTAATATATAAAAATATCAAACCAATCAAAAAGTTAAAATTTTATTGATAATGAGGTTTTAATGACACAAACAAAATGACCGATTCCGAATCAACAATCTCCGCCTTAATTAGATTTGATTTTTTATCATGTTTTAGGCACAACGCGAACTTTAAAAAGCACCCGATCCTCGGAGATGTTTTTTTTTCGAAGAATTCCGATCATCTGGGATGTAAATATTGGCGATTGATACGCGAGATTTATGTTTGTGACTAATTAATCATAAGATGATGCGTGGACTAATAGAACATGATGGAAGCTGGTAGGCTTGGGCGCTTGGCTGTTCGCTTTCATGGATGAGATTTGAGACCCATCCAAGGTTCCAAGGAGTACTAGTCATGCATTCGTGCTGCATTAGACCAAGCAACGGAGGGTAGGGTGGGCGTTGGACTCGACTGGTTTGGCTGCCGTCTAGGTCTGGCGAATGCCGTGCAGTGCAGGCTAGAGCTTACGGTGGTGCACATGAGGTACATACAAACAAATCCCTGCTGAAAATTTTCTCGCACCGGGGTGCTGTGCACCCCCATGAGGTCATGTAGCTCTGCCCCTGCCTCCTCCTAACTTTTTTCTTTCCACGATGAGGCTCTCTCCAACAAGAATTCCTAAATTTGATCTTCTATAGTCTCATATATAGGCTTTTTTTTAAAAAAATCTCTTCATATATTTCTTCCATCTCCAACAGCGTTTATTATATGGAGAATTGTATAGGGGAAGAAAAGAGAACCCCTACATATAAGGGGATATTTTAGGGAACGGAATAGGAAATGTTGTTGAAGCACATAGGAAAAAAAATCCGTCCCCTATTTTAGGTTAGAGAGTATTTTAGAGGAGCCTGTTGGAGATAACCTGAGCGTCCGATAGATCTAACATCTATCCCCGAACGTTTCCTCTTCAAATCATAACTTTCCAACTCTGTCAAAGAGCAGGGAAACAAGACTCGTGAGTTCATGCAGTCTCGTGTGTTTCATCCGCTTTCCCCCCATACCACATCATCGTATGTTAGAGAAGAGCTTGGTGAAGATGGAGGACTTGGAAAGGACTCGCCGAATGGCAATAAATTTGGGGGAGCGGAAGCGATCACGCGACGGCACCCAAATCCGACGGCTAATCCAACGAGGCGGCTACTCCACAGGAACCACGAGACGCCGATAGCGAAATCCTCACCGGTACAGCTCCCATCCCACTGACACGCTGGCCCCACGCTCCCGGTGCGTACGTGACGCCACCGCCACGACGGCGACTTGCCCGCCTCTTCTTCTTAAACCTCTCCCTCTCGCTCCGCGCGATCCCGGAGCGCGCCCCTGGCCCCTGCCATCCCATTCGCCGCCGCCGTGGACTAAGAAACGCGGGCACGTGGGTTCCTCCGCCGCCCCCACACGTGGCGATCGTTGGGCGGGCGAGGTCGAGGGTTATGGAGCAGGAGGACGGGAGGAGGAAGAGGGAGGTGGCGGCGGCGGCGGCGGAGGGGCCGGTGGTGGTGCTGGAGTGCGTGGCGGGGAGCTCCAAGGCGGAGGAGTGGGGCGGCGGCGGCGGCGTGGTGCAGGAGGGGGACGTGGTGGAGGCCGTCCGGGTGGGGCGCGGGTCCGGGGCGGCGGTGCTGGACGCGCCGTTCAAGGGCGGCCGGGCCGCGCTCCAGAAGGCGCTGCACGCCGCGTTCAAGCGCGGCGACACCTCCGTCGAGGTGCGCGTGCGGGGCGGCCGTGAGCTGCAGGCCTGCATCCTGCCGCACTCGAGTGGCGCCGGCGGGGGCGGGGGCGGCGCAGGCGCCCAAGGCCACGGCGGCGGCGGGAGGAAGCAGTACGTGCTCCGGTCCCTGCACGACCCTAACTACGTCCTCGGCTTCGCCGACCGCCTCGAGAGCGAGCGCCTCGTCTTGCAAGGTAACCAACACCTGGCTGTTCATCAATCTGAAGTCTGAACTGATGCTTCGTCTTTGCGGCTCTTTAATTCTGCTTCGTTCCATCTGATTTCAGTCAAAAAAAATGTTCTTTTATGTTGAATCAATAACTAAAAAAATTTGTTCCTTGATGTTGAAGCAAGAACTGAAATTTTATGCTGTTGTATTCTGAATTAAGAACTGAGTTTTTTTGTTGTTTCAGATTATCTGCGTACTGTTTGATCTTGACAAGTATCTAAAATTCTAACCCCTTAGTTATGAGCAGAGAGGTGACTTCGCGTATCAGATCAAGAACGTGCGGATACGAGGCATTTTAGTATGAACGCTAATAAATTTGGAACCGAAGAGCACTATCAACCAGATAGACGTGGCTTGTTTACACCGTGTCTGCATCCACGTGTTTTTTCACCAGTAGTGAAAAGACAAGTTTACTGTCAAGTCTAATCTTCAAACTAGACAGAGAATATACTGATGTATGGCTGATCTTTCAGCGCATTGCTGCAGGCCAAGTTCCCTCGATAACATATGCACATTTCCTATTTCTTAACGAGAGAAAACTAAGGTGCATGTAGTTATCATGTACTAGAACGATAGCTACTTATCGAAAAAAAGGAAACAAAGAGGAAAGTCGATCGTAATAAAGTAGGTAGGAAGAGGAACACATAGCTGAAACAATGTCAAGGAAATCTCCCGTTTGTCCAGGTGGTGGTCAATTCCTTCGTGCCTTGTTATTTTCACTCGGTTTCTCGTCTGTCCTGGAGAAGATGGCATTTGTATGGTGGACAATTGACTTGTGGTCTTTGTAAACAGTCATCGTTTGTGGCTTCTCGACGATGAGCTGTGGGTTTTGTTCCTAGCTTGGCTTGTCCGGACACTTGTGACTTTCATTAGATACGTGTGCAACTTGATGCTTGTTAGGGCTCGACTGCAATCTTTAGCCGTTCATCTTAAACTGAAATCATGCTTGTTGTTGTCTTGACGATTCTTTCTGCAGTACTTTGTGAACACTTGACTTGATCGATGCTTCCATTCCTGAATGAATTTTCGCATGCAGTATAAATGCCATGTTCTGATGGTTGACTTGTCCCTTGATGAAGGTACAAGGAGCTCAAGAGTAGCATCAGCACTGAGCAAGGCACAGCTTCAGGATGGATACGTCGCATACCCATGGGAGAAAAAGATGCGTGATGCGTTGCGCATGCCCAACTCTAGTTGCTACCTCTCGATGCTAGTCCTCCCCAAGGCCCTAGATTCGAGCGCTTGTCGATACAAGTCATTTGAGGACACCTTGGCTCGTGCCAACGCTTGGATCTACTCCTCGCAGGCCTCAGGAATCC
Organism: Raddia guianensis; assembly: GCA_036346415.1. Lineage (NCBI taxonomy): Eukaryota > Viridiplantae > Streptophyta > Magnoliopsida > Poales > Poaceae > Raddia > Raddia guianensis. Next base: position 23,418,986 of record CM070542.1, on the reverse strand, counting down.
CCATTGAGTTCATGAATGTGCAGAGTGAAGCTCTTCTCACCAAGGTGCTGGTTCAACTAAGCCCTCGACTTCAGACGTTTCACAGCCTAAATTGCCAATTGCTAAAATGAACCTGCGACCTTCAGTCTGCACCTCATGACTATTTGGTTAGACATGCTGCCAGCATTTTACATTTCTTTTTTGAAAGATTTTACTAATTCTTCCATCTCCACACACTGAAATGTTCAGATATCTGGAGAGACAGCATCCGCGACTGTGAATTCAGGGTCATTGTCTGATCTGTCGAATGTGACGAATGCGACCCTCTATGGTTTTGAGGATTACCATGGGGTGGACATCGGAGTGGTGAAGGCAGCCCGGCTTTGGTACAGCTCCATAGCAGGAGAAATGTCGCTGGAGATCCCACTTCAAGAAGGTGACACAAGGCTAGGATTTGCCATCAGCCGTACTGAAGAGGTTAGTTTTCAGTTGCCACTGTACAAAATAACGACAATAGTGTACTTGAACAGTTGAAACCATCCATGGAACCTAAACCTACCGTAATGCATCCCTTTCTTTCAGGGTTTTATCTACATATCTTCGGTGGTCGATGATGACAATGAAAATGAGGCACCATCGACACGTTCAGGTCTCCGCGATCTGTTCAACTGGGCCAAAGAGTCCTCGAAACTGCTGGTCATATCAAGGGTGTCCAACGAGAAGGTCCTCCCATGGATAATCTCCAGTTCAGGTGCAGTCCGCTGCTTCGACACCATCTCCCTCAGCCAGAAGCTCTCCTTACACCGCATTGCGGTTCGCCCCATCCAGCTGCACCTGCTCATGTGGGAGAGGCCTAACGGTCCAGCAGAGAGGATCATCCGTTCCCCGAAACTGCCCCAACATTATGTGCTTCCTCAGGTACCCAGAAACATCATTGAGAGCACTGAACCTAGAGTAGATGTTGAAGAGGACTATGTGGGGGATCTCTCGTTTCGGTTCGATGATGTTTCAGTGAGTAGTAGCTGGGTATGAACTTTCAGGCTGAAAGATTCTAATGTGCATATGTTTGTTTTCATCTTCTCTGATTCTGGGCCGTATGCTCAATTTTGCACTTTCATGCTTCAGAAGTGTAGATCCATAACATCTGGAGACCATTGTTGTGATGCAATATTTTTGTTGATCCTACGGCATAACAAAGGAGGAATGTGCTAGTCATTTTCATATGGAATGTTTCACCGCTTACACCAAATTTGGTAGCAAACATATGAATCATCGTTCTGCCATTTCTGTACTTTCAGAATGAACAGAAAATAAATGTTACACTTAAACCACACTAGCCATTGGTCATTGAAATCTAATACATGACATGATTATGCCACTGAGCTACTTACTCTAGTCACAACAGAATGCCGTGTGCGCAACAAAATTTTGTAGATTTTCGCTGTCAATACCCTTTTCAACACGTAGAACACATGAAAATAGCATATAAACTTGTCTCGGAGAGAACTATATTAGAGATCATTAGTGGTGAAAGTAGCATCATGAGGACCTGTGTCGAAGCAAATTAGTCAATCCGAGGTAGCAGTTGTGAGGACCCTGCACTTGAGCACTCGATCTTGGACATAGAACCCCGGCATCACCATGATCTTCACTCGGCACGGATTCATCGCCTGTCGCTTCTCCAGCGAGACATCCTCCATATACATCTGATCAAACGGCCGGTTCTCTTCGACCCGCAAGATTGGCAGCGGCGGGCTGAAGGAGAAGGCCAGCAGATGGAGCAGCCAGGCGCACTTGGCAGCCACGAAGAAGCACTGAAGCAGCTGCTCCGGCCATGGCCAGGACCAGCTGAGCGTGGACACGACGCAGCTCATCTTGTGGTCACAGAAACGGCTGAAGTCCTCGCTGTGGTACTTGGTGCCCTTCCTCAGCACCTCGTTCCAGCTCAGGTTGCGCAGCGCGACGAAGGAGGCAAAGCTCTCCCGGCGATCCTGCTCTGGGTCCAGGTGCTTGGGCGAGCCATTCTTCTGGAACGAGCAGCTCTCGAAGTCCTGGAACATGGACTGGTTCATGAGCGCCTCAAGGTGATGCAGGACGCCCTTGGAGCAATGCTTGCCGGCGAGCACCAGCTGGTAAGGCTGGAGGAGCATGTTCAGCTTGTCTGATAGGCCATTGTCAGGCTCTTCAACCTGCTGGATCAACGTCTTGCAGAACTGCCTCACCGAGAGGCGCGCCTCTGACGCGATCTGCAGGAAGCCTTCCACCATGGCCTCGTGGCTGACCGGCATGGCGAGCTCCAGGCTCGCTCCGATCGACCTCGTTGACCGCCGTGAGTGAGCCTGCGGCGGCGCGCCTCCTGAGCTCGCTGTTGCTTGCCTCAGCGCCCTCTTGAGCTCCGAGCAGTACGCCTCCACGGTCGTCAGCTTGGTGGTCAGCTCTCCCAGGGACGATCTCATCTCGGCGGCTTCTTGCAGCGCCGCGTCCCGGTGCGCGCTGGCCTCGGCGAGCTCCTTCCTGAGGGATTCTAACGACAGCAATCCCCACTCGCTCAGCAGCCGCGACATGTTCTCGCGCTCGATCTCCGCCGGCCTCGCCTTCTTCCTCGCCTTGGCGAAGAGCCACGAGAGGATCTGTGGCCCTCGCTGCCTCGCCCGGGAGTGCGCCGACGGTGGTTGGCGGTTGGACGGTGGCGCTCTGCTGTCGTCCGGGCCGATCGTCGACGGCCGGAACGCGGTGCACGTCGCCGGCGCCTTGAGGAGGTCGGCCGCACCGGTCACCCTCCCGACCGACGCGATGAAGCGGCCGCCGGCCGACGGCGTGGCCTGGAGGAAGGCTGGGTGGATCTTGTACGCGCCTCTGCTCCGGATGTGGTCGGAGGAAGGGAAGAGGACCTCGCTGGTGGAGGAAGAGAAGGCGGCCACCGCCGCGTCGTCGCCGCCGCGGTCCACGGCGATGCCGCTCCAGTTCTCCGACCGGCTCCGGTTGTCCTGGCAGATGTGGCTCAGTCCGGCCATGGGCTCCTCGTCGTAAACCTGCGCCGACGCCGCCGAGTTCATCAAGCAAGTCGGAATTCGAAAACGCCATTGATCACCGGATGAATTGCAGCATCATACGTGCAGCGACGTAGGCAACGATTCAGCGTCAGCGGCAACAATCTCACAGAAAAATTCTGAGAAACCCACAGCCGCGCATGATGAGATGAGCACACTGCACACTGAGAAACCGTAGACTGCTCCACAATCCACAGAATAATGGCGAGCACAAGAGGTTCTGAAAGAACGCAACTTTATACTAATCACTGTAGCTAGTGCTACCGCGGTACCGCCTGCGTCTAATCATCAACACGCCACCGCTGCATCGAGCAATAGATGTACACACAAGAGTACAAGACAGAAGGGACAAGGAACTGCAGCAGAAAGAAGCAGCGCAGAGGTTGAAGAAGCAGGGGAGTGTGCAAGAACTCTGCTCACCGGTGTAAACACGGGGTAGTCCTCGTCGGATGCAGCGGCGGCGGCGGCGGCTGTTGTGGAGAGCGCGGGAGACGCCGGCGGCGGGAGGCGGATGATGGCCGGGCTGCGGCTGGCGCGGGCGTTGGGCGCGCCGCCCTGGAGGAGCGCAGCGTGGAGCGCGCGCAGCTCGACGGCCTTGGCGATGGCGGCCTGGACCTCCTGCCGCGTGGCCGGGAGGCGAAGCGGCGGGGACGGCGCCGCGTGGTCGGAGGCCTCGGCGGCCATGGGCATGGGCGACGATGGTACTACTGCTGGGTGGGCGGACAGACGCTGCGGGTCAAAAGGCAGCGCCTTTGCTTGTTGCCTCCGGACTCCGGAGCTGCAGCGATGCGACGGGACGGAGGACGGTGCAGCCGTGCAGGGAGGAGAGGGGTTCTTGGGATTCTGGAAGCGCAGGAGGCAGAGGCACGGGCGAGGAGAAGGAATGGAGGGCAATGAATAGTACTAGAATTCTTTTTAGAGAGAGAGAGACAGAGAGAGTTGTTGTTGCCGAGGTAAGTGAGTGAGGCGGTGTGGGTGGTGGGAGGGAGGGAACTGCACATTTTGAAGAGATGGACAGTGTTTTGCACCGTCTTTTGAGCTTTTTTTTTGGTGCTGTTTTTTAATTGCAGTCTTTTTTTACACTCAACTACTTCCTCTTGCTATTTTTTCACGTAGTTTAATAGAAGAAATTTTGTTAGTTCGTATTGAAAAAAATATATTTATATTAAATTTTTAAAATTTCCATTGATTGCTTGTTTTGTTGTTGATTTTTGTAGAAATTTGGTTTGTAAGTTTTTTATGGGTTTTAGGCTAACTTCATGGATATATTTTGTAACTTTCGATAGAATTTGGAATACATGTTTTCTTATTGTCTTAAGTATGTTTTGACTAGTCTTAGACAGGTGAAGCAACCACCTGGCACTAAGACACACACCGTCTCTCTTTTTGTTGTTGCATAGGATATGAGCACAAATATCTAATACAAAATGGTTATTAATAATTTAACAATTTGCAGCATGTTTAAAGTGGCTTATATTTATTTAGCTAAAAAAACTAATTTTATTTTTAGCCTAATTTTTCTATCATGAAACCATAAATCTTTTAATAATAACATAAACCAAGTGAACCAGTTTTGAAAATCCATATTTAAGAACATCTCAAAGTCCAACTTAGCATTCAACCCACTCTAACACAACTGCTCGAGTACCTTATCTGCTTAGCTCAGTCACCCCACCCAAACATGCTATGAATAATTTAATAGTGTAATTTAAAAAATCTAATAATTACTTTTTAATCATGTCCTCAAAAACCTAGATGAGTTTTTTTAAGAAAAAATGACTCGAGGTTTAACAATTCAGCTCATTAATTTAAAATAGGTTGTTCTTATCCCTCACAAATCAAGAATCTAGGTCTATTTTACAGAAAATTTATCGACAAAGACGTAAAGTTTTCACAATACTTGTATATCGTTGAAAGAGTATAAGCTTGTTTTATGTAATGTAAAATTATACGACATAGTCTATCTACTATCTATATAAAACAGAGTTAAACGGAGCCACCACATTAATCCTAAAATTCTAGAAATTCCCACGTTAATCGAAAAATAGTAGAAATTCCCACGTTAATCATAGAAAAAATAAAAAACTACATCGTTCAATATGGATATTATTATGTAAATCTAGCGGTCAATATGAACCTGTATAACAAACTATGGATATTATTATGTAAATCTAGGTTAATATTAACCTGTAACAAACTTCTGAAGCTGATCTATATATTAGAGATAAACTCTAAATCTAATCTGATATATTATCTATAGCTTAACATAAATCTAGCCGTGCAAACGCGCGAGTCACCTTGCTCGTACTATGTAATATTTGAGTGTGCCAATAATATACCTTTAATATAACTTTAGGTAGTATTTCACTCAATATATATACATGTATTTTCCTGCGTGTAGTGGGTAATTGGGCGGGAGCAGATACATGAATTATAGTCGCTCTCTTTTTTGGTCCTGGTATGAAACTATGAAATGAGTGATGCTGCTGAGAGCAAGACCAATGAAATCTAACTTAGGTCGTCTTAATACTGTAACAAATAAAATAGATGAAATGAAAATAAAGATAAATAGTAAAATAAGATGTAAATATTGGTTGAATCGACTTATGTTAGATCTGGTTGATGATCTTCAAATCCAACAACTTTGTGCAGCAAGTTTTAGAGATGATATTGCCCTTATCTCAGTTTTGGTCTTTGGAGCAAACTATCACCGATGGTCGTTTAACCCGAGACCAATTTCTCTCTCTCTCTTTCTTCTTTGCTTTTCTCTCACTTTTACCGTCATCAAGGATTAAATTCTTCGTATTAACTGCCTTCCGAATAAAAGGACTGAACTCCTGTCAGTTCTTACTCCAAAGAAGAAAAAAAAAAACGCGACGTGCTGTCAAATAAACTATACATTTTTCGCAGCACGAATTAATTAAACGGGTCATGAGATAGGACAGACATAAGACATTCTGGCAGGCGAGCACACGCAATAATACAAAATGGGATTTTAAAATGCGTACGAAATTCGCTAGATCCGGAAGAGAATGATTCGTGGATTAAGAATTAGCAGTCCGCCAGTCCCTGCGACGTGTGATGCCGTCACCAGCCGCCAGGGTAAAACAGTTCAGGTTTTCCACGGTTTTATGAACCAGGCTTTAGGGCATATTGTGTTTAGTTAACAAATCTTTAAATAAACGAATATAAGAGCTATTCCAACATATCCGTTGGATCAAATACGAGTATACGGCGGACTTAAGTTTCAAGTGCAGCCGCTTGGTGTAAGAGATGACGAGTTATTGGATCGAATGAAATATAAAAGATCTAAAATAAATTTAACGCATATTTAAGGTATTGTTCTTTTCAACGTATCGTTGCGTTGGCGTATTACTGTAGCAAATTTAAGAGCCATCGAAAAAAGGTCTAAAGATTATAAAAATATAACTAAAAAATAGTTTTAAAATCTTTAGAAGGACTACTAAAAGACATAAAAAAAATGTTACAAATTATCACAACATATAGGCTATATAAAAATAACAAAATTTGCTACAGTAATATGCAACGGTACGATACGCTGAAAAGAAGGAGGCCTAAATGAGAGATATATACTATTATCAATCGTGTAATTTTTACGTAAATATCAGTCCATTCCATATATACCTCAAATATTGCTGAAGCTCCACATTGATCATCCTCCTCTTTGTTGTTGCCATCTTTCTCTTCTTGGGATTTGGTTAAGGTTTGGGGTTTAATATTGCCTCCACTTTATAGGAGGATCAAGAGAGTGCAGAATCACCAGTGAGATAGGAGAATAATGTAGCCACAGGAGTTATGGGTGGCTGAAAGACGAGGATAACGGTCATGGGTTCGACCACAGTAGGAATTAGGAGAAGTGGGTGGTAGGTGGAAGGGGGCGAAGTGATAAGGGCGTCGTTAGTCGTGTATGGTGGCCGATGGAGACGAGGGTGGTGGTGGAGCTGCTCCGGTCGAAGCGAAAGAGAAAGGATAAGAGGAAAAATACTAGAAGAAGGAGCACATGATTGAGGAGTGGCGACGGGAGGTGGTGCATGAAGGAGGAGCTACACGGCTATTAGATATAAAAAAAAGAAAGGTCTAAAATGGATTTAAGCTTGGTGCATGATATTTAAAAAAACTAAATAAGCTCCATGAATTTGCAATACTAGTATCCTCGAAAGTTGTTGTTCGTCATTGTTTAAAGAAAGGGAGATATCTGAAAAGGCCTGCTCTTTCTGAATGGCATTGTTTTGAGCCCAGTGATTAGTCAAAAAGTTGGCCGTGGAAAGTTAACAAGATCCAAGTTAGTAGGTTAAATTAGAACCTTGGGACAGGCTCAGTGTATAGATGTAAAGTTCAAGGGCCCTAGCTGTATGGCCAATCCAAAAGGCTCGCATGACAGGATAAGTTAAAGAGGTAGGTTAATCCCTCTTCACCTTTATACCATGGAAATTTCTGAACACACGACTACATCATCAACCACAGGGAGCTAGTGATTTGCAAAAGGTTCAGTCGGTGACAGCACAACCAACAAAAAGGTCATCTATCTCTACCTTCTTTTGCACCTCTGGTCTTTACACCTTTGTTCTAATTATCCTTTGAGAGCTTTGCTGATGGCGCCTAGCTAGATGGATCTTAGCACACTGCACACACTACCATGCATGCATAATAGGAGGAGGAATAGGATGGGACATCCTATTGCCAAACCACATAGCAGTGACACTAAAGCCTAAAGGGCCTAAACCAAACACTTTGAGCGTATCTTCTCTTTTTAAACGTTGATTCGAACCTTTGCATTGTCTCTTGCCTAAAATTTCTCTTATCTTCGCTTTGTTCTTTTTTGAAAGCTTTAAAGAGGCCTGCGTGAGAGAAGCCATGCATGCCAGGGAGGCAGCCCCCCAGTGGATTGCCTTTGTCTTGGCACAAAGCAAGGAACAAAATAACAGCTACGGAGTGCAGGCTGTAGGCAGAGCCAAGAGAACAGAGCTGCAGATTGATCAGAGCCTTCATACCTGGAAGGATGTCTGTTCCATGATGACGGTTTGTTTAATTAATTTAAAATTCCTAATGGCCTCCAGATACACCACCCACTATTCTTGGGATTTGTGTTCCCTCTGTGAGGTAATGCCTATGATTGATCTCACAAATCACAACAAAATACTCCCTAGTCATAGAATCTCATTTTGTCTCGGTTATTCTTCAGGACAAGGTGGTATCGGAAGGTGATTTAGAATTAGCCCTTAAATGAAGTATGACAGATGCATGTGAGCTTCTAGTCCTTTCTGTCCACTTTCCAGTGTTGGTTAGGTTAACCTGTTCCTTCATGCATCACCAGTGTTTTTGCAGCATGAAGCAATCCAATTGAAGAAAAAAAAAACACACCTCTCAAAATCCCAATATTCACAACAACGTGGGCACAACAAAAAAAAAAAAAAAGTACCGAACGTTTTTTTCTCATAGGTGCAGCGACCCAAGGACTCGTATAACGCCATGGCATATAATTGTTTTTTTAAGAAAAAAACTTCTAGGATTATCCACATATATATATATTACTCAAAAGTTCAATGGGTCAAATAGGTACTTTTATTTTTTATTTTAGATTTATGTAATTTTTATTGTATCTGATATGAAGTCCTTTTAATATGACATAGACTTTAATTTCTATTATTTTTATTCTGGATCTCTATTATTTTTATTTTATAATTGCAGTGGGTATGTATTCTTTATTTTAATCTAAGCTATTATAATTTTATCCACTATAATCGATAGTATGGATATTTTTATTTTTTTCAATTAATATGAGAATTTATAATATTTTCCGATTAACATGGAAATTTCTAGTATTTTAGGATTTGGTATAATTTGTTGGGTCAGGTCCTCTTTGGTTCGAGGTTAGGATAGGTTTGATTTGGTTGATCTAAAAATTAAAGGCTTTTAAAAAGATGTATGAAAAAATTAAAAATATTTTCTAGATCTTTGAGTAAAACTCTACAAAGTCTCGAAAAAATTATTACAAAATGTTACACCGAATAGCCTATAAAAAAAAAGATAAATTTTAGCCCAGCCAAACAAAATTGAATAGACCAATGTTATAGATTGCATCATCGTAACATGCTTCTAGAGCGGTCTTATCCCGTGGGGATGGTAAATGGGGTGCACTAAGATAAAAGCACATCTCCGCCGAAAACTTTAAAGGTACACTCTATCTCTGTCTTTAAAATTTCATTATACTTGATACTATATTTTTTAAAGTTTTTTTTCTCCAATAAATACTCCACCCCTATACATTTCATTTCACGGTTCCTCGATCCATGAATGTTCTAATAATTTCTTACTTTTAAGGCAACTGTTGAAGACAGTCCGCTAGTAAGAATTATAGGAGAAACTGTAGTAAACGAGTGACCACGCCCTCAGGATCTACAGTGCTTAGCGATAATTCTGCAAGCGACTGTACAGAACGAGTGACCACACCTCAGGACTTGCGGTGCTTAGTGAGTGATAGTTCTTATTCAGCGATAATTCTGCAGGAGAACTGTGCCCAACGAGTGACCAGACACACAGCAGACAGCATGCACACAGTCCCACAGCCCCACAGAGCGGCGGCACTGTGCAGTGTGCACCCACTGAAAAGCTCCGGATCATGCAGGGAGCGAAGCCAATTAAGCGAGAAGCTAGCTGCGCGCATGCAGGAGAGACGGACATAACCGCGCTAGCTCCATGGCGCAGGCAAAGGCGTCGTCCTCAGAGCAGTGGAGCTGTGGAGGTCAGGGAGGTGGCGCCATTGCCATGCCATGGTGGGCATGCATATATGCTTTGCATCTGCTGCTTCGTTTCCGTGGCGCCTTTCGCCGGCTGGTCCCGACTCCAGGCTCCAGAGGGAGGAGGGCGAGGGAAGGGAAGGAAAGAAGGAAGGAAGGAGGATGTTGATGGTAGGGTGCTGCCGAAAGAGGAGATGCCAAAAGAGTTCAATGTAACATGTGTAGCTACCATATGCGATGCTGGGCTGGGCAGGGCAGGCTTTTGCTGGTAGCACCATGGGAGCATGGGATGGGACCCCGGCCCTCTCAGCCTCTTCTTCTGCTTTCTTTTCATCCTCTTCCTTTGCTATTTGTGTGTCCCAGGTATGAAGCTTCCGGTGCTTCCTTTGTTGAAAGCAGTGAGAGAGGGTTGGCACCCGAATGTCTCGTCTACTATTGTTCCAAGGGGGTTGCACTTGTGAGTGTATTATCTTACATGAATGTATTATTTTGCTAGGCTAGGGTTTGGGATTTAAGGACGGCAGTGTGGGCCCATCATGTAAGCATAAAAAAAAGACACTAAAGCATCCGACGTGTCTAGACCCGCACATCTCTCCTCGGTCTTAATTATCCTTTCTTTTGAATAGAATCACACCCCATGACAACACATACCAAATGTAAATCCTCTGTCATTACAGCAACGACGTTATGCCACTGACCGTGGGGACGAGCCCACTTGTTAGTGGCTGCAACGGCACCGTTGTAACGATAGAGGAGCTGCTCCCACACACACCTTATCATTTTGTTGCGTCTCTTCATGACTCTCACTCTAGCACCTCTTGCCCCTCACACCTCATCAAGCACACGCATCACAAGAGAGAAGGAGACAACTAGTCCTTGTTAGTGCATTGAAGCAGGCATGCTTCTTCAGTTACCCCTCCTTTTCGTCCACTCCCTACTCTTCCCTCATCGGCTACTCTGATTACGATCGATCAAGCTCCACGACCAACGGGAAAACCTTTGGCAAGCATATCTTGTCGTCAAAGGGGAGGCAAGCTAGTGGATAAGCTCATTGGCCGGGGGGGGGGGGCAACGATGACATCGATCTTGTGGGGTATTGATCAATGATGAGATTGTAAGGTGACAACAAAGCGGGCTTGCGTGGTGACAACGGCGATCTTGGCGCTAATCTCGATAATGAGAGTGGAAGGCCGCGGGGCGATGATTTACTCCATTTGACGAAGCTATATGGGGAAGATGTATGGTGAACTTGGCTTGAAAAAACACCATAGTATGTATAAATCATGGTTTTTTATTCAATGAAACATAGTTTTGCTACTGTGAAATAGACGTAAAAAGTGTGAGCCATTTCTATTTGGTCTTTGTGAATATGGTTTTGCTCTCATGAAACATTGTGCTGAATGTTATCCATGTTTCATGAGTACTTTGCCGATGTTTCACCAGACAAATCAATATTTCATCATTAATTCGCCATATTTCATCAAATCTTCACCGATGTTTCACCAAACAAAATCAAAGTTTCATCATGTAAAAGTTTCAAGCAAGCTCCAATGGAAATCCCTCCCATCGGACATCCGATTTGGGATGTTCTTTGCTCGTAGAAATAAAGTTAATGCGGTAATGCCAACTATAATGCAAAAGACGTAAATTTAATTTGCACCTGTATAAGCTTTAAAACTTTCTAAGATTTGTTTATAAGAATTATGATTATTAAAAAATTCCTACTACATAGCATTGCTACATTGAAAATGCTTCTAGAAAAAAGTTGGAAATTATTTTGTGAAGTTCTTAACGCTTCTAGTGTTGACGATGTGTTACCGTTTAAACATGTCTTTAATCATGCTCTAGCTGAGATGAAAAAGTGGATGTGAATTGTGTGTATTATTCAGTGTCGTACTTAATAGGACAAAGATATAGCTTGAATATAATAATATGAGAAACTGTTTTCTCCAAGGTTCGAATAAGATAAAATCTGGGTGTGAATATAGTAAAAGGTTTACATCTTATTGTAAGTTTCCATAATCTAGTTAGTAGTTTTGAGAATCCCATATTTCTCTAAAAATTTATTAAAAGTACTTCCATGCATTAGGATTGCTTGAAAAGTACGTTTGAAAATTCGAAGCCGTTTTTTATATCAGTTCCAAAATAGCTCGATTTTTTCTATTCCGTAATCACTATACATCCAAGTTTATGTAAATGATTCCAAACGTCACTGGCTTATAGATACCGACATACAGGGATGCTAAATAAATTTTTATGATGTCTTGGTTAAAAAAATAGTTCAGTAGACCGAATAAGTTTTGTTTTTGATAATCGAGACGATGCAACATTGACTTATTCCATGTGAAATCAAAGAGATATTGACACGGTTGATGTACCATGTGTCAAAAAAATTAGTACTTTCGAGTTTAGTTTAATCAAAAGATAGTTCCTAAGCACTAACAAATTAATAATGAAAATCACGAAATACAAATATATTGTAAACATAGATAAACTAGATACAATCTTATGTCCCTCTAATATTCTTATAAATAGAGACAATAAAGAACTATCGATTAGGACAGAGAGTAGCACACACCGATCTTCCTCAGAGGCAAAACCGGGGAAAAATGGCCCGTCACAACGATGTGGAAGCTGAAACAAATCGCAACGATGACATAAATGAAGTAGACGAAGCAGTTTGTCACGGATGTAGAGAAAGCAGGTCCTAAAGCAGTCAAGCTGAGTGCTTCACAAAAACCTTATTCATTTTCTCTCGATGCAAGATTGATGATAGGTTCCGAAGACCTACTCTCTCGATGAGCAGTGCATGTTGAGACGCCGTACGTAATATGTTGGGTGACAACGCAATAAGAGGAGAGGCAAAACCCAAAATTTTCAATCTAGTATCTCTTAGTGGTGGGCAAAACTATTCTCGAAATTATCAAAGAGCAAAAAAAAAATACAAAAGTAAGTTGCGTCTATGCAAGCATATGGGTCCAGTTTCGGCAAATCATTCACGGGGTTGCCATGCGCCCTTTCAAATAAGGTGAGAGAGCAAGCAAGCGTGTGTTCTCTTTATCTCCCACATCTTCTAGTGAAGAGAAACACACTCCGCTATTAAGTTGGTGCCTCCCACATCTCATTACAAACTTTATTTGTGGTAGAGTTCTCGTTGTTCACACTCCCTTCCGCACATAGGTTTTTGAGAATTTTCAGAAAAATTATTCTCAGATATACTGGCCAAGGCCCGTTTATTATAATTTATAACAACATATTCTAACAACTTGGACTTATTTCACAAGTCGGACCATTAGTACTAAATATCCATTGGTTTTTGTTACACGTTTCCTTGCAAAAAATTTTGCCAGTTCCCTGAACAGCCTAGCTCCACTCCCTTCGCAAAATTATTGGCGTATATCTATCAGACAAAAACAAAGCGATTATGTAAAATTTCTAAAATAAACATCACTTTTTTAGTTGTATAACACAGAGCTAGTCAATGCATATCTAAATTCATAGTCAACCATCCTTGCTACAGGCAACCATGTCATAACTCAGGCAGATATGTACCCTTCTTTAGAGGTCACAATTGCAGAACTCAGAACCTGCCATCTATGCAGCATGTCAGCATTGATTACCTCCATGTAAAGGATGACCAACAGTCTTACACTACAGGTTATGCAATTGGGCTACAAGTCCGGGACAAGAATTGAGCTTGAACCTTTTACAGGTTATACAGAACTTGACGGTTAACGGGTTGCTGTATAGAATACTGACAGGTCACAAGACTCCGAAGAACATCAGCCTTCAACCTCGATTTCCAAATTCCAAACATCAGAGGGTGAGATCATGTCCACGTTTCAATCTCTTTCCTATGTCTGAAGAGATTGTTTAACCCGATTTCATCCCCTTTCCTTATATACGTTTCAATAGAGAGAATCTCTCCCCTATTCATGAAAAGATTCTCTTTCCTGACATACACTCCAACAACATCCCTTCCTAAGAGTCTCTCTAGTTCTAAAGAGAATCTCTTCCCATGGAGTTTCTCTCTCCGGTCTAAAGGAATTTCACTAAGGTACCATTAGAATGTGATGTTGGATCTGGCAGTGGATCTCTTCGTGACCATTTTCTCTCATTCCGACCATTTTCTCTTCGTGAAAAGATTGAGGGCGAGGAAGAAATGTCGTTGGACATGATTTAAGACCATCACCAACCGTATCTCTTTCTATCCCATTTTTTCTAAGGGTTTTTTATTCTCTCCGGTCTCCCCAACAAATTCCCTTCACCGCTCTTTTCAAGAAGAAATTCACCCTTCCATTACCTTTTGAACAAAATTCTCTCTTCGTTCTCTTCACGAATTTCTTCAAATAAATATTGTTGGTGATGGTAGAAAATAATGAGAAAGAGAATGGGGAAAGTAATGGAACGAAAGAAAAAAAAAATGGTTAGAGATGGTATAACACAATGTAAATCACATTGTTACATGTGGTATAGTAGCAATTGAATGTTTAAAATCACCGTGGTAAATGTAGCAATGTACATCTGCAGTAGCATGTATGACTAGATCACTACAACCACACATACTGTGGAATACTGGGTGTTGAAATAAATGGTATAAGTCAGGCTTTCCAAGTTCCCGCGGTCTGATTCTGATATACCTTCAATAAAAAAGGAGGCACTATGAACCCTTTGAAGGAAGAACCACCGCACGCCACCAAAAGCTAATGGAGAAACTAATGGAAAGAGATCTGACGTAATGCCACCATTTTGGTGGAATGTAGAGCAGGTCGCCCTCCTCCAATATACAATCCATGAAATCAAGATTTTCTACCCTTGGGAACTCCTTCATATCTATGTCGTCAAGATCTACCTGCAGAAGCACTTGTCAGCACAACATAACGCCACCAAAACGTTATGGTTTCAGTTGCACAATCACCAATCACCACATGGAACAGGACAAATAAAAATGTAGCACATAATATTTTGAACGGGAATCATGTGGGTAACCGGACAACATGAAACAAAAACAAAAATTGCTAGAAAACTAGAAAAGTAATCACAGCTTGGCTACCGAACTCTGCATCTACCTACATATTATCCTAGCTAGTAGCTACCTAAGCAATATCGCAACAGATTTGGGCATAGCAGAAAAAAGGTGGAACCACAGCTCCTGAAATAATTCTAAGGAGGTCAAGAAAAGAAAATGGCCTACAACATGGAAGCCTAGCAACGTTCATAACTTTGCCCACTAAAATGAAGTAGCAAATAGCTCAGATGGCGGTACTATGCTTGAAAAGTAATGACGAAGAAAGTACCAACACTGTTAATACGTAAATTCAGTATTTTGAGCAGCAAATACTAAATATGTCATTGGGATGAGTTGCAAAGTTAGTTCTCGCACCAAGTAACTAGAACAAATTGTGTACCTGACTAGTATTGCTTAGCATAGTTTCCGGGTGTGGATACAAGTCTTCAGATATGGAAGCAGGGTAAAGTCTAATATACTTCCTTCCCAAAACCTGTCAAAGAGAACTAACCATTAATAATCAATAATCACCAATAAAGCTATCTGAATGAACTGCTAACAGCTATGAAATAGTAAAATTATATGAAATTCTAGAAACAGGTAGTGATCATAAACTAAAATGTTTGCAGTGCACTACATGAAGCTCATGATTGAGCAGATAAATTTCTAATAAGAATGTGTGTGCAAGGTCATCTTAGTTCAATGGATTAAGTTTGTATCATACATACTTGAATAATTTCATTTGGAGCGACAATGGCACACTTATTTTTTTGTTACTTGAGTTTTTTACATTGCCTATGTCTGCTTCAAACTTAATAGAGCCATTCGATACTATCTCTACCCAATATTTAGCCATGGAATATAAGTATTGAGTATAATGAAGAAAATAATTTTCAGTTGGTTCATGCATTTTGAGCATTCATATAGTTGTCACACTAGGGTAGCACCTAACCCCTAATGCATAAATAGCCAAATACTCTAAGTATACATGCCCATAACTAACAAAAAACTTACCATACCTCCTACCATAATCACATACCAGAACAACACATTATAAGATAATAAAAATAATGTGTTGTTTAGCAAAAAATTAAATAATTCCTTTTGCAAATGTCAGCTTAGATAATTGACATTTGTTAGTACAAAATCAAGCACAAATTTCATATTACAAGAACACAACCTTTTTTTACCAATGCTAGAAAAGCAAGGGAAAATGAAAAGAAATATACATGCTATACCTGAGCTAATATGTTGTGATGTGGGTCATGGTGTAATGGTGTTACTGTTCCTTGTGGACCAATCCAAGCATTTAGTGATTGAAGTTCCCCTCCACCAGCATAACAGTAGTCAGGAACCATTATGTCTTCATGGAACTCTTTTATCTGCCAAACACCATGAAGTAAAATCTAACAACCAAGCGAAGACATTTACTAGCGAACAAACAATGGTAAGCTACCTGCTCAAACAATGGATGCTGAGCTAGATATGTCAAGGTTGAAGGGCAGCCAGTTGACCACATCCTCTCAAGGAACTGAGAAAATGTGATTAGCTCCTGCTTCCAGTCACTACACACATAGTTCTTTCCAACCTGAGAGACGGTAAATTGTATCAGTCACCAATATCGGGAAATGTTCCTTCTGAAATGTATTCAGCTAAGCAAAGGTGCTAATTACTAGAAGCAAGCAACGCTTACAAACTACAAGAAAACATGTGTTCCTCAAGAATTGGACAAGCAAAATGGAATGCAGTTGAATAACTAGCATTTTCAGATATTGTATCGAGAGGACATGTTTTAACACAACTATGATAAAAACCCACAATCTCAGGAAATTGATTCCATCAATTAAGAAGGACGGGTACAAACACAAACATAGAAAAGCAAAGCTAGCTATATGTGCTGAAAGGTCACAAGAACATGTTAGCTAGGCCTTTCAGTTAAATAAGTTCCAATAGCTAAAGCTTTAAACATGACACATGGATATGTAAAATACTAAACACGTGTTGAAACTGAAATGAACACATATAAAAAAGAACACTTTAAAGAAGCTCGATTTACCTATTGTTATGACCACCAAGGCAAAAGAATAGTGTTCCAACTTGCAAACAAAAAACAAGGCCGTATCACATTTCTCAACATTGCACCTATTGTATAAGCAAGTTGAGTGATATAGTGCAAAGACATATTTAGGATGAAATATCTGCTACTGTTACCTAATGCTACTTGAAGAACAATGTGCTGAAGAAAAAAAAGTGGTGTATGTAAGCCTCTTATACTACAAACAAGTAAAAGCGCTGGCCATTGTGTCTAGATGCACTTATTTATTTTATATATTATAGTAGTGAGATTTACAATATATCTCCATGATATGTTGATGCCTAAATTTGAAAATTAATAATGGTACTGAACCATCACATGATTTAGAACTCTATAATAGGTGCACTTTTCTAGATAAAAAATAATAACCATATTATAGCTCAAATAGGTATAGGGATAAGAACAAAATAAAAGGAATTATTTTTCCATGGTCTTTCACATCTAGAGAAAGTGAGGCATTTACTTCAACAGGAACAGTTCGATCTCCAGCAATCTTCTTCAGATATTTGATGTCCTTCCATTTTGTCCTTGCAGGCCAATGGTCGATGGAGCCACTGATTATAACAGGGATCTCACGTAAAAAGTAATCACATATAAACTCCTCCAAAGAAATGCAGGATCGTCTCTCGACTTTCTTAAAGGACAGAGACTTTGACGGGAGAAATTTGAGTGCCTGAAAAAGATCATTATCAGCAATTCATGCAGTACAACAATAAATGTCTAGATGTCCATATCAACACAAACTTAGAAAACAAGGAAACAAGGTGGTAACCAGAACAAATGAGAAATTACATTCCAACAATCTGCTCCAATTATTCCAGTAAAAATATTTGCACAACTTATAACAATATAACATGATTCACCAAATCACCGTAGCTATGTCATAACAACCGATGTGACCTATCGTTTACCACACATTATTTTATTAACATCGTGCGACCATTCTAATGGTAAAGGATGCCTATCCTAATTGTATAGGATCTTCCAGCGGGTAAACGCATCCATCTTACTAACCATCAGCAGCTTCTTGCAAATATCAATCAGGTTATGTGCATTATGTAGCTATATGCTTACAGCTCTACCTAAACTTTACTAGAAGTCTAGAACTGCTATGGTTGGTCTGTAAGAATCTTTCAAAAACATGTTTATTTCCGTTCTATGCAATGGTCTTTGCCTTGTTGAAAAAACTTACCAAGCGCAGTAATATAAACTGAAAATTAAGCATACTACAAAAAAGCCCCCCAAAAAATTAACCTCGGTTCATACAAGCATTTGAGAGTTGAGACAGATAAGCACGCAGCAAACACGAAATCTTACAAAGGCAATAGCGATCTCACATCGGCGACGTTTCGGTTCGTGTCGAGCCCTTCCCTCCACCTCTGAGCTTCCACGTCGACGGCATCCGCGCCGTCTCCGTCACTGGGGTCCGCGACGATGCGGGCCACGGCGGCCTCGAGGTCGGCGCGGAGGAGGTTGCCCCCCATGATGAGCCCCATGTCGAGCGCCCGGAGCGCCGCGCGGCGGTCCACGGCGGCCGGCCGGAGCCGCGCGACGTGGAGGCACGCGAGCGCGTAGGCGTCCCGCCAGGCGCGCCCCACCTCGCACCACGGGCCCGAGTGGAGCTGCTCCCAAGCCATCTCCCGCGCCGCCTCCGCCGCCCGGAGGTCCCCGGCCGCCGCCTTTTCCGCCGACGCCACGAACGCGAACCCCCCCTCCTCCGTTATCTCGCGCAGCAGCGCAGCCCGCCTCCCCGCCTCCGACTCCGGCGGCTCGCCGCCGGCCATCGCGCGGCCGAGTCGGGGGCAAAATGGGAACAGAACGAAAAAACAAAAAGCGCAAAACGGGAGGAGATATTTCTGGCACTCGTTGCTCCGGATCCGTTTGCCTTTTCTGGGTCGGATTTTGCTTTTAGAAGCGAAACCTTCCCCGTTAACTGCATTTTTCCCCTTAATGGCATGTTGACGTGTCTTTTCCAACTTGGGACAAGCACTGAGCTTGGGCCTCTCGGCCCATGTATAGGATTCAACTCAGTGTAATATGACGTTGGATATTGGCCCGTGAGGGCTCATTACTGGGCTCAATGTCAAGCATCAACGCATGAACATCTGGCCAATAAAAAAACGATGAACAAGCGGATATGAGATGGGAGAAAATTAAGTTTTTGCCACTCGAAACATAGCCGCTCATAAATTTGCCACTGTCAAATTGACGCTCGTAAAAAAGTTACCGCAAACAATTTCCGCTCGCACATTTGTCATTTCGAGACATTTTCGCCAAATACAAGAACCGAATACGCAAGAAATACAGAAAATATATGTGGGACCCACATGTCATCCTCCTCCTCCTTCCTCTTCCTCCGTCCTTCCTCTCTCCCCTCTTCTCCGGTGGACATGCCGCCGCCGCCGCCGCTGAGCTCGCGCCGCCTCCGTCGGGCTCCGCCCGTCGAGGTTCTAACCTCGCGTGCCGCAGCTGCAGGGCGGTGAAGACGCAGGAGAGCGCCATGGCGAGCACCGCCGCGACGTTCTCGGCATCCATCCTCGAGATCGACTCGGCCGCTTGTGCCATGGACGTACGAGTAGCTGCCGTCGGCATAGGTGACGACATCGGCAAGCTGAGGCGTAGGGCGACATTCGTGAGGACAACGACGCCTAGGCCGTCGTCTCTAGCGCGGGAACTCGAGCCACCATGTAGAGCACGGGGGAGAGGCGGTGGAGTAGTAGCCTCGAGGTCGAAGGAGACGGAGTGAAGGCGAGTGGTGCTGCGCCGAGGCGGCGAGAGTGACCGTCGCGAAGAGGTGGAGGACGGCGGGGTCATCGGTAAGGAACACGCGGCGAGGGAAGAAGTAGAAGGAACGAGGGAGGTAGGGGTCGGAGGCGAAGAGGAGCTCGGCGCCGCCGGAGAAGTAGCCGGTGGAGAGAGGGGGAGGCCGAGCGGGCCGAAGGCGCCGATGTAGTGTTCGCCGGTCCGGTCGGCGACGGCGGTGGGGGAGCCGCAGAGCGACCAGTACGGGGCGGAAGGAGGAGGAAGTAGTGGGAGGATGACATGGGGCCCCACATATTTTCTCCGTATTTGTTGCGTATCTGGCTCGTGTATTAGGCGAAAATATCCCAAAAATGTCAAATGTGCTAGCGGAAATTGTTTGCGGTGGTTTTTTTACGAGCGTCAATTTAAGAGTGGCAAATTTGTGAGCGGCTATGTTTCGAGTGGCAAAATCTCAATTTTCTCGATGAGATGGAGCCTAATCAGTACCCGCCGACCCTTGCTCATTTTTGGAGAGGCACATTTGCAGCTGTGCATTGCAGCTGGCGTCAGCCTTCGGAGTGTAAAAAAAAGGGTTTTGCTAGGTGTAGTAGGGTTCAACTCTGGAGACTTCTTCAACGAGACATAAAACTAGTTAATTTCATTCCTTAAGAGAGATTGGGACTGCGCCACTCTCAACCCACCCTCTTAGAAGGGTCAGCTGGGGAACACACGGTGGTGTTAGCAGGCGGTGAGATGCCAATGTCGCTACCTTGGCACGTATGAGACATTGGGTCAAGAGGTGGTAGACTGGAAGAAGATGTGAGTGCATCGAAGAGGCTAAAAACAAGGAAGGAAAGTTGGGATGGTGGCACCTCGTCACAGAGGAGAAAGAAGGCGACTGAAGAGAAGAAAGAGCGGCATACTGATTAGAAATAGAAGGATGTAGCTGTAGTGAAGGAGCATTAGGGGACAATGGTGCTATGAATGTGTGTGCAAGAGGAGTACATCAAGGCTACTTCATTAATATATCATTATGTGATACAAAACCATACTCATATGTAAATACTTTTGAATACAAATCTATCAACATCAATTTTATGTCATAAAAGTTATGTATTAATGAAGTAATTGTTGGTTAAAACGTTGTCCTAACGAAACAAAATAGCCTTATAAAAAAACGGAGGTATCTTTTTGATTCAATTGTTATAAATGTGACTTTTTCATATGATTAGTCATGGCCATATAAAACATCGAATTTTGTAAAATAAAAAAATTCATTGTGCGGCAAATGAGCTCTTTACTCTTGTAACAAACATTTGAAATGCAAAAATTTTATGGGATTTATTTACAAAATAATTTTGTGGAATAGTAAATTTGCTCAACCAATGCAGAATTCCAACATTCCTAGGGATATTTATGGTGGTTGGATGTAACATTCCCTCTGAGGCTTAGGGTTTTTTTTTTCGCTGTATAAAGATTTCTACTATCTCTTAAGCCTATATCCGCATCGTTGACCAGGCAGAGGGTTAAGAGGGCTTTCTGGTTGATAGTTGTTTTCCATCATGCTTATCATATGTTATTTTTTCATTTTCTTGCCTATAATTATTACATTATGTTTCTTTTGTGCTCCTCCTTCTAATGAGAATAAGCAATACTCCTGTATTTCTTTAATAAATAAATAATCCATTTTAACTACCAAGAAGGGTCATGCAATATTTTTTGCCACCTCGATATTTCCTCTAGCCTCTGCAGACAAGTAGACTGATCCACATTAGTTAGAGGCTGCCTCCATCAATCATGCAAAAGGGAATCTTAGAAGATGCGTTGCAAGGAGAACAATTTTTTTTTATCAGAAAAAGGTTTAGATTATCAGAAGCCACATTAATATTTGACGGGCGCATGCATGCATGCATCAAGCACTCCATCCCATCCTACTGGAGCACATGAACCAGTACAACACAGTAACCAGTAAGTCGAAGAAGGCGCATTGATCCTGAGGTAAGATAAGCTAATTAAAGATCGACTAGCCGATAGACAGATCGATCAAACTTAACCTAACCACCATACAAAACACAATGCATTCTTTCATTCTTCTCGGTTCCCTTCTCTCTCTAGCAGCTACTAGCTAGCTAAGATCTATCGCACACGGCCTCAGTCTATCTGTTGAGAGCTGACGATCGTCGAACACCATGCATGCACGATCTAGCTGCGTTGCATGCGTGCGACCATGCGAGCATGGTGCTGATGCATCGGTCGATCGAGAGTGACGACGAGCTCGTGCGGCGGCGGCGGCGGCGGCAGTCAGCTGTGAGGGCCCGGCTGGTCCGGCGCCGGCGCTGCCCTGGGGCGGCTGACCCAGAGCGAGCTCAGCGTGCGGAGGCGGTGGAAGTGGTCGGAGATGGCGACCAGCGACCGCGCCATCTGGCGCGTCGTCAGTATCTGGTTCAGCCGGTGCAGAGTCTGCTGCCTCAGGTTCTCCGCCTGCACGCGCACAGACGCAATTATAATGCAAGATTAATCCAACAACCGTTAATCATCGATCATCGTGTAGACATGCATTCAGACCGGAATCTAATTAAGGACACAAATCCTCTATCTATCTACTTATATATATAAAAAGTTGAAGTAAAGAAAACACTACGTTAATTGAAGAAATTTTCACATAAGTCAAAGAAAAAAACTTCACCATCAATTATGATGAGATCTGATGAGATCAGATTATAAAGGTTTAGATTGAATCTATTATCAAAGGAATCTTTACCATCGATTACAGTGGGGCTAGATTATAACGGTTCAGATTAAATCTATTATTGGAGAAATCTCTACTTAAATTAGAGAAAGAAAAAGAAAAAAGATATTTATCATCGATTACATTGGGACCATATTATGATGCCTTAGATTGGATATATTATCGGAGAATTAGTCACCATGTTAATGGAGAGAAACTCCTATGTAAATCTAACCTTGATTATTGTGGGTTCACGTATGTTAGTGTAGATTAAAATGAATTAATTTGATAAAATACGATAATAGAAGTTTGACAACGCACGGTGTCACATATGTACGTACGTCTAAAACAACATATAATCTATATGTACCAAGAAACTAGGATGATCAGATTGTATTAACGGTTAGCTAGCTACCATGGTGGCTATGACATATTGCACGAGTATGGCCATGGCCGCATGGGCACATTCATGCTGCCTGCTGTGCATACTCCACTCTACCGGTGTAAGCAAAAAATATATACCAACACCCTATATATGTCAAGTTAGCCAACAGAGCCACCATGCTAATAATAAAATATTAGACATTTTTATGTTAATAAAAAAATATACATTGTTCATTGTTGTGTACCAGGATCAGGGATTTTTTTTCGTTCGAAATTTCGCCAAATTTCATGAATTTCGGGTATTTCGCTGGCGGCCGAAACGCTGCCGATATTTTGTTTTGAATATATTTAAACCTAATTTAAAACTAAGGTATAAAATAAAGGCACACATGGCCTTGTCACAAGGTCTCCTTTGGTCCGGTGGTAAGCACAAACAAGGACAAGGCCTAAGACTTGGGTTCGAAGCTTGAGAAATGCAATTTTTTCCCAACTTTTTCAAAAATTCAAATTTTCTATTTTTATTTCGTTCGAAATTTCGTGAAATTTCGTGAATTTCGGTAATTTCGCTGGCAACCGAAATTTTTCTCCTACCGAAATTTAAATCCTTGACCAGGATTATAACTACTAGATTAAGAGAAATAATTCATATCAACACCAAAAAAATCAAAATTAAAATAAGAGTCCATGCTAGAATTTTTTTTTGAACTGGTGCTAAAAGCTTATATTCATAGAAGAAGGAAAAACAAAAAAAAGAGTCTTTACAAGAGCCGAGGTTTGCATAGGAAACCAAAGCAGTCAAGGAGGTCCATGCCAGATTGTCAAAAAGAAAGATCTACACTGTTGTGGATCCAAGTTATAACGGATTAGAATAAAGAAGGAATTCGGTCCATGTCAAACTAAAAGAAAAGATACGGTTCATGCCGGCTATAATTAAAATTTTAAAATAGCATAGGTTTGAAATAGAAAATAATAATAAAAAGAGTTCACAATAAAAAGATTGAGATCAACCTATCCGTTCAGCGCGAATATACCACCTGCTAGACACGCAAGGAACAAAGCGACTCGGTCATGTTTCTTATCAGCATCGATCATTTGGGCCGATCATTTTGGGCTGTTTCCGTGACTGTGGTTTGGTCCTTTGTACACACGTACACCTGCGAGGAGGTGTTTGGTTTTCGGTATCGTGGTTATCTGCGTTTGTGGATTTGAGAATAACGTCTAATGGGATGGAAATGCATCCGTTTTGAAGAAATATGCATTTTCGTCGCATCAATTTATCTGGCTCTGGATAAATATGGATTTTGGTTGCATCTCATGAGTCTGCCCCATATATATATAGACTTCAATTCATTCCAGAGCTATCTCCCTCTCATTCCACTTAGTCTCATGCAAAAACTAGACAACTTTAAAGAAGACTATAGCCCAATATTTCCTAGCAATAAAAAATCATCCCTTGCATCTATACATCCAAATTAACTTATAACCCAGGACTTTTGCAATCGTCCACCGGGAATGAGCCAGGCGCACTGCATAAATACATTTTGCGTGCAATTCGTATTAGAGTCGTAATGTGTATATAAATCGGAAGATGGCTTAATTAGTGATTGGCAGACCCCTTGGCAGAGTGGAAGCAAGAGAGATCTAGCAAGAGGCGTATGAAATACATATCCATATGGTTCTGTTAATTTGTGGCATCCATGTGCAGGTGAATGGCGGCCTAAACAATGCAGGCATCAAGAAAGGCATATGCACACCTACCCAACAAGGAAAGAACAATGAACAGATTAAGGATCTATGTGTGTAATCCTCCTAAACAAATTCGTTAATTAATCCCGGCATGATTTCATTTTGATATCACTCATGCGCATCAACCCGTTCTCGGGACGGAGACAGTGGGGTGCTTTCTGAAGGTCGCTAACCTAATCCATATATGCACCTGTCGATCGACAGTATAAATATACTATAGCCGGCTGCACCTGGCGTGTGTGCTAGCTAGCTATGAGCCAGTAGCTAATCTAATCAAATGCAGTGTCGATCTCAATTAGGTAAACCATCCATATGATCCATTGTACCTTGCCAACTAATTACTAAACTATAATTCAGTCTCTCATTGGCAGTAGCTCTAACTAACCCGCTAAGGCGACAGGAAATTAATTGATTGTTTAATCGGTACTGCACCACTGAAGAAGACAAACTAATCAACTACAAATGCATGCACACACTGCAAATCTCAAGAGGATAAAACAAATTCATTACTGCATATGTGCATGCATGGAGATCGATCGAAAGCAATGAAGTGTGCA
This sequence comes from Raddia guianensis, assembly GCA_036346415.1. NCBI lineage: Eukaryota > Viridiplantae > Streptophyta > Magnoliopsida > Poales > Poaceae > Raddia > Raddia guianensis. The sequence goes on along the minus strand of CM070542.1, from coordinate 23,393,939 downwards.
TGGATAGATAAAGTTGTGTTCCATAGGCTGCAACACTTAAATTATCAGATTATACTGAACTTTTACTGCTTTGTTTAGCAGCTTTGAAAACCCAAATGCAGTAGGTTTGAGAACGTTTATTTTACAACTTTGAGATCATCAGGAAACAACACTTTGAAATCTATATTTTTGGGAAAAAAAACAAGCACTTTGTTTTTACCAAATGATTCACTTCACTTAACTTGTTTTCTGGTCTTTCTACATGTCTTTAAGATTAAAGAAAAACCGGTTCAAAAAGTAAAACGTTTGTGCTTTCTAAGCGGCTAATCAAGTAAATAAATAAACAAAGCGAAAAAACAGAGTAGTGTGATTTTAGTATAGTTCTCTAAATTTAATGTATTTTATGTAGGACACTCCTAGATTCAATTTTGTCGATAAGTGTCGGTTCACACAGATAAGCACATCCGTGTTTTTTTATCTGACATAGATAATCGCAAGTTCGCAACTCATTTGCGCCATTTTTTTTTTGTGTCGGTTTAAGAACCGACACGTATGCTAGTTATGAACCAACACAAATGACATACTCGTGCATCGGTGTTTATAGCTAATGTGCTAATAGGCAGAATACGTAGTGGGTACCTGTCGGACGAAGCCCTCGAGGGTGGAGAGCTTGTTCAGGGCGACGGCCATCTGGCCCATGTAGTTGGCGACGTTGGCGGGGCAGCTGAGGGCGTCAGAGACGACAGTGTCGGAGAGGGACTGGTAGAGGGCATCTAGGCCCTGGCTCAGCGCCTCCTCCGTCTCCACCGCCGACTGCTGCAGCCCGTACACATCCACGATCTGCTGCTCCGTCAGCGGCTCCACGTGCCCCACCAGCATCTGATCATCACAAGATTATTTCTTTTGAATAATAGGCGACCTAGCTGACTAGTTCATTAAAAAATAGGAAAGAAAAAAAACATAGTTGTAGGCATTAAGCCTATGATTCGTAACAACAAAAAACATAATACTGTACTCGACGGCTACACATTATGCAATCATATAAGATTATAAATTCATGATAAATGTCACACATACCACAGTGCAAATAAGAATTATTTAGACAAAATTAATGCTGCGAATAAAAATTCGCAGGCCCCGTGCACGATCGAGAATGCATTAGTACCTACGTTTTGGTCAGCAGCACATGCATGCATGCATGCGGGTGCATCTATGCATGTTCTTCAACTTAACACCACCTAGATTCTACCAGTTCAATTATGCAAGCACATATACTCCAGGATATAACCTGGATTTAGTTATTCTAGAATTGCTTGGTTTATTCCTAGAACAAACTAGTTTCCCACAATTACATGTATGCATAACGCAGATGTTAAGCTCTCAACAATATTATAAGATGCCACACTGTGCCAATTCCCTATTCTTTAGTTAGGGCTCATTTTTATTTATCTCTGTTTTGAAATCCAAACATCTTGACTTTTCTTTTTCCCTCAAAGGCAAAGCTCCTAAACAGTAAGACGAACAAAGTGGCCACGCATGCACATACATGCCCGCATGCATCATGTATTCATGTGTCTTCTTCTCTGCGTCTCCAACGGCTGGCGTAGTGGGCACTGCGGCGCTCCGAGATTGCCGTGTCCATTTCCAGAAGCAGGAGAAAGACAAAGCAACCGCTGTTCATCTCGCCACTTCACACGCCCCGAAACGCACACGCACGCACGCACCGACCGGTCGATCGCCTGTACTGCACTGCACTGATCGTCTGCACTGCATCCGATCGATCTGCTGCATGCATGCATGCGCCGCCGCGCGCGATCATGGCGCATGCAGCATGCATGCATGCCTGCCGGCGAGATCGAGCCATACCGCCATGGATATCGGCGGATGGTGATCAGTTATGGAGGGAGGCGCGGCGAACTTCTCCGATCATCTGCCTGAGAGGCGGAGACGATAGAGAGGGCTCCTACCGGCCGGCGATAGATCGTCGTCGATCCGGTGGCCGGAGTCGATGGAGACGCCTGCCTGCCTGCCCATGATATGCTAGTTTAACCGCCACTCCACCAACTCCTCTCGCACAACTTGAATGCTTGCCGCGTGACATGGGCGACGCCCAGCACCCGTCGATCTGGCCGGATATATGCGTACGTAGTGATCATCTCTTCCCAGGCCGGACATGCTAGGATCGATCTTCTTTCAGAATGTGCTTGCGTGTGCAACAACATTTTAACCTCTCTCTCTCTCTCTCTCTCTCTAGCTTGGATCGACGCAGCATTTTGGCTTTTGGTGCATCTTTTACAAAAAAAAAAAGGGGGAAATGGTGCGTGCATGCATGGATGGGTGGATGTCACAATCTTGTGAAAAATGTGCTCATATAAACTTATAGGCTTGAATGTGTTCATTAAAGAAGAATTTAAATAGTTTTGGTGAAATCAAACTTCATAGGTCTTACTGAAGACCTAATTTAATTCCCTTGTAAAGAAATTGAATTTGAAGTCTTCTCCGTCATCTTTATCAAATACATACCCCCCAAAATATATTTTGGAGGAATACATATCCTATTTTAGGATAAGCCCCGCTCTAAAGGGCTCTTAACTAAAATAAACTTCTTTTTCTTAAAATATGAATAATGCTAAAATTAACTAACCACGTACATGTACATATACATATTGCTTTTGCTAATAATTAGAATACTGATTTTTAGAGAAGTCACAGTCAATTTTCTCACATACCTAGATACTTCCCTTGGATCTTTTATATGCCAAGGTGTTTGATCCACGGCCCAGAAAATTGACTGAGAGTTAAATAACTCTCAGTAGCATTATGTCAAGCCAATCCCATATATTGCCCAAAATACATTGATACTGAAGAATAATATCTTTTTCCTATAATTCTAAACCGTTGCACTCCAAACTATCCCCTCATTGACCTCTCACCCCTCCCACCTCTCATGCGTACAATTTCCTTAATTACTTCTAACACCTCCCACCTCCCCTGCATATAAAAGTGGTAAAAGACATTTTTTTTCGAGGGGCTGCCAAGTAGGGGTGAAAGCGGGTCGAATCAAATCGGATAATGGCTGAACATATATGTATATATATTATTTAGATTCAGATCTAGGTATGGATAGACCGAATAAGGATATGGAAATGGACTTATGGATCAGATCGAATAAGGTTGCGGATACAAATCGAAACATTTAAACCCCACAGTTGTATGTCTCAAAAATAATTACAACACACAAATGACTTAATTAAGTAAAATATTATTACAATTTACACTTTTTACTAGTCTATGTACCTAAATGATAACGATGGTGGGTAGTGGGCTAGTTCAATATGGGTCTAAATAGCTAAAAATCTCCCCTTTGCACTTTATATTTGTTTGTTAGGCCTTTGTATTGGGGTTAGAGTTGGCCAAATGGGCCGCACTAGGCATGGCACGGCCCATAGTGCCTAGGCACGGCACGACACGATGGCCGGCGTGCCAGTGCCGGCACGGCACGATGCCCTGTGTCGTGCCTGGGCCGCCACCTCGGCCCAGTGGGCCGGCACGAGCACGGCACGGTTAAGGTGCCAGCACGATGCAGCCCGCTTCCCCCACAGGCCGCAGCCCACCCCCACCTCCCCACCCTCCGCTGCGCAGGCCCAGGTCCAGGCGTCCATTGGGGGAGGGGGGCATATAAAACCCCGCCGGCGCCGCGCCCCTCCCCCCTCTCCTAACCCTAGCCGCGCCCCCTCCCCTTCCCCTCGTTCTCACGGTCGCCGCTCTCGCTCTCGTCTCTCTCCCCCTCCTGCTACACGCTGCCACGACTCTCCGCCATGGCGTGATGGCGCCACGCCGCCTCACCGCCACTGGCGCACCGCCTCGCCGGTCCCCGCCACGGCACGCCGCCTCGCCACCACTGGAGCTCAAATCAATCCCCTTTTCCCAGTTCCCTTGTGTCGATTCGTCATCTCCTAGTCCTAGATCTGTTCATCCTCGACCTCTCCAGTCGACCTGGTGCTCCGGACGTGCCTGGACTGGCACGGGCACGGTGGGCCGGCCGTGCTGCCGTGCCGGCACGACATGGTTAAACTCTTGTAATGCCGTGCCTGGGCCGCGTGGCCGGCACTAGTGTCGTGCCGGCACGGCACGGTTAGTTAGCCGTGCCTGATAGTGCCGTGCCTAACCGTGTCGTGCCCCTGCCGTGTCTGGGCCGTGCCGTGCCGTGCGGCACGTTTGGCCATCTATAATTGGGGTGGGTTAAGATCCAAATAAGGATTTGAATGTGTATAGTTCCAAATATCTGGATCCGGATCAGTCAGATATCGCCTGAATTGGATTGGAATCCAAATCCAATGGGAAACTATCCGGATCCGACTGATCCAGACCGTAAAGATCTAGATCCATTTTCATCTCTACTACCAAGGATATATCCACTTTTGTTAATTTGTCAACGAGCAATCACTACCTTGAACCATAGAAAACAATTTTGGCAATATTTTGTTGAAATTCGCCAATTTCTCTAGTTTGATTGAAAGCGAAGAAGGAGGAGGAAAGAAATAATTTATCACTTAAAAAGAGATGTTTCTAACCGAAACTAGGTAAGATTGAATGCTGAAGGGACATGAAGTTCAGAAGGGAATTTCTTTGTTTGATTGCAGCGAAGTAGAAGGAAAGAAATTAAAATTTATCACTTTGAACAGAGAAGTATTTTAATTTTTCCCAGAGACCAGGTAACATTCTTTTCTTACATACTTTACAGTTTCCACTCCCCTTCCCCTTCCCCATGCACCGTAAGAAACACGTACGTTTGTAATTAGGGCTAATCTTTGTTCAAAAAAATAATTAGGGCTTATCGAAATGGCCTGCGTGCGTGATGATGTGAGCGAGCGTACGTACGTAATCAATGAATTACCTTGATGATCTCGGACGGGCGGAAGCCGCCGAGCCAGAGGAAGCATCGCTCGGCGGGGCTCCTCCAGACGCCGGACGTGAGGTGGAAGACGTCGGCCTTGATGACGGCGTCCTTGATGGCCGCCACCTCGTCGTGGTGCGCCAGGCAGCTCTCCACGTACATCTGCAGCTCCCCCTCCGGCAGCTGCTGCTGCAGCGCCGCCCGCAGCTCGTACATCATCCGGTAGTGCTCGTCCTGCCACCGCCCGTACTCCACGTCGAACATCGCCGCCTCTGCAGTTAATACTCCACACGCGTACGGCGTACTTGCTTATTTTATATATATATAGGTCATCTTCAGATGTTGAGGCCGGGAGTAATTCTATTATCTACTTATCAGGTTATCAGTGCAAGATGTGACGCTTGCATGAGCATATATGAGTGCATGGGTACCTGCGCTGAGGCCGTCGACGCCGCCGATGGGCACGCCTTTGCCGGCGACGCCTTGCTCGGCGAGGAGGCCGTTGCTGGGGAAGAACACTCCCTGTGCAGTGTGTAGCAAATGCATGATCAAATCAGTGTGCGTGTACAGACAGAAAAAAATGGTGGATTAGATTTAGATGCATGTGTATGCTTGCATGTGTGGTGAGAGCATAAATGGGGGGAGAGTCGGGGAGGGAGAGAGAGAGAGAGTGTGGAGCGTTAGGTTTCCGTGCAGTTCAATCAGCTATATGCTGGTACGGTTAAATTAAATTACCTGAGCTCTTGCTGTGTGCAGTTCTTGTTCGAGCTGAGCTAGCCTGATCCGGCTGGATTCCAGCTGCTGGATGTAAGCCTGTTGCGGTCAAGGGAAAAAAAACGATCAATTAACCCTTGTGCAGTGACTGATCAGTGAGTGCGTGCATACATTGATGGAGAGAAAATCAGAAAAATGGTAATGCAGAAATGTTTTGTTTGGATTTAAGCCTTTTGATTTCTCATGAATAGGATTTCCTGTTCTTTCCCCTTGTTTAATTTCTTCTACTCTTTCTCTAAATATTTATTTTTCTTTTTTGGTGTTAACTGTTGCTTCTCTCACCTTCTTCCTAAGCCTGCTTTTCCTTGCTGCCTCCCTGTTCTGAGCCAGCCTTCTCAGTGTCTGCAATTACAGTGTGATACATTAATGACACTGACAGTTGCGCAAAAATTAGTGACGTAAGTGTGAATTCTTCAATGCACTACATGATTAATTTATCATGACTACTTCGGAAAAAAAAATTATTTCATTAAGACTTGAATATTATGACGTAGTCCGTTACTTTCGGGTCGCGTTCACCAGTAGACGCGCCTCTCTTGTGTTCCTTCTGCAACCAGCAACCGATCGAGAACAAATTAGCATATGTTAGCTGAAGCAAGAACAGAAAAATAATGTTCTTTTCAGAGTGCATGCATGGAGCTAGCCGAGACCGAGACAGCTACCACTCAACAAGATCGGTGTAGCTAGCTAGCTGTAGTAGCTGCAGTTGGTTGTTCGAGTGGTTAATTAACTACTGACCTTGGCCACCGGCTTCACATCCTTGCTGATCATCCCAGCAGTCTGATGATCAACAGCAAAGGGTTGTTGGTGCTGCAGGTGGTGATCCTGTCTCCTGCCCCCTGCTAACTCCTCCATGGCTGCTTGCTGCTGCTGCTGCTGATGGTGGTGGTCGTCAGGTGACCTAGGCATCTTGGATCCCACAGGTGCCGGGGACAGGACTAAACTAATCTCCCCCTACCAATCACATCATAACACATTGAGCAATCAATCATGATGCATGCATGCAGTGGCTACAGGATTCATCTGAAAAGGCAGATAAGCATCAAGATCGATGTTTATAATTGTGCTGTGTTGTGTTGTACCTTGAGTGATGGATCCACATGCATGGGCTGGGAAGGGAAGATGTTGAGCGTCTCTGCATCCATGAACAACAAGACAAGGAGCAAGCTCAAAGGCCTGAGACCGAGGGGGCCATATATATCCGGCACTGAGACTCTGAAGAGCATGAATCATGTACACAAGGGCCTGGCTATTGCTGGCTAGCTAGCATGCAGCATGAAAGAACAAAACAATCATGGCGCAGCGAGCAGTACACACGAGAAAGCTGCGGGTACGAAGGGTTTGAACTTTTTTGATGCGCACAGGCACAGCTAAGCATGCACATGATCTTGCTCGTACGTACCCACGCCGGAAGAGAAGATAAGAGGCCGATCGGATTGGGTCAAACGCGTAAGGCAGCTTGCTGCAGGGGAGAGGGGGAGAGAGAGGAGAGAGAGAGAGAGAGGCAGCCAGCAGCCACTGCATGCTGGAGAAGCAGTGTACTGGAGTACTAGGGAGAGGAGATCATCCCCTCTGCGTGTATGCCATGCCCCAACTGTTCTGCCTCGACCACATGCAGCTCAGCTCTGGGATGAGAGAGAGAGAGGGAGGGGGTTAGAGAGAGGAAACAAAGTGCGAAAGTGAGAGAGAGGGCTGGCTGGTTTGAGGCATATAGACTTTGAGCTAGCGAGCGAGCAAGCAAGCAATCCTGCATGTGCAGTGCAGTGCAGCTCCTCTCAGTGGTGGTTGTTGATTCCCTGGTCCTCCAAGCTAGGGCACGCATGTAGTACCGCGGATCTGCAGCGGATCCTGGTCAAATGGAGTACCTGGGCTGAGAATCCGCCGCAGGCCATGCCATCGTTCGTTCGTTCTCCCTCACCACCGCGAGTCCGCGACAGAGAAGGATGCATGCATGCATGCCTGCCCTTATCAGAGAGGAATATGTCCCTGCAACCTGCATGCAACATGCAGCTATATGCATCTCTCCATCCCAACTCTCCTACATGCTGCACTGCACTGCACTGCACTTCACATATGTTTCTGAGCCTAGCTGCATGCTTGCTATTGCTACAACAGCAACAGCCACCGGATGCAAGAAATGGAAAACGGTTACCGATCACTTGTATTTGTTCTAGCTAGCCCCTGCAAAAGAAAAAATTGGCAAGAAACACAGATGAACTGGATTATTGTAACTTGAAAGGCTTTCGCATACGTACGCCTTTGCTCCTGATGCACAGAGGCATGGCTGCCGTGGTCTAGGTACATGAACAAAGCCTGGTCCAGATCACCCAGATGGTCATAAGCTCCTGATGCCTCCTTGGTGCTCCTGGTTATGTATGCATGCATGCATCAGAAACAAAATTGATGGTGATGATCAGAGGAGCTAGCTATGTGTGTAAAATATATATACTAGGATGCACATATATATGCACAGGGTTTGAGGAACTGATGAAGGCACCACACACACAGGCACACATGCATCACCATGAAATCATGCTGCTCTAAGCCTATGTATGTGTGATGGTGTTATTATCTCTGGTCCAGCCTCTGCAGGAGTGGGAACAGAGAATACTAGGGAATCTTCTCTCTATCTAGCTTGTAGCATTTACTTGGCAATCCAGGAGATATGCATGGCTGGCTGGCTAGTCTCAAAATTTCATGTGTGCAAGTCATGCTAACTGAAAAAAATAATTAATGTAAAGATTCACTCATGTTTTGTACTGTATATCGCCTACTACTCATACTGTCATACAGTCATGCTACTATGTGTCCCCTGATTAATATAATTGTCCTTCTTCTGGAAAAATTAGGGTCCTCTCAAATTTTCAAAGAAAGACTACTGGGTTGTTAATTCACAACAAGGATTCAATTATCAATCAGCTGGCTCCAATTATTAAAACAGGAGCGCTAATTTTAAATCTGAGATTTGTTTTAAGCCATCATCTACCATTCTCCTCTTTGAATAAGAGCAAGCAAGAAAGGAAGAATTAATATATGATTGGAAGAAGGAACAAGAGGAATAAATTAGGAGACAAGCTCGATCTGTCATTTCGCAACCGCAAAATTATTGACCAGGCAAAAATCGGTCGAATTTCCATCATGATCAGCAATCAGAGGGCAAAATTATCGACAAGGAAGTGCGTGAAGGTTTAACAGAAAAAAGAGGAGAGAACAAACAACCAAAAAGAAGAGATCGCAAGTTCAGGACAGTGCAAGCAGCTAAGAGAAACACACGGATCAGGCGAAGAAACTAAAGACAATCAAACAGAACACGACCGATCCAATCGAACCCTTGGGCATGGATCGAACAACACAAGAACAGGAAACTAAGACAAGCAACACATAATTAATCAAAAAGGAGAGAAAATTCAGCCAAAAGCAGATCGGAATTAAACCCGTACATGATGCTCGCAGCGGCTGCATGCATGGAGGACGAGGACGAGGAGGAAGGGGGAGGGTGGTGCCCATGGCCGTGGTGGTTCATCCCGAAGGAGATCTCCATCTCCTGCTGCTGCAGCTGCAGCCTCTCCTGCAGGCTCTGGCTGCCGCTCATCATCTCACTCGCGACACACACACCACAGCCCTGGCTCTCTCTCTCTATATACGTATGCACATCTCACACTCTCCTCGTAGCTGAGAGAGAGAGAGAGAGAGAGAGAGAGTTAAGCACGGTTTGACTCGGGGGGTTCTAGCTGGCTAGCTGCCAAGAACCACCTCTATCTCCTCCTACCTAGCTCCGGCCGCTACGCACTTACAGCACTAGCAAACTGCCCGTCGGCGTGTGCGGGAGTGTGACCTCGATCTATACCTCGTGATGGCGCTTGGAGCCTAGCACTACCAGCAAACCACCACGGCTGCGCTCTAGCGCGCCCTCTCAAATGCTCTGGCTCGAGGATGACGTCGACCTTAGCTAACCTGCCTAAGCCTCTTCTGCTGTGGGGGTGTATGTGTCTATGTGCTCCTGAAAGGCGAGAGCGCCATTAATGGCGGAACGGGCTTTCGGTTTGGCTCCATGCTCCCCTCTGCAACTAATGGCATGCTACAAACAGCCGACTTTTTTTTTTTCCTCTCTTCCCCTCGGCCGTTCTTTGCTTTGCCTTTAAACCCCTCTGCGGGCAGGTGGAGAAGAAGACGTTGCAATTTGCAAACCTTTGATTATATTTTTTTTCCTCCCACCCTTTTGCACCGAAGCCCGTGTGTTTTTTCTATTTATGTTTTCCTCCTCCACAAAGAACACCCCAAGCATTTTTTAATAAAATGGAAATGCAAGAATTTAGAAGTACTAGTATATATCCTTCTCTAGAGGCAAATTGAGTGCTCGGTGCGTACATGGCTATTCTTTGAGAAAAATGGAAATCTTCTGCGTACATCTTCAATCCAACACATGTGTGCTGAAATTATAAGGGATGTGCTATTGTGCAGGCGTATGCATTTTATCACTTTTTGCAGGCACAACATGCAACAACAGCTTTTGCACGCGGTTCCCAATGCAACGGTTCCCCTCGTCTGTCTGCAATTTTTTTTCCACAATGTTAAAACGTTTTTTCCGGTGAATGAAAAGGTGGAAAAAAAGCACAAAATTATTGGAACTTTTATTGTCCGCACGATTTCGCAATTTGCACGAAAAACGATGATCGCCGACGACGCCACACACAGCAGAGCGCGTAAACAATCATCGCGCTAACAATTTCACCTTCTCACAATATTTCTTCCAATGAATGGAAATGTGGAAAAACAGTACAAACTTACTGAAACTTTTAGAGCTCGCACAAAATTGCAAATTTCAAGCGCCTGTAAAATAGCAATAGCGTGTTTAATTAAGGGATCGTCTACATAGCAGGCACCTAAACCCTAGTATTTTGTGCAGGCACTACGCGCACACACATATGATGGCTAGCTATCAGCAAAAAAAGGTGGGCCCCAACTAAAGAGAAAACAGATACTACATGCTGCAGCTTGCATGCAGGCAAAGCAAATGAGCAGATCGCAGGGGGCAGCAGCAATCCATGCCATCCCATTTTTCCATAAAAAAATTATGGTTTTTTCCAGTAATTGAAAATGTGGAAAAACAATGCAAAAATACTAGGAAAAAGTGCACCTCACTGGAAAAACAGTATAAACTCACTGAAAAAATAGTGCAAAACTTTACTGAAAAAATTACATAACTACAACGGATCCATAAAAACAAAATAAATCTATAATAAATAAAAAACAAAATAAATCTATAATAAACAAAAAACAAAATAAATCTAGAATAGATCAGACCTCGCGCAAAAAAATCGACTACCGCGAAGCATTTTTTTCAGTAAATGGAAATGTGGAAAACAGTAGAAATTTAGTGGATTTTTTTGCGTCCGCACGATTTCCCAAATTGCAGACGCCTGCAAAATAGCAAACCCAAAATTATAATTGTAAAGATACCGGCGACCATTTAATAAAAGAGGAACGGTGCATGTAAAGTCAAAAGCGCCTCCTATTTTGTTGGGTCCACCTATCAGTTTTAATAACGGCAGTGCCGTTACGACAGAGGATTTTTGGGCTGTAAAGTCGATGTAAATTTGTCCTCTTCCAGAAAAAACCGGGCAAGATTATTTATGACAACGGTTGCGAGTGTAAAGATATTCTATTTTTTTTATCATTGACTTATAGTAGAAATGAATAAATTTTCCAAACGGGCATTCCAAAAGTTGGTGCAAAGTCCAAATACGCACCTATAAAAGATACATCAGAGAACTAATGATACCATGAAACTACATTTAAAAGTGAGGTCCATCGCAGTTAAAAGTGTAAAACCGACGGGCTTTTAGCTTGACCGAAGACCCAACCACACGAGACAGCAAGTACCGCTCGCCTGGTCATGGTCCAAAACGGAGACCTCTCTGCGCCAGAAGGGGCCTAGAGAGAGAAGGGAGAGGTTAGAAAGGGAAAGGAATGCACTCGTGGAGTCTGTGGCCTTGTATATTTCTGCTTACCGTAGCGCAGTGTTTCAGAAAAATATAAGAGTCTTTAAAGAGAGATTTAAATATTATAAAAAAATAAATAAATAATAGTTTTTAGATCTTTTAAGAGGATCACTAAAAACCTAAGAAAAATCATTACAAATTATTGCACCAAATAGAGTGTTAGAAAGAGTCCTGTGCTTGTACGGCCTAGAGCCTGGCTTCCAGCCGGCCGGCCCATATATAGTATGTTCGGTTAGAGAGGGATACGGGGAGGAGTCCAAATCCTGCAGGTTTCCTTTCGCCTCACGGTCCTCCTCCCCTATATATGTAAATGTGTTTTCTCTCGATTAATCAATCTACTATTCCTCGCAATCTCTATTGCTTTCATGGTATCACGAGTTTAGGGTCTCAAACCTGAACACGCTTCCGCACCAGCGCGCCTCCTCTTCCCGGCGCTGCTCCATGGCTGGCGAATCTCCGCCGCTGATCGACGCCACCTCTGGCGCCGAGGTCGTCGACCCTGGGAAGGCCCAGGACCACGACGCCAATGCCACCGCTGCTGCAGACCTCAAGCGCGCTGAAGAACTTCGCGCTGCTAAGGTGGAACGCGAGCGCGTGGTGCCCAGCCGCGTTGTCGCTTCTTGCCGCGCGGCGATGCAGATCGCGAGGTCGCTTTGCGAAGAAGAGCGCGACGCGCCGACGCCTGCGTGCCGCCGCCAGAACGCGCCGCGGAACGCGGCGGCGCGCGCGCCGCCATCGAGGACGACACCGCCTCCACCGGCGCCGCGGACGACGCCGTCCCTGATCCGCTCCTCGACGCCGCTCTTCTTCAACATGAAGCCGCAACGCTGCTCAACCTGCACGCTCAGGCCGTCGCCGTACATAACATCCGAGCCCTCGTGCCGCTCCTCCTCGACACCAATTCCTCCTTCTACGCACGGTGGTGCGAATCCTTCCTGCTCACCCTCACCAAGTTCTCCCTGGAGCGTCACGTCCTCTCCGACGCCGTCGCTCCTGATTCGCCGGATTGGGTACGCATGAACGCCGTCGTTCGCACCTGGATCCTCGGGACTATCTCCGACGACCTCGCCGACACGGTGTCCCAGCGCGGTGCCGGCCGGCCCATATATAGTATGTTCGGTTAGAGAGGGATACGGGGAGGAGTCCAAATCCTGCAGGTTTCCTTTCGCCTCACGGTCCTCCTCCCCTATATATGTAAATGTGTTTTCTCTCGATTAATCAATCTACTATTCCTCGCAATCTCTATTGCTTTCATAGAGTATATAAAAATATAAATTTTGCTGAAACGCTACGCTACACTAAGCTAAAATGTGCAAGGCCTGTGAATGCTCTTGTTGCTGCTCTCGAGGAGAGCATGGCGTCCCAGCTCCCAAAATCATCAGTCTGTTGAATGGAACGCCCCCAAGTTACGTGGCCGCAACCTCATTCTCGTCTCCATGCCACCATCGCGCTCACTCCTGTTGCTCCAAAGCTCTCGAGCAAAAATTAAGAGAGAAAAAAGGATCCGATTTTTAAAATAGCCTTCTGAGCATTCGGTGCAGGTTTTTACTGACAACGAATTGTTCTTCGCTACATTCACTTTGTGGACCTGCGCTTAATAATGAGCGCTTGGCATGGAGCGACCAGAGCCGGAGGAATTCTGGAGGATTTTAGGTTGCATGCATGATCTTGACATTGACGATCTCGAGATGCGAACTCCTACGCACCCCGCCTCGCTGTTTCCAGTTATGCGGCCTCGTGCAAGAAAGATCCATCTTTTTTTAGACTTTGAATAGCTGCTTGCTCATGTAAGCTTGAGACTCGCAGCCTGTGTGTGTGGCCGCACCAAACACAGCCACAGGTCGGCTCCTGAGCCTGAAAAAAAAAAAGAAGCATGCATGTGAGTATGTGACACAGGTTGGAGATGCCGTCAAGTGCTGCCTGATGCTGGGGAAACAGGAAATTTGTTGTCAGCTTACTTTGTGCATGGGAGAGTTCGACCAGGTTAATATCATTTTCATCAAGGCAATTGATAATAGTATAGAAAACGGAGTTTGGAAAGTTAGCAGTTTGTCTTACAATAGGAAAATATACATACACGGATTTAAGAAGCAGATTATAAGCATGCCCGTTTGACCTCCAAAGTTCCGTCAGTTTAGGAGAAAACCATGGGAATAAATGATTCAATGAACATGGGAGCAGTTGAATAGATTGTGCAGACCAGTCTAAGCATTTCTTTACCTGTCGTGCAAGACGAAATAAGTGTTCAAGGTCTTAAGCTATTGAAAGGGAAAGAAAACTTGATAAAGCCCCAACGCATAGCATCATATTGCAATTGCCAAACGGCTCACCTCGATAGGTGGGGAGATGGTGTGAAACTATGAATGGTGTATTGTTCCTCTGGTTTGTCGTACATCCTTTGGTCAACCTGTTTTCTGAAAGAAAGAAAGAAAGAAAGAAAGAAAGAAAGAAAGATGTAGACATGCATGTAACTAACGCTTCCAAGGCAGCCTCTCAAAAAGCGCTTCCCCGTTAGAAGTCAAATTGTTACCTGACATCCCGTTTCACAGGTCAATATTCTACTCACAAGAGCTTTTCACTGATCTAGTCCTTCTGAATTCTGATCACTTCATACTCCAGCGTGTAGCAGACTAGCAGGTCTGCCATGTGAGAGCTGCAGGTGCTGCAAAGGGATTAGGAGTAGAGGTCCCCACAATTCCTAGCCCCTGCCACTTTGGGCACAAGAAACTCAGTCCAACAACTCCCAGGACACAAGATATGAATCTTGTATCTTTAACACAAAAGAAGAACAAAAACAAAAAGTACAGCTACAGCTACAGCCACAGCCACAGCATGTGAACCAAAGCAAAATCTCAACTAAATGGCTATAGAAGATTTCACAGCGATGGCTACAACTACATGGCAAAGAAAAAATCCTTTTACCTTATAACAAACATAATGCTTGATATCTCAATCTCAATACTTCACACGTTCATCAATTTGAATTTTAGAAAGAGTAACAATGACACTGATTAGTAGTCTTGATCTCTAAAATTTATTATTGAACAGAAAAATAGGTTGTCAACAACAGGGCAATAGGGAAGGAAACAAACAATCCAGAAAGTCAAAATGGCATGATATTCTCAGAAGAATGAAATAACAGTTTAGACTAAAATTACAATGATTGCAAAACATCAGTAGTAAAAGCAAGCAACATGTTTAATTTCATTAATACAAAACATACCAAGTTATTGACAGTTGCAGGCTGCTACATATCCAAATGTTTCTTTGCAAATCTATCAAGATCATTTCAACACCTACTCCTTACTAAGGGCCTTATTCTAGTCCATTGTCGCAATCAAAGTTGTTCACAATATTTGCTTCGCTTTGGACTAGTAGATGTCGAAATTGAAGACGAAATAACTATCTAGTCAAATTCATACGGTTATTATTGGATTAGGCGTATCAACACACCACCCCCCAAGAAATAACCGATAGTTCAGTGCCTCTGATTTGACGAAGACTTTACCAAACCGAAGTATACCAAAAAAAATCATGCTCATGTCTATGGCATGTGAATCTAATATTCCCCATCTAATGAAACGCTAGACATTATACAATAATATAAGGGAAATATGCTAGAAAGTAGCCAAGTAGTAACTAATTAGCTGTAGCAACTAATTAGGATGCCAACTGCTACTTTGTTTTTAGTTTTTACCAGTCTTTTCCCCATGATGTATATGCTTGCAATAGCTTGATTCAATCACTTCTACTGTTAAGTCTACATCTATAGGTTGTTTAATTGTTTCAATAATGTTACCAGAAGCTGCTCACATGTCTTGGCCATCTCCAGCTGTTTATCCCATTGCCCCATCATTATTCACCTCCAACCCCATTACTATTCACCACCCCAATAGCAGCCCCATCATTAAACCCACTATCTATATTCACCATTCCTCGCCCAAATCGTTGTTTGCTAGAGTATTGGGGCAACGGGGGCATTGCTGGAGATGGTGTCTAAGATTTGCAACTGTCAGTTGCTTTACACACCATTTTTTCCCATAATCATCGACTTCTTCCGTATGCCTAAGAAGCTTCCGCTACCAGAATACTGCAAAAGAACATCATTTAACGATACTGCAATAAAACTTTCCAAATTTTGGCTATAGATTATTTTTATAAATATTAGATAGGATACATGGAAATTGAAAATCCTATGTTCAAATTTGTCTCCGAAAGTACTTCGTTAATTTTATTGGGTTTTACAATATATTACAATGGAAATTAATGACCAAAGTTGGCGTTTGGGAACTGTGTCGGTATCCAAAACAACAATCTTTTGTGACTGAAGGGAGTACCAAAAAAAAAAAAAGAATCAAAGATGTATCACTCTTTTTCTTCCATTGCAACTCAAAATGCAGTGACAAAATGCACATAAATATTTCATGGAACGCATTGAATGGAGATAAAAGAAATAGTTAACCAGAGAAGTTTCGATTCTTTTTGGACCATCAACTTACTGTGAAAACACATACATGCATGCACGCGCATGCATGCATGCATACATACATACATACATACATAAGTGAAGCTATAACATAGGAAAATGTACTGTAACTACTGTTAAGAAAAAAATGGTGATATATTGGTTGTCCTAAGGATACATATGAAAAGAAGTCACAACTAAGAGACCTTCCAATTTAGTTTTGGATGAACAGCCAGGGTACATAAACTACAGCTCGCACGTCATGAAACGCGCATATACGTATCGTTGCTCTAGCAGAGACATGGTGATCATAAAACTTGCAGTTAATCTTCAGATAAAAAGATCCAAGCATTGAGGAATATAATGATCAACAAATTTTATATTTCATTCAGGAATATATTGATCAACAAATTAAGCTGAGCCATGAACCAGCAGACCATAAAAATTGGCTAGCATGATTACAAAAAATTATAAACATCACGAGAAACTAAAATTACACATGCTCAATGGAAAGTGGACAGAACATGCTTTTCAATGTAAGCAAACGGCAGAAAAAATTCATCAGTATAGTACTAAAGTAATTACTGCGCTGATCAACGTTAATATAGTCAAAACTCAAAAGATTGCACTTAGGTAAATGCATCAGTTCACAGCCAATACTAGTCATGAACTGAAAGAGTGACGGGTCTCTTGGTGTAATGATCTAATCCAGGTATGCAAAACTGTGCTTAGTCGGCGATATTATCAGTAGAACAAAAAAATGAGATTCAACATGTGATGCGGAAATGTTTGACATTAACTGTTCGTATTTTGGGTATGACACACTATGCAAGCATACGAAAGGCGAAACGGTTGCCGGTGAAAGAATAACCATTATCAAGTATAACAGTTTGCTTATTATTAATATACAAGTTATAAGATACAAGAAAATGTATTCAACCGTACAGATATATCACGAGCCTTGAGGGAGAAATTTATGCTTAATATCACAACTTTATAAAGGACTACTTAGAGTATGTGTGATTCTGTGGCATAAAGGACATAGAAGATACTCATGTAGAGTCTACAGACTCCCAATTCCAACAGAAGAGACTTGGCAGAATAGTACCAAAAAGGTCAGCAAAACACCCTATAGTATAGATTACTAAGGTTAAATCTTACCATATTGAAATATGACATCAAATAGCACAAGAGGATATCATAGGCTAGTGCTGCTCGCGATTTGTTAATAATCATCAATGTTACCTGTTGGTGCTACTAATTAGACATTTCTGTAAGTTTATCCGCTATTCATTTAAAAATTGTATTACATGAAATACAAGGTTGAAAGGTTCATTGTGTAACTACCATCGAGTGACACAAGCAATGAACTTTCACAACAAAAAAAATTCTTGTTCGCTTGAAATTAATAACATGGAAAATAAGAGATACAGAGTGATCCCCATTACCAATAAATCAATGATATTCAATTCTTCAGCGCGTATGCAATATTGAATTTTCAATGTTTCTGTAGAAGGAAAAAAGGGAGGGATTCATAATACAGTGAACAAAGGATTCATATCTCAGAGATTCCAAATTGCAAAAACTTGCCCCTCATCTCCAGTAAGATTTCATAATTCAAAGTTTCAAACTCAGCTCATGTACAGCTTTCCCATTTACAATTTGGTATATATTGTTTCCAAAGAATGCAGGTCAAGTATCATTGAGCATACCACGGATGGTCTCAAATAACAAGACTGACAGCAAAATGAAAAGCTTAGCTTTCCATAATCAAGTTAAGGTGGTAATCCTGGTGGACTGGTGGGAAATGGATGGCAGGGAAAAAAACGTAAGAAGCTTTATTGTCTAACCTGAAAATGAAAAGGAGGCAAAAAAAACTCAATGATCAAAGAGCAGAACAGGAAAAAAAAGAAATAGATGTATAAATGAAATTACCTATCTTATGTGCCCAGGTATTCCATTAAATCATCATCATGCAGCAGAAAATCATCAATATCTGGTATCGGACTACTGATGCTGATATAATCCAAAGGCAATCCCTCAAAGGAACTGCCAACAAACTTATCTTGCTCACTGTAGAAAGGATAGTCTATGAGCTGCTGTGTATCTCCAGGAACTGAAGCTGAATTTCCACCACCAATTACATAATCAACATAAGGACTGTTGTCAGCTGGTCCTCTGATACCCATGGGAACGACATGATGATCCATCATGGATAGTGGTAGTGATTGTTTCGGAGGTAAATTCTGGTAACTACCTGGCAAATTATTAAAGCCAGAATCAGCATCAAGGGGAAAGGTATCTCCAGGCTTTGACCTAGCATTATCACTACTTTGATAGGGTACAGGCTGCCCCCCCATATCTATGTTTACAGGAGTAGCATCCACAACTTGGGCACTACCAAAGTTATTACCCCCAACACCAGGAAGATGGACCTGTCCTTGAGCATTTCCTCTGTGTTGCACAGCTTCACTAGTATTGCCCCCTTGACTGCTAGTGACCTGGTTGGCCATGCTTGGAATTTCTACTTGGTCCAGTCGGTTCATATCAAGAATTAAATTTCTTGAATTTTCTGGTGCCTCTTCAGTTCTTTGCACCTCATGCTCAATAATAGTGGAACTGTGGCGTGTTCTTTTCCTCTTTGGTGGTTCTTTTGTTCCTTCCTTAATAGGAACAACCTGGCTAGGGCGCTTAGTGTTAGCCCTTTCTCTCCCTCCCCTTGAGGCATGCTCCTCACTGGACTGTGCCACTAGAGACGGATCCTGTTCATCATCTTTAGATGATGTAGAAGGAGGAGCCTCTTGAAAACCGTCAACATCATACTCGTTACTGCTGCTGTGTGTGTCCCCATTTCTGTCCTCTGGAGCACTGTGGTGAGTAATCTCTGACACACCATTGTCAATGTTGCGAGCAAGCATTTCCTCCCTCTGCAGGACTCCCAACCAGATCAGGCTCTCTTTTGCAGTCATTTTATCCTGCAAGCATTTTGATTTGCGTACATGGTTTCTGATCTTATCGAAGTTGGGTGACATGTGTTTAATTACACCTGTAAGCACACCAACCTTCCAAACCTTCTTAAGATCATGTGGCTTTTTGTAAGGAGGGATTTGTCCCCTTGGGAGGCCCAAAGAAATCCACCATTCCTCATTCCCTGATGGCCACCATGGGGGAGGAGTGCCCTTCTCCAATGGGTACTTGCGCTGCGGAGGATTGCAATGTTGCATCAATGATGAAAGCAGTGAACCAAGGGTGGCATCTTGGAGGTCCATCAAGCTGTGGTGATTCTTGACTCCGCTGTTCTGAGCATTATCAGCCACAAAGTTATCCGACTCATATTTCGCAATTGCTGCTGGGCCGTTCTTATCGAACCTCACCTTCTCCTTCCACCAAGCTCTAATATTATCCGAAGCACCACTGACAGGCTTCCCTTTGTCAGGGATGATCCCGTAAACGAACCCACGCGCATTGCATACCTCCATCAGCTTGAGCATGTACTTGAGGATCCCGTCCTGTGCCCTCGACATCTTCTTGCGCAGGGCCTGATCCGATATCGGCTTTTGTCTCGCCTTCTCCAGCTCGGCCTCCTTTAAGGCAAACTTGTGCTGCCTCTCCTTGATCCTCCTGAGCCTGACCCTGTCCTTCCACATTCGCCGGGCCAGCTCCTCGGGCTCGATCTCCTCGTCGCTGACATCATTCTCGGTGAGGTTCTGGACGCCGTCCACCTCGAAGTCCGACGAATCACCCAGCTCCGTCGCGAGGATAGCAAGCTGCTCCATACGAACCACTGGACGAACGCTACTCGCCTACTCCGCAGCCAGCAAACCAACCAACACAGCACCGAGCTCGCCCCCCAAATCGGGATCCTAGCAAGCAAAACAATATAAAAAAATAAACTCAAACCATGGCGACAACAAAATTCGACGGAAATGTGAGCGATCAAATGTTCAAACCCAATCTCTACCCACTCTACCGCATACGCTCGCCAATCCTCACGTCCCCTCACGGTGAACCCATACCTCTCGCAGCGATTCCCCGCGCCAACCGGGGATGGGAGGCGACACCAACCCGAACCCCCGAAGGACCCCGGGAACGCCGGCGAGCGAAGAGGGCCAGGACAGGAGTGAGAGAGGTGGGAGCCCTGACCAGAGCGCCTCCTGATCGGGGATTGGCGCCGCGCTTCGGCGGCGGGCGGGCGGGCGGCGCGACAGGAAGAAGGGGGGCAGGGGGGTAGGGTTTGCTCAAGGAGGAATGGGGATTTTTCTCCGGGGGGTGGAGAAGATTAGCTTTTCTTATGTTTTTTTAAGTCGGGGATGGAGGAATCGGAAAGGGAGGAGAAGGGCCAGCGGCGGAGGAGGAAGAAGCAGAGGAGGGAGCGGGGGGAGAGAGAGAGGGAGGGAGGGAGGGAGGGAGGGAATCGACGGCCGAACACGGGTGTCCCGCTCGTGTATTTTCTTTGATCCTCTGTACCGGCTCTCTCTGTGGATAGCTCTGGAGACGCCAATTGCGAATCTTTTGAATGCTTTGATTTGGCTTTTTTTTTTACACAGTTTTCATTTTCTTGCGCTGTTCATAAAAAACGCTTACGAGTCACAAGTGGAGCGTTCTCATGGTAGACAACGAGGAATGATGGAGGGAGAGAGTTAAAGCTAGTTTGCACCACAACACAATTTCTTCGGTCACTAAAGAACAATACCTATTTAGTTTATCAATTGGGATGGACTCTTGTTGATCAACCGAGAAAAATAACCATTTAGTCAACTAATCCAACAATTCGTACATCTCTCTTTTATACTATACAATCATGACACTCCTATCCTAATTCGTAACCCACACTGCATCCTCTGCCATGTGCCATTACATGTGCACAACCATATCTCCGCACCCTTCTCCTTTAGCACATCCATTGTCTCCTCTTCCACACTTCTTTCTCGTCTCCAAGTGATTCTTGAGCTTGTTGTTAGTCCACTTCCACTTGATGTGGGCTGCTAATCACTCTCAAACTTGTTGTCAATTTATACCGCACCCATCACCTTTTGCAGTCACTTGGCCAATCGGCCTCCCTCTAAGATGAGGAGGGAAGACATGCTAAACCATAGACCCTAATTTGAGAGAAGCTTCTAAAAATAAAATTTTTTCATGAAATCAACTAAAAAAAATTAAGATATTTATTGATGTCTATCAAACAAGTAATGTGTTTCTTATATTTATGTGGCTAGATTTTTATCAAATTTAATAGACCTTTTGTATATATAAAGATTCGTATATACAAAAGGTCTATTGAATATTTGTAGTGAGAGTCGAATCTAAGTTAAGAATTTTTTTCTCAACCAGTGGTTAAAACAACCCACTATAGCGTTGGTGCAATATTTTTGGAAGCTCCTAAACACTAAAGCTAAAGTAATGGAAAACTAGTAACATAGGTACAACCCTTATATCACACTAGGAGGGATAATCCGCTAATGCGTGGGGTTCATCTTTAATGGGGCAAATCATGTGCAAACGTGCGTAGTTCATCTTTAATGGTCCAAATAAAATTTTCAATTTTTTTATGAATTCTTTTGGTGCAGACACGGTTTTATTTTTTGTGAAATTTTATTTTTTTTAGAATTTTTGGGACATAGGGAACAAAATAGGAAAGATAAGAAATATGTCCTAAATAGAAAAGAGCAAACTATTTGTAAATTTGGACTTCCAAAAAGTTTGAAGAACATTCAAACTTTGTATGGATGTTTTTTATGGAGATATGTTTCCATTTTTTCAAACTCTTATTTTTTTTGAATTTTTTATGACCTACAAAAAAATAAAATAAAAACAAGGGCAACAGAAGCAGGCTACATGGAAAGGCGGGAGAGAACAGGAGCGCGGGAGGGCGAAGAAAAAAAGGGAGGCGAGAGGAAAATAGAGGGCATGCGGGATTCAAACCTAGATTTCCAATGTGAGAGTTAGCTCTGCTAACCTCATACCTGTTCGGCCCGTCTGGTTGATAAGTTTGCAGTAGAAATAGTTTTATATGTTAAGTTTGGAGGGATGTCGGATCTTGTGCCACGTGGTCGTTTGGGCGGCACGAACAACTGAGGTTTTTGGGCTAACGTGGTCAAGCACGTGATTGAGATACAACAGATCCATGTAAGAAATAGATATTTAGTGAACGGCCGTAACACTTAGCGTTTAGGTGTAATAGCGCCGCTATGGCTTAAGACCATGTATTTTTGCACATGTGTGGCTAGTTTTGGATGGTCATTGATAGACATGTGTATGCACATACTTGCATGTATAAATATGTGTGCTAACTTGAATTATAATCCTACAACCTGAGGATAATGATACCGAGGATAATTAACATCATGCCTGCTTGATTGTCTTTTGAAGAATTCGTCAAAGGAACACACGAATCACATACAAAAGGCAAAATTGTCTCAAATTATATGGGAGGGAAAAAGCATGATGTCCTTCTCTAGATAATGAGGTGGGATTGCTTAATTAAAGCATGGCCAGCAGCCACTGCATCTGCTGGCATGCATCGCTGCTAACTGCTCACGCCCAAGTGCCCGCCTGCCCGCGTGCAAAGACTGGTGTTTGAATCGCGCGCGCATCCGCGTGTAGGCACAGTAAAATGCCGAGCCTGCTGAGGATACTCTTAGAGAGTTATACGTCGAATATCTTATGGATGATTAAAACATGGTAGATTCTCAAATACATTTAGGAACGAATAGTATTTAAATGCCGCGGATAGTGTATTAGCCACTAGCCCGCTAATTAGACTATGGACTTATATAACTTGTTGTGTCAACTAGTCAACAATATATTAGTTGCGTACGTACACGGCGAGTACGTACTTGCGTACATACCTCGATCGGAATCGGAATGTCAACGATGGGATCATGAGAAGCCAGTGGAAAAAAAAAAGCACACTTGTTCGAGCAACGCATGTACCTCCATCTCTCTCCTTCTGGCCTCGCCGCTGCTGCCGAAGAAGAGACAGGCAAAGCCGAGAGCCGCACGGCCGCACGGCGACCGCTTGCCCGCCGCTCCGCAGAAGGATCCCATGTAGCGGGTCAGCGATGATGCAACTGCCCCGCTCCATGTTCAGTGCTCAGTGCTCTGCGCCCCCACAGCTCCTTCCGCCTCCCGGCGGCGGCGGCGGCCGTCGTTACGCGGCGGCGCGGCGGCTTGAGTGCTCGCGTCGGCGCAAAAGTGGCCGTCGGTGGTGGTACTGCCTGTGCTTAGTGTGCTAATGAGTGGCCAAGGATTCTCTCCGGTCACGTAAACGTACGGACATTAGCGGCGTTTCAGATGCATGTTGTTTATTCGCTGCCTCGCTGGTAACCATCACAGTTCATTTATAAAAATGTGTTAAAATTAGTACCGCTGCTAAGGCTAGTTTACAGACGTTGTTTTTTCACCCAAATAGTTTAAAAATCGAAAATGCTCGTACTCGAGGTCCGAGCCGGATGCTGCGCATGGGCTCTTGGCTTTGTTTGTTTTAACTAAAATTTTCTAAAATTAAGTTTTATTTTAAAAAGTTGTGATCCCTCGTAAGACGTATTCACGAGTTCAGAAAAAATAATTGTCAGTTTTGAACTCATCAAATACGTCAGTTTTTTTCTTTTTTATAACTCTTAATATAAAATTAATTTTGCTTTGAAAGTTAATACATAGGTAGAGTAAACAATGAAGTATATCTTCAATTTTTTTAGATTTTTTATAACTTTTGGTAGTTTGGTTGCATAGTGGTTGCACCGTAAGTTTGATTGCACATGATATGTTCCCATTTTTATATAGCCTATATGTTATAATAATTTGCAACGATTTTTTAAAACTTTTATTGTTCATATCAAAGATCTTAAAACTATTTTTAAATTTTTTTCAATCTCTTTAGACCCTTTTTCGAGGACTCTCAAGTTTTGCTACGTAAAACTCAACTTTATTCAACGCTGAAAAACAGAACCTTAGACTAGCGTAGCATGCGTTTTACTTAGCAAAAATTGAGTGTTTTTGAAACAAGATTTAAATATTCTAAAAAATAATTAAAAATAGTTTTAGCATCTTTGAGAGTACTACCAAAAGCCTTACAAAATTGTTACAAATTATTACACCAAATAGGATATATAAAAAAGACAAATTCTTCTACAATAAAAACGCTACGCTGCGCTAAGCTGAAATGTACAAGGCCAACGTTTCTTTCTCTGCCCCATGTGAAGTCATTTTTAGCTGGTATTATTTGACTCTCTTGATCACCTCAATTGCTTCCTTTTGCTTGGCACAACCCACGACTAGCCATGTTTTTTCAGCTTAACAGTTTAACGACTTAATAGCTTAACAACTTATCTACGTTTTGGATGTGACGCACACAAATTCCGCAGCGCGAAATGCGTTTGCGGGCGTGCCAGTGTATTTATCGAAAATACACAAAAGATAAAGAGAGAACACCGATATTCCATTAATTGTTTATGAAATATAGGTTCTCATTGTCTTGCGCTCCGTAGACATGCTGATTGGCCATCTTGATTGACGATTGTGAAATTCTTGAATCCCGGGACCTCGGAAGGACACCCGGTTAATTACATCCGCGCGTGGATACGCGGAACACCTCCGATTAAACCGCGAAGCTGTCTTCTTCTTCTCTTCGTCTTACGCTTCACCGTGCAGTTGGTGGATGGAGTTGAGGTGGCGACGGCAGAATACACGGGGTAGCGGGGCCCGTGTAATGCCTAGCACAGCCGTTGGCATTTGGCTATGCCCGCCCGTGTCGCTTGAACTTGTCTTCGTCAAGCTTCACGTTAGGGTAATTTGACTTGAATGGAATGCACGGTTAGCACTCGACTGGGAGTTGAGGTTGACAGCTTGTTGGCATCTTCGAGGATATTCCAGCGCGTCTAGGGTTGAATGTGGACTTCGACGGTCTTGATCACCTTCGTCTTCTTCGTTCTAACGGAAAGTTCATCGGTAGGAGGTATGTCGGCACCGTGGAATTGGGATCTCCACGATACAGTCGGCCTTCAGGGTCTTGTTCGCCTTCAGGGTTCGGAGCAGGGTTTGTTGGAACGATACGTAGATCGGCACCGTGGAATTGGGATCTCCGTGATACCGCTGTCTTCAGGATCTTGTTCACCTTCGGGGCAATGCTTGCTGAACGGAACGGAATCCCGTTAAGTTTGATGTGACAGTCGACCTCGCCGATGTTGACAGGGTTGCTGGAGAAGGACGGCGAATGGCTCCCATTGTCGATAACGGGGTCGTTGTCGAACGATCTTCTTATTTCCTCAAGCGAAATGTGATTTCGCTAAGACCAAAGCATCGTTTGGCGCGATGTGGGCTGCATCTCTTCGCTTGGTGAATATGACGGTGCACAGTGCCGCGTAGGGCACCGGCCGTCATATTTTCAATATAGAACATTTTACTAGGAATGTCCTTTTGACGTCGGTATTGATTCGATGTAGAGCATAATTGCACTGCTTCATTGCATATTTGCATGTTGGTTTTCGGCATCAGGTGGTGAGCTCCGGGGAAGCAAGGGGGTCAGGCACATGCTTGGCCTTTTTTTTATTAGTGCTATCACACGCAGCTTCAGGTCTCACCGGCCTTAACATGCATCTCCTCGTGGCCTCCTCGTCAGCAATGCCCAGCTTGAGCATCAGCGGCTTTGTCAATGGGAGCGCATCAGCTTCAACGTTGGCAAGGGCGTAAGGACCTAGCTTGGCATAGAGCTTCATACGTAACAAAATAATATATATATATATATATATATATATATATATATATATATATAGACACACACAGTATACACCGTATGTTTGTATATGTACGTACGTACATGCATGACACATGCAAATACACATACGGCCTTTAATCCCTGTACGTGAATTAATTACTTCAGCTCCATGGCATGATGATCAATATTTGATAGCGCCGCTTCTCGTTGGTTCCTTAATGCAATTTCTTGGGAACACGGAGCCGAGGTCAGTGGCAAGACAGTGCAGTGGCCAGAGCGCCGCCGAGGTGAAGAAGGGGAAGGCGCTACCGCTGTGCCGTGGAAGAGATGGGCACGCCGCTGGGTCTCAGTCTTGCCGCGCCGCCACTGGAGATGCGGCTGGCCGCTGGAGAAGATGAAGCCGCTGCTGGCCTGTGTTGGATCTGAGCGCCTTGGATGTGAGCCTGTGAGGACGCCGCCGTTGGAAACCGATGTTGGAGGAGGACAGGTCGGTGCCGATCTGGAGGCAGGCAAGGGGATGCCGAGGTCGCCGTGGTTGATTCGCCCGGGGAAGAAGAACGGGTCGCTGGATACCGCGAGGAGCAGGGGCGCCGCCTTGTAGATCGAAGCCAAGGGAGCACTCCGGCCACCCATGCGCGCCGTCATCGACTGTGATCGGAGGAGCACACTGCCACCCATCCACACCGTTGTTGACCGGGACCGCGGAAGAAGAAGATGGCCGTGCTGCCACCTTTGCCAATTGGGGTCGGGGGAGCCCGCCGGTCACCCATACACGCCGCTGCTCTGGATTCCGCACACCATCGCTGCCGGGCCAAGGAGGAGAAGATGGTCGCGCCGCCGCCTTTGCCAATTGGGATCGGGGGAGCCCGCCGGCCACCCATACACGTCATCGCTCTAGAGTCCGCACGCCGTCGCTGCCGGGCCAAGGAGGAGAAGATGGTCGCGCCGCCGCCTTTGCCAATTGGGATCGGGAGCCCGCCGCCACCCATACACGCCATCGCTCGAGTCCGTGACGCCGTCATTGTCGGGCCGCCGCCGCCGAAGCGTGGAGAAGCGAGGGCCATCGCCGGCGCGTGGACTGGGAACACGCCGCGGCGTGGCGGCGTCAGTGTAGAGGAGGCAGGCGGCTTCGCCGTCGGGCAAAGCGCCGGGCAAGGCGATGGCGTGGCGAGGCGGGGCTGTTTCGAGGAGGTCGGACAGGCGGGGTTGATCGGGCGGCGCCGCCATGCGAAGGATGGGCGGTGCAGATCGGGCGGCGTCGGCGTCAGCGATGGAGAGACGGGCGCGACGCCATTGCCGGGCGCGGAGAGACCATGGAGCGGTGCCGATCTGGAGCCCGGGGCGGCGAAGACGAGGGCGGCGCCGGCGGTGTGGATCTGGGGCGGCACTAGCCGTGGACGACGTCTGGCGTAGAGGATGCCGGGGCGGCATCCTGGAGGAGGCGGCAGACCAGAGAGGGAGGGAGGAGAGAGAGCCTCGAGAGAAAGAGAGACCAAGAGAGAGGGAAGAGAGGGAGGGGCGGCGCCGCCGCCCCCTTTACCTTTTTTTTTTTTTCCAGCCGCCGGCTACTGTTCCCGTGGATTGATCCCCTAGGGTTAAACCCTATACCAGTTTTTATAGTAGTCCCACCTAGGGTTTGCTGATTTTGGGCCAGATTTGGGGCAAACCGGCTTTGGGCCAAATTACTCCACGAATTACTCATTAATTAATATTCATTTATTAATCGCTGATCAGGGGCCGATCGGCATTATTGGAAATTTTTGTGTCCAGCATTGGAAAAACATATGATTTGAGTTTTTTAGTTCGTTTTTTGCTGTTTTGAAGGTGGGTCCTAATGCTTTAAAATGAGTCAAACGAAATCGATCCGAATCTCGAGACTACCTCGAGAAGCTCTGAAAGTTCAGTCATTTCAGCCATTCAACTGTTCAGCCGTTAGATCGACTCAAAAGAACAGGATCAAAGCTACGAGAAAAGGAGGCGCCATGGCCTAGGTCATTGGCGGGCACCGACGCTGGCATGCTGCTGCCCATCATCTCCCTTGTGCTTCCTCCTTTGCTTCTTTCGTCTCTTCAGTTTTTCTCGTTCATGTGCATGATGAGTTGAAAAGGGCAATGGGGCGTTGCATGCCACGACCTTTATGACGTACTTGGTGGCCGAATGTGGTGAGCACAAAGGCTCGTCGAATTTGAAGAAAAAGAAGGTGAGGAGGAGACATATCTCCATTTTTCATATGAAATCTTATTAGAGTATGTGTAAAACTTGGTTTTTTGTCTATTAAATTTTGTGAGACAAACTTTGTACTTGTTCTCATAGAACTTTATTATTTGAACCAGGAGATCTATCTGCATTTTAGTTTAAGATTTTAATTATACATAAGTAAAAGGAACACTAACAATATAAAGTCATGGGTAGAAAAATCTTTAGAATAAAGCCTTTTTAATAGCACCTACTATACGCCTTGTCCCATGAGGAATACTACCCTATGGTATGCTACGTGGTATACGATAGTCTTTCATCAATAGAAGTACAAAGCCGAGTTCGCGGCGTCCTGGCTGGACACGTGGCTCTTTCCTTGCCCGCCTTGCTCTGCGCAGCCCGCCTTTGCCCAGGCCCCAGGGGAAAACTTTGCAAAAAAGCCCTTCAATTATTCGTTTTTACGCACACATCCCTACGGAATCGCACCGCAGTCTCCAGAGCCCAAACCCTACCCAGCCTTTTCCTCCCCTCTCACCACGCAGCCACCGCCTCCCCTCCCGCAGCTCCGCCCGCCCCTCTCGCCGTCGGCTGCCGCCGCTCCTCCCCCGTGGCTCCTTCCGCCTCTCCCACGGGCCGCCCCGCTCCTCCCGGGCCGCCCGCCGCCTCCCTCTCGTGGCTTCTCCCCCCTCTCGCCGTCGGCGCTCCTCCCGCGGTTCCTTCCGCTCTCCCACGTTCGCCGCCGCCGCTCCTCCCGGGCAGCCCGCCACCTCCCCTCCCGCGGCTCCTCCCACCCCTCTGCCGCCCGGCAGCTGCCGCCTCCTCCCCGCGACTCCTTCCGCCTCTCTGTTTGTTAGAACTCAATAATGCCATTTTAATTGATTGACTAGTAAAATGCCCGTGCTCTGCTACGGACCATAAAAGGATGAAAGAAAAACACAATTCGTAGACAAAAAAAATATAAGCATGAAGTGTGATTTGCGGGAAAGATCGAGAGTGCAGCACGTGACATTTTATAGCTTGGATCGTTTAGGTTGAAACATTATTTGACATAATATAAAAATTATTGGTCACCAACCACCACAGTAACCAAATTTAGGAACCAACTAAAGAAATAAAAATACTAAATCACCTAACACTATGACAAAATTTAGGAACCATCGGAAGACATAAAAATACTAAATCACATAAGCATTATGACATGATAGTCGCAAAATGTAAACATGTGGCTGTGAATATCAATCGCATATAAAAAGGTCTCATCAAGCATGCCCATTTGAATCGTAAATATATGAATTGTGAACCAAAAAATAAAGTGATTTACTAATAGGCATCAATGGTCAGTTATGCTTCGAAATGAAACATGATCCAAAAATCAAAGAATGTAAATGTAGATACTAAAACGACGCTTCCTCTTATTCCTCAACATCCTAATTGAAGGTTGCGACACAATTGGACTTGAGATGAATGGATCCAAATCTGCATCTTCAAAACAAAGTAGACAGTGAATACGCCTACCACGTCTACCATGCCAAGTATTTCTTTTGTATCCTAAAGGTCATCGATAACATTTGATGACCGGGCTTTGCAACGGACTACAAAAAGATGAAAGAAATACATAAATTAAAACAATATGTGTAATTAGAAAGTTTGGCCAACAACCACTACAATATGGCATCATTTCTAAGTTTTTTTTGTTAGCTCATCAATTTAGATTAGGCTGAAGAAAATCGGCACCAATAAACCAAAACCATCATTTGTGATTAAAGAACACACGTGATTACATGAGTCCACAAAATTGGCACCAATAAACAAAAAATCATCATTTGTTTCAGTGACAGAATGACAACCGCAAAAGATGCATTCACTTGTGCCTCCTCTACCTGCAGCTCAGCGCCCACACAAGTGTGGGATGGAGCATTGGTTCGCCTCCTCGCCAACACGAGAGAAACCGTTCCTGGAGAGCTCACCAGCAGTTGCCACAGTGGCCTTGCCTTCTCTCCTGTCCTGGAGAAGGTCACTGAGCTTCGGCAACTGGGGGCGGCTTCAGGGGCGCAGCCTTAAGCATGTCCTCCAGTGTTGACAGCCATCATGAAAGGAGATGGCGGCATGGCCTGCTGGTTGTTTGGAGTGCTTGCAATGAATATTAGAGCAGGCGTGTAATATGATGAAACAGAAGTGAAGTGAAACAAAAAACCATTTGGTCTTCTAAAGTTGCTTTAGGAGAAAAAATATGCAATGGTGCAACAATTTTCTAAGCAGACGAAACTATAAACTGGCAATTCCCTACATATAAATTTGCGCTCTTTGATTGATCGTGCGAATTTACATCATTTATCTACATTGACACCGAAGAAATCGTCCTCGCAGTCTTGAGTCTAGCTAGGAGGAGGCCTCAATGTAAGCTTTGTCCCTGCTGCTACCTGCAGAAGAGAAGATGGTCAAGAAGTCATAGTTGGGAAAATTATTGATAACTAAGTCATGATCGCAGTTTGGTTCTACTGTGGACATATAAGTTTCTGTCGTTGTTTTTCATAGTCAGGAAGAGGAACCATGCTGCTACGTAACAAACATGATGCAGATGCATTAATAATATATTTTTTCAGCGCATTACTCCATCGTTTGTTTCCCATGAGCAAATAGATGCATGAATATATGCAAACATGTCATCCCAATGGATGCATTCAGCATTCTTAAGCACAAGTCACACAAAAAACCCTTAAATTTACAAGTAGATGAAATATGCAGGTAGCATATTTTCACACAAGTAGCTGCTGCTTATCAGCTCTCTCTCTCTCTCTCTCTCTCTCTCTCTCTCTCTCTCTCTCTCGGCAGCTGCTCAGATCTGACTGCCCGGAGTTGGTAGAGGTGGTTGTCGGCATGGAGGCTAGGGACAGGTTCGCCATGAGGGGGGCATCGTCAGCTTCATCAGCGCAGTCCATCGAGGACATGCACCAGTGCACGGCATGGGCCTGATCCGGTCATGCTGGCCTCCGACGATGCAGCCCCATGGCGTGAATGCATAATTGCAAATTTATTGTTTTGATATATTTCCAAATAGAGGCAGAATGCATAATTGCAAATTTCTCATGAAATTGAATGTGATAGTTCAGTTTAGAACAGAGATGGTTTTAAATTTATTTCTTTACATGATGAAATGTTTCAGATAGTAGGTTGCTTTGTGTTGTAATGTTATTTGTCTTCATGTGATAATTTCCTAACATGTGTGGGTTCTGTGTTTTCCCTGTGTAACGCATCAGCATTTAGTGACTATGTTCAAATAGCATGATGTAAACATCTTTTCCTTTCTATTTGTTGTGCAGTTGAGGTTCTAGGCCAAGATGCATGGTGCCAATATTCTATGGAAACTAACTATGAGCTCGATGGTTCTGTGGCACTTTTAGTTATGTCTTTAATTAGGAAATTTTGTATAGCCAGATCGCTTTTTAAAAAAACTTAAAAGTTCTAGCCAGCATGTCATGTGTTTTTAGTTGTTGTGTCTTGATCGTTTTCCAGGTAAGTAGTGTAAGCTGGTTGCGGATGATTTATCCCTACCTTTGAAAATTCATAAATTTTATTTATCCCCTTACAAATCAAAATGCTTTACTTAATAAACCTGATGCTAATATTAATTAGCTCTCAGTTTCCATAGTCTATAATAAAAGTGATGGTCTTATGATAGCCCGGATAAAATTTCTCCTCAGCGCGCCGACGGGCGCGCTTACTCAACTAGTAGACTACATTGGGATGGTACAGCTACCGAATGGAGTAACCATCCGTTTACTGGAATGCATTCATTCTTTAAAGTGTTGGACAAACGGTGCCCCATGAATCGTAGTCCTTGATCAGTGGTCATTCTATGCTGATGTAATGATACCCGTTGCAACACCAACAACGGCGCAGAATCCTTTACGTCCAAGCATAATTTTCACGTTCGATGCCCGGGAGCCAATTTCTCAAATTCACGGTTTACAATGCCGGCTGTCTGCATAATTTAAATTCTTTCATGAGATTACTAATCTTAATCATAGTGTGTTGTACATATGACATGGATCTATTCATAGATTCTCATAATTTTCAGTATAATTTGCCAAAATATTAAATATAATAGCAAAATTTATCAATTCATTGCATGTAGGTAATCAACAGCAGTTTATATACACTCCTAATGCAAAAAATAAGATTAAAAATTAATTCCCGGAGTGATTTTATCGAAGAATAATTAATGTAAGTAATATTGCATATTTCAGGGGGTCACTGTGCAAAGCTTTTCAATTAAGAGAAGCTTCAAAATAAATCTCGAAGGTTTCAGGGCCTTCCTATAAATTTGAGCCCAATTCGTTTACGTGCTGTCTTTCTTTTCTTCCACCGATCGGTCGGATCCCCTTCTTCCTTTCCCCGCGCGGGCCTTCTGGAGTGGCTGGGCCGCTCGGAATTGTGCTACAAGACTGGCCCGTTGGCCCCCTCTTTGCCAGCCCGCCGAGTTGGGCGTGGATGGCCGGCGGGTGGGCTCTGTGTGCACGGGGACGCGTCATCACCACGGACAACGGTGGGCGCAGCGCAGCGCGTGAGCACGCAGCGACGGGCGCACGGATGCAGTGTCGTGCGGCACGTCCGTGCAAGCACGACCCTGATCACAGTGCCATGCTTTTAATGGATTCATATTTTTTTTAAAAAAAATCCCCAATTCAAAATAGATCCGATCTACTAGTTAGATGCAACTTGCAAGCACAAATTCCAACGGATTCAATCTGTAAATTCACGAATTTTGATTCACTCTAATGCCTTTCGGTATTCGTTGAAAGGGGTGGGGATTACAGTAATTGTTGCTTAGGTCAGATCGACGGGTCCTGGATCGATGGCGTGATGACAAATCGATGCGAGAATACACCGATGTAGACATATAGCTAGCATAAACATACAATCGGCGTAGACAACCTCCTTCGAGCCTGCGGTTACTCCTTCGAGATCTTTGTGTTGATACTTGATAACGTGCTGGGCAATCACACTACGGGTGTAGTCCGACGTTATCGACTCGAACGCAGGCGTATACAAAGAACGAGACCGATGCACAAAGTAGATAAAATATACATGTTGCAGAGGGAAACAATTGTTAAGTTCTTCTCAGATTGATTTGTCACATAGCGTACCTCTCTCCTTGTATACTAGCGTCGGGGATTAAATCACGGCCCATTGCCATGGCCCACTCCCTGACGGCCCAATCGAGCAGCCTACCAGGGCCCAGCTCCCTAGAAGGTTCTATCAGGCCCATATGCATCCTGCCGAACAGCTTCTTGGTGAACGACGCGACGGCAGAACGACCTAAGATTCTGCTTGAGTCCGACTCGAATAAGAGTTACGCACGCCGTGAAGACCGGACGTGTTTTCTGGATTAGAATAGGAGTCGTGATCCCCAAGACTAGGAGTATGCCTTATCTACCTCGGGATATATTTGGCATGTCTTGAGTTAATTCACGATCTCGTAGTTAGCTACCGATATTCCCTTGAGGTCGGTTTGCTCAGCACTATATAAACAGGGGCCCTTTGACGTTTAGGGGATTCCCTGGCATTGAGTTTTACATCTTAGCATCTAGCTTAGAGCTTTGGCACTTGTACGCGCATAATCTCGCCGAGACTTGTTCGTCTCGTCGAGCCACCTCTTGTATTCATCCCTGATATATAAGAAAGGCTGGACGTAGGGCTATTATCTCTTCCGAGAGGTCTGAACCAGGATAAAAACCCCTGTCTCCTGTTCGTTGCTGTTCGTGATTGTTCGGCGTGTCTCCTATCTCCTCCTTGAAGAATCTTGGTTGACTTGGGTCAATATCCCAACCGTCGACAACTAGTGACTTGCTTTAGGATCAAGACGAGTACACGTGTGGACCCACCCTAGTTCGTACTGCGCTGGAATGAAGTGGCGAAGCCTGACATGAGTATGTGCGTGGGGCGGTTTCCAATAGTTTTGGCCATCCTGTGTTGTGCTTTGGACGAGCTGGCTATGCATGTTTGCCATGCTGATGTAAAACTGGTTAGTTTGATAGTGCAAGGAATGAACATGTTAACAATTATTTTTTAAAAAATAGTTAAATCATCCGATCTATGAACTATATAAACTAAAATTCTAAATGCATCTTAATTAAGACTATCACATAGATGTTTTTATGCATATTTGATGATATTCCATGCCACACCAGGCACACGATGATGTCTCTCAATAGTCAATACTAACTCGATACTCCTCGATACATGACAATATTCCAAGTGATACTTTAGTATGATACCCTCGAGACTCGATGATACCTCTAAAACTCAACTTGACATACGATGATATATTGATATCCAAAACCGATGCCCCCAACCTAATACCACTAATCATCAACAATATGTTTGATATTCAAACCGATACACGATGATACCCTGATACTTGACAATACCTCCATTACACGACCCGATACCCAACTTGCTGCCCCTGACACTCCATCCTAGACAACTATACCTTCGATACTCGATGATACCCCTAATGCCTCTCAATACTCAACCCCGATACACGATGATATCCCCAATACTCAACCTGATACTCTCGATACACAATGATACCCCCATTACTCAACCAGAAACACAACAATATTTCCTGTGATACTAAGACTGATACCCTCAATACTTAACCCAATCACCCTTATACTTAACCTGACACATGGCGATATCTTGATACCCCAGACTCGGTACCCCAGATACTTGACAATGCACCCGATATTCAACCTGATACATGACAATACCCTTGATATCAAACCCGATGTCTAGAGATGACAGTTTTACCCATTTACCCAACTATTCATGGGTAAAAATTTGAATGGGAACGGGTTTGGTGCTTGTTTTCAACCCATAGGTACATAAATGGTTGAAATTCTTTACTTGTCAGCTTCACGTGCACGGGTATGGAGGGTATGGATATGCCTTAACCGTAACCATGGTTATCAAGTCGTAAAGTCGAGTCGAGTCGCATGAGGGGAGACTTGGGGACTAGTCGTGGCTAGTCCATGACTAGTCGACAACAACAACATCTATTTTGTTTAGAAAAGTAATTGTGTAGTTGGCATGACTACTTGTACTTTTGTAAAAAAATAACAATTACAGTAGAGTCCAAAAGCATAGCAAGGATGAGAATGCAATGCCAAGTAACTAGTTTTCTTCTAATGTTAGATGATGGAACTCACGATAGAATGCCTAGTCGAGTCGAGGTCCCTAGTCGTACTAAAAAAAGAGACTTATGGACTAATCGTGGATTAATCGCGACTAATCGCAGGACTTGATAACCATGACCGTAACCATCTCACTCGTTTACCCACTTGCCTCAGAAGTCAGGCTCAGGCTCTTAGTCCCCAAAGGACCAAGCCTCCACAAACCCACCTGGCCCGGTTAAACCAACACTGGCACAAATTTTAGCAACCCTAATTCCCCACATACCCCCACTAGTCCACCACCCTTTTTTCCCAGCTGCTACCACCCTTGTAACCCTAAATCCACCACGCCATCGCTCTACACCACGCCATATGCTGAAGTTTTCTAGCAAAAATGGGGTATGCATGTTCTTCTAGCCGTATTTTTCTTTACATTCGATGAGCCCCAGTACCATTCTCGTTGGATCCAACTGGTTGCCAAGCTCACTCGTTATTCTTACTCAATCTTAATAGAGGAATAGAGTGAAAACCGATGGAAAATAGAGAGAGAGGGCGGGGTTTGTGACGTCCTAATAAAATTATTAGGAGTCCCAAGTTTTTCATCACCAAAACTCAGGTATAATTTAAATATTAAACTCCCTAACCTCTTTTAACTACCCTGCGGTAGACCTGATCAACGGCCGAGCCGGGCCGGGTTTCGGGCCGGGCTTGTAAAGCCGGTCCATGGGACCAAGCCCGAGTTCAGCCCGGCCCGACATGACCGGGCTTCGGTTTGAACCCGAAAGTCTGAAGTCTACCGAAGCAGCAAGTCAGCCCGGCCACGGCTTGTCACAGCTTATTTGAACTGAGCCGGCCCGGCCGGCCAAGCCAGACCGAGGCCCGAGTCCCGGCCGTGCTGCCGGCCGGGCGACTTCGGCCGGTCGGGCCGGCTCGCCGGGCCGGGCGGCCCATGATCAGGTCTACCCTGCGGGCCTTTTTCTCCAGTCATTAGGTACCCATATTATCCCATTCTCCGTTTTCGGCCTGTTGAGAGGGAAGAGCAACAGCACTGCGCCCCACACCCCAAATAAACCTTCCCCTCCACTGTGCACCGCCGCCCACTCCCTCCCTCCCCAAACCCTAAAACCTACGGCACTAAATCTCCCTGCCCGAGCACAAATTCGAGGTAAATCCCTTTTCCCCATGGTCAATTCTTCTTGTAGATCGCACAATTGGATAGATCTTGTCGAGACGGTCCAAATGCATATGCAGATCGTGTATTTTAGTGGAAAAAGGCGCCCGGTAGAGCTCGCCGAAGTTAGGATCCCCACGGCCACCGGTGAACCTCGCCGCGCGTCCAACCGGTGGCTGCCATGTTGCCCGTCGCCACGCCTACCGCCACGCGTGCCTCTGCCGCCGCCCATCGCGCCGTGCGTC
The DNA here is from genome assembly GCA_036346415.1 of Raddia guianensis. Taxonomy (NCBI): domain Eukaryota; kingdom Viridiplantae; phylum Streptophyta; class Magnoliopsida; order Poales; family Poaceae; genus Raddia; species Raddia guianensis. The sequence continues at coordinate 23,357,323 of CM070542.1, read as the reverse complement.
ATGGTTCGCCGCCGCCCGTGCGTGGGACCCGCCGCTGTCGCCGCCCCCTACCGCGCCGCCACTGCCGCCAAATCGCCTTGCGACGAGTGTCATGTGGGACCCGCCATTGCCGCCGCCCGATCAGGCATTGTTGTCGTCGCCGCCTGGTGGCATTGCGACGCGTGTCCGTGCGGGACACGCCGCAGACGTCGGCGCCGTCCCGTTCACCCCGTACCGGATCTAGCCACAGTCGCTGACATGTGGACCCGGCCAAACCATGGGCCCCGCATGTCAGCCGTAGCCATTTCGCACGCAGAGAGATTGCGCCGCAGCCACTGACCCGTGGGCCGACGTCAGCGCCACATCGGCCGGTTAGCCGAGTGACATGACACGTGTCAAGTCAGTGTCATGCCACGTCAGCACCATAACCAGCCCACTGCCACGTGGCATGCCACGTCAGCTGCCACGTGTCGTGCCACGTCACCATTTGCGACCCACCCACTGCAACATGTCATGCCACCTGTCGCCACATCAGCTGCCACATCATCATTGTCAATGTGACCATTGTCACATAGGCCCCGGTCGCTAGTCGCCGAGCGACACTAACCCGTGGGCCCCACCTGTCAGTCGTAGTAGGCCGTGCCGGACCGGGCCAATGGGCCTCTGGGCCGCGCGCGCGAGAGAGAGAGAGAGAGAGAGAGAGAGAGAGAGAGGAGGAAGGCTGGATTTTCGGTTCGGCCCAAATAGAGTTAAATTAGACTTTTCTTTTTGGAGAATTTTCTATTTAACCCGAAACTTCACCGAATTGCTTAGGGAGTTCCGTAAGTCCAAATTAGATTATTTTAGAGCCTAAAAATTAGAAGTATTGGACTAGTATCGTCTCGTGGTGTTGAATTCCCTGTACAAGTACTGGGTACTGGGGTCACGACAGGGAGGAAGCGTTGGCGAGTTGCACTCGAGCACGTGGGTAGGAATAGCAGCTTCAATGCGAGCAATGCTTTGCTCGGCGTCACATGCGCTCTGAAAATGGGAGAGGCAGCGATGATCCCACCCACATGAACCCAAGAAGCATCAATCGCGCCTCACGCATGTTACGCGGACTCCGCTCGGTGGTGGGAGGGACACACGACATCCATCTCGATGGATTAAATGTATGTGGTGAAGCGTTATTGAAAGTGCATCAAGGCACTTATGTGATTTTGGTGATTAATGAGTAACAATTATAAAGCTAATATTTCTATTGGAAAATTGTGCACAGATGTTATACAGGTTAAATCCATAAGGTACATGTTTACATGTGATGTTATACCCCTCAAAAGTGGATATATTGCAAGAAGGCATCAAAACTAGTATTTATTTGTAAATCTTAATTTATTGAGTCCTAGGGATGCCGTACTATAAAGAGGGATGAAATGGAGAAGCTTGTAAAGGTTCCTAAGTTCTCAAAATAGGTATCTCGAAGTTCGTGTGAGTTTTCCATTCAAAATACACCTCATACAGAACCTATGCCATCAGAACATCCGACGAGGGTCGGAATATCCGATGGTGAGCCAGCCTGCCAGTTTTCAGAGCTATCCAGTAAAGGGTCCATCGGACCTTTCATCGGAACATCCGATGTAGGTCGGAACATCCGACGGGGGATCAGAACATCCGATGCGGGATTAACTGCACAACGGCTAGTTTTCTGGATTCCCTATTTAAAGCCGTCTCTAATACCTTCCAAAGGTTGCTGACACTGTTTACTCTCTGATCACACCCTGATTTGAACCTAATTCTTCCTGTTCATCATCTCTCAAAGTTTTAGCCTTTGTCTCTCTCTTGTTCATCTTTGTGAGATCTAGATCTAGAGAGATCAAGGCACCCAAGTGCTCTGCGAATTAGAGATCCAATTCTTGAGCAATTAGCGATTCCTAATTTCTTCATCGCATTTGTTACTCTTGGAGGCTTGAAGGGCTCCTAGACAGCTATGTGTCGCCGGTGAGTCGCCGATCTTTGTGTGGCGTGCCTCCGGAGTCTGTGAAGGTGTGAATCTACCTCCGCAAGGAAAATGATTCAACTAGTGATCACCGGTGAGTGCTTTGTGCTTCGCTGATAAGGGGATTAGGGTCTTGGTGATCCGGGCTTTGTGCCTTCCCTAACGTTGAGTAGGATCTCCCTTCAAAGATCCGAACATCGGTAAACAAAAATCACCGTGTTTTTGTCTTGATCTTGTTTTGGTGTCTTTATTACTTGTGTTGGCTTGTTCTGAGTATTCTTGGATAGATCTAACCTTGGTTTTGCGAGAAAACAGATTTTACTGCAGGTTTTCGACAAATCCAAAATACTCCGGATCGGAACATCCGACGCCGGTCGGAACATCCGACCCAGATCAGAACATCCGACGAAGGGTGTACTGTACCACGTCGGAACATCCGATCCCCATCGGAACATCCGACCGACTGGTTACTGTTCAAGTTTATTAATTCCGTAATTTCGTTTTATTCGCCTATTCACCCCCCTCTAGGCAGCATAGCGATCCTTTCAATTGGTATCAGAGCCTATCCTCCTATTTTGAGCTTAACAGCTTGGAGAATCATGCCTAACCACAAAGACGATACCGAGATCGAGACTTCAAGCGAAGGCAACAAAAAGGCTACCATTCCTTATGTTTATCCTGATTCAACATCCTCATCTCATGTCTCTGTTCCTACTGGACGTGCGCCTCACTTCGATGGCACATACTACCCACAATGGAGACATAAGATGAAGATGTATCTAATGTCTATTCATCCTTCTATTTGGAGAATTGTAGAAACAGGTTTCAAGCCCAAGGAACCGGAGAATCTCACTGCTGATGAGGAAAGAGACTCCTTGCGCAACTATCAAGCCGTTAATGCATTATTTGGTACTTTGAGCCCAAGTGAATTCAACCGAGTTGACGGACTTGAAGAAACCAAAACAATTTGGGATACCCTCAAAGTTGTTCACAAAGGCACATCAAGTGTGAGGGAAACCAAGATCGAGCTTATCAATGGCAAGCTAGGTAGCTTCATCCTAGAAGAATGAGAAGACTACAAGAAATGTTTGATTCACTCATGGTGTTGGTTAATGAGGCAAAGGGACTTGGTTGCAAGTCTCTCACTGATCATGAGGTGGTCAAGATTCTACTCCGGGCTATCACTCCAACCAATCGCCATTTAGTGCAAATAATTCGAGATAGAGACAACTATCACACAATCACACCGCATGAAGTGTTTGGAAGAATTCTCAGTGATGAGTTGATGGACCAAGAGGCCTCGAACATTAAAGAAATGGCTCAATCAAGCAAGAAGAGCATTGCATTGAAGGCAAGCAAAGTGTCAAAGGTAAAAGATGATAGCTCAAGCAATGATGAAGATGGGCAAATGAACATGGAAGAGATGGCGTTCTTTGTGAGAAGATTTAACAAATTTCTCAAGAAGAATGGCTACAATAGCAAAGGCAAGAAGGATTCCGGTAAATCCAACTCTTCAAGAAGTTCAAGAAGAAAGTGCTATGAATGTGGTGAAATCGGACACTAGTGCTATGAATGTGGTGAAATCGGACACTTCATTGCCGATTGTCCACATAAGAAGGATAAGGACAAGGAAGACAAGAAAAAAGAAAAGAGTTACAAGAAGGACAAAGAAAAGAGTAAGAGACACAAGAGAAGTTCAAGAGGTGAGGCTCACATTGGTGAGGAGTGGGACTCCGAATCCAATTCCGAATCTGACTCCGAGTCCGATGATGAGAGTGTAGCATGTTTTGGAATGGCTATTACAAAAAGGACCTCATCTCTATTTGGCGAATTGACGGATGATGATGAACCATTTATGTGCTTCATGGCTAAGGGCCCTAAGGTATCATCAAGATCCTCTAAATCTCTAGTCAATTCTTATACTAACAACTCTAGTGATGATGAGGATGATATGAGTCATGCTAGCTTGGTCAAGATGATGAGAAATTTTGATATGGGTAAGTTGACCGAACTCATGGAGAAAGTTGAGCAACAAGAGGATCTTCTTGAGAAAGGAGAAGACTTACTCATCCTTGAAAAGGAGAGAAACCTCCAACTTGAGAAGAAACTGGCATTGGAAAAGAAGAGGGTTGAGAAGATGACCAAAGAATTCTCTAAGGTCACATCTAAAGCAAGCTCCCTTGAGATTAACAATGCTTCACTTAAAGAAGAACTCATCGGTGCAAAGGAAGCACATGAGACTCTTAGGGTGAAGTTTGATGATCTTTTGAAGAGCACATCTATTCTTCCAAATGCAACTTGCGACTCAACTCCTTCCACGAGCAATGGTTATGCAAGGTGCTATAATGTGGATGTAAATGCTTGTGCAACAAATTTTGCAACTTTGCAAGATCTTGCTAGTGAGAATGAAAAGTTGAAGGGTCTACTTGAGGACGGTATTCAAAGATCTTACAAGTCGAGTAAGGGACTTGATGAGATACTAGACAAGAGAAGAGGAAACTTCAAGAAGGCCGGAGTTGGCTATGTTCCACCGAAGGGCAAGAAAGCACATGTTGTGGTGACACCGGTCACTAAGCCAATCCATTTCGTAAGAGAGCAAAGCTCAAAGGCTCACATTTCTCACTCTACTTTTAATGCCTCTTACATTATTAAAAGAAATAATTTTGGTAGAGTGCTTGCCTATCATGTTGGACCGAAGCGTACTAATGCACCTTTGGTGAGATCCATTTGGGTTCCGAAGGTTCTTGTGACTAACCTCAAAGGACCCAATCAAATTTGGGTACCTAAGAGCAAAGCTTAAACTTTGTAGGAATATCTCTCCGGTAGCCCTAGTTGGGTACTTGACAGCGGTTGCACTCATCATATGACCGGAGAGAAGGGAATGTTATCTCAAATTAACTGCTATAATCAATCAAGTGAGAGCATTACTTTTGGGGATGACAGTAAAGGTGATGTACTAGGTCTTGATAAGATTGCAATTTCTGAAAATCTTTTTCTTACAAATGTCTTACTTGTCGATTCATTGAAATACAATATATTATCAGTACAACAATTTTGTGCTACCGGTTACGATTGTATCTTTTCATGTGATGGTGTGAATGTCGTTCAAACGAGTGATGGTTTAATAGCCTTTAAGGGTCATCGAAAGAGAAAGCTCTATCTTGTGGATTTCTCCACGGATAGGCCTAGCCCTGTAATATGCCTACTGGCTAAATATAGCATGGGTTGGCTCTGGCATCGCCAACTAGCCCATGTCGGTATGAGAAACCTTCATAAATTCTCGAAAGGAAATCACATCATCGGACTAACAAATGTGAAGTTTGAGAAAGACAGGCCTTGTAGCGCATGTCAAGCGGAAAAACAAGTTGGAGCACCCCATCCTTCGAAGAACGTAATGACTACAACAAGACCTCTACAACTACTACATATGGACCTCTTTGGACCGATTACATACATAAGTATAGGAGGTAACAAATACGGTCTTGTTAATATCGATGATTTTTCTCGCTTCACGTGGGTATTCTTTTTGCATGATAAGACAGAGGCAAAAGGAATTTTAAAGAAGTTTATGAGAAGATCTCAAAATGAGTTTGAAGTGAAGATTAAGAAGATTCGAAGTGATAATGGAAAGGAATTCAAAAACACCGATGTTGAAGAATACCTTGATGAGGAAGGCATTAAGCACGAATTCTCGGCTCCCTACTCCCCTCAACAAAACGGGGTGGTCAAGAGGAAGAATCGAACCCTCATCGAGATGGCGAGAACCATGTTGAATGAATACAAGGTGTCGGACATTTATTGGGTAGAAGCTGTGAACACCGCCTGCCATGCCATCAACCGACTCTATCTACACAAGCTATTGAAGAAAACTTCGTATGAGCTCCTTACCGGTAACAAGCCGAATATTTCATACTTCAGAGTTTTTGACAGTAATTGTTATATTTTGAATAAGAAATTTAGAAGTTCTAAGTTTGCTCCTAAGGTTGATGAAGGTTTTATGCTTGGTTATGGATCAAATGCCTATGCGTACCGAGTTTTCAACAATACCTCCGGTGTGGTTGAAATCTCGCATGATGTGACATTTGATGAGACTAACGGCTCTCAAGTGGAGCAAGTTGATCAATGTGTGTTAGATAAAGAAGAGCCACCTTATGAAGCGATCAAAAAAATGGCTATCGGTGATGTCAAACCTTAAGAAGGCGTAGAAGATGAAGACTCACTACCCTTATCAACTCAAGTTGAACCTCCAACGACCATTCAAGAAGAGGAGGATGATAAGTCAAGTGAAGGTGATGATGAAGATCCTAACCCACCAAATGCACATCCAAGAGTTCGTCAAAGTGTTCAACGAGATCATCCCGTCGAAAGTATCATTGGTGATATAAACAAGGGAGTAACTACTAGATCTCGTCTTTCAAATTTTTATGCATTTTACTCATTTGTCTCTTCTCTTGAGCCACTAAATATAGATCAAGCCATCAAGGATTCCGATTGGATTATTGCCATACAAGAGGAGTTAAACAACTTCACTAGGAATGAAGTGTGGGAATTGGTGGAAAGACCGAAGCAAAATATCATTGGTACAAAATGGGTCTTTCGCAACAAACAAGACGAACATGGTATAGTAACAAGAAATAAAGCACGGTTGGTTGCACAAGGCTTCACGCAAATCGAAGGTTTGGATTGTGGTGAGACTTACGCTCCTGTAGCAAGAGTAGATGCTATTAGAATTTTAATTACTTTTGCTACTCACCATGACTTTAAGTTGTGGCAAATGGATGTCAAGAGCGCTTTTCTTAACGGTCCACTTTCCGAGCTTGTCTACGTTGAGCAACCACCGGGTTTCGAAGACACAAAGTATCCAAATCATGTCTACAAACTCAACAAGGCGCTTTATGGGTTGAAGCAAGCACCTCGTGCATGGTATGAGTGCCTGAAAGACTTTTTGGTGATAAAAGGTTTTGAAATGGGTAAATCTGATCCTACACTCTTTACTAAGCTAGTAGATGGTGATATCTTTGTATGTCAAGTTTATATTGATGATATCATATTTGGATCTACTAATGAGTGTTTTTGCGAGGAGTTTAGTAACTTAATGATTAAACGGTTTGAGATGTCTATGATGGGAGAGTTGAAGTTCTTTCTTGGACTACAAGTAAAACAAATGAAGGAATGAACTTTTATTAGCCAATTAAAGTACGTGAAGGATATGCTTAAAAAGTTTGATATGAGCGACGCCAAACCAATCAAGACTCCTATGCCAACAAATGGTCACCTTGATTTAAATGTAAATGGTAAGGACGTCGATCAAAATGTATATCGTTCAATCATTGGCTCTCTGCTTTATCTTTGTGCATCTAGGCCTGATATTATGCTTAGTGTGTGCATGTGTGTAAGATTTCAAGCTGCACCCAAGGATTGTCACTTAGTGGCAGCCAAGAGAATCTTGAGATATTTGATACACATACCCAACTTTGGCCTTTGGTATCCTAGAGGGTCAAACTTTGACCTAATCGGCTATTTGGATGCGGATTATGCCGGTTGTAAAGTGGATAGGAAGAGTACCTCCTGTACTTGCCAATTCCTTGGAAGGTCGCTCGTTTCGTGGGCGTCCAAGAAACAACATTCCGTTGCCCTTACCACTGCCGAAGCTGAATACATTGCCGCAGGATATTGTTGTGCCCAACTATTTTGGATGAGGCAAACCTTGAGAAATTATGGCCTTAACCTCAACCACATCCCACTTTTGTGTGACAATGAGAGTGCCATAAAAATAGCCAACAATCCTATTCAACACTCTCGAACCAAACATATCGATATTCTCCACCACTTTCTAAGAGACCATTCAACCAAAGGTGATATCAATATTACCCATGTGAGAACCGAAAACCAACTAGCTGATATTTTCACCAAACCCCTTGATGAGAGAAAATTCTGTGAGTTGCGGAGTGAATTGAATATCCTTGACTCTCGGAATGTTGTTTGAAATATTGCACACATTGTTTGGTGTTTGAAAATGTTTTCTTTATTTTGTTATCTATTTTACTATAGCTATATAGGATTATATGTAAAATAAATTGATTGATTTGGTTCTTCGGATATTCATATCCTATTTATTCTCGGATGATCTTAGTTTGATTGATTGATATGCTTACGGGTCATTTTTGAGTAAATTCAATTCCTAAAACTCCCCTCTATCCTCCCGGAGAAATCTTATCTATTCTCGAATTCTCTGGAGTTCAAATTTTTTCAAATCCAGCAAGAGGGGGTCGCATGTTCCGGTCGGCATCGGAACTTCCGATGGGATCCAGTGGGGGTACCGTCGGATGTTCCGACCGGCGTCGGAACTTCCGGAGCTGTCCAGCAGGGGGTCCGTCGGATGTTCCGTCGGAACTTTCATCGGATGTTCCGACGCGGCCCAGTTTTGTCTCCTATTTAACTTTAACCGCGTGGGTCCCTGTTCCTTTTACCCCACGGGTTTTACCCTAGAGCTTTTACCTCCCCTTCTCTCTCCTCTTGAGCGGCGGTGGCGGCGGATCTTCCGGCGACGGGGCTCTGTATGGCGGCTGCTCTTACGTCCCGTGTGCATCCACACTGCCTCAGCCTCCTCCCTGCACGTCTTCCTCCTCCTCCATTGAAGGTAAAAGCCCCAAATCTTGAAACCTTCTAGAACGTGCAATGTGCGTCGTTTTGATTCGATTTCGAGGCTGAATATGCATCTATATTGTTCATAGAAGCATTCCCTACCTATTGTTGCCTCGGATTCGTTGTTTTGATGCGAGATGTGAAAGATCCCGTTTAGGGCACGTGCTGTACACCGTCGGATGTTCCGACCCCCGGTCGGATGTTCCGACGGAGTACTCACTGACCCTGTTGGATTTTGCGCATTCTCGTTCAATTCTCTCAATTCTTGATTCCATCATATATGTCATGCAGATGTCTTCTTCCAAGCGGCAAAGAACCTCAAGTTCAACTGTCGCTCGTCCCTCAGCCGAGCCCAATGAGCATCCTTCGTTGTTCCATGAGCGATTGGCTCAGTGGAAGCGGGCCAATATCCGTGATCCCATTGGTCCTTTGATAATCAAGAAGACAACAAGGACATTTGCTCATAATGTCACTCCGAAGATCCTTGGCTATTATATAGCGGATGTTAAAAAAATTCAACTCCGCAGGATTGATGATCCTCTGTCGTATGAGAAGGAAGAAGGGACCGATGAAAGATTCTGAACTTCTTTCATCAAGATTTCTATGATGTTGCTTTTGTGAAGAAGAAGAATCCTGTGATGCGCATGCAATTCATTGATTGGGAAGGCATGGCTCTGTCAAACAATCCAGTCATCAATGAGGTCATTGCTGCTTGTGATACCATGGGATTGACTGACATCTTGAGCTTCCAGCATGATTGGAACGATGAAGTTATTTGTCAGTTCTATGCTTCATTGTACGTTGCTGGGGGTGCCGCTGGCGACTTCTTCTGGTTTATGTGCGATGGAGTCTGGTACAACTTCTCGAAGAGGGAGTTTGGCCAGCACCTGAAGTTGTCCACTAGAGGCAACATGGAGGAGCTCCATGATGTGGATTCCCTGAAGAATCAAGACTTGAAGTTCTTGTATGATGGGCCTATTCCCACTAAGGCAGGAGCTACTGAATCCATAAAGCCATTCTATCAAGTGCTCAACCGCATCCTCCGCAAGACACTTTGTCCCAAAGAAGGTGATGCTTCTCGTGTTCTTTCTTATTCTCGCAACTTTCTGATGAAAATTGGTCTGCGTGAGCGTCCCTTTGATATCTTGGACTTCATCTGGTGTGAGATCAAGATCAGTGCTGGTGATCCAAAGAGGAGCTGTCCTTATGCTCCTTATCTGATGAGCATGATCATTCATGTCACTGGTCTTAAGTTTGTGCTGGATGTGAAGCATACTCCATACCTGGTGACCACCCGTGGACTGGCTTCTCCTGGTGGGACTTCTGCGACACCACCCAGGAGGGGTTCGGCTACTCGTGATAGCGTGGGGCCTTCTTCTGCTCCTCGTGATAGCGCGGGCCCATCGTCAGCTCGGTCCAGTCCATCATCTTCTGGAGGCTCCATAAAAAAGATGCTGAAATCTATCTTCTGCATATGTCGCAAGACAAATGATCGGGTTCAGGAATCCATTGTGCGTCTTCGCGACAATCGAAAGCAGATTCAAGATATCAAGAAGCATCTTGGTATGCCTATCTCTTCTGATGATTCCGCGTCCTCCTACTCCACCATTGACACCTATACTCGAGGACTATTTGGGCTTCCTCTTTCCGGTGGCGGCAACAACAGCGACGATGATGATGAGGTCACCGGTGGTGGTGGTGGTGGTGGTGGTGGTGGTCAGGGTGGCAGCAGCAGCAGTGATCCAGTTTGTTTTTCTCTTTTTGGCGTCTTGATGCCAAAGGGGGAGAAATGTTCTGGGGAGCAAAGCTATCTTTTATCCATTCTACTCTTAGTTTCCTATGTTTGAAATTTGAATGTTTAAGTGTATGCAAAACTATGTTTTAAACTCTATGTTTATGTGGCACGCTGTGGTTGTAAGACTTTAATTATTCTGTGATGATGTAATGGTGAATTGCTTGGTTATTTAAGTTCTTTCGCATTGTGTGATATATCCTGTCATATTGCATCTAGATTCAAATTGTGCCAAGGATATAGGGGGAGCTCTTGTTGTTATTTTTTGCCATAGTTTTAGGGGGAGCTCTTTCATATATTCTTTGTTTAATTTATTTGTGAACTATAATTGTTGTCATCAATACACCAAAAAGGGGGAGATTGAAAGTGCATCAAGGCCCTTATGTGATTTTGGTGATTAATGAGTAACAATTATAGAGCTAATATTTCTATTGGAGAATTGTGCACAGATGTTATACATGTTAAATCCATGAGGTACATGTTTACATGTGATGTTATACCCCTCAAAAGTGGATATATTGCAAGAAGGCATTAAGACTAGTATTTATTTGTAAATCTTAATTTATTGAGTCCTAGGGATGCCGTACTATAAAGAGGGATGAAATGGAGAAGCTTATAAAGGTTCCTAAGTGCTCAAAATAGGTATCTCGAAGTTCGTGTGAGTTTTTCACTCAAAATACACCTCATACAGAACATATGCCATCAGAACATCCGACGAGGGTCGGAACATCCGATGGTGAGCCAGCCTGCCAGTTTTCAGAGCTATCCAGTAAAGGGTCCATCGGAACTTCCATCGGAACATCCGACGGGGGATCAGAACATCCGATGCGGGATTAACTGCACAACGGCTAGTTTTCGGGATTCCCTATTTAAAGCCGTCTCTAATACCTTCCAAAGGTTGCTGACACTGTTTACTCTCTGATCACACCCTGATTTGAACCTAATTCTTCCTGTTCATCATCTCTCAAAGCTTTAGCCTTTGTCTCTCTCTTGTTCATCTTTGTGAGATCTAGATCTGGAGAGATCAAGGCACCCAAGTGCTCCGCGAATTAGAGATCCAATTCTTGAGCACTTAGTGATTCCTAATTTCTTCATCGCATTTGTTACTCTTGGAGGCTTGAAGGGCTCCTAGACGGCTAGGTGTCGCCGGTGAGTCGCCGATCTTTGTGTGGCGTGCCTCCGAAGTCTGTGAAGGTGTGAATCTACCTCCACAAGGAAAAGGATTCAACTAGTGATCACCGGTGAGTGCTTTGTGCTTCGCTGGTAATGGGATTAGGGTCTTGGTGATCCGGGCTTTGTGCCTTCCCTAACGGTGAGTAGGATCTCCCTTCAAAGATCCGAACATCGGTAAACAAAAATCACCGTGTTTTTGTCTTGGTCTTGTTTTGGTGTCTTTATTACTTGTATTGGCTTGTTCTGAGTATTCTTGGATAGATCTAACCTTGGTTTTGCGAGAAAACAGATTTTACTGCAGGTTTTCGACAAATCCAGAATACTCCGGATCGGAACATCCGACGCCGGTCGGAACATCCGACCCAGATCAGAACATCCGACGGAGGGTGTACTGTACCACGTCGGAACATCCGATCCCCATCGGAACATCCGACCGACTGGTTACTGTTCAAGTTTATTAATTCCGCAATTTCGTTTTATTCGCCTATTCACCCCCCCTCTAGGCAGCATAGCGATCCTTTCAGTTTTCATTTAAAATACTTGGTTGTAAAACCATGGGTACGTACAGATGCAAGTTCTTCATTTGGGTCATAATCCAAAACAAGATTCTTGTAATAAACAAATTATTGGTTAGTCAATGGCCGAACAACTACTTCAATCCACTTTGCCTAACAAATCTTGAAAACTGTTAGGTATCTCTTCCTCCAATGCAACTTCATGTTGACATGTTTAGGAGAATTTAGAAAATTGGTTGCATTGTAATGTGCTCAATACCTCAAATTTGTCCTCATACAATTGCCTTTCCTGGTGGACGGATGATATACCCAACAACTCATCAGGCAACCTTCAGTCCCATATGTTTGATTTTACTGGCTGCAGTTTAGGATCTATAGATGAAATGTAGTGCTCCATCTTTTCAACCAAGCCCTGTGATGCCCTGAGAAGAAATTGGTTGTGGGCTGGTGCAAACACAGTGTGGGGACGGGGTAGAGTCAACTGGAGCACGGTTTGCTCCCCTACCTCCTTGGATGGCCTCGGGTCCTGGATCTTAGACGATTTTCTCGGGTCTTGCGTTTGCGCTGGCTTTTCCTAAGCAAGAAATCCCCGACCTGGCCTGGGCTTCACTTTTTGCAAGCAACCCTCTCTTCGACGCTGCCCTGCTGAAGGCCGTGACCTCAATCACCTTGGGCAATGGTTTCTCTCTTCTCTTCTGGGAGGACTGCTGGCTTTCCGGTACAGCACCTAGCTCCATTGCCCCTCAACTCTACAGAGCTTCCAGGAGGAAAAGCAGATCCGTCCGTGATGCCATCACAAACAACAACTGGATTTCAGATCTACGTCGCAACTTCAGCCCGTAATTGGTGCCCGAGCTAATATCGTTGCTCGGTAGAATTGCCCAGGTCCAGCTGGATCCCAGCAGTCAAGACCAGCTAAACTGGCGCTTCTCCGTAAATGGTGACTTCTCGGATAAATCGGCTTACTTGTTACAGTTCATCGGTTGCATCCCACGGCCGATCCTCCGAAAAGTCTGGAAGGTTTGGGCGCCCTCAAAGTACAAGTTCTTTCTCTGGACGCTGCTTCAAAAGAGGGTTCTCACAGCGAACGCACTGCTCCGACGTCACCTACCTAACAACTACTTCTGCGCTCTGTGTAAACGCAACCTGGAAACCCCAGAGCACCTTTTCCTTCAGTGCAGTTTCAGCAACCTGGCGTGGCAGAGGTTGTCCGTTTCCCTTAACATCCCTGCTCTAGATCCTTCGACATGGAGCCAGGCAAACTCGGTCGAACTCTGGTGGGCGTCGGACATCATGCAAGGAACCCAATCGACAGCCTCGCGCTCAGCTTCAGCTGCAATCATTTGGCATCTATGGCTTGAGAGGAACAGCCACATCTTCCGCTAGGAGGAAAGACCGGCTACGACATTCATGAACGCTTTAACCGATTACCTGCGGCTTTGGGCTGCCGCAGGAGCTCCCTTTGTAATAACGTAAGGAGTGTGTGTGGCCCGGGGGGAGGGGCCGTAAACACCCCCCACCCTGTAACTGCTTCCTCTTCTTATCAATATACCGAGTAGCTCTTCTGCCCTTGTTCAAATCTTTTCAACCAAGCCAAGCACACTACAACTATCGTCACGTCTTGTATCAAGGACTACGTCACCCTTTAATCCAATGCATGGTGCTAGATATATACGTCGCCTATTCCTGTAGCATCCTTAATAGCTTGTTCTCTTTTTTTTTAATTAGTTTTTTTTATCTTTTCTGCTTTTCAATTCCCTCTCATAATTCATAATCTCATCGTAACTTTTGTTCCTGCTAACTTTTAACGAATTGAAGGCAATTTTCTTGCCTTACTTTTAAAAAAGGGCAATCCTTAAAGGATGATCCTTGGAATTCTTTTTCGATAATGCTCCTGTCCATACATCCGACAGCGTCGGACGCTCTGATGGGCCGTGGCCCATGCGGAGAGGCGCGCGTGGCGTGCTCCTTATCCCCCCTTCCCCTCATTTCTCACTCCTCACTCACATCCTCCTCTATTGCCCTCCCCCCACCACAAGCTTCGCAGCTGCGCTCGTCGACGCCGGCGACCGCCGTCGCTTGCTGCAGCTGCGCAGCCGCCCTTGTCGATGCCGGCGATCACCGCCGCTGGCCAGAGCTGCGCCTCCCTCCCTCCTTCCATCCCTTCCTCTCTCTCATACTTATCTCCTCCTCCCAATCTCCCATCCCCTCATCTCCTTGGGTGATGGACATGGTTGGACCAGCAGATCTAGAGAAGAAGTCACTTGATCTAGGGAGGAAACAGCAGGATCTAAGGTGAGATGTTCGGATTTAGGAGGAAATGGCTCGGATTTTGGGAGGGAGAAGATGCTTGCTCTTTCATTTTTTTGGTAGGTGTTGCTCGTTGTTTCAGTAGTCGATTTTAATTACTTCAGTGCTTCCTCTTCATTGTTTTGGGAAGGTGTTGCTCGTTGTTTTAGTTGTGGTGTTTCATTATTTGAAAACAATTTGATGGGAAATTTGATTATTGCAGTTGTGATGCCATGTCCAGAGAAATTAGAAGAAGGGGAGAAGAGAAGACATGGAGGGAGGAAGAGATGGGGAAGAGATTTAGGATCAGTAATTAGTTTCCGTAGTTCATTCGAATTGTTTCACTGGTTCAGTTCAATTGTTTTAGCAAGTCATTCGAATTGTTTCACTGGTTCAGTTCAATTGTTTCAGCAAGTGTTTCCGTAGTTCATTCGAATTGTTTGACTAGTTCAGTTCAATTGTTTCAGCAAGTCATTCGAATTGTTTCACTGGTTTAGTTCAATTGTTTCAGCAAGTCATCTCCAGTGTTTTCACTAGGTCATTTGTATTGTTTCATTATGTCAACCTATTTGTTTCAGTAGTTCATTTCAGTTGTTTCACTAGCCAGTTCAATTTCTATTGTTTCATTAGGCATTTCTCATTGTTTCAATAGGCAATTTTTATTGTTTCAGTAGATGTTGTTCGTTGTTTCAGTGGTCGCTTCTTTATTGTTTTAGTAGCTGTTGTTCTCATTGTTTCATTAGGCAATTTTAATTGTTTCAGTAGGTCGAGTTCATTGTTTCAGTGTACCAAATTCATTGTTTCGATAGTCATATTTCATTGTTTCAGTAGGCATTTCTCATTGTTTCAATAGGTCAAGTTTATTGTTTCAGTGCATTGTTTCGATAGTCATTTTCTCATTGTTTCGATAGTCATTTTCCATTGTTTCAGTAGGCATTTCTCATTGTTTCAATAGGTCAAGTTCATTGTTTCAGTGCATTGTTTCGATGGTTATTTTCTCATTGTTTCGATAGTTATTTTCTTATTGTTTCGATAATCGTTTTCCATTGTTTCAGTACACATTTCTCATTGTTTCAGTAGGTTGAGTTCATTGTTTCAGTGTGACAAGTTCATTGTTTCGATAGTCATTTTCCATTGTTTCATTAGGCATTTCTCATTGTTTCAATAGGTCAGGTTCATTGTTTCAGTGTGTCAAGTTCGTTGTTTCGATAGTCATTTTTCATTGTTTCATTGGTGATTGTTCCTCTCTCTTATGGCCTCTTCCTTCCTCTTTCTCTCACTTATGCAGTTTCCCTCTATCCTTTTTCTCCCCATGGCGGCGGCAGGATTCGCAGGCATGCTGCGTCGGCCTTCTATTTGGGGAAGAACAGATGCGAATAAACAGCGGATCGAAGTTTTGTTCCATGCGGGGTCGAGTTTGTTCCAGCAGGATTTGACGTGGGCTGTTGGTGGGCCGTTCAGGCCGGGGCGGCGTCCGACCCCAAGTCCGAGCCATTCTTTTTTTTTTTTCCTTTTTGGCAATAGTAAAAGGTCTTTAGTCACGTTACCTACGATTAGATTTTGGTTTGAGATCTATGCAATGTTCTCCCACATATATCACTCATTTAACATATAAGACTTTCAAATTGCCCATCTTTTATCTCCCCTCCCTCTTCCCTTCTCTCTCCTTCCCAATTGACCTACGCCCTGACCCCGTCTCAGCCACCGCACCAGTTCGTCGGTCATCAACCCGGCTCAACATGCAGTGAAACTAAGAGACACAAATATCGATGGTACACACGCATGTACGCAGCGTGCGATTTATTTCTCTTGAGAGAACACGATGAATCGACAACAAAATAGCTCGAGGTCGAGCGATGATCTCCATGCTCCATCTCAAGTTCTCGGGTCAATCGTATGTAGGAGTGCAGGAGCAAACGAACACACAACTTACAAAGACGGGAAAACCACTTTAAAAAACCATGTAGACTGCTGGACCGATCGATGGAGAGGTCAATCAATCAGCGTCGCTTGAGGAAGTTGGCGATCCAATAGCTAGACTCCTTGCGGTAGCGCTTCAGTGTGGACCGGTCGATGTAGATGAGGCCGAAGCGATCCTTGTAGCCATCGCCCCATTCGAAGCAGTCCATGAACGTCCACGTGAAGTAACCCTTCACATTTACGTTGTTCCTGCCACACATAGATGGATCGGTCCACGTGAAGCACAGAGTTTACAATGGAGAAACTGCAACTGCAAGTGGTAACATCGAACGATGTCTAGCTACATACCTGATGGCATGGTTGACGAACTGGAGGTGCTTGGAGTGGAAGGAGATCCTATGGCCGTCCTTGAGCGCCTCCTTGATCGGCAGCGTGCTGTTGTTCCCCTCATCGATGCCTGCATCGTTTATTTGCATGTGACAAGTCGTTTCAGATTGTTCATCGTGGTCTAGAAAATCATTAGGCAGTAGTTGCAGTGGCAGCGCAGCGAATAGCGAGTGATGTTACCGTTCTCTGTGACGTAGATGGCAGGATTGTTGTACCTACGCTTGGTGTAGAGCAGGAGCTCACGGAGGCCGGCCGGGTAGTTAAAGAAGATGGGGGTGAACTCCTGGTCGATCATGGCGAGCAATTAGGAGGGGGATGCTTGAAACCTCTTGCCATGGAGGTTGGGTTACGTGCACGACGACGCAACTACACACACATGCAGCGGTGCAAAACCCTCGTCCATTATACCTGTGGCCCGATGGGTTTGCCGTTGCGGAATCCGGTGGTGTTGGCACGGATGTCGGCGTTGTAGGAGAGCGCATTGGCGCTGGGCGGTGGCAGGCTGGCGGCGTAGTAGGCGGTGTAGTAGTTGACGCCGACGAAGTCGTAGGAGCCCTTCACGAGCGCCGCCTGCTCGGCGGTGAACTTGGGCAGCCGGCCGCCGAGCCACCCCCTCATGGTCCCCGGGTAGTCGCCGTGCACGATGGGGTCGAGGAACCAGCCGTACATGAAGTCCAGGCTGCGCTGCACGGCGCCCTTGTCCGCCGCCGACGAGTCGTCGTAGGGCACGAACCAGTGCGACACCACCGTGATGCCGATCTGCCCCTTGCCTGCCGCCTGGTACCTCTCCCGGTAGAGCTTGACGGCGCCGGCGTGGGCGAGGATGACGTGGTGCGCCGCGACGTAGGGCTCCCGGCTGGAGTCGCCGGCACCGCAGGACTTGGACACGTACGGTGAGCAGCGCCCCGGCGCGTGGATGCCGGTGCCGTAGCCCTGGGAGCAGTACGTCCATGGCTCGTTGAAGGTGGTCCAGAATTTCACCCGGTCGCCGAACTCCTTGAAGCACACTTCAGCGTAGTCCAGGTAGTCCTTGCTGTGTGCATGCATGCATGCATGCATGTGTGAGTTGTGACCGTGCAAATAGTTATACTTTGCTGATTGCTCACTCTCTTAGAGAAGTTTGCTCGCTGTTGGATCAAATAAAATGAACCATCCAAAATAGGAGTACTTCTTAAATTAAACTAAATATAATTAATTAAATGCTTGGTTTGGCATCTCGGTCTTACATCTTAGCACTTGAGCAGCGTACTTATTGCAATTTTTTAGACAGTTATTAGCTATTTAGGTTGCATTTACCTCAGAGTTAAACGACCGCCGAGTACTTGCAAGTTATACTTACACAATGTTTTCACTAAGGAAACCTCCATATTTGTTCTCCAGGGCCTGGGGCGTGTCCCAGTGAAAGATTGTGACGAACGGCGTCATCCCTGTCGTAAATACATTATTGAAAACCACAATCCACAGCTAGTTAGCGAAATATACTTCATGACATACGAGAGGAGAAAATTAAACATAAAAGAAAAAAAGTTCTTGAATGGTCCTTAAAAATGACCGATGGACTAAATTAGTCCATGAATTGAATTTATAAGACTCGACCGGTCCGACGTCGTGTATTCAAATCGGACTTGATTGATGTTTTGACCGGTCAAATCGAGTTTGAGGTGATTTTTATTGAGGTGGTTGCGACGTGGAGGGTCAAACTGAGCCGGATGCATCTGAACTACCACCTTGACACTTCATTACTAATATCTCTACTCATCATCTCCCTCCCTCTCTCACCACTCTCATCTCTCTATCGCTCTTGCTGCCTCCTCTTTCTCTCTCTCTCTTCTCTTCAACTCTCTCATCTATCTCTAGTCTCCATGCCTTCCTCCTCCCCACTAGCGTTGCCCTTCTCCCCCACCCCAGCGCTGATCGGCTCCTTATGCCGCCCTCAATGCCGGTGAAGCCTGCTCCATGCCAGATGTCGTCACCTCCCTCCTCCATCCCTCCCTCGCCATCGCCGCCACCTCCCTCCCCCTCCTTATCTTGTGAGCTCCCGCTGCATGCCTCGTGCACACGTTATCATCGCTGCACGCCTCTGCCAAGCTGCACATTCGCCTCCCCTGTTGAAACATGTTACTGTCACAACCGCCTTCCTCTGCTGCCCTCGGCACCGCTCCCTCTGCCACGGGCCCCAAAACCGCCATGCATGCTCTCCGATGCCATCGAGCTCTCTGCCACCTCTCACGACCCATCCCTCTACCACCTCGACGTAGAGAGAGAGAGAGAGAGAGAGAGAGAGAGAGAGAGATTAGAGAGAAAGAGAGCAATAGAGGTAAGGCGTTGGGGAAGTGGTGTTGAGCTTAGAGAGAGATTAGAGAGGGAGGAGAGAGATTAGAGAGAGGGGTGAAGTGGAGAGATCGAGAAGTGAATGAGAGAGGCTGCCACAAGGCTGCCGCAACTATAAAACCATACCACATGTCCACATCTATGAAACCTCTCTAAAAATGTACCGTCGACTACTCAAATGATTGGTTAAACCCAGTTTTGTTACTTGAGAGACTGGTCATTCCCTAGTTTGGGCTCAGTACCATTTTGACACTTTTTCTGAAAATGTATCATTTTAAATAATTACCTTTCGATATGATCTCGTTGATTAGGTTGTTATAGAAAGCCACTCCTTCCTTGTTCACTCCTCCACTCAAACTTCCATCTGCACGCAGGAAGCAGAGACACCAACAAAAGCTCACTGAATGTGTTTGTTCATATGTTCAGGCCATTCACATCACTCAATTAACTACTTCACTCACTTGGGAGGATCCTGCTCCACGAAATGGAGAAACGGAAGGCGTCCAAGTTCATGTCTTTCAGAAGTTGCACATCCCCCTGAAAATATCAGATTCATAGCATTGCTCGGTTCAAATTGAGCCAAATTTTCATCAAGCCAAGCCTGATTAGAATGCATGATGCTACCTTGTAGCGATGGTAAAAGTCGTCTGCCACGTCGCCAGTGTCACCGTTCAGAACTTTACCTGCATAACGCTTGGAATCTTCATTTCATCTGGCAGATGAAGATTAAGAGAGTGGGAAGAGATAGATGTTTTTTTTTTAAGAAAAATACTACAAGAGTTATCTACAAACATATATTATTTAAACGAATGTGGACATAGCGTGATGTAGAATAAAAGGAAAGAAAACAAAAAAGAGAGAGAAAACAAGCAAAGGAATTTAGATGCAGTAGACCCATACCTGGGATGTGAGCGAAGGTGTCCCAGACGCTCGGCCCCCTGCCGCCTTCCTTGGCGGCTCCCTCATACTGCAGACGACGAACAATGCAAAGACGGACGCGCGCGAGCGATGGATTTGTTCAGAAACCAAGAACTCAATGCTCAATCTTACTCGGAACCAAATTAACAAGAAGACGGTGACGAGAGATCTGATCGGCTGCTGAGATCGATCACCTGATACGCGGCGGAGCCGGTGCCGAAGACGAAGCCCTCCGGGAAGCTGTGCCGGTTAAACGCCGCGTAGGCGCCGCCATTGCTCGCCAGAGCGACGGCGACGAGCAGGACGGGGAGGAGGCGCCTTCCCGCCATTTTCAACCCCGAGACGGGCTCCTGGGCTCGGATCCCGATCACTTTTGTATATGCAGCGCTCTGAACAAGGCTATTTAAAGAGCGACGACGTCGGGTCGATCTTGATGCGATCGAGAATTCACTGTAGACTTGTAGGTAGTAGTAGTATTAGTAGCTTTTTTTTTATAGACTGCAGTTAGCATTAATTAGAGGAGAACATATCCTATGCATCCAGCCATCCGGTGCAACCCTACAACCAAGCCACCAGGGCCATCCGATCAAAACCAAACGCCTAGGATTCATTCACAGGATTTTTTCATTTAGACGCCCGCCTCCACACTGTTGGTAAAGGGAAAATTACAAAACGGTTCTGCCTGTGCCTTCCCCCAACCTCGCCTCCACCGCCTGCTCTCAAAACCTAAGCCCCCGCCGCCCACCCCCGCCCCACCTCCGCCCCCGCCCGCCTCCACCTCCGCGGCACCCGAGGCTTCGCGACCAGCCTCACCTCCGCCCGGCCGCCCGCCCTCGCCTCCGCCCGGCCGCCTCGCCTCCGCCGTCGCCCGCCCACCTCTGCCCCGAGCACCTCGCCTTCGCCGCCGCCCGCCGCCCGCCTCAACGTCAGACGCCTTGCCTCCGCCCCGCCGCCTCGCCTCCACCGTCGGCCACGCTGCCTCCGCCGTCGCCCGCCCTCGCCTCCGCCGCTGGCCACACCGCAGAGGCTACAGGCCAAAAGTAAATGAGGGAAGCGGGCGTGTTTTTGTAAAATGGCCATGGGACGGGATTTTTAACGCAGGATCTTGATCCAACGGCTGTCGGTGGCTTGGTTGCAGGGTTGCACCAGATGGTTGGGTGCATAGGATACATTCTCTAATTAGAGTATGCAACTCAACAATCAACATGATCTCAAGGTTAAATGTCTTCAGGCCTAGCTGACGCGACGTTAAAAATCGATCGAGTCCACGTCGAAGGAGCGGCTATGCATGTGGCGAAATATTACATGATCGAGTCCACATCGATGGGGGCTATGCATGTGGCGAAATATTACAAGATCACAATTTACACGCCTCATACGTGTCTAACGTGACTATACAAGGTTAATTTATAACGCTTCTTGAGATAGTAGATAACAATATCTAAATGACAGTATTTTGGGATGCCTTGCGCCGAAGTGTGAATAGTGGCCAAAATCTCCTAGGCATGAATGAGTGCATTGCCGTATATGGTTGCTTGCGGTATATGTTTGCACTTTTTTCACCAACTTAAGATTATGAATGAGTTGATCAGAGTATAAAAATTAATACCGAGAATCCGCGATGCACTGATCACTGTACGCAATTAAATAATAGCTTCGTCGCAGACTGACAGTGCATAATGAAGCCAGGTGCACCCTGTGGTCATCATGATTGGTCTCGATCAGGACTGTATAATAATGTGTATTATTAATTTTATTATGTAGAATACAAATATGAATCTGGATGAAAAAAATCAATGATGTATTTATATTGTATATAATAAAAAATAAAAAAATCTATATGAGCTTATCTGTTTTGACACCCTGCTTCATGTGTGGGTAGGGGTACAATTACAACCACAACCACAACCACATGACCGTTGCCAGTGGCGAGTTAGGATTTGATAAAAAATACCCAAAAATTAACCACTTGTGCATTCCCTATACCAAGTAACAAAAAAGGTGCAATAGAAATAAAAAATTGATACTAGATTTTAAACATATAGCATATTATAGCAATAGCATACAAACTTAAAATAAAATCAACAAAATAAAATATAGCTTATAGAAAGTGTGAGCGTGTCATCCTTGTCTAGATTAAAACGAAATAACAAATCTAGATTAAAAAAATGCAAAATAACGAATTTAGCAGATACGCGCTTTTGTAGACGAAGACTTGGCAACCGCAGAAGGATCTTGACCGAAGAAAACGTTCGCAGTGGCCTCGTGAGGTTGCGTGACACCTCGATTCGGGAGCTAGGAAGGTGTAGCTACGAGATATTTGTGCTCTGTACAGGAAATCACCGCTTGCCCATTGCCACTTGGGCCATGGCCTTGCCACTGGCAGTAAGCCCATTTAGAAATATTTTTAAAAAGGTAAAAAATATTATATTCTTTAGATATTTGAGTAAAACTTTACAAAGTTCTAAAAAAAATATTATGAAATATTACACCAAATAGTCTATATAAAAAGATAAAATTTAGCCCAACCAAACAAAATCGTACCCAACCGCGAACCAAAGAGGGCCCTAGTATCGCAATCGTGCAACGTGCAACTGTTTAGTTCACTGATTAGTAATTATTTTGGCCAGGACCAATATGGTTTATGGGTGAGGGCATCACCACCACGGACGGGTGCAACTATGTAGACATACTCAAGGGTCCTGCCAAGTTGGGCTAAGGCCTCATGGAGCGATCGGCCGATCGTGGTAGTCACTACCACCTATCACCACTGCTAGGCGCCACTAATTTGGGCAAGGTAGTTATAGCCATGAGCCTGAATGTTGTAGATTGTTACACAGGTTCCTTGTCTTTTTAGGGGAGCTTAGTGATCGCATCATTGGCCATTACTTCTAAAGGCGAAAGTAAGAGCGAAGAAATTTAAGTACAGCCCACTGGAGGCTACCATCTTAGGATTTTTCAACATTGTTGGTTGGAGATAAATGATAGGTTTTATGTTGTTTTGAATTTTATTTCAAACATCCTTTTCTTTGCTTTCCCCTTTTCTTCCAGTCTCTAAGCCTCTGTTTTTATTTATGTCTATTTGCATCTATCAATGTAGGCCAATTATCTAAAATGAGAATAACCGATCAAAGTATATATAAATCAATACCGAGGGATTCAATGATTAGCCACCTAAAGATCATTGAGTTAATTATAATTTATAGCTGGCACTACAAATCATAGATCGACCAGGTCGTAAATGGTCGTACACACTATAGGATCCAGGTGTCATAACCATGAGGTGACAAATCACCAAATATGATAAATTATTAGTAATTTTTTCCTTTAACACCGTGGTGAACTGAATGCAAAGTGCAATTCAATGGTATGACCATGCATGCACCGGGATCCTCTCGCGATCATGGCAGCTCCGATCGCGAAGACGTGCGCGATTGATCATCCATAGCTAGGATATCTAAAAATCACAGGAGAGAAAAAAATTATTGAACTGGCTAGCTGGAGCTGGAGATTTGTGCTCGTCTACCATTCTTTTTTCTGTACTTGTCTACTTCAGCATGAGGGGCACGTTGTAAAATCTTTTATTAAGCACGTAAGATCGAAATTGATTAGGACCGGTGATATTGTCGAGCACACGTATTTACTCTGGACCGTGAAGGCTACTCGGCACCTAATTCGACGCCAGTCTGTCCAGATGCATGAGCAGTGGAGTTGACTGATCAGATCCTGGATTTTTTATGTGGGGGATCGACCGCCGACCGGTAGCCAGTGTAGTACAGTACTGTATATTTCTCCTTTTTTTATTTAATGCTTTTGATTTTCTAACACGTATTTTACCATTCGTCTTATTTTAAAAACTATGTAAATATCATTTATGATCTGTTTTATCAATAAAGGAATTTTACGCATGACTTATTTTTTTCCATGTTTGCACTAAATTTTTTAATAAGACGAATGGTTAAAAGCGTGTTTAAAAGTCAAAGACGTCAAACAACCTATATAAATATATATGTATAGTGTTTGACACAATTGGGTATTTGACTCGAATATTGTGGATAATGTTCTTCATACGTGGGTACTAGAACAAGTTGTTCTACAATAGAAGTCGATCCTGAAGCCACCCTTCTGCCATATTTGGAGTCTTTTTTTCTAGCAAGTGTGTATCAGCAAATGCACCTATAATAATTTATGCAGCACACTAATCTAAATACAATACTATTAATTCCTCCTCTTATTTGATAAATGTAATAATCTTAACCAAGTATTTGACTAGAATAGTATTGTAGATTATGTGTAATACTAAAACACATAAGCTTATGTTTTTTTTTCCTATAGTTGTGTATTTATTTACATATGATCCAAATTGTAAGTAAGTGCAAAACCCTAAGTTGACACCATATACAAAGGACCCTTTGTAAGCTGCAGGAAGATAGTGAAGGTTTCGGTGGTCGACTTTCTTGTTTTTTTTTTCTAGCAAGGGTTCTCTCCATGTAAAATCAATGACTCGTGTTCTTGATGTTCTTCTGCTTTGCATGTTGTTTTGCAACAAGAAGTATCAATGCCATACTATTTGCTCATACCGATCTAGCTTCGTCACCATGGCTTCTCAAAAGATGAAACGTGTGGAGGTTCATACTATACTATTGAGGTGAGAGCACTTGGTCATAGCCACACCTCAATCGACAATGGCTCCCTCTAGTGTCTCTAGCGGAAACTATGGCGGTCCTTGATCTCGTCATTTTTCCATGGATTTCATCTTGGATTTCGCCAAGAATTGAGATTTTGAGCCAAGTCGGTCTTTCACTCATCAAATTTCTCATCACTTTGCTTGTTCGGTGCATTTTGGTTCACGTGCTTCAAAGATCTTTCTGGAATTCTCGTTGCTTGTTGCTTTTTTCTATTTCACATTTTGTTTAACAAAAAAAATGTTGTTGTGGTCCTTTGAAGATGTTTGGGTGAAAATGTTTTTGGTTTTCATGTCGGTCATTATTAAGATTATGTTTTTTTGCTTTAAAGTTTCTTCCAACAAGGTTGGTCACATCAACAACATCGAACGGTATATTATTTGTTACAAACAACCTGCCTTTGGCAAAAGTGACTGGCAAGGCAACTTGTCCCAAGGCTTGCATCAGCTTGCCTCTGAATCCTACCAATAGATCTTTTGACTCGTCATCATGTTCAAAGGGATAAGCATCTTCTTAAACACGTCTGCGAAGAGTACATTTGTATAAACTTCCTCCATTAACTAGCACTCTCCGCGCCTCAAATTCTACAATTCACACTTGTATCACCTGGGTCTTGATGTAGGAAATGTACTCCACGCACGTCCTCTTTGGAGAAAACTATTAAAGGTTCATCTCTCATACCAACCGGTGACTCAATGGCTCATAGACTTGTCTCACATATGCCTTTCATTTCCTCTTGGATGACAAGTGCAATGATGACTCTCCAGATATCATTTTTGTGATCCTCCACTCATGGTCCTCTGCGGGGGCTTCAATACGAAGCTGTTGGACTGGCACCACCTGCTTGTTAAGGTCATTCCTTTTCATTTTAACTATGCTACGTATTCTCTCATTATCGCTATGGTACGACAATCCTCCATTGAACGCATACATTCTCTATGCATTTCACCGTGTAGCGTAGGGTGTTCTTTGTTTCTCCCCCCGACCCCTTTCATAGTCAAATCTACCTCTTCCTCTTGCTTCTTCAACATTCTTAACCCTACGACCTTTCTGTTGTGATAGTTGTCATTATGGTCCTTTTGTTTGCTCTCCGCATCTTCAACGATTTTCTTCTTTTTCATCTGGACTGGGGGGGGGGTGTTGTTTATCTTGATTCATCCATTCTTTCTGCATCATCTTCCGTCCTTGCATACTCCTCCAATCTTAGGAGTAATTCTTTCACCAACCGCATGGTCCACATGGCCAACCTATCTCGCAGCAGCCCCGACAAGAGTTTGTACCTCGCCGCTGTGGACCATTGCGTCATTTACACTCCTTAATTGACATTTAACCTTCGTGAATCTCCAAAAATATGCTCTCAAGGATTTACCTTGTTTCAACTTTGTTGCAGACAGATCCGCTTCAACCTTCTTTACTTTATAGTTTCCTTGAAGTTTATCATCATTTGCTCGTGGAGTAGGTCCCAACTTGTGATGGATTCATTAGGTAGCGAGGATTACCCTAACAGGGCCATCCCCTCGAGCAGCAGTGTGAGGTCCTTTGCTTTTGTATCCTCG
Source organism: Raddia guianensis (assembly GCA_036346415.1). NCBI lineage: Eukaryota > Viridiplantae > Streptophyta > Magnoliopsida > Poales > Poaceae > Raddia > Raddia guianensis. The sequence continues at coordinate 23,331,158 of CM070542.1, read as the reverse complement.
TCACATCCCATGGTTTCTATCGCTGTTTCATATACTTGCAAGAATTATTTTGTTTTAGTTTCACAGGCGAACTTGATGATATTCACCACCTTGAATTCATTCAGCCACTTTACCCTCTGGAGTTCTTCGCACAAAGGATTTTTTTATCACAACTTTCTCCAACCCTCGTTTTATAGGCCACCAAAGGAACAAGACGTGATCATTGTGCGTTTGCAATCGTAGCTGGTTGTACATCTTACCTCTTGGTGCACGTTGGTCTACTTCATCTGGTTGCCTTTGTGGGGTCAAACGCATGTGAAGTTCTTCGTTCTTCTTGGCGAGGCGCTCCAAGTTGGCCTTGATTTCCCTTCACTCCTCCAAGGACTCTCTTATCAGAGTGTTCTAGGTACATTTTGCTTCAGTTGAGGCTTGGGTGTTTTGATTTTGCGGGTTTAATGCGAGTTCCATGGTGACTTGATTCACACGGAGTGGTTTTTGGGTGGATCACTCCGCCTGGTTCATGGATGGTGCAAGCGGAGGATGATTTTCATTTGTGGTTGGGAGGAGTGGAGCACTACCACCCATCTGACCTGTGGGTGAGAATGGTGGGGCTCTATTTCCCACTAATCTTATGGTCCAGAGGAGCGAAGCGCCACCTCCCACTAGGTTGGTGGACGAGAGGAGCGGAGTGCTATCACCTGTTTGACTTGCTCTGAGGGCTACGTTACCCCCCTTGAGTATAGTTTGGGATGGGTGGATTCTTTGCTCCCCCGCGTGTTGCTGGTTTGACCTTCGCGAGGCCTCCCCTGATGCATCTCTCTTCAAATCTTTTGCCTTCTTTTTTGCTCCTGTCAGGGTATGGCTCACATTTCCTCCTTGATTTTTCGTAAGTGGCACCTCGACTTACTCCATTCACCATGGTCGGCACTAACTGTTGATGAATGAATTGAACAATGTGTTTTTGGTAATGTTGGCACAAGCCTTTGTTCGCACGGTAATGCCACACCATCCAAATGGGAGTCGGTGGCCATGTATTTATAGTGTTTTGAGGCACAACAGGATAGGATTACACTTGTGATTACAATAATTTCCCTACTTTTACTGTGGGGACCAAGGCATTTTTGAGAGTATGCCGAAACAGTCCACATCCTCGCACCTTGATAGTCGTGAGATCCATGTTAGACTCCTTATTGTGGAGCTTCTAACAGAGAATTAACCTCTGCAAACTAGCCAGATGTTGTTGTTTCCTTTGGAATGATAGCCTCCAACACTAAAGCTTTTATCATTTTCGCTCGATCAGCCTGTGCGCCTCTTGCCATAACTTTGGGTGAGCACTGCTTCGAATGGAGTACCTAGTGCAAGGCTACAACAATAACAGGGTTCCGCTGTAACAACAACACAGTGCTTCTGTACACGAAGCCTCACCTTAACATTGTTCCGGAAAAACTTATATGAAGCAATAATTTTCAGTCCAAAGATACCTAAGAAGCTAGCTAGCTTGGAGCTCACTGCGCACCGGTCATATATAGCGAGCTCATGTCCATGTGCGGATAGAAAACGTGCCCAGCCATGCATATATGTGCAGCATGCACAGCGTACATGACCGCCTGACGCCCGGCCTCCCCATGCACGAGCCGCGCGCGAGCCACGAGCGGATGGCAACGCGGCGTCACGTGCTGCTAGTTTTTTACAGCCCCATCCCTGTGCACCGAGTGAGAGTGCCCGTGCTCGATATCGTCGCGGAGGCTGGGGGTGGGGGCCGCGTGCAAGTGCAAAGAGAGAGAGAGGCGCGGCGATCGGACGAGCCGGTCACCATCGCCCCCATAGAGCCATGAACGCAGATTAATGATAAAGAGAAGTACATCGGAATTGCTTAGCAATCACTTGAAACCCGGCCGTCGATCAAGTGGAGTTGTTCGGAGCCCATCGACAATTAAGAAGGGCTGCTAATGCTAGGTGATTAAGAGGAGCTAATCAGGGGAAAGAAGAAGATCAACTAGATCAACTTCACCGTGTCGTACGATGCTGATGCGGTGATGACGGGGCGAGGAGAAGGTGTTCCGCTCATTTTGAATGACTAGATGTTGTATCTTGATGCACACATCTTCCAAGTTACAACTGGCCGCTTCAACTCTTTTTCCGTTGCGGCTGCACATTAAGGGCAACGGTTTATAATCTCCTACTCGCATGATGCGTCGGGTGTTCATAATTAAAAATTTTGATTTTGTGCTACCATGACCTACCGATTGCCTTAAAGTAGGAAGGAAAAGAGAGAGGGGGAAGAGAAAGAAAAATAATAGATTTTAAGTAAATTAGGGATAAAGGGAAGAGTGAAATTGCACAAATTTGAAAATACAATGCTAAAAGGTAGTTTAGGATTTGCAAAGCGACATATTTGTAGTGTGTATAGTTCAATGATGACATTTTTTATAAATTGTCAAGAATATGAAATTTCTCGGGTGTTCGATCAACTTATGCAGTACCATCTACTAAACTAACACATCAAAACGTGGCTGATGTTGGGGCCATCCCCACCCCGGCACACATGTCTTGACCACAAAAGGACTAAGGCTTCAAAAAGACCCTGCTGAGGGCCCCGAGGCTTGGAGACACGCAAGGAGGCGCGAAGACCCCGCCGAGACACTCGAGGATCAGGGACACGTGGGGAGGTGCAAGGACGTACCCCGTTGAGTCCCCTGAAGACCAGGGACACAACAATTAGACCCAGCGCTACAGAGTAAGAATTTTGATAGTGGGCGGCTTCGATGACATGGACATAACTATCTACTCGAGAATCGGAAGAAGAACTTTGAGGCCCTTGAGGATCAAGACACATGGCGTGCTGTGAAGACCCCGCGGGGTTTCCCATGTAGCCCTCGAGCAAAAGTCAACCAACTGTTGCCTCACGGAAACCAAGGGGGAACCTAGGAAAGCATGAGGCGGATTGAGAAGAAGGTTGTCCTTGTCAACGAAAAGAACTCACAAGGTTGCACCTCCCCAGGTGCGGCAACCGTGGCAGCTCCTCATCCTAAGAGCCAAGGTTGGAGTGCCGCAAGGCACGTGACGAAAGCTCGAAATAGGCCAGCACGAGCCTATCAGGCGAAGAAGCCCAACGACCAGTTTAGCAAGAAGAGGAAACCCATAAGGCAGCAGGAAAGCTGGAAGAGCCTAACACCTGCAACTATAAGAATGAAAGAGGCTCACGAGGCCGCGTTGGGCACATGCACCAAAAATGACCCTCGGGCCATGGAGCGGCAGTAGGCCGCCACAGAGCCTGAGACAAGAGCCCATGTTGAACCAATGATACCCTGATGAAAAAAGTCTAACACAAAAGATGGTCAGATAGTTGGTTGAAAGGAGAAAACTTGTGAAGGAACGAGCATGCCGATATGGCCAACCCCTATCATAATCAAGTTGACCAAGCATAGGACCATAGTTAGTCGAAAAGTGTCCAGGGCCGAAAAACCGTACCCTCATGTAAGGCAAGGAGGGAGGAACCTTCCACAGTATGTATATAGGGTCATCGATTCACATCAAAGGCAAGACATTTTGTAGAGAGCAAGTCTCATCCATTCAACAAAACATCTCACTCTCTCTCTGCTCGAGTAGGATAGCAATCCGTCTCTTTCACACACCTTGGGCGAGCCTCCATATCGCCCTAGCGGGTGCTAGACAAATCTGTTATAGTGAGTCACCCCCACAACAATGGTGACTAGTTGGTATCTCTCTATCCAACTATCTGATGATTATACATCTATATAATAAAAATTATTAAACATATATATAATGACCTATGTTCGATCCAGATCTCCACAGCATAATCCCAATTTTATTTCTGCAAATAATCGTTTTTGCTGCCGTATCCTTCTATCCGTGCGGTATCCGTGTCACTGGAGGGTGAAGGTTACCAGACACCTAACGTACGGGCTAGTCGAGAATCGAAAGCTCGATCAGATGAAGTGCAAGAAGAGGTGGAGTTGAGATTCTGGATGCATTGTACTTGTTGTGGACGATATTATATTGTCTCGAATATGGTTGATTGATCGGTAGATAGTGTAATATATATGTATTAAAAATACAATATTTTGTCCTCACAAGTACAACAGTGATCGTACTATATATGTCGAAAATACAATAATATTTTTTCCCCGATCAATGGGTATTTGACTTGAATATAGTGGATTATATACGTACTTTGCAGAGAGCCATAACATCTTTTTTTTAAAAAAAAAATCCAAAGTCGCACCTGAAGGGTGCGCTGACGCATAACTGGCCAAGTGGCCATGCATGCCTGCATGTTCAGTTTTTTCCCCTCTTGCTCGATAGGGGTTGTCTGCTCATGTTGTCGACCTGTCTAGTTTTTTTTTTAGAAAAAACTTAAAACTCCTGGTTAATTTTTTTTATTCCAACCGCTGGTATCTGGCCATCCATATACTGTGCTAGTAGGGTCGATGCGGCCATGTTAGTTTTTTGCTGAATAGGGTACTGTATTAAGTGTACAGGTAGATGGTATTAATTCGCTAAATTAGGTCCTCTACGAATTCTTTTTTTTGTCGTTTGATATGGCCGATTTGTCATAATATTTGTTGGTTGATATTAATGCGCAGCGGCGCATGGGCCTGTATGCTATTCAGCAGAAGGAAGGCATGGACCTTCCTTGGTGGACATTAGACCTGTTCATCGGCCGGGCCGGGCCGGGTTTCGGGCCAGGCTTGGAAAAGCCCGGTCCCGTGGGACCAAACCTGAGCCCGGCCCGGCCTAACGCTTTGGGCTTTGGTTTCGAGTCCGAACCTGTCCCGAAGCCCAAAAGCCCAGCCCGAAGCCCGGAGGCTCAGCCCGGCGACGGCTTACCACACGTTTTTCTCAGGCCTGAGCTCGGCCTAGCCCGGCGGCCGGGCTTCAGACCGAGGCCCAAGCCAGGCCTGATGCACCGATCAGGCCAGGTCGGGCTCGCCGGGCCGGGCCGCCCATGAACATGTCTAGTGGCCATGTTTCTTGACAACCTTGAGAAAAACCCATTGAAATAACCAAGAAAAATAATTAAAAATGCATGTGTATTCTATGATTTTTAGGGAATTGCTAATTATCAATCGACTAAAATCCGAGAGGATTTCAGTCGACTTCTCACTTACCCGCGCGCCGCTCGCCGTCTTCCTCCCCTCCGATGACCTCCTCCTCTACCGCCGCCGCGCCGCCATGAGTTCGGATTCGAGGCGCCGCCGGGCTTAGAGGGATGGCCGGGGGAGGCGGCGGCCCGGCGGTTGATTGGGGATGGAGTGAGGGCGGCGGCAGCGGCAGCGCCGCCAGAGCTTGGGACGGGGGGAAGGCGGTTGGGGCGGCGGTGACGGGGTGAAGGCGATGGCCGGGTTAGGTGTGGTGGGGCAGCGTCGATGGCGGGAGGTTGGGCGGCAGCGGGGGAGGAGGAGGAGCGCGGAGCATGGTTGGCCATCGGGGTTGGGGGCAGTGGAGGGGAGGGGAAAAAGGGAAGTATAAGAGAGAGAGAGAGAGAGAGAGAGAGAGAGAGAGGACGCGGGGCTGATCTGAGCCGTTGGATTGAGATCCAACGATCCAGAAAATTGACTGATGGGTATAAAAACAGTCAACTGTTGAATAGACAATCCCTTTTTTTTATTGCACACCTGTGCTGGAAACTAAAATGCATTTCCAAGCATAATATCAAACTCACTGCACATGTATTGCTCTATCAACAAGAAAATATGAAAAAATTGCACTATAGCCGTCTGAATGTGTAGCGCTTCTCATTAGCCTGTCGAACTTGCATTTTACTTTCTTGATGTGGCATACCCAAAATTTGCCCCAAATTTTTATTGTTTTTGTGAAAAATCATTTCTTAAGCCCCTAGAAAATTTCACCGATTTTCTATGAATTTTCTAAAACAAATTTCTATTTTATTCTATTAGGAAATACCTCATTCTAGCTTCTAGGGAAATATATCCCATGAAATACCAAATGTTATTCCATTTTTTGGGTTCTTATTTTTTCTGGTTTTTTCAAAATTTATTTCATATTTTTTAGAGCCGCGTACGATTTTCTAGCAATTTTCAAAGCCTAAAATTCAATTTCTCGAAATTCTTTTCCCTTATCTCAACCCCTTTCCTTTTCTGGAAAATTACCAGAGTACGCCTTTCATTTTGTAATTACGCCTTCGATGTCACCGGTCCACTGCACGGTGCATCAAGTGATAATTAACCACCCGTCCATACCATGATATCAACTCTCGATCCAATCCAACACCTCCTCGGTACATATCTTTGTCTGATCGGTAAAACGGTCAATCGTGCAATCGAACTACCAAAAGTTGTAAAAAATTCTGAAAAAATTTGTACATGTACACTTCAACTTACTCTATCTCTGGTTAAAATTTCAAGTTCAAATTCATCCTATATTGAACGTTACAAAAAAGAGAAAATTCTATCAATTTTGAACTTATCAAAACTGCCCGTTTTTTCTCTTTTTTATAACTCTGAATATAGGATGAATTTGAACTTGAAATTTTAACCAGAGATAGAGTAAGTTGAAGAGTACATGTACAAATTTTTTCAGAATTTTTGCAACTTTGATATTCGATCAGACTTGCGATCAGACCGCTTTACCGATTGTATAGCATATGTACCCCACCTCCTCAGGCTACGTCATCCCCTCAGCATACCGGTTCGAGAAATCAGAAATCGACGGCGCCCATTGTTTCTGGTTTCGATCGGACGGCTCTGGTTCATACCCTTCCTCAGGACACCGCCGCCCCCGTCCGATTCGCCAGCGCCGCCATCTCCGCCATGCACGGCCACCCGCCGGAATTGACGAGAGCAAAAATGTATAGAGCACATGAACGATTGTTTGACGCTCCTCAGAGAGCTTTGTTATTTCTTATTTGGCTCACATGGAGCAAACAGCAAGCACGTACGCACGTACGTGTACAACGTACAATCACTCGACGGACGAGAAAACAATCGAGCATGACACCAACCATGCATGCATCGATGGATCACCCCATGAGGCAACACAATTGCACAAACCAGCTAGATTCTAGGATCGGTGATCGATTGCTCGATGGAGAGAGCTCAGTGTCGCTTGAGGAAGTTGGAGATCCAGTAGCTGGACTCCTTGCGATACCGCTTCAGCGTGGACCGGTCGATGTAGATGAGGCCGAAGCGATCCTTGTAGCCATCGCCCCACTCGAAGCAGTCCATGAACGTCCAAGTGAAGTAACCCTTCACGTTCACGTTATCCCTGCCATATAGATGGTTCGATCCATATATGTCAAGCACAAAGCTTAATTTCAATGGAGAGTCAACGGATGGTAACATCTATCGATGTCTACGTACTTGATGGCGAGGTTGACGAACTGTAGGTGCTTGGAGTGGAAGGAGATCCTGTGGCCGTCCTTGAGCGCCTCCTCGATTGGCACCGTGCTATTGTTCCCCTCGTCAATGCCTGCAAAAACGCATTCGCATTTGCATATATCAGCGTGTCTCAGAAGTCAGAACAGATGCAGGCTCTTCCATGCATGATGAGATGTAATATTGGTGAGCAGGGCATGCGTGCATCAGTGACAATATAGCGAGTGATGTTACCGTTCTCCGTGACATAGATGACTGGGCTGTTGTACCTCCTCTTGGTGTAGAGCAGCAACTCGCGGAGGCCCTCCGGGTAATTGAAGAAGATTGGCGTGAATTCCTGGTCGATCATGCGATCGAGCAGCCAAGAAAGGGAAGCTTTTAATATGCTTTGCCATGGAGGTGGGTTTGGGTCATGTAAATATGTGTATACCTGTGGACCGATGGGTTTGCCGTTGCGGAACCCGGTGGTGTTTGTGCGGGAGTCCGCGGCATAGGAGAGCTCGTTCGAGCTGGGCGGCGGCACGCTGATGGCATAGTAGGTGGTGTAATAGTTGACGCCGATGAAGTCGTAGGAGCCCTTCACGAGCGCCGCCTGCTCGGCGGTGAACTCCGGCAGCCGGCCGCCGAGCCACCCCTTCATGGTCCGCGGGTAGTCGCCGTGCACGATGGGGTCGAGGAACCAACCGTACATGAAGTCCAGGCTGCGCTGCACGGCGCCCCTGTCCGCCGGCGAGTCGCTGTAGGGCACGAACCAGTGCGACACCACCGTGATGCCGATCTGGCCCTCCTGCTCGGCCTGGTACTTCTCGCGGTAGAGCTTGACGGCCTCGCCGTGGGCGAGCAGGATGTGGTGCGTCACGATGTAGGGCTCTCGGCTGGAGTCGCCGGCGCCGCACGACTTGGAGACGTACGGCGAGCACCGCCCCGGCGCGAAGACGCCGGCGCCGTAGCCGTAGGCGCTGTACGTCCACGGCTCGTTGAACGTGGTCCAGTCCTTCACCCGGTCGCCGAACTCCCGGAAGCACACCTCCGCGAAGTCTACGTAGTCCTTCCTGAGTCCGCACACAAAGGCAACCAAGTCCTACTCCCTCCGTCAAAGAATACAAGACGTATATTTTAAGTTGACTTGTCCATTAATATACGGCGTATTTCATATTTTAATATAAAATAAATTTGAGGTTCGCTCAATTCCTCTAAAATAAAGATCTTACTTTAACTTGTATTTCCTGCCTAGAATCCTCTTTCTGCCACTCAGAATCCTCTCTTCCCTCCCATATCACTGGTTTAAATTTTTACTCTTTCCAGTGCCACTGCCGTTAGGTTCGTTAAGTTTAATCGTTAGAAAAGCTAATGAATGCCGTAAATACCCTATCATAATTTCTAGATTTAAAAACTTCAAAAAATCATATTTCTTACCTTTTAACTTAAAATTGAGTGACTCAAATGTCTAAATTTATGTAAAATCATGATCTACATGTTGTTGAAATATCTGTATTTTTCTAAACTTTCTACTATTTTCTCTCTTTTTCATAATACATGGTATGTAAGATTATTTTTTCAAAATTTGACTACATATATTTCTGTTGAATCTATAGAAACTTTTCTCATGTTTTTTTTTAAAAATTTATACTGCTTTTATGAATTTTTTATATTTTGCAACGTATTAAAAAATAGGAGAATAATCGTCTTTATGTAGCTCCGCCGTAGCTCCTTAACTTTTGAGTGGTACGGAGAGGATAGAAAATACGAACTAGTGGCATAGGAGGGAAGCGAGGATTCCGAGTTGCACGCAAAATAGGGAATTTCAGGTTTTCAAAGTGGCATGCAGAAAATTCTCTCTATACATACGACATTTAATATGTAGCACGCCGTGACGATTTTAGGTACTTACACAATGTTTTCGCTCAAAAAGCCTCCATATGCATTTTCTAGGGCCTGCGGCGTGTCCCAGTGGAAGATTGTGACGAATGGCGTTAGCCCTGCCATGAAAATTCAGTCAAAGTTTGATATTTTTTTAAAAGAAATCATATCTGGCCGATGGCTTGCTTCACATAACATATGATTATTGTGAAGAATCATACTGGTTACCTTTTGCTATGACCTCGTTGATCAGGCTGTTGTAGAAAGCTACACCTTCTTTGCTCACTCCTCCACTCAAGGAACCATCTGCAGGCAGATTACACAATAATTGAGTACTATATACAATACTAATTAATGGCTTGTGGATATATGATGATAGCATGAATGATTTTCGTTTTTCTAAATATATGCTCACTGGGCAGGATCCTGGTCCACGCGATGGAGAATCGGAAGGAATCCATATTCATGTCCGCCAGGAGGCTCACGTCCTCCTGCGATAATTCCATCGGATATATTCGTCACCATCACGTAAAAATTCAGAGGATTTTAAAACGCCCAATTCTTACGACGTCTCATATGCATATATATGGCAATTAATTGGCAGAATGCCGCACCATGTATCTATGGTAGAAGTCATCCGCTACGTCGCCATTATCGTTGTTCAATATTTTACCTGCAGGCAAAAGCGATCGATGGTTAAGTACTTAAATATTCAACTTCTACCCTGCCAGATAACTAATTAATTTGGAGAGAGATCTAGCTGCTCTCCATCTGCTACAGTTTGTCTCTTGCAGAGAACGGCGGCGTCCGAAATCGACCTGGGATGTGAGCGAAGGTGTCCCAGACGCTAGGGCCTTTGCCACCTTCGTTAATGGCGCCCTCGTACTGCAGCAAGTAATCACGTATCAGATCAGTGCAAGAAACTCATAGCTCAGCTGCTCAGGTAAAATTCTTTTGAGAGCATATATGCATGCATGCATATGGATGGATGGATGCATTCATGCATCATGCAAGACATATATTTCGACAGTACTGTGATAGCTGAAGCTGAGACATACAGGAGCAGGAGATCGATGCTGATTCTGGGCAGCATATATATGTGCAGACCTGGTAGGCTGCGGAGCCGGTGCCGAACAGGAATCCGTCGGGGAAGCTGTACCGGTTGAACGCCGCGTCGGCGCCGTCGCAGAGCAGGGCGGCGAGAACGAGAGCGGCAAGGATCTCCTGGCTCCTTCCAAGCCCAGCTCCGAGAGCCATTCCGGAGCTGGAACCTGGAACCAATCGTAGTGTGGCTAGGCTAGCTCTCGAGCCTCGATCGATCGTCGATCAAAGCCTCTGAAGGTTGCTGCTGCATGCAACAAGCTTACAGCTCCATGGGGTATTTATAGATAGGCAGCGAAGGAGGAGGTGGCCACGCTGCATCAGTCGCTGTCAGGTGGGTCACTGTACAGAACCAATCGGGCATGCGACCATGCGTGCTTGTGGTGTGTATTGATTTTTAGCCCATCTTACCAAGACAAGCAAAAGAAGACCGGCCGTTCTTACAAAAAAAAATAGAAAGGAAAGCGCGCGCCGCGCGGTTCATGATTAATAAAAAGTAAAGCGCGCTGTGTACGCTGTTTATGGACTACTAGCAGGCATGCATTTGCAAAGCAGGTTGAAGCAATATATCGTGAAAACAATGATACACTATTATAAATGATACAATTCTGATATCAACAACTTGTAATTTTTTTTGACATTTACGGCACGTGCATTTTTTCTATTTGTCTATGTCTATATGGAGCAGGTGTAGGAGTGTAAGATCAAGTTTTGGTATTGATGACAACAGAGACTTCAAGATTAAGACTCTTGTGTTTCATAGTTTTTCTCTTATATTCTTTGCGTGAGTCTTCGTTCATGCTCAAGCCTGCTACACATACGTCAAGCATCAAGCTACATGATCAAGACTAGACTAGACTAGACTAGACAAGACAAGACAAGATTAGACTAGACTAGACTAGACAAGACAAGATCACAACAAGACATTACAAGATCACGATAAGACAAGATCACGACATGATAAGATCACGACAAGACATGACAAGATCACGACAAGACAAGACAAGATCACGACAAGACAAGACAAAACATGACAAGATCACGACAAGACATGACAAGATCACGACAAGACAAGATCAAGACAAGACAAGATCACGACAAGACAAGATCACGACAAGACACAAGACAAGACAAGACAAGACAAGACAAGACACAAGACAAGACACAAGACTGACAAGACACAAGACAAGACAAGACACAAGACAAGACACAAGACAAGACAAGACAAGACAGAAGACAAGACATAAGACAAGACAATACAAGACACAAGACAAGACACAAGACAAGATCAAGACAAGACAAGACAAGAACCTAGGTGCACCCTGTCATGACCAGGTCATCAGGACGCGTCCGATGCCGGCTACGCTCGCGATCGAACACATGGTGGGCATCGTTTTTCCAGATCCGGAGTTGCACAGTGAGGAGTATCGGACGGCTTCCGATAAACCCGTCGGACGCGTCCGATAAGCCTTTCCAGCCTAAGTCGATTTACTGCTAGCCGTCTGATCTCGTTTCAAGTTAATCTCATCCCGTCCATTGGCCCAGCCTGAACCCTATAAATAGGTGGGATTTCGTGGGAGAGACTTGAGTGAGCTCATTTGTTCATCCCCAAGCTTTAAGAGAGTGAGAGTTCCTCCCTAGTTCATCCTCCATCTCCCTAAATCCAACATGAGAGATTGAGATTGAGAGGGAGAGGGAGAGAGGAAGAAGAAGAAGCCATATTTTGCCTCCTCCGGTCGTCCCCGAAATTCTTGTACCTTCCCCATGAGTTCTTGGCCTAGCTCTATGGTGGGAGAGGTGGTGATCTAGTTGTGCTTCCGGTATTGTGCTCTTGGACTTCTTGTCACCGGGATTCAACTCCACCATAAGCTTCATCGTCATCGACCCGTGAACCGCAAGCAAACCCACCAACGTGGTGGTCATCGGCTAGGCGTAGCCGGTGCATCGTCTTCTCCATTGCGTTGGAGATGTGCTAAATCCTCGGTGTGCTCGAGGTCGACTTCGCCTGTGAAGTCGGGTGTTTCGGGGTCCTTCGCATGTGAAGGCTGCCGATTCTTGTACAAGTTGGAGTTCCCTTCCGATGTGTTCGGGAACGAACTTCTTCTAGTGGATTGAGGATTAGGGACGAAAGGGTCCCGGGCTTTCCTGTGTGGCGAGCTTCCTCAACGAGAGTAGGTGCTTGCACCGAACTCGGTAAAAAGATCGGTTTGCCCTCTTGTCTCCTTTATTATTCGCACTTGTGTTTACTTCCGCTACTAGACTTGTGTAGGGCTCATTCGCTAGTTGGGTGCTTAAACTTGACTAATTGACCAAGTTCAACAAGCGAATAAAATTAAAATAGTCCGATTCACCCCCCCTCGGCCTTAGATCCCTTCAAGGAGCATTTCTTATTTCATTGATTGTCTTATTCGATTGATATTGACATGCGTCATGAAGTGCGTAATGTCATGAAGCACCCGAACAAGCAAAATTAAATAACATTAAAGGTTAAAACAAAGAAAACTAAATTGCCCTCTCAATCCATTTAATTTTATATTTAGATAGATATATCAAATCAAATTTATAGTTTATCTCTAATATACTCCCTCCGTTCCAAAATATAAGACGTATTTTGACCGAAGAAAAGTCAAACTTAGTAAATTTTGATCATAAATAAATCAAATAATATGCATCGTTAGTATATCAAAGTTGTACCAAATTGTTCATATTTCAAAGTGTTTTTTGATACAATATTATATTGTAACAATTCATAATATATAATAGAGAAATTTAACAGTCAAACTCTACCTTTAAAGACTTTTATGGAGTCAAATACGTCTTATATTTTGGAACGAAGGGAGTATTAGGTTAACTTTGATATATTTTTTATTTGATTTGGTAGACGGCAATTGAACGTGTTTTTATCAAGAATTGAATTGATTGCTATTGTCGTTGGCCCGAGCCAAACAGCAAATTTTTGAGGGGCTGCCCCGTGAAGCAACGAAGCGTGCAACACAAAGCAGCTCGGGGAAGCCAAGCGATCACAGAGTAACTATCATGTGGAAACTATAGCCCGTCCTTTATTATCGTGGGTGCCTCCTATTTATAGTGGGGAGACAATTTTACATTGTACAAAACCGCCCCTCTTCTGGGCATAAAGTAAGGGTAAAGAGGTCTTTGCTATGAAAAGACTTCTTATCCCTCGACTTGTCCCTTCGGCAGGAGTGCTGAGGAAAAAACACCCTCGAGACCGAAGCTAAGACCTTAATACCCCTACTTTTCTATGTAAAGCAGGGCTACAAGGGAAATTACAGGGGGATAGTGCTGGTTGTTATAGCTAGCTAGCATACCCCCCTGACACGCAATATGATTCCTTCTCACTGTTGCAGACCGTACTTGTTGTCCCCCAGCCTTCTTGGTTCCCACACCGCCTTCGCTTCGTGGGCTAGACTTAGGCGTTTCTGTCTTCAGTCGGAGCTTCCAAAGGGCAACTTTATTTGTTTATCGGTCCTTGACTCCTCCGATCTGCCTTTGCTTCGCATAAAGGGGGTGAGGCTTTCAGATGTGCCACCCCGTTGCTCCGCCTTTGCTTCGCGTCAGGGGGCGAAGCTCCTTCCAATTGGGCACCCCCGGTACTCCTCCGTCTCGGGGTTGGTTCGCTCCTCCCTGGTTCGTAGGGGGTGGGTGTCCCCTACTACAACAGATATGCATCAGCGTCTTTCTGTGTCTTTGCTGTTGGGTTATGAGGTAGTATGAATCGGAACAAGCGAGAAGTAAAGTTAGGAGCACGATTGCATTACAACAACATATAGTTGACATTTTTTTTTCTATATGAGATGTAAGACTTTAAAAGATAATTGAATTATACCTGAAAAAGGAGGTGACTTGTTCTTTATTTCCGGCAACTCAAATTAAAAAGTAGGCAAATTATTGGTCATGCGGTGTGTTAAACCTGGCTAGAATCAGGTAGGTGTAATTTCAAAGATTATTTATAATATTTGGGTCTTCTATAGCTTTATATAAGGGATTCAAACAAATTTGTTTTTTTAGTATGAAATAGATTTTTATATGAATTTGAAACGGATATGGTTTGTTATGGAAGATGATTCCTCGCACCGCACGCGCTGCCGTGGATTCGAGCGCTGCAGCTGCGGGATCGGGTGGATTTGGGCGCCCTATTGGTGGTTTCCCGCTGAATTAATTGGCGGTGCATGCTCGATGCTTCCCTGTAAATCAAACATTTATATACTAACATATTTTCACGAGCTATACATAACGATACGTGGACGTGTGGATAGCTAGATAGACATCGAATTAATTATCGATCGATCTTATACCAAGGACATAGAGGGGTGGATGCTGGTCCTGCACCGATGGTCAGTGAGGCTTAGCTGATCATTTGCAGTGTCGATCATTTTGAGCGAGCCATGTCTGGGTGTCGACACACCAATACACCATGCATGCAGTGCCAGGAGCGTCAAATCCGTCGATCTTTTACTCCTCAGCAATGATATAGCAAGAGCAAGCTAAGGAGAGGTCCCGTGGCTGCCCCGACTTTCCGGATCAGAGAGTTGATTTTGTTTCGTATGTATACGTATGTATGATTGGGGCGTACGTGCCTGCCCCCGCCCTATATATAGTGTTACTGTGCTAGTCTGTTAGATCTAGCTAGCCTAGGAAGAACTAGGAGTAGTTATTTATCCTTTCTAATGGGAGAATAAAAATTAATCTTGTCTGATAAGCAAAAGTACGTGGTCTCTACGTATAGAGTCAAGAGTCCGTGGTCTCTACGTATCGAGTCGATAACAAACTCTATATTCTTTTCTGTTCAGCTTCCAAGATCATGCCCTCGGTGATATGGAAAATTATTGCTGTTGGATGTGATCGGTAGTTGGATTTTAGACCAACTGTTTAATTATAGGGTAGTTTAAATGGTTAACGGGACAAATTAAAAGAAAATATACGTAAGAAATTATAAGAGCAAAATAAGCAAATGAATAATATTCTAAAATTTTTAGTTGTTCGGAATTTTACAAATTCTTAGATTTTTTCGGTTGAGCTTTTGGGTCAAGGCCCGGTTGCACTTTTTACGATTTTTCTTTTTTAGTGTTTTTTAAGGAAGTATAAAAATGGACAAAAAAGTGAAGGAATGTTATTTGTAAGTTCCTATTTTCAAAATTTTAAAATTCTCAAAATTTTAATGCGTTCTTTTGGTCTAGCCACAGTTCTTCTTCTTCTTCTTTTTTGAAACTTTCGATTCTTCATTCTTTTGGGACATTGGAAAAAACAAAGTAGAAAGGGAAGAAGTTTAAACAGAAAAGAGAAAACCTTTATAATGTTTGAATGTGAAAATATTCGGAAATCGGAACACATCCAAACTTTGTATGGATGTTTTTTGTACAAGCATGGTTCCATTTTTCTGTGGCGTACAAAAAAAAAATGGAATAGGAGTAATAAAAAAGGAAACACGGAGGGCAAGTGCTGGTGTGTCCTGTGGGGGGAAGAAAATAGGAGAGGTGGGGCTTCAAACCTAGAACCTCGCGAGCAAGAGTTAGCTCATCTAGCCAGCCAACTAGAGTGCCCGCCTCGTTGGATGGATGGTGGAAGAAACCCTTCTATGTATAAAGTTTAGATGGACAGTCAGATATTGGTCCATATGACCAACTGGGCGGGAACATGCTATTGGGTTTTTTCGGATGGCCTGGTAAGACGTGGGGTCGAGCTCAACACGACTTTTGTAGGTATAATATTTTTAAAAATTTTACACACAGTTCATAAACCTCGTACCACGTAATGCTAACATCTATGTAAATATGTTCGGATGGCAAATCCTAAAATATGAATACCAAAAGGTATCAAATTTTGAAATCTCCTCCCTGTTATGGGCTGAACTTATTTGTTTATTCGTTAAAAAGCTAAACTTTGGTAGCTTTGACAATTTTAGTCTGGGGAACCCATAAAAGAGAGAACGAAAAAAACAAGAAAAACCGAGAAGAAGGGAGGCCAAGTCAATTAGATATCGAAGGTGGACTTTAGCAAGAATAAAGGAGAAATAGGCCAGAAGATAAGCCGAGCCAAGTGGGCTCCAAGCTGAGAGAGTTTAGCCATGGAGAGATGATGGCCAGAGCAGTGGAGAAAAAATAAGCTGAGAAAAAAAATAAGGCAACAAAACAAGCCCAAGACAGTATATAAGCCAAGCCAGGTGGGTTTCAAGCCTATAAACAGTCGGTGTTTGTTGCTGTGAAAAAAGTAAGGAAGCGGTTCACTTTATCCCCTTCAACTATTGCAAAAGTTCGGTTTTGCCCACTTAACTATAAAACCGGACATCCAACCTCCCTCAAATATCAAATTACCCCCTTCAACCAAAACCGCCATGGTTTTGGATGACATGTCATCCTATTTAGCATTTTTCAACAAAATAAATTCATAAAATTTAATAAATTGTAAAAAAATCATATGAAGCTCAATAAAATCATATAAAAATGCCAAAAAATTTGAAAAATACATAGAATCCAAATATTCAATAAAAGTATAATGTTTGTATATGTACTTATATGCATTTTTTGTTGAATAGTGTCTTTCATTGATTAAAGAATTAAGAATTTTGGAAAATTTTGTTTGTAGAAAATAATAAAAATGCAAAAAGGTAAGTATGCTATTTTCAATGTTGAATTTTATTTTTAAATTACAATTAAAGGTCAAATTAACTTTGAATTTGAATTTAAACAAATTAAAAGGTAAAGCTAACGTCCCTATATTTCTCTTAGTTTTCTTCTTTTCCTATAAGCCAACTTATTTTCCCTAAAAGCTCAAACTATTTAATCAATAAAAGATATTATAGTACAAATATATTTTTTTCATATAATTATGCACATAGAATTATAGTATTTGGATTCTACACATTTTTTTTTCAAATTTTTAGATATTTTTATTCTATTTGTTTTGATATTTCTGTAGTTTTCTACAATTTATTTGATTTATTTCAATTTATTTTTTGAAAAAATTGGATGCCTTGTCATAGTGGTTTTGCGTGGAGGGGGTATTTTGACTGGAATTGATATTTGAGGGAGGTTGGATGTTGATTTTAAAGTTGAGGGGGGCAAAACCGAACTTTTTGAAACAGTTGAAGGGAGCGAAGTGGACTTTTTCCAAAAAGTAAAAAAAACCGAGAGTTTGCAAAGAGAGTACTTGTGGGTATAGGTGTTGTATGGAAAGAACCATAAAATATATATGGGTGTGCGCAGGCGCCGTGTGAAAAAATATGTAAAAAAAATTATTTCCGTTTCACTTAAATGGAAATCAGTGTATTGTCTCTTTCACATAAAAACAAACTCGGTTTTTAATCTGCCAAATCACCCTTGTCAGAATCGTGATCGGAATTTCACTGTTGCCATCTCGAAGACGTTAGCGATCGCAGGGCTGAATAATCATGGAGATCGACCTGGAAATTTGTTTAATGAAGCATGAGGCACACGCTGACATTCTTATATGCGCCAGGTCGGGTTCTCGCAGATCTCGTCCTCGTTCTTCTGAAGACAACGCGACACCTAATTTGTGCGAGGTCTTTGCAGAGATCAAGTACGAGCGATCGATGCAAGCTGAGATATCCTGCGTGTTGTAACTGTCGATCGGTGGCGTAATGTAAGCGTGGAGATTAAATACATAATGTCGCCACGCAAATGGATGTTTGATCAGTTTTCAAGATAAATACTCCCTCTGTTTTTTTTGTTTGACACATTTGACTTTTTGACACGTTTTTGAATATTCGTGTTATTAAAAAATTTAATGCAAAGATACAAAAAAAATCATGTTTATAGTACCTCTATTGATAAAACAAATCACAACAAAATAAATGATATTTACAAAAAAAATGAATAAGACGAATGGTCAAAGACAAATTCAAAAGTTAAAGACGTCACACAAAAAAGAACGAAGGGAGTATATATTATATAATACTATATGCCTAGAGGTTCAGATATGCACATCATAGATCAGTTGGCCTGCATGATATACATATAAGGAAAGGACACGAAATCTCTATCCATTATATATTTCCACGTTAATTCAATTGCCATACAATCAAAATACTAGAAATTCCCTAGTTAATAGAATAAAAATTAAAAAAACTTACATCGTTAATTATTGTTTGTCCAAATTATGATGGTTTAAATTTAAATAAAATGCCCATACCAACTATAACTATAAAATAGAAAAGAAAAAGGTTTATTTTGACCCCAACTTCCACTATTGGGTGAGTCTAGTTTTCCCCTTCAACTTCGAAACCGGATAAACAGCCTCTTCAACTCTTCGTATCGGACAAATATTCCACTTGAGCTGAAACCACCCCGGTTTTATCTAACGTGGTATTCTAGTAAGCAACGCTTTCTATGATAAATTCTAGAAAAATCGTAGAAAGCTTATAAAAATAAAAAATATTAGCAAACTCAAAAAATGCGTAGAATCCAAATATATAATAGAAACATAGTTTTTTAGATACTTATATGTTGCAATTATATTTGTGTTTTTTATTGTTTAAATAAATTGATTATTAAGGAAAGATTAGTTAATTTCTTGGGAAAATATATAATAAATTTAAATAGATGGATGATAGTTTGACATTTTTATTTGGAACGATTAGTTCTTCCTGAGCCAAAAGAAGGGATTAGTCGGTTCACAGTTCTTTCCTTGTGTTTCTGTAGTTTAGATCGTGACTCTTTCCTCGTTTTCTTTTCGAAAAATAATTTAAATTATTTTTCTCCTTTTTTTCCCAAGAAGCTAAAACTTTACTTTTCTTAATAATTGGTTTGTTTAAGCAATATAACACTCTTAACACCAATATATTTTTTAGCATATAAGCATCTGAAAACATCATGATTACATATTGGAAAAGGTTTACTCGACTCTCTGAACTATATAGCTTTGTCTACTTAACCGGCTTAACTAGAAAACCAGGTATTTTACTACTTGAACTATTCAAAACCGGGCAATAACCTCTTGTGCTTAGTTTGGAGGTGGTTTTGCCATGTGTTTGCAAGGTGTTATTATTTGCCTATTTTAAATAGTTTAAGGGGTAGAATACTTGTGTTTTCTAGTTTAGGGGTTGAATACAACAAGCTTTATAATTCATGGGCTAAATAGACTTTTTCCTTACACATTTGGATTTTACACATTTTTCTAAATTTAGAATTTTTATTTTATTTTTATAAACTACCTATAATTTTATAAAATTTATTTTGTAAAAAAAGTTGCTTACTAGGATGTCATTTAAGCTAAAACCAGCTCAAGGGGGACATCTGTTTGGTATGAAAAGTTCAGGGAGGTTGTTTATATGGTTTAGGAGTTGAAACGAGAAAACTAGACTCGTACAATAGTTAATGGGGCTAAAATAGACTTTTGCAAAAAAAAAAATTTAAGGAAAATAATATAAATAAGAGTCAATATTATATCAAATGAAAGAGTTTATAGTACCTACAATAAAAATAAATAAAAACCCATGTAAATCAACAAAAAAGAAAAGATCCTCACCATTGATTGTAATGGGACAACTTATAACAGCTCAAACTGAATCTATTATCAAATAAATTCACACAAACTCAACATATTGCAACACTTGATTTAACATACCGCAACAATGTTCAATTTAGATATTGCAACATTTGGTTTAACATACTGCAATATTTTGTTTAACATACTACAATGTCGTTCAATTTACAGTGTCGTTCAATTTGGTGCAACAGTTGGTTGCAACAATATTTTAACTGTTTTGATGCAACATTTAGTTTAAAATAATACAACATTATGATTTTATTTACTATAACATTTTTGTTTACCTTACTGCAATATTTTATTAATCTCATTACAATAACTTCTAATTTGTAGTCAAGTCCAATAAGTAAAAGTGGGCATAGTCATAGCCTTGTGGGCTTGTGGCACTGGTGGGCCGATGTTGAGCTTGGGCCTAGCTGTCGCTGACGACGCTATGAGAATGAGCGCAGTAGCTGGCAGTTATATCGTCCGATTTATTTTTGCTCTCCTTGGACGTCCAATGGGTAGTGCTGTCTAATGATACATCAGAAACATATAGTACACTAATTTTTCTATTTGTCACGGTTAACTTTTGGATATGCCCTTTGATCATTTATTTTATTTAAAAATTTAGTGCAAATATGTAAAATATAAGTCATATTTAAAGTAACTCTAATGATAAAATAAAGAATAACGACATAAATGGTACTTAAATAGTTTTTTTGAATAAGATGAATAATCAAATGACATGTTTAAAAGTCAACGGCGACAAATAAAAAAGAACGGAAGAAGTATATAATAGTAGATGGCGCAGAGAGAGGTGACAAAATCAAGCACAGAAGACACTTCAGCCAAACACATCAATCAACATCAATATGAGGCGAGTAATATGTATATAAAATGTATTTAATCGCCCGTGACGGTTTATTATCAGGCAGGGGTGGATTTGGACCTATGGCTAGATGCGCTATAGCCCGTCTTCGTAATGTACTAATTAATAGTGCCCCTATATACATATGTTAAGCCCAATATATGATTTCAACAGTCTAACCCAATACCTAGTGGCTGTGGACACGATCACGCGAGCGTGTGCAGAAGTGGGCGTGCACAAGGTGCGTGACCTAGCTAGAGTGTCGTACCCAAAGATTACAGACGCAAATAGGTTATTGTTGCATCCTTGCAGCCTGATGCACTGGTGAGTCGATCGCCTCAGTTTCTTGTGTCGCGAATCGCGATCTAGAACTTG
The DNA here is from genome assembly GCA_036346415.1 of Raddia guianensis. Lineage (NCBI taxonomy): Eukaryota > Viridiplantae > Streptophyta > Magnoliopsida > Poales > Poaceae > Raddia > Raddia guianensis. The sequence goes on along the minus strand of CM070542.1, from coordinate 23,310,110 downwards.
TTGCCGAACAGTTGAACACGAGGTAGCGCCGCCGCCAGCCGTAGATCACCTCAATGGCTCAATCCTCACCGTGGCGGCGCCGCCCACACCCAAAAAATCCACCACGGCAGTACGTGATCACATAATCAAGGTTCAGGCTTTTCCAGAGCACGCGAGCACAGCAAACCACGGACGACGACGACACGAGGTAATTACCAGATTCTAATCCTACATCGTGTATACATGTACAACCAAGCTAATCGATTCCTTTCAAGCTCAATTTGATCAATTCCCTTCATTATTCAATAAATCAATATTTCTTCTCTGTGTATAGCGCCTCATTTTATAGCCTGCGTTAAATTAAGGAGAAAGAGTCGGATACAAAGATTAGTGTATTGTTTGGATGATTGGACCAAACTAATCTTCGTTATCTAGGTACTCAAACTATGCTATCCAGGATATATTGTATTAGTGTATTGTGTTATTTTGGATATTCTTATCTCTATATAGCTAATTTACCATATTTTCATACAAGTTTTAGTGTTTTAAATTTTATTCCGAGTCTTGACGAGATTATGCGTCCACCGCTATTATCGGTTGATGTTCGAAAATATGTTACAGTTCAACTAAAAATAGTTTCTAGCCTTGCCAAATACTCCAACTTAGTTCCTTGCCAATCGTTGCCGGTATATCTCAGAATATGTTAAAGAACGTAATAAACTTTTGTTAAGATAAGATTATCCTCTCTTACATAAAAATTCATAACCAACAATAAAATATTACATTTATTTTTAGATGGTCTAAATGCAAAATAAAGAAAACTGATAAGAAAGAACCGGCTGGGATCCTCTGCCGTGGCATGCAGCCACTGTCTGGTAGGGTCAGGCCCGTGCTGCGGTGGCTGTAATTGCACGTGCACTTACGGCTGAGGATCCGAGCTAACACTTAATATCAACTCTTGTATGACACTGGTTATACACTTGCTAACACTAGTCTGCTTTCATATTCTTCTTCTCGTTATTTAAACTCGAGCAACATTGCTCAGAAAGATTAACATCAACACCTCCGGATTTTTCAGGAAGAAATTAACGCTATTCCTTTGTCTAGGAAAAAAAAAAGGAGCTTTAGTAGTGCTGGTCTTCATAGAATCATAATGCAGGTACAATCCCGCGACTTGCATGCGCGCGCCGTCCAACCGTCGCCGGCTCGCCGCCTACCACGGCAGCCAGCCCTTAAACCTCTCCTCCCTGTCCACCGCCGCGGCGAGTGCGGGCATCTGGAGGCAGTAGCCGCACACGGCCGCCCACTCGCCGGGCGCGGCGCAGAAGCGGCACCCGCAGACCGCGCACGGCCCGCTGCCGCGCCCCATGGAGGCCAGCGTGGCGAGGAAACCCCGGCCGACCGGCGGCGGTGTGCAACAGTAGCAGTAGGAGTAGAACCCGCACCCGCACCCCCAGACGGCCATCGTGGCCAGCCAATCCAAGGCCTGCGGCGGCGCTTCGGCCACCTGCCCGTGGAGCTCGCCGGCCGGTGCCGCGTCCCTTTCCACGCAGTAGCTTCTATCGGCGGAGGCGGAGGCGGCGGTGGCGGCGTTGGAGGCGGCGTTGGCTGCGGCGGCGATGGCGCCACCGGCGGGCAGGACGGCGGCCATGTCCTGGGAGGAGGCAGGCACCTCCGTGCTCAGGCAACTATTTAGGTTCGGCGCCAATCCCATCTCACAAACCGATCAACGGATCGACCAACGCAGAGCAGATTAATCAGCGATCACCGGAGACGCGAATCAACGAGACAGCAATCTCTCCGCTGGTAGGTTTATATACTCGGGGACGACCCCTAGCCTAAATCCTGTCCGAATCCAACCCCATGCCGACCTCTAATCCAATTCCCTCTCCTAATTCTATCTCCAAAGCCGATTCAATCTCTTTTTCCCCGGAATAGACAGCAACCAAACGCCCAAGATCAATCCGTATCAGCCCAAAATTAAACCCCGATTTTCTTAAACCCTAGCCGACGTCGCCAAGCAATCCAGGTGGAAAGAATCAATCCGCCGTCGTCGTCGCGGCGGTGAGCCGCGCCGCCGTGCCCTAGCCGAGCTGCCGCTCGGGGTGCCGCGCCGACACGCCCTGCAACCCCGCCGTGCCCTAGCCGTCGCCTTACCAAACCGCCCTGCTCTGCAGCCGCCGCGCCGCTTTGCCACCGCGCCACGCCGTCGCCGCTGTGCCTTGCCTTGCCTTGCCGCTCCTCTGCCACGCCCAACGCCGCTGCTCCCGCCTCCACCCCCACTCCCACGTCTCGCCGCCGCGCCTTCCCAGCCGCCGCCGGCATTCGCCGCTGCGCCGACGCCTAGCACCGCCAGCCACCGGCCCCACGCCCAAGTCGCCGCCGCCCACCGCCGGAGCCCGCCGCCCGCTTCTTGCTCTCTCCATCTCTCTCTCTCTCTCTCTCTCCTGTCCTCACGCAAGAGCAACCACAGCCACCCCACCCCCTTATTCAACTGCGCAGTGGGCCACTGCTACAGTAACCCTTCGACTTTTCCTGATTTTCCATGAACAGTAATATTTCACCTTTTCACCACGAGTTCATACGGCCTCTGAATCCGACGATTCCAGATTCTAAAAATCTAGAAAATTCATATCTACATACTGTAATTTTTATATGGGGGCGACTTGGTAACGGGATCCTGTCGGGTGGGCGAGCCGACGGGATCGCCACCAACGTGCCGCGTGTCCTGTGTGCACGCACCCCGCCTCCGCCTCGATGGCTCGACTCAGCGATCCTCCGCTCGTTTTTTACCGCGCACTGTCTTCCCCGTACCGATTCTTGCGCGCCACTTTTTTTTGACTCCACGCACGCTACCGCACGAGATGGCAGAGAGCCCCAGGAAGCTAGTAGTCCCGTTGGTCTATTTTTCAGTTGCTTTCATCCTTGAATTTGTGTATCAATTTCATACCATGTCCAAATCATATAAAATAAATTTTATAATTCATATAAAATCCTAACCAACCCATTTTTTAGTTTTAATTCATATAAAAAATACCTACATAGGGGTATCAAATAGGTATCATCATCGGTATATCACTGATTTTTTTATCGGGTTAGGACCGGGTTGCTCATGATTAGATCCAAAATATCATAAGGATAATAGAGAGGTGTTGTAATGGTATCAAATAGGTATTAAAAAAGGTACTATATATCATAATCCAGTATCATATCTGGTGTAAGTATCAAAAGTGAGTACCATATATTGCAAAAAAGGTACTAGGTCTGGGGTGTCGACTATAGGTGGTATCAGGTTGACGGTATCGTCGAGTTTTATGATATCATTAAGGCATCGAAAACAAAATTATCATATATCACAAACAAATTATCGGGTATGGGTGTCGAGTATATCAATGTTATCCATTCAAAAAAGCAGGTACCGGAGCAAAGGTTTCATGCAAATATCATCTAAAAAAGTATTCATACTTAGGTTATCAACCCTAATTAAGGGTGTAGTTTATTAGTATCATAGTTGCAGTATCATAATTAGTTGGAAGAATAATAGTACTAGTCACAAAGTGTAGCAAGAAAATGAGTATCAAGACTGCAGTATCAGAAAACCATACAAATACGTACTTCAAAGCATAAATTATGAGTATCGTACATGCAGTATCAAAACTATGGTATCATAGTTGAGGTATCAAGTCTGCAGTATAAAAAAAGGATTGTGGTATCAAATTAGATACAATTAAAGTTATCGTTTATTAGGTATCATAGTTGTAGTATCGTTGAGGTATCGAAAATACGATACTTTTTTCAGAATCATAAATGTAGTATCATGATGTATTGGGAAAAACAAATCAGGGTTTAGGCATCGGTTATTAGTATCAATTGTGCAATATCATATTTTGGGGAGGTAGTATTGGTGGTATCATATTGGCGGTATCGTCGAGTTCTATGGTATCGTTGAGGTGTCGGAAAAAACCATAAAGCACAAACAAAGCGTCGAGTTTGGATGTCGGAGTATCGGTGGAATTGTGTTGGTGGTATTGTCGAGTTTCAGTATCGAAACAAGGTATCATAAGGGGTATCATATCACTATAAAAAAAATCGATATCGTGGTATCGAGTTCTTTGGTATCGTCGAGTTCGAGATCGAAAAAGGTATTATAAGAGTATCATATATCAGAAACAAAAAAGTATCAGCATCAGCGATATCAAAATGGTGGTATCGGTGGTATCATGTTGGTGGTATCGTCCGAAAAAAGTATCATAAGGGTATCATATATCATAAAAAGGGTATTAGGTTGGTAATATCATCTATAAAAAAGTGTATCAAAAGTTGGAGCAGTATCAAAGTTGTAGTATCAGGAAAGTTGGAGCAGTATTAAAGTTGGAGTATTAGGTATGTAGTATCATGTATCAAAGTGGTAGTATCAAAGTTGGAGTGTCATGTATGCAGTATTAAAGTTGTAGTATCAGGTATGTAGTATCATGTATTAAAATTGTAGTATTAAAGTTGGAGCAATATCAAAGTTGGAGTTTCAGGTATGTAGTATCATGCATCAAAATTGTAGAATCAAAGTTAGAGTAGTATCAAAGTTGGAGCAGTATCAAAGTTGTAGTATCAGGTGATGTTAGGTTGGTGGTATCGTTGATTATCGGATGTATCATCGATTGTCGGGTCAAAAAAATAAGTATCGGATCAAGAGTATCATCGAGTATTGGGTCAAAAATCAAGTACCAGATCAAAAGTATTGGGTGAAAAATTCAAGTATCGGATCAGAAAAAAATCATCGAGTATCAAGTTGGTGGTATCGTCGAGTTTCGGAATTGGAAAAAGGTACCATATATCACAACAAAAAAATATTAGTATCGGTGGTATCAGGTTGGTGGTATCGTCGAGTTTTAGTATCGGAAAAAGGTATCATAAGGATATCGTATATCACAAATAAAAAAAATTCGATATTGGTAGTATTAGGTTGGTGATATCATCAACTTTTAGTATCGAAAAAAGATATCATAAGGATATCATATAGCGCAAATAAAAAAATCGATATTGATAGTATCATGTTATTGGTATCGTCGATTTTCATATATCATGGAGGTACAGCATCATATTATCAAAAATATAAAAGTAATGCATAATTATCATCAAAGTATCAGGCGCCAAAGTCTAGTTGAATATTAAATATACTTTTTAAAAATAAATGCTAGTACAAGGAGAAAAAGAAAGAGGGGAACCTTAATTAAGATATGAATTTTATTTTGTGTTAAAAAGTTAATACAAAATAGAATTGAAATTATTAAATTAAAAAATAAAAAAAAGCTACAAGGAAGCCCTGCAAAACACGTGCATGCAACTACCCAGTAAAAATCGGAGGAATTAAACCCGCGTGGTGCGTTGGAAGCACACCCAGAAAAACGAATGGGCCAGCGATCCAGCGAGCGCGTGAAAAATTTTGTCGCTACCTCGCCCCCACGTTGGAACGGCTGCGTCAAGATTTGCGCAGAACGAACGACGAGCGCCTATCCCGTTTGCAACCGTCTCAAAGAATTTCTGTTTTTATATAATTTTTACATTTACTTTCTATCACTATATTTATCGAAAACACTTGAGGCCGGGTGTCCGGCTCGTCCGGACGCGCAGACGTGGCCCGGCCAGCGTGAGGCAATGGGAGGGCATGCAGCCATGCAAGGTGGGTCCCACAAATATTTTTTTCTTTTCATGGCCATAATTTTTGACTGGTTGTTCTAATCCATAAACCGTTTGCACCAACGTGTTCCTCGTATTTTTACGAACAAAACAAGATGTATGTTGCCATATAAATTTTCAAATTTACATGTGAAACTTGGGTTTCGCCTACTGAAACTTGGGTTTCATACTCGTTAAACTTTGCTGAATTGTCAAGTTTCATCCAAGTTTCTTCAAGTTTCATCAGGTTAATCCAAGTTTCATGAAGTTTTCACAGGTTTCATCAGGTTACATCGAAGTTTCATACAAGTTTCATCAGATTTCATCAGCACACGGCCAAATTTCATTAGCATACGACCAAGTTTCGCTAGTATACGTGTAAGTTTCATAAATGCCTTCTCTTAGGTTCACATAAAAAAATGAAAAAATTAAAAAAATAAAAAAGTACTTAAAATGGGTTGCTCTCGATTTTAGAAGAATTATGAATTTTATTCCTCGCATTTTGAACACTGTTTGAATTTTTTTACAAAAATTAGAATTTAATTGAAAAACGTATCAACTGCATCGAGCCAACGTCTCGTGCGGCTTAGTCTGCACGCGCGGGGATGCGGGCGCACGGCAGCGCTTGGATGCGCGCGGTCAGTGATCCGACGGCCCAGGCGCGTCTGATCCAACGCCTCGCATCGGACGTTCGGACGTTGGCGTCTGACTATATTTATTGTTTGTTGTTTTTCTTGATTTGTGTGCGCTAAATTGCATGGGCGACGAAGGACGTTACCCTGACGTTGCCGACACCCTGGAGATCTTTCAGCCCAAAACCAAGGCAAGTCTTCAATTAGAATCCCAGTTTTCTAGATTTTACCAAAACCGCTATATTGATTAAAAAGGTGTATGATTGAATTAGCGTTACCTAGTGTATGTATGTATATGCACCCACCAAAATAACTTGAATCCTAGAGTATTTTATTATATTATTACCCATTATTTTAAATATTAGATGCTTAGTGTTGCTCAGTTTGGTATCCGCGGAGTAAATCCCACTCTTTCATTTATAACCATGAGAATTTGAGACATCCATCCTTATCTTTAAAACGGGTGATGTACGGACCTGTATTACTGTTGCACTGTTCATCGTACAGTGCACCATTGATCTGGGCCGTCCATCCTCAACCGACCTATCCCCAGGTCCATAAACCCGCGCCTCCTCCTGCTCCGTCCCCGCGCCTCCTCTGCGTGCCGCCCCCGCGCCTCACCGCCCCCACCGCGCCATCCACCACCGCGCCGCCCCCGCGCCTCCTCCTCCTCACCGCGCCGCCCCCACCGCGCCGCCCCGCGCCTCAGCGCCCCCACCGCGCCGCTCCGCCCCTCCTCCTCGCGCCGCCCCCACGCCGGCCTCCTCCTCCCCGCGCCGCTCCGCCGCGCCGCCCCACGACGTCCCCACCGCGCCGCCTCGCGCCGCCCCCGCGTCGGCCTCCTCCTCCCACCGCTCCGGCCTCCGCCGCGCCGTCCCCCACCGCGCCGCCTCGCGCCGCCCCCCCGCGCCGCTCCACCACCCGCTCCGGCGTCCTCCTCCCCGCGCCGGCCTCCAGCCTCCTCCTCCTCCCCGCCGCCCCCACCGCACCGCCTCCCGCGCCGCTCGGCCTCCTCCTCATCCTCGCGCCTCCCCCGCGCCAGGTTCCTCTCCACAACTCCTCTTCAACTTCTGCCTCTACGTCACCGTTTGCGCCTCACAGGTATGCAAAACTTCTTCCCCTCCGATCCTTCTTCACAGCTAATTCTAGGCTAGGTTGTCATTTTTTTTTATCGGTAGATTTGTTATGCAAAACATAGAATGATTGATAAGAGTAAGGATGCCATTCCAGATTGTTACTTTTCCTTCTATATAATTGGCAAAGAAATTTTATAGCTGCAATGAGGATTTCGATCTGTACTTTGGCACGATTTGGATGTATTTTGAATAATGCCTTTAATTTGTATGCCTTGCCATTCTCCCTCAATTTCTGTACTGAATCAGCATTATCCAAATAATATGCAACTGGAAGCAAAACAAACCATTCTAGAATAATAATAATCAACAAATTTCTCATTCCATTTGTGTGATCATTTAAATCACACCATGCCATGCCATGATTTCCTGTTTCTGAAGCCCTAAGAGCATATTGGTCAATATCATACAGTATGCAATTGCTGGTAGAAAAAAAGTGTATATTGGTCTTGACCACTTAGTCCTACTTGGAATACTATTGACAAATTCCAAGATACTTGATCAGTTATAAAAATACAAAATTGGTATCAATTGTATGAACTATAGTACCACTTACTGGGAACATTATAGTACCATTTACATGATGTAATATGCCCTGCTTAAGTTCTAAAAGTTTTTTTTTTCTATCTGATGATTTGATCTACCCACAGACGGATACTGCATCGGTGCTCCACGAAGCAGTCACCTACATCAGACATCTCCACGAGCAACCTGGCGCCTCTACATCAGTCACCTACGGTCTTTGTCTAAGTATGGATTTATCAGTTGTGTGTAATGTTGAATGTTGAATGCTATATTGGGTAATGTTGATTCCAGAATATATACACTAGCATGACTGTTGAAGTTTGTGCTTTTCTAGCAACTAGAGTTTGTTTTGGACCAGAATATGTATCATTACGAGTATGCAAGAACACCCATTTCTAGCCACGATTCGAATGAAGTTGAAGTTTGTAGGACAGTAGGCGTTAATCACCTCATAATCTAATATCTAATATACTCAATCAGCGTAAGCAATTAAGTAAAAACCTTAATTAAATCAGATCACAAGCAAACCAATCTGAAATTAAGCCAAGAACGAGAAAGATCGAATGACAGAATCACAACTCGCTATTCATCAAGAACATACATGTTTCCTTTGCATTGATGCACAAATTTCCTCAAGATTATCTTCTTGATAGCAAATTTTATCAGTAACCGATGGTCAAAATTGTATTTCGAACACCGTGTTAATACAAAAATAATAAGTACTAGAAGGGCACCCGTGCATTTGCAGCATTTGAATCGCCCGGACATGATACCATTATTATACGATCTTTGTAGGTTGCTAAATTTCTCAAAAAAATTCTTCCAATAGTTTCAATCGCCCGGACATGATACCATTGTTATACGAGGGACATTTTTTATGTAAGTGCTTGAATTCGTTATGTCCCTCCGTTATTAAATTCATTCGTGAAGCGTTTTCCGATTGTAGCCTTGCATTTACGGCGACAATGATGTTTGTGCACCTGACATAGAGTACAACATTGTTCTCTTAGATTTTTGCTTCCTATCCATTGATAGCTAATTCAAACCAAGAAATATAATTTTCTGCTGACATCAGGTCATGTGCACCTTCTTCCTTTATTTTATATCCTATGTTATTATCTTCGCATGCCTTCGTTGTAGTTTCTTTATTTCTTCTAACCTTAATTTATTTGTTTTGCTTTCTATTGGTATGCATACCTTTCTTTAGTTCACGGCTGTTCAGTCAAGGAACGCTTCAATTTGTTATGTGTAACTAAGATTTATTTAAGATTTCATAACTATTTACATTTTTAAAAATTAGGCTTCTGTTCACCTATCTCTTCAACGTGTGCTTACGCATTTGCCGCAGCAACACGCGGGGTCTCACCTAGTTTATTATAAAACTGGAGGATTTGAACATGGTGGGTCTTTGTTCACTCTATAAACAAAATTTGATCAACTAATAATTGACTTGGAGCAGGTGACCGGTGTCAACGCTCTGGTCCCTAATGACCGATAATCGTGATGGATTTAATTAAGAATCTTCTAGTGCGACCGTATGCTCGGTATGGGACGTGGCCTAATCTAGATGGATAACGTACAATTTAGTTGATCATGGGGCACCCGTTATGGGCCATGCGGAGCCGCATGGAGGCACTGGTTTTTTTTCCTTTTTATGGCACTTGCTGAAACAATATACCATTCGATAATATTTCTCTTAAAAGTAAGAAGCGAAGGGCAAAGACATGATTTAGATATAGGAAGGTCAACTAGGCAATCAATAAATATTATATGGTATGTGGGTACTTCTTACAAATCTTGTGTTTAATTGGCTATACTAGATTTGATCCTATTAGGCCCTCTAGTTTTCATGTCGTTTTTGACTAAAATTTCATGCACAATGCGAAGGCTTTGTTGAACTCCTTTAGGGGATAAAACCATATTTTTCTTCATTATCATGATTGTTGCCAATTGGCCTAACAAATAAATCACAGCGATTTTAACTAGTTAATTAATATGTTTAATATATTTATGAGTAATACACCAAATTGGAAATCTAAAGATAAAATAGTGTGATACATGGAGCATAAATTGTGTGTATGGATCATAAATGTTGAAATGTTGATAGATGGGAGACCTACACCACATATCCATACAGGGAGAGACAATAGGGAAGAGAAGTGGAAGAAATCTAATCGGCTTGTTGTGGGGGAAGACACTGTCGTGTTGACTAATCGCATCCCTCAAGTTCATGCATTCGCTAGGACTAGGATGATAGAAGAAGGTACCATATATTGTGTACATGTTGGTTTCCTAACTAATTTCTCATTCAACATGCTCATATAGACATAGGTCATTAAGCCTTTGCTACATATTGGGTCTTTTTTGGGTTGATAGTTACTCAATGTGTAATTATCAACTAGGATCAAGCGGATAATTAATTAGTTTACACGGTGATCATCTGCACTAATATATGGGTATAATGGAAAAATTGCATCACCATTGCGGGCGCCCCTTCCAGCCCTGCTCTCGTCTCCGCTCGAGCGATCGAGATTATTTCAAAAATTCAGAATCCTTGAGTGTAGATGACATCATGACACACAATCAGTGGAGCCAGGCTGAGCCAGTTCACTGCGGCGTGTCTGGTTTCCCACACTTCGTCACCTGATCTCGCACACCCCGACGCTTGGTTCACCACACACATCCACAACCAAAATACCAGCGACCTTCATCGACAAGCTTCTCAAGCACTGACGACCTTCTCGGACAGATCTCGTCTTCCAGAGCTACATCGTCGTATGATCCCAATTTCCCAACTTCCGTGCTTATTCATCCATTCTTGTTTGCCCGTCCGTATCTTGGGATGCGCTATTTAGGCCTGGCTCAGAAAACCAGCTACACTAAGCGTGTTCCCTAGGCCAGGACGCTAGTGTTTTTGCTCGCATGGCCAAGCCACGTTGGATCAAGGCAACCAAACAAAAACTAAATTCCTGTTTAAGAGTTAAGACAATTCCCTACTTTATTCTCTCTTCCTCTCTCTCCTTTACACTCCAATGACTTGTCCGATAATGTCCACCCCCAACCCAGCTAACGACCATCTCTTTTACCTCCTACCGTGGCATCATGGGTTGTGCCAAGACGAGCATGATGACCACCTCATGCCGCTGCCACCCGCACTCCCCACCACCGACGACCACGACGGCAAAGGGTTGTGGCCATCAACATGGCCGTCTTGAGCGCCAAACAGCATGGTAGTCATTGTCTAGCAGGGGCAGTGGTTGCCGGTAAAAGTGCCATAGGGAGCCAGATGGCATATTCAAAGGGGAGAAAAGAAAAGGAGGGGGAGGGGGAGGGGGAGGGGAGGGGATTTTTATCCTCTGTAGTTGGGCACAACGGTAGAGAGTGAACAGTGAAGGTGCCTTTTATACTGGAAAAACACTGTTTAGTACTATTCAGTATCACTGTTTAGCACTGTGTAAAACAGTGTTTTCTACTGTATACTACTGTTTGCTATAGTGTTTGTGTATTTATACCCAAAATCTACAGTGCCCCTCTGCCTTTTAGCTAGCAACGGCAGAGGATTGGAATCCGAGGGGAGGGGAGGGGAGGACGAAGGACCCGAGTGTGGCATGAATCTTAGCGTGAATCATTGGCGTAAGTAGCTGTGGAATTGTACTTTCGAGCTGGTAAATGATAGCTCAAACAGGGCCTTTTATTTTCCTTGGATGGCTCAACATGAAGTAGAAACACCTAGTACAGCAATCGCTCACTCAACAAAAGGGAAATAGTAGAAGCTGCGATCAGCTCGCTCAATGCTCATCGACCATGTCACTTCTTGAGGAAATCGGCGAACCAATAGCTAGACGTCTTGCGGTAGCGCTTGAGAGTGGGGCGGTCGACGTAGATGAGGCCGAAGCGGTCCTTGTAGCCGTCACCCCACTCGAAGCAATCCATGAACGTCCACGAGAAGTAGCCCTTGATGTTCACCTTCTGCCTGCAGGCAGACACCATAGACAAAACTAGGGTTAATTGAACACGTACAATAACAGATTGTGAGAAAACGTAGGTGCATGTCAAAGCTGCAAGATTTTAGACAATGATACATTTCTTGCATCGTAGCGAATGGTCATTGCATGTGTACGTACTTGATGGCAAGGTTGACGAAGAGGAGGTGCTTGTAGTGGTAGTTCACCCTCATGCCATCCTTTAGGGCCTCCTTTATCGGCAGTGTGCTATTGTTCCCCTCGTCCACACCTGCATATATATATGCATCCGCCAAAAAAGAAATTCAGAATTTGACTTTTATTTAAAATTTGTATTTGAGGATTTGCCGTCCTACCCCACTTATATAGACGTGGATGATCTTACACACCAGTGAGATAAGATGTAGTGCACATGAATTTAGTGTTGAATAATGATTTTTTCCCCCAAAAAAGCAATGCTGAACTTATTTTTGGGTTAGTTAGATCTATACCAAAGTAGAGCAGTGAAATTAGTAATTTGTCGCTCTACGTGTCAATATATTACATGTAGATCTAGGCTCTACATGTAGTTGACGCATGAATGATAAATTTCTAAGTGAGACCCTGTATTTTACCCATGCTTAGCGACAATCCATCACTAGAGTACTTAAGCTGAGTGCAATGACAGAGATGGATCCAAATGGCTAAGTTCGGGATAATACTAAAACTGACAAATAGAAGTTTGATTTCCGGCGCATCCAGTGTGAAATCACTGAACAAATTAATGAAAATTTAAAACCAGTGCTAAACCAACCTCAGCAAAATTGGTATTTTAGCATTCCCAGACTCGAACTGTTTTCCTAAAAAAAAAAACTCGAACTGAAAATAAACTTTAGAACAATTGCAATCCCAAAGCACAATCTTTTACCGTTCTCTGTTATATAGACGACCGGATTGTTGTACTTCCTCTTGGTGTACAGCAGGAGGTCTTGGATGCCCGGCGGGTAAATGAAAAGTATGGGAGTGTATGCCTGCCACATATACGTTAGTTCTTACACGTATCAATCGGTTCAAGATTACTCATGTATTAATCCAATTGATATTAAGAGACTGTTAGATTAGAACATATAGTAATTAGTACTAATTTTGTTATAAACCTGTGGGCCGATGGGCTTGCCGTTGCGGAAGCCGGTGTAGTTGGCGCGGTTGTCTCCCTCGTAGGACATCTGGAGCGAGTTGGGCGGCGGCGTGCTGATGGCGTAGTAGGTGGTGTAGTAGTTGACGCCGACGAAGTCGTAGGAGCCCTTCAGCATCGCCGACTGCTCGGCGGTGAACGCCGGGAGGCGGCTGCCGAGCCAACCCTTCATGGCCGCCGGGTAGTCGCCGAACACGATGGGGTCCATGTACCAGCCGTACATGAAGTCGATCCGGCGCTGCGCGGCGGCGCGGTCGGCGGCGGTGTCGCTGTAGGGGAGGTACCAGTGGCAGACGAGCGTGATGCCGATCTGGCCGCGCTGCGCCGCCAGGTACTTGCGGCGGTAGAGCCCGACGGCGGCGGCGTGGGCGAGGAGGATGTGGTGGGTGACGAGGTAGGGCTCCCGGCTGGAGTCGCCGGCGCCGCAGGAGGCGGAGACGTGCGGCGAGCACCGCCCAGGCGCGAACACGCCGGAGCCGTAGCCGTAGGTGCTGTACGTCCACGGCTCGTTGAACGTGGTCCAGTACTTCACCCGGTCGCCGAACTCCCGGAAGCACACCTCCGCGAAATCCACGTAGTCCTTCCTGCGCGCCAATTTCGGAAGTTTTTTGAGCAAAGGGCAGGAGGACTGCCATCTATTGATCAAAAGGAGGGAAAAGTTACATGGTGGGGGGATTGCCCCTCCCCCCGGGAGGAACAGGGTACAATAAAAGTTTGATTACAAGGAAACTAGGTTGGCACCAGCTGCCTCCCAGAGATGCAGCTCGTCGATCAGTTGCTGTAGGGACAGCTGACGGGGTTTCTCTTCGGAGCGGAAAATGCGGTTGTTACGCTCGATCCAGAGGTGCCAAATGGTGGCAGAGATGATGGAGAGGACACCCTTATGGGACCCTGACTGCAGGGAGAGGCGTTCCCACCAAGCGTTGAGGCAAATCTCCTCCTCCGCGGCAGGGATGGAGTGCGGGGCTGTTGAAGATGACCGCGAGCCTACTCCAGATGAATGTGCTGAAGTCGCATTGTAGGAATAGGTGAACCGGAGTCTCCAAGTTCCTTGACAAAGGCGAAATAAGAGTTGGGGGGCTGCGTCATTGTCAGAGAGCATCCGTGGTCGAGACACGATTACGTAGGAGAAGCGGATGAAAACTTGCATTTTGACGGTGCCCATAGATTCCAGACTGCCTCGGGTTCCGTGGGGTAAATCTATTAAAAAAGGACAAATTTTAGCAGAGGGAGCTGCTACAGTTGGTGGGGAACTTGCTTTAGGAAAAAACATATTAGTAGCTTATATGCCATGGGAAGGTTACAATTTTGAAGACGCAGTACTAATTAGCAAGCAAAGGAGGGGCCGGGCAGCGGCCAGAGAACTGCAACCGGTAAGCTGAGCGCACGGAGAAGGAGCCATCTTGCGAGAACCGCCAAGCGCGCTGGTCCGGCTCGTCCTCGGATAGGGTGACGCGGGATAATCTGGCGAGAAGCAAGAAGAGCTCGGGGGCCATCTACGGTAGCCTCTGCTGCAGTAGGTTTCTTGGCAGATCGAGAAGCCAATTGTTGTTCGAGAGAGCATCTCGGACTGATCTTGTTCTCTTGGTCGTGATTTCGTAGAGTTGTGGAGCAAAATCCTTGGGGGCACAACCGGAGAGCCAGCGATCCTCCCAAAAGGACAGGGATGAACCACTACGCAGGTCTAAAGAGGAGCCCAAACGTAGTAGGTCCGAGTCCGATTGGGTGGGAGTGTCTAGAAAATCAGACCAGGGGGCGGGGCCGGGAGTCTTGCTCAACCATAGCCAGCGAGTGCGGAGCGCTCTGGCGAAGAAGCTAAGGTTGAGGACCCCGAGTCCTCCGAGGGAGGTGGGGGAGCAGACGATGCTCCAATTAATTCGACAGTGACCACCGGTCGCGGAGTTGGTGCCCCGCCAGAGCCAAGCTCTTCTGATTTGGTCAATCTTAAGGAAGACGGACTTTGGAGGACGGAGGACGGAAAGGATGTAGGAAGGCATGGCCGAGAGAACTGCCTTGAGCAATGTTAGTCGGCCACCCTTGGACATGAGAGGACCCCGCCAACCGGCCAGCCGATTATGAATCTTGTCTAGAAGCGGTTGGAAATGCACGGCGCGAAGACGTTTGATGGATAGAGGGAAACCAAGGTACTCGATTGGGAAGGTGGTCCTTTCTGCCGGGAAAGCTTCGAGGATGTCATCGAGGTCGATGCTCTCACAACGGATGGGGGCGACCCGGCTTTTGGAGAAGTTGGTATTTAGCCCAGTGATCTTGCCGAATTCTTTCAGAATGATGGAGAGGTTGGACACGTCCTCTTTGGTGGGGTTGAGGAAGATAGCCGCGTCATCCGCGAACAAGGATACGCGGAGGTGGGGGGACAAACACCGAACTGGTGATAGCGCACCAATTTCGGAAGTTAAAAGAGTGGCATTTTGCAAGTTTGTTTCAACGAGAAATTAATTTTGGCACGCACAATATAATATAAATATAATTGGAGTATAAATATTGGTGCTTGCATATCCTAGGATATCAATTTCATTTTATGCATGCCATCCTTGTGGAATATAGCACCGCTCCATGCCATCACATTTGTTGTTGGTTCATTTTCATGCCATTGTAGTTACCTTAGGAAGCCTCTCGTAATGTCCAAACTATCTTTCATAACAAAACTTTAAAATATTATGTCTCCTATATTTTAAGGGAGATTGACATGAGTGACACCCAATTCGAACGCCTCGTTTCAAATAACATTAAGTTCAGTCGTCGTGACACGTATAACACCGGACACGCGAATTTGTGATCCCCATGACATTCTTCCTATTTTTCTCAATTTATCATTGAGTTACCCTTTTTAATCCGCGTGACTTTACTATTTTGCCCCTACGTACGGTGTGGTGCAGTTGCACGTGATTTCGAGTGGGCATGGGAGACAAAAATTTCAAACTATACCATATTTCAAATTTCAGACAAATTTTAAGAAATTGTCAGATTTTAAAATTTTGAATTCGACCAAATTTCCAAAATTTTAAAATTGGTCGAATTCAAAATTTTAAAATCTGACAATTTTAATAGATACAACGTATTTTCATTACATTATAAAATTTTGTCCAAAATCAAAATTCGTGCATATTGATGGATACAACAGAGGGCTGCAATTTAATGTTTTGATCCAAGGGCATTTTGGTCAATCCAAGTGGAGAAAAATAGGAAATAATTTTTAAAAAGGTAATAAATGGGTATAATGTCACTGGATTCATAAATTCGTGCGCACGGTGTCGTATATGTCAAGGCTATCGAACTTAATATCATTTGAAACGAGGCCAACGAACTGAATGTCGTTGAGGGTATTCTCCCATTTTTAACTCCAAAGTATTTTACGTAAATCTTATTTTAGCTCGCTCTTAATATTTCATGATTTGTATATTATTTTTTTTGTATAATCTGGTACGTATGTGCTCTCGTTTTTTTAGAGTTGCTCGCATTTATGAGTACCAAATAATTTCAATAAGCCATATAGATTTTCGCCAAATTTATGAATTTGCTATATGTAATTTTAGGCGTTTATCCTCACGCTCACAAACATGTCTTTTCGTGGCTCCATCAGTACAGCAAGGCTAGTCAATAGTGCTACAAAAAAGGGTACTGTAACTGTAGCAGTATGTGATGCATGAAGCGCGGGATGCCTTTTAATTGTTTTTTGCATAGATGAGATTGGAGAATCCTACGGTGGTGAAGAAAAATCACCCCGTATCTTTCCGCATGATATTGTGAAAATGCATGCAGCTGAATTTGATTGACGTCCGAGGGACCCATCAGGATTAAAACATCTGGTCCAAACTATTAAATGAGTGGGAACAAAGGATCAGCCAAACTAGTGAGCACTAGTACTACAAATGTGTAGTTCTTTCAGCAACAACCTTTGGCAGTAGTTCTTCAATTCACTGGTCGTTTTTTCTTAAGGCAGAAATAGTGGCATTGTGATTTGACAAACTTACACGATGTTTTCACTCAGGAAGCCTCCGTATTTGTCCTCCAGGGCCAGGGGCGTGTCCCAGTGGAAGATTGTGGCATATGGTGTCAACCCTACCATATTGAAGACAAAAGTTATCTTCAGCGAAAAAATATTGTGTCTATGCATGCTCTAGCCTAAAATAATCTGAAGAAAAAAAAATTATGGCCTGATGTAAAATAATCTAAAGGAAAAGGGGGCAAAGATTTAACAACACCTTTAGCTATAATCTCGTTGATTAGGTTGTTGTAGAAGGCAACCCCTTCTTTGTTTACTCCTCCGCTCAAGGAACCATCTGCAATAAGCAGCATGCATGCATGTCGTCAGCAACAACGAGATGATCATCTATAGTTGTAGATCGAAGGATTCCCTGAATTATCACTTCCAAAAGATGTGCAATTCAGGATTTGTTGTTCAAATATCAATATATATGAAGTGAGAAATCCTGAAATTTAGATAATTGGACTGGCAAATCAATAAAAGATTCCATGAGATGTCACTCTCAAAGATGTGAATTCTAGTACTTTTCCACCATATACCACTGATATGGGCCAGTCACACCTAGAGTGGCAAATCCTAAACTACACATATTTACAGTAGAAAATCCTGGATTATTCTTTAGATATAGAAATCCTGGATTATTTCGTTGAATAATGTTTTCTCGCTTTAGTGTGTTCATTCGGATGATGAGATGAACTCAAGATTACTTGGTAGTATCCTGCTCCATGAAATGGAGAACCGGAAGGCGTCCATGTTCATGTCTGTCACGAAGTTCAGGTCCTCCTGTAATTCCGGGTTCACAGCTGGTTTAATTAGTTCGAACTCAATTCAGAGATTTTTTAAATGCTAGCTTTCTATTTTCACATGGACATGGTAGTAACCAGTATGTAATTAAGAAATTGAGTTCACCTTGTACCGGTGATAAAAGTCTACGGCTACGTCTCCGTTGCCACCATCAGCAATCTTTCCTGCAGGGCATATATACAGCTTTCAGTTTTCATTTTTCACATGTCAGGTAGTTACTGTTAGTTACCTAATGACTGTTAGATATAATCTTGACATTTACTAGAAGATAGTAAGAGTAGCTATTTGGTAGCTGCATGGAGAAGCTGGCAGCATCTAGAACAATCCAGATCTACTACTTGGATCCATGGTTGTACTAGATAGTAGATACTAGAAGCAGCCAGCTGTTATTAGGACTAAAATATTTATAGTTAGCTGTAGAATGTTCTAAATATATGGGATGAGTTAGCAAGTGCATTTGTAAACAAGAAATTTATAAGACCAATGCAATGCAGAATATAGTCTTTGTGCTTGAAATATACTCCTGTGGTTGCTGCAATCCTTAGCTTTAGTGTGTGAGACCATCATGAGTGTTTAGTTCCTGGGCTAAATTCTAACAATGACAACTATCTTTCCCGAGGAAAACAGTTATTAGGCTCAGTTCGGACGAATCATTTCGAAACTCTGAAATTCCGACTAGATCCATGCGCTCCAAACAGTTTAGAGCTCCATGATTAACGTACTTTTGTGGATTATGCATCTCTCGCATCACATGATGTAGACTGAGCTTAAATAGACATCACACTCATGTAGCAATCACTGGAGTCTAGCTTGATCTGCTCACGTGGTTCGTACGTAGAAGTATGAGCAACCTAAAATAATTGAGCACAAGGACTACTACTATTGTTGTCACTTGTTAGCTTAATGCATTTTGTACTTTAACAGTTCAAAGATGAAGGCTTTGACCTAACACACGCACTGAGGGGGGATGTGAGCAATTGGGATCCTCCGCCGCTACGGGAGTGCATTGCCATATGTCCATTAAGGACCCACGTGTCAGTGACTGTAACGACACTGCCGTAACGACAGAGGATATCAAGTGGGAGGGTTTTGTGCGGAGAACCTGGAGTATGAGCGAACTTGTCCCATACCGTTGGGCCTCGGCCACCGTCCTTGGCAGCGCCTTCGTACTGCATAAAAACAAGGCAACATTTGCACAACCGATTAAATCAACAGCTGCCACATTTGTATACGGTATCTCAGGCGATATTAGGTAGCTATATATATATACAGGAAGACCGGGTTAATTAGGCACTATCTGAACGCGGTAATGTTTCTAGTTTCTAAAAGAATTAACTAAACCGTTTTTCACATGAAATTCCCACATTCGGAATATGCCTAATCTAATAATCAAGGTCCTTGATACCAGCGGCACCTTATCGATGCTTCCCTGCGCACAACAATAAGCAGTATTTAGGTGAGTTGACAATTTGACCTCTTAACTATATTACGATCAAGCCAAATTACTTCATGTGGTGAAAAATTTTGTGAGTTGGATTGCCGTGCTTTCTAGTCTCATTATTTTGCTGGTCAAATTATGGTTTCGGATGGTTTTTGTTGACGTGCTTAGTCCAGATTAGCAAACTGATATTAGAGTGGCAAATGAAATGGACGCCAAATTGCATAAAAAAATGCCTGCGTAACTGAATGCCACGTTAGCAAAAGAAAAACACTCACACTACCTTCTATAACCGGTCAATGGACCAAATTGGTACTGGTTTAACTTATCAAGAGCCAGTCTGTTACTCAGTTTTATACCAAATTGTCACGAACACGGTAATTCAGAACTATTTTGACTTCAAAAACCAACCTTTCACCCGGTTCTGTACCAAATTGGCACAAACACGGGCAATTCAAGACTGAATCGACACCTTTTACTTTTAGGAGACAATTTAATCCAATAGGATTCGGCGAAAAGAAGGGTAAGAAATAAATAATTAACCTGGTATGCGGCGGAGCCGGTGCCGAAGATGAAGCCCTCCGGGAAGCTGTGCCGGCTGAACGCTGCACTGGCGGCGGCGCTGCACAGCGACAGAGCCAAGAGCAGGAGAGCAGCCAGCATCTGCCTCTGCCTCCCCATTACTAGCGACTCCAACTCTCGTGCTCCTCTGGCCAATGGCGCCCTGGCTGAACGCTGTGCAACTCTTGCTGCTAGTCTCCATGGACTTTTATAGAGAGGAAGCTGCAATCTTGTGGGGGGTGTACTGATCTCGTGCTACTGATCTACAGCTACTACACTACTACAGCTTGGGAGTTGGGATTAATATGACGGAAACGGACAGGCAAGGCAGGTCCCTCTGCGAGTGAGTGAGCCCCAAGCCTGAGGGTGAGGTGACCGATAGTGGCACGTGACGACGTGCGTGAACACAGCTGAAAAATAATGGAGGTGGATTGGATTTTAATTGCCAACCGCTGCATATATATATCGATCTCATTGTCGATCAATAGGATTGCCTCGTGCCTTCGTGGGCGGCATGCATGATTCCAGCTTCCAGCTCGTGGGATGGCTCGGGCACGGGGCACAGGACAGCGCGCTCAGTTTCAGATTTGGTGGTGCGTCGACGTGCAGGCCGCGCACATGGGATTATGCATGGCACGCATGAAATTATAACCGGAACTCACGTACGTCTGCACCACGTCGAGGCTGTCTTTTCCCTTGGTAAGACTCCCTCCGTTTGTTTCTTGTTTGTC
Organism: Raddia guianensis; assembly: GCA_036346415.1. Taxonomy (NCBI): domain Eukaryota; kingdom Viridiplantae; phylum Streptophyta; class Magnoliopsida; order Poales; family Poaceae; genus Raddia; species Raddia guianensis. The sequence continues at coordinate 23,289,492 of CM070542.1, read as the reverse complement.
TTATTTAAAAATTTAGTGCAAAGATGTAAAATAAATAAGTCATGTTTGAAGTACCTTTATGGATAAAACAAATCACAACAAAATAAATAATATTTTTATTAAAATATTTTGAATAAGACGAATAATCAAAGGCGTACAAAAGTCAAACGCGTCAAACAAAAAAGAACGGAGGGAATATATAGCAAGCGCGGTTATCGAGCCGCACTGCGCACAAACACCCAGTTCATTTCGAGGTTGAGTTCTTGCCTCTTGGTGATGTTCATATCAAGTGATCCAGTCAACCGGAGTTCAGAAGCTAGAGAAGCTCTGCAGACACAAACCTTGTGCTAGCTCGTAGATGACTTTAATTCTCTGTGGTCCTATTCTCTCGTTCATGTCATATGAAAATAATATATGATAGATGGGAATGCAGCGCTCATAGGTTGTTGACATATTTTTAGATAATGGAAAAAAATTTCAGCCTCTACGCATCAACTAGCTAGAAATGCATACTGTTGTAAGACAAACAATTAATTATCACGCAAAATAACAAACACTTTTCACGCTAAATCAAGTAGCAGGAAGAAAATAAAAGAGAAGCAAAACTTTGTCTCATAACAACCAGACGATCTAAACATTTTGATGGTTGTAATTATGAGTATTCTCATATAAAAGATAATTATCGACTTTATGAGATCCAATTCCTCTACAATTTCATAAGTACAACCAATTTTAAAATCTTCGCACAGTATCCAAAATAATTTTGTAAAAAGGAGAACAATGGTCAAAACAACTAGTCTTGAGTGGCAATATGGACAATTTGAAACCGAATGTAATAATTCAAAATTTCACAAAGTCATCCATTGAATTAACAAACGAACAAGAAGCAATGAGTCAGAAGATTTTTTAAAAAATGTGTCAGAAGATCCATTTACTATTGTAATTCTCTGAAATAGGAATGTTGGTGATTGATAAGTGGCCCATCACAAGACGGGCCTTGGGCCGATTCCATACCGCCCCATCGCATGTACGGAAGGTCCAAAAGGCCGCCCTTGGCAGTACTAAAGGAAGCGTCTAGCCCGCCGGGGTCTTTCCCGGGCTTAACCAAGTCAACCGCGTCTCCCTAGGTCCCGACCAGGAGCGTGTGGCGCTGCTCCCGGGCTATCCTTAGCCCGGGAGAGGGTCCCATGGGTAGCCCGCCTATCCGTGGGTAGGTGGCGACAACTGTTATGATCCACCACACTTTTCTCAGCCTTGACCGGGAAGAACTGTATCTCCCCGGAAACCCGTAGCCCGGGGAAAAGCGCGCGGGCAGCCTGGCTTGTCGTTATGCCTCCTTTGGCAGGCGGCGACGGTTGTTATGCTATGCGATCCCCCAACGGGCGGCGCGAGGCTGACTCGGTCCAGTCAATGCTATATTGGGGATAAAGGGAAAGTACTTTCTCCCTAAAGCGCGATCCTTCCCCGTATCGGCATGTCAAGACGAACACGTGTCCAGTACTAACCTGAACATCTTCTCCCTGCAGGCTCCAGACCAGACAGAGCTCCGGAATGAGACAAGTTCACCGCCACTAAAGTAGAGACGGGCGCGGGGCACGCCGCATCAGCTCCGGGCGACCCGAGCGACCCACCACGCCTATAAAAGAAAGATCCCTGGACATTCGAAGGGATCGGATCATCTTCTACTGAGCAATCATCTGAGCAACACACGCATCCGAAGCTTCCTTAGCAGTAGCCATAGACCTTAGTCGTCACCTTTGTAAGCTCGGGATCGGTGCCCTCAAGCCCGGTCTCAGCACCTCTGTACGGTTTTCCACCATATAATCAACAAGGCTGGAGTAGAGCTATTACCCAGCAGTGGGAGCTCGAATCAGGGTAAATCGATTGTGTCTTCACGGTTTGTATTGTTTCCTCTCTCTCTTTCCCTCTTCCTCACCGTACGAAGAATTCGTACCCGGATCGCCAAATCGCACCAGGCCCTTGTCCGGGAAGACCACGTGGCCTAAGTCCCGTAGGCTCGGCCGTTACCTCGTTGGGCCTCACACCAACTACAAATTCGTCTGCCGGTCCGTGGTCTCGTCGCTCTTCAGGAGCGCGTTTCCCAGACACCGACAAGGAATGAATGGCAGATATATATTAATTAATTAGTTTCATGGATGATAGGCTGATAGCACTTGTTTTCCATGGTGACACTGGTCCCTAGGCCTTCCCCACATAGGAATGGTCCGTGCATGCATTTGTTTTCATGGTGGCCTCAGAGCCAGAGGCAGCCATCCGGCTTATCTTCCTTGATTGGGCTCAGATACGTGTTCGTCAGATGTTGCGTCAAGTGAAACCCCCCTCCCCTCCCCCCTCTCTCTCTATATATAAATAAAAATACTACCAATTTTCATATTAATTAAAAAATATTAAAAATCTCGCATGATAGGAGGAAAAGAAGAAGATTTATACCACTGATTAAGAATTCACGCACACTCGCACAGAAAAAGAAAAGAGACAAGCGCCGTGATTGCCGTACATTCCTCGGGATATCACGAGGATTCGTATGGTGCGGTACGTCCTAGCTAATTAGCTAGCTAGTCTGAACATTTGTATTTGTACGTCTATACGTGTACAGATAGAGACAGGAGCAACGGCATGCAAAATCCACACACGTGACCGAGAGATCGAATGCAATGAACGCATCTAAACAAAACTAGCGTACGGCTCCAGAGATCGATCCTTGGGGACTGATTGGTTGCCCATGCATGCATGCCCATGAGCTAGATGTAACAAGACATTATTTTGGTTATATGTATCTATAGCAAAGGTGGGATTGGGATCCTCTGCATTTATCTTCCCTGGTGTGGTCACTGACATGTGGACCTAGGTTCACATGTCAATGACCCAACCATAGAGGGCAGTAACTGCAGAGGATCTAGTTCCGTCTAAGTGGTGTAGATATAGCCTCTTGATTCGGTTTTGGTCGCATTAATCCATGATCTGTCTCGTACGAGCTTCGATGTACGCATCTCACTCAGCTACCTAACATTTCTTGCATCCTTTTAAAAGCATCCATTTCTTGCATCTCAGCTGCCTCTTCATGTGGACGGCGGATCCCCAGTATGTAGGCAGGGATGGATGCAACAGGAGAAAGCCCTTCCCAGCTCTTTTTGGATCGGCGGTGGCGGCGCTTTTAGCGTCATTCCCTTCTTAAGGCATTGCGGTGTTGTTTCCCTGTCGGACGAAAGCTCTATGCAGCCTGCAGTAGCGTCGGTTCCTTTCGTCGTTGCTTGTTGAAGGCGTTGTAGTGGCTTTTTGAGTGATTCATGGCTCGTCCTTCTTTGTTAGCCGTTCGTTGTTGCTTGGTGGTGTTCTGTGTGACCAGTTGTGGCCGGCGTTTCCCCTCCTCCCTCTCTCTTTTCTCTCAGGTGGCAGTGGTTGCGCTGCATTCTCCTCTGTAGGTATGTGTTTTGTCTCGGCGTTGGGCGGTGGTTCCTGTGTGTCCGGCTTTTCCCCTTCTCCCTCTCTCTCAGGTGGCAGCGGGCTTTTCCCCTCCTCCCTCTCTCTCAGGTGGCAGCGGTTGCGTTGCATTCCCTTCTGTAGGACCTTTCAGGACTAAAAGCCTATGGGCTTTAGACCCGGTTCCCCCCAACCTGAGCTATGGCCACCGAAATATCTTAAAACTATATTGAACCCAAGACTCGAACCTAGGACCTAATTCCACCACACGACTCTCCACTCACCCTTCTAACCAACTCACCCACCCACGCGTATTGATTAGAGTAGGATACACATTACTTTTGAAGTTTGTTGGAACGAGCCTTTAATACTGGTTCGTAATATGAACCGGTACTGATGAGTCCACGCGCCAGCTGGCCTGTACCCACATGCGAAAAATATCTTTACTGCTGCCTCCAACTGGTATTGAAAGTATAGAATTGCTACTGTTGCTACGAACTGGTATTGGTGCACTATCAGTACGGGTTTCAATACAACTGATACTGATGTGCCGATAAATTAGGACAATTCTCTAGTAGTGAACGAAATGGCCATGGTCAAATAAGCTAGCTCGCAATAGAGATATCTTGCTCATATTATTTATCTTTTAGAGGAGCTAGCCTATGGGAGACATACCAATCTTTCTTGTTACAAAGGAAAGATGAGTGGGATGACAACATTCCAAGCATGTTGATCCTTGGAAGTGGTGCTAGATCATGCCATGTTTTGGCAATCATGGAATAATAGATTTTGTGGTGCTTACATATAGCTATCTTCACATTAGTATGTTTCTTTATGTTATAGGAATAGTAATGGACGACATACCGTCCCAACGGTATAGACATTTCATATGGTGTTTCATATGTTTTCTGAGTATTTTGTGTGTTTTTGTGTTCTATAAATGTTTGATGATGGTTATCTCGCATATTTCACATGGCGTTTAATGAAATACATACCGTTCCAACGGTACCCGTCCGCTTAGCCCTCATGTATCAAGAACAATTTCATCTGGTGGTTGTAATATCACTAGCCGAATAAGCGGGCCCATGGCCCGCCGGTTCGGAGGTCGACTATGGTGGTCTTCTAGTTATGCATTTCTATAGGCCTTGAGAACAAATTCAAATAGATCTGGATAAAAAGAATCACATATATTTGGTAGAGATTTGCTAGTGTACACTCGAGTGTACGGATCCTTCGTGAACTTCGATGGGTTTTTGAAATTCGAGAACTTTAGTGATTGATCCAAACCGTTGATCTTGTTCATCTTGTAAAAACGTAGCCACCAACCAAGTTTCGTATTTTTTTGAATTTGTTTGCTATTTGTTTTCTAATTTTGAAAATCAGCCTTCTAAATAGTCGTGGAGCGTCCAAAAAAAGCTGATTTCAAAATTAAAAAACAAATAGCAAACAAATTCAAAAAAATACGAAACTTGGTTGGTGGCTACGTTTTGACAAGATGAACAAGATCAACGGTTTGGATCAATCACTAAAGTTCTCGAATTTCAAAAACCCATCAAAGTTCACGGAGGATCCGTACACTCGAGTGTACACTAGCAAATCTCTTTGGTTAACGAAGCTAAGGAATAGAGATAAAAATTATTGAGATTTGACATACAAAATCACATAAGGAAACACCATGTTGTGTTAAATCAGATAGTCTTTTCTTTATAGCACCTTGATCCAATGAAGGTAGGAAATCAACTTGCCATTCAAAACCACTATAGGAGGCTAAAGTTCATCTTCAGAAGAGAGAGTAACATATAAGTATGCCGAATGGTGCCCCTAATGAACTCGTCTCACTTTTGCGGAAATATGCACAAACCTAGTGAAATCCTGAAATGGCCTACATTGATACATAGCGCACCAGAATGTAAATATGAGGTTCCAAAATCTTTACAACCTGATATATTGCTGCCCCAAATTAGCCAGAGTTCAAACATTTTTGTGAATACGGCATAGGCATAAATCGTTAACCATGGCAAGCACCTTTCAGTAAACATCGTCTGAAGGTAAAATGTAGTAAACTTGTATAGAAAATGAGAAATAAATATTTCAATAAATTGTTCTCATTGAGGCCGAGGTATGTAAGAAGAAAATATATTATATAGTTCCTAGGGCTCTATCACCAGTTCTACATTGCAACAACCTTTTGATGGCCTACTCAGTTCAAGAAGTATGCAATATAATTTCAGGAATAAACGACACAACCAACTGTTATATGCAGAAAGGTAGGTATTATATGTAGAGCAGGCCAAAATATTCGTACAATAGCAGTAAAACAAAGCGTCAGAGTATAGATACAGTCTTACTCTATAAGTGAGTTTGGCGCCAAAGTAAACCTGAAACAGCATTGCAATGAAACTTGAGACCTAAGGCCTCATTCTTTTTTGCCTCGTTTGATTTATTTGGCTTATCTTTAACCTAGATGAACCATCATAGAGAAGAAAAACCTCCACTCAGAAAGTCATATTCTTTTACAAAACATGAGGAAGCCTTACCGAGATTGTAGACCTGCCAGTCTACATATGATAAGCAGAGTGATATAGATATCAGCGGAGTCACTTGAAGGCCAGCAGTATTACAACTGTCATGCATGAATCAACATGTTTGTTTCGTGCCAAACACTGCAGCCTGCACACTGTACAGTAGCCTATAAACAGTTGCATACAAATTCCACAATTCTACAAGAAACAACCACCAAATCATGAATTAAAGAAAAGAACACAAATTTAATGCAAGGTATGTCTGCGATCTAATTTCTAGCACATACACCAGAGGAACTAAATATATATGATGGCCTAGCTGCAGCGAATAACCTAGCTGATAACATGTTTTTTGTCACCTGTCTTACATCCGTGCACACATTATATCAAAGACATTAATGCAAAAGAGGAATCAGTCTTGGTTTTAGCTAGAGGAGCAAAAGAAGAAACCTAGGCCACTATGCAAGAGGAACCATGTTTGGCTGCACCTTTACGAAGAGAACAAACCTGGGGGCATAAATGTTATTGTGAACCATTTAAAAAAAACTCAAATATGTTAATGAAAATGAACCTAATAGTCAGTTACATCCATTCAATCACAAAATAGTTGTATCAATTCTGAATCGAACAAAAAAAATGATTGATATCTATAACCTACCAGGAGGTCTAAAATATATCAGTTAGTAACCATGGGCTCAATCAAGCGAACTCAACAAACTTATAAAGGATTAATGTGGAAACAGGTAAATAGTATAAAATTAGAAGCAAGGGAAAGCAATGGTGCGGCATGTTAAAATCTAGAGGAAAACGAAGACCACATGAGAAATGTAGGCAGCACTACAAAATTGCAGCTACCTACAACATACCAACATCTATGAAAATATCATCTATGTGTCTCAAAATTTTTCACCAACACAATGTAAAAGACAAACATCCGGATCAATGCCAGAACTCTCAAGTTCTTATTAGTAACTGATAATTAGATGCAAAGCGTACAAAATCATAAAGACATGACCCAATAAACAGGGAAAATCCTCTAGGTTTACCATGCAAAAACGCAATGGAATAAACCATCGTAGCCGAGCCCACGGCGGGTGGCTGGCTTAGAGGGATCACTACGGTGCGTGTTGGTTCCATTCTGATGAAACAACTAAGAATATAACCGAAAGTCTGAAAGTGAGCATATCCCAGAAATGAGCAGCATAATAGAACATGCATCTGCCTAGTATATAGTATGTATGTCTTATTCCAGACCAACTAAATGGATATAGATTCTATTGTACCAAATGAAGTGTGTACGTTCTAATGTTTTAAAGAAGTAAAAGAGAATCATAAAAGCTTTGCCAGTACAACTAAATGTGCAGTAGATTCAATAATGTTAGGAGCTTATATTATTACCACATATCTGAATGGCGAATTTAGTTTGCTTGCCCTTTCTGTTATTATCACATACCAATTGGCACATATTTTTCCATTTAATTTCCTCACGTACAAAATATTGAACTGAAAATATTATATGCAACGCACTAATGGAAACCAAGGGCATGTCCAAAGCATCCAAATCAACCATTACAATGGCTATGAAAGTAGATAATATATGTAATCCTATGAAAAGAATTTCGTTGCTCAAGGCTTTAATGGAAACTTAATTGGTGATTTGTATACAATGGCTATGAAAGTAAGAACCTTGCCGGGCATGTAAATGTCAAACACAATGCAGTTGTAGAAGAAGGCGGCCTTGATAAAGCAGGACTATGCGAAGATTGCATTGTGGAGGATGTAGAGCTTGTCCAGCGCAGCGAAAATGCTGGTATGTCTCACTCTGAACTCCTCCTGCACACAGAAAAAAAATATTCAGCACTGATACTGATGAACTAAAGCCTGAAGCTTGAAATCATGTGCAAAAGCCTCAACTATGGTGGAAAATTTTAGAAAAATAAGAACCTATGCTTGCAGCACCGACCAAGAACTCTGCATGAGATGTTCATGAGCTACCCGAATATCTTCCTGTCTCCGTCCTCCTGGAGACGCTGCCTACCACCAACAATCAAATTTAATATATAAAAAAATTAATACTGGAAAAAACAGGTATTGTTCATGGTGGAAAAAACGGAAGGAAGAGGAGGGTAAGCAACGAGGAGGTGGGCGGTGGCGGCGAATGCATAGAAGGCAGCGTGGTGGTAGACGGTCCCTACTGAGGCGGAGGCGATGCCGGCGAGACAGGGGAAGAGATGAGGAGGAGACGAACCAGCGCAAACGGCGCGGCGGGAAGCCGAAGAAGAGGGTCGCCGTCGCCGGATCCGTGGTTGACCAGGGCCGCCATGGCCAGATCCGACCTCCGTAGGGTGCACCGCCGTGGCGCCATCGCGGTCAGTCCGAAAGTGGATCCAGGGGCAACGACGAAAAGGCGGCGGAAAAAGGCAGCGCGAAGGGGGAGGAGACGGTTATAGCGGAGCGGCGGAGGCGGCAGTGGCAGCGGCTACGGCGGAGGCGCCGGCGGATGGAAGGAAGAGGAGGGGACACAGCGAGAAGGTGGGTGATGGCGGCGTCGGGGAGCCCGTGTGGGGAGGGGCTACAGAAGGGTGGCGACGGCGTTAGGAGGCAAAGGGGAGGAGGCATGAGAAGGCTAGGGTTTCGGCGAAGGTAGGGATACAGGGCTAAATTAAGAAAAGCCTAGGGGGCCTGTCAAAAAATCGTTTGCGTGCGGTGTAACCAAGCATGTGGACTGCGGGTTGATTCACATAAACTTGAAGGGCTTTTTTGCAAAACATCCAACCGACAATCGTGGGCTGTCAGATAGGCAGGTTGGCGAGATCCAACGGCCGGGAAATTTCGGGGCGACGTGGCCGAAACGGGCAGCAAAACGGGACACGTGGTCAGGCGGGTTGAGCAACCGGGCTTTGTACTATTTATAGATTTACGTCAAGGAATGAATTCTCTTCTGTATGTGGTATCCATCTTGAGACGTAGAGACCAGGTTAATTATTTTATCGAGGAGAGAGATCCAAGATGATCGACATGGCATATCTTCAATAAGGAAACAAACTGCATCATTAAAGAAGCGATGCTAACGTGACCACCACCATGAGTCCATGATCGATGTTGATCATGGATGCCAGTTACACAGTGAGAAAACGTAGTAATCCGCACGAAATTAACGTACGCTAGCTCCCTCGCCAGCTACAGCTAGCTAGCCCAGGCATGACTTCACTAAAAATAAAATACTCGTATATCTCGCCAAGCTCGTCGACGTACGATCGCGTGCCTGTGCATGCTTGCCTTCCTTAATCTGCCGGTTCTTCTAAGTTCTAACGTGGGGAGGGTCTCAAGGTTGGAGGTTTTGCTCTCTGCTGCGGCGGCCGAAGAGAAGAAAGAGAGGTGGTTCCCTGTGTTCTACGGTTTTTTCTCATAAAACTTTGATGTTTATCTTAGGATATGATATATATATATATAACGGGTTTGCTAGAACCCAGGCGACTGGGCTCGCCGGCGCGGCCGCCGACGGGTGGACCCAGCGCGCGCGCGCGTGCGCAGTCACCTGGGCTCCAGGCGCTCCCTATATATAATGCCCCTTCTCAAAAGGAAAACTTGTCGACGATCAAGATCGTTGAGGTGAGGCTGACCCGCTTAATTACCCGTGATCCATTGCAATCAGTTGTTCATCTGTATCCATCGGTGGATATATATTTCAAATTTTGGCTTTCCTTTTTCGATTTAAATTAAACTTAAAAGCGATAGCTCATGTTTATTACTCCCTCCGGTCACAAAAAGAAGTCGTCATTGACTTTTGTACACACCATTGACCATTCGTCTTATTCAAAAATTTAGTTCAAATATGTAAAAATATAAGTAATACTTAAATACATTTAATAATAAACCAAATCATAACAAAATAAATAATATTTATATAGCTTTTTTGAATAAGACGAATAGTCAAAGGCGTGTGCAAAAGTCAACGGTGACTTCTTTTTGTGACCGAAGGAAGTAGTTTTTTACAAATCAAAATCCACAATGCTTTATAAACAATTTTTAAAATATTTTTTTGTAGTTCTTCTAATAAAATAGTGTCAGTCTGGTCCCTCAGTTATGCTTGTGATACCAAATTGGCCTCTAAATTCAAATACCGAGTTTGATCGATTTCCCAACTATGGAAACCGAACTTGACCGGCCCTTTGACTGTTCAACAATGTGATTTTGGGGTGATTGCACAGATGTGACATCGTTTTGTTAATGTGGCAGTGTTGGCCATTCTTATGCTTTTAGAAATAATTCGCAAGCGGACGAATATCGCCTGTAGTTGTCATCCGGGAATATTCTAAGGTATTGAATCCACAGGGAACGAGGGAGAAGGATAATTTTAACTATCCATTATTGTTTGAGATACCAGCCAGCTGGTTAACGAAGGGTAAAAGTAAATATAATAATATAATAGGACCGCTGATACACACACAAAAATATAAAATGATAAGTTAGACTGACAGTTGGGTGGACAACGAGAAGAGTATATATAGTTTCTTAATAGTGTAATCAATTATCAGCTTGAGCTAGCAGACATGAGTTTGGAGGTTTGTTTTAAGAACTTCGTTGGACCTCGGCCGATTCACTACCACCCGCTATTAATTAAGAACACCGAATGGTTATTACTACCCCGACTGGGCCCTACTGGTCCAGTTCCTAACGCATTGGATTATGCGTGAGATAAATCTCAGATGGATAGGGTTGTCATCACCTAATAGCTACCACAAAGTACGTTGGAATGTGTGTAAACCAAGTCAGAGATAGTATCAGACACCATGTCCACTACTAAATCCAATCACTTCTCTCCGGATCCAATGAAAGCGATCCAAGTTTAATACTTAGGCTATTCTAAGCATATGAGAATGAACCTAGACTCGGAACTATATAAACTTAATCAACCGCTCTAATAATTCACACTTTCCACTTAGTGTAAATATGATCAGCTCAGATAATGAAAGACACTTATATTATAAAAGCATACAAAAGGGAAAGAATTAAAGAGCTATTACCAAATTCCCGAAGACGATTCCGGAACTCTGAGATTCAGCTCGACTCTATTCTAACTCCCAAACTAACTGCTCTAACACGTAAAGAGTGACTCCAAAATGAGTTGTATGTGTTGTGTGTGATACAAGTGAGGTGAGGGGGTCCTTACATAACCATCCGTAGCTAATGGGGGTGATTCCATGCCATGGGACACTTGTCACCAAGCCAACATCCGAAGGAGAATCCAAAGGGGGATCCAAGGGGGTCAGCCGGCCAACCCACCTTCGGTCGATCTAGGCCCTCATTTTCTCCTAGGATGCTTCCTTTATGGTGTAGATTAACTCTCCATGTTAGTTTTGGTAGTTGAATTCCGTAAAACCGATTTCCTTATGGGCCCAATGATCCAAGTGTGAAGGAACTGTAGCCATTTGATCAAACCAACGTGCATGGACGCTAGTGATCACTTCTTGTTGTGTTTCTTGGCAATTGGGTGAAATTGGAGACGTTTGGACACAAAAGCCAGGTCGGCCAGCCTAGGGTGGGCCGGCCGACCGGCTCTTTTGTCCAATTCAGCTTCGGTTTTCTCCACTTTATTCCTGAGGATAAAAATTCACCAAAACTTATGAAAATTTATTAGTTTAAATAAAATGCATGTATAAATCTTAATTTTACCCCAAATCATCGGAAAAATAGCGTATGTCGGCGTATAAAATTATACTTTAACGACTACCAACAGGCAATCTCTCATCATCATCCCTCTCTCTCAAACGGACCAACTCTATGCTGGTGCAGGAAGGCAACGACGGGCGACACCCCCATGGTGGCTTAGCCTTACCCTCATACATCGCCCTGACCTTCGCATGCATTCAGCACCGTGAGCTCGCTAAAGCTCCGATCCCACCGCCGACCCAATTTCACTACCCTGAGCTCGCCGGCACCACTGCCCTCCTCATCTCTTCCCGTCGCGCCACCCCAAGCTTGCCACCATGCAGAAGGTTGTCGTTGCCCTCTCCCCAACCCGCCACACTGCCCAGACCTCGCCGCTGCCTCGAACTCAGAGAAGGAGGTGGTGGTGGTGGAGATGGTGTTGGGGATGCGGCGAGCGCTGCGGTGTGAGGGCCGAGCGAGCCCCACGGCAACTCGGTTGTGAGCGCAGTGGCGTCAGGGTTTGGGAGGATGAGCGTGGATGCACATTCAACGCCACTGGAGAGGAGGAAGGTGGGAGGAGAGGAGGAAAAAGGAGAGCATGGATATGAAAGTAGGGAGGGTGGCATAGGGATTAAGGAGAACAGAGTGAAATTTAAGAGTGGAGATAGAATAAGAGAGAGAGATGACGTGTCAACCACGTCGATGTTACGTAGTAAAAAAAATGGTAAAAATACTTTTCAAATCAATATCACGTACATCTCTGCCACCTATCAATCACCTCCACCTATGCACATTTAGCACACTATTTCAAGGCCGCAACGAGCTTTGCGGCAACTGAGCGGCGAGCATGGTGGCGTCAGGGTCAAGGAGGACGGGCACGGCGGCACGTTTAGTGCTGGTGGAGAAGAGGAAGGTGGAGGGATGTAAAAGGAGAGTAGAAAGAACGGAAAAATGGCAAAATAATTTTTTCAGCTTGATATCAAATTTCCACCGCCTACCAACCACCTATGCACATTTAGCATACTAATTCACTTGAAATTCAAATGTTGGCTTACTTAATAATTAAACTTTAGACCTCATCACTCCAATCTCACCGTTCTAACCATCACACCCCATTTCATGCTCTAATTAGAATAGGATTTTGCATACCTTTTGATATTTGTTTTGTAAATCTCTAAGCAACTTTCTATGTGATCAAATAACATTAAATAGAAAGATTTTCAAGTACAAAGTTGTAAATCTTATCATAGCCTGCCATTTTCATGTTAATTTATTTTGAAACCAACTTCGTTTGAATAAATTATATAAAAATATCGTTTTAATGGTTATGTAGGCATATTTTTTAAAAAAAATGAAAAAGATGTCAACTACCGAGTTGTAGATCTCCTCGAGGGGTACAATCTACGTAAAAAGATTATTTTCATCTGAACTCATATGAAAAGGTTAGAAAATTACAAAGATCTAGAATTCCTAGAAATAAACATCTGTGCCGGTTCGTGGGTAGAACCGACACAAATGAGTGAGTATTTATGCTGGTTCTAGTCACAAACCGACACAAATAATTAAATTATTGTGTCAGTTTGTGTCGGCTCACGGCTAGAACTGATACAGATGTATCTATGCCAGCACGTGGCTAGAACTAAACTGATACAAATGTGTATGTGTCGGTTTTAGTCATGAACCGTCACAAATATTCACTCATTTGTGCAGATTCTTGGCTAGAACCGATATGGATGTGCTTATCCCGTCCAATCCTTTACGAACCGACACAAATAAACCGGTATATATAAGAGTTTTTATTTTTAGCGGACATAGTTTTTTTTTTTTCAGAAAGACCAAGCTGATAGGTTTTTCCTTCTTCTAAAGCTCTCACAACAATTTTTTTTAGGTCTTTAAACCATCTATCGACAGCTCACAAGATTTAAATATTATAATATGCAAGCATGTGCACGGTACTGCATGATATGATACATTGATACATACAGTGATACAGATCGGCGAACACGTGCCACATTCTTGAAAGTCGAACAGCAATGGCTCAGCAGCAGCGAAAGAAACATCTGCAAAAACGATGGGGTGAGCTAGAAAGAAGTTCCAGCGACGTCTGATCGATCTCTCAAAACTGCAGCGCAAGCTCGTAGGCAGAATTTTTTGGAGTTTAGCTAGTTACTTTTAAACCGATAATATCCACTGAGCTTGTATTCAAACAAGTTGAATGGAGAAGGATTTAAAATCTTTAACAATTCAACCACTTCCCAATTAAGAACATGGCAATCACACTACACCAAACTAAACAGGTCACACATGCAGGTACTGGTACATTTGTACCGACTCATTCGGAAGTGCCACAAATATGATTTATAGTCTCCCTCGTTTTTTTAAGAGCACATGTAAAAACATAGATGTGTCAGGTGTTGATTATAAACCGACATAGATTGTAAATATTTTGTGGCTGTTATGGGAGCCAACTGGTATTGATATATTTGTCCGTTGGGGCAAAATTGTGGATGTGTTGGGGGCTTGGGGCCAACCGACACTTACATATTTGTGTTAGTTGGTATGCAATGTAGCACAATTCGCATATTGTCGGTCGGTAAGTAGAACGTAAAACGATTTACCGTGTGTTCATCGAAGAGAAGTGTTGCTTCCTATTTATACGTGCTAGTTCGTAATAACAACTGGCATACATAATATTTCGCCTTCCAAAGTGTTTCCTGGGTTTTTATTCTGTACACAATTATACAATCTACTAGTAAAATGCCTGTGCTCTGCAACGGATAAAGGAATGAAAGAAAAATATAATTCGTAGACAAAAATATAAGACCATAAAGGAATGAAAGAAAAACATAATTCGTAGACAAAAATATAAGCATGAAGCGTAATTCGCAGAAAAGATCAAGTGTAGCACGTGACATGTTGTAACTTGGATTGTTTAGGTTGAAACATTATTTGACATCAAAATTATTGGTCACCAACCACCACAGTAATTAAATTTAGGAACCAACTAAAGAAATAAAAATACTAAATCACCTAGCACTATGACCAAATTTAGGAACCATCGGAAGAAATAAATACACTAAATCACATAAGCATTATGATATGATAGTGACAAAATGCAAGCATGTGACTGTGAATATCAATCACATATAAAAAGGTATCATCAATTCTTTTCTACAAATTATTTTGAAACAAATATATACCTAAAACAAATATATGCCCGTGCGCTGCAACGGGAGAGACAAAAATCATCGCACAGACCCATATGTACAAAACCTTAATTTTGACAGTCTTGCCTAATGATTTCTAAAACAGTAAAACCCCAAACTGATAATCCAAACAAATTTTGAAAATGCTTATCTTGTGAATTCCATATTTTCAAGAAAGAATAACATAGAAGTCAAATAAGAAAGAAAATAAACATTGCAACATTCAAATGCTTGTGCCTAGAATTAAGCATGCAAACTGCCGAAATTTCACTCAAATCTAATGCTAACTATTTTACAATCCTCAACAGTTTATTACACAAATTATATGGCGTCAAGCCATTTTGCTACTCAACCATAAAAAAAAGAGGACAAATTTAATACCGATTAGATGCAACTCAATGGGTACCGTAGAACAGCGCACCCATCAATCGACCAATCTAGTGCAGATCTAAATTAGATGAAGCTACTTTCCCTTCGTCCAATAATTTACAGGCACTTTACATAAAATGGGGAAAATATAATAAGTCAAACAACTCACACAATGATGGAAAAAACAAACACCCTAACGCTAATGCTCGTGTGAAGCCCTTTCAATATTCCTGGAATAGAAATACAAAAGCAGAATACAATCAAATATATTCTTTCCTTTGAGCATCCACAAGCATATCTTGAATCAGAATATCAATGATATCTTGGATTAAAATTGTGACCTCAGCGAAGTTCTTGTTTATTTTTATACTGCATAACCGTTTGGCAGGAACTTTAATCATATCAGCTGATATATTAGCATTCACAAATAGAAAAGGCTAGTCCAATCTCTATCACAATAGTAAGTCTGTGTCTACTCTGATTTGCTGCTAAATTTCTATCACAACCAGTAAAAAAATGCCATTTGGGAATATTAATAGGAATTTTTCTAGAATTTAATTCTCAATATATTTATGGATATTTAAGTTGAACACATGAAAGTGAAAGAACAATTTTATTAGGTTTATAAATCTCTTCCAATATAAATTAGTGGCCACAAATATGGCTTTTTGGGAACCATGTTGATGTCCAAAACAACATTCTTTTATGTCTAGTATTTGAATGTAGCTCCATTTTAAGAAAATTCGACCATTGGTCAATTCACTTCTATTAAGATATCACCAAATCACATCATTTAACAATACAATAGACTAAGCTCGTTATTAGGAATAGGTAGAAAGGAGGAAGAAGAGAGGATGACATCAAGAGGGGCAAAACTGTATGATATTGACATATTTAAAAATTCCCAATTTTTTGTTGTGGCACCCATGCCTCCATCCCTGCCGTTGATACCTGCTGATAACAATACAGTAATGGTAGGATTCATTAAATGTGAAACTTTTAAGTTATGTGACATAACTGACCTGGATATATCTTTTTCATGTAGGAAAGAATAGATGCCTCATCTTGATTCGAGTGAAGTTCTTCAGTTTTTCCTCTGAAAACTTCACTTCTTCCATGAAATAGGGAGTTACTATGCTGAACAATGTATCCCGATGTCAGGGAACTTAGAATTTCATCAGATGTGCACTAAATTGCTTTCTCTTTTGAGATTGATGTAGATGTGCACCACTATGACGAACAATGACTTACGGGAATTCTTATTAATGATGGAATTTGCTTATTTTTTGAGAAAGATGATGGGATTTGCTTGAATAAAAAAAGGCAAACAAACATATTTAAAAACTTGTGGAATTTTGTTTCTTTTTAGAACTGTACAGAAGTGCTTTTCTTATAAAAAAGATTTTTTTGAGAATTTTTCATTGTTTTGCAAATATAAAAATAATTATGTCTAACTCATGAAGAGGCATCAGTATGATGGAATCAGGCAACTATTACAACAGTTGATTTAACAAAGATGCTTCAGATATATACTGCAGATCAAGTATATGCGTTGTCGGCGTACCTCGCTGCGCTCAGCCAGCGCCAGATCTAGGGCCACCATAAGCAATTGTTTTTTTTGTTAGAGATTTTGGAGAAATCCTTGCCAAATCTAGCAATCATCTCCATAAAAACTTGTCTGTGCAACTCAAATGGAGTGTTGCGGTTTCAGAGATGTACATGTCAGAAAATAACCTTCATATGACCTTGATGATACTTCCGAACTATGAATCAAATAATAAAAATATATTCATTCTAAACCATTTATGTCAATAGAACTCGTTAGAAGAGATGTTGACAAGTTGGCACCGGAGGTCTTCTTGTCATTTTTTTGTTTTAGTTTGGTGTTTTCAATCCTTGTAATTTTGGTTCGTTTATCCTTCTAATACATATGGCAAGGAATTGCCAAGTTTCAAAAAAGTTGGCACCAGATAAAAGTATATTGTAAGACCAAACATGTTGTCGCAATACTCAATGTGACCTTAAAGTCTATTGTTAATTCCATTTGGTTCTAGTTGGGTAAACAAGGATGTTCCATTTTGGGTTTTCGGTAGCAGAATTGAATAAAAAGAAGCTTCTTTCTGCTCCACCACAAATACCAGCTCATTCCAGTCAGTGGTGAACAATGCCCATTGCAGTAATTAAGTCATAAACCATACTGTCTCCAATCGTAGGCTGAAAACCCAGCTAAATTATTCATTAGACACATTGTTCATACTTGTTCACATCGGTGAAATGGATAACTCTTGGATAGCTCCTGTACCAAATTTTAATTCTTAAAAGGGATTTTTCAATTGATATATGCACGTTTGTTGTACAAACAAACAACAGATTTAAAATGAATTTTTTCCCCAGATGAAGTGGGATAGTAGAATTAATGCAAGAGGAAGGAAGAGGAAGGAAACCTTCCACTGTGGAGTAGATTCTCCTGTAAGAATAGCTTCATTTACTATCGTAGATCCGGCCAACAATAGCATATCTGCTGGTACAGATCTATCTTCGACCAAAGGCCAACACAAAAAACCTGTAAATTAAGAGCTTGCTGTCAGAAAAGACATATAAGGTGATTTAATACCAAGTCAAAGATGAAAGAGACTAACCTGGAACACAAAAAATGGTTCCATACACTGCTCATTCATTAATTTCTGAAATGTGGGCTGTGGATACTCAAATCTAGTGAGGAAACAATTTAGTGTATTAGCCATTATTTCCAAACAGATGTATGTGTGATTAAAGCTTCCATATTTCAAATCTGAATGTTTGAATGAATCATTCAATAGATGCTTTAGCAGAGATTGGATATCTAAAAACTACATGCATACAGAAACTGTGCAGAGATGCGTGCATTTTAAAACTACAGATATACCGAAACTTCCCTGCATTCTGCATGAAAAAAGATATACAGAAACTTTCCTTAATTCTGCATGAGTAAAGGCAAAACGTCCATGTTCACCATCCATATTTCAGGCTCGCAGACACCTAGCATGTGTTTATTTGAAGCAAATTTTACTCGTCATGGTCTAATATAGAAATCCTTATTAACACATAGGACAACATTGATACAGGCGTTATGAAGCATTTGCACATCCCAGCAAAAGCAAGAATCAAGAGCAGAAGATTTCATCGAGGGCAAGTGGAGCGATCAGAAGATATTAATTTCCATCTACAAGAATGAATCTGCTAGCTGAGTACCGATCAAGCAAACCAGATGAAGTTATAACCAGGCCGGTGAAGAATCAATCTGCAACTACACGTAGAAGCATCGTCATGGAGAAAATCTCAAAGCAATCAAAATACATTGGAGAAGAATACGTTGCCAGGCATCGACGCTACTCTGTGGCTCGTCGTCCCATGCGTACGCCCGGCCCGGCATCCCCACGGCAGGCGCGCCTCCTCCTCCGGCCCAGTACGGCGGCGCGCACGCCTTCCTCCTCCACGGCTGGCCCGGCGCGGGCCGGCGCCATGGCGGCTTCCTCTCCAACCTCTCCTCTGTCCACCTCTTACCACGGCGGCGTGACCGGCATGGCGCCCCTCCTCTAATGCTGGTGCGGCGACGACTTCTCCACCTCGGCCCTCGGCGTTCCATCTCCGACCAACGGCGGCGTCCTCTCTTCCACGACCACAGACGACGGCGTGAGAGAGGGAGGGGTGGCGGCAAGAGAGAGGGAGGCGGCGGGATGAGACGGGGCGCAGGCGCCGGCGCGGCGGAGCGCACACACACACAGATGTGTGAGAGAGAGAGATGTGGGGGGCTTACCCGGTGGCGCCGGCGACAGGGGGCGGCGGGAGAGAGGGAGAGGCGGCGGAGGGAGAGGGGGGCGGCGGGAGAGAGGGAGGCGGCGAGATGAGACGGGGCGCAGGCGCGAGCGCGACGGAGCGCCCACGCGCACACAGAGAGAGAGAGGGGGGCTTACCCGACGGCGCCGGCGACAGGGAGGCGGCGGGAGAGAGGGAGGGGCGGCGGAGGGAGAGGGGGCAGGAGAGAGGGAGGCGGCGGGTGATTTGCGGCGGAGGGAGAGAGGTAGGGGCGGCGCAGGGGTGGATGAGGCGGGGCGCAACTGGTGAGGATGGGAAGAGGAGGAGGGGGAGAAGAGGAGGCAGGCGCGGAGTCGTTGCGGCGCGGGCGCAGCGGCGCGAGGCCAGGACCGTGGCGGAGGACTCCGGGGTTGCGGATTGGGTGAGGGAGAGGGAGGGGGACGACGGCGAGTGGGAGGGGGACGAGGGCAGTGGGATCGTGAGAGGTGTAGGGGGATTGTGGGAGGTGCAGGGGAAACCTAGGGGTGGGCGTGTAGATCGAACGGTGTGCAGAGGTCGGTCTATGTTAGATGGTTCAGATCGCAAGTTGACAGTACCACCAAGACCACAAGGTGCTTTAAGATAGTAGGGATTGATATCGCATCTCCCCCTCCCTATTTTGGATTCATCCATCACTTTTTACTCCTAGATCTCCGGCCATGCAGGCCTTCCCAATTCGCTCCCTTCGTCTCCCCCTTTTCGATCTTTCCGCCACCAGTTTACTTAGCTATGGCCCAAACTCTTTCGTCTCTTTCGTCACTACTTCCCTCTCTATGTACCTGTCACACCTCCCTCTGTAACTCTATCAACAGGCCACCTCATCAAAATGCGAGGAGAAAGTTCAAATTTTATTTGAAATTTTTATCCTAAAAACTATATTTCATAAAATTAAATCATTCTTACCGATGTGATACCGATAAAATTTGGAAAACAAGAATTATTTTCCTAGGGGCTCCATGTTCGCACGCGGTAACCCCACGTATGCCTTTTCGACTCAATACAAACGTGTGTGTGGTATTACGGGGGATTGTTCACTTTGATTAGTTTATTTGCTTATCTTTTTATTTCTTTCGACTTGTTTCTTAGAGCTCTGATATGTGGTTTCTAAATAGGAGAAAATGAACTTCAAAAGTTAAAGTGAAAATGGAGTAATATGGCACACCATGTTAGTCTTATGACTAGGGTGTCATTTTTTCGTCTTATTTTAGCTTATATTATAGGAAAAAGAACGACGCCTAAGTTTAGCAAGGTGAGAGTGGAAGTGCGTCTGAATGAGTAGTATCGGAGAAGAAAACATTCATTCGTCGGTATCATCTGCATCATCTTATAATACAATGTGCTAGCATTGTATCTTCCCGTCGTGCCATGTCGACGAAAAATGGCAGCCGTCCGATCGTGCCCGCCATCTTCATCCAACCGTCCGTCGGCGCCCCGTGTGGCTATCTGCTTCCAGTGAGGAAGCGTCTTCCTTGCGGTGATTCCCTTGCCCGACCAAGTCCTCTCCTCCGCTTGATAGCTTTTGCCTTTGCCGCGTGCCTCGCCCGCCCGCCTCTTGTCTCCCCGCTTCTCGGTCTGGACGCGGCCTCTCACCCTCCCTTCCTGCCGCCGCCAAGGAAAGCTCTGGGCTCATCCCTCCAGCATTCTATGCCTTCAGCTCCGTCGGGTCGGGCCGCCACCGGCTGGTCCGCTGGGGTCCACGCCACCTCTTCCCTGGGTGAGCCCGGATCCGTCAACGGTTCGCCCTGGAAGACCGGATCCAGCGGCGGCGGGGCTCCATCCTGGTTGTACCTCTTCACCGCTGCCGCCACGCCTCCCTACGGTAGACCTGCGCCTTCTCCTCCTCTTTCTTCTTCGATTCAACCGCTGCCACCATGCCTCCCAACATGCATGCGTCCTCCTCTTTCTTCTTTGATTCAGCCGGATCCGTAAGATCCTAGCCTCTAGCGGTTTCAATCTGGTTCATGATGGATTTTGCTTGGATTTTTTTATGTGATTTTTGTGGGGGTTTTTTTTGGTGGGGATTGGAGCAGGAAGGGAAGAAGGATTACTCGACGGCGATCCTCGAGAGGAAGAAGTCGCCGAACCGGCTGGTGGTCGACGAGGCCACCAATGACGACAACTCCGTCATGGCGCTGCACCCGGACACCATGGAGAGGCTCCAGCTCTTCCACGGTGACACTGTCGTGCTCAAGGTCTAGGCTGCCTCTATCTCCGCAATTCCTCAGCTTAGGTTGAAATACCGAGTATTTGAGTCGTTACTTACGGTACTGATCTGCTGTGGCTATGTCGGGAACATGGAATTGTGGTTTCACTGCTACTGATGAACTGAGCCGCTGAGATTGTTAAGTTTTTTTGTTTTCTTTGCTGTCTAATATTAGTGTTTCGGTTATTGTACTTAATTAACGGTGAATAACTACACTTAGTTGTTGCTCTGTACTGTGGTTAGTGTTTCGCTGCCATGTACATCATGAATTGCAGTGCTTACATATGTTAACCGTCATATATAGATTGAAGGTTGCCATGTAAAAATTAATTGTTGTTGCAAAGATGCCTTTCTCTACTACACTGTGCTTACATACGTATTCTTATTTTGGATGGAATAGAGTTGATTTGGAGGACAAAACCAAAATTTCTAGATTGCTTAGAATATTTAATTAATCAGCACACTCCTGTTGAGTTTAACTAGATGTCATCAGCAAGCTATGTTACAACTTATGCTTTCGGCTTAATAAAGTTTAGCATGCTTTAATGAGTCATCTTGTTGAAGGTAAGTGTTCCAACAACTAATATATACCTTCAGATACTCATCTAATTATCTAAAGTCTATAGTTTTTGCTGTTGTTCCCTGCTAAAATAATCTAAACCTTTACCCATTCTCTACAGGTACAACTCTAGTTTTATGTGATTGACAAGTTTGCTTTGTTTTTATTTCAAGAAACTATCTTGGTTAACCTCATTAGCAAATAACCTCAGGGCTACGGGCCAAGTTTGCTCCTTTTGGCTGTAAGCATGTCGGCACCCGATTTACAAGATCGGATTCCACCTGCGTAAACACGTACTAGTCCCAAGGATCATGGCTAGTACACACAGATATACAGAAACGGAACATTGCCAATGATTTTATTATTACAAGCGGAAACATAGTCCAGTACAAACAAACACATACAACAGCTCGCAGGCCGCAAATCAGAGTACACGGAGATACAGGCCTAATACAATATCTAGAAACTTATCCATCCCACAGACGCGAGGGCTGTAGCCCTGTAGGAACGCGCAACCCTAGTCTTCATATTCTTCATCGGAATACGCCTCCTCGACGTAGTCCAGGTCCTCCTCCTCGAAAGGCGGGCCATACTCGGATGGACCAGCTATTGAAGTTTTGAAAAGAGAGGGGAGAAAATGAGGGTGAGTACAAATTGTACTCGCAAGTCCGGAATTATGCAAATGTGGTTTAGTACAAGGAGAGCTTAGGACATTTTGCGGAAATTGCATTTATTAGCCTAGTTTTGACAAGCGATTTAGAAACAGTAAATCTCAACATTTTCTTTGGGCTTTTCTCAAACGGTTCTCACCACTTGGCCTCAGTGCCATAGCGAGAATAAAATCCTTTCTCATTTTCATTTCTCAAGTTGTTAGGTCCATTCCGCGCGACACTTTCCGGTAGGCCGACCCCCAATCCAAAATGTAGCCGGTGGCACCTAACTCAAACGAAATCCTTCTCAAATTCTTTACTCATCTCAAATCCTTTGCTTAACACCCTTTTCTAAAATTGGTTTTATAAATGAAGAAGCTACCATATAATCAGTCCCTTCGCACACTCATAACCGCGAGCATGGCTATCATGACAGTTTTAACTCTGCAGAGTGGGTACGCCTTACCCTCGAGAGGCTACGCACCCAGACGGTGTTTCGCCACAAGACCGCCAACCACGAGGGCCAACGATCGGGCCCGTCCCATACCGGGGCTCGAGGTCGTATTTTTATGGCTCAGTTCATAGGATCATAGGATGAGCAGTCCTTAGACTAGGAGAGGTTTAATATTTTAGCCCAGTTGTCGGGGGTTGAATCACGGCTCATTGCCATGGCCCACTCCCTGACGGCTCAATCGAACAACCTACCAGGGCCCAGCTCCCTGGAAGGTTCTATAAGGCCCATGTGCATCGTGCCGATCAGCCTCCTGAACGGTACGATTGCGTGGTGCCCAAGACTTCGTGTTTGAGTCCGACTCGAACAAGAGTTCTGCACGGCTACGTGAAGACCCGGACGTTGGTTTCCCGGATTGGAACAGACGTGGTGATCCGCAAGATTAGGAGTATGCCTTATCTGCCTCAAGATATATTTGGCATGTCGAGTTCGTTACGATCTCGTGGTTAGCCCGGCCCGATATTCCCTCGGTAGGTCGGTTTGCACCGCACTATATAAACCAAGCCCCTATGGTGTTTAGGGGGCATCTGGCCAAGAGTTTACGTCTTAGCATCTCATAGACACCTGAGCCTCGCTTGTACGCCATAATCTCGCCGAGACTTGTTCGTCTCGTCGAGCCACCTCTTGTAATCATCTTTGACAATTAAGAAAGGCTGGACGTAGGGCTATTATCTCTCCCGGCCTGAACCAGGATAAAAACCCTGTCTCCCTGTTCGTTGTTGTTCGTTCTATTCGGCGTGTCTCCTATCTCCCTTTTGAAGAACCTTAGTTGACTTGGGTCAATATCCCAACCGTCGACAGTTGGCGCCGTCCGTGGGGACTCGCAGATCGAACATGTCGAACTCCATCAGCGATACGGAGATTCTTCCTGAGGACTACGACTCAGAAGGGCATGATGTCTCTTCCCCTGCCAGCTCAAATCGATCTTACCGACCTAGATCGATGTCCGTATTTGAGACAGAGCCTTCTGGATACGTTCCGGAAGTGGTCTCGGGTCGGACTCCCGTCATCGACGACGATTACGGAACCGACGATCTTTACGCTAGTTTAGATCTGTCGGATTCCAAGGCAATGTCAGTTGATTCCTCCTGTGGTGACATAGTGATGACACCGTCTAGCGCACCAACGTACGGCCACCGCGGCGTCAACATGGCCAGTGCAGAAACCTCTGGGGATCCGGCGCGGGTCACGGCGGCCGAAGAGATCGAGCGGGTCAATTCTGCTCGACACCAAGATGGAGCCGCACAATCTGCTCGCGAGCAAAATATTGTTCGCCGCACTTTCGACGAGTCCATCAACCTTAGCGTAGATCCGCGATCAGCCCAAGCGTCAGCGGCGTGATCCGCCTCGCGCACTAACGCCAAGACCCCCGGCAGAAGTTCAGCCTGCCCGGGCGGAATCCCCGCGTGCCCAGACTCCAATCGGGCAAGACGCGGATGCATCAGGGATCCCAAGACCAATTGAGCAGAGCCGGGAACGGCTCCAGGCCCTGGCGACCGTAATCAGATCCGCTCACCAGGACAATCTCGTCCTTGTGGGCGATACAGTGGCGACTCACCTTGAGAAACTGGCCGAGGGCCTTAAATCTATAGGTGAAGCTTCCTCCGAGCAGCGCGTCGAGCCTGTCCAGGTGGATTCGAACAGCGAGCGATCCGATCGATCGGGTGACCGCCATCACCGTCGGAGGATCCCTGTCCACGAGCAGGCTGCCCGTGGTCGCCACCGCTCACCAAGTCCCCGTAGTCATCGCGACCACAGGGGCAAGCATGCGCGCGACGTTCATAAATTATCCTCTCGCGAGGAGCGCGTTGTCGCAACCACGAGGAAGGAGCGCGGGGGCTTATCACGGAGAGAGTTCCTCCAAGCGGAAACCTCCCGCTCAGCTAGAGTTCCCCCGACCAACAGGACCAACATCTTTTCAAGGCTAGGTTTTGCTGGGGAAGGTGGCCGGTCTTACGTCTTGAGCTGCAGGGCATTCTCTGACGGGCTTCGCTCTGTTCGGTGGCCCTCAAAGTTCAAGCCCGGACACATGGAGAGATACAATGGGACCCAGAACCCAGAGGAGTTCCTTTCCATCTACGCTACGGCCATCATGGCGGCCGGGGGTGATGAGCTTGTCATGGCGAATTACCTCCCGACTGTCCTTGAGGGTGTTGCTCGGACGTGGCTGTTCAATCAGTAAGAGGGTTTCATCAGCTCTTGGAACCAACTTTGTGACGCTCTGATTGCGAATTTCCAGAGCTGTTACGTGCGTCTGGGCAAGGAGGATGATCTGCACGGATGATCCGGATGAGCAGGAGACCCTCCATAACCGTGAAGCGCTTCATCAAGATTCGCAACACGATCCCGAACATCTCGGACGAATCCGTTGTCCGTGCCTTTAAAAACAGAGTCCGCGACGAGCGGCTCACCCAGGATCTCGAGATCAACGAGACTGGACCGCCAACGACTGCTCAAAGCGGTGATCGCTATGCCAACGCGAGCGCGTTGAGATAAAAAGATGTTCGACAAGGCGAGCTGCCGCTTGACTGGTGTGGAGGAAAAGAAGAAGAGCGACAACAATCCGGTGACAAAAGTCCGGAAGAAAAATAAGGGTGATCACGAACATCACCGTCGCCGTATAGATCGCACACCTCCTCCCAAGGATGGGCAGAAAAAGCCCAACAATAACTATAAGGGCAAGAAGCCCGCCCAGGGAGGCAACCAAGGCAAGAAAGGTACGGTGACCGATATTGCAAGTTCCACCAAAGACTACAGCACGATACACGCCATTGCGGGACACAGGTACGCAAAGCTCGAGATTTCTACAACGGCAAGGGCCCAATGCCCACCCTGCCCGAAAAGGGTGAAGCCGGTAAGGCCAAGCGCCAAACTGACGATGGTGATCGGGACGACGATGACTATCAAGAGCCCGTGAACCATATCGCCGTCATCTTCCGCGGTTCCTCGGCTTATACCTCTCGACACAGCCTCAAGGAAGTTGCCCGGGAGGTTCACAACGTTGAAAAGGGCAAGCCTTAGCCCGAATCGATGAAGTGGACCGAGGTTTCCATCTCCTTCTCTCAGGAGGATTGCCCTACTGGGATGACCAAGCCTCAGAGACTCCCACTGGTGGTCGCCCCGACCATCAGCAACGCCAGAGTTGGCCGCGTCTTGATCGACGGCGGGAGCGCTTTGGACTTGCTTTCTGCTAAGGTCTTGGACGAGATGAAAATTCCTCGCTCCAAGCTTAAAGAGGTCGCGATACCTTTCTACGGCATTGTCCCGGGTGAAGCTGTTCGGCCGTTGGGGCAGATTGTTCTGCCCGTTACCTTCGGCAGTCCAAGCAACTTTCGGACAGAGTTGATCACGTTTGACGTGGTCGACTTCCCATCCGCCTACAACGCAATATTGGGCCGGCCATCTCTTGGCAAGTTCATGGCCGTGTCCCACCACGCTTACCATTGCGTGAAGATACTGGGTCCCAACGGTGTGATCACGGTCAAGGGCAACTACAAAACTGCTCTGGATTGCGACGAGCAGTCCCTTGCCCTGGTCGACCAGCTCCCGCCACGTGGTCCCGATGTTCCGCAGACCAAGTCTGCACGCCCTAGGTTTCCCTTCAGCCAGGGGGAGAGACCAAGGAGGTTCCGCTGTCTCTGGATGACTCTTCTAAGACAGTTCATTTGGGGGCCAATCTGAACCCCAAATAGGAAAGCGAGCTCATTGCCTTCCTCCGAGCTAATGCGACGTGTTTGCACAGGAACCGTCGACATGCCCGAGTCCCAAGGAGGTTATCGAGCATAAAGCGGCGGTCGTGGGACAAAAGCACATTCGCCGAAGTTTCGGCGCTTTTGGACTTCAGCGAGGATCATCAAGGATCGACTTGGCAAGTCGCCATTGCCGGTTTCATCCGCGAGGTTGATCAAACCGAATGGCTGGCCAACCCTGTCATTGTAAAGAAGAAAGGCGGCAAGTGGAGGTTGTGTGTCGATCACATAGATCTGAACGCTGCTTGTCCTAAGGACAACTTCCCGCTGCCTCGCATAGACCAGTTGGTCGACGCGACTGCGGATGCCCAGCTCTTGAGTTTTTTTATGCTTACTCCGATTATCACCAAATAAGCATCTCCCCCGAGGATGAAGAGAAGAGCGCCTTCATCACCCCCGGCACTTTACGCTGCTCGACCATGTCTTTCGGTCTGCGTAATCTTTGGTGCCACGTTCCAAAGACTTAATGGAAGACTTTCTCGAGCAATATGGAAGAAACACGGAGGTCTATGTCGATGACATAGTTGTAAAAACAAGTATGCTCCAGATCATGTAAAAGACCGGCGAGACTTTCCAAAATCTCAACGGGCATCGAATAAAGTTAAATCCAGATAAGTGTACCTTTGGTGTTCAACGGAATGTTGCTCGGTTATGTAATTGGTTCGCAAGGCATATCGCCAACCCGAAAAAATCGAGGCCATTGAAA
The DNA here is from genome assembly GCA_036346415.1 of Raddia guianensis. Classification (NCBI taxonomy): domain Eukaryota; kingdom Viridiplantae; phylum Streptophyta; class Magnoliopsida; order Poales; family Poaceae; genus Raddia; species Raddia guianensis. Next base: position 23,262,111 of record CM070542.1, on the reverse strand, counting down.
ACATGCGAGCTCTAACTACCGTCAAGAAAGTTGAGCCTCACGGACGGATGGCGCCTTGAGCAGATTTATTTCCCTTGAGCGACGCAGGTGCCCTTCTTTAAGGCCTGCGCAAGCACAATGGTTTCGAGTGGACGGAGGAGGCGATCGATCTTTTCAAGATCTAAAGCAATACTGTCCAACCCACTGTCTTGACTACCCGCGACACGGTGAACAGCTCTTACTCTATCTTGGTGTATGCCTCAAGCGGTGGCTTGGTCTTAGCGGTGGAAAGGGAAGGCATCCAGCGCCAATCTATTACGTGAGCGAGGTACTTCACGGATCAAAGAAGCGTTACCCTGAGGTCCAGAAGCTGCTCTACGCCTTGCTCATGTCCTCCAGGAAGCTTCGGCACTACTTCCAGGCGCATCAAATACTGGTCCCGACCAAGTTCCCTCTTGGAGAAATCCTAAGGAACAAGGAAGCTGGCGGACGTATAGCTAAGTGGGCAATGGAATTGGAAGAGTTCGATATTCTGTTTGCTGCCCGAACTGCTATCAAATCATAGGTCTTAGCTGACTTTGTCGATGAATGGACCTGCCCGCCCAAATCCTAGGAAGCTCCCGAGTTACCTGATGAACCCCCTTGTATCATGTTTTTTGATGGCTCACGCACTAGAAACTCGGAGGCTGGTTTTGTTCTCATCTCCCCTCAAGGAGAGCAACTCCAGTATTCTATCCAGCTACACTTTGCAGCGACTAACAACGCTGCGGAGTACAAGGCCCTCCTCGCAGGACTAAGAGCGTGCAAGTCGCTCGGCGTCCAACGGCTGACTGTGAAGGGAGATTCACAGCTAGTCATCAATCAGGTAAACAAGGAGTATCAGTGCTGCGATGACTCAATGGCGCGATACCTGGTTGAAGTGAGGAAGTTGGAGCGGCACTTTCGATTTTTCGAGGTGCTCTTCGTGCCCAGGAAGGACAACTTCTTGGCCGACCAGCTGTCCAAATATGGATCCTCACGCGAACCTGCTCCGGCAGGAGTGCTCATCGAGCACCTTTACAAGCCCTCTATCACGTCTCCGGACGAGGCAATAGAGACAGGTGGTGCTGTCTCTGTCATCGCGCAGGCTGCGGACTAGACAACGCCATTTGTCCGGTACCTTGCAGATAGGACCCTGTCCGAAGACGAAGCTGAGCGTTCCTGGCTTACAAGGCGTGCTGGTCCATACAAGCTTGTGGACGGCATCCTTTACCGTCAAAGTGCGCTAGGAGTCCTCTCCAAGTGCATCTCTCAACAGGAGGGTGTGTTCCTTCTTAGGGACATACAGGAGGGTGCCTGCGGCAACCACGCCTCCTTTAGGACTCTGGTCGGCAAAGCATTTCGTATGGGCTATTATTGGCCTACAGCGTTACAAGATGCCCGGGACATAGTGACTAAGTGCAAAGCTTACCAATTTCACGCCCGGAAGGCACATAAGCCCGCCCAAGAGCTCCAAACGATCCCCCATCTTGGTCTTTCTCCACGTGGGGTCTGGATTTGCTCGGCCCATTCCCTAAAGGGTACAAGGGCTACACACACTTGCTCGTCGCCATCGACACTTTTACAAAGTGGATTGAGGCAAATCCTGTGTCATCTCTTCACGCCAAAACGGCTGTGCGCTTTTTCAAAAGCAACGTGGTCACGCGCTTTGGGATTCCCACAAGGCGATCACGGATAACGATACCGATTCGAGCGAGCTATTCGAAATACTACGAGCATTTGGGCACCAAGGTGCATTTTCGCCTCGTAGCACATCCACGAGCAATAGAACGATCGGCGAGCTAACGGATAGATCGTCCAGGGTATCAAACGGCGCGTGTTCGCGGCACTCCGTGAGCACAACAAGGCCTGGGTTGACGAAGTTCCTTCCGTCCTCAGGCGATTCGCACCACGGCTGCCGCCGCAAGCGGGAAACTCCTTTCCAATTGGTCTACAGTGCAGAAGCCATCCAGCCTGCCGAAATAGTACTCGGCTCGCCTCGCACGAGCTCGGTCAACTTGATTGACGACGAGCAAGAGCGCTTGCTCGATCTCGATCTCCTCGAAGGCACACGCAAACGGGCGCAAGTCAGAATGGCGCGCTACTAGCAAGCTCTTCGCCGGCACGCGGCCAAATCAGTTCGACCAAGGGCTTTGAAGGCGGGCGACCTCGTTCTGCGCCGCGTTCAGAACCTGTCCAATGCCAACAAGCTAACTCCCCGTTGGGAGGGCCCATTCACGGTCGTTTCTTACGCTGCGCCCGGGCTGTTTCGTCTGCAATGAAGGGCGGAGAGAGGCGACCAAAGACTTGGAACATCGACCGACCGTAAGTTCTTTGTGTAGGTCTTTCGTGTGTTTGCTTAGCTTCGCGTTAAACTTCGCGCCTTTGTTCGTCCAAGTCTCGGCCGCCATGTAAAGTTCAATCAATACGATGAATTTTCGCGGCCCTGCGCCCTTTTTTCACTTCTTGTCTTTTGGACTACCCTTCTCTCTGGTAACACTTGATGGCTGCCAGGTCTTGCGAACACTTGGCTCCGCGATCTCCAGGGTTTCCCTGCCCGTGACTACTTTCAACTAGTTCTTAAACTCAGTGCTGCGTAAAACGGCTTTTTCGCCACACGGCTAAGTCTGCTCTCGTAAGCCCTCCGCGGCAGAGGCACTTACCGTTCACGGCACAACCACTTGGGAAAGCCTGCTCTTGTAAGCCCCCAGCGGCAGAGACACTTTCCTTGTTCGGTTAACCTATGAATCGCCTAACTTACGTCGCCGAGCAGTTCTTGGAATAAGTCAATCAGGATACGGGTGTCGCTCTAACTCTCTACGCACGTGCTCGAATTCGCAAACTTAGGTTCTCGAGCACCGTCCGTACCGGGGGCTAGGGTGTCGCTCTTTCTCTTGTGCACCTGTTCGAGTTCGCAAACTCAAGTTTTCGAGCAGCTGCACAACGGGGGCTGGGAGTTAGGCTAAGCGTTCTACCGGTTTTTCTTAAAACTTTCTAGCGTTGTTATGCCTCCGCTCTTAGTTTCCTGTTCGTTCTTGTCTTTTTGCTGCTCTTTTTTGCAGGGAAAAGATAAGTCTCATTGTGCAAAAGTTAAAATCTTTATTGCATAGTCAAAAGTTTACAGGAACAAGGAGTGCAACCCTACTTCTACTTCGATGCGAGCTGCTCCTTCAGTGCCTCATTTTCTATCTTCAGGCGCAGGACTTCTCCTTGCGCCTTGAAGCTTTCTCTGCCTCAGCTCGGAGACGATCGGTTTCCTCCTTGCTGAGCCGAGTCCGCTCTGCTGCCTCTGCACGGAGAGCCTCGACCTCTTCGGTCTTGGCACGCAACTCCTCGGACAGAGCCTCGCTCTGACTGACCCGCTGCTCGGTAGCCTTGAGCTGCTCCGTGGCGGTCAGCCTCTCTTCGGCGAGTTGGGCCTTGAGGCCCTTCACCTCTGCCGCGAGCAGGCTCCGCCATTGGGACACATCGTGGAGTTGTTCCTCGAGCCACTTCGTGCGACCCTGCCTCCCCTCCGCGACGTCCGCCCCCGCGACCTGCGCGCGAAGCTCCTCGGCCTCTTCACGGAGGGCCCTGGAGGATTGCCAGTCCTCAGTCAACTGGGCTTTGAACTTTCTCACCTTTGCCTTCAGCCGGCTCCGGCTTTGGGCTAGGGCAGAGTGCTCTCCCTTGAGTCCCCTCGTCCGGAGATGCTCCTGGAAGCTCGCTATAATAGCGGCGCGCTCCATGGTGACGCCCTCCACGAGGTCCTCCATGGCGCCCTCGACAAACTGAAAGAGAGAAGACCAAGTTAAGCCTTGGGCAACTTTAGCCCGAGCAGATAAAGTCTCGGTTTTGAGGATTACCTTTCCGAGCCGGCGCTTCAGACTCCGGCGCAGGCGATCTTCGAGACCATGGGTCACGAAGCCTCGCTCGTGCGGGATAAGGCCTCTGTGGTGACCTTTCCGCTTAGTCCTTCCCGTGCGGGCACATGCTCGCTTTAGAGGCGTCGCGTGCAGTGAGCTATCGCCCAGCCTCGCCTCGCCACTTCTTCTTCCTTGCGTCGTCTTGGGCGAGATCGGTCTCCACCATTTGGCGACACCGGGGCCTCCACTAGCGGGGTAGCTTGTACGCCCTGCTCGTGGCTTTCTTCCTGCTCCTTGGCTGCGGGGTCTTCACCCTGCTCGCCAGTGACCTCCATCGCCACAGGGACGGGCTGCCCCTGCGACGAGGTGCCCGGTAGGACCGCCTGCTCGGTCCCACCTCGGGCAAGCTGGCGGAGCCAACACCTTGGCCCCGCTATCCGTGGCGCCATGCGCCTCCTCCTCCGCCTCCAGTCGCTCCATCACACCTTTCAGCGCGTCGAGCTGCTCGCTGGAGCCTGGCGGGAGCAATCTCCACGCTGCCAGCTTGTCCTTGAGGCTAGCTAACCGCACTACCCGCGACGCACCGTGCAGGTGCTCGGGCAGCAGGGACTGCTCAATCGCCGCGTCCACGTTGTCCGTGGCGATCTCCTCCTGGGTAGCTGGTGTAGAAAGGGATGAGTTAAGTCCTACGCGGCTGGGTAAGTTATAAGGTCGCAAGATTCGTTTCTACATACCTGCCGCGGAGAGCTTGATCTTCCTCTTTGTCGCCAAAACTTTCCGCTTTTTCCTCGGGGGCTCCTTGGCTTCTTGTTCGCCTTGGCCTCCGGATGCTCGTGGCAACGAGCTCAGCTCCCTGCTGAGCTGAGCGCTCTGCTCACGCAACGTAAGAAGCCTTTCCTTGCGCGCGACTTCCTCTTCAAGTCTCCTCTGTTCGGCGACTTGTTGCAGTCGTGCCATATGGCCCGGGTGAGCCTCCGCATAGCACTTAAGCCAAAGGGTCATGATCCTTACCTCTTCGTCGCTTTGCTCGCTGAGGAGGGAGGGGCTTGGTCGCTTCCCGCTTGGCTGGCCGCGCACTTGCTTGGCTTGCTCGGCACGCTTCGTTGCCAAAGGGGGCTTCTTCGAGGGCTGGCGGCCGCCATGGCGTGGCGAGCTCCGCGTCGGCTCAGTCGCCACCTTGGGCTTCGTGGCCACCTTTGCCTTGCCCTTTCTAGCTTTCTCCTTTTCGGATCCGAAGAGTTCCTTCACGATCCCTCCAAGGATCAGCTGGTCTTCCTATTCATTTGAGAAGCAAATGTTAGCATGTTCAACAGTACAAGTCTAGCAACACAGACTGAGTTTGAGTAACTTACCTCGTCTGTGCGGACGAGTACGTTGCGTGGACAGGTGAATGCCACCTCGCCGGTGACTTCACCGTCCTTCTTCGCTGCCTTCAGCACGGAGTCGACCTGTTCGGACACCCATGCATCGGTTGGCATCACTGCCCGAGCAGAAGGGGGCTGTTAGTTCTTGTTCGGACGAATCATCAAATGAAGGTTGAGTCTTAAAGGCACTTACCCGTGCTCTCCCTGCTGATGTCTTCCTATCCCTCTATCTTGTAGAAGGGATAGGGTCTTCCACAATGAGACGAGATCCTGTCATTTGTGTAGTCGAGATGATCTCCCGCCCGTGAGCCCGAGAGGCCACGGCGGCGATCTTCCTCGTCAAGTACCAATCCTCGGCGGACATCTCAGGCCGAGGCATCGGTGTTCCCTTCGCCGGCACCTTCCCGGTGAAGACGAGCTTGCTGCCGTCGCTCCGCCTGCTGTAGAACCACCTCGTCCACCATACGCCCATCGATTCGAGCAATGGCTGACGGGGGTACGGCGCGTCGTCGGCGGTGGCCCGGAGCTTGAGGTAGTAGCACCCCAGCGCCGAAGCGGCGGAGCTGCTCCTTGTCACCGTGTAATAGTGCAGGAACAGCCCCACCGGTGGATCAACACCCAGATAGCCCTCGCACAGGTGTGCGAAAACGGCCATCTGGAGGATCGAATTCGGATTGAGGTTCGCCACCTCCAACCCGCTGATGTTAAAGAAGGCCTCGACGAAGTCGCTCTCGGGAGATCTCAACCCGAACAGTGCGAACTGTTCGAAGTTGACAAACTCTCCCTCGAGCGGCTCTGGAGTTTCCTCCTTCAGGCGACCTCCATTGCCGGCATTAACGTAGCCCTCCTCCTCCCAAGCTCTCGGGTCCTCCTCGGTATCTTTGGTGCACGAGAACTTGGCCATGGCAACCAGGTTTGGGACGAGCGGGTTTGGTGTTGGAGTTCGGTTTCTTTGATCTTTGGCCTTGGTTGGAACTAGGGCTTGGGAAGGAAAGAGCGTGAGAGCGTAGTGGCTAGCAGCGGGCGACTGGGTGCTTTATAGGCCCGAATGAGCAGCCTTACAGCGGATTTTTGCCACAAAGCGGCTAGTTTTTACATAGCAGCTAAGTAAAAGCGGTCGGTTGTTTTCTTCGCGGCGTAAGTTATCGTTGAGATCGCCAGCGGCTACTTTTTCAGCGTCTGCGGCGAGGGCCGGGTACTACTGCTTTCGGATGGATGTGTTTTCTGTTGGTATATGAGTTGCTCGGTATTGATCGGGTTTGTTCGATCCCGGATAAGTTCTGTTCGGTAGGAACACAACCTGTTCGGTCATGTGTTGTTCGTCTTTGTAGCAGCATAATTTCCCTCTTCGTAACTTTGAGTCTCAAGAGAAAGACCCCACTCTAGTGAGTCCTTCCACTTGAGTCTCGGGGGCTAGCTGTCGAGGGTTGAATCACGGCCCATTGCTATGGCCCACTCCCTAACGGCTCAATCGAACAGCCTACCAGGGCCCAGCTCCCTGGAAGGTTCTATAAGGCCCATGTGCATCGTGCCGATCAGCCTCCTGAACGGTACGATTGCGTGATGCCCAAGACTTTGTGTTTGAGTCCGACTCGAACAAGAGTTCTGCATGGCTACGTGAAGACCCGAACGTTCGTTTCCCGGATTGGAACAGACGTCGTGATCCGCAAGATTAGGAGTATGCCTTATCTGCCTCGGGATATATTTGGCATGTCGAGTTAGTTACGATCTCGTGGTTAGCCCGGCCCGATATTCCCTCCGTAGGTCGGTTTGCACCGCACTATATAAACCAAGCCCCTATGGTGTTTAGGGGGCATCTGGCCAAGAGTTTACGTCTTAGCATCTCATAGACACCTGATCCTCGCTTGTACGCCATAATCTCGCCGAGACTTGTTCGTCTCGCCGAGCCACCTCTTGTAATCATCTTTGACATTTAAGAAAGGCTGGACATAGGGCTATTATCTCTACCGAGAGGCCTGAACCAGGATAAAAACCCTGTCTCCCTGTTCGTTGTTGTTCGTTCTGTTCGGCGTGTCTCCTATCTCCATTTTGAAGAACCTTAGTAGACTTGGGTCAATATCCCAACCGTCGACACCAGTTTTCAAAACGGTGCCACACCGCACCGACCGACAAAATATCTCTCCCTAGTCGGACTAAGGGACTGACAACGCGGGCCCATCTGTCGGTGAGGTCGCGGCGGCGCGCTGAGCAGGGAGGATGGGCTGCGGCGGAGGTGGGCCGGGCACGGCACTTCGGCCCATCCAGAGGAAAATGAGGAGAGGCGGGAGGAAAAGAAAAAGAAGAGGAAAGTGGGCTAAGATTTTGGGCCAAGGGGAATAAAAGGTTTTTTTTTTACCTTTTTCTGATCCTCCAAAGGTATTTTGTTTTCAAATATTCTTTTAAATACACTAGCACTTAAGAATTAATATTTTATTTTCCTGAAACTTATTATCATACTTCAAAATAATTCCAACTGGGGATTTGCTTCAAGAAAATATAATATACACACTAAACAAATTATTTAATTTTCTAGCAAGAGTGCATGCTTGAGAAGTTTAAATCATTTATCCACTTTAACTATGATGCATGCAATGAGGATGATGCCATGATGCAATATAATAAATGATTTAACATTTTTAAATTATGCGTTTTAATAATTTATTTAGCAAATTATTAATGTGCCAAATTGGTTTTATTCGGCATGTTACAAACCTCCCCCCTTAAGGTGAATCTCATCCTCGGCATTCCGACTCTTCTGGAAACAATTCTGAAAACTCAGCCTAAAGATCTGACTCACGCTCCCAGGTGGCCTCAGCCGCAGAATGGTTACTCCACTGAACCCGGCAAAAACGCGTAGCTTTACTACGGGTTTTGTGAGCTGCCACATCCAAAATTCTGACTGGGTATTCTTTGAACGACAGATCAGGCTGCAAATCCAACACTTCAGGAACTAGCTGCTCTTCAGGAACTCGCAGGCATTTCTTGAACTGAGAAACATGAAACACATTATGCACACCTGTCAGATACTCAGGAAGTTCCAACTGATAGGCCACTTCACCTCTTCGGGCGAGAATTTTGAAAGGCCCAATAAATCTCGGGGCCAGCTTGCCACTTACACGAAATTTGCGCATGCCCTTAAGGGGAGACACGCGCAAATACACAAGATATCCAATGGCAAATTTCAAATCCGTTGATGATTATCGCCAGTAACTCTTACGCACAGGGGGAAGTTGTTTTCAACCTCTGTTGGATCATTTTGACTTGCTCTTTGGCCTCTTGCAAAATATCCAACCCAAATATCTTTGCCTCACCGGTTTCTTGCCAATACAGAGGAGTCCTACACTTCCTTCCATACAAAGCCTCAAAAGGAGTCATTTGGATGTTGGACTGATAACTGTTGTTGTATGTGAACTCGGCATAAGGCAATTGTTTATCCCAACTGGTAGGCGCAGCCAGAGCACAGGCTCTCAACATATCTTTCAAAATCTGATTCACTCTTTCAGTCTGCCCATTGGTCTGAGAGTGAAAAGCTGTACTGAAATTCAGTCGAGTCCCAAGCGACTCATGGAGCTTGTCCCAAAATTTTGAAGTGAACTGCCTCCCTCGATCAGACACGATCTTTTTTAGGCACACCATGCAGACACACAATTCTGCTCATGTACAACTCAGCTAACTTGCATCCGGTATAAGTGGTGCGAACTGGAACAAAATGGGCCACTTTGGTGAGTCTGTCAACAATGACCCAAATAGAGTCCTTGGGAGACCAATAATGAAGTCCTTTCCAACTTCTTCCCACTTCCACTCTGGAATTTTCAAAGGCTGCAACAGACCCGCAGGATGCTGGTGCTCTGCCTTCACTCTTTGGCAAATATCACAACAGGCCACAAATTCTACGACCTCTCTTTTCATGCCCGTCCACCAATATGAACTTTTGAGATCCAAATACATCTTGGTGCTGCCAGGGTGTATCGATATAGGGCTGTCATGAGCTTCCTTGAGGATGAGCTCCCTTAGAGCACTGACGTTAGGCACAAAAATCCTCTTCTTAAACCAAAGCACACCCTCATCATCAATAGAAAAGTTTGGTGCTTTATCCTTCAACATTATGCCCTTGATCTCTTGAACTTTTTCATCACCCTTTTGGGCTTCTTTTATTTGATTCAACAAAGTGGGCTGCAATTGCATCGAGATCAATTGACCGACTTTCACCACTTAAAGATTTTGCTTAAGGAGATCTTGACATAAATCCAGCGACATCTCCTCACTCCGGAGCTGATTACATGCTGGACGGCGGCTTAGAGCATCAGATACCACATTGGCCTTGCCAGGGTGATAGTGAATTCCCACATCATAATCCTTGATTAACTCCAACCAACGCCTTTGCCTTAGATTCAGGTCAGGCTGGGTGAAAATGTACTTAAGACTCTTATGGTTAGTGAATATCTCAGTGCGATTCCCCATGAGATATTGCCTCTAGATTTTCAGGCCGTGGACAACAGCAGCTAGCTCCAGATCATGGGTAGGGTAATTTTGTTCGTGTGGCTTAAGCTGACGAGATGCATAAGTCACCACCCTTCCTTCTTGCATCAGGACACACCCAAGACCTTGACGAGATGCGTCACAGTAAATCTCAAAGTCTTTGCGAATATCCGGCAAAGTCAGCACAGGGGCAGAAGTCAAACGCTTTTTCAATTCTTGGAAACTGTCTTCACAGCTGGCGGTCCATTCAAACTCTTCTCTTTCTTCAACAAATTGGTCATCGGTCGGGCTATTTTGGAGAACCCTTCGATGAACCGGCGGTAATATCCCGCCAAACCCAGAAAACTTCTCACTTCAGTCACAGATTTCGGTTGCTTCCAGTCAACCACATATGCTACCTTCTCAGGATCTACAGCAACACCTTTGGCGGAAATAAAATGACCCAGGAAAGATACTTCTTTCATCCAAAATTCACACTTGCTCAGCTTGGCAAACAACTGGTGCTCCCTTAACCTCTCTAGAACCATCCTTAAATGGATTTCATACTCTTCTTCAGACTTGGAATAGATCAGAATGTCATGAATGAACACAACCACGAATTTATCAAGGAAATTCATGAACACTTTGTTCATCAAGTTCATGAAATAAGCAGGAGCATTGGTGAGGCCAAAAGACATGACAGTGAACTCATACAGACCATACCGAGTGGTAAAGGCTGACTTAGGAATGTCAGACTCTTTGATTCTGATTTGGTGATAGCTAGACCTTAGATCACTTTTTGAGAAAATTGAGGCCCCTTTTAACTGATCAAACAAATCATCGATGCGAGACAGGGGGTATTTATTTTTAATGGTCACCTCATTAAGTGACCTATAGTCCACACACATTCTTAGGGATCCATCCTTGTTTTTCACAAAAATAACTGGAGCACCCCAAGGTGACGCGCTAGGGCGTATAAATCCCTTCTCTTGCAACTCTTCGATCTGTTTCTTTAACTCAGCCATTAGATTTGTAGAAAGACGGTACAGTCTTTGGAAGATAGGCGCAGTACCAGGGCTAAATCAATGACAAATTCGACATCCCTCTCAGGCGGCATGCCTGGCAACTCATCGGAAAACACATCAGGAAATTCCCACAAAATAGGCATCTTCTTCAGATCAGACCCTTCCAACTTATTTAGGGCAATCAGATTCTCAGGACAGGAGTTAGCAACAAACTGAACTTTCTTGCCATCATCACTAGTCAACATGACTGTTTTAGAGGCACAGTCAATATGACATTTATATTTGGCTAACCAATCCATGCCTAATATCACTTCTATCCCTTTTGAATCAATGACCACCAGGTCTACTAAAAATACCACACCCTCAATTTTAATTAAACATCAGGACACAACAAGGTGGTGTGAATGACTTTTTCAGAAGATTTAATCAGCATTGGTTTCTTTAATGCATTTGTTTCAAGACCATGATTTTTAGCAAAGGATGCAGCAATGAATGAATGTGTTGCACCAGAGTCAAATAAAGCAATAGTGGGGATGGAGTTGACGTGAAACTTACCCATCACTACATTGGGATCAGCGTGGGCGTCCTCGGTACTGACGTGGTTCACCCGACCACGTCCAACAGAAGCAGCAGTCCTGGCATGCGGAAAGTTCCCACGAGCTGGCACGGAATTCACGGGCCTCGACAATACACCCTTGGCTTGACCCTGAACAGACACGACACCTTTATTGGGACAAGAACTAGCGTAGTGTCCCATCTGCTGGCATGCAAAACACTTGATACTGGACAGGTCCTTTTTGGGGAGTGCTGACATCTGAGTGCGGACCGGCGGAGCTGACTGCGGCACAGAGCGAGGCATCACCCACTGAAAACGTGGGCGTGGAGGAACAGCAGGCGCATGGCCACGGGTGCGGTGTCCCTTGGAACGAGAGCCAGGATGAACATCCTGCTGGGCTCTCTTCCTCTTCCTAGCAGCCAGACACTGACGACGGTTCTCTTCTTGCTTCACGGCACTGGCAAACAACTGCTTAAAAGTGGTGAACTTAGTGGAATCGATCAAAGCACGGATCTCAGGGTCTATACCCTTCTTGAAAAAGTAAATCTTGCCATCTTCACTTCTCACGTCACGGGGCACGTAACGAGCCAACAGAGTAAACTGAGTGAGGTACTCGTGCATCGTCATGCCCCCCTGAACTAAGGCATGAAACTCACGCCTCTTAACCTCCTTTGAACTATCAGGGACATAGTTTTCCTCAAAAGCTTCAACAAACTCATCCCAAGTGATCGTCTCAGGAGCATCACGAGACTCACAAAATGTATCCCACTGTCGACGCAACCCCGGTGAGTTGTATATCATGAGGTGGACACTCTCCAAGTCTCCACACTGGAACATAATCAGACACTTCTCTATGGCTTTCAATCAGTCTGCTGCCTCCATGGCATCCGCAGACCCACCGAACTTGGGAGGGTTGGTTCTCAGGAAATCATTGACACGGGAACGGATAGGAGGTGGAGCTGGTGGATGGTTTGGCACGGGTGGAGGATTTGGAGCATTGTTTCTCTCTTTCATTAGGCTTTGGGACATCTGGAACTGCATATCCATGAACTCTCTCAGAGTGGGATCTCTAGGAGGAGGTGGTGGAAGGTGGGTAGCAGACTCGGCTTGATTTTCTTGTGGATTTTGGGAGGATCTTTGTGGCGCTGGAGAGGAAAAAAAGTGGAGCTCACGGGGTGGCCCCCCAACGGAAGAACGAGCTGGGTTAGGGACTGACTGGGCTCCCCTTCCGAGACGGCGAGATCCACTAGCTCTGCTTGCAGCACCTCCACGAACTTGACCACGGGTGATATCCCCACGCCTAGCCCGACGCGAAATCACCATCTGCTTGCCAAGAGGACGAGAGACAATAAGGGGAAAGAGCTAAAACCCAGTTTTTCCAAAACATGAGTTAAAAATATGCAAATTTGGCACAATGCACACACATAACATAACATAACGGAATAGTTTTTAGAGTACAAACAGGGGCGTGGTACCACAAGCCGGTACGTCAGCCCAAAACATGAACTAACTACCTACGGGTTACACAAACAGACGCCGGAACGACTAGAGTGTCTGGATCCACGACCAACCGAGAAGCACCAAATAGACCAGAAGGGTCACACCATAGATCCAGAGCGGGAAACGCCTCATCTCCTCGAGAAAGAGCTGGAACTCGCTCGGCTCGGGCTGAGGGCGAGGACTCGGGGAACGACGAGGGCTTGGGGAGCGACGAGGGCTCGCGGAACGGCGGGGACTTGGAGGACGGTGGGGACTCGCGGAGCGGCAAGGGCTCGGGGAGCGAATCTCCGACCTCCTCCTCATCGCGGCTGGAGAAGCAGCGTGGCACGACAGGGAGACGGGGCGACGAACACCCGCGGGGCGGCCCTCTTAAAGAGGCGGCCCGATTATTGGGACACGGCGACAAAGCGATGGACAAGAAAGAAAGCAAAAGAAAAGAAAAGGAAAAGGGTGACAGCGGCCCAAGCAAAGGATACGAGGGCTACGAGCTAGTCCTGCTCGTAGTCGGACTCAGAGACCAACTCCACGGGGTCTTCTCCTTCATCAACATCATCATCGACATCAACAGCGAGATGCCAACCAGACGGTGGCGATCGGACTATCAGAGGTATGCCTTGGAGCTCGACAAGGGTGGGAGGCGGAGCCCTCACTCCGGAAGGACCCAGATCCAACTTAAGATCCTTGGGGGTGAGCTCGAAGGTGCACAAGGGAAAATCAGCAGGATCCTTGAACTGGGACGCGGGGCTCGTGCCGACATCCTTCTTCTTCGGGCGGGAGGAAGAAGCAGCAGTAGCAGAAGTCCCGAAGGAAGAAGCGGCATTCCCAGAGAGACGCTGGTTCTCGTGAACCAACTGACGAATTCTCTTGCGAAGATGGACCTTCTCCACCAAGTGGTGTGAGTCGCGCTTTTTAAGGTTACGGCTCTCCTTCTTGGCTTGCTCCAGCTGGCGGTTGGTGTCGTAAGCGGAGTTCAACTCCCGCAGGGCGATGGTGTATGCGTCGTCCAGGGATTGGACGAGCTCAGCAAGGTGGTACACCGTCGGGTCGCTCTCACCCTCGGCCGTACGAGCGTGACTGAACAGCTCATGCGGCAGGCGAGAGGGAAAGTAGCGAAGCGGGGAGACATGCAGCTCACGCGTGAACAGACTGTGGAGTCGATGTAGAGCAAGTCTGGACACGTCTTGGATGGCGTCGGAGCAACTGACACGGGTGGCGGAGTAGCGGAACGGTCCACGAGTAGGCGGTGGACCCGCAGCAAAGATAGTGACACACACCACCCAGCATGTGCGCCCTTTGCGCGAAGTAGTGGCCCCATGGTACATGGGGTCACCGAAACCAAGTGTGGTCAGCATCAGCAGCAGCTAGCGCACGAAACCTCCGTAGCCAATTCCAAGGGCGGACGCGAACGACGGCATCTACAAATTTCCAAAAGATCATCAGCAAAATGGATTGCGAAGACTAAGAATTTATTTAACAATTATTCCTTTTGAAAATTATATGGTCTCTAATTCTAGGGTTACGTCCTAGGGCCAATAATAGCCTGGCTCTGATACCAATTCTGTCGGCACCCGATTTACAAGATCGGATTCCACTTGCGTAAACACGTACTAGTCCCAAGGATCATGGCTAGTACACAGATATACAGAAACGAAACATTGCCAACGATTTTATTATTACAAGCGGAAACATAGTCCAGTACAAACAAACACATACAATGGCTCGCAGGCCGCAAATCAGAGTACACGGAGATACAGGCCTAATATAATATCTAGAAACTTATCCATCCCACAGGCGCGAGGGCTGTAGGAACGCGCAACCCTAGTCTTCATATTCTTCATCGGAATACGCCTCCTCGACGTAGTCCGGGTCCTCCTCCTCGAAAGGCGGGCCATACTCGGATGGACCAGCTGTTGAAGTTTTGAAAAGAGAGGGGAGAAAAGAAGGGTGAGTACAAATTGTACTCGCAAGTCCGGAATTATGCAAATGTGGTTTAGTACAAGGAGAGCTGCGGACATTTTGCGGAAATTGCAGTTATTAGCCTAGTTTTGACAAGCGATTTAGAAACAGTAAATCTCAACATTTTCTTTGGGCTTTTCTCAAACGGTTCTCACCACTTGGCCTTAGGTCCATTCCGTGCGACACTTTCCGGTAGGCCGACCCCCAATCCGAAATGTAGCCGGTGGCACCTAACTCAAACGAAATCCTTCACAAATTCTTTACTCATCTCAAATCCTTTGCTTAACACCCTTTTCTAAAATTGGTATTATAAATGAAGAAGCTACCATATAATCAGTCCCTTCGCACGCTCATAACCGTGAGCACGGCTATCATGACAGTTTTAACTCTGCAGAGTGGGTACGCCTTACCCTCGAGAGGTTACAC
Organism: Raddia guianensis; assembly: GCA_036346415.1. Taxonomy (NCBI): domain Eukaryota; kingdom Viridiplantae; phylum Streptophyta; class Magnoliopsida; order Poales; family Poaceae; genus Raddia; species Raddia guianensis. Next base: position 23,246,984 of record CM070542.1, on the reverse strand, counting down.
ATCCAGACGGTGTTTCGCCACAAGACCGCCAACCACGAGGGCCAACGATCGGGCCCGTCCCATACCGGGGCTCGAGGTTGTACTGTTATGGCTCAGTTCATAGGATCATAGGAGGAGCAGTCCTTAGACTAGGAGAGGTTTGATATTTTAGCCCAGTTTTCAAAACGGTGCCACACCGCACCGACCGACAAAATATCTCAACCTAGTCGGAACGTTTTTGAGATAAGAAGAAAATCATTTCCTTCTAAGCATCGCCCTTGATGCACTATCTTTAAATCACCCTTTCCCAAACATTTCTCAACAATATCTCATTTCACACAAATGATTGAATCATTCCGCATAAAAGATTTTTAAGCATTTATCCTACCACAACAGAGTATATAATTATGTGCAATTTATATATATTTTAGCCTTAGGTTTAATCCTACCATATCTCTTACCTTTCTATTCGGCATGATATCATACGGCATTCATCATTTTTAAACTAGCATGCATATTTTCAAGTCTAGTAAACCTTTTCTAAATAACCGAAAATGGCTTCACAATATGATCGAAGGGGGACTTGCCTTGATCGGTTCCGGGGAAAATGAAGGGGACGTCGTCGATCGGGTCTTCGGAACCTTGACCTCCAAAACGCGCACACGCATATGCAAAGCAATACAACACACATAATAAAAGTATTTCATGACTTCCTGTTTTAGGAAATGGAAGCATGCAGCAATCTAGTTGCATTTTTATTTAAAAGAAATCTTATTCCAAATGACTTATGCACATATGCAATGATGCCATTTTTAAGCCATGAATATTTCTAACAAATGCAGGCTGCATGAATGGCATGGCAACACTTATTTTCTAAGGTCCAGGGACTTGTAAAGTATTTTATTTTCATTTAAAAGAAATATTAAGACCATCTCTAAAATGCACATGAAATAATGATATTACTAGGTAACTTATTTAACTAGAAATGATGCTACATGCATGACATGCATACATATAATTTTCCTGGGTCCAGAAACTATTAAAGCATCTGCACTAATTTTTACAGATTTTTTATCATGCACAGGTAATTTTTAGCAAATATTTTAGTGCACCAAGTAATGATTTAATCGGAAATTATAAAAAAAATAAAGGAAAAGGGGCCAAACGCCCTTGGGCCGGCTTGGCGTGTGGCTCAATGCGGAGGTCGGCTCGGCGCAAGATCGGGCGAACGAGGCGAGGTCCAAGAAGTCGACGGGTGGGCCTTCCACGGGTCCCACCTGTCAGCATCTCCCGCACCGGCAAGGAGAAAAACAGGGGAGCTCCCGGGGGCGGCGGCGCTGCGCACGGCGGCGACGATTTCGGCCATCCCGAACCATTTGGACGTGCGGGGAGAGAAACACGCGCGAGGCAAACATAACGGTGGTTTCGGCGGCGCCGGAAATGCACGGAGGCGGCGGCGCAACTGGGCACGGCGGCGGAACCTCACGGTGTCCGCGACACCGACGAAGAACAGAATCACAACTCGATTCCTTCAGCCGCAAGCAATAAAGGAAAGGGGCGAATCGATCGGTGAGCTCACCGGGTTGGGAAAGATGGCCAGGCGGCGGGACCACGGCGGAGGCGACAGCACGAGCTCCGGGGACACGCGGACCATGCGGCTTCAATCCCCTGGGCGCGAGCTCCACTGGAACAACCTGCGAGTCAAACCCAAGGGGGCTCTGATCAAAGGAAGGAGACGAGACGGAAGGGGAGGAAAAGAACGGCGGCGAGGTGAGAAGAAAATGACGACGCACCCGCTCGCAAATGCAACAAGGCGGTGGCTCAAAGCAAGGAGCAAAGAGGGCAGCAGTGCCCTTCTTATAGACATACCTCGCCCGAGGATTTTGGACGCGACACGCGAGTTTGGCCATTGCCGGCGCCAATTCCGGCCGGTGGTGTGAAGAGGAGCTCGGCGGCGTCACGGGCTTGAGACCGGCAACAAGACGGAAGGAGGCGGGGAAAAAGAGGGATCCGAGGTAAAGCGATCAGGACGAACAACGCATGGAAGAGCGAGCCCATGCGCTGGCGGAAGAGAGGAGGAACAGCGGCGACGACCGGCGAGCAGGGGAGGGAGAAACAGGGGAGAAGAAAAGGGGAGAGGGACTGACGACGCGGGCCCATCTGTCGGCGAGGTAGCGGCGGTGCGCTGAGCAGGGAGGATGGCTACGGCGGAGGTGGGTCGGGCGCGGCACTTCGGCCCATCCAGAGGAAAATGAGGAGAGGCGGGAGGAAAAGAAAAAGAAGAGGAAAGTGGGCCGAGATTTTGGGCCAAGGGGAATAAAAGGTTTTTTTACCTTTTTCTGATCCTCCAAAGGTATTTTGTTTTCAAATATTCTTTTAAATACACTAGCACTTAAGAATTAATATTTTATTTTCCCAAAACATATTATCATACTTCAAAATAATCCAATTGGTGATTTGCTTCAAGAAAATATAATATACACACTAAACAAATTATTTAATTTTCTAGCAAGACTGCATGCTTGAGAAGTTTAAATCATTTATCCACTTTAACTATGATGCATGCAATGAGGATGATGCCATGATGCAATATAATAAATGATTTAATATTTTTAAATTATGCATTTTAATAATTTATTTTAGAAATTATTAATGTGCCAAATTGATTTTAAAATTTGAGATGTTACAAAGCACCTGACCAGCTCACCCGCCTGCAAGAACTACTATGCCTCGGGGCGTAGTAGCTCTTGATACTGCATAGGGTTTTGCCTCCTGAATCGATACTGTGAGATTGACGAGCGCTCTGCCGCATTGTGGTTGGTTCGCAGTTACGGGGAACGAGGTCGAGGCGCTGTACGGGCTGTACAAGAAGCTGAGCTCTTCGATCATCAACGACGGTCTCATCCACAAGGTGACATGACGTGCAGTACATAGATCTTTCAGCTCTGCAAGCAGTGGCATGGCATCTCATTGATCAGCTACGTTTACTGACAGTGTGCTGATGATGCCTTCGGTACTTGTTCAACAGGAGTAGTTTACATGGTGGTGGGAATACAAGTTGGCATAACAGTTCAGCGCCACACAAAACATTGCCGCTCATAAATTTACCACTCTTAAATTGACGCTCGCATAAAAGCCAACGCAAACAATTTTCGCTCGCACATTTGCCATTTCGAAGCATTTTCGCCTAATACACGAGCCAATACGCAGCAAATACAGAAAATACATGGGCCCACATGTCATCCCCTCCCCCTCCTCCTTCCTTCCTCTCTCTTCTCTCTTTTCTCCGGTGGACGTGGTGGTGGCGGCGGCGTGGACGGCGCTGGCGGTGGCGGCGGCGCTTGGCGAGGCGGCGGCGGGCGGGCAGTGGCGGGCGTGAATTCGAGCTCGCCGCCGCCACCTCCACCATGTCCACCTCCGGAAAGAAGAGAGAGGAAGGAAGGAGAGGAAGGAGGAGGAAGAAGAGGATGACATGTGGGCCCACGTGTTTTTCTGTATTTGCTACATATTTGGCTCATGTATTAGGCGAAAATGCCCTGAAATGGCAAATGTGAGCGGAAATTGTTTGCGGTGGTTTTTTTGGGAGTGTCAATTTGAGAATGGTAAATTTGTGAGCGGCAATGTTTCGAATGGCAAAAACTCAATTTTTTTGTTCAGCATAGAAATGAACTATACATAACACTGGATAATAAAATGGTAGGACATGGAGGTAACGTCTTTGCGACTATTGCTCGATCCTGCTCTTTCTAATGCGTGCTTGCCACTCTATGATCGATGTGATCGTGGGCTACCTGCTTGCTAGAATTGACGCAACAAAAAAAACTACTATTTTGTTTTTTTCATGTCTGCATCGTTGTCCAATCGAATTTCTTTTCAAGCATAACATTTTCCTTTTTTTTTCGTTTCAGATGCTACGACGCTATAGCATTATGTATCTCTTCGTTTGTTGTTTGTCTGACTGTTTCTTTTGCCGGTATGTGGCTGAAGTTACCGGTCGATCAAAGGTTACCTACAGGATTAGTTTTTAGTTTGATTTTCTGTTTTTCCTTACTCTACGTGGTATATATTAGTAATCTGCTTTTTCATGGAATGCTGGGAAAAGAATAGTAATAACTATTGGCCTAATTATATACATTTAATTTCCTTCTGATCAGGTACATCACTTAACTGATTTCTATCCCTGTACAGGTTCGCTATCCTCTAGCCAGTATCTATTAAATGTACAAAGCTGGGTTTCGGTTCCCCCCGCGTGCCACGTCACTGTTTTTCAGCCCTGCAATGGCCACGTCGCCCCAAAACATGCCAGCCGTCCGATGCTACTCCAGCGGTCCAACGGAGGCGGTGCCTTCCGTGGCCTTGGTTTCGCCACGTCGCTTCCCCCAGTCCTCTTCGTTTGGCTAGCTCGACGGGCTCCTCCGCGCCCACGGCCACGCCGTCTCCCCAGTCCCCGCACCGTGCGCTCTCATCGCGGCCTCGGCTGTTCCGCCTCGAAGGCTCAAGCCCGCCGGTCCCGCCGGCCATGCCTCATCCCCACACCGCCTCGAAGCTCCACCTCGGCTGTTTCGCAGTGGACCCGCGGGACCTGCGGGTGGAGCTGGGACTCCTTCGCTCATCGCCGTCGTGCGCGGGCTCGAGGTACACGCCGCCGCCCGCCTCCCATTTTTTTCCCGTTGCGCCTCGCCCCAGCCCGCCGCCGTCGCCGCCACCTCTCAATCCGCCGCCGCCAACCTCTGCCATCCTAGGTCCTACCCCAGGTCGCTTCTCTTCTCCATCGATAGCGCCGCCTTCGTCCCCGCACCCCTCTCCTTCCCAAGGCGTCGCCGCGTCGGCTCTCCCCTCTCCTTTCTCTCAAATCGGGCGGCGACCGGCCTTAGATACGCCGGCTATGGCCATGGCGAATGTCGGTCCGGGTGGATCCGGCGACAACCGGCCTCAGGTAGGCCTGTTCCGGTCACGACGAGTTGGGGTGATTGGATCTGGTTATGGGGTTGTCCTACCCGCATCGCTCGGCCTGTGTTCGACGAAATGTCTCGCCTGAGCGGACCTTGCGAGTCCGTGGGACACGATATTGCGACAACAGAGATCATCGATTAACTGCCCATTATTGCTGCTTCTTCAGCGTTTCTGTTTGTTGTGTACTATGCTCATCTGTTTACTTGTGTGCAGCTTACTGTAACTTATGCCCAGATTCCATTGGCCTCAGCAAACGAGAACCTTCAACCAGTGCTTGCAGTGAAGAGGCGTATACTTGCTCTCAACAAGAAAGATCTACCAAATCCCAATATAAGAATGTATGCATAACACTGACATCGCCATTTCTTTTTGAGCCATTCGTCGCTTCACATAATTTCTGATATCCAATTTCAATATTCTTTATCATGCACTTACCAGCTTACATTAACATATATTTTGCAGAGGTGGATTCATCATTTTCAATCATATAAGCAGGATTGTATTTCGATAAATGCACATAGCAGCAATTCTGTTAGCCAGGTTTGTTAGCTGTTTATCTCACGCTTATCCAATTTTTTAATATAGTTGTATATATTTGTTGTACTGAAAGTAGTAATTAAACATTTTTTTAGTCAGGTTTGTTAAGTGTTTATCTCACGCTTATCCAATTTTTTAATATAGTAGTATATATTTGCTATACTGAAAGTAGTAGTTAAACATTAGGCTCAGAAGCTTTCGTTGTTGTTTTCCCTTACTTTAAATTTCTGTGTTGATCTATATAGTACTTAAAGCACGTATCCATCCTAGGCTAATTAATTTCTTCTCTTCCTCTACAAAATTTGATTTATATATATTAGTGTAACATATTGTTGGGAGGTGCTACTCTTAGATTTTGGCGTTCGGTTCATTCAATTTTGATTTATTACTTAGGATGGATAAAACTTTATTATATTTTGATTTAGCAGGATGGATCAAGCATACTCAGTTAGTAAGTATTGAGTACTAACAAACCCAACATAGACTTAGGTACGACAGCTCCTCAGTTAGTAAGTATTGGGTACTAGCAAACCCAGCATGAACTTAGATACGATAGTTCGATTAGTGTTGGTTACATTGTGTATGCAGTGAGAATGGAGCTTCGTAAAGCCATTACATGTCCTGTTGACGACGTAGCTTTCTTCGTACCCCAGAACCTTTTTTCCTACAGCAAATTATGTTCTTGCAAAGAAAATATAGGCACATTGCTTGACCCTCTTGGACACATGCATATGCAATAATTGCAGTCACTTTTTCCAGCAGTACCTTGAAGCTTCGCACACCGAAGAAACCACTGACTCCGACAAAGATCCCAGGTACACTTATTTTCTATTGTAGCATGCGCAGAAGCATACGCAACGTAATCATCATGTTAGCTTAACAGGCAATTCCTCTGTTAACGAAGAAATAAATGCTTCTGCTGTTAGCAAAAGAAGACGATCATCACAGATTGCTAAGGCTAATGATGCAACCAGAAATAATGCAAGAACCGAGAAACACCTGGACAGTAGCTCTGTTCCCGACGTGGCAGATGCCATAGAGGTCCTACTGGTTCAGTCATCCAAGGTAGTGTGACTTAGATTCTTTATTATTGCAATGTCATTGACATGTTCATTGGACTGCCTGTAAAAGGGCAACTTGACATTTTTTGATTGCAGATTCAGGATGCGCAACCACCTAGAAGTGTATCCTATTTTCACTGGATCTATAATTTTGATTTGCTTTTAATGCTCATTCTCCATGCTTTACAAAGGCACCACCCTACGATCCTTAACCGGTGATGCAGATTTTTGCACCTGATGTTTCTGTTGTTGGCAAAGATCAGGAAAATACAATCTCCTTTGGCATTTCAAGGCACTGGTTGAACATGTAAGTCGGTAGTTATCACCTTTTAATATACCATTACCTTCGCTCTGCAAAAGCTGACATGTTTTCTTTTCGTTTCCAGTTCTTTAAAGCTTGCAGCTATATGGATAATGTATGCCTTTTTACATATGAGCTTTTTGGCTACAATAATTTCAAATATATTAATCAAGCTGGATGACTCTCCTAATTTGAATGAATTTCACCCTATTCATTCATGAATTCTGTCATTAATATCTGATTTCTAATGTTTTCATCACCTGATATAATGATAACATGAAAATTCAAACAGACCATCATGTTTTCTCTTCTAGATCCTTTCACTTTTGCATAAAAAGATTGCTCTCTCTTTTAAACAACTAGCAATTTGTCCGGGTATGACATATTTAAATGTCCCCTTACTGGTGATTGCCATTTGTTTCCTTTAGACTTAAGTAAAGGTCTTAAAATGTATCACATGTGCCATACAAATTACATTGTATGCCTACTTTGTTTCATTGTCATTGCATATAGAAATGCATTATCTGGTGATAATTAGCGTGGTCGGTTTCAAAACCGGCTGGCCACGGGCCCGCTTACTCTTCTAGTTCTCTATATATTGCAGTTTGTGCTGGCACTTACATACTCTTTACATTGAGGTCATCACGACGTACGTGCTCGCCTTACGGATCATCCTTTTTGGTTAAAGCCATGTACTAGGTTGACCGCAACATACTTATAGCCATTGTAGTTTGTTTAGATGAAACCTTTGTTGTATTTATATATATTGAATTCAACTTTTGTCTGTTCTTAAAATATTTCAATTTCGTTTTCCCTATGAGCACTTAGTCATGTGTTGTTGGTTCTTTAGCATGTTATATATGTTGCCTTTATAACCATGAAATAGTTGGCTCATGATTATTATGGTATATTACATTGTGTTTACGAAAAACTTTGAGACTGATGGACATGGATGATATTTTGACAAATACAGTACGTTGCATGTACCTAATTTTGTAGGTTTGCCTTTTCTTCTCAGGTCGTCTTTATTTTTGCTCTAGATTTTAACCTCGGAGACTCCGATATCATTATTTACCTTCCCCCCTTATTTATGTGTGCAGGTCTCCAGTGTAGATCATTGTACTTACAGGACGTTTTGGCACTGTTTTCGCCCTTTGTTTACCTGGGAGCTCGGTTTGTTACGTAGCCTACAAATGCTACTACGAGGTAAGCTCATTTGATTTTGTTGTATGTATATTTTATTGCCATTGATGACCAGTTTCGGTGACACCCTTTGGTCAACCTATTATGTATGATGGTTACATTAAAAGTCTAACAGCACAGTCTTATGTCACAATAAACACTACATGTTTTTAGTAAGCACGAAGCATAGATTGCCATTCAAAAGAAACCTAAGATAAGGCCTTCTTCCGTTTTTTGCAGATGTAAAGAGGAGCTCAATGGTAATGAACTTAAGGAATTTCTGAAGGGTTGGTATGGTAGTCATATTAATATTGTTGTTCGTCATTTCATAGCAAGGAGCCGTGCGATATTTTTTTTATTGAAGCTGACAAAGCATGCATAAAGTTCTTGCATGCGATTTGGTTACATTTCGGCACCTACAACCAACAACACTGCACAATTTTTTATCGGCTATATTGTTGCGTACATCCCTTCCTTGTCCTACCATTTTATTATCCAGTGTTATGCATGGTTCATTTCTGTGCTGAACTGTTCTGCCAATATGTATTCCCACCATGTAAACTAAGAACGTTTTTTTGTATATGATTTTCCAAACAAAATAGTAATGCTATTTTATTGCGTCAATATACCACTAGGAAGAACATGATTTTCCAAACATATACCACTAAACCTAATTTATCCAACTCTTTATCTTATCGCACAACCCTCAGCGTTAATCATAGTACCTTCGAAACATTAAAAAAAAAAAATTGCCTACGGCGTGCCACGGGCGCACATATCGTCCTAGTATATTATTGTTTACAGAACGGAGGGTTTAATCCACGTCTATCATTAATCTCGAAGCAAAATGAACGGTCAGCAAGAAAAAAAAAATAGTTATTACTAGAAGAAAAAAAAAGGATTTTTAAAGGTGACGATGTTTGGTCCGGGCTCCAGAGAGGCAGCATCCGGAGGACGACAAGCGCAAGAGAGCGGGCCAACTCCCGGTTTGGTTGCTTCCAGTAATCCAGTCACGTCGATGATTTTTTTTTTATTGTACATTGTTTTTATTCGTTTCACTATACATGTTGCTCTCTTATTATTATAAATTTTGACGCCCGTTGTTCAAGTTAGAGACGATCACATAAGCCACAGTCGATGGATGGGAGCATAGAAATTCCTATGCCATCCGAGACATACCATCCCGGTAGCAGCACCGGTAGGGCACCCGTCGCCCGTGGCTCGTGCTGATCACCGCTAGCTTGGAAGACAGGGGCCTTAATTTGTAAAAAATTGGGCTAGACATATACTTTTAATAAAATAAATATAATATGATATGATATACTCCCTCCGGTCACGGAAAGAAGTCGCCGTTGACTTTTGTACACGTCTTTGACCATTTGTCTTATTTAATTTTTTTTATAATATACAAAAATATAAGTCATACTTAAAATATATTTAATAATAAACTAAATCACAACAAAATAAATGTTATTTACATAATTTTTTTGAATAAGACGAATGGTTAAAGATGTTTTTAAAAGTCAACGGCGACTTCTTTTTGTGATCGGAGTTAGTAATATCATAGCTTTTATGTGCAACGCCCACGTTCCATGGGCCTCGAGGGCCAGGAGAAAGAGGGCCTGGGGGTTCTCGACCAGGGAAGGCCCAAGTAACAGCCCGGCCTAGCAAGTCTCAAATGTTTCTTATGCAAACCGACGGTGATATGGAAGCGCATCTGATCTGGACCGATCTAGTCCGATCAATGTGCAATATGTCCACGGCAGTAGCATGTCCAACTCAATTTCTAATACTTTTTCCTTGAAAGAAACAATTTCTGTATTATGGCATGCGATGTATTTGATTATTGATTTATCACTTGATTCAGATAGTTTTTCTGTAGTTTCATGTGTTTTCATATGGTTTTATCGGACGGTTCACATAATTTTATATAGTTTTCGAAAGTTTTATGTAATTTATGTAATCTAAAAAGTTTCATGTAGTTTCATGCTAATGTTATCTTAATGTATGTTGGTTAGCCATGCATCCTATGTAAATTAGCTCATTAGTTGAAAATGCTAGGTACGGTTTGTTCCCCATCATTTTAGGGCCAATTTATTACTTACAAATACTTTTTCCGTTTCAAAATATAAGCCACAGTTTGATTTGGCAATGTCTTCCACATTATACTATAACCCTTAATTTCTCTTATCATATTTCGTTCTTAATAACCGTTATAATCAATAGAAAATGTTTTCATATACGAATCCAATGGTATCATCGTCGTATTACAAAAGTCTATATATTTTTAGCTCAACCATCGGTCAAATATTACAAAGTATCAATTTTGCAATACGTGTGCGTCTTATAAAAAGAAATGGAGGCAGTAATACGTAGGCTCTGTGTTCGCATGCCAATAACTCCATAAAGCATATAAAATAGTATGACCCTCTTTGATTGTAGTTGGAAAGATTCCTTGTTTGAGAAAAGTTTTATTTTACTCCCTCTATGTCCATGTTCCTTGTTTTAGTTTAATTTTGGTTGTAATTAGAAAAAAATTATAATTAACTAACTACACAAAGAGAACAAAAGAGGGCCACAATTTTACACTGTGCATGGATAATTTATTCTTATTGTTATTTCATTATGAAAAGACATTGTGGTACGAAAAACAATGATAATACCTAAAGTTTAGCGTGCCCAAAAAGAAAAACAACATACTAGTACTCACTTCGATCATAAAAACAAATCGCCACTAACTTTTTGACACGACTTTGATCATTCGTCTTATTCAAAAAACTACGTAAGTTATGATTAATTTTGTTGTGATTTGTTTTATCATACAAGGTACTTTAAGCATGATTTATATTTACGCATGTTTGCACTAAATTTTTAAATAAAACGAATGGTTAAATACGCGTGCAAAAGTCAACGGTGATTTGTTTTTATGACCGGCGCTGGTTGGATTTTAAAACCGTTCGGTAGCCACGTTTTTTAGCGGTTACTGTTTGATTTAAATCGGTCAAACGGTTAGCCGCTGAGTTTCCTCCGTGAATTAGCCCACCATCAGCAAACCCTTCCTCATTCACTCATTGACTATACTGACTAGCTAGTCCACGGGTGTGCGCACGCATGCAGCCACGCAGGCGCCGTCTTCGTCGTCGTCGATCGCTCTACACAACCACGGGCCACGGCAGCCAGCCATTTCACCTCTCCTCCCCTTCCGGCGCCGCCGTGGGGCCCTGCTGCGCCGGCCACCGGCTGCAGTAGCTGCACACGGTCATCTAGCTGCGCGCGCGCGTTCGTCGTGCCGGCCACGGGGCGCCAGACGTAGCGCCGGCAGCGCCTTGCCGTGCGCGCCCTAGCTCCCGAGGCCAGCGTGGCCAGAAAGTCCCCGACGACCATCGGCGGCGCTGCGCCGGCCGCCTCCGGCCGGCGTCCAGGGTACGTGCGAGCACCCTTCCACCCTGAATGGCGCCGCCGGCGGCGGGGCGCTGATAGCTGGCCGGCATCTCGTGTTCCAGCAGCCGTACTTCTCCATGCGCAAATCGATTGACCAATGCAGTTTTACAGATCGCCGAAGGCCCGAAGCTAGAAGCGAAGAAGCCAAGAACCCGCTTACCCGCATTGCAAAGTGCAAAGTGCAAACACGAACGCGCGCACTTTAGCCGACTCGCGACTCGAGCCCCAGCGGACACTGCGGGCCGTCCGCTTTAACCTGCTAAATGTAGATGGGCTTTTGCGGGCCGTTTTTGTGGGCTATTTTGCAGGGCCAGTTTTGCGGCCTGGCCGAGCCCTAACCTTCTCGATGATCGGCATATTGTCACTCCTCTTCAACCTGGTTCATCGTAGCCAAGGTTCGTGCAAGGGGAGGATTTCAAGCCCAATGACTGTTATTGAAACAATGAGTGTTCTATAGCAAATGCGCAAAATTTAGAAAGTTCCTAGCCACTTTGCATTTCAATTACCTTGTTTTAAAAAACCGAATCTATCGAATATATACTGCACATCCAGCTATATATGGCCATATACTCCCGTTGATCCGAGACTCTGAGTAGCTATCTGACACATTGATTTCAAGCACACCTACGAAGAGCTAATGGACCGCGAGACAGACACATATATTTGGATTCGGCCCATATCCAGAACATCAAACCCTAAGGGCATGTTCAATTGATCATAGCTTAGATGATGCAAATAAATTAGTAGAAAGATAAATATAGATTAATAGTAAAAAAAGATGTCAATGAAATATAAGATTATGACCTTAGCATTAAGATTCTAAGGACAGGTCTAATGATATTCTAACTTAGAATGAACTTAGCACCATAGTAATAAAATATAAGAGAGAAAATCTAATGAAAAGTGCTAAATTAAAATAGGGAATTGCTAATCATCAGTCGACTGAAATCCCCCGGATTTCAGTCGACTTACCACTTACCCGCGCGCCGCCGGCTTTATCCACTCTGGGACCTCTCGCCACCGTCTTCCTCCTCTCCGGCGACCTCCTCCTCTACTGTTGCCGCGCCGCCAAGGATTTGGGCTAGGGTTTCGGTGGGGTTCGGGTTCGAGGCGCCGCCGGGCTTAGAGGGATGGTCGGGGGAGGCGGCGGCCCGGCGGTTGCTTGGGGATCGCTACAAGAATCAGCATGAATCTCGAGGGCCAAAAAGGAGCCCTCGAGTAAAAAGAAAATATTCTCGATGGCCAGATAAAAACCCCTGATAAATAATAACTTCTCGAGGGCTGACAGAAGGCACTCGATATAAGCGGCAACACGCCGACGCCGTCGAACTTCCGTCTGTTTCTCGGGGGCCTGGCCCTCGAGAATTCAGCCTAGCGCAATTATCTCGGGGGCTAATTACTGGCCCTCGAGAGTGCCAAACCCTTTTCCCCTCCCTGGGCCAGATCCAGATCGGGTCTTGTCTCTGCTGTGTCGCTGCCATTGTTGTCTTGTCGCCGCCATTGTCTTGCGCCGCCACCGCCGCCGCCGCCTAGGGTAGCTAGCCCACCGCCGCGCGCCTAGGTAGCCCCCGCCGCCGCCCACCGCTTAGGTAGCCCACGCCGCCGCCGCCCGCCGCCACCCATCGCAGCGCCGACGCCGTCGCCACGCCGCCGCCGCCACCAACCGACGCCGCCCGGTCTCCAGAGCTTCCTCTTTGTCCTCTCCGGCGCCCACCTCTCCCTCCTCGCTCCTCTCGGCATCGCCACAGTACTCCAGCCGCCGCTGCCTCCTCCTCCTTGGTCCACTCCGACCCCCTCTCCATAAGACGGCCGCCGCCACCTCCCTCCTCCACCAGCCCTCCTACCTCCCCCTCTTCCCTCGCCGGCCCTTCTTGCTCCTACCTCCCATTGCCGATCGTCGACGCCTACAAGGTCAAGGTAAATCCTTTCGCGGGCTTTTCGAAGTTTGAATGTAGTTAGTCTCGAGGGCTGTGTATAGAAACCCTCGAGATTAACAATTAGGCTAATGACATATGATATATTGTTTAGGAATGGGAATTAATTGAGAACCGCGTGTTGTAAACATTAGTTTTAGTGTCATTTGTATTATTGATAATTAAGTTGGTAATGTATTAATTGAATGTCAGTATTATTAAATTGAATTGTTAATTTTGTATTATTGTTAGTGGAAATGTTAGTAGTTAAATGTTACTAACTTTTGCTTTTCAATTGTTAGTGGAAATGTTAGTTAAATATTAGTATTTCAATTGCTAGATAAAATGTGTTGATGGTGCATGTAACCTAGCCGTACGTCACCCGTTCGGGAATAACACAACACGTAAGGTACCCGGACGGTGATTCGTTGGGTTCCATTACGAGTTGTGAACCACGTTCCCGAATTGTCCAAATGGACGACCCTACATTAGGCGCCCCATGGGCGACTGCGAATGATCGTGTGTGCTATCATTGCGCATCCCTTAAACGACACGTAATTTGGCGGCATGACCTTATGGTTCTCGGTGCATAATATTAGTGTCGGGTGTTGGAAACGACACCGACCATCGTTGCACCCGGGAACCTTAGGGTTATCTTTGCCAAATTTCAGATTTGGTTAAGGGTGCACAACAGATAGCACCTAGGCGGCCATTCGTGGTGGGTTTAGAAGCCTTCCCAAGCCATGTGTAAAACCCTCGACTCGTGCGAGCGAAGGTATGGCGAAAGTAGAAGGTGGATGTATGACGGGTGGAAGGAGAACGGGAGCACTCGGGCATTTAATGGTACGAGAAGACGGGAATTTGTGACTCGTGCTTTTGACGGGTTGCTAGACCCTAGCACAAAGATATGTGCATTGCCCCATGCGGAATGCAATAATCTTTGGAAGAGAACGCGAGCAGATGGAGTTCCATCTATTCAAGAAAGGATTCATGCTGGTTACTCTCGGTGGGTCCATCATGGGGAGAGTTCTCAGGCGATCTCGGCGCCACCGAACCGATCTCGGTGAAGGTTTCGATGAAGTTGACCGGATGGAGGACATGGTCGGTGACATTGGTCATATCTTTGATGATCCGGAGTCACAAACGACAATGTCCGAGTTCTTAAAGATTTTGTCAGCCTCTAAGCAACCTTTACACGAAGGAACCACAATCCCAATTTCATTACATGTGTCACGTATGATGGCACTAAAGTCCAAGTATAACTTCTCCATCGTTTGTTTCAATGAGCTGTTGTCCTTGTGGTGCGATGCTCTCCCGGAAGGCCACAAGATGCCTCGAAGCTGGTACGAGTGCAAGGGACTTGTCGATGGCCTTGGAATGACATATGAGAAGATAGATTATTGTCCGAACTTTTGTATGTTGTACTATAAGGAAGATGAGAGGAAGGCATGGTGTGATCAATGTGGCGAGTCAAGATACGTTGAGATCACCGATAGTGATGGCAATAAGATTCAGTCTACCGTGGCGAGGAAAGTGCTACGTTACTTTCCGGTGAAGGCACGCCTACAGCGGTGTTTCATGACGGAAGAGACTTCAACGAAAATGAGGTGGCACAAGAATGCTAAACGAAAGCCCGATGAAATGGTTCACCCGTCTGATGGAGAAGCTTGGAAACATTTTGATCAGAAGCACCCATATTTTGCATCTGATCCAAGAAATGTGGGACTGACGATTGCAACTGATGGGTTCACTCCTTTCAATATGAACGCCCGGTCATACTCTTGCTGGCCAGTCTTCAGTATCCCTCTGAATCTTCCGCCGTCTCTACTGATGAAAGAGGAGTTCATGTATCTTACCCTTCTCGTGCCTGGTTCGAAAAATCCTGGGAAGCACTTGGATCTATTTCTGAAGCCATTAGTAAAAGAGCTGAAAGAGTTGTGGGAGTATGGAGCAATGTCCTACGATAAGAAAACCAACTCAGAATTTCATATGAGGGTTGCTTACATGTGGTCAATTCATGATTTTCCCGCGTACGGTATGTTTTCCGGCTGGAGCACTCACGGGGTTCCGCCACTTCTGCTTCCGAGGTTCCACCTCCTCGAAGACATGAGCAGTTCGATGGCTCCCAGCAGGGTTATGGCGCTGAGTTCGGAAACCTCGAAGGTGTAGGGTTTGTTGAGCTCATGAGAGATGGCGGCACATTGCTGTTCGACTTCCCCCCGCCGCCGCCGCCGTGGCCGCCACCGCAACAATAGGGCGAAAATGGTTGGTCTTTTGCTTACTTTAGGTAGATGTATGATCGAGATGTATGAATTTGGGCTGTGCATGTGAAATGTGGAAGGACATGGGTGCTGACGCTGCTGTGTATATGCAGCTGGTGCTGCATATATTGGGATATATATGTTTTGGGGATGTTGTGTATGTATGGCATATGTTGGGGATATGTATTGTGATATGTTCTGGATTTTGGTTTTCCATCAATTTTCTTTTTTTTTTCCCTAGAAAATAGCTCTCGAGGGCCAAGCCCTCGATACCCCCCGCCTAGCCGTATTTCTCGGGGGCCAGGCCCTCGATACGACCTGCGGGTCGGCTCTCGAGACATCCCTCCTGACGCGCTAGTGAGGTGGGCCCCGTAACATTTCTCAGGGGCTTAGCACTCGAGAAGTAGTTTCCCGTGCCGTTACCGTTAGCGGAGCCACGTTTCTCGAGAGTTAACATATGGCACTCGAGAAATGTAGTTATCGAGGGCTAAGCCCTCGAGAAACACTGTTTTTTCTCGAGTAGCTAGTTCCGAGGGTTTTTTCTCGAGGGCCGGCCCTCGAGAACACTTAGTCCCGAGGGTTCCCCCCCTGTATCGAGGGCTTCTGGCCCTCGAGATTTGTGCTCATTCTTGTAGTGGATGGAGGGCGGCGGGGATGGGAAAGGCGGTTGGGGCGGGGGTGAAGGCTACGGCTGGGTTAGGTTGGGCGGGGCAGCGTCGGCGACAGGGCGGCTAGGTGCCGGCGGCGGGCGGCGATGGAGGTAGCAGGAGAGGAGGAGCGCGGAGCAGAGACATCGGGGTCTGGGCGGTGGAGAGGAGCGGAAAAGAGGAAAGTAAGAGTGTGGGGGAGGCGGGGGCTGGTCTGGGCGTTGGATTGAGATCCAACGTCTTAGAAAATCGACTGATAGGTAGGGAAAAAAACAGTCGACCGATAAATAGAGTCCCATTAAAATATTATTGGACATGCTCTACGGCAATAGCGAGACTTGAACCTCGTCAGCCTCAGTGTAGAGTGCCAAGCACGAACACTTCCCCACGTCACCCCCCAAAAAAAGATCCGTCTGATAAGGTCATAGTACGTAATCCACAGCAGGATCATGGTGCAATTGACCACAGTAACCAACTAAACACATTTAATCCAAATTAAACATGAAAGGGCACAATTGCAACGAGATCGAATTAAAAGGTTAAATCATGGGGTTCTACCCATATAGGATCAGATGTTGAGTTCATGGACACGTTGGGCTCCACGGGGAGGAAGCTCCTTCTCGACTAGCTCGAGATCATCTTCCTCTCCATCCTGAAATCCGAATCGGAGAAATTCATGGCGCCAAAACCAGGGCCTCCCAATGCGAATCCATGTCTCTTGGCGTGCAATGCATGGCGCTAAGTCCCTACAGAGACCAGTTCATCGCGTTGCTGGAGTGGCTGAAGGCGCCGCCGGAGCGGTGCTCGGCGTGCGGCGGCGGGTTGGGCGCGCCGCCGCCGCCCTGCAGCTCGAGCTCGAGCTCGCCGGAGAAGTGACCGTGGTGAAGCGAGCCCAGATGGACCTCGTGCAGCGCGGCCGCGTGCGGCAGGTGGTGGTGGTGCTGCGGCTGCGGCGGCACGCTCCAGACGCCGTCGTGGCCCCGGGAGCTGATCCAGCCGCTGCTCGCCGCCGCCGCCGCCGCCATGTAGCTGCTGGCCATGACGGAGGGCGCCACTGGGTTGCCCCCGAAGGTGCTGGCCGTCGACATTCCTGGCTGCCGGTTGTGGCTGGCGCTGTGGGTGGCACCACTATCCCATGGCTGAGATGACAGAAGAGAGAGAGCACAGCTGGAGTCGGCGGTCACTCCAGCGAAGCCTCCGCCGGCGGCGAGGTCATATGCTGGGAACATCGCCGGCGATCCGCCGTGGCGGCCGTACGCATGGTCACCGTACGCCGCAACCGCGCCGCGGTGAGGATGAAGCTCTTGGCTCCCTTGCCACGGCATTGCGCTCGTCCCGGCCATGCGGTCGCCAGGCTGAACGCTCGGCCACGCATCCCTCGCTCTGGTCGTGACCATCGGGTACGAGAAATCCATCCAAAAGCTTCTGGCCTGCTCTTCTGAACCAAGCATTTCAGGAACAGCGTCTTAACAGTTAACACCTTAGCTCGCATTGCCAGTGTCAGTGAACAGTGTCTGAACTCTGAATTACATGATTAAGAGGAGACAACAGTTTGTTGTTACCATGGAAAGACGCAGCGATACGGCCGTTGCGTGAGAGAGGCCCAGCAGTTTGGGGCCTCCGCCGGCGCTCGTTGTGATCCGCAAGGCGCTTGCGGCAGCTGCGCTTTGCTTGGTCAAATTCAGGTAGCTGGTGGAACCTGTGATTTCGGGGATAAGTGAATTGTGTTTGGTACAAACTTCACAAATGATCTCATCAGTGCAATTCCACAAGAGAAAATAGGGCATTTTTTTTAAAAAAATATAATACATATGACGAGTTTTGCATTTATATTAATGAAGAACATAGCATCGCTACACACAGTATGCTGAAAATGAAAAGTGTAGCCAATTTCACTCAAGAAAAGTAAAGCACTAGAGTGAAGGATAATCATGGTTCATTTGCATATAGTATTATTTCTTACGGTAAAAAGATGGATGCACATGAAAAGAGATGAAATGCTAACTCTGTAATCAAGAACCAGCTACTATCTTAATACCAATCATGCATCTGGTAATTAAACAAAGCAAACCACATGCCATGTGAAAAGCTGTGTCATCGATGCGAGCAGAACAATTTTTTTTACAATTGTTTTTTTTACACGCCTTTCATGATTAGATCCACACATCTGAACCATGTGGAAAGAGCACACCTGTGATCATTCCTAGACAGTGGACACCCGCCAAGGATTATAGTACAGAAATAGTTAATTATCCGTGTGATGTTTTATCCTTCAAACAATTTTCTACCATGATGATGCACAGCAAGGCCACAAAACCACAGGACGTGTGAAGCGTTGTAGCAAAAAAAAAAAAAACCTCAGAAAGGTCATTGATGTGCAATAGCCAGTGTATATGTTTTTCTACCTCGATTTGGTTATTGTGATTTAGGATTGTGGTCTATGATTGTAGTATATAAGGACAGAACAATATATAACCAAGTTCTCTCAAATATAATCAACAGCAACGAAAAATAGTAGCAAGATTAGACCACGCAGATGAACTAAATAAGCTATTTTTGGCATCTAACTCCAGCATACTATTCCACTTCAACTGTTGCAAACCAATTTCCCTTGCATCCAACCTCTATATCATCACGGCATTAAATAGTATAGCAGTGGTACTACTAGTGTACCTCCCATTCATATCCTACATACAGTAGCATATGAAAAAACAAATGTAGACTTACTATATATGCTATTCAGACAAGATATTCTGGATGCACACTTTCATGTCTCTTACTATTCTGGTCAGATTCCACATGTCCGAATTCTACATCCATTGACACCAACCAGATGCATGCACACAGTCACAAGCAGCCGATGCATCCATGCATCACCATGGGCACAGCACCTGACAGAGATTTTCTGAACCCGATTGGGAGAAGAATTAAGCAACTAGCTCAAGGGAAGCTAATTGCGGAGCTCGAACAGCTCGGTTGCAGGTGCTGGAATTGGGAGATCACCGGCGACGAGTGTTTTACCTGCTGCACTGCTGGCAGAAGCGCTGCTCGAGGCCGGCGACGACGACGCGCGGCGTCTTGGAGTGCAATTCGCACACCTTGTGGCGGCAGTGGTAGGTCTTCAGGCCGCTCAGATCCACGCCGCAGCCCTCCACCTTGCACCGCGGCGCCGGCGCGCCGGCGCCCTTCCCTTTCTTGCCACCCGCCGCCGCGGCGGCGCTCCCGCTCCCGCCGGCCGCGTCCTGCTCGAAGTAGATCTTCTTGCCGAACTTGAGCCCGCGCACGTCGTCTCCCCCGCCGCCGCCGGTCTCCATTGCCGCCGACCTCGCTGCTAGCTAGTAGTACTAGCTAGCTACCTCGCCCCTTCCCTTCTAGTGTGCAACAGTGTCAGCGCGCGGCGGCAACCAACCAGTGGCGCGCACACACACTGGTGCCTTTCTTTTCTTGCTCCCTTCCCAGGAGAGAGAGAGAGAGAGAGAGGGTCGGGGACAACAGTGGTGGCACCGCCCTTAAAAAAAAAAAAAAAGCTTTTTTGTGTGGAGCAGTGTGCGCTCGTGTGCGGCATCTCTCTCTCTAGCTCATTGCACACTTGACGCTGGGAGGCTAGCTACAGGCTACCACTACCGCCGTCTTCTCCGGCCAACCAACCACCACCGTCGGGCAGGCTGGTACTGGGAGATGAGCAGCTGAGCTCTTGTTCTCGCCGCCGGGACACCGGAGCGGCCGTGCATTTATATACCCGCCGCGGCTAGCCGCTCGTGCCGTCTTAACTCAGCGGCACAGTGCGTCCGATCAAATCACTCGCACAGGACACGGTGTGAGAGAGAGAGGACGAGCCGTGAACAGGAGGCCACGAGGGGAGTGACATGAACAGCAGGCCGCAGGCGCCACTGCAGACGCAGGCCACAGTGCGCGGATGACTGGTCGATGCTCGCCTGCCACGCCACGGTAGGGCCCCGTCGCCGCCGTCGTCATCGTCGCCGGCGTCGTCGACGCCGGCCGGCCGGCCGCAGCCCATGCGTGGTGGCGTGGGCGCGTGGCCACCGGGCAGTGGCCGGCTGGGCGCTGACACGCGGGGCCGGGTAGGCTCGGGGCAGTGACGCGCCATTGATGGTGGGCGCTGGCGGGCGGGCCCGCCGAACGGTGGTTCCCATTATTATTAGAGTGGTGTTTCTCTACTTTATTTTTCCAGCCTTCAATGTGCTACGAAAATAGCTGTGCATGAGGTGACATATTTTATGCTGCGTAAATAACGTTTTTACTTGTTTTGGAAACTGAAAGTGTGCAAATTTCTAAATATACGATGCTACTCCGTACTATACTAGAGTATGCTAGTAGCGGAAAAATACCCGAAATAATCAACAGTAAAATAGAAAATTAATAAAATAATCCATCGTAAAAGGAAATTACGAAAATATTCTCGAGTCCGCCACTTCGGTGTATGGCCATACCGAACGGCTGCCATGGTGAATTGCCGCCATTCGAGACGGCCGCATAGCAGAGCCGCTGCCCGGGTGGCCGTTTGGCTGAAGCCGCCATTCGAGACGGACATGACTTCACCGCCGCCACTCGGTGTGGCATGACCCGCCCCGCTTTCGGTATATTGCATGTGTATAATGCATGTATAGTATGTATGTATATAATATATGTACAATATATGTATTATATATATAGTGCATGTGTTATATGTATTATATATATGCCCATTTTACTAATATTATATTTTAATATAAATATATGATAAATATATACTAAATTATTATAGTTGTCTATATAGTAGGTGGCGTCTAATTTTATTGATAATTAATTAGTAAAATGGCATGTCTAAAATAATTTACGTTGGGAGGTAGGTTTAGTTCAAGAAAGCCTCCGCAATTTTCCAATGCTAAGATGACAATGACATGAACCACGATCACACACGCACACGCTTCTCGCTGCACCTTCCGCTCAATTTGCTCCGTTGGTGACCGAGACCAAGACCACAGCGACCTGGACCTTCTCCCATGCCACGTTGCATGTACGTGGCGTATATATACACATGTGACCGGATAGCATATGCATATATACATTATAATATATGTATAATATAGATATATTTATATACACATGTGACCGGATAGCTTCTCCCATGCCACGTATAATTTTAATATATATGATAAATATATGGGCGAAGTAAAATTTGATACATGTATAAGCATGTGAATATACATTTTAATCACTCAAAATTGTATGTAATTTTACAAAATTGCAAATTTAAAATTTTAGCAAGTGTTAATAGTCGTTTGTATGGCAAACTAAATTTTGTAAAGTTAGAAGCTACGAGATAAATAAAAACATTAAATACATGTAAAGTGAATCTTGTCATGTGAATAGACGTGTCGTGTATAGACTTGCTAACGGCAAGTGGTAAGTGCGAAGTAGTAGTACATGCAACGTCACTAATCCCCATAATGGTCAATGCAATGTCAATAATTGTATGGAGAATAATTTCATGGCCAAACCGCCGAATGCACATAATAACATAAGTCCATCAATTACATTATTACACTTAGCGCCGACGACCCCTTGTCGTGTATGCACTTGGGTGTAATGGTCGTGGATCGTCGTCTGCCGTCCAATGACTGAGAAGGTCCAAACCGAATTTGATCCTCGGTTTGGTCCGGTTGGGATATACCAGTTGTGAACTTATGGCGTCTGTGACTCCACCAAAATATGGAAATTAGGGGCGGTCGAAGAAGAGAGTCGCCGCCACCCAGATTTATCAGAAGAAGTTGCCGCCACCCGGTGGTGGCAGAAGAGAAGCCGCCACCGGGTGGCGGCGGCTCAATTCTGGCCGTGTCGTGTTCGATGGCGACCACCGGGTGCGGGACCGAGGATATTTTTGTAATTTCCTTTTACAGTGGATTATTTTATTAATTTTTATTTAACTGTTGATTATTTCGGGTATTTTTCCGCTAGTAGCATACCACCACTATACTACGATACAGATTGGTGCATACTTTTTGTATTTCCATTTTTGCACAGAGCCATCAATGTCCTGAATGTACTCCCTCCGTTCCAAATTGTAGTTCACTGTTGACTTTTGGATATTCTATTTAACCATTCGTCTAGATATTCTATTTTACCATTCGTCTTATTCAAAAAATATACGTAATGGTCAAAAAACCGTGTCAAAAAGTTAACAGTGAACTACAATTTAGAACAGAGCGAGTATATTAAATAGGTGTCTTCTTCTACTGGATGTGTTCTATTCTTTCTTTGATAGTCGTCTCTGCACACATCCCAGCATGGATAAAAATTTGACGAGCAGCCAGGTAAAATCCTGATTTTTTAAAAGAAGATTGCGCTTGTCCCTGCTTAGGTCCTGTTCTGAGCAAATTCGATGAAAATTTAACTTAGTAAGCTTCTAGAAAAGTATTTGAAAACCGATCCACTCATTAAATTGGATTTTTTTACAAATAAGAAGTTTTGAAATATAAAAAAGTTGCCAAAGCATTTGGATTTTAAATGTTGGGAGCAACCAAGAGACCTTCTGTGCCGCTACCGCCCTCCGTCAAGGGTTCCCCATCGTCAGCCTTCTCTCATCGCCACCAACGTGGCGGGACTTCGGCTTCCCTGCTCCCTTTTCCTGCTCCCGTCTCTGTTCCTAATACATGGCGCTGTTTCACTGGTTTCTTCTTCTTTTTTTGCCTAGCAAACCAACTCCCTCCGTTACTTCAGCCCGTCCGTGAGCCCGTCCGTGAGGTGAGATCCATCTCAGACGTCCAATGCGGATCCTATGGATAAAATAGCGAGGCCCACTTACAGGCAATATAGAAACGATAAAAACGTTCCTCTCGTTCACTCGATGATTCCCAACACTGTCGATCCCCTCGAACACCTCTCTCAATCTTTCCCCATGCAATCCGATCAATCCCCCACTCAAATCCGGCGATCCCTGGCGATGGTGCCCGACGGAAGGCCCAGCCATGGCCAGCGGCGGCGGCGGTAGTGGCAACAGAGGTTAGCAGCGGCGGGGCGAGCTCACACGGCGGCCGGCGGCGTCGGAACGAGCTCGTACGAACCGCGGCGGCGGGGCGAGATCACACGACGGCCGACGGTGTCAGATCGAGCCCGTACGGACCGCGGTCGATGGGCGAGCTCACATGGCAGCCGGCGGCGTCGGATCGAGCTCGTACAGACAGTGGCGGCGGCGGATCAAGCTCGGACAACAAAGACGAGGAGCCCAACAATCGGAGCTCCAACATGTTGATATGTTCTTGGTTAGTTTCCTTGTTCCTTTCTTTGTTCATGTTGTACATAGAGGATGGAAAAATATTGCTTATATTTTTTTGTGACCAAATCTGAAATTGCTAATAACACTTTGACATACTCTCTTAAACTGGTCATAACTTACAAACATAATTATAAAAGGCCTAGTCCATTCAAAAAGGAATACCGATTCCATATCAATTAAGAAAACATATTGTAGAAATTTGTCGTAAATGGTTGAGATGCGATCTGTTGCAGCAATTGTGTGTTCTGTTGGGACCCTTCCATGGCCGAGGATGGTTGCATCAAAGCATTTACAGCTACATAGTACTCATATATATGGTTGAATTCTAGATTGTTGGGCATCTCCAAATGACCCTAACCAAAGAAAGAAGGGATAATATCATGACCACAATAAAAAAAATATTTTTGTGGTTGTTTAGGTTCATTATACCATTGTTGTTGCATGTGCCTGGGGTTGTGGTGATTGCTTCCTTTTGTTCCTCCGTGTTGCTTTCTCTAATCCACCAATAGGTCTCGCTGACCCACGAATTTCCTTCACCTTGAGTTTGATGCCTGCTGATTTACTAAGCCTTTTGGTTTTGTTTGCATCTATCAATATATTTATATGTGAAGAGGTTAGTGATAGATGTAGGTACTAAACAATTAATCATACAATAGTTTGATACTTACCTTGTGGAGTAGAAGAACTGTCAAAATCCGGATCAGACCTAATTTTCAAGCATTTCTCTATGTCTTCTGCCAATTTCTCCGCCGCTTTAGTACAAATAGAGAATGTTTCTTCGGATAATGCAGCTCTAGCAGATATTTGATTGAACATTCTGCTTAATGCAGAACAGCGATTTGATGTCTTCTGCCAATGTTTCCATGGTTCTGAGCAGTTCCCAATTGAGAAAGGATATAAAATAATCAAGTATCAAATAAGCAAGTTCTTGGCTAGTGTAGTTCTTTAATGTATTGGTCAATCTAAAACTGAATTGCCATATGTTCATACATACAACTGATACTAATATCAAGTAGAGTCCTTAGCAGATGCATTACAGATTTTTACTTTTTAGAGGATTCTTTCATTAATGTATTTTGATATTTGCAGATAAACATTTGTAATTCATCTTGCAAAGGAGATGTGATATTTGCAGCCAACTACCAACCAAGCCAAAACTTTGGACAAAGAAGAGATGTGAGGAAGGATGATGTTCCCAGCCAAACTCACCAACCTGGGAACACGAGAAGAGATTTGAAGAAGAGAGATGTGAAGAAATCTTACATTTTGTGATTGTGATGTTGCTCCTAAGTTTTCTGTATAGGATGGTGCTCCCAGGTCATCATGTTGCTCCCGGGCGTTAGAATCCATAGCTATGTGGAGATGAATCTAATTTGTGATATTAGGATAGCGGATCCCCTAGGTGTTTAAGTACATGTGTTGTTTTGGAGCAGCTGTTTTTTTTACGGCCAAAATGTGGTTGCTAAAGTTGTTTTTGGCGCCATTTAGTCACACGGTGCAGTAATAAGCAATACTAACAGACGGGAGGGGAACGGCGTTCCACCTGCTGGGCCACCAAAGTAAGGTGTCAATGGAATGGTGCCACGTATTACGAACAGAGACGGGAGCAGGAAAAGGGAGCAGGGAAGCCGCATCCGCGGGACTACCTCCACTACCTACTTTCTCGGCCCCCCCCCCACTACCCTCTTCTTCGTTCCGTCTCTTGGCCCATTGGCCTGACTGTAGAGCTGCATCGTGCCCCTACGTTGCGCCAACGAGGGCCACCAACCCTCAGCATGCATAGAGGACAACCTCACACCAGTGTTGCTGCCTCTCTAGCAACATAGCAACATGTTGTCTCATGGCAGCCTTGGTCAAATTTGGTGTACCTCACCATTTGATCGGTGATCGAGGAAGCCCTTGCCTCAAGGAGAACAACCACATTACCCCTATGACGCCATCTATTCGGTGGGAGCAGCGTGGTGACCGCCGGTTTTATAAGGTATGGGATTTAGGGATTCATGATGGAGATGGTTTTGATATAGAGAGATGAATAGGGATAGGAAGGAAACATAATAGTATATATAGGGGTGAAAATCATGGGTTATTGGAGTTACTAGGTAAAAGGTGTATTTGGTTTAAAATAAAGAATTTTCAAACTTTAATCAATATTAATAATAAAAGTTCTATTATACCTTAAGTAAAAATGAATTTATCTAAGTTCTTAAAATAATTATAAACTTTGAAAATATTGCAGAACCAATGTTTTCCAATAGGCGTGCTAAAATTTAATCATTAAGCATATAGAGATCGAAAATATATAAAGATGGAGTAATATGGATATGAAAGTAATGAAACCTTCCATTAAATACTCCCTCCGTTTCAAATTGTAATTCGTTGTTGATTTTTAGACACGCCTTTTGACCATTCGTCTTATTCAAAAAATTAATGCAAACAATGAAAAATATAAATCATGCTTAAAGTATGTTTAATAATAACACAAATCACAACAAAATGAATAATATTTACATATTTTTTTGAATAAGACAAATGTTCAAATACAATATGGAAAAGTTAACAGTGAACTATAATTTGGAACGGAGGGAGTAGAATATTTAATGCACCTTTGCTATTAATCAGGCGACTGAGGCTTATTTATCTCTCAGTCAATTTTCTCACATACGTGGATATTCGTTGAATCTTTTATGTGTCCTATGGAGGTGTTTGATCAACGGCTCAGAAAATCGACTGAGAGCTAAATAAATCTCAGTCGCCTGATGAGAAGTCGGACCCTATTTAATGTGTTGGAAATGATTTCGAGAGAAGAGTAATAAGGCTCCCATAAAACTCATGGGCCACCGTTCGATTTTCTAAGTCAGCTCTAGTACTTTGCTCTAAGAAGCACATTCATGTTGTTTTGATCTTTAAGAAATTGCTTCGAGAAATCAAAACAGTTATTTACAGTGGCAACTCCTTTGTCATCCAAAAGGGAAAAAAAAATAGAAGCGGACAAAGTAAAATTATATGAATCTCTATTTTACTAATTTTGGAAACTGAACGCGTTCTATTTTTTCTTTCAAGTATACGATGCTACTGTGCTAGCATACTTTCTATACTTTCTAGACATGATAGATGCACACTTTCTATATTTCCATTTTTGTACCGAGCCATGAACGACCTAGACAAGATAGACCCATGCTTTCTATATCTCCATTCTAACTTGGTAGCTATGTTTTTGCTATGAATGTACATAAACATGTTCCTTTTTCTAGTGGATGTGTTTTGTTTATTTGTTTTTTAATAATTAATCATCGATTTTATCCGCTTTTATAGATTCTAACGTGGATAAAATTTGCAACGAGCTGTCACATAAAATCCTGTTTTTTTCTACCAAAAGGGTATTTATATGGAGTATGCCTCTCCTTGGAATGGTTGCTGTTGTAGAGTACTAGCTGCATCAGCGCGCCGCTGGCCCGCCCAGCACGGGAGAAAGATGCGGGAGAAAAAAGGCCGACGCACGTGAGGAAAAAACCGCGGGGCGAAGCGACGCGCGCGGTGAAAAAACCGGAGCGACGCTAGCGAACGCGGGAAAAAAAATCGCTGGCCAGCGAGCGAGGCGAGCGAGAGACGCGGGAAAAACACGCGGCGAGCGAAGCGCTAGGCGAGCGAAGCGCTGAGAGAGGTCGCAGGCGACGCGAGCGGCGCAAGCGGGGCGAGCAGCGTGCGAGTGAAGCGCTGGGCGAGCATAGCGCGAGGGGTGAGCCACGTGGCGAGGCCGATGGAAAACCGGGCTTTGTACTATTTATAGATGTTTAGTTTAAGTCTGTTTACGCTATCTCTAAACAACTTTGGAATCATTTATAAGTGGCTCAAAAAAAATCAAAATAACATATAGAGCAAAAACTTGTAAACAAATTATTTTTGAAACTTCAAAATCATAAAAACTTAAAAATAGCTACAAAGTGCTACATTACTTTAGTTTGTAAAAAAAATATAAAAATATATCTAAGTGTAAATTTCAATCTTAATTTAAGTTTAAAAAACCTAGGCATACCCGGGTGATCCATGCATGCTGCCGTTTGTTGCATGGAATAGCGTCACGAAGAGCAATACTTATAAGGCATTAGCCAGAAACAATGAGGTTTAAGAGCATCGCTAGCACATATCTGTATTTCGTTTATTATATCCCTTCTCTAAATCACTATTTATTTCATATATTTGCATCATTTTAGCAAAGTTTATATCCTTAAAAATATATAGAGATCCTTTAGAGAGTCTGTAAAAGCATCTATCGTAGGTTCTCTAAACCGTTCCCTAAAACACTATTGCGGACAGTATTAGTTTTATACCCATCCTGCAGGGTCTCTATCTCAGTCTCTAAATTTAGAAACTTCCTCCAAAGTCTCTATATTTGGAGACTCTATAGAAAATCTCTATATCTTTTTAGGAATAGTGACTCTTATGGAGATGATGAAAATATAGGGAACGAATAATGATTTTGAAAAGTGATATAGATAACGAAATATAGAGATTCGGCTAGCAATTCTCTAAATATAGAGAATATGGAGGAAGTCTCTAAATCTATTAAACGAGAAAAGCATCTCAACGGTTCCTCTGTTACACCCTTTAAAACACTTAGAGAGGCTAACACTAGTCATATGGCTAACACTAGTCATATGTGTATGAGGGATGCTTAGGATGCTTTAAGTATCCCCAATAGCCTCTCCATCCCACTTTTTAAAATACTAGTCATATATGTATATGAATAGTGTTTTAAAGGGTCTAACAGAGGAACCGTTGAGATGCCCTTAGACTTTTCGTAATAATTTTAGTGCTGTCACGAAACCTACACCTTCCCCCCTCTCTCTCTCACTCCACCCCTTCCCACTCCGAAATCGACGAGACACCTTGCAGGCTTTGCAGCTTTGGCCTGAGCTACGGATTGGCGTGTTCGGATTGGTGGAGAATTTTCTCACTCTGGAAGTCTGGAGTAGAGTGAACATTGGATTTGGATCTGGCTCAATATATGAGAATTTGTGATTGGCCTAGGGTTCTGAGCTGCCCCGTTTTTTTCACGGTGATTGGCCTATGTACGGATAGACTGTCATACATATAGACTAGATTAAAGTCCCAAAGCACCGTCGTTGCCTGTACGGATTACATATAGACTGGGCAGCCAGTGCTTCGGTCAAACAACGCATTGATCGACAAAGATATCCGCAGAATATGTACTAGCATCATATTCTTAATTTTTGTCCTGCTGACAAACGCTGTCTTCAACTATTTGAATCGTCCAACATGGAACTTAGGACATGTTTAATTTATGCTATACCTTTATATAACTCTTTTTTTTTTTTGGCCTAAAACTCAATTACATAAATAGTATTGGATGAAAAGATCGTAAAAAGGTATAGCATAAACATACAAAAATGTTACGGGACGGACGGACGTCCCTATTGACTGTGACGGATGAGCCATGTACCTAACAATCGCGCCTAGACAACAGCATTAAATCTCCACTTCCTCAGTCCTCACTCCTTCCTCTCGAACCCGAAACTTTCCGCCCCGCCGCCATCACCATAACCACCGCCATGGGCGCGCCACGGCTCCGCGCCACCTCCTCGCCTCCGCTCTCATCATGGCGCTTCCTCTGCACCACCACCATGACCTCTACCCCCGACGGCGCTGCCGCCGTCCCGCCGCAGATCGAGGCCCCCTCCACCTACATCGTCAACGCTCCCGCCGGCCATGCCCCGGTCACCGCGGAGCGCCTCTCCTCCACCCTCCGCAGCGAGCTGCTCGCCTCCTCTACGTCACACCGGAGCGCCTTCCGGCTCCTTGAGTCCACGGCCTTCAACGCCGACTTCGCCGGATGTACTGCCGACGCCGCCGTCCTCTCCGCCGTCGCCGCTACCGCACCGCACCGACCCTGCTCCCCGCCTCCTCGGTTGCCTCCTCTCCTCTCGTCGGCCGACCGCGCTAAGCGCTGCCGCCGATGTTTACGCCAAGATGGTCGCCCATGGCGTCGTCCCGACGTCAAGTCCGCGACTAACTCGCTCAACGCCACGGCGCAATGCGCGTCTATCGAGTACGCCCTCGCGCTATTCGCGGAGATGCAGGGAAGGGTACCACGCCGACGCGCGGATGTTGGCGCCATGATGCGCTACCGCATTGAGGAAGGGATGCACGCGAAGGTTAGGTGTTCGACGAAATGCCCGGCAGGCGATCAAGCAAGACCGGTCGCGCGACGATCTTGCGATCACATACAATGCAAGATGCGTGATGCCAACCGTGCTCGCAGTGCTTGGGAACATGAAGGAGGTGGGCGTGAGCCATCGGACTTGGCCTACAAATCTGTGGTGGATGTGCTCGTGAAGGCGGGGATGATGGAGGAGGCACTGCAGGTGAAGGATGACATGGTGGCTGCTGGGAAGAAAATGGATGTCATTATAGCGACGATGTTGATGCACGGGTATTGCTTGCAGGGGGAAGTTGGGAAGGCGCTGGATTTGTTCAAGGTGTCTGTCAGGGATGGTATTCATTACAACACTAGTCCAGGATCATTTCTATTGTGCGTAAGAGACTTCACCAATGGTTCATCTTGGTTTATATTTGTTTCAGCAAGTTTCATGCTAAATTCATGTTGGTTCATATTGTTTTACATAAAAATTTAGATAGCTTCATGAAAAATTCTGGTCGATTCAGGTTGGTTCAAGTTGTTTTAGCTAGTTTCATTAGAAATTCAGATAGGTTCATAAAAAATTCAGGTTGGTTCAAGTTGTTTTAGCTAGTTTCATTAGAAATTCAGATAGGTTCATGAAAAATTCAGGTTGGTTCAAGTTGTTTCAGCTAGTTTCATTAGAAATTCAGATAGGTTCAGGTTGGTTCAAGTTGTTTCAGCTAGTTTCATTAGAAATTCAGATAGGTTCATGAAAAATTCAGATATTGTTTTACATAAAAATTTAGATAGCTTCATGAAAAATTCAGGTTGATTCAGGTTGG
Organism: Raddia guianensis; assembly: GCA_036346415.1. Lineage (NCBI taxonomy): Eukaryota > Viridiplantae > Streptophyta > Magnoliopsida > Poales > Poaceae > Raddia > Raddia guianensis. The sequence goes on along the minus strand of CM070542.1, from coordinate 23,216,452 downwards.
TTCATATAAAATTCATGTTGGTTCAGAATTTTTCTGATAAAAAGGTTGATAGTTTCATAGGAAATTCGGTTTGGTTCAGGTTGGTTCATATAGGTTCAGCTTGGTTCAGATTGGCTCAGGTTGGTTCATGTAGGTTCAGGTTGGTTCGTAAGGTTCAGCTGGGTTCAGATTGGTCATGTAGGTTCAGGTTGGTTCAAGTTGTTTCAGCTTGTTTCATTAGAAATTCAGATAGGTTCATGTTGGTTCATATTGTTTTAGGTGAAAAAAATAGGTAGGTTTATGTGAAACTCAGGTTGGTTCATATAGTCCTATCGAAATTTCTTGTTGCTTCGGGATTTTTCTCGTAAAAAAGTAGAAAACTTCATGATGTTTCAGCTAGTTTTATAGGAAACCATGTTAGTTTAGGTTGTTTCCGGTAAAAAAAACAGCTAGGTTTAGGGCAAATTCAGATTGGTTTAGATATTTTCATATAAAATTCATGTTGGTTCAGAATTTTTCTGGTAAAAAGGTTGATAGTTTCATAGGAAATTCGGTTTGGTTCAGGTTGATTCATATAGGTTCAACTTGGTTCAGATTGGTTCAGCTTGGTTCATGTAGGTTCAGTTTGGTTCAGATTGATTCAGTTTGGTTTAGGTTGGTTCAGGTAGGTTTAGTTTGGTTCATGATGACGTCACATATTTTGTCTTTTAGCTCATCCGTTCAAATTCTCCTGGACGGAGCACCGTGCTGTATGGGCCCCCTTAAACATAACCTTATGCGTACAACATTGGTTTCTCGTCTGATCATGGACGTTGATTTACTATGAATGGGTTTAGAATATCCTGGTAGCATGTTGCTAATAGTAAAGTGTCACTTTTAAACTGAGATCAATCTTTCTTTTTTTTCTTTTCAGAAACTGTTTGTTATAAATCTATATAAATTTCATGTGTTTCAAACGGGCCTTCCGCAAAACCAATTTAACAATTTAAACTTTTGTTTTATTATTATGCACATTATTTGACATATAGGATTCATTTGATTCAAATGACCTTGGGAATTCATTCTTACTCCACAAAGTATTTTGAAATTCTATTTCAAATACAGTTGAATAAACCGAATAAGAGTATAGTTGTCGTCTTATTTTTTTTAGTTTTCTTAGATCGCTTGGTTTTCTTTTTTTACTTGTTTATAACTTGCATATTAAATGCTAAATCGTGGAGTTTATAAATTGTGGTTATCGATTGTTTTTCACCTGACAGATTTTGTGAACTGTGTTCGTCTAGAGGGGGATTTTTGTTAACTAGTTTGTTTGATCGAGCACGCATAGGGGGACATCAAATTTATCCAGGTTCGGACCCCTAAAGCGGGTAATAGTCCTACTCCTACTCGTGCTTCATTTCTTGGATTGGAAGATGTGTGTGCTCTCGCTGAAAAACGTACAAAGCTTATGTGTATCAGGGATCCAACCCCCCTCTCTCTCTCACCTAGATCCTTTTTTATACTGCCTGGGACGGCTGAGACAAAAAGTACGTTAATTGGGCCGTATTACTGTGCATCCCACTTTCCTTCGCTGTTGACGCCGGTTGCTTCACCTGCTCCCTCCAATCGTTAAGTGTGGACGGGATGGAAGAGCCGTCGGACACTGGCGCCGGTCAGATCCGCGGCAACACAGTGACGGAATGACCTCTACAGTGCTTTAGCTAGAACCACAGCGATCGCAATCATCATCTTCTGCCTCCCACGCCGAACCACCGCATTTAATGCTTCCGATACGCTGAGTGGAGACGAGCCTTCTACGATAAGCTTTCCCCTTCCTTCAGGCGCACCAGCCAAGTGGGGCCCGAAACCCACCCAATGGTAGGGCGCCACCCGCCGGGGTTGCTAGATGGACATCGAGCCACCGCGTGGCGTGCTCGCCCGTGGCGCCTAGAGCCTTGCTTGCCCACCATGAGCTGAGCTGCCGCGTGGCGTGCTCGCCCGTGGTGCCTGGAGCCTTGCTCGCCTAACGTGCGCCGAGCTTCCACATGGCGTGCTCGCCCGTGGCGCCTGGGGCCTTGCCCGCTCGCCGTGCGCCGAGCCGCCACTGATTAAATAGAGGGAGCAAACCACGGTGCACGTTGCACCGACAGAGGTGTTAAATAAAATGTATTTGCTGGCTCAATTTTCTTTACTAGTTTTCTATTTATTTTGAACTTTTTGAAAACATCCAAATAGATCCAATTTATAGCTAGTGTCCTTGAGAAATGCAAACATACAACTTTGTGCCCTCTAAGTAGATATATCTAAATTTGATAGAGAAAATTTATTAAAACACAAGACATTAGAATGAAGAGGCTAAGGCCATTTGCATATTTATAATCTAACGAAAAAGCCTCTTAAAACACAATATATTAGTCGGAGAGATGCCATTGTAAAATTACGAAATAAGAGATTGTCACCGCATGGTATGCACTTGGGGTGAAAGGACGAACAACAAACATGCCCTCAATGTTTGGATAGGACCATGTACGAACGAGTAGTAGAGTCCCTTGGGCATCTAGGGTCCTAGGAAAGGAAGATGCCATAACGGTGGCTGTCCTGTTTATCTGGGGCAATCTTTTTGGCCATGCCTTGTACCAGAGGACGGAGATCTCTTTCAGGGAAATACGTACCCTTAAAATAAGAGTAGGTGCAGGAGTACACATGAACATGCACCATTTATGTGTCGATTGTCTCATCAATAAACCTAAATACATTTGGCAACATGTAAACATCGTTACCATGACCTCTCTTCAAAAATACTACGTGAAGAGCAAGTTTTTTTTTTTGGTGAGGTGAAGAATAGGTTTCGGCAGTTTTGTCGTTCTCTGTCCCTATCTTTTCTCATTCAAGCCCGTTCACGGCTTTCTGATTTGAACGTGCTATACGGCATAAAAGAGCCATTGGGAGGATAAAATAAATCCGAGCGCCACCACAAATCCGGATAGGAACCTCTTCACGGATGACCTTTAGGTGGTCAATGGGAGGAGACAACATTGGATCTACAAAGTATCGGATTTTGCTTTGCTAGGTTAAGTTTTTGTTCAGATTAGCCAATAAGAGACCACTCCAGGCGACGGCAACAACGTGCGGTTTAGATCTCTTCGTCAAAAGATCTTTTAAGGTAAAGAAGCTGAATAAAAGGGTAAGATCTGGGATGTGTTTTGGCGACCTCACATGATAGTGGTCTCGACGATGACGACGACGGTGTCGGTAGCACGTGTTTCGATTCATCCTTCTCGACTGTGGCTATACAATCCGTCAAACCTATTATTGATGTTAATCTTCTATTATGTCTCCCTGTTGGCAGCGATGTAGACGGCGATGATCTTTGGATTTAACGATGGCGGCAACTGGAGTGAAGCTATATGTATAGATTGTTTCATAGTTAGGTTCAACAAGTTTTTTTATTTGGTAACTGGTTATGAATATCGTTGTAAAAAGCTTTAATCTTTAAATTTTTCTTAAAAAAAGACGCTTTGAATAGTCTTTCGCTGGTTGGCGCCCGATTCGTTCCGGACGTGCGGTCCATGGACGGATCGCCGTCGTCTGCAGTGGCGCCGCGTTGCCATCTTGGCGAGCATGCACGCACCACCCTTTTTCCCCAAGGCTTCGCCCTCCTTTTCCCGCCGCGGGTGACGTCGTCTACACCGCCGGGGACAGCAGCATGCACCCAGCAAGCTTCCGAATCTCGCCCGGACGTACGACCACGCCATGGACGGCCGGCCGGCGGCAGCGCCATACGCGCGCACGCACGCAAGAGCTCTCGCTGCTACAGGCGACGGGGCCATCAGCGCCAGCGCCGTGTCACGCGGGACAGGACGCGAGAGAGAGAGAGAGAGAGAGAGAGAGAGAGAGAGGGGGGTGCGCTGCCGCTGGCGCCGCCACTGTTGCTGATGGTACCGGCGGCGACTGTTCCCCTGCCGCGCGTGGGCCTCCCCGGCGAGGCCTACCGCGGCCGTGTCCGGCCGGGGTTGCAGTCGAGAACCAAACAAATACTGTGCCGCGGCGCCGTGCAGAGAGCGACCGATCGGCTATCAAACGGGAAAACGCCACGGCGCCAAGGATGGCTGCACGCTGAGCGCGCGCCGGCGCGCGCATCAACGTGACGCGAGCGAGAGCATCCTGGCAGGTGAATCTTGGTCATGTGCCGGCCCTGCCGCGGTGGCGTGGCCGTGCTCCTCTCTACGTACCACGGCCGCGCACAGTCGCACGCGCCGCCGGCCGGGGCCCGGAGAGAGGGGGGGAGAGATTCGCCGGACGGCGATGCGCCCGTCCGACGACGGCAGGGGCACGTACTGTGGCTGACGCGTGGAAAGGTGGCCTTCGCGTCGCGGCGAGCAGGGGGCGCGATGCCACCTGGCAGGCCCCCCCCCCCACCCCCAGCTGGTTCCCTCCTCTTCTCCCGCGCCGGCGAGGTGAGTGGTGTCAGTGGCAGGCACGTACGCGCGCGCGATGGATTGGACGGCACGGGGGCCGGAGCGCGCGCGCACGCACGCGGATGAAGGGCGGAGGAAGGTGGTGGCTTTCTGGTTCGGGCTCATGGCGTACGGCCGTACGCGGCTCCTCGTCCACTGACCACTCCTCGCCGTGTGTTTTCTTGTCCGTCCGGCCGGCGACCTGCTGCTGCATGCGGGGTGCCCTGCTGCGTCGTGGCGGCCGCAGGCTAGGCGAAAAATTGCTGCAGGGCCCAACTCAACATGGTTAACTCATCATTGCTCGTAGAACTCAACATGTTGTTTGCAGGCAGCAATGATGAGCTAACCATTCTCCAAGTACACGGATCAGGCTAGTACATATAAACAATCTTTAGATTATATTCAGTAGCCATTGATTCAAATTCCAAAATTTGATACATATAAATCTCTTAGAATATAGGATGCTATTGTAATCAAATTTATCGTGTATTATTATCGAGTTAGGGAATGAATTTTTTTTTTTTAAACAAAGGCAGTGGCTCTGCCGTTTCCATTAAGATAGAGAAAGACGAGCAATTACAAGAAAAGGAAAAGGGGCTGCAAGAAGGTAGTTACAAAAGGAAGAATTAGGAAGAAAAACTATTAGGAGAGAAAGGAAGGAAGGAAGAGCAAAGTCAAAGACTAGCCAAAGTCATCAAACCCGAAGGCCAACATCCATTCGATCAAGCCCTGTCTAATGATTTGGAGGACCTGCGTAACGTCATGGGAGTTTAGTCTAAAAATCCGCTCATTACGCTCCAACCAAACATTCCAAGAGACGAAGATCACAAGACCGTCAAATTGCTTCCTCTGAGTATTGGAGACTTTGACCCGCATGGAAATCCACCAGTCCCCGAAACCTTCAGAAATGCACGGCATACGCAGGCCAAATCCTTGCACCTCATGTAAGACGTTCAGCCAAATAGACTTGGTGAACGAGCAGTGTGCAAGCAGGTGGTTTGTCGTCTCCTCAGCTATGCCACAAAGGGGGCAAAGAACGAAATTTGGCCATCCCCTGCTTTGCAATCGGTCTGCAGTTAGGATTTTATTTTGCACCGCTATCCAAATGAAGATCTTGCATTTGGGTGCTGCCTTAGCCTTCCAAATGGCGTTGGAGAAAATGTCAATGACTGCACCACGGAATTGAGTGTCGTAAGCGGACTTTGCACTGTACGCACCTTTATTAGTCCATCTCCAAATCAAAGCATCTTCATCTTGAGACAGATTTATATGTTGCACTTTGGTCCAAAGGGTTGCGAACTGAAAGAGCTGTGGAAGAGATGTTATGTCAGCAAGGTCCAAAATCCAGACATCATCGTGCAGCCCTTGACTTACAGTCAGTCTTTTGTTTTTGGATTTTAGAAAGCAAAGAGGTGCTATGTCTTTAGGAGCTTGCCCTTGCAACCAATGATCCGTCCAGAAATTTGTGTAGTTTCCACTCCCGATGACAAACCGGGTGCTAGCTCTGAAAAGGTCTCGGTCAGTAGCTTTGACAGGAGTGTGGAACATAGACCATGGTCTTGTGAACTTTCCCCATGAGTACCAAAGCCACCGTTGCCTCAGAGCTCGACCAAACCGGGACAAATCTTTGACGCCTAGACCACCCAGTGTCTTTGGCCTGCAAACCCGCTTCCAGTTAACCAAACAAACTCCCCTTCCACCTGCAATGCCCCCGTTCCAAAAGAAATTACGACGAAGATTGTCAACAACTTGCTCGGTTGAATTGATCGGTTGTTTTGTGACGCGTACGAGCAATCAGGTTAAAAGGAGAAGCAACAACTTGCTTGTTCTAACTTTGGCCTTTTGTTTATCTTTGATAATTATTCTTTTCGCACGTATAAGCTTCAATTCGCGAAAAAGATTTTCCGTGAGTTCTTTTTGCATATAGCAAAAGTTTTTTGTGTGTCTTTGATTATTATCCTTCTTTTCTTATGTATAAGCTTCAATTCATGAATAATATTTTTTGGGAGTTTATTTTGCATATATACATCGGAAGCATAACATCCTCGTATTATTGGGTAGTCCTTGTGGACCTACCCAAGTCTTCTATCCCTGATGTCACCAATTGCTCTATTGGTATGGTCCACTAATTTGCATACATAATAATTTTACTTTGCTCTAGTCCTATATCTTCTTGAGATACATATTTTATACACAATTTTTCTGTATCTGACAAAATGTTTGGAATTAAAAAAAGATTGTCTTCCTCTGTGTTGTAGAAGGAATTAAAAAAGATTCGAATACAACCACCCACTACAACATCGTGAGCAACATTGGAGTGATACTGGAATTGAGTGGAGCAATTGTCGCTAGTGGAGCCTGCTTCGCCAAAGGCTTCTCCCATAAGGCAAAGCAAAGGCAATCCCAGGAGCATGTGAAGTTGCCAAAACGCATAACAAATCTTGCCCTTTTCTTCTACTCCACCTAGAATAATCCTCCGACAAAGAGAACTGAAACACGCGTAATCATCGCCGCCTAGAGTAGATCTCGCATCGATGCTCTTCCCCTTTCCCCCTTCCCCTTTCGTACCACCAATGACTTGGAGAGGTCATTTATTGGATAATGGAAAAACCAGACACGTCCGAAGCTGTACAACCTGACGATGACCCCAAACTTGCACGAAGACTTAGGTTAACAAAGAAAAAAAAAACCAAAAAATTAAACCTCCTACCGTAGATCCAACATCGTCTCTCCGCACCGACCACCCGGAGGCCATCAACGAAGAGCAACCCGACCGAATCTGCTGTGGTGCACGACTCTCCTCTTTCCTCCTCTGTGACGGCTCTTTATTGGATTGCACTTGGTTCATTAATTTAGTGGGCAACTTTGTGATGAAGTTATCATTGTTGCTATTCAAGAGTAGTTTTTTTATTGTTACCCTTTTTCTAACTAAATCATTTCGTGTGTCGTGAGAAGATTTTGGAATTGACTACTCCTATGAAATCGTAGAGGAATCTCACGAAGGTCGATGATCGTCTTCTATGTGATAATGCTCTGGGTTATGACCGTCAAAATATTTGAGTCATTTGATTGTTATAAGGAAGGAGTTTTTTAAAAATATTTTTTCTGGTTGCTTGCTTTAGCCCGACATGTGTTTTCACTTTGGTTTTAAGCTTTCTAATAAGCACGTGTAATGGCCATATGCATCTCAGTTGATGCAAAAGCCAAAAGTTGTTCCATTATCTAAAAAACAATTTTGTATGGCTAATATTTTATTTTTAAAGAATTATAACTTTTAAAGATATTACGATGATTACGTGATAAATTGAACAAAATAAAAAATGATTGAAAACACCGATAATATAGTAACCTTTGATATTCTTCTTACACCATACACTTGGGAATCAAATGAACAAGGTTGTACGACCGTTTGGATTTGACGGTCACGGATTGGCATCGCCGAGACACAGAACCGCCCCTCTCTAGAGCCCCTTAAAACCCTCTGCGTTTCCGCCTCCATTTCAGTCCACGAGTCACCGACCCCAAGCTTCCTCTCAAAATCTCAAACACAGCAAATCGCCCCCAAGCTCCAATGCTGTTTCTGTTTAGGTGGTTATTAGGGAGTTCGTGTGAGGGAGTTTGTGGGGTACTAACTCAATGGGCAGTATCATCGGGATCATAGGGATTTAAATGCTCAGACAAGGTAGGGTGGTTATTTAGTTATTGGATAGATGATTGGGAATTTAAGGTACTTGGTTTATCAAAGGTTTAAATCTAACCTTTCTAGCGAGGATGTTGATAATATACCTCCTGATATCTAGATGGAATGCGTATTATGTTGTCTAAAGTTAAAAAAAATTCTTCCAAATTTTAGTGGTTAAAAATGTGGAATGTTACAATTTGTTCTAATTAAATTATATGGTAGCTCCATTTAACTTTGTTTTAATATAATAAAATAGATTTTTATTCGAATGAAAGAGGCCCATAATACTGAAAACTCCTTTATTGGATTTTAATATTTTCTCTCTGAAATTCCGTTGAATCAAAGAGGCGGAGACTTCTGTAGTGTGCAGTCTATCGGATGGGATGCATGGGCGCAGAACTCAGTTTCGGGCCTTATTCTCATAACATGAACATGAACTACTTGGCCCGCCAGCCCATATTAAGAATAGAGAACAAAGATTAATTGCCCAAATATAATACTACTCCCTCCTGCGGTTCTGCCCTTCCAAACTTCTTGTTTTCAATCTACTCTACTGCCTAGACAGATGCCGAGAGCCCAGCAAGAACCTTTTCTTTTATCTTCCCTAATAAATGATTTTTTTGCGAGGCTCCCTCGCAGGAGTAGGACTATTACCCGCATCGGGGGTCCGAACCTGGGTAAATCTGGTTTCTCCCTGTGAGCGTGAGTTGGAGCAAGCAAGCGACGAAAATTCCCCCTAATAAATGATTTTTTAACTGGTTTTTTTAACTGGTCCCTAATAAATGATTTAACAGTCGTATGCTATCAGCTAATTAATAACATACATTTTTCCTGCTTTATGGTAGCTCACGGATTCAAAAATTGTAGAGCATCCCCAACAGTCCCTCTATCCCACCCTCTAAAACACTATTCATACACATATGAATAGTGCTTTAAGGGGTGGGATAAAGGAGGCTATTGGGGATGCTAAGTGGTGTAGTTTAGGAGTTCCTCTATGCGTTCAGGAGTTTCAAACAAGATTAAGAAAAATGAAAACAGAGACATAGAAGGGTTCATTTTTCTCATCAGATCCGTAACAATGGATATCTTCTCTTTATATAATTCTGTTGAGGGTGTTCGGGACGTTTCCGTTTTAGCTTCTATAAAAAAATGTGCCTGGTCGTTGGTGAGGAATAATAAAAATGTGGGCGTGCCAGTGTATTGAAATACACAAATAAACAAATATAGGAAAATACATGATCTTTATTAATATCGCCGGCAAGATACATGGTCCCCATTATTTTGCGCTCCATAGCCTGTTGGAAGAACATCTGATATAGGCGACGTGGATTTCCTGGATCCTGGGGTCTCGAGAAATCTCCCAGTTAATTATATCCGCGAGAGTACGCAGAAAACTTCCAATTAGGGTGTGTTTGGTTGGTTTTACCAGGTTGAACCTGTATGGGATGGTACAAGTTGAATGGGATAGTTCCGTACGGTATGATTTGGGTTAGATGTTTGGTTGGTTGGACAAGATCATACAAGATTTTATTTGGTTCTCATATGAGATGACGTAGAATGGGTCAAGTATTCAAATACCATCAAATAACACTTTATATCTTAAGAAAATTTAACCTTACGCATGATTTTATTTTAGATAATTTAAACTAAATTTAATTTTAAATTCAATATTCAAACCAGATTTAAAATTTAACATTCAAATTGGATTCAATATTCAAATTGGATTTTAAATTCAAAATACATTTGACATTTGAATTTTAATCAAATTCAAATTAAAATCAAATTTTGAATTAAAATTCAAACCAAATTTAAATACAATTTAAATTTTAGATTAAAAAATCAAGTCATATTTTTAATTCAAGATTCAAGCAAGTTATAAAAACAATTTAAAATTTAAAATCAACACAAATTCAAATAATAAATTCAAATTTTAGTCTAACTCAAATCGGATCTTAAATCCAATATTCAAGGTGTATTGAAATTCAAATCAATATTTTTAAATTCAAATATATTTTCAAATTCAAAATCTAAAAATTTAAAACAGATATAAAATTTAAAACGGATTTCAAATCTAAACCGAATTCAAAATTGTAATTAATTTGTAATTTGGTATACTATAATTTGTAATATTAATTTGGTATACTATTAAGTTGTACGGTGTTGTTCGACCAAATCAAGTGAACGAAGTTATACAACATATTGAGAGAATATTCTATTTGTCTGTATCACATCATTCAGGATGATTTGGTACATTTCAGCTAACCAAACACATGGATGGACCTAAATTTTGTATCATTCCATACAGGAATCATCTCATTCAGGTAACCAAACACACACTAAGCTGTGCTTTGTCATGTTCATCAATCTTCACCTGCGTTCACTATGCATGTAAAAATAAATAATAATAAAATAGTGAAAGTGTTGATGTAGTCGGCAGAAATCGCGGTCTAGCTGGACCATCCGCCGTGGAGAACAGAGCTTGGAATATTGAACCTGTTCGCCTATGTCAGTCCGGATTTAAATGACCGCGGACGACACTGCGTTGGAGGTACTGGAAAATACATTAGCTCCTCCGGGTAACCTGAAAATACAAACATGCAAAGCTATGCTCGGCTCTGATTGACATGATGACGTAGCAACAACGTCTTCGTGTATGATATGCAAATATAATATTTTTGGCATATAGCGGATAATCAAGAAAACACGAAGCGTATTATCCATGCTTCTTTGTATTTTCCTTTTGTACTGTATCTCAACGGCGTCTTTGGAGTATAATCTGTAAATAAAATATTTTGACATATATAGCGAATAAGCAAGAAATCACGAAGCGTATTATCCATGCTTATTTGAATTTTCCTTTTGCACGGTATCCCGTTAAATCAATAAATTGCCAATGCTTGACTGCGTTTGGTTTTATGCCATGCACTGGACTGGAAAATATCACCCACTGCCCTGTGTAAATAATCTTCGTTATCTCCACCGAGCTACTTCCTGTATAGCTTTCATAGTGATAAAAATTGCCCACTGCCTTCTAACCTCAAGATCCCCTCTGCTCCAATCCTGCTGTTCACCTAAGGAGACAGAAAATTGTGGTATGATGCGTGAGTGAGGGAAAAGAAGAGGCCGATTGTGTGGCTCGCCGGTGGCGGCGGGGAGCACGCCGGCTAGGGGCGTGACGCGCTGGCCATAGGAGCGCCGGCCATGGGAGCAACGCTTGTGGCGGCTGCAGATGGGCACGGCGGGTCACTGCCGATGGCGCGCGAGGGTAGGAGGCACGCGGCCACGCCGGGCCATGGCGGAGGTAGGCACTAGGCAGGGCGCGTGTCTGGGCACGGAAACCTGGCAGCGCGCGGGTCGGCGTGGAGAATGTTAGATAAGGCCAAGATCAATCATTCGAAACTGCTCAGCAAGCTCATATATTTTTTCGATGCTAAAACTTACATCTTTCCTTGGCTCTTGGCCATATATTTATACTAGAGAAATTACAAGAGTCCTACTCAAATTAGAACTACTAAATCTAAACAAACTCTATCTCTAGTACTTCTACTTTTAAATAAATCTAGTTCTACTCAAACTAGACAACCTCTTACCATCTAATTACTACCTAATTGCTGCCTTATCTAGATTATTTTCAACATACTCCCCCTTAATCTAGATTAGGCTGCAAAATACGAGCTCAAAACTCTAATGATCACACCAATATAAAGAGACTCAACGTATGACACACCGTCATATATGAGGTCACACACACCGTGTGAGCCCGTCAGACACGCCGCGTAACGATGAAGATTACCACACCGATAATCCCGGAACTTTGTTGGAGATTACCACACCGATAATCCCGGACCTTTGTTGGAGATTACCACACCGATAATCCCGGACCTTTGTTGCACACCGCAACTAACTCCACGTAGATGGCGCCACCTCGCCAAATTACAGTAGAAGTGGTTCTTGATCATCTTTAGGACGGATGAGGTTCGCCTTCTCAACTCGTGGTTTGCTCTTGCAGTCCGACGCATAATGCCCCATCTTCTCACAATTGAAGCATTTGATGTGGCTTTTGTCGCGCCCTTTGTTGCCTCGATTTTCAGAACCATTCTTGCGGTTGTAGTCACCCCGACCACCGCCGCTGCTGCCATCGATCCCACGACTGCTTCCATTACCACGCCCACGACCACACCGGTTGCAGTAGTCCTCATCGTCGTTGGATGAGAACAAAACTGGCTCGTTTGATGAAGTGTTGTCAGCTGCCGCCTTCATCTTCTGTTGTGCCTGCCACTCCTCCTGAGTTAACAGAAGCTGGCTATCACTGGTGCTCCCCACCGATGTGCGTGCACGTACACGCTCTTCGTATGTCTTTAAACGTTCCACTGCTTCCTCGAAAAGCATTGTGTCGAGATCACAGAATTGCTCTACTCTGGCGATGATGGAATAGTACTTATCCTGCACGGTATTGAATAACTTCTTTACCATGACAGCATCATCAAGTTTGGAGCCCAGGTTAATATACCTTGCAGACATCCCACTGAGTTTGCTAGTGTATTCATCTAGAGTTTCTCCCTTCTTCATACGCATAGCATCGAACTCGCTTTTCAGCGTTTGAAGTCGCGCCGTCTTGACGCGATCAGCACCGATGAATCGTGTCTTGAGTGCATCCCAAACTTTCTTTGCCGTCTTCTTCGTCGCAACCTAAAGAAGAAGATCCTCCGGTAGAGCTTGAAACAGGAGGGCCTTGGCTGTTTTGTCCTTCTTTGGATCAACCACGGCGTTCTCTGCCGGGCTCACAGCCTCTCAGACTCCCAAGGCCTCCATCATAGCTTCCACCTTGATCGTCCATGTCGTGTAGTTCGTCGTCGAGAGCTGTGGGTAGTAGAACGACACTCCATCGTTCTTCACCATCGAGCTCGAAGGAACGATCGACATGGTTCACAGCCGTAGAAGTTTGAGTAACCTTGCTCTGATACCACTTGTTAGATCAGGCCAAGATCAATTCTTTGAAACTGCTCGGCAAGCTCATATATTTTTCCGGTGCTAAAACTTGCACCTTTCCTTGCCCTTGGCCATATATTTATACTAGAGAAATTACAAGAGTCCTACTCAAATTAGAACTACTAAATCTAAACAAACTCTATCTCTAGTACTTCTACTTTTAAATAAATCTAGTTCTACTCAAACTTGACAACCTCTTACCACCTAATTGCTACCTAATTGCTGTCTTATCTAGATTATTTCCAACAGAGAAGAAGGTGACGCGACGTTCTGGCCAGGGTAGTGAAGGGGCCAGGCGGCGTGGATCTTGGGGCCGGCGGCGTGGAACTTGGAGGAGGACTATAATCGACCTCGCCGCCTATACTACACCGGAGTCTGTTCTTCGGGAGAGGAATGACTTCGCCACCGATACCTGTACGCCATTTGGTCCTGTTCATCTATATTGCCTCGAACTCTGATCTATTGCATCGTGCCCATTGTAGATGGCGAGTCCCAGGACGGCGGAGACGGAATCACTCGGCACAGCCAACGGCGAGGAGCGATCGCAGCCACAACGCTGTACCATTCCAATCTGCAAATTCATGTGCAAAGGAGAGAGCGAACAAGGCATACAGTGCGTGGTATACCCTTCATGCAGTAAGTGGACGAGAAATAGCAGTAAAAAGGGTGCATCATATATATGGATTAGCACGAATCAGATCAAAGATAATCTTTTTTTTAAGAAGACGGGGCAGGAGGACTACCGACCTTTTTCATTTAAGCAGAAGAAAATAAAAGAAAAAGCCCGCAAGAGCGGGGTACAACCACAGCGTAACGCTGCGACCCTAACAAAAGCCAAGACACCATTGACCACCGCCAAGACTGAAACACATGCCTAGAGAGGGAACGCAGCGCTACCGCTGCCACCTAGACCGAAGGCCTTACAGGAAGGGAAAAGAGAAATACAGGGGAGGAAGAAGGACAACGCAAGCTACAACAAGCCACCTCGAACAAAGGCGACAACGACAAGGGCCAAGACCACTAGCGACGACAATGCGGCTTACCAAAGGAAACACCCAACCTAGGACCAACAATCTGCAGAAACGACGCCTTTAACAAGGTAGCGACGCTAACGCGCCGCCATCGCAACGGAGTTTTCACTCAGTGAGCTTCAGGAGCAGGATGGCCATCACAACGGTGCCTCCAAGAAGGGAACGACGCCAAAACATCGCCATCGTCGGCCCTAGCGAGGAGCCAAGGCAAGGCTTTCGCCTGATACATTAACTCCGGAAGCCAAATTGCAGGTTGTCCAGGCTCAGGATGACCAAAGGAGCCGAGCGCCAGCCCAGGGGCAAACGTTGCGAGCGACCTCCGAGTGGAGCCGGTGGAGAAACCGTAGCCACCCACTTCCGAGCCAGCCCGAACAACCCTCGGTGCTCGACTCGCCAGAAGGAGCACCGAGCTTTCGTCGCCGAAGACCTCCACAACGAAGCAGGAACCACCACCAACCCGCACCACAGTCTCACGAACCAACAAGCCACCAACGCCATGGGATCGCCTCCCACGAGCAAGCCGGAAACACCCATCGGCTGCCGAGGCTACCTAAAATAACGCTTCCCAAGAGGAGGGAGGCGAGGGGGGATGAGGCCGGACGCCACCACTCCGGTAGGGAAGGGGGGCCGGAAGAGGTGACGGCGAGGACAAACGGGCACTCCTCAACCGGATTGTCGAATCACACCCAGATGACGAAAGAAGGGACGGAGGGAGGGTCGGGGACACACGGCCCGAGCCATTAGTCTCCAGAAGAAGGGAGAACCAGTGGGGCGGGGGCGGGGGCGGAGCAGCAGCCGCTGGGAGGAAAAGGTGACGACCTAGAGGAGACGGGCAGGCAGAGGAAGGCCCGAAGCCGGCGGTGTGGTAGGGCTAGGCCGACTAGCCCCTCGCCATCTGCGGCGGAGCTGCCCACAGCGAGGTGGGCCGCCTCCACCACGGCAACCATGACGGAGAGGAAGAAGGGAGGAGGCACCACCGGCCGCCTCCACCGAAGCCAGGGCGCGCCACTGCTCGTCCGGCCGAGAAGAGATGAGATGAGCGCTGCTGACGTTGGAGCCGAAGATGGCCAGCGCACTGAGGAGACGAGTCGCAAGGGAGAGGACCTCGGACCATCCAACGCACCCCCTCGGAGAACTCCCCCCGCCGCCACCACACCGCCGGAGACGGCCACCACCACAACACCGCAGGATCTGGCCGGCCACCGCCCAAAAAGCCGGAGAGAAAGGAGTAGGGGAGGGGGACCGCTGCCACCGACCGTCTCGGGAGGAGGAGGCGGCCGCCGCACCGTGCCGCCTCTAGAGGCAATGCGGAGGAGGCTGGGGGCGGCGGGTCCGGTACTGGGGAAGGTCGCCGACGGCGGATCGGGCGCAGAGGAGGCCAGGGCGGCGAGTCAGGCGCCGAGTAGGCCGAAAACGGCGGCGACGAGGTAGGACCCATGGAGCGCAACAGGGCACAGCGGGGACGCCGGGGAAGCCGCTGCCCACCGCTATCCACCGTGGGCGCTGAGGCCTTCGTCGGAGCCGTCCGTGCGCCTAGGCCGCCGGAGCCGCTAGCCGCCGCCACCGAAGAAGCGCGCAGGTGGGTGCCGAGGCCACCGCCGAGCCGCCCAGCCGGGAGGAGCCGGGAGGCCGGAGACGGCCACGACGAGGAAGGGCGGGCGGGGCGCGACGGTGCGGAGGAGGCCGGGGGCAACGGATCTGGCGCCGGGGGAGGTCGCCGGCGGCGGATCAGCGCAGAGGAGGCCGAGAGACGAGGTTGCCGGCGTCGAGAAAGGACTGGAACGCCCCTGCCACTTCGCCGGCGCCGTCTCCGCGATGGAGGGGAGGGGGGGGGAGAGGACGAGGGGAAGAGGGGAAGAGGGGGAGGGGAGGCCACCGCCGCCGGCCAGCAGCGGTGGCACTAGGGTTTGGGAGGGGTTGAGCCGGGCGGTTGTGTCGCCCCCGAGCCCCCCGGTCGATCAAAGATAATCTTCACATGTCTTCAAACCGAAGACCGTCGATCATTGAGGTGACCTGCTCCTGGAAGATTATCAAGCACAGGTACGTGAAGATGGAAAAGAGGAAGGGGGTCAACCACCTGACATCATAATTTTCCTTGATTGGTCTTCTTCTCCAAACAGTAGCCCGACCTTCTGTTGGTTTTCTTTGACGTAGATGAATCTTTGGTGCAGATTGATCTCTCTCTCTGTGTTATTTGTGTGTCGTGGCGCTTTTTTCTCTGTGTGTAACACCGATCAACGTATCTAACCCCTTGTTGAGAGCTCGATTCCATTTTATACTGTCTATTGGTTAAAGATCCGATTTTTTTGGCCAGATAACAGCCGTGGTCCATCTCTTTCGTAACAAATCACTTGAGATAAGGTAGAGAATAAAATGCACCTGCGGCCCTCGAACTTGGCAGGGGGTGTCATCCTGGTCCCCGAACTCAGAAAACCAACTATTCGGGTCCCTGAACTTGGCAAGGGTGTCATTCCGGTCCCCGAACTTAGAAAACCAGCTATTCGAGTCCCTGAACTTGGCACGGGGTGTCGTCCAGACCCCTAAACTTTGCAGGGGGTGTCATCCAGGTCCCCAAACTAAAACAAATTAGAAACAAATCATTAAAAATATATAAAAAAGGAAAAACATATAAATTTTAGAAAGTCATTAAAACATTCAAAAACAAGTATACAATATTTAGAAATATCATAAAAAACAGGAAACAAATCTTATAAAACTATGGAAAGATCATAAAAACATAAAATCATAAAAAAAATTGATTATTTTCTCATAGTTTTATAAGATTTATCCTAATTTTTGCATAGTGAAATTTTACATTTTACTCTTAAAACATTAAAATTTTACAAAATTTTGTATTTTTTTAAAATTTTGTATTTTTTTAAATGTTTTAGACAAAATGATTTTCAAAAATCATAAAAGACGCTTATGATTTTCAAAATCAGAAAACCCCTGCCACGATTTTCAAAATCATAAAAGATCATTTTAAAGAAAATGATCTTTTGAACTAATAGCATTTTTATGAAATTCGTAGCAGGATTTTATGATTTTGAATGAAAAATCTTGAAAGATCATAAAAGATTTTTTTCTAAATTTTTTGAGTTTAGGGACCTGGATGACACCCCGTGCTAAGTTTAGGGACCCGAACAGCTGATTTTCTAAGTTCGGGGACCGAAATGACACCCCCTGCCAAGTTCAAGGGCCGCCGATGCATTTTACTCTAAAATAGATGGAGGCTCTTCTGGCTTTTGAAAAAAACCCGTCCAGATAACATAGATTAAAATTTTACGGTCCAACAGAGGGTTTAGGCTCGAACCCATATTCGATCCTTCACGAACCAGGGTTCTTATCAAAATGAACGTATCGTAGCCGTCAACAAAGGTATACAGAACCGGGAAATGGCAAACCAGATTCTCTCGTTTGAAACACTCCGTCGTATAAACTCACTTGCAAAGAAAACACAGCTGATACATCATGGTCCATGGAACAAGGGCAGCCTATTATGGCAATCAGAGCACACTTCATTTGAAGTCGACGTACGCAAATCACTTCACTTCTGTGGTTTCCAAAGAACGTGATCTGCATTCTCTGTAAAACAACGGACAAAAGCATTAAAAAAAAGCTTTTTAAAAATCTTCAATTAAAGTAAAGAAGAGTAACAAAATGTACAGAAAATCAAGATAGTCGGCTCTTAGAAAGTAGACTTTATGAGGCCGCAGGAAACCAAAGAAAGAAAAACTAGTTACTCGCGGAAACACTCAGCCATGGTCGTCAGAGCCGATGGTGTGCATCCATTGCACACCCTCTTTGATTGGATCGACGATCCATCCAACTGCGTCATTCTTCTGCTGAAAAATTATTCTATTCCTCTCATTCCATATGTTCCGTGAAGTAAAAACCACGAGACCGTCAAACCTCCTCCTCTGATCCTTGGTTAGCCTCTTCCTTGCATTTGGTCACCATTCCTCGAAACCCTCCTATACAGGAGCCGGGAGCTTGAGGTGTCTCAACTCGTTAAAATTACTAAAAGACCTTGGCCCAAGTTACCCTCGCAAAACTGTAATGGAGGAGCAGATGCACAACGATCTCAGCGGCGACCCCGCACTAAGGCACAAATCTCTAAACAGTTCATCCTCTTTTTAGTAAGGCATCCGCCGTGGCGATTTTTCCCAGCCTTGCAACCCAAATGAAGATCTTTTCTTTAGATTCCACGTGTGCTTTCCAAATGAATTTTTGGTCCAGGTCCTTAACCGAGCCGATGAACTGCACGTGGAAGGCACTCTTGGCGGAGTACGAGCCTGTTTGATTGTTGCCTAACCTTGCCTTGCCTAACATTAGATAACCATAGTTTCTTTGTAAGATGTTTGTTTCTTGCCACATTTTCTTAACTACATGTCCCACTTGTCATAGTCTCAGTTTTTTGACTAACTTTGCCATAAATGTGACGTGAATTTTAGTGCAACACATTGTGCGGCTTGCCATATTTTCCCAATGTTAGATTTGACCATGTTAGGTAGCAACAAAATAGGCCCATCAAGATCATCAGGTGCCCTGTCCAAGTTACAGTGTCAGGCTCATCAGGTCTCAGATAGATCTTCCGAATTTTGTATCAAAGGTTGTAATGCTGCTATAGTTCATCGTCAAAGCAAGCCTCCTCAACCCTGCAATCCATTTCCTCCTTAATATGACATCTTTCATTAAGATATTGTGGGCTCTGCTCTTAGCCCACCATAATGGACCTAGGTCCGTCGACGCCTCTCCATTAAGCCATCTGTCATGCCAAAAGAGTAGACGGTCAAGCATCTCCACCCTGAGCTTCAATACATACTCTATAACACTATTCATTACACACTTTATTTTTCTCTTTAACATTTCTTCACACTTTACACTACACTCTAAAAAATTCATCTCCTTCTATTACACACATTTTATTTTACGGTTTCTCCTGCGGATGCTCCACCCGCTACATCCTAGATGCAAGTAACCACATTGAAGAGATGCATGACAGGACAGCCTAAGTCGCAGGGGAGTTCAAGGTGCTGCCAAGCATTGCCTTGGGTTGTGTTTGACATCCACAGCCATTTGATCGAAAGAGCCCTACTAAAATATTTGGAGATTTTTTACTACGAGACCATCAAAGTCTATAGGCATGCAAAAAATTAATCCAAGCCATAAGACAAACCCCTGCCCTGCCACCGTTGGGCTGAGCTCCCTTCCAGAAGAAATTTCGCTGAAAGGCATCGATCTTCTCTGTGCCCATTTACTGATTTGAAGAGCTGAGAGGTGATGCACCGCTAAGGATGTTAGCACCAAGTTAATGAGCACCAATTGAGCTGCTTTAGACAGCAGTAACCCCTTCCAACCTGCAAGCCTTTTGCTAAACCGTAGCGGTTTTAGCGACGGCTGCGGGTCCTCCCATTGTTATCTTGTTGAAGGTTTCGTGGCCGCCATTCTAGCATTGTGGGTTTCCGTTCGGTCTGCTGTTGCAGGAGTCGCTCGTCGCTGTGTGAGTATTGGTTGGGTGTCCGGCAGTGGATGATGTTTTTTTTCTCTCTTTTTTCCTAGGTGTGTGTTGCTGCAAGGTTGGTGACCTTGCAGGCGGGTATTCGGCCTTCTGACCGGATACGGGTGTCCGGTCTTTTGCCCGGATTGGTTGTATCAGTGTTGTCTCGTACCTTTCTTCTTCTTACATTTGGATGGATTACAGTCCTCCTGCCTCTCGTTTAAAAAAAATAGTGGTTGATAATCGGCCTTTATGAGTTTGTGTTAGGATTTGCGCCGATGCGAAATCGCGAACGACACCAGGAGACACGATGTTTGTTACCGCAGTTTAACTTTCGTCTACATCTGCGGGGCTCTGATTATGGGCGCTCCTTCCCAAACAATAATACCGCAGCACACCGGCTGATCAGGTCACGACCATATACCGGCCGCTGACCTACTTTTGCCTATACTACTATTATAAAGTCGTTGTCCTGGTTACACCAGTGCTGTCTCTCTTTATATAATGGAGGTCTGGTTAGAGTCCGACTACAACTCTAAACCAACCCCGTCTATTACAACATAGAGTCCATGTAACCTACTTATACACATATTCGACACAAAACCTAGCAAACTCCACCTTATAGAATATGACCTTCTCCACCCTGAAGTCGTTCAAACATTTTACGCAAACCCTTATACCCGAACTCTGGTTGCTTTCTTCTTTTGCAGCCTACAACGGGCCACCCGACGAATCCTCCTTGAACTCGCTGCCTTTTGGAACAGATGACGCCGACCCTGCAAAAACACGCTTAGTAGCTCCACTTGCAACAGAAACCCCTTCTACTGGGAGAACCTTAGCACTGTTGCCTCCGGAGTTACACGAGCCTATTGTCACATTAGTGTCTGCTCCTTTCTTTTGTCAGCATCACCTTGCCAACCACGGCTTATGTCATCCTGATCCATCCGCCATTTAGAATGGATCACTGGTTTCATCTCCATAATCCATTCTCCATCTTGAACATATTACCGTCATGACAGCTTGATCCGTTCACCTCTAGGCACAGATCGCTGCTAACTTTACCATCAGCCAGTCTGACCTCTCCGGTCAAATCACCTCAAAGCTTTCCCGAAAACCTCCCTTCAGAACTGACCTGATTATCAAGTCCCGAACACCGCACTCACATCGACCGTCTTTTTGTTCGACAGATCTAAGTTCTTCTCATCCTAAAAAATAATTTTCTGCTTCTCCTTTGAATATTTGTTTGACTTCCCTTGGATCTACACCTATAGATCTTCCAATCTTTGAGTCCTTAAACAGGCTGTCCAGCCCACCACCTCGCATTACGCTGTCCGTGCAAGGAAAAACATGCCGCACCCAGGCTATCCGCATTCACGTCACAGCTTCGCCCTTAGTGTTGTGATGCAGCGCCTCCTGTGCAACATCCGGTCGCATCAGTTGGTCCGTGTATGCATTAACCTTGTGTCTCCCTCTAGATCTTCCACATGGTCAACCTCGCCAATCAAGCTTTGATACCACTTGTTACGATTTGTGCCGATGCAAGATCACAAACGACACCAGGAGACACGATGTTTGTTAACGCAGTTCAGTTTTCGCTTACATCTACAGGGCTCTAATTATGGGCGCTTCTCCCCAAACCATAATACCGCAGCACACAGGCTGACCAGGTTACGATCACATGCCGACCGCTAACTTCCTCTTGCCTATGCTATTATTATGAAGTCGTTGTAATGGTTACACCAGCGCTGCCTCCCTTTGTATAGTGGAGGCCAGGTTAGAGTCCGACTATAGCTTTAAAACAACTCTGCCTATTACAACAGAGTCCATGTAACCTACTTGTATACATATTCGACACAAAAACTAACAATTTGGTTGGTTTTAAGGGCAGGCCAATTTGAGGTCCACCTTTGCCTCAGGCCTCTTGTCGGGGATTAGATTACGGCCCATTGCCATGGCCTACTCCCTGACGGCCCAATCGGACAGCCTAACAGGGCCCAGCTCCTTGGAAGGTTCTATCTAGCCCATATGCATCTTGCCGAACAGCTTCCTGGCTGGCGAGATGCGTAATGGCCAAGGCTTCCTGTTTGAGTCCGACTCGAACAGAGTTCTGCACGGCTACGAGAAGACCCGGACGTGGTTTCCCGGATTGGATTAGGAGTCGTGATCCCCAAGATTAGAGATTACCTTATCTACCGTAGGTTATATTTGGCATGTCTTGAGTTACATTCACGATCTCGTAGTTAGCCCGCCCGATATTCCTCGGTAGGTCGGTTTGCTCCGTACTATATAAACAGGGCCCCTACGGCGTTTAGAGGCATCCCTGGCATTGAGTTTTACATCTTAGCATCTAGCTTAGACCCTTGGCGATAGATTTTCAGATACTACTCGCCGAGACTCTTGATCTCGCCGAGTCCCACCTTGTAATCCTCTTTGATATAAAGAAATTTGGACGAGGGCTATTATCTCTCGAGAGGCTGAACCAGGATAAAACCCACATCTCTCGCTCGTTCTTTGTTCGTAGTTGTTCGGCGTGTCTCCCATCTCCTCTTTGAAGAACCTTGGTTGACTTGGGTCAATATCCCTACCGTCGACAGCTGGCTTCGTCCGTGGGGACGCGCAGATCGAGCATGTCGAACTCCGTCAGCGATACAGAGATACTTTCTGAGGGCTACGACTCGGAGAAGGGCGACGCGTTCATCCTGTCGATTCAGATCGATCTGTTCGATCTCAAACACTTTCCGTATCCAAGGCTGAAGTCTCTGCCTATATAGCAGAGATAGCCTCAGATCGCACTCCCGTCATCGACGATGACTACGGAACCGATGATCTTTACGACGGTTTGGATTTATCGGATTCAAGGCTATGTCGGTAGATTCTACTGTGGAACACGGCGATGACACCGTCTAGCATACCTTCGCATGGCCCCGCAGCATTAACATGACCGATGTAGGAACCTCGAGGATCTGTATGGGCCGTGGTATTTGGCGAGGTCGAGCGGATTAACTCGCTTTCGGCATCAAGACGAGGTCATATTGGTCGCTTTCGCGAGAAAGACGTCATTCGCCGCAACCTCGGCGATTCCATCAATCGGTCGTGACACGGTTCGAGATCGGTGCAAGCGACGCGTCGCGACCCACCTCGTGTGCCCTCGCCATGTCTCCCGCGAAGTTTCTCTGTCCGGATTAGTCCCCATGAAACCGGACTCGGTCGAGCAAAACGCGGATGCCTCGGGGTCCCAGAACCCTAGAGCGTAGTCGGGAACGACTTCATGCCATGGCCGATGATTAGATCTACCAACCAGGCCGACCGCCGCGGGCAGGCGTCGTTGTACTTCTAACATAGAACGATTGGTGAAGGCACGAAGTCTCTAGGAGAAGTCAACAACTCCTCCAGCAACAAGACCAAACTGCCGGAATGGTTTGGACAGCTCGATCGATCGCGTGACCTTCGTCACCGTCGAAGGATCCTCGTCCATGAGCGAGCTACCGTGGTCGCCGTCGCTCGCCGAGTCCTCGTAGTCATCGCGACCACAGGGGCAAAGCAGCGCAATGATCAAGGGCGGTCCCCTAGTGAGGAGCGTCGTCGCAACCACGAGGAAGGGCGTGGTGGATCGTCCGGAGAGAGTTTCTCGGGCGAATCATCCCGTTCAGCAGGAGTTCCTCCGCGCAACAGGACCAATGTCTTTTCAAGACTAGGTTCTGCCGGGAAAGGTGGCCGGCCATACGCTTTGGGCTGCAGGGCTTTCTCTGACGAGATTCGGGCTGTCCGATGGCCCTCAAAGTTCAAGCCCGGTCACATGGAGAGGTAAAATGGGACTCAGAACCCAGAGTAATTCCTTTCCATCTATGCTACGGCCATCATGGCGGCCGGGGGTGACGAGCTCGTTATGGCTAATTACCTCCCGACTGTCCTTGAGGGTGCCGCTCGGACGTGGCTGTTCAATCGGCAGGAGAGTTCCATCACTCATGGAACCCGGCTTTGTGACGCCTCGATCGCTAATTTCGGAGCTATTACGTGCGTCTGGGCAAGGAGGATGATCTGCACAGATGATCCGGATGAGCGGGAGACCCTCCGTAACCGTGAAGCGTTTCATTAAGATCCGCAACACGATCCGAACATCTAGGATGAACTCGTTGTCGCGCCTTCAAAAACGGAGTCATGACGAAGCGCTCACCCAGATCTCGAAATCAATGAGACCTGGACCGCCAACGACCTATTCAAGGCGGCTGACCGCTATGCCAACGCGGCAGAGCGCGTTCAGTACAAAAAGGCGTTCGACAAGGGCGAGCTGCCCGCCTAGCCTGGTGTGGATGAGAAGAAGAAGAGTAGCAGCAACCCTGGTGACAAGAAGTCCCAGAAAAAGAAGAACAAAGGTGATGCGAACAATACCGTCGCTGGTATAGATCGCGCACCTCCCCCCAAGGATGGGCAGAAGAAGCCCAACAATAGCTACAAGGGCAAAAAGCCTGCTCAGGGAGACGGACAAGGCAAGAAAGGTCCAAGCGACCGATTTTGCAAGTTCCACCAGCAATACGGGCATGATATACGCCACTGTAGAACTTGGGCTGCAAAGCTCGAAGATTTCTACAACGGCAAGGGCCCAATGCCTACCCCGCCGAACAAGGCGATGCGGTAAGGAATAGCGCCAAACCGGCGATGGTGATCGGGAAGATGACGATGAATATCAAGAGCCGTGAACCATATCGCCGTCATCTTGGCGGCTCCTCGGCTTACACCTCTCGACGCAGACCTCAAGGAAGGCGCTCGGGAGGTCCTAACGATGAAAAGGCAAAACCTCGGTCGAGTCGATGAAGTGAACCGAGGTCCCCATCTCCTTCTCTCGGGAGGATTGCCCCTTGGGATGACCAAGCCTCGGTGGCTCCCTCGGTGGTCGCCCGACCATCGACAACGCAAGAGTTGGCCGTGTACTCGTGAGCGGCGGGACCGCTTTGGACTTGCTTTACGCTAAGGTCTTGGGCGAGATCAGATTCCTCGTTCTAAGTGAAGGAAGTCGCAATGCCCTTCTACGGATTGTTCCGGAAAAGTCATCAAGCCGTTGGGACGAGTTGTCTGCTGTCACCTTCGCAACCCAAGCAACTTCCGGATAGAGTTGATCACTTTCGACGTGGTCGACTTCCCGTCGGCGTATAACGCAATCTTGGGCGAGCCATCTCGGTAAGTTTATGGCCGTGTCCCACCACGCTTACCATTGCGTGAAGATACCGGGTCCTAACGGTGTGATCACGGTCAAGGGCAACTACAAAGCTGCTCTGGATTGCGACGAGCAGTCCCTTTCCCTGGTCGACCAGCTTCCGCCGCGTGGTTCTGAAGTTCCGCAGACCAAGTCTCAGACGCCCTAAGGTCTCCCTTCACCAGGGGAGAAACCAAGGAGGTTCATTGCCGCAGCGATACTTTCAAGATAGTTCACTTGGGGCCAATCTGGACCCCAAATAGGAAAGCGAGCTCATTGCCTTCCTCCGAGCTAATGCAGATGTGTTTGCCTGGGAGCCATTTGACATGCCCGAGTCCCAAGGAGGTTATCGAGCCACAGATGGTGTCCGGCGGACAAAAAGCCTGTTCGCCGAAGCTTCGTCGCTTTTGAATTCAAGCAGGGATCATCAACGATCGACTTGAAGGCGCTTTCATTGCGGGTTCATCCGCGAGGTTGATCACACCGAGTGGTTAGCAAACCCGGTCATTGTAAAGAAGAAAGCGGCAAGTGGAGGATGTGTCGATCACACAGATCTGAACATTGCTTGTCCTAAGGACAATTTCAGCGCCTCGTATTGACCGGTGGTCGATGCGATGCAGACGCCAACTCTGAGTTTTTAGATGCTTACTTGGCTACCACCAAATAAGCATCTCCCGAGGATGAAGAAGACTTCTTTCATCACCCCTTCGCACTTTACGTTATCGACCATGTCTTTCGGTCTGCGCAATCTTTGGTGCCACGTTCGGTAACAATGGAGAAGACCTTCCCGAGCAATGTGGAAAAACACGGAGGTCTATGTCGGCGACATAGTTGTAAAGATAAGTTTGCTCAGATCATGTAAAAGACACGGCGAGACCTTTCGTAATCTCACGGGCATCGAATAAAATTAAATCCAGAGAAGTGTACCTTTGGTGTTCGATCTGAAATGTTGCTCGGTTATGTTATTGGTTCGCAAAGTATTTCTGCCAACCCTGAAAAAATCGAGGCCATTGAAAATATCAGGCTCCCACTACCGTAGAAGGAAGTCTGAGCCTCATTTGGCGGATGGCTGCTCTAGCGTGTTTATTTCCGTCAAAGGCGAATCGCGGGCTGCCCTTCTTTAAGGCCCTGCACAAGCACAATGGTTTCGAGTGGGACGGAAGAAGCCGATAGATCCTTCAGAATCTGAGCGATACTGTCCAATCCTCCGTCTTGACTACCCAGCGGCATGGCGGCGGCTCTGCTGTACCTAGGTTGCACGCCACAAGCGGTGGCGCGGTCTTGACGATCGAAAGGAAGGCATCTGGCGACCAATCTATTACTTGGCGAGGTACTTCACGGATCAAAGGCGTTACCACGAGGTCGTGGCTACTCTCGCCTTGCTCATGTCCTCGTAAAGCTTCGCCACTACTTCCAAAGCATCAAATCTGGTCGACCACGTTCCCCTCGGGAGAAATCCTACGGAACAAGGAATCTAGCGGACGTATAGCTAAGTGGTCAATGGAACTAGCGAGTTTGATCGTTATTTTTGTCGAACCGCTATTAAGTCATAGGTCCTAAGCGACTTTGTCGCTGAATGGACTTGCTCGCCAAATCGTGAAGCTCCCGAGCAACTTTGATGAACCCTCTTGGACCATGTTTTTCGATGGCTCGCGACCGAAACTCGGGGCTGGTTTTGTTCTCATCTCCCATCAAGGAGAGCAACTCGATATTCTATCCAACTACACTTTGCGGCGACTAACAACGCCTGCAGAGTACGAGGCCCTCCTCACGGACTAAGAGCGTGCAAGTCGCTTGGTGTCCAACGACCGACCGTGAAGGAGATTCACGGTGGTCATCAATCGAGTTAACAAGGAGTATCGGTCTTTGCGATGACTCAATGGCGCGATACGGTTGAAGTGAGGAAGTTGGGCGGCATTTTCGATTTTTGAAGTGCTCTTCGTGCCTGGGAAGGACAACTTCTGGCCGACCAACTATCAAGTATGGATCCTCACGAGAATCTGCTCGGCAGGGTGCTCGTCGAGCACCTTCACAAGCTCTCAATCACGTCTCCGGACGAGGCAGCGAAGGCAGTGGTCTTGTCTCCGTTATCGGCGGTGTCGCGGATGGACAACGCCATTTGTCCGGTACCTTGCAGATGGGACCCTGCCCGACGACGAAGCTGAGCGTTCCCGGCTTACAAGGCGTGCCGCTCCATACAAGCTTGTGGACGGCATCCTTTACCGTCAAGTTGCTCTGAGAGTTCTCTCCAAGTGCATCTCGCAACAGGAGGGTGTGTTCCTTCTTAGGGACATACACGAGGGTGCCTATGGCAACCACGCCTCCTTCAGAACTCTGGTCGGCAAAGCGTTTCGCATGGGCTATTATTGGCCCACTGCGTTACAAGATGCCCGGGACATCGTGACTAAATACAAGGCTTGCCAATTTCACGCCGGAAGGCACACAAGCCCGCCTAAGAGCTCCAAACAATCCCCCATCTTGGCCTTTTTCCACATGGGGTGCGGATCTGCTCGGCCCATTCCTAAGGGGTACAAGGGCTATACACACCGCTCGTCGCCATAGACACTTTTACAAAGTGGATTGAGGCGAGCTCGTGTAAATCTCTTCACGCCAAAGCGGTTGTTCGCTTTTTCAAAAGCGTGGTCGCGCTTTGGGATCCCCATAAGGCGATCACGATAACGGTACCCGATTGAAGCGAGCTATTCGTGAATCTGCGAGCAGTGGGCACCAAGGTCTGTTCGCCTCGTGGCATATTCACGAGCAATGGAAGCGATCGGCGAGCTAACAGACAGATAGTCCAGGGTATTAAACGGCGGGTATTTGCTGCTCTCAGCGAGCACAACAAGGCCTGGGTTGACGAAGTTCCTTCCGTCCTCTGGGCAGTTCGCACTACGGCCAGTCGGGCGACCGGGGAAACTCCTTTCCAATTGGTCTATGGTGCAGAAGCCATCACGCCCGCGAAATCAGTACTCGGTTCGCCTCAAGACGAGCTCGGTCAACTTAGTTGGCGATGATCAAGAGCGCCTCGATCTCGATCTCCTCGAAGGCACACGCGACCGGGCACAAGTCAGAATGGCGCGCTACCAGCAAGATCTTCGCCGGCACGCTGCCAAGTCAGTTCGACCAAGGGCTTTGAAGGCGGGCGACCTCGTTCTGCGCCGTGTCCAGAACTTGTCCAATGCCAACAAGTTAACTCCTCGTTGGGAGGGCCCGTTCACGGTCGTTTCTTCTGCTCGCCCGGGGGCTGTTCGCCTGGCTATGGAGGACGGGAGAGAGCTGACCAGCACTTGGAACATCGACCGACCGTAAGTTTTTGTGTAGGTCTTTTACATTTTTCTTAGCCTGCGCTTTTGTAAACTTCACGCCTTAGTTTGTCCAAGTCCCTCGGGCACCATGTAAAGTTCAATCCAATTCTCAGTGAATCCTCGCGGCCTCTGTGCCCCTTTTCACTACTTGTCTTCTCAGACTACTTTCTTCTGGTAACACTTGATGGCTGCCCGGCCTTGCGAACTCTTGGCTCCGCAATCTTAAAGATTGTTCCCTACCCGTATCTGGTTTCGACAAGTTCCTAAACTCAGGGTTGCGTAACACGGCCTTTCCACCTTGCGGCTAAATGCGCCCTCGTAAGCCCTCGGCAGAGGCACTTATCGCTTAGTGCGACCACTTGGTAAAGCTCGCTCGTAAGCCCCATGGCGCAGGCACTTTCCTTGTTCGGTTACTCTGAAGCGCCTATCTTACGTCAACGAGCAGACTATGGAACGAATCGAGCAAGGTACGGGTGTCGTTCTTTCTCTCTACGCACGTGCTCGAGTTCGCAATCTTAGGTTCTCGAGCATCGTCCGTACCGGGGGCCAGGGTGTCGCTCTTTCTCTTGTGCACCTGTTCGGGTTCGCAAACTCAGGTTTCCGAGCAGATGCACAACGGGGGCTGGGAGTTAGGAAGAGCGCTCTACCGGTTTTCTTAAACTTCCTAGCGCTGTTCGCTTTTCTCTTAGTTTATGTTCGTTCTTGTCTTTTTGCTGCTCTTTTTTGCAGGAGAAAAGGTAAGTACTTTATTATATTTACTCAAAAGTTTCAGGTACAAGGCCCTTTAAGATTCTGACAAGCGGTGCTACTTAGGAGCAAGTGCTCCTTCACTCCTCAACTTCTAACTTGAGGCGCACGACTTCGCCCTGAGCCTTGATTCCTTCCCGGGCTTCAGCTCGGAGGCGTTCGATCTCCTCCTTGCTCCGCTTGGCTTGCGCCGCAGCCTCTGCCCGTATGGCCTCGACCTCCTCGGTCTTGGCGCGCAGCTGATCGGTTAGAGCCTCGCTCTGGCTGGCTCGCTGCTCGGCCGTCTTGAGCTGCTCGTCCAGCTCCTTGACCTTCTTCTCTGCGGTGATCGCCCTCACCGCCATCCCGCGCATCTTCTCGATCTCTCCCTGTAAAGCCCACAGGGTTGAGATCTTTGCTTGGAGACCCGCGGAAGTCTGATCTTCTTTATCAAGCTGGGCCTTGAGTCTTTTGGCTTCCGCCGCAAGCTGGTCCGGTCGTTGGGAAGCATCAGCAAGCTGCTCTTCGAGCCACTTCGTGCGGCCCGGCTTCTCCTCCGCGGTGCTCGCCTTAATGGCTTGCGCGCGAAGCTCCTCGGCCTCTCCTAAGAGAGACTCGCAGGAACACCTCTCTTCGGCCGGTTGGACTTTGAGCCTCTTCACCTTCGCCTTCAGCCAGCTTTGACTTTGGGCTGGTGCAGAGGGCCCCGCCTCGGGCTCCCTCGTCCGGAGGTGCTCCCGGAGGGACGCCAGTACGGCGCTCCGCTCAATGGTGACGCCGTCCTCGAGCTCCTCCATGGTATCCTTCAAAACCTGAGAGAGAAGACTAGTTAGCCGCTTTTGCGGTAAAACTACCCAACTAAGTTAGAAGCAGTCTTGGTGTTTACCTTTCCAAGTCGTTGCTTGATCCGCGACGCAGCGGTCCTCGAGCCATCGTCACGAAGCCCCTTCGTCTTGGATGATGCGGGCGTTCTTGCCGTCGCCGCCTTGTTCGCTCCTTCTTCTTACGGGAGCGCATCTGCTCGGGAGCAGGAGCGACGGACGAAGCGCTTTCGTCTCCGTGCTCCTTCTCCTCTTCCTTTTCCTCTTCCGCTCAACGTCTTGGCGAGGCCGAGCCACTCGCGGGTGGCGCCGTTGTTTCACGGGCGAGACGACTTGCGCGACCGCCGGGGCTTCTTCATGTTCCTGGCGGTGGGGTCTCACCTTTCACGGAGAATCCGTCGCCTCGGGGTGAGCTGCCCTCTGACGAAGTGCTGGCAGACCGGCTGCTCGGTCCGCCTGGCGCTTCGAAGTCATCGCCTTAGCACGAAGTCCGTGGCGCCGCTTCGCCGCTTCTTTGGCCTCCAGCCGCTCCACCGCGCCTTTGAGCGTCGTCTGCTTCGGCTGGAGCCCGGCGGCAAGCAGCTCCACGCCAATTTTGGCTTGTCCTTGAGGCTCGCCGACCTACTTTGCCGTGCCGGCAAAGAATGCTCGCGGCGGCGCCCGCTTCGGCGCCTTCTCGGCGTCGTCGTGGCGGTCTCTTCTTGGGCGGTGATGAAAAGAGTTGATCGTTAAGTCTAACGAGGTCGAAGGTTGGAAGGTTTAAAGATCGATTCCTACATACCGCCGTGGAAGGCTTGATTCTGATCTTCTTCGCCGGAACCTTCCGCCTCTTCCTCGGGGGCTCCTTGGCGGCTTCTCCGTCTTGGCCCTTGGGTGTTCGTGGCGGCGAGCTCGGCTCCACTGGTGGTGGCGCGAAGGCCTTCTGGCAGCAAGAAGTTTTTCCTCCTTGCGCGACTTTTCTTCGAGCCTCTCTCGCTCGGCGACTGCTGCGGCCGATCCATGCGGCGAGGTGAGCTTGCGTGTAACGCCTAAGCCAGAGGTACATGGTCTTTACCTCTTCGTCGCTCTGCTTTCGGCGAGGAGGGAGAACTTAGTCTCTTCCATTGGGTGACCCTGCTACCGCTGGTCCTGCTTCGGACGTTCCGTCGCCTTGGTGGTCTCTTCGACGGTGGCGGCCGCCGTGTCATGGCGAGCTCCGGTCGGCTCGGCCGCCACCTTGGGCTTTGTGGCGCCTTGGCCTTGCCCTTCTTCGCCTTCTCCTTCTCGGACCGGAGAGCTCCTCAACGATCCCTCCAAGGATCATTTGGTCCTCTGCTGCGTTTTGAGAAGCGGGCGTTAGCATTTAAACAACATTGCAAGTCTAGCAACATAGGTGAGGGTAAGTATTTTACCTCGCAAATGCATGCGGACAAGCACGTTCTATGCTGGCAGTGTCGCCACCTCGCGGTGACCTCCCGTCCTTCTTCGCCGCCTTCAAGATGGCGTCGACCCTTCGGTCACCCATGCGTCGGTTGGCTTCTCTGTCGAGACAGATGGAGTCGTTAATTCTTGTTCGGAGGAAATGATCAGCTAAAAGGTTGAGTCTTAAAGGCACTTACCGTGCTCTCCCTTGTGATGTCTTCCCATCCTCTATCTTGTAGAAGGATAGGACCTCCTCCGCAGACGATGCAGACGTCATTTGTGAAGTCGAATGATCTCCTGCCCGTGAGCCCGAGGCTCACGAGGAGGCGATCTTCCTTGTCAGTACCAATCCTCGGCGGACATTTCCGGCGAGGCATTGGGGTTCCTTTGCCGCGCCTTCCGGTGAAGACGAAGTTTTACATCGCCGCTCCGCTTGCTGTAGAACCACCTCGCCCACCACGCGCCCATCGAGTCGGCGGTGGTGGGCGAGGATATGGCGCGCGTCGTCGGCGGTGGCTCGGAGCTTGAGGTAGTAGTACCCAGCGCTGAAGCGGCGAGCTGCTCCTAAATCCACGTGTAATAGTGGAGGAACATTTCACCGGTGGATCGATGCTCAGATAGCCCTCGCACAGTGTGCGAGACGGCCATCTGGAGGATGGAGTTGGATTGAGGTTCGCCACCTCCAATCGGCGATGTTCAAGAAGGCCTCAACGAAGTCGCTCTCGGGAGACCACAACCCGAGCAGGCGAATCTGCTCAAGTCGAGCGAACTCTCCCTCGGCGGCTCAGGAGTATCCTCCTCTCCGGCACCTCCAGCTACGGTGTCGATGTGGCCCTCCTCCTCCCGGATCCTAAGGTCCTCCTCGGTCAAGCTAGTGCACGTGAATTTGGCCATAGCGATTCCTGTGGTCGGACGAGCGGGTCGGTGATGGAGTTTGGGTGTTTGATGTTGGCGTAGTTGGAGCTAGGGCATAGAGAGGAAAGGCGTGAGAGCGTAGTGGGTGGCAGCGGGCGGCTTGGGTGCTTTATAGTCCGTATAAGCAGCTCTGCGACGGTTTAGTCCCGAGCGGCTAGTTTTTACCTGCAACGGCTAGGTAAAACGGTCGCTGTTTTCCTTCTTGCAATGACAGAAGTTACCGTTGGAATCGCTAACGGCTATTTTTTCCAAGTGTCCGTTTGAAGGTGAGTGCTCTGCTTTCGGACGGATGTCGTTCCTGCTCGACGCAACAGAGTTGTTTCGTCTTGAAAGGAGTTTGTTCGGACCGAACATGTCTTGTTCGGTTGAAACTTAACCTGTTGATCGATCGTTACATGTCTCTGAGCAGCAAAATTTCCCTCTTCGTGGTTTGGAGTCTCAAGAGGAAGACCCCACTCTAGTGAGTCCTCCCACTTGAGTCTCGGGGGCTAGCTGTCGGGGATTAGATTACGGCCCATTGCCATGTCCTACTCCCTGACGGCCCAATCGGACAGCCTACCAGGGCCCAGCTCCTTGGAAGGTTCTATCTGGCCCATATGCATCTTGCCGAACAGCTTCCTGGCTGGCGAGATGCGTAATGGCCAAGGCTTCTGCTTGAGTCCGACTCGAGCGAGTTACTGACGACCACGAGAAGACCGGACGTGGTTTCCGGATTGGATTAGGAGTCGTGATCCCCAAGATTAGGAGATTACCTTATCTACCGTAGGTTATATTTGGCATGTACTGAGTTCGTTACGATCTCGTAGTTAGCCCGGCCCGATATTCCTCGGTAGGTCGGTTTGCTCCGTACTATATAAACAGGGCCCCTACGGCGTTTAGAGGCATCCCTGGCATTGAGTTTTACATCTTAGCATCTAGCTTAGACCCTTGGCAGATAGATTTTCACATACTACTCGTCGAGACCTGCTGATCTCGCCGAGTCCCACCTTGTAATCCTCTTTGATATAAAGAAAGGTGGGCGAGGGCTATTATCTCTTCCGAGAGGCTGAACGGGATAAAACCCCATCTCTGTCTCGTTCTTTGTTACGTAGTTGTTCGGCGTGTCTCCCATCTCCTCTTTGAAGAACCTTGGTTGACTTGGGTCAATATCCCAACCGTCGACACCTCTTCTACGATAAAAACTCTTCCAAGTTGACAGTTCATAAGAATGTGAATCCTCGATAAGGATGCACCAAGGGTAATGGCTACCTAGTCTTTCCATCTAGGGCCGAAGCTAGTCCAGCGAATTGGGCCGTGCTTTTTTGGGCCAACCCAAGCACGGCTCGATTTTGGAGGACCAAATCACGGCACAACACGAAATAATTTGGGCCGTGCCGGCCCAACCCGAATGACGTGACGTGCCGGGCCTGAGAAGCCGCAAGACGATCGGCACACGGCACGGCTGAACATTTGGGCGATGCTTTCGGCCAAGACGTCTTAACCGAGGCACTAATCGAAGAATTTGTATTTTCGTGATCTTTCGTAGCTCGAATGAATTTTGATTCTACATCGAAGTTGTAGAGAATTTTGAGACGCATCTTTTTATATATATACAATGTTTTCATTTGAGCAATGCATGAAATTATAAAAAAAAAAATTAGGGCGCTGGCTGTTTTAGAACCGACCTCACACATTTCGGTAACTTGCATTTTTTTAGGTATTCCGCTGCTCAAACGAATTTAACTTCTAGGCCAAAGTTGTAGATGATTTTGAGACACATCTTTTTTGTATATATAACTTTTTAATTTGAGCAATGCATGAATTTGTAAAAAAAAAAATAGTGCACCGGCTATTTTAGAACCCATATCACCCATTTTGGTAATTTACATTTTTCAAGATATTCCTCTGATGAGATGAATTTATGCTGTACATCAAAGTTGTAGAGAATTGCAAGACACATCTTTTTTATAGACAACCTTTTCATTTGAGTAACCTACAAATTTATAAAAAAAATATTTATGTCTTTGTGTTTCCGGCGTGCCGTGCTCGGGCCGGCCCGGCCTGATCGCTGCCCGTAGGGCAAAGTGTTTACCGGACCGTACCAGCCTATTACACAGTGGCCCAAGGCACGACAGACCCATGCCGTGCCGTCCCGGCACGGCCCAATTCGCAGGACTAGCCGAAGGCAAGCTTGCCCATCAGCTCAAGCAGGTAGTCCCAACTCACACCGTCGAAGGCTTTATGAAAATTCAACTAGACAAAGAAGCACGGCTCCTCTTTATTATGCAGTTCTCTTGGATGCAGGGGTGGATTCGAGTCGATCCTGAGCGAGCTTAGGCTGTCAAAGCTCGAGCTCGGCTCGGGCTCGGCTCGAATCAGCATCGAGCTTGGGGTTAAGCTTGAGATTGAGCTCGATAAAAGCTCGGTTAGGCTCGAGATCGGCTCGGTTAGGCTCGATTTTCAGCCCGAGCTCGGCTCAAATTGGTTGAAAAATTAGATTTAAAGAGTGAAATATGCTATGCAATGATAATTATTCAGGCTTGGTTGGGCTCGATTAAGGCTCGGGATCGAGCTCGAGCTCGGCTTGAATAGACTTGAGCTCAGGACTGAGCGTCCGGGCTCGAGATCGGCTCGTTTAGCATTTGAGCTCGAGTAGCTCATCGAGCCCGAGCTTTTTGGTCCAGCCCTACTTGGATGCATCTGCTCTGAACGAAAGCACTTAATTTGCGCAGGGGAGATTATTTTGTCCACTAATGGTGAGAACCTGAAACAAAGGCAAGAACACCAGCCTGATATCTGAATGTTCCAGACATGGATCAATAAACAGAACAAGAACAGGGAGCTGACCTGTCATGCATGCCATCCTAATTCCTATCATGCAGAATCTGGGAGGCCATCAGCTTCATGGAATAAAAACCATTCCTCTCCTGGATCATATGAAAGAGGATTCACCTTGCAGCAGGAGACGTTCTACCGCAGCAGGCAGCAGCAACATCATGCGCATCAATCCATGGCTAAAGGGGGCGAGGGGATGATCGTTAATAGCCTCAGCAGCGACCTTCCCGAAGCGCCGTATCCCAAGTAACCTTGACCACAGGAACTTGGCGCCATCGCCGGCGCGGCGCCCCAAACTCCATAGCGGCGGCTGCAGAGGAACGACCCGACCTCGTCGGCAGGGTGAGGACTGAGGAGGCTAACCACGCCGGAAGGTCGAGGACTACGAGTCCGAGCCGGCGAGGGGGCGACGAAATCGAAGTGGAGGTCTGGCTGAAAGCCCGCGGCAAATACATTTCTTTGCGGAGGCCGAGGCCGACGCCGGATCGGACTCGTCGGAATTCGGAGCCATGGGAGCCTGAACCGACTCGGCAGAAATCGAGAGCCATCCCTATAAAAGTCTCCGCGGCTGCGTTCAGAAGCTGCATCCATCCATCTGATTGGGCTTACGGCAAGAAGTTAGCCGCTCAAGAAGAGCGCTCGCGCGAGACCGTGCGACGCCCGTCGCCATGGGTAACCAGAAGTCAAGCCTCAAGAGCCCCGTGCGGTCGCCGGAGAAGGAGGAGCAAAGCACCGGCGTGCTCATCTCCGGCGCTCGCCTGATCATCTCCGACGCCATCGACGAGGCCAGGGCGACGGTCGCCGACGCCACGGAGCACGAGTACCGAGTCACCCACCTGTGCATGCTGCACGCCGTTGATCGCCTCTGCGAGGCTTCCAAGCTGCTGGGGCAGCTGCGACGCCTGCTGCCGCGCTTCGGCGATCCGGAGGGGGAGCCGCTCGACGACCCGGACGAGGCGAGGCAGCAGGACCGGTTCCGGAAGCAGGTGCAGGGGCTTCACAACAATGTCCGGCATGCGCGTGAGCTGGTCGCCCGTTGCTGCGAGAGGTGGAAGGAGAAGAAGAAGGGGCCGTCTCGCGGCACCCGGAGGCAGATGGACTACGTGGAGCTGTTCATCGACTTCCACATGTGCAACCTGAGCGAGCTGCTCCAGAAAAACCATCACTCGTCGGACGCCGGCTCCTCCTCGTTGCGCACCTCGTCGCGTGGAGAGGGCATGGGCATGGACTGCACCGAGGAGGCGGGTAGAGATGGCATGGATGAGATGGGAGAAGAAAGGGATCGGACCATGGCGTCGGAGATCGAGGAGTGGAAAGAGGATTAAAGATCTCCTTTCCGTCGGTCACATGTATTAAAGTTGTATGAACTAGCCAGTTCATACTAATAAAAAAAATTGTGGGCGATTATCTAACAAACAGTCGACCGATTTTTCCTCTAATTAATTTCAGCCGATGCTCACTTCCGTTGGCTTTTGCTTCCTAATTCATGCAACGTGGGGCTTTTGTCCTCTTTAAAGGAAACATACGTGGTGCAAGCCTTCTATTGCCAATGTGCTTTGCATTGCATCTGCTTTTAGAGTATTATCGTTTCATTAATACAGGAACGTTACGTTGATTAATATAGGGTTACCCAATCTCTCCATCTATGGCCGAAATCAAGCTTCTCCATCTAAGAACACGTTGATTAATTTTCGTTTTGAAGAATGGTATGAAAAATTGATTACATATTAAAGCTGATTTTTACCATATTTGGACAGGCACTAAATATAGTTGTTCATCTCTTAGGGTAGGACCAAAATCAATCTCTCTCCCTCCCTCCCTCCCCCTCTATGGCGGCGGCGATGCAGCGCAATGGTAGTGTTTGGGAGAGATGATGAAGAAAAGATAAGGTTGTGATAGATAGATGGACAGGAGAGAAGGGGATAAAAAAATACAAAATTTGTTTTTGGAATTGCTAATCATCAGTCAACTGAAATCCGGGGCTCACTTACCCGCGCGCCGCCGGCCATCTTCCTCCCCTCCGGTGACCTCCTCCTCTCCCGCCGCCGTGCCACCATGGATGGTGACGGCGTGTTCTTCACTTAACCACGGTGAATCACACCCCTATCAGATTTCAATCTTGCTAGCCGATCAGCCCGGGCTCGATCCGATTCGAGCGTCGGACGCGGCGAGGAGCGACACGCAGAGATTACCCAGGTTCGGACCCCCTCGCGGGTAATAGTCCTACTCCTGTCGAGCCTTAGCTCTTTTCTTGTTGTGGTTGAATGTGAATGCTTACAGAATGCTGAATGCAACATCCCCCTCCCTTCTCTCTCTTCTCCTTTTATACGAGCCTTGTACTGGCGGAGAGAGCCGAGGGGTAGGCGATCAAGACGCTTAGTATCTTGATAAGGCGTAAGGACGGGACGAGAGACGAAAGCGTCTTTCGCGCCGAGGGCGCCGCCACACGTACCTCGCAAGTGGCCTCCGACTCATGTGAACACGCCCGGTGAGGAGTAAGCGGGACCCGACTTGCGCCACGACGCGGCGGCCATCCCGATGACGGCTGATCCTCTCACCGCTGGTCAATTCCGCAGAGCCACAGTGACGGTTTGATTAGACCTGCCGGGGTCACTGTGGCAGTAATCATCTCCTCTCTGGTCCATCCGCGCGTAACGTCGCATTGAATGCGTTTGTCCTCCGCAGCAGAGGAGAGCCTTCGCCGAAGACTCCTCGGGGCGCTTCTGTAGCACGGCCCCCTTTGTGAGGAGGAGGCTCTCGTGCTCGCCCATGTTGAGGCTCGCCACATATTTGGGGCACAGTCGCCGCTCGACGCGTGGGGCCCGCTGGCCTGGCTGAGGGGCTCGCCCACGCCTGGGGCACAGTCGCCCGCCCGCCGACGCGCAGGGCCCTTTGGCCTTGTTGAGGGGCTCGCCACGCCTGGGCACAGTCGCCCCCACTGTCGCGTGGGGCCCGCCTAGCGCGCTTTAGGACTCTTCATACCCCGGTATTTATTGTACCGACAGATGTGACGTTAGGGTTTCGGTGGTGTTCAGGTTCGGGGCGCCACCGGGCTTAGAGGGATGGCCGGGGGAGGTGGCGGCTCAGCGTCTCGGTGGTTGGATGGGTATGGAGTGAGGGCGGGAAGGCAGTTGGGGCGGCGGTGGCGGGGTTGAAGGTGACGGCCGGGTTAGTTTGCGCAGGGCAGCGTCGGCGGCGGGAGGTCGGGCGGTGGGGCGGCGGCGGAGCACGGAGCAAGGGGAGCGTTGAGTCGAGGGTGGTGGAGGGAGGGGAAAGGGGAAGTAAGAGAGAGAGTGGGGACGCGGGGTTGATCTGGACTGTTGGATTGAGATCCAACAGTCCAGAAAATCGACTGATGGGTTATTAAAAAAACAGTCGACTGTTGAATAGACAATCCCTCTGTTTTTTATCCATCGATGCCTTTAGGAGGTACTCCCTCCGTTCCAAATTAGGAAAAAGTCTACTTTACCTCCCTCTGCTATTGCCTCGGTTTGATTTTCCTCCCTCTACTTCAAAACCGGGTAAATTACCTCCCTCTACTTTCCATACCGTGCAAATTACCTCCCTCACTTAAAACCACTCCGGTTTTGGGTGTTTTTGACTAATTAAATTCTAAAAAATTATAGGAAACTCAGAAAAAATAAAATTAGAATATTTTAAACCTATAAAAAATGTAAAATCCAAACATGCATTAAAAAATATGATATTCTTCTAAAACCTATAAGCCAAAATTCATATTTATGATTGGAGGTATTTTTAATAAAAAATCTCAAACATGTATATAATTTTTAGCATGTATGTTTATATGCAAGCACCACTTTATTAAATATTTAGATTTTTCATACTTTTATTCTGCTTTCTCTGAGTTTTCTATAACTTTCTATAATTTATTTTCTCAAGATTATGATGTCACATCAACAAAACTCTTTTTTGTTGAAAAATAAATTTTAGAAAACTAAAAATAGAATATAGGTTTGTACACAAATATCATATTTTTATTTCTCTTTTGGATTTTACATATTTTTATATACTTAAAATGTTTTCATTTATTTTTCTGAGTTTTCTATCATTTTTAAAATTTAATTAGTCAAAAACCAGTTGATTAGGGTGCCAAATCACTCAAAACCCGGCGTGAGGAGGTAATTTGTCCGGTATAAAAAGTAGAGGGAGGTAATTTGCACGGTATGAAAAGTAGAGGGAGGTAATTTACCCGGTTTTGAAGTAGAGGGAGGAAAACCAAACCAAGGCAATAGTAGAGGGAGGTAAAGTAGACTTTTTCCTCCAAATTATAGGTCGTTGGACTTTTTTGACACGTACTTTGACCACTCGTCTTATTCAAATAATTAGTGAAAATATGAAAAAACTCAAGTCATTATTAAAGTACCTTTCATGATAGGCTAAATCATAACAAAAATAAATTATAATTATAAATTTTTTTGAATAAGATGAATGGTCAAAGTACGTGTCAAAAAAGTCAAACGACCTATAATTTGAAACGGAGGGAGTACCATTTAATGATAATCGTTGGATTGATGTATGATCCTTATTAAAGGTACCACGGGGCACCATAGATCGTAAAACAAGCCTATACTAAAATGAGAAAATTACGTAATAATTTAGAAGAAAAATTTATGGAATGGAAAAAAAACAAGAGTTAATTTTAGGGGTGGTTCATAAACTATCACGAAGTTTTCATCCAAGTTCCCAATCTTTCGAATTGTAGTTTAGAATCCCTGAACTATTCAAGTGATCAAATCTGGTCCACCGTTGTCACGCCACCACATAGGAGCCGATGTGGCTGCTCCACTGCACGAATCCTACCACTGTGAATAGTCCACATGTCATTTTTATATTTTATATTGCGTAAATTATACTGACGGTCCCTAAACTATCACGAAGTTTTCATCTAGATTCCCAATCGTTCAAATTACAGTTTAGAATGGACTTGACGGATTGTGAGGATCGGTGTAAACTTCGATTTAGAGAAAGAATTTGGCGAGCGCCAGCGTCCGGACGTCGGGACGGACGCCAGTGCGTCGGACCAGCGGCGTCCGTCCGATCGTCCGGCACCGCGTGCATCGTACGCGCCACCGCGCTCCCGTGCATGTGCATCGACTAGTTAGCGTACGTGCAGTCGATTAAAATTTCCAATTAAACTTCTGATTTTTGTATAAAATTCAAACAGTATTCAAAATGCGTGGAATAAATTTCATAATTCTTCTAAAATCGAGAGCAACCCATTTTAAATACTTTTCAAATTTTTTAATTTTTTTCACTTTTTCAATTTTTTTTATGTGAAACTACGAGAAGGCACCTATGAAACTTACATCTATACTAGCGAAACTTGGCCGTGTGCTGATGAAATATGATGAAACTTGGATGAAACTTTGATGTAACCTGATGAAACT
Source organism: Raddia guianensis (assembly GCA_036346415.1). Lineage (NCBI taxonomy): Eukaryota > Viridiplantae > Streptophyta > Magnoliopsida > Poales > Poaceae > Raddia > Raddia guianensis. The sequence continues at coordinate 23,176,254 of CM070542.1, read as the reverse complement.
TGGATTAAACCAGTGAAAACTTCATGAAACTTGAAGAAACTGGATGAAACATGATGAAACTTGAAAAAACTTGGATGAAATCTGATGAAACTTGACAGTTCGGCAAAGTTTAACGAGTATGAAACCCAAGTTTTAGTAGGCGAAATTCAAGTTTCAGTAGGCAAACCCTAAGTTTCACTAGGTAAGTTTAAAGATTTATATGGCAACATACATCTTGTTTTGTTCATAAAAATACGAGGAACACGTTGGTGCAAACGGTTTGTGAATCAGAGCACCCAGTCAAAAATTATGGCCACCGAAAGAAAAATACAAAAACGGAATCTTGCTGACGTCAGCTCATGTCATCAATTTTTTCTGCCCCGCTCATGCTCCCGCGTGCTCGCATGCATGGGCCGGCCTGGCTATAGGCCCACTGGCTTGCGCGCGTCCGCACGGCCGGACAAAAGTGTTTTCGAAAGAATTTTAATTTGTGAACCTAGACGCAATATGGAGCGAGAATATAAAAAATTTCGTCAATATCTTTACATTATAAATGTTATAATAAGAGTAAATTATAAGGGGGACTCTAAACTATCACGTAGTTTTCATCCAGGTCTCCGATCCATGGTGCCAAAACTCCTGCCATAACTAATGGGGGCAGCCACGTAGGCTCCCGTGCGGTGACGTGGTAACGATGGACTAGATTTGGATTACTTTAATAGTTCAGTGAGTCTAAAATATAATTTAAAAGATCGGAGATCTGAATGAGAACTTCGTGATAGTTTACTAACCGTCGGTATAATTTACTCAAAAACAATGATTTTAGATAAATCAGGGTGACTAATTCAGGTCACCTTCTTTATGGATTCAGGGACCTGAATGCGCGCAGAATGCTGGATTAAAAGAAAATCGAACACATGCGCCCTTGTTTCGAGTAAAACCACCATTACTTCTTGACACTGCTGAGTGCAGACATACACAATCTGGCAGGTATCACGCATGACTTCTTCCGAAGATGGCCAACAAAGAAACGCAAGAAACAAGTGGTGCAAAAGATCTAGAGGACACAACCAAACAAAATGTGACTGATGTGCCATGGAATTTGTTCAAAGAGATAATGTGGTAAACAGAGTGTTTCCAGCCAGAAATTACATGCCAATAGATGACATTGGGAATTACATGTTCCCCATGTAAGTTAAAAACTGGAAAGGTTAGGAAGATATCTCGGAAAAGATGCAAGCCCTGCTGCTAGGTCCATTCAAGCTTGTGTTGGCAATTTTTATTTTTTTATTTTTTTGGTGGCATCTGGTAAAGCAAGTGCCAAGGTGTTTGAAGGTCCAAGTCTACGGTCCAATATACTGCTATGTGGTAATACATTGCTAGATCTTCTAAAGGATTATTTTTAAAAAAATCTCTAAACAGATTATTTGCTTAAATTATATGCTTATGTTTTTTTTAACACATTGACTTGTTGATGTTATTTCTTGAAAATCGGTGGAATGTTCTCAAATCCAGCTCAAATTATCAGTTCCGGTTTTTGTCAAAGCGACTATTCAAATTGATCAAAGTTCAGTTTAAACTGATAATAAAATCAGCATTTGAAAACACCAAACACTCTACCAATACATGCACAAATATTTGTCGTAGCGTACAGTAAATCAGTAATTGAGATTTTCACCATGCATGATCATGAGTTGAACATGCCAGCGACCACTAAGGAGCAAATTAATTCACATAAACTCTCGAAGAATCCGTACTTTGGATAATCTAAATACTTCTACTAGAGCATGTTGAAGCTACAAAAACTAGAAGCTATATAACTACTCACTGCAATTAGGCAGCTAAACCACCCGCAAGCTCACTAATCATAGCTTACTCGGGCCAATGGCTAGAGACCGAGAACCTCACTTCACTAGGCACTTGCACTCCACTCCGGCCTCGGCGGCTCGCCGTGGGATGCTCTTCCGCCGGCTCGCGCTCTGCCGGAGGCCGGCGCCGCCCGGCCTCGACGGATCGTCGCCCTTCTCCTCCATCGCCGAGTCGGGGCCGCCGCGCTTCGGCAGCTTCCTCCTCTTCTTTGCTCCGTTCTCGGCCGAGCTCTTGGGGCCCTTGCCTGCCGCCATGTCGGCGTTCGTGCCGTCGCCGCCGCCGTCGTCCTCAACCTTGGCGATGTCGTCGTCTTCCTCGTCGATGCCATCATCCCTGAGGAGCTTCTGTGGCCTGCCCCTCCTCTTGTAGGCCGGTACCACCTCCTCGCCGCCGCTGCCGACATCGTCGCTCTTCGCCGATTCGATCGATTTCTTGGCCTTTCCACCTCTAGGCCGACCCATCTAGGACCCAAGAAGCACAGCCAGCAACGTGGTGGTGGTGAGCCAGTGCCAATCAGCCAATCAGAGAACTGCAAATAGCCGAAATGAATCAGTAAGGGTTCCTCCTCTATGTGCATCTAACTCAGATAGAATCAAACGGATAGTTGATGCCAGTTGATGGGTGATGACACTAGTCAATGCTCAGGAACATGAGGATGTCACTGGATATGCTTCTGTGCTATGAGAGGAGGGATTGCAGATATGATTCTAACATCTGAAATCTTCAGCTACGAACTACCAATGGCAGAACAAACTGTACAGCTACTGTTTGCCTACTTGATGCATTCTTACAAATGGCATTAAGATGCTGGGGAGGCAAGATTTAAAACATTTAGTTATGTTCATGTGATCTCTTCACAGGTCAGTTAGAAGCCACCAGAAGCAAGAACTTAATTGAAAGAACATGTTGATCTCAAAAGTATTCTTGGAGAGCACCAACTACCAAAGAGGAAAGGAAACTACCATATACCACACTACCATATAATGGAACAACCTGAAACAAAGGCAAGAACACCAGCCTCTTATCTGAATGTTCCAAACATGGACCAAAGAACAGAACAAGAACCGGGAGCTGACCTGCAGTCATGCTATCCTAATTCCTATCATGCAGAATCTGGGAGGCCATCAGCTTCTTAGAATAAAAACCGTTCCTCTCCTGGATCATATGAAAGAGGATTCACCTTGCAGCAGCAGAAGAAACCAAGAGGCAGCAAGAACTGGCCGAGCACACTGTTTTGGAGAGAGAGTGAGGTTTGCTTGGCTTGGCAGCTGCCGGCCGGAGATATACCAATGGACCATGTTTTCTACCGCAGCAGGCAGCAGCAACATGCAGGAATGTACCATGGGCCCCATGGACAAGCGTCACAGTAAAAGGCATTCTTTGCTTGCTCTCGATTTTTACTGTTTCATCTGGGGAGGAACGGATTTTACACCAGTACTGGTTTTACTTCCCCTCAAGGGGTACCAGGTAGGTGCAGCTGTAACGTCTAATTACGTGTAATGAGATCAGGTCGGAAATTACATCCATTGTTAATAACAAGAAATCAATTGTAGACGTAGGGTGGAGAGAGATGATTGACACGCCACCGCGAAATGTTCCCTGATGTGTGCCCAGTTGCCCGCACATGCATGCACCTGACCTGACTCTTTTCTAGGCGAACGAAACCGTGTGCCACAGAGCCGGAGTTGGCTCCCTGTCTGCAGCTGGAGCTAGCTAATGGGGTCTCTGAAGCCTGAACCTTGTGGTCAATTTGGTGCCTGGCTCCATGATCGATCGATCACTGACACTGTGCTATTCTATTAAGGACCAAGTGGCAAGCCGTTTATTCAGACTTGAGAGACAAGATTCGGCCGGCAAATATGCAGAAGATAAGATCATACCATCTCTTTTGAAAGAAGAAGAGAAGAGAAGAGAAGAGAGAGAGAGAGCGAGAGAGAGAGAGAGAGCTCTTCTTTCCGTTCCGTCACCCGGACAGACACAGACGGTCTCTGCTTTTCGTTTCTGGAAAAGAAAAGCAGGAGAGCCCCGTTGATTTCTTTCGCCCGCAGTCAAGTGTGAATCCGACTGTGTGTGAGTGCGCGACTAGACGAGGGCACGAGCGAGATGCATCGAAGCGCATCATGCGTGCATGCGTGCATGCAGCGGCTGGCGCGGCCGGCGCAAGCAAAGACGGCCGGCCGCCATGGTGGCTACTGGCTTCTGGCTCGAGCTTCCTCGTCACTCTCTGCACGCACTGCATCAGCATCAGCATGCCGATGCTATGCATGTTACCAAGCGAAAGCTAAAGCTAAAGCTAATGGAGGGTGATAGAGGAGTTGGTTCGTACGTGCGTGCGTGCGTGCCCAGTGCTCTTCTGCTCCTGCTCGTCTCTTCCCGCGCGCACGCAGCGAGTGCGTGCGTGCGCAGGCCGGCTGCCGGCGGCAGCGTCGGTGGCGCGTGCCGGCCGACAGCTTCGTGCCACCATCACCATTCTTGCCTCCTTGGCCTTGCGCCCGGCCGGCCGTCGATCGGCGCCGCGGCCGTGGCCGCAGGTGGCGCGGCGCGGCCCGGCCCGTGCTGGAACAGTAGGGGCACGCGCGGGCGGTCAAGGGCGCAATGATCCGCGGCGTGCTCTGGTCGGTACGACGGTGGCCGCGCGCGCAGGGGGAGGAGGGCGGCAAAGACGCAGCCTTTTTCTCGTGTCGGTCGGCGAGACGGCGCCGGCGCGGCGGCGGTGCTACACCAGCACACCACTGCCACCGTGCCACGGGCGGGAGGCGTTCATGGAGGCTGGGCTACGAACTCAGGTGTTCCATGTCCATGCCGTCACGCTCACGCTGTCACGCATGCATGCATGCACCGAGAAGGCGAGAACCGATGCTACGCGCCCTTGATATATGCTGTCATGGCCCAGTAGCCATTGACCGCAGGTCAGAGTACAATGTGGAATGAAGCCTGCAGCCCGGACGCCGATGGCCCAAAACCAAGAAACCAAGGCCTCACAGCAGCCCAGTTGAGTTACTCCTCAACCTCTCCGAGTCTCCGTTGTCCTGGCCGGCGGCCACTCCCTAATTGTGAGAACATTGAATTTTTTTACTGTATTGGCTTTAATTTAATTTGAAATTTAAAAAAAATTCCCGTTTAAAAAAATAAAAAATAGCCGCCCAACGCTCGCTGACTGGGCGATATTTATAAAATGCCCGCCCATTAGGCGCTATTTAAATAACGCCCGGCCAGTGGGCGCTATTTAAATAACGCCTGACCAACGGGTGCTTAATATAAGTCGCCCGTTGATAGGCGTTTTTTGGTCCAGTGGGCCCTGCTGCCATCGCTCTGATCATATTTTTTGTCCGCAGTGTTCCATCAGATTCCTGCCTGCCATGTGCTTTCACTTTTAATTCCTGCAGGTGAACTGCTGCGCCATAACTTCCTGCCTGCCACTCTCACTTTGGATTCCTGCTACCTGCTCACACTGCTGCGCCATCACTTCCTGCCTACCATATATGTACTCACACTTCGAATTCCTACAGGAGCTCACACTGCTGCGCCATCACTTCCTGCCTGCCACACTCGCAACTAGACATTTGTCGTAACGTGTTTTGCTAATAAATTAATAATTAGGGATGAATTAATTATATGATTTTGATAATTTAATTGACACACGCTCGGCTATAAAAGGGAAGCAGCAGGCAAGGTATTCAGACGAGCAGAGTGTTGGGAAGCACTTCACTTTAGAAACAACCTCTGTCCACGAGTAGAGTGACATGGAGTTCACATCACCATCAAGGGAGTCTGTTCATCAATCTGTCCTAAGAAATGTTCAACCGCCCATGTGTCTCTGCGACAGTCTTTGTATGTTAAGAATGTCTCAAGACATGTCTTACACTTACGGGAGACGGTATTGGAAGTGCGCAAACTATGCGTACGACCAAACACCCGAGATGGAGAGGAATGCAAAGTACCATGTAAGTGACTTCTTACTTATTTGTTTTATAAGGAGCATATAGACGCTAAAGCTAACTTCAATCTTATTAGCCTCCATTATGCGAGTTTGTTCAATATTTGGACGCGGAGCAGACTCCCGACCAGGAGCGGGAGATGCAAAAAGAGGCGGCGAGGCGCCGTGCTATGGCCGAGGAACGTTGGCAAGACGCCCTCAGGGAAGAAAGAAACAAGGTTGCGAGAGAAGATTCTCAGGCACAACGCGAAGTAGACCGGCAGTGGCAGTTGAATGAGCGTGAGGCCGGCCGTGCCAGAAAGCGCGAGAGGGCTGCTAGAGCTAGGGAAGCAAAACCTAGAGCGTTTGCGAAGGGGAAATACCCCGCTATACCTAGTACAATAATTATCGTGTGGAACAACTATGTTTTTAAATCTCCTAAGGTATGTAGGTTTAGTTATGATACGCTAATATGATAAATTGTTTTATGCATCATACGTGTCATGACTTGTATCAAGTTAATGAAGTTGTTTTAATATTTAATCATCGGTTCTGAAAAATCATAAAATTTGACGGTGACAACCGTGAATGATAGGAGAAGGTAAAATGACACTTTGTTTTTTGTGACTTGAATCGGAATACAAGTACGCGTGCGTTTAAGACAATTGTTCTGAAAAATGACATAAACAAATGCACCATCTAGTACTGCATGAATGGTTTTGTTCGAAGTCTGGGTCTTCGAGGTGCCCGTACTCCCTCCGAAATTTATTTCTCCGGTAGCGCACTAGTTCGTTCGGACTGTCGGGGTAGTGACATCCACAAATGCATGTATAGTTGGTGCATGGGGTTCACCTCATATTGTGGGTCAAGAACTAATCGTCTTCGCTGCCACTCTGTCTCTTGTGCACTCAGTAGACCATTTACTCTGCGCTCTAACTATTGTATTCTTCCGTGCAGAGAGTCTATGTATGTCGATATTGTCCTTGGGTATGGATCATCCATCCATTTTGTAAAGCCACAATCCTGTGCCTACGAACATTCGAGTATATTCTCAATAACCTTTTCGTAACGTAATAAGATTATTTTTGATGGTATACGCACATCAAACATGGCACATCTGTAAAACCTACGCCCCGTAAAACCATCTGCAACACGATCGAAAATATGCATGATCGTGTCGACCCCTTGGAGGCACTTCGGCCATCCTCTATAAAACTCCGGATCTCTAAACATCGTAGGATTTATGTTGTAATGAGCTCTCGATACGACCGACAAATCTTCAGAGGATGCGTGTGCTTGAACTCCTGGGCCATATGAAAGCCATTATCTTAGTGACACAAATGGACGAGTAGTAGTATCCATGTTATCCATGTATTACACATAAAGAGGACGATAAAACATATACAACACATATGTAAGTTGGTTGAACATAATAAAATAAAAAAATATAGTCACAATTAAACGGATCGAAATAAGAGGCCACCTCCCAAACTCCTGAAGATACAGTTCTAGTGCAAGGTGTCGGTGTAATAAATACCGGGGTATGAAGAGTCCTGAGAAGAGGGCGATTAGGCCCCAGTGCGTAGGCGAGCTCCTCAGAAGACCAGGCGAGGGCCCCACACGTCAGGCGGGCGACCAGGCCCCAGCGTGTGGGTGAGCCCGTCTGGCCAGCGGGCGAGGGCCCCACGTGTCGGTGGGCGCGTGGCGAGCCCCTCAACACAGTAGGGCCTCCCACTGTCAAGCGGGCCCGCGTGGCGTGGAGCGTTCGGCGAGTCTTCGGCGAAGGCTCTCCCTGCTGCGAAGGACGAAGCGATTTAATGCGACATCACGCGGATAGACAAACCAAGAAATGATTACGCTTCTGATGACCTCGCGGTCGAAAGCATCCTTGCCATCGGGCGCAGCCGGAATTGACCGCAGAGAGAAGATTTGCTTAAGATAGCCGCCGCGTCGGGAGGAGCGAGATGGGCCCGCCCGCAGCCTCACCGGTGTGTTCATGCGGGCGAGGCCACTGCGGCACGCGAGGGCGGCGCCGCTTCGCATAGCGGCAACGCGTTTGCCTCTCCTGTCGTGTCTCGCGTGTCTTGTCGATTGTACCGAGAGTCTTTGTCGCTTACCCTCGTCTCTCTCCGTCAGGTCGAGGCCTATATAAAAGGAGAGGAGAGAGAGAGGGAAGGGGGTACGTTACGTTACGTTACGTTTCTTTTGGACACACAGTCCACAAGCATTCTGTAACCATATTCCATTCAACCACAACAAGAAAAGAGCTAAGGCTCAGCAGGAGTAGGAATATTACCACGGGGTCCGAACTCGGTAATCTCTATGAGTCGCTTCTTCTGCGCCCCACGCCAAATCGAATCGAGCACGGTTGATCGGCTAGCAGGATAGAAATCGACTAGGTGTGATCGCGGTGGTTGAGCGGAGAACACGCCGTCGATGGCGCGCTGTAGGGGCGCTAGCATCGCCGATGTTTTCGACTTCATCGATGGCGAGCAAAGATCGCGATGGATCCGGCACCGCTGAGCTGCGGCCACGGCGTCGGCCGCGGCAATGGCGATAGATCAGCCGGGCGGTAGCCGCCCGCCTAGGGTTGGAACCCTGGCGGAAAGCAGCCGCCCCCGTCAAGCTAGGCGGCGCCTGGCCTTGGAGGAGTGCACTCCAGCACAGAACCTCCATGCGGCGTGGCCCCGCTGACAACCCACCGGTGTCGATGACTCCGGACTCCCGTGCTCGTGGTGGCTTTGGCCCTTCGTCGATCCGCCGCGGCGGTGGTGCAAGTTTCGGGAGGCGCGGGAACCGGTGTTTCCGCTTCTTCCCGTTCTTTCTTGCCCTCACATTCCTCTCGCAGATCTCCTGGCGTGAGGGAGCGGGGCCAAGACGATAGGAGCCAGGCGACTCCTACGGGTTCGCCAGACAGCGACTGGTGGGCGGGATCTCCGGCCCCACTTGAGGACCGTCATCCGCGACACGGAGAAGACTCTGCGACAAGCTCCGCAGCGGCACGACGGGTCGCGATCACACACGACGCCGCCGCCATGGGACAGGAGGGTTTCGCGACGCCGCCTCCGCCGGGAAGGAGGTTCCTCTTGGCGCCGTCCGGACGGCGGCACGGCGGACGGAGGCGCGGCCAGAGCAGGAGGCTCTGAAGTCGGTGCCGTGTTTTTCGAAGGAGCTGCGCCGAGTGCAGTGGCCGGAGAGGTTCCGGCCCACCCCCATCGAGAAGTACGACGGCTCCACCAACCCCGATGAGTTTTTGCAGATCTATACTATGGTGATGCAACCGGCTGGAGGGTCGGGAAAGGTTCTGGTGAACTACTTTCCTGTAGTCCTCACCGGCGGGGCCCGCTCATGGCTCATGAACCTACCCCCGGAGTCCGTGGGGTCGTGGAAGGAGCTCTCGGAGCTCTTCATCACCAACTTCCAGGGCACGTTTGAGCAGCCTGGAGTTGAAGACGATCTCCACAATGTGGAGTAGAAGAAGGGGGAGTCGCTACGCGACTACATCCGGCGCTTCAGTCAGGTTCGCAACACCATCCCTGACATCTCCATCGATGCCGTTGTCACGGCCTTCAGGAGAGGCGCTCGAGACCCCAAGGTCAAGGAGAAGATGGCCACCCGCAAGATCAAAACGACGGAAGAGCTCTTCACCTGGCGCAAGTCGCCCTTCAAAGTGAGAGCTTCGCTCGCCCGTTGCCTGGCGGGGACAAATTGGGCTGGCGAGGCCGAGATTCGAAAAATCCCGCGGCAAAGACAAGAAGAAGCGCAAAGCGGCCGAGACCGGCAGGTCATGGTCGCGAAAGCGACGACGACGACAACAACGACAACGACAATGGTGGCCGCGCGATGGGCGCGCGCATGTAAGAAAGGAGGAGGTCACGGCGCCCGGAGCGGTCCCGCAGGGGGGTGGCGGCGGCGCGCCATGGCGATCGCCGTGGCCGAACGGCCGCCAGCCGACGCGATGAGGGGCGAGACCGTCGCCCCCGTGAGTGGGATGGAAGGACCTACTGTCCCATTCACCGCAACAACTCCCACGACTTGGCGGATTGCCATGTCGTCAGCAAGTTGGAGGACAAGCGCATACCAGCAAAGCAGCAGCGCCCGGCAGCGGCAAGGGCAAGGAAGCGACATTGGTTTTCAGCGAAGTGAGCACGGTCGCCGTCATCCACGGCGGATCGCCACCTATCCGCCCCACGCTAGCTTTAAGCGTCGCGATGAGGAGGTGTGCGCCGCCGCGTTCGCTTTGGTCGACAAAGCGGTTTGGCGTGGTCGGAGCGTACCGATCGCGTTCGGTCAAAGCCGATCACCCGGCCAAGATCACGCCCAGACATCTCCCGATCGTGGTTGCGCCCACGGTCCGGAATGTAAAGTCTGGGGTATCGGTAGACGGAGGAGTTCCTCAACCTCCGTCCGCCCGGGTTGCCAAGGCGCCCAGATCCAAAGAAGCAGAGCTTCGACCAGCGCTCCCATTCTTGACATGGCGCCGGGGTGAGTCCGTCTCATTGGGCGCGTCGACCTCGGTGACGTTTGAAACTCGACAACTTCCGCACCGAGAAGCTCGAGTTCGAGGTGGCGAACTTCGACCTCCTATAAACGCCATACTGGGTCGGCCGGCGCTGACCAAGTTCATGGCGGCTTGCCACTTCGCGTACATGGTGGTGAAGATTCCAGGGCCAGCTGGCCTCATCGTCTTGAAAGTGGACCGCCCGGAGGCGCTCCGCTGCGATAAGGACGCTCTCGCTTTGGCGGGAGCAATCGGCGCCCAGAAGGCCGAAGCATCGACTCTGGGAGCTCCTCCGGCGAAGATCCGTGCCTCCTCCGGTGCGTCCGGGGAGGTTAAGGCGATCTCCCTGAGTGAGTCAGACCTAGCGAAGACCGTTCGGGTGGGCGCCTCTCTCAGCGCCAAATAGGAAGGCGCGCTCGTCTCCTTTCTCCAGTCTATAGCAGACGTGTTTGTTTGGCAACCGTCCGACATGGCTGGGGTCCCCAGGGAGGTGATTGAGCACAAGCTGGCGACGTTCCCCGGCGCACGACCGGTCGTGCAAAAGATCCAGAAGCAGTCGGTGGAGCGCCAGGAAGTTATACGCCAGGAGGTGGACAAGCTTTTAAAGGCGGGGGTCGTCCGCAGTGTCGCCCATCCCAGGTGGCTCGCGAACCCCGTCCTCGTCAAGAAATCCAACGGGCGGTGGAGGATGTGTGTGGACTTCACCGACCTCAGTATGCGTTCGGGATCCGACCACGCTGCCCGCATTGATCTCATCGTCGATTCCACAGCGGGGTGCGAGAAGCTATGCTTTCTGGATGCGTACTCCGGGTACCACCAGATTAGCATGGCCGAAGAAGATGAAGACAAGACCGCCTTCATGACGCCCATGAGCGTCTACTGCTACACAAGGATGGCGTTCGGACTGAAGAATGCAGGCCCAACCTATCAGAGGGCCATGCACATCGCTCATCGTCCTCAAATAGGGCGGAATCTGGAGGTGTATGTCGACGACCTGGTGGTGAAGTCCAAGAAGGCGGAGGAGTTGATCGACGACCTGGAAGAAACCTTCGCCAACTTAAGGAAGTACTGCATCAAGCTCAACCCTGAGAAGTGTGTATTCGCCGTTCCGTCGGGCAAGCTGCTAGGTTTCCTTGTCTCCCAGAGGGGGATTGAGGCGAACCCTGACAAGATCGCGGCGATCGAGAACATGAAGCCCCCGACGCGACTTCGGCAGATGCAGTGCTTGGTGGGCTGCTTGACCTCCCTGGGCCGCTTTATAGCTCGCCTGGGGGATAAAAGTCTCCCGCTACTCAAGCTTCTGAAGAAGACCAACCAATTCGAGTGGACGGCGGAGGCGCAGGAGGCGTTCGACGGGCTGAAGAAATATCTCACTTCCCTGACGCAGCTCCCACTTCTGGAGGAGACGTCACCAATCCTGCCACAGCTCCCCGGTTGGAGAGAGGAGGCGGAAGAGCTGCTGAGGCGGTTGAGGCGAAAATGCCGTGCCGTGCAGAGTACGCCGGCGATAATGCTAACGTCGCCACGCCGTCTCGAAGGTCGATGGATGGATCGGATCCTAGCCTACTGCGGACGGAGTGATCCCGACGATGTGACGCGCTTACCGAGAAGATAGCGCAAGCGCCAAGCGCCACGCTCGGTAGGTGGGGACCAGACGCTGTGGCCCAAACGGAGTTCTCTTGGCGCGCCACTCGGGAAGCGGGAGTGCAATTCTCTCGAGATCCATGGAGGCATGTGCGCGGAGCCATTGAGAGCCGGGCGTTGGTTGGGAAAGCTTTCGCCACGGCTTTATTGGCCTCTGACCCTCCAGATGCCTTCGAGTGGTGAGAGATGCGGCGTGCCAATTTCACGCTAAGCAGATCCACCGACCGCCCAGCGCCGCAAACCATTCCGCTCTCCGCCGTTCGCGTCCGGGGTTGACATCTGGCCCGTTCCGCCGTGAATCGGAGGTTACACGATCTGATCGTCGCCGTCGACAAGTTCACCAAGTGGGTGGAGGCATTGCGGTCTCGGCGATCACGCCCGCCGCAGCCATAAAGTTTATGAAGAGCATCTTCGTCCGGTTCGGCGCCGCCAACAGATCATCACCGACAACGGCGCCGATTCAAGAGCGCCGATTTCAAGATCGTGCGAAGCTGGGTGGTAAGCTGCTGCGCGCGCCTTCGCTGCACATCCAAGAGCAATGGGCAAGTGGAGCGGGCAAAGGCGGAAGTACTCAAAGGGCTCAAGACAAGGGATTTCGACCGTCTGGAGAAGCGCGGCAAGCGCTGGGCGGAAGAAGTCCCCACCGTGTTGTGGGCGCCGCGACAACTCCCAACAGAGCCACCGCGAGACCCCTTTTTTCCGGTGTATGGCTCAAGCGGTCCTCCCATCGAGCTCGCCTTTGGGTCCCCAAGGTGGCGGCGTTCAGAAAGACGAGACCACGACCGGCGTCAAGATGAAGTAAATCTCTGGAGGAGATCGAGAGCGGCGGCGATCCGGGCCGCCAGGTATCAGCAGGCACTGCGCCGTTATCAAGCAAGGCGGGTGTGTGAGAGAACACTAACGATGGGCGACCTTGTTCTCACAGAAAATCCAAGCGCAGCCGGGCGCAACAAAGCTGTCTCCCCGTGGGAGGCCCTTCAAGGTAGTCTCGCCTCCGCCCAGCTCGGTCCAGCTCGCCGAGGATGGTCGCGAATTGGCGAACACTTGGAACGCCGAGCGGTGAGGAAGTTCTACCAGAGGTAGCTGTTCCAAGAGCTTTTTGGCCTTCCTTTGGAGCCGGCGGCGAGGTCTTCCTCCTTCCCTTCGCCTCGGGGCTACATTCTACAAAGCCATCTGCAATATAAAGATAAGTTCTGTCTCTCTCAGGCATCTATTCTTTTTCGCCTTAAAGTCATTAGAAAACATTCTGCTGAAAGTCGGTAGCTAAAAAGTACTTAAGGCCGATGGCCCTTAGTTGCAAGAGCAAACGCTTAAGCTTGCGGTTAGGCGAGGCGACGCGACGGAAGGCGGTTCTAGCTGGTGTGTCCGCCGGTCGGGCAATGCGCCAACGACGGCACCAAAGATTCAGACCACTTCCTGAAGTCGAGCGCCGCCACGTAACGTTTAAGGTCGGTTTGCCGAGAGGCCGTTAGGGTTGAAGTAACCTGATGCCTAAGGAAAAAGCGCTCACTTCCAACAGAACGTTCCGTCTAAAGCTTTTGGCGATCAGTTGCGTAGCCTTAAAAAGTTTGTTATAAAACATTCTGTTGAAAGCTGGTAGCGAAAAAGTACTTAAGCCTGATGGCCCCTTAGTTGCAAAAGCAAACGCTTAAGTTTGCGGCTGGGCGAGGCGACGCGGACGGAAGGCGGGTTCTAGCCTGGTGTGTCCGCTCGGTCTGGGCAATGCGCCAACGATGGCACCAGCGCCTAGACCACTTCCGGAAGCTGAGCGCTCGCCACGTAACGTTTAAGGTCGGTTTGCCGAGAGGCCGTAAGGGTTGAAGTAACCTGATGCCTAAGGAAAAAGCGCTCACTTCGAACAGAACGTTCTGTCTAAAGCTTTGGGCGGTCGGGTGCCTCAGTTCCTCTTTTCGCAAGTAAAGGTTTGCGCAAAAGTTTAATCGAGACTCACAGCAGAAAAGCAAAAAGTTTGCATTAACAGGTTTTATTTACAAAACGAGACAAGCGAGGGAGTTCGTCTACTCCTCATCTTCATCTTCGTCGCCCTCTGCCGGCGCAGCGCCACCCATCATAGAGACGCGGTTGGCGGCGGAGTCAACCCGCGACTGCTCGATCCGGTCCAGCTGGCGCGAAAGTTCCCCGGTGGCGGCGTCGAGGTCAAATGCGGTGTTTTGGGCAAGGCAGTTGCCCAAGACGAACCGCGCTGCTTCAAGAGCGCTGTGGCGACGATCTTCGATCGCCCGCGCCCGCATCACCACCGGCAGATTGCGCAGGGCATCGGCGGCGCACCCCACGGCCCCAAAGATATCTGCGGGCGGTCTCCTCCAATGGAGTACAACAGACGCCCGGTACAGGACGTCCCGGAAGCTGTGGTAGGCAGCGCGCAGCATGTCGGCGAGGACCCGAAGGCGCTCAGAGTGCTCCGCGCGAAGGTCTTCGACGTCTTTGGCGGCCGAGGCGGCAGCGGCTTGCTCCGCCCCAGCCGCGCGCATCGCAGTTTCCCTCGCGGCGGTCTCCCGCTCAAGCGCCTACCGCAGTTCGCCGACGGCCCACGACGCCGAAGCCAAAGCGCCTTCCTGTGCCGCCCAGGCGTGGGCAAGGGCACGGAGCGCCTCGAAGGAGTGCCCGACGTCGGCGGCAATAGCACCCACGGCGTTGGCGTCAGCTGCGGCGACGGCCGGAGGTTCCTCCAGCCTCGTCTCCGGCGGCCTCGTCTCCGTCGAAGGAGCCGCGGGCAAGCTGGAGGCTGGCGAATCGTGCGGGATGGAGCTTGAGGCCCAGCGTCCGCTCTATCCTATGAAGATAAAGCGAGATGTGGTTCGTATGCGAAACGTGCGGCATGCTAACCCTAAGATAAAGTGTGCGTAAGTCGAGAAAGCTACCGAGCGGCGCTACCAAAGCGAAATTTGAAGGAGGCGTCAACCCGCTGGTCGCGGAAGCGGCGCGGCGCAAGCAGCTGTCGCGGTCGGCGCCGTCGAGCAGGCGCTGGCGCGAGTGGCGACGCGCAGAAGCACCGCGCGAATAGCGAGGCCGGGCGCTGCGTCGCGAAAGCAGCGGCGCGGAAGCGTCGGTCTGAAGGAGAGAAGAAATCGCACAGCGGCGCCAGTTCCGAAGAGTCGCCAAGGCTCGCCGGTGGCGAGCGGCGGCGGAAGCAGCAGGCCCCACCGGAGGGGGCGGAGAAGGCGGCGGTCAGACTCGAGGGGCGAGCTCTCTTTGGGCTCGTCTCCCTCCTCGCCGCCGTCTTCGGTGAGGATGAGGCGGCGCTTCCGAGCGCTTGGTCGAGTCGGCCGCCACGGCAGGAGCGGCAGCGGCCACGGGAGTTTTGGCGGCCGCCGGGGGCGGATCGCGGATCTGTAGTGGTCCTCGGGCCACTTGGACCGCAGGACCAGAGACCTCCATGGGGGGCCCGCAGCGCAAATCTTGGTTGCGCCCCGTGGATCCGGCCGCAGAGGGGCGGATGGTCTCCGGCAAAGAGATATCACCGGTGGGCGCGGTCAAGAGTCCCGCCAGCCACTGCCGGAGCACGTTCTCCGGCACGTTCCCTGCGGCTGGGCGCAAGAGAGAAGAAGAAGCCATAAGTCACAAGGAGTCAAAAGAAAAGACATCCCAAAAAGACAAGAAACCCGAAAGACTGAAGGAACATTTACCTCCGGGGACAAGGCGGACTCCATCATTATCGCCATAATATCGCCAGCGAGGCGAACCTCATCGCGGAGCGGCAGAGGCGGCGCAAAAATCCGCCGCAACGTGGGTTCCGTGAGCCCGTTCTTGGCGGAGCTTCGCCGATGCGCCCAAAGATCACCTCCGGCTCTGGCTGAAGTCGTCGAGCGAGACCCCGGTGGCGAGGAATTCGCAGACCTCGGGAAGGTCAAGGTCGTCGCAGCCGCTGGAGTCCTCCACATACAGCCATTAGCGGTGCCAGTCCTTCCAGTTGGACTTGACCGTGACCGGCAGGAAGGCGGTGGCGTCGCGGAGCGTAAAGTAGCAGCTTCCAACAGCCCCGCTCGGGCGCGACCTCGCGTGCAGCGTGAAGAGCCGGCGCCAAAGCGGAAGGTTTGGCATCGTCCCCACGAACATCTCGCATAGGTCGACGAAGATGGTCAGTGCCACGACGGAATTGGGGGGAAGGTGCGTCGTCTGGATCTCGTAGAAGGCAAGCACCCCCAAGAAGAACTCCGAGTATGGCGGGACGAGCCCCGCCAGCATCGCCCAGGTGAAGGTCACGATCTCCCCGTCGCGGGGGCTTGGTACTATGGTGCCGGCTCGGAACCGGACGAAGGTGAGCGGCACGAACCCTTGGAGCCGCGTCGCCACATCCTCATCGACGGCAGAGGCAGGCAAAGCTGGCCCGGACGATGGCGCGTCCCCGCGGCGACCCTTGCTGCGTTTGGGCGCCATGGAAAACGGTGGAGGAGTTGGCAAAAAAAGAAGGTGGCAGCGGCAAAGAAGGCTCTGTGGCAGCGGCGAAGAAGGTGAAGGACAGTTTGAGGACTTAGCGTGCGGAAGGATTGGTCGCGGCGCCAAGGAAAGTATTTATAAGCAAGGCGCGCGAAAGCAAAGGCACGCTGCCTCTCTGTCGTGTCTCGCGTGTCTTGTCGATTATCGAGAGTGTCAGATCGCCTACCCCTCGTCTCTCTCCGCCAGTTCGAGGCCTGTATAAAAGGAGAGGAGAGAGAGGGAAGGGGGTACGTTACGTTACGTTACGTTTCTTTTGGACACACAGTCCACAAGCATTCTGTAACCACATTCCATTCAACCACAACAAGAAAAGAGCTAAGGCTCAGCAGGAGTAGGACTATTACCCGCAGGGGGGTTCGAACCTGGGTAATCTCTGTGAGTCGCTCCTTGCTGCGTCTCACGCTCAAATCGAACTGAGCACGGTTGATCGGCTAGCAGGATAGAAATCTGACTAGGGGTGTGATCCGCGGTGGTTGAGCGGAGAACACGCCGTCACAAGGGACGAGTGTTTGAAAATGAGATATCTGCTGCAGGTGTTTGTGCGGTGCGAGATTCGTGGGCACCGGGTGCGTGATTTAAAGGAAAATGACCTCAAATTCCTAGCAGCGCGTGGGCGAGGAGCTGCTTTTGCTTCGTCGTGTTGTCACATCCGGTGTAGAAGCACTGTGCGAGCAGATTTTGCCTCTTCGTGTTGTCACATCGCTTTGTGAAACAGTAGGTGCCACCTTGTTGCTAGTCGTGCTGTCACATCGATTTCGGAAGACGCGGAAGGACATGTTTGCACCGACGAAGAGAGAAAGGGGGTGGGATTAACAACCGTTTGGACTAAATGTGCTCACGTACGGAAATGACGATACGATACATAGACTGTTAATAGAGATACATAAAGGCACGATATGGTCTCACAGCACGAAAATAACAATAGCATACAGATACATAAAGTCTCACAGCACAACCTAACGGAAGCCGCGTTGCCTCCGGCATGCAGGGCACAAGCGTTCCGTACGGACGTGCAACTCTAGTGTATGCCTTGTCGTTTCGAGACGATTCTCGAGATCTGCGATCCTTGCGTGGAGAACAATCATGTATTTGTCTGCTGCCATTGAAAAAGGATCATCCATCCAAGATGCCATACGACAATCATTTATCTGTTTTGGTGGATAGAAAGTTATGTTACATTCTAAAATATATTCGTTCTATATGAAGGCAAGTAAACTCACTGCGTATAGAGGACATCGGTAGAATCTTCTTTCGGTCCAACCAGAGACTAGCCTATCGAAGGTCTGCACCACTGCATCAATTCCACATACACACTTGGGCCAGTCCCCGATGATGTGAGGGTCGGACCGCAGCATGGTTGACTCCGTGGTGTAGTTCTATTTTATTTTGATGGAAAGGTCCTCCGATGGGTAATGGGTGTGGCATCCTGGTCCGGACGATTCCCACCAACTTGGCCTAATTCATGCGTTGGTGGACCGTTGTTCGGCCATCCTACTACGATGGTTTCAGCAGATGGAAAGGGGAAAACGATGCGTAGGTATGAATATCAGTGAATGGTACGGCCTCACTTAAATAAGGAGCGGATGGAGAGGGGGAAAACGATGCGTACGTATGATTATCATTGAATAGCACATGCAGCAACGTCGATTATTGGAACAGTGAATAGTGATATCATTGGCAGCCACCCCGAGCGAGCATGCGTGATGGGTCGAATCATGGAACAGGTCGTCCTTTTGTGAAGCAAAGACACAATGCTGACGTGACTGGTCAATTTCACGAACAGTAACCATCAATTATTGCGTAGCGGAGACGGCGCATGCCAGATGAGTCTCTTTCACTAACAGTGAGGATGCATTATTTGCGCATGCGTGTCAGGTCGCTATCACAAACCGTTCGAACAGATTCATTAAGTGCTTACTCTTGAACTGACTAAAGAAATTCACACCCATATGTCTCATGCACCACCGGGTATGTATGTCCGGCCACTGAGCAGCTCGATAGTCAGAGCTAAGCTTAATTTCTTCGATCGCCGTCAACAATTCAGCATGTCTGTCATGAATTATACAAACATCTGGTCTGCCAACAACAACCGCATGCTTCACCCTCTAAGAACCAGTACCAGTTCTCAGTATTCTCACCTTCCACAAAAGCAAATGCCACCGACAGAATCTGGTTGTTGCCGTCAATGCTAATTGCTGTCAGGATTTGGCCCTTGTACTTGCCAGTTAGGAATGTTCCGTCCACACATAGAACTGGAGTACAGTATTCAAACCCCCTGATGCATTACCCTAAAGCAAAAAAAACCCGCCGCAGAACAAACTTCCCAATATCATCGCCCTCTGCCTCCAACTCTTTATAATCATAATATGTTCCCAGATTTTTCCTGGTTATGGCCGTCAACAGGAATGTCATATTCGTATAAGACGCTTCATATGTCCCAAACCTCATCTCCAATGCCTTTTATTTTGCTCTCCAAGCAGTTGGATACGAAATGGTGTACTGAAATTGTTCCTTCATAGCTCGAATGATAGACCGAGGCTCATAGTTTACGTTTTGTGCTATTTGAGCCTGCATTATCAGTGCTACCATTGTCGATGTTAGGTTTCTGTGCTTCTGTCTTACCTGAGTCACCGTACAATTATGCTCCTTTACTATTGAACAAACCCAGTATTCAACCCACTTTTCTTTAAAAGTATGCACACGCCAAGGACAATCAGGGACCACACACATCACATCGTACACACTTCGGCTAGACTTCACAACCCTAAATTCTCTCATAAGTGAGAATGCCCAAACCTTCACGTCTGTCAGTAATTCTTTCTTTGTGGGATCCGTCGCTTCTTGAGTCACCACGTTCTGGTGGTATTTCTAGGCTGTTTTAGTGCTTTCTCTAATAGATAGCTCCGCAAAGTTCGATGAGTTCCACTCGACCATCACAATATTTTGAAACCCACCGATACTCTCATCGTCGGACACATCTTCCTGAGGGACTTGCTCGTGCTCATCATCCTCGGCCTCCATCTCCACAACTATAGCTTCAATATGCTCGCCCTCATCTGCCGCACCTGTGGGTTCCTGCGTTGTTTGTTGCTCACTTGATCCCTCCCCTGCCTCCTCTAGCTCCCCCACCTCTTCCTGCACAATATACTCAGTCTCCTCACCATGTACTACATGTGCTCCTTCAACATCCGTACTTTCGACAGGTTCAACCAACCCTTCTTCAGTTTATTGCCTGTATTTCGCCTGAACAAGAAGTGCTAGTGGCAATCCTCGTTCAGTGGCAATCTCAACATAACGCCTTCATCCTCGGGTTGCCTTTATCGGTAGCAACTCCCAATAAGATCTTTCCGTTGCACGGCTAACAACATCGCTGATATCCATATCATATTCTTCAGGGTTAATTTGGAACGTCCTTAACAGCCAGTTTTCTAGCCCTGCTAACTTTCTCTCCGTGGGCCGAGATATCTCCAACATCACTGACTGGAACATAGATAGATCTACCCCATTTAGACCAAAATTGATATCCCCTTGTCCATAATGAACATTAAAAAAAAATTTGTCCGACATTGACCCTATAAAAAAACGACTACTAATAAATTTTTTTTTATTTCCGTACCGGCAAAAACATCTTAAAGATTTATCGCTTTTAATCCTTTGTACTATGCATTAAACCTACGTGCATTATGCTTCATATAAATCGAGCCTACTACTACCCTAACGACAATCCAACAAATGCCCTCTAAAATTCTAAACCCTTATCCTAAACTTAAAAAAATAAACATACGCACTAAATCAACATATTACCCTCCCTTACAACCCTAGTTATAACCCTAAATATAGTCTACAATCTACCGTACATATTATAAAACATTAAATCCTAAAACTAATTTACATATGTCATACAAAAACCATATCGGAATATTATTCTAATTTAAACCTCTAAATCGAATGTACATAAAAATTACAGAAAATACACCTAGTTATTATCGAAACCTAATCGCTATATCTAGGCATTAAGCGGAATATTCAATTTATCATGTGTCATATTGCTAACCTACCTTTTTTTTAAACATTACAAAATAAAAATAGGAGAGGGCTATAAAATTACCTCTTTTTTTCCTCTCCTCTCTTCCTCCTCCTCTCCTCCTCCTCCTCCTCCTCTCCTCTCCTCTCCTCCTTTTTTTCTCTGCCGCAGGGGCTGCAAATTAGGAGCGCTGCGCCGATGCAGCGCCGGCCGCGCGAGGTCGTGGGGGATTTAGTGCCCGCCCATCGAGCGATCCATTCCCGTGCCGCATAAAATGTCCGCTGGTTGGGCGGTTTTTACAGAACAGTGCAAAAAAAGCCCGACGAACGGGCGATTATTACCTCGAACATGCCCCGGGCCGTTGCCCCTATTAAACGCCAGTTCGTTCGGCGCTAAAAACTGTGCGGCTTTAATAACGCCCGTCCAACGGGCGATTCATATATGGCGCCTGATGGTCCGGCGCCGGAGGGCTATTTTTTAAATTAATTAAACCGGCAAATTAGTTTTTAATTCCAAATTAAAATAAAGTCAGAACAGTATTTAATTCGAGAAAATTAAGAGTGTGCCGCTCTTAAGAGGTGGCTTCGTCAAAATACCACTCTACAGATAGTAATTATTAAATTGCCACTAACAACAAATGTCTTTTTGTTATTTTGATATTTCGGAGGTTTATAATCAATTTCCTTATTTTTAGCTATGAAAAAAAGACCGGATTACCATTTCTTCTTTCTTCTCCCTCACCCTTCTCTCACCGGCGCACCTCCTCCTCCCCATCGGCATGCCTCCTCCCTTCCACCGGCTTTGCTCTCCCTCACCTCTCTCTCATCGGCGTGCCCCAACATCCCAACTGCTGTCGCCTACAACTCCTCGCCATCCCATCCGCCATTGTGGCGAGGACTTGGCACCAACATCCCATGCGCTAACGTAGGTGTTAGCGAATGGATGGTGAGCCGGTGACCGGTGGGGAGGAGGGCGTGGTCGATGCCATTGACGGTGATGAGTG
Source organism: Raddia guianensis (assembly GCA_036346415.1). Lineage (NCBI taxonomy): Eukaryota > Viridiplantae > Streptophyta > Magnoliopsida > Poales > Poaceae > Raddia > Raddia guianensis. Next base: position 23,154,860 of record CM070542.1, on the reverse strand, counting down.
GGCAGCGAGAGATGAGATAGGATGAAGAAAGAAGATGGGGACAATCTGGTCTTTTCTTATGGCTATTAAATGATAAAATGAATCAAAAACGCTGAAAATGGCAAAATAACAGTGTGACATTGTTGTGAGTGGCATTGTAATAATTGCCATCTACATCTACATCTACATTGGCATTTTGACGAAGACACCTTTACATGACAAAATTTCAATTTTCCTCACAATTCCCCTCCACTCACCTTCAATTGTTGGCTTCCTTGGATCCCTATACAAATCCTAAAGCTGAGCACACGCACGAAAATGGCGCCATCGCGGCGAGTTGGGGCTGAGCTCGCGCCTACTCACCTCTAGGCTCCAGCTGCCCTCTAGCTTCTAACCCTTCGAAGCAGGGGCGAACACTCCATGAGGGTTGGTGGGGCCTCGGGCCCACCTAAAAATTCAAAGCCCATTTATGCCTGGTTAAACTACAAAGCAATTTTTTGATATTTTGGCCTGTAAGTGGGGCTGATGGACCGCCCATTGTTGGTGATTTGAATATCCAATGGATGTGATAATGAACTAGTGTGTTTATTATTGTCATATTTCTATAGTTTAACTAGTTTGCAGTCTATTTGATCAACGGTAATTGGTAGATAAAGGAGATTTTAGCCTTGCCCCACCTACATTTTTATCCTGCGTCTGCTACTGCTTCAAAGGACAGCCAAGCGGTGCCAAACTGCCGAAGCAGAGGCCCAAGACGCAGCCGGACCTACTTGCCGGCGTGAGGGGAGGAGCTTCGAGCAGCCGGAGCCGGCAACGGGCGGCGCGGCGGCTCCAAGGACGCTGAGCAAGGTGTTGGTGAGCGTGGCGGTGCAGCGTAGCATGGCTTCACTTCTTGGCTTCATGCCCACTGCAAGTCTGCTCTGCATCACACCATTCTTTGCCTTAGCTTGGTTCTCCTACGATATGACCTTTGATGGCAAAATTGCTTCATAGGCGGTAGCAGAGCCAAGGCCCGACATCCTTGGGCTCGTGCCCGGGCTCCCGGGCCGTTAAGCTATTGAGCCCCGTGTAATTGCATAGAAAAACTAGCCCATATCCTAGGCGCGGACAACCCAAAATAGGTAAAACTGACAACGTCGATTAGGTTTATGTCCAGGCTCCCAAAATTCCTGACTCCGCCTTGTAGGGATCTGTATCTCCATCTTTTCTACAATCAAATTCCAACACATCATCAACAAACCTGTCGAAGGGTTTATGTTTGGCTAATCTAAATCTTTGATCTCTATAATATTGAGTCCCACACAAAAAGAGTTGGGAATTCATCGTTCTCTCATATCGGAGACTGGGATTTTTTGAATTTTGAATTTGAAATTTTTTGTTTTCAAATTTGATTTAGTTTTTTGAATTTTAATTTGAATTTTGGACTGAACTGCTTAAAAATTGAATCTGTCGATCTCTCATACTTGAAATTGCGATTCGTTAATTTAAATTTGAATTTTTTATTTCAAATTTGATTGTCATTTTTAGAATTAAATTTTGGACCAAAGTTTTCAAAATTTTAATTTAAAAATTTTGGATTTCTAGTTTGATTTCCACAATTTAAAATGGAATCTGAATCTCCATATGGGATGTAGACGAATTCCAATCCTTTTTTGCGTGGGTCATTTTTATAGAAATCAATGATTCAAGTTAGCCAAATGGTCTGACGGTGCAATGCTGTTTCCATTAATTAGGTCGTTGAACCAAAGAAAATGGATGTCTTATAAATTGTTTGATTGCATTAAATGAAAGGGAATATTCACTCCACATATGGATGGAACTGTTTATTTTTTTTTTAAAAAAAAACGTTCTCTTCTTTTGAACTTCGAAGATTTAGCTTTGCACATGTTCTCCCTCTTCATCTGTCAGCGCTACTTCTTCCATACATGCAGCACTTGTGAGTTGTAACTTCCAACATTGCCCTTTGCATAAAGCAAGAAAGCTAGAAAGAAACAAAGAAAGAAAGAAATGAACTTCGGATTCAGACTCCAACAACATCCCTTCCCACTGATCGGTACTTCTGCATTGCTGCTATAGCTCCTGGCCATGCCATGCACAGCCTGAATCGTCGATTCGTCGTCCCTAGAGAGACGTGTTGCAGGGAGGCAGCGGCGTGCCGCACAGGCACCTGTTGTGCGCGTAGCTCTCGGCCCCGTAAGCCGCCATGGCCCTCCCCGCCGGTATCTCGCCGCAGAGGTCGTTGTGGCTGACGTCGAAGTGGCCGAGGTTGATGTCCCTCAGCGACTTGGCCACCGCCCCCCTGACCCTGTTGTGGCTGAGGTCCAGGAACCTGAGGTGGTGCGGGAACCTGGCCCCGGTCATGTCGAACTCCAGCTCGTTCCACGACAGGTCGATCCTGGTCGTCGCCTTCGTGATGCCGAACAGGAACGACGGGTCGCCGGTGAGCTGGTTGTGCGAGAGGTCGACGGTTTCCATGTCGCCGTCGCCGTAGCTGGCTGGTATCTCGCCGGTGAGCTGGTTGTTGCAGAGGATCAAGAACCTGGAGCTCCCGTGCAGCAGCCCGGGGGGGATGGCGCCGGTGAGCATGTTGCCGCTGAGGTCCACGTACCTGAGGTTGGGGAGGGCGCTGAGCGACGGCGGGATCGGGCCGGCGAGCTTGCCGCTGGCGATGACGAGGGTGGTGAGGCTGGTGATCCCGGCGAGGAAGTCCGGCACCGGGCCGGAGATTGAGGTGCCGGTGATGTCGAGGTCCTGGAGGCGGCTGAGGTTGGCGAAGGAGATAGGGATGGGGCCGGAGAGGCCCGGGGCGACGCCGACCTGGAGGATCACGAGCTCCGGCAGCTCGCCGATGGCCGGCGGCACGGGGGCGCAGACGCCGTCGAGAGCGAAAAGGGCGAGGCCCGTGACGCGGCCGGCGCCGGAGCAGAGCACGGCGGGCTCCCACGCGCAGCAGTTGCCGGACGGCCCCCACGCGGACAGCTGCACGGGGTCGCCGAGCTGCGCCTTGACCCTGAGCAGCGCGGCGCGGTCGCCGCCGTCGCAGTCCGCCGCAGACGAGGGCGCCGCGCCGCCGGCGAGGAAGAGAAGCCAGAGCAGAGGAAGCGCCATTTACGGCAGCGGGAGATTGCCCGTCGCCTCCGCCTTCTCCTCTCTTCCGGCGAAGTGGCGCGATGGTATACTGCTCTGGCCTCTGGGTACAATATCATGGCGTGGTCGCCATTGACAGAATCGGAGGACATGGAAAGGAGCTCGGCGCAAAACGGATGAGCTGCACGGCGAGTTGGATCTTGCGTTAGGATATTGTCTCGTTTCTGCCTTTTTTTTTTGAGAAATCTTTTCTGCTTTTCTTGATGGATACGAAGGAAGACCATGTTGCGCTGAAATTTGTCGATGACAGTTCATTGGCACTGTTGTTGTTCTCTGGATCTGGGTTCTTTGTCTAATGCCATGATAAACATTCTGCCTGATGTTCAAATCTATGGCAGTGGCGGGCTGTTGATTTCAAGGTTTGTGACAATTGCTATTTGTCCAAAACTGATTATGTAACACTCTGGCCTAAAATCGCTTAGCATAGCACCCACTCAGACTTTTCGTCCTCGCTTCGTTCAAAAGGGTTAACCCAGGGTGTCATGTTTAGCTTTAACAGGCATTATATGATATAACAACTCTTTCTCAACTAGCAATATGGGATCCCACCATCACATCCATAACATCCTGGCCCAAAATCGATTAGAGCCTAGCCCATCTACAAGGCTAGCCCACGCATGCATAGCATCCATTTAGACTTTTCGTCATCGCTTCGTCCAAAAAGGTTAACCCGGGGTGCCATGTTTGGCTCTAACAGGCATTATATGCTATACTACAACTCTTTCTCAACTAACAATATAGACTAATCCCACCATCACATTCACATGGGTCACATGGGTCTCACAACACATCGGGCCGGAGTATTACAGATTAACTCTAAAAAATATCACTTTCAATAATCTATAGAAATTAAACAAAACATTTGAATGTCGTTAACCCAAAAAATATACAAACAAAGTTTCTAGCTAAAACAACAACAGGCCAATAAATCAAGAAAAATTTGAATTTTTTTGCCAACTTCAATATATAGGTATTTTTTTAAATACAAAATAACTAAATTTTCAGTATAAAACTAAATGGAAAAATAGTGTATACTATTTGAGAAAAACAATCGTCTGCTCAAAACATCAAATTTAAACCGGATGACTGCCATTCAGCAATTCCCCTTTTTTACACTCTGGGCTCAGCATTGCAGAAGCTCTTGGAACCTGGAAAAGGCCAATTTCTTCCCAATAAGAATGCTCGCAAGTTGCAACTAGCGCCAATGCAGTTACGAGAACAGGATCCAACGGTTTAGATCACTTCCTTACTCTGGAAAAGCAAAGCAGAGCTGAAAGATTGGGAACTGAGACGCCTTGGCTGACAGATACAGGCGACTCACGAATCACGACCCTCTCTTCTCCAGTTTATTCTCAAGGACGACGAGGGGAATGGAATGAAAAGGTTGCCTCTCCGAGCAGGATCCCCCCAAGGATGCATCGACTGATCAACATGTGCCTCTAGTTATCGCCCATCGTCTCATTTGCATGGTACAGAGGAGAGATATTCAACTGTACGAGGCAGCATTCTTTAGCAGAATCCGGCGCCGGTACAACCGCAGAAGCAAGCACCGGCTGCAGCAGCGAGCGAGGATGCCGTGCAGCAAGCCCCGATTGGCCGATTCCCTGTGCTGGTGGTTATGGCTTGAAAGTTGAAATGAAAGCTCAAGTGCAGAAGACCTTGTTGCCATGGCTTAAAGATGGATTGCAATATACTAGCACACGATGATGCCCGTGTCTTGCAACGGGATAAAAAAAAGGGGGAGCGAATATATCGTAGATGAATGGAAGAAAGAATGAGACATTGATGGTGCAAATTCATTTAAGGGAACATCTCTTGATTCGGGGAATAGATTGGCATTTAAATCGAACGAGAGAGGTGGCCCGCGCTTTTGCACAGCTAGTTTTGTTTTGGCGTATGTAGTTTATCTTTAACTCATAATCTATCTCTAATATATATAATTTAGAGTTTATCTCTAATATATTATATCAGCTTTAGTATTTAATTTAATCTGAATTTCTAATAATTTCTTTTAATCTAAGCCGCGTAAATATTTTATTTTTTCTTGATTTACGTGAGAATTTCTTTGATTACTTTGATTAATCTAGACCGTTATAATTTGATCCCACCGTTGATTGAATAGCTAAAAAAATTATATTATATCATATTTTTTATTTTATCTGAATTTCTAATATTTTTTAAATCTAAGCCTTTATAATCCGGCCCCAAAAAAAATCAGCGTCATATATTTTTTTTCTTGATTTGTGTGGGAATTTCTTCCATTGATCTAGGCCACGTGGTGAGATCAGGCACGCCGCGCATATGCAGAAAGCCCCCAAAATTTCGGTACATGCACTAACCCTAACGTAGGAGAGAAAATTCAGAAAATTTCAGGGGCCTAATCGAAAAGTTACCGCCTAAATTTCCCCATCTGCTTGAACCCTACCTTCCCCCACCCCCGCGTCCTCCCCAAATTCGCATCCAATTCCAAGCCCTAAAACTCCCAAAATCGGTCGCCTAGCCACCGCAGGCGCTGCTCGATTTGGCGCCAGATCGCTCCTTATATCACAGGGTTCAGACCGGGTGGGGCGGCGACCGGCGAGGCTTCCGGATCCGGAGGAGGAAGCGCGGCGGCGGATTTCTAGGGTTATTTCGTTTCGTCGCGCCCAGCCGGCTGGTCTGTGTAGGCCATGGCGTACAACCCCTACGACAGCAGCGGTGAGTTTCGCTTGGCTGGCCGGCTCGCCGGCCCGGTCGGTTTGCGGGGCGCGTGGAAAGCCCTAGGTTTTACACCGCTTCGATTTGTAACCTTGGCGAATGGACTGGTGTTGTGCCGGCTCGCGTAGAATCTGTATATGAATGTTTTGAGAATCGAGAGGCGCTGCTTGAACAATGACCAATGGACGCATGCCTCTTGTTATAAAGATTGTATCTTTGTGAACTGACATGAGCATGAATTTGTATCCGAGGTGAATGCAATGGAAAAACAGTCATTTATTTAGTAGTTTTTGTTAGGTATCTTTTGTGTATCTTGGCCTTTTTACCTCACAAATAAAGTCTTGAGAGAAGATTGGCATTAGTTTCTGTTGAGTATTGTAAATGCCCAGTATATGCAAGTTCTTGCATTCTACCAAAGATGTCCATTAGAAAATTTGCTGAATATGTGTTATATTTATGAAACCAATGTTTCCATTGGCATGGTTCTGTTGATATTTTTAATGGTTAATAAAAGGTTTCAATTGTCATGCCCCATCAAGTGGTGGTTTGATGTTTAACATCTCATCTTTCCTGAGTTTTCTTGCCTTCTGGCACCTCATGCTGATCTGTCTGTTCTAATCATATTGGCAAAGCAGCCATCTGATCTTGATTCCACAAAGGTTTTACACCATTTTTTCTGACCTCTTGGTGGATGGATTTCGCGATACGATGGATTGCATTCAAGCTTTATTTATTTTTCCCACAGTATTGATTCTGTGCCCTTGGTTGTCAGGGACGGATGATGATCTTCCCCCAACTCAAAATAGGGGATTAAGAGGACGATTTTTCAGTGGGAATGGTGGAGGGTCAGTTGGGTCTTTTCCTTATGTGAGAGCACACAATGATCTGGAGAGACAAGTACACCAGGTTGAGCAAGATGCTTATACTGGTGTTCTTAGAGCATTCAAAGTGCAATCGGATGCAATATCCTGGGTACGCATAGCAAAATTATAACTAATACAGCTCCAGTATCCACCCCTTGTATTACTGTTTGTGCTGAGAACTAAATATGCTTTTGTACAGGAAAAAGAAAGTTTGATTACTGAACTCAGGAAAGAGCTAAGAGTTTCTGACGACGAACATAGGGAACTGCTAAACAAGGTTAACGAAGACGAGTCCATCCGTAGAATGAGGTCTTTGCATAACTCTCATTTTTTTTATCTGCACATGTTTCAGTTAATTATTATATTTCTTATTAATTGTTTACACTTGCAGGGAACTGAGACAGGGAGGTGGAACCCAGAGTGGTCTGCATCGTGGCAGCAGAGTTCTTCATGATGCAGAACCTGGATCGATCTCCAAGAGGCAGAAAGCTTCTCATTTGATTCAATCTGCAGGTCTCCAGTCCCCTGTTATGCCATCACACTCAGTTCCATCTTCTGCGAAGTGGGGGCCAGCATCAAGGAAGGGCAAGAAGGCAAAGATGGTATGTTTGAAATAAGAGGCATCATGTTTCTTGCACTCCTAGATCAAAGTTATGATGACTCCTTGGTTTTGTTGGTGCATGGTGCAGAACATGCCACTGGCATTACCATCTGTGGATCCAACTTCGTTAATTAACCGAAAAATTCTTACAAGATGGCCAGATGATAACAACTTCTACGTGGCCACCATAACCAATTATAATCCTGCTACGGTTTGTTATAAATTTCACTACTACTTTTCTCCTTAGTTTTGTCTGTGTCAATTAATCTTTCCTACTCTCCTGATCCTTTTCAGGGTGAACATGCTCTTGTCTATGACAAGGGCAAAGCATCTGAGACTTGGGAGTCGGTCAGGCTTTGTGATGTAAGCATCGTTTTAGTCTGCAATGGTTGTATTGCTCTGTATGTTACCTTTTTTTGCTCTGCCTCCTGATTGTTGTGTGATTCTATATCTTGTTTGGCTATGGTTTACACTCCTAGTTATTTTTTTTCTTCTTAACCCTTGGCTCTGAATTATATTTTTTTAATATGCTACCTGTCACAATATTTGCGTTGATGCACAGCAATAGTAAATCAGTGAATGTGTGCTCATGTGCAAATTAGCATAGAAATTAAAGAGGAAATGATTTGTTACCTCTGCAGTTTTTTTTTTGCCACAATTACATTTATAGAGGTACCACAACATAAACTATAATATTTATAGCAATCAATTGGGGCTTAAGTTTTGCCTTTAATTATTGATCTTAACCTGGATTTTAGTTTATAGGAGAACTCAAAATTTCTTAGTTTGTTGTCCAGAATACAGAAATTTATGTAATTAACCTGTATGGTCTGTTGAGGAGTTAAATTTTACTTGTGATTTGGTGAGAATATGAAAATGTTGAATTTTGTTCGCTGGTTGTCTCCTTTAATTAATTAATCAATTGAAGCTTTTTACAGATGGCACCTGAAGATATAAGATGGGACTGTGATGATCAAAGCATCTTAAATCGAGATGGTTGGGGTCCTTCTGGTCCTGTGTTGAATAGGCTTCCAAGCAATAATGGTACCATGGCATTGTCGGGCAGGGGGGGAAGAAGGCTATCTCAGGAGCCTATGAAGGATTATGCTCCACCCCAGAATGGTATTAACAGAAACATTGGACAAATTGATGTGCCTAACACTGAGAGTGTTGTGACGGAGGTAAATTTCTCTCAATGGATTGGACATCAAGTGGTAATTGGATACTATATATTCCTCACAAGTGGATATTCCCGACACAGGTGGAGAGGGTATTGTGCAATCCAAATGTACCTGAAATCGAGAAGGCCAAGAAACTGCTGAAAGTGAGTGGACCTCTCTGTTTCCTTGCTCTCTGTAGAAAGTAATGTATGGAGGTGAAAAACTGCCTGTAATTCCTTCTATCCTATATTTGAGAATCATAAATGATTGTCCTTGTAGGACCAGGAGCAGTCATTACTTGATGCAATTGCCAGACTTGATGATTTATCAGATAGTGATAGTGGTAAGTGACTGGCCCCATTTGACCGTAAAATGCACTGCAAGTAATATTGTCTGTGTCTGTGTGGTTGGTTCTCTGAGCCGATTACACAATACACACCTAATCAATAAAAAGCAGTAGGATGACAGAATTTCAGTATATAATATCGGCAGATGTTTAATGCATTTTGCTGAGCTTGAACCCAATGGCTTTACTAGATATTTGTTACTTTAATGCTTTAGAAATATATATTCTTTCATTGATATATCAAACCAATGGCGTTGCTACTTTACCTATTTCACTAACTAGTCTTCATGTAACAGAAGATATGGCCACGGAAGGCCGAATGGGTTCTGCCGGTGATCACATTGGTAGGAACGGCATTACTTCCTAGTAGTTTACCAGTAATGTGCTGGAAGATTAACATGATTTTGTGAACCACCTGCCTCATCACTGGACAAAGAAACCATGTGATGCAGAAATTGACATGCCACAGAACTACAGAAGAGGGTGTAGTGAGTAGTTGATCCCTGAGATGAGTTTCTTTGGCTAGTCAATATTCCAAACTTGGGTGATGCGAATGAAATGGAAAAACTTCTGGCGCCTTTCGTTCAAGTGATTATGGTGGTGGTATTTCTCTGTAATAGACTAGAAGTAACTCATCTTCTAGAAGTGATATTTAACGTAAATCAGCTGAAGATTCTTGTGCCCACGATTGTTTAACCCTTGGGCTTAAACCTGTGTTAGTGCGTTCTCCTTGCCCCTACCCTGAACTTTGCGGTGGTTGTGCTCCATGTTGAACCTCCAAAGTTGGCTGTATTGCCTGAGGCCCTGTCGTACCCTCAACTCTGCAGTGGCAGTACGGTATTGATATTGTAATGTGAAAAGAAGTGTTTCAGGCGAATGTTATTCGCCTGGATTTGCCGCAGTTGATCATTATATGTACACTTACTACACAGTAATTAATGATCTAGGCTGTGTCGCGGGGATAGCTCAGTTGGGAGAGCGTCAGACTGAAGATCTGAAGGTCGCGTGTTCGATCCACGCTCACCGCATCATTTTACATTAACTTTTTTTTGTTTCAAATTTTGCTTTAGGATGTTTCAGAATTCAACAATTCTTTTTTCTAGTTGAGACAGACGCGATTTAAGACAATACGTGTTTCATTGAGTTTGAAATCCTAGGCTGAGGGACTTGAGTTTTCTGTGTGCTTTCTTCCTTTAATTTTTCTTATGGTGATCAATCTTCCAAACCTTCCATTGCCCATAAAGATGTAAAATAAAATGTGCAGAATTAGAGTATCCACCCGAGAAAAGAAATCTTTTACAATATCCACATCAAACACTCTCTCTCCACTTTGTTTCTTTGTTAGCTACTTTATCCTTGCTCTAAATTTTCTTCACAATTTACAGTACACCCTAAAATATTTTTTCTCTCCATCAGCTTCTATCTAAAGCTATAGTGTTTTGGAATATCTGGTACGAATACTCTTATACTGTCGTGTAATGTTTGAAAAAAAATTTTAGAGAGAGAGATAGAGTGAATATAGTGTTATAAAGTAGGAGTATGTATTTAGAGCTTTCTGTGGAGATCTCAAAAAATGCTAAAATATTTTCTCTCCATCAGCTTCTATCTAAAGCTATAGCGTTTTGGAATATCTGCTACGAATACTCTTATAATGTAGTGTACAGTTTGAAAAAAAAAATAGAGAGATAGATAGAGTGAATATAGTGTTATAAAGTAGGAGTATGTATTTAGAGCTTTCCGTGGGGATCTCTAAAAATGCTAAAAAGAAAATCGTTGCGTTAGTTCCATCACTGTCAGTTCAGTTGATACGATGAACACACTGAAACTGTCACCTAACAATGCACGAATACACACAGCTGAAAGCCTGAAACTATCACTTCTAGACCCCTACCGGCTAGTGCCTGCACCAACGCAGCTCTACTTCCTTCCTCCTCGCTTCGCCGACGGCGCCTTCTCCGACCTGCCCACCCTGGCCCTCTTCGACGGCGGCGGCGTGGTCGTTGTCGGAGCGGCCCCTCGTTTCAACGGCCGCCCGACGCCTCTCTTCGCGGTGGCAGCAGCTCTGGGGCCCATCTTGGAGCCACCGCGGCCACCCTCCTTCCGGCCGGGCCCCCTCCGCGCCTTCTGCTGATCCGCCGCCGCCGCCACAGCTCGTTTCCGCGTCCCGAGAGGCGACCCCCTCTTCTTCGAGGGCGACGAGCCCTGGTTCAGACGTTTCAGGAAGTCCTTCGCGTTCCGCTTCTTGGCGACGCCGTCCACTGCCGCGCCGCCCTTCTTTGCTCCTTCCGCCGCCGACGCAGCCGCATCCACAGCCTTCCCCGGCTTTCGGTTCACAGCGCCGTTCAAGGCGAGGCCACGGCTCTTCTTCGTCCTCAACCCCCACGCTTTGTCCTTGGCCGCCGCCGCCGCCGCCGGCACGGCCTTCTTCCCGTCGCTGCTCTGCTCGTCGTCCTCGTCGGCGCCATCCTTCGGGGCCGCCTCCTCCTTCACTGCCGCCGCGGCCGCCGCCTTGGCGATGGAGCTCCTCTTCCGGCACACGATGAGAGGCTTCCCGGCCTTCTCGATGAGCGGCCCGACGATGTCCGCGGCGCCCGCCTCTGCCCTCCGTGCCGCCGCCGGCGCGTCGCCGCCACGCTCCCGCCTCGGCTCGCGGAGCGACGCGCAGACCAGCGCGCGGGCGGCGGCGGCGGCGTCGCGCTCCGGGCCGGGGCGCGAGAAGAAGACGACAGCGTTGGTGCAGAGGAGCAGCACGTCGCGGTAGAACTCGCGCGCGGGGTAGCCGCTCGCGCCCGGCCCCTCCAGCCTCCGCCGCACCATCTCCAGGTCCACGTGGCGTCTGATCGTGCCCCGGTACTCCTCGCTCTCCTGCAAGTGGAACAGTGGATATATTATCAATATTAATTATTTACTCGCACGTACATATAATAAAAAAAATCTGCGAGCATCTAGCAAGAAGGCACCGGCCCATATCTGATTGCTACGCGGCACCCAACCGGGTCGCTAGGGCTTTATCAAAATTCAGCAAAGGCAGCGAATTTTCGTGAGCCTTGGAGGCAATTTCGCCTCGATTTTCTCGGTTTCTGCAGGGACGATTTCGTTTCGAGTTCGTTTCAAATTTAAATGTCGTGATACGGTTACGAGGCGTGCACACGGGCGTCTCCCCGTCCACACGCAGCAGCCGCTGGCTACCTACCACATGCTCCAACTCGAGCTCATCCGTCAGTTCGCGCTCATGTGATTAGCGAGGTGACACCGGATTAGTGCTTAATCACACGCCGTCACGCCGCACGCATGCCTAAACGGAGCCTATCCGTACGTAAATAATGGCGGGACCCACCACCTTATTACACTGCACATGAATATTACGTATTTACCCCTAGGTAATTGTCTACCCATCCTTTTTTTACCTGGCTTTCGTGTAGCCGCTCGAAGACGGAACCGAAGCGGGTGGCGATCGTGTCGAGCAGGGCGGCCAACGGCTGGGATTGGGCGGGAGGACGGGGCGCGGAGGCCGTCTCCTCGTCGTCGTCGGCGCCAGAGGCGAGCTTGCGGCGGCGGCACAGGCTGACGGAGCTCCGTACGTCGCTGCTCTCCTTCGACGCGGCCACCGACTCGCCGGAAGCCTCATGCTTCAGAATCTGCTCGTCCTTCACGGCGGCGTGGTCCCCGGGGTGCGCCGGGGGCTTCAGATCTGTGGAGTTGGACTCCCGGCAGGACCGGCCGGGCTCCTCGCCGGAGAGGCGGTCGTCGCCGGCGAACAACCCCTCCGGCTTGGCCTCGCCGGAGAGGCCCCGCTCCCTCTCCTCCCTCAGCAGCTTCACCTTCGTCTGCAGCGTGCTGGGAATATTAAAAAAAAAAATTATTATCCACTTGAAAAAGCAACCGGAAGATCACGATCAGACGGCTGAACGAACGCGCGGTTAAAGGAATACTTCAAAAGGTGGTTTTTTTTTGTTTAGATTTTTTAGATTTTTGTTTACCCAATGGAGAGATCGCATCGCTCGACCTCGCGGCGGAGCTCGGCGACGCGCAGCCGCCGGAGCTCGTCGACCCACCCGTCGGCGGCGGAGGCGTCGAGCTCCATCTCCTCGGCGGGCTCGTCCTCGCCGGTGCCGCCGGCGGCGGAGAAGCGGCGGTGGAGGTGGCGGAAGCGGAGGCGGCAGCTGTGCGGCGTGAGGCCGGGGCGAGCCGCGAGGGGGCTCCGAGTCTTCACCTCCATGGCCACCGACTCCCAGCTCGCCGTGCCGTGCCGGCTCACGGCGCAGGCCAGCACGAGCTCCTCCAGCGTCCCCCAGATCTCACCTCCCGCCGCCGCCCCCTCGCCGGGGCCGTCCGATCCGTCCGCCGCCATCGTCTCGCTCGCCGAGGTGCCGTCTCCGCTCGCCTCCCCTCCGTCCTTTTTCACTCGGCGCCCTCTCTCTCTCTCTCTCTCTCCCTCTCCCCTTTGTATCGCTCGCAAAGGTTCGATTTTTATTAGAAGGATAGCGTCCGCCTCCGGGTTGGTCCAGCCAGCGCGCAACGCAACGGCAGCGCTGCGTTTCTCCAGGAGTCCAGGGGTGTTTTTGGGAGGAAGAGGAGGGAGCTCTTTTCAAACTGGGGCCCACCTTGGGGCCGATTTTTATGCGATTCCCACATTGCCCCTGGTGGTCACGGTGACAAGGTCACCGTTGTCACCGGATATTTAAAAGGAAAAAGTGTCATTTTGATCCCTCGACTTTCATGTTTGAGTCAAATTTATCTCTGAAGCCAAAAACCAGTTTTCGCACGTCCCCCATCTTTCAAAACAGTGCCGATTTGGTCCGTTGTCCGGTCAAACCCGGATTGGTGGGCGGTTTTGGCTGATGTGGCCTTTTTAGCTGATGTGGTGCTCATGTGGCACACCACGTGATTTTTTTTCTGGCCGACGGCACCGTTCTCGGTAATTCATCATTTTCAAGGTCTTATGTTGCTCGGATGAATTTGGATTAAACACGAAAGTTGTAGATCATTTCGAGACGCATCTTTTTCACGTAGAAAAGTTTTTCATTTGAGCAATTCATGAATTTATAAAAAATATTTTTATCGCTGCCTGCTTCCGGGCCGACGGCACCGTTCTCGGTAATTCGTCATTTTCGAGGTCTTATGTTGCTCGGATGAATTTGGGTTGAACACGAAAGTTGTAGATCGTTTCGAGACACATCTTTTTCATGTAGAAAAGTGTTTCATTTGAGCAATTCATGAATTTATAAAAAAATATTTTTGTCGCTGCCTGCTTCCGGGCCGACAGCACTGTCCACGGTAATTCTACATTTTAGAGGTCTTATATTGCTCGGATGAATTTGGGTTGAACACGAAAGTTGTAGACCATTTCAAGGTGCATATTTTTTGTATAAGCAATCTTTCCATTTGATCAACGTATGAATTTTTACAAAATTATTTTGACGCGCGTCGCAACGGGGTCATAATAATTTTGTAGAAATTCATACGTTGCTCAAATGGAAAAGTTGTTTATACAAAAAAGATGAGCCTTGAATTTATCTACAACTTTTGTGTTCAACTCAAATTCATCTGACCAACATAAGACCTCGAAAATGGTGAATTACCGAGGACGGTGTCACGTCTTAAGCAGTGCAAATGATAAAAATATTTTTTTATAAATTCATGAATTGCTCAAATGAAAAACTTTTCTACATGAAAAAGATGCGTCTCGAAATGATCTACAACTTTCATGTTCAACGCAAATTCATCCGATTAACATAAAACTTCGAAAATGGTGAATTACCGAGAACGGTGCCGTCAGCTAAAAATAAAGCCACGTGCTGTGCCACATGAGCGCCGCATCAGCTAAAAATGTCACATCAGCGCCACATCAGCCAAAACCGTCCTCCAATCCGGGTTTGACCGGTCAAGGGACCAAATCGACACTGTTTTGAAAGATGGGGGACGTGCGAAAACTGGTTTTTGATTTCAGAGACGAATTTGGCTCAAACGTGAAAGTTGAGGGACCAAAATGGCACTTTTTCCTATTTAAAAACCCTAATCTTCTTCACCTTTCTTTTGGTTCTCTCGGTTTCCTGGACAACCCACAGATGAAACCTCTCTGAAATGAACAAACTTGAACTGCGATTGGTTTATGAAGAAACGAACCAAAAAAACACAAATTAGCAAACATACTCGGCGATTTGTTGAACGAGATAATTCGTCTTTCTGGAAGCGTGGAGGTTCAGCTGCGGGTCAAGAACCGCACGCAAAAGATATGAGACAGATTGGATTGAATACAGTGAACTGGGTCAAAGCCACACAAATTGTCCAGGTGCGATGAAAACCTCCAAGATCCAACCTCATGGTCGCGAAGGTGCATCATCCTTCATCCCAGCTGCTGCTAACGACGCGAACGATTTTTAACCCTGGCCGTCAGTTTGAGCATGCCCTTTAAGAGCACATCTAACAGCGATCGATCTTGTAATGTTCCTGAATAATGAAGCATCGAGGGCCCCAACGCTGAGTTTTTGTTTTAGGTCTTCATTATTGGGGGCTTTTGAAAACTGGCGGGTCGTCAGCTCATTCTTTCCCAGTTCGTCCTCTCACTCCTTTGGGAGCCATATCGTGCAGGGCAGCGTGATATTTACTGCTACCTGCGAGACATCGGCACTTCAGATAAAGCTTCGTTTGCTTGGGGCATTCACGTCAAGTAGGCTAGGGATGGAGGTTGGTCAGTCGTGAAAGTAGTAATATTCCTGTGTATCTATCCTATATCCGTCCCCCGAACACGGCCATGGTTTGGCGCTACCACAAGCCTCGGCCAGGCCTCTTTCATTCAAGGTTTAATTTGATTTAGTTAGATCGAACCAAAACACACTCGCGCCGCCGCTACAGGGAAGAGAGAGGTGACTTTGGGGGAGCAGTGCCTGGCGGCACGGATCTAACCGGCCCTCGCCGCCGGTGGCCTCCGAGTCACCAGGGTGGGTGGTTGGCGACGGATCCGCGCCGGTTGATGTACATATCTGCTACTTCTAAGGTAGGCTTTGCTATTAGGGTTTCGTTTGTGTGGCTCTTCCTAGATTTGGTGGAGTGCTTGGTGGGGATGCCGACGGTGAGGTTCATCCCGCCATGGCTTTTGCTTCCTCGACGTCAGCCATGGAGCGGTCACCGACGATGGTGTGGCTCTTTGCTCTTGTCGTCGCAGGTCACGGTCCTCCATGAGGGCACAAGCGTTGCTTGGGGTCACCGTGGGAGGTCGTTCTTCCTCGTCGTCGTTGGAGCCAATGCTGAGTCCATGGGCTCTGTCGTCGTTGGAGCCAATGCTGAGTCCATGGGCTCTGAGCGGCTTTCGGCGATGGTGGATATTTTGTGCCAGATCTGGGATTGTAGTGTGTGTGTGTGTGTGTGTGTGTGTGTTATAGTAGTGTGTGTGCTGAGTTGGGGATGGATGCCCACCCCTACTGCAGCTTCTCTTTGCGGCGATGCGGCGACCGGTGGAGACATCGGGGTGGGTGTCTGCTCCCGCCTTCGTCTTCCACGGGTGGAGTGGCGTCGGCTGCTCTTTATCCCTTTGTCTGCGAGGAGGTGCCTCTGCTCCACAGTTGAGTGATAACCACGGCGGCGTGGCCGTTGCACAGGACCTTCGTGCACCTCTCTATCTTAAAAACCCTACGGGATATTGGTTGGTGGTGGCGTTTCCAGCTGGAGCGCCGACCACCTCTGCGTTTTCTTTCAGCGGCAGTAGTCATCACTGTGAGAAGCAGCGTGTAGTGTTCTTGCAATAAGACCCTAACTCTCATGTTGTATCTTGTACTCTATAAGGGTCCTTGTTGTAAGTTGGGTGTTTTAACCCTGGTGATTGAACCAAAATTTAGTATTTTTGTGTAGATCATTTATTGTAACATTTTGCAATAATTGTCTTTAGAGCTTAGTGTGTTTTTTTTCAAAGATTTTAAAGATATTTTTAATAATTTTTTATCATCTCAGGGCTGGGCCGGTCCTCAGCTTTTGGCTAAACCATGAACCGAATCAAACTGCACCGTGAAACAAAGAGGGCCAAACCTCAACATGCCCGGATGTATTTACCCCCTACCTGTGGCCACTGCCACCTGGCGTTACATGATAAATGGTATCTTCCGAAATCAAAGAAACAATTGTCTATTCAAAACCATAAAACAAAAATGAAAACAAATCAATTCCTTGTAGAATCCCCATTTAATTTCGAATCGATCTAACTATGACCTTAGAATTTAGAATGTACTATTAATTGTGAACTTAGATTTTAGGATGCATGCTATGCAGTATAAAAAGATTAAAAAATTATGTAAAAAAATATTTTTGAGATCTTTAAGTAAAATCCTATAAAGCTCTGGAAAATTATTCCAAAATATTACACCGAATAGTCTGTACAAGAAAAACAAATTTTGATCCAACCAAACTAAACCGAACAATACCACAAACCAAAGAGGCCATAGACGGTAGATCCAATGATAGCGCATATGAATCCATCAGGGCGATCACACTGTCACAGAGATAGGTATGTCTACACCAAGCGAGCTGGGAAAAAAAACAGGCCTCAAAACATCCCTTGAATAATGATCCCACTGAATTTTGAAACTTTGTACTAACCAGGAACTTCAAAATGCAAAAAAAACAGGTTTATATATTGCGATTTATCCTAACATAGGACAAGATGCGACATGGGAGATTACTAAAATAGGGCTGAGTTATCGCATTACCTTATGAGAATTCTCGGTTGCTCCCTCCCAATGGAAGATGCAATCAGCCTACCAATCTATTATTAAGCATCCAAAACTAATATGGCAGGCATGTAGGCGCCTCACTTGCGGCGGGCCTCCAGCGCCTTCTTCAGCTCCTCACTCGCCTCATCCGAGGCTGGTTTCAGACCGCTGTCTGCAAGTTCCTTGCCATTTCCATGGCGATCTGGTTTCACTGGGAAAGCCTGCGGTGGAGGCGGCAGCATGGCTGGAGGTATCCTTCTGTGCTCACCGCCTTTACCGGACATTGAGACAGCTCTGGTGCCATTGATCTCAGCACGCAGGTCCTCCACGGCACGTCGCAGCACAATGCTCTCTGCGTTCAGAGCCTCAAGGTGCCTCTTCACCAAGGAGAATTCCTCTCCCTCATTCTCCAGCATGTCTTTCTTCCCCTTCTTCGCAGCCTCGGACTGTTGAGGGTGCCTTGGCGTGTGCTCAATGGTGATCTTGTTCATGACCAGCAGAGGCAGCTTGCTGACGGCCAGGCTGCCAGCCTTCCGGCCGTATCCATCATCTGCGAACGCAGCCTTCAGCTCCGGCGGCACGCGCAGCCCCCACTGTAAGCGCAGGCTCGCCTTGTTCCACAGCGGCAGCACGCTTCTGGTGGTGAGGCGCATCCCGGACAGCAGCGCCCCCACCCCGCCGCCGCTCCTCCCTGCGGCCGCGACGTTCGCCGCGAACCCGTTCCCGCTGAACGAGAACTTGTGGCCTTCGTGGTCGCGGTCGCTGTCGTTGGAGAGGTCGGCCAGCTTGTGCGGCGCCGGTGTCGGCGGCCGGGCGAGGGACGCGTCGTCAGGGGACGGTGAGCGGACGGAGTTGGCGAGGGAGAAGTCGCCGACGCGGGGCTTGAAGAGGAGCGTGAAGGCTGGCGGGTTGGAGGAGAGGAGGTTGAACTCGGCAGCGAGCGCGAAGGGCGCGCGCGCGGGGGAGCCGAGAGGGCCGAGGCCGGTGCGGACGGAGAGCGCGAAGGGCTGGAGCGGGTCGTTGGGGCGGTACGAGACGCGGAGCGCCGGGCCGGAGTGAAAGGCGGTGGAGAGGTCGAAGCGGAGGTCCTTGGCGTCGCCGCCGGCCGAGAGCCCCGACACGAACGGCAGCCCGAGGACGCCGATTGGCACCTTGGCGCGCACCAGCGGCGGCCGGTCGTCGTCGCGGAACCTGATGGACGCCTTCATCGCGGCCGGGGCCAGGCCTAGGGCTAGGGTTTCGGGAGCCCGGGATCTGGGGTCTGGGGATCCCGCGATTCGGGAAGCGGCGAGGGAGGGATTTACAGCTGCGCGCGGGCGAGGAACCGGGGGCGGAGGTCACGCCATTTCGGGGGCCGGCGAGGGCGGCGGCGGCGGCGGCGGCGGATTAATTTGGGGGAGGAGAGGAAATGACGAGATGGAGTGGGGAACAGGATTGGGTTGGAATTGGACGGAACGGAGCCGTTGGTTTCTCCTCTCGTCTCGTCGACGTTGATATCGCTCGTTTTCTGGTTTGAGATAACACTGCTCTGCTCTACACTGCACTACAGCTACAGCCTGTGTCCTCCCCGTAACTGCAGATTCAAATTTTGAACATGTTTGATTTAACATGGTTTTTAAAACTATACTTTGATATACTTAGGTCCTGTTTTTTTGAACTGATCTGAATAGCTGAACGGCTGAAATAACTGAATTTTGAGAGCTTTTCGAGTTAGTCTTAAGATTCGGATCCATTTCATTTGACTTACTTTTTAAAGCGTTAGGACCCACCATCAAAATAGCGAAAAAACGGATCCAAAAAACTCGAAAGTATATGTCTTTTTAAAACGTAGATAAGTTATTAAGCTGTTAACCCGTTAAGCTGATAAGTTGAAAAGAACTAGGCCTTAGTTTCTCTTATCATATATTATTTCTAATAATAAAATTATAATCATTAGAAAAAACTTTAAAATATAGACCCGACAATGTTATTTGTGCCACAAAATATATTTATTACCGAATGAATTATTGTTCAACAATTAAGAAATTTAAATCTTGAAACGTTGCGCGTCTTATAGCGGAAGGAGTACATTGTTTCTCTCCGATCACGTCGTTTTCCTTCTTGATTTATGAGGAAAAAGTTACTAGTTGCTTCCTCTGGTAAAGAAAAAAATGCTGTTCAACATAAAAGTTTACATTGCCCAGATCTCCATGAAAACCACAAAGAGTATAGTAGAGTTTTTCAAAATTGTAAAAATGAAAAACAAAATTTGCTGTTCGAAGTTATAATACTAGGTCAAACTCAGGCAGTGTTTTTTATTAAAAAAATAGCAATATTCATAAGCACATGTGGACATAGCACGTCAGCTATTCGATGAAATGTAGGCTGCACGTGAAATATTGAAATCAATCGAAAAAAAATACTTATTCCAGAGAAAAAAAATTGGCCATTTATTTCAAACACATCAAATATTTTGATTTTTTTATAGGTATTTAATATATAAATAATATTTTGAATTTGGTTTGATTTCAAACCGTTGTTTTTAATACCATGAATAGTCAAGCAAGGTCAAAGCCCACTACAAAGTTTTTTGCGGTTTTGTTAAACCTTGTTTAAGATACCATAGCCATAAAATTGTATGCCTATACCCTTTGTTCAAAAAAATAAAATAAAATTGTATCCCTATATCAATGAAATATCTTTTAAATAGGAAAAGGTGAACTTGATCCTCAAAATATCAAAAAACAAATGGTCCTTTACCATTCAAAAGACGATTTTCACTGGTTGAAGGTGGCTTCACCAGTGTATTACATGCATTTCAACCTAATATATATTTCATTAATCCAAACTGAATCTAATTTTTTAGTTCCTAACTATTTTACAAGTTCATAAAAAAATCCATCTTTTACCATGTTTTAACAGCTTTTAATAAAAAAAATCAATAACATTTCTGTAGTCTGAAAATTTTATGAAATGCTAATAAATTGTGTAGTATTTAAATGAATTCAACAAGATTAATTCATTGTAATAAAGTCAAATTAATCATAAGAAAGTCAAATTAGTAATTTTAGCTAGGATTTCATGAAATATTTATATTTAAAATATGTACGACACTTTGGTCAAACCATCTTTCACCGATAAAAAAACATTGTTAGGTCGCTCAAGGAATCATATGTGTTTGGTTTCAATATTTTGATAATTAAGTTAACCCGTTTTGAAATGATACGTGTACATTTGTCTTTTTAAAAGTACTTACATTTGTAACTTTATATTAATTTATATTTAAAATATGTACGACAATTTGGTCAAACCATCTTTAACCGATCAAAAATCATTGTTAGGTCGCTCAAGGAATCAGATGTGTTTGGTTTTGATATTTTGATAATTAAGTTAACCCGTTTTGAAATGATACGTGTACATTTGTCTTTTTAAAAGTACTTACATTTGTAACTTTATATTAATAGTGTTTTTGTAAGTAACTTACAACGAAAGTTTGTGAGCACATTTGTATTTTAGAGACCACGTCAAAATGACCTATATTTATGTCTAGAGATAGTACCTTAAATTGAATATTCGATTATTTTGTACAATGAAAAGCGATCATAGACACATTCTAGAAGTCTGATTTTGTTGCTGTACATTCTTGGAGGTATGAGATGGGTCGTACCTAGAGTTTGCATCCATGGAGCGCGCTACCGTAGATATCTCGAGGCAAACAAATTTTTTACACTTGTAGTGTCTTGTGACGTTGCACGTGCCCTACTAAGTGGGAGTGATTGTTGAGTTTATCAATATTTGATTTATCATTGAAAAAAAGTTTACTGCTTATTGAGCTTGTTAAGTTGTTTGGGTTTACTAGTGGTAGTTAATGAAGTAGTGTGGATGTGGCTTGTTTGCAAAGGTCGACGTTGTCATGCTTCCACAACGGTGAATATGAGTGATAACGTGGGTTTCACATTGTGGTTGTGTGGCTTCCGTTGGCACAGGCACACATGGTAAGGCGGTTGACCTGTGGCCGGTGTTCTTGCGGCTGGTGAAGTAGCCAACGCGATAGCACGATTTTTGCATTGTGTACGACAAAGGCAGTGGTGTGGTCGTCTATGGCGATAGACTCGTGTGGACGTTTTGCGAGCATCGAAGCAGTCTACATGGTGAACTTGGTTGTTGATTGGCATTGAACACATCAGTTTTGTACTGCGAGTGAGACATCCAGTTGTGCAAGTATGCCTTCTAGTAGGATCCATGTGTACATGCTAAGCTTAGTGTTTTGGTTGGGTGGGAGCATGGAAGGTGCTTTCTTCTTCAACGACAACAACCTCAAACGGTACTTAGGCAAGACATCATCAATGGAGGATCTTCTTCCTCATTGCTTTCGCCGGCGAAGTAAATGGTTAGTTTAGTAAACCCTAGTGCTAGGAGGAATAAGAGACCTTGGTGGCCATAGATGATGGCCTTGCTAGATTTGTGTCGCTAATAAAATTAGGTAGTAGACAAAGAGAAGAGGAGGCTTCTGGCTCACCTTATGACGGGCTCGACAACTATTTCAATGGATTAGGCAGTGGAGGAGTTGTGGGTGGCGCTGTTGATCTTCTTTGTAGCGGTGGTTGGAGTAGAGTCACAAGGTATTGCCAGCATGCACTTGAGCCCCTTGGGGTGTTCTTTATAATTCTATTTTTCTTATAGGGGTTTCTTTGTAAAATAGTAGTTTTTTTATGAATGAAAGTTTTTCTTGATAGAAGTCAGTTGGACAGGAGCGGAGCTTAGCTAGGGCCAAGGTGGGTCCTGGCCCCCCCTACAAAATTGTTTTTCTTTCATTATATACCAATATTTGCTCTATCTTAAGAAAGTTTTTAGCAAAATATAGCAATATGGCCCCAACCTTGGCAAATATAGTGTTGGCCCCCTCTATTTTTTTTGTTCAAGCTCCGCCACTGCAGTTGGATCGTGTATAGTGTTGTGTTGGCCAATTCCTCCATCATGCTCATCTGCCCCCGGCAAACAAATTAAATATTCTACTTCATTTTTATGATAATTCTACTTTCCATGGATGTGTACTTGCGTTTACCGGTAATAAGATAGTATGCCCATCGATGTTGGATATGCGGGCAACATGCTTCAACGCAACATTTTATAGGCTGTTTGGTTGCCTTTTCGGTGAGCTGGCTCAGACGTCGGCTCAGTCAGTGGCGGGATCTGTTGTGTAGATGCAGGAGATGGTGTTTGGTTGTTTGCACAAGCTGTGACAGGCTGAGAGGAGAAGATGTTTGGTTGACTGAATTAGAGTGCATGTGATCTCCAAGATCAAGAGAGATGATGTTTGGTTGTCTTGTCTAATATTTTGCGTCGGCTGCGAGTAGACCATATAATTTTTTGAAACTATAGGTGTATGGCACAAAAAACTGCTGCCAAGTTGCTTGCTGTAAAATATTCAAAAATCGATATTCAATACCATCCTGGGCGCGGTTATCTCAATTGATGCAAAAATCGATAACACAAAGTCCTTGCTTCTAACAATAACCACGTGCAACAATTATCAAATATTATCAAAGACTCAGCCAACCAACCAAATATAATTGTTGCTTGCCTCCTAGATAGAATGTCATTGCTTCTAACAATAGTCCCATTGGCTAAAAATTAATCACCATATTTGATGACATGCCTAAATTTAAACATAGTAAAGAAATAGAGAGAGATTTGTATTTTAGCATATTCACTGCTCGTTCAGGACAGACAAATAACAGTCCATTCAGATTTGTATTTTAGCATATTCACTGCTCGTTCAGGACAGACAAATAACAGTCCATGCAACTACATTTCTTTTAAGCAAAAAGAAGCAGATTGCTGTTTACAAGAACATCAAAGGAAAATTTGGTTTCGTCAATCCAGTGCCATAAGAAATTACTAACATCTCAAGTATACATCACACACCGAGCTATAAAAGAATTAGCACAGCCTTTCAGATTATAAGTTTAAAACCAATCAAGATCATATATTCTACATAAAGCAGCACCATTAGTTATTTGTTTTGTCACTACCAGATCGTGTGTATGTCTGATCTGACGGGCTCCATACAAACACACGAACAGCACACACACACAACAGCATAGCCGCAACAGTACAAGGTGCTAAATCTTACCTTACCAACGGTGGCAGGAAGTAGGAGGCGTCAGCGACGGCTGCGGACCAGCCGACGGCGGCGGAGTCCGGGCTAGGCAGTGGACACCGGGAGGGTTCGCCGGTTCGGGGAGCAGTGGTTTGAGGATGGCGGAGGACCCTAGGAGCCAAGCAGGAAGGAGGCGACTGCAGCAGAGCAAATGGCGGCTCGCGACCTAAAATAGGGGAAGATGGCGCAGGGGAATCGGCCGAATCGAAGGCCGGCGCGCGGGAAATAGCAGGAGCGCGGGGAGGAGGCGGCCGCGCGCGGGAAAGAAGCGACGATAACGAGCGGGAGGGGAGGGAGGCGGACTCACCCGGGAAGGAGGCAACATGGCCGTTCGCGGGAAGGATGCGAGCTCGCCGGCGGAAGTTGCGGAGCAGACGAGGCGGAGCAGGGAGCTCCCGCGGACGCCCTCGATGCATCTCTGGAGCCTGGCTCTCCGGAAACGGCCGATTTGGTCGTATCCGCGGAGCCAGGCCCGAAGAGGTCGGTTGCATCCTTAAAACCCGGCCCAGAAACGAGATTACGCAACCAAACAAACTTTTTTTGCATCTGCAGATGCAAAACTCCAGGGATGCAGCCAACCAAACAGCCTTTAGTACTTGTACTCATGCATTGCAATTTATACTATGAATCAGATGCTTTTCCAAAATAATATTTCCCTTTCAGATTTCTTTCTCAATCATGTTTCGAAAACAAAAGGAATCCTCTCTCGATCAATATATCTATCTCGAAAACACGGTCACATAAATGCATCCCCAACAGTATCTCTATCCCACCCCGTAAAACATAATTCATATATTTATGAATAATATTTTACAGGATGAGATAGGAAGACTATTCAAGCATGTAACTCAAAAGAATTTTGACTGAAGACCGATCTCCAAAACGCGGTCAGACTCAAAGAATCTTGGAAAGCAATTCCGTACATCAGCACAGTACATGTACAAACTAGGGTTAGAAACAAAACTGTCCTGGACTCCTAGTCCGGACATTATACGGGATCAATCCTACAACACAGATTACCAGTCGATAATCCACAAAGCACAGATCTTTGAGCCTCGAATCGAGAGGCAAAGCAAAGCAAAGAATCTCCTATCTAGACGGCGGACACGGCGAGCGACGGCGGCGGCGGCGCCGTCCTCCCGTCGCCCCAGAGCACGCCCTCGTCGGCCTTCCACGCGCCGTCGTCGAAGTTGCGCGCGTAGCTCGCCGCGTCGTACCCGCACTTGGCCGCTCGCGCCGGCGCCGGCGCCGCCTTGATCTCCTGCCGCGCCGCCCTGGCCAGCCTCCTCGCCGCCCTCCGCAGCGCCGCCCACGCGCCCGCCGCCGCCGTCACTTCCCGCCGGCGGCTCCCGGCCTCCGACAACAGCCTCTCGTACGCCCCTCCACCCATCGCCAAGCGCGCCGGCGCGCTTGCTTGCTTTCTTCTCTCGCGGTTTCTTTCCTGCACACGGCGGCGAGACCGAAGCTTTTGGGACTTGAGGGTTGGTAGGTTGATCGCGCGGCGCGTGCGGTTTTATAGGTTGGGGGCGTACGTCATCTGATTCTGGGGCCGTGTCCGTGGGGCGCACACGGGAGACGGGACGCGGGGCTATCTGATGGGCATCGCTGGACGTCGGATCCCCATCCGACGGCCACGAGCAACCCAGGTTTATCTATTTTCGTTTTTATACGCTGCGGTGAAGTAATAATGTTGCTCTCACACG
The DNA here is from genome assembly GCA_036346415.1 of Raddia guianensis. Taxonomy (NCBI): domain Eukaryota; kingdom Viridiplantae; phylum Streptophyta; class Magnoliopsida; order Poales; family Poaceae; genus Raddia; species Raddia guianensis. The sequence goes on along the minus strand of CM070542.1, from coordinate 23,129,520 downwards.
CTGATTCGAGACGATTTCCTGTATTTATTTCTTAAAATGCAACCTGAAAGGTCAGGTGGAAACCCGCATTAATTTCGAGCTTGGTTTAATTCCAGGCCGTGTTTTTATTATTAGACCAGTTTAGTGAAAACCCACAAAAATCGAGTGGTTTAAGATATTAGGCATGAAAGGTTGGCCATGATTTTTTTAAAAAAAAACTTCCTCCGTCCAACTGTATAAGGCTAAACTCTTATAATTACTAGACTCATCAGAAAGTGTATTAAAATACAAATTCAATGATACCAATTTTGTGTCACAAAACCTTACATACATTTAAAAAAATATTTGGTTAAGATCATGATGTTTTAACGTCTCGTAGAATTGGATGGAAAAAGTATTTAGAATGGATATATGAAACAATATGTGTAGATTTATCTAAAAAGTTACTTATATTATGTTATAATTTTAATACTACCCCCGGTCACAAAAAAAGTCACCGTTGACTTTTGAACACGACTTTGACCATTCGTCTTATTCAAAAATTTAGTTCAAATATATAAAAAATATAAGTAATACTTAAAATACATTTAATAATAAACTAAATCATAACAAAATAAATAACTTTTTTGAATAAAACGAATGGTCAAAGGCGTGTCCAAAAGTCAACGGCGATTTCTTTTTGTGGCCAGAGGGAGTAAGTTTTTATAAATAACTTACGATAATAGTTTGTTGTCAAAGTTGTACAGAAACGATGGAGGCCGGAAAACCGGTGCGGTCCGAACGCGCGCGAGGCGTGCGCGAAACACGCAGGAACACATCGTGTCGCATGCAGGGTGGGTCCCACAGCACTTTTTTCTTTTGGTGACCATAATTTTTGACTAGATGCTCCAATTCACAAACCGTTTGCACCAACGTGTTCCTCGTATTTTTACGAACAAAACAAAATATATGTTGCCATATAACTCTTCAAACTCACCTGGTTAAACTTGGGTTTCGCCTACTGAAACTTGGATTTCATATTCGTTAAACTTGCCGAACTGTCAAGTTTTATCAGGTTTAATGCAAATTTCATCAAGTTTCAACAGGTCTTATACAAGTTTCTTCAAGTTTCATCAGATCAATACAAGTTTCAACAGGTTTCATCCAAGTTTCATCAGGTTACATCAAAATTTCATCCAAGTTTCATCAGATTTCATCAGCACACGGCCAAGTTTCGCTAGTATATGTGTAAGTTTCATAAGAGCCTTCTCCCAGGTTCACATAAAAAAATGAACAAGTGAAAAAAATCAAAAATATTAAAAAGTATTTAAAATGGGTTGCTCTCAATTTTAGAAGAGTTATGAAATTTATTTCACACTTTTTGAACAGTGTTTGAATTTTATACAAAAATAGGAAGTTTTAATTGAAAAATTGATCAACTGCGTATGGCTAACAACTTCGCCTGGGCATATGCATGCCAAGCGCGGGGCCGCGTAGGATTGGCGTGGTGCCAGCGATCGGACGGCCGGGGCTAGTCCGGCGCGAGCGCTCCGACCGGACGTCCAACGCCTGGCGCTCGCCAAAGTTGTATTTTACACATTACGTGGCCAAAGTTGTATTTTACACATTACGTCAATTATAAAAAATCTAGCTAGGTCACTAAGGGTTCAGGATTGGCCGTCGCAACTCGCAAGGCTTAAGATTAGCAAGCAGGATTAAGTTTCCCTAAAGATCTACAACGCGTTTGCTCAACGCGATCATCTAACTCGAAGGCTTTTGCAAAAATAAGCAGGTTCCTGCACAAAATAGTTTCAAAACTCAAATTTTCCCTAGCTAGATTTTACGCACTACGGGATCAGGAATTATTGATCCAGAGAGCTCAGATCCAGAGCAACTGAGCAAGGATTGCCTAGACGGCGGACACGGCGACGACGACGTCCTCCCGACGCTACAAGGCCATGCCCTCGTCGGCCTTCCACGCGACGTCGCCGAATTGCGCGTGTAACTAGCTAGTTTTTAGATTTTCTTTTGAAAATTATGCTGAATTAATAATTTCACATGTAGGATGAGATTTCTGTTCCTTTGCTTCTTGGAGTCCTGGACGTAGGCCCTCTAGTTCCCCTCTTATTCGCGGACGATTTAGTACTTGTACTTGCTCATTGAAACTTTGGTATAAATCAGATAGGATTTCTGAAAGAAATTATTTCACTTTCTTATTAGTTTGTCGATGAAAATCTCAATCAATGTAGAAAATATGAACATGTAGGGTCATCTATACAAAACGCGATCATCTATACATGTACAAGCTAGAATCTTTCAAAGCAATTCGGTACATCAGTACATGTACAAGCTAGAATTAGAAACAAAACTGTCCTAGAGTCCGGGGACCGGACACTATACGTGATCAATATTCAATCCTAAACACAGATTACCAACCGGTAATCCACGACAAAGCACAGATCTTGGACAAGAGAATCGCCTAGACGGCGGACACGGCGCGTGCGAGCCTGCACGCGGCGAGCGACGACGTCCTCCCGGCGCTCCAGAGCACGCCCTCGTCGGCCTTCCACGCGCCGTCGTCGAAGTTGCGCGCGTAGCTCGCCGCGTCGTACCCGTACCTCGCCGCCGGCGCCGGCGCCGGCGCTTTGATCCCCTGCCGCGCCGCCCAGACCAGCCTCCTCGCCGCCCACCGCCGCCGCGCGGCGTACAGCCGGGCGAGCCCCGCCGCCGCCCTCCGCAGCGCCGCCCACGCGCCGGCGCCGGCGCCGGCGCCGGCGCCCTTCCCGCCGTCTCCCGGCCTCCGACGACAGCCGCTCGTACGCGCCTTCGGCTGCCATCACCAAGCGCGCGATCTTGCTTTCTTTTCTCGCGCCGCGGCTTCTTCGTGCGCACGTATGGCGAGAGTCGAGAGCGAGGGAGTTTGCTGATGGCGCGAGGTTGGTGGATTTATGGGGGTAGGGGCGTAGCGTGACGCGTTGGAACCCCCACGGCTACGGACGCTGGTCGTCGGATCCCCATCTGACGGCCAGGAACGACCCTAAGTGTATCTATTATCCAGAAATCTGGAAAAAAAGATAATGTGAAATGCACAGTAATTGAAGCTTTTTTATACTAGTATTTTTTAATCATTAACATGTTTTTTTTAAAAAAACTTATTAAAAGGTTATCTTGGTGCCATGCATCATAAAAAAAAAGGGAAAAAAGACTTTTAAAATGCATAGCTAATAACACTGTAAATCTCTTAAAAAAAAATTTGAGGGCCTTCTCGCTTCGCCACGTGGTTCTATCGAACAATGTTTTCCGCTCCGAGATGGTGAATGCCCAATTGGCTGCTTCTCCAGCTGCCAAATGGACCCACCACTACAAGAACCAGTTTCCCCCTTGTGCTATGATGATCAGTGTTAATCGCGCCCTAATCCCCAAGGCTACACAAACGATTGTCTTCCAAGATGGCATGTTGGTATCGTCTCCAGAAGGAAAAAGTCCACTTTCCCCCCTGAACTATTGGCGCGGTTTGATTTTCCACGAACTTTAAAGCAAGGTAAACAACCACTATAGTATAAAACGGACAAATTACCTTGCACAAATCATTCGGTTTTTTTGATGTGTAAGTGGTTTTGGATGACATGGTGTCCATGTGGCATTTTAGAAACAATTAAACAAATCCAAAAAAATTAGAAAAAATCCAGAAAAAACTAGAAAAAATGTGGTACGATTTTAATTTTGTTTTTCTAAGATTTTAGTGCTTTTCTATGTTATAATAACCTTTTCTTTTTTTTCTAAAATGCCAGCCACATGGACACCATGTCACCCAAAACCACTTACACATCAGCAAAAACCGGGATGGATTTGGTGCAAGGGGGTAATTTGTCCGGTTTGGATACTACAGGGGGGTTGTTTACCCGGTTTTAAAGTTTAGGGGGGAAAATCAAACCGCGCCAATAATTCAGGGGGGAAAATGGACTTTTTCCTCTCCAGAAAGGCAGATATGCGTGCATAGACCGGAATAAACTACAGTCTACAGGCTGTTTGATTGCATTTGGTGAGCCGAACTGGGCTGCAATGCCAGTTGCCGCACTAAGCTTTGTTTCGAATAAAGCACCAGATATGAGTGCTGGCCTCCAAAGCTGCTAATGACGAGGTGCTTTGTTTAGATATATAAGTCGCCAGGGATGTTTAGAAGTTGGCATCCCAGGCCGCTGACAGCTTCTTAGCGTACAATTAGCTGGAACACCGGCATAATCTGATAGGGTATTAGTGTTTGACCAGTTAGTAGCTCAACACTCCCATATCCACAGAGCCAGCATCGAGCTGGTCTAGTGGGCAACGACCTGTTAACATAGCTGGGATGGGGTACTGGGCAATGACAACTGACAAGCAAGCTTCCACCATCTGTTGGGTGTAGAAGCTGTTCAAAAAGATAGCCTTGATTAGGTCTTAACCCACCATAGGATATGTTTGTCGGTGTAATAAATACTGGGGTACGAAGAGTCCTAATTAAGGTTAGGAGAGCAGGCGGTTGGCGTGTTTGGCGGGTCCCACGCGTCAGGCGGGCGACTGAGCCCCAGCAGGTGGGCGAAAGCCCCTCAGCGTCCAATGGGCCCCACGCGTCAAAGGGCGACCAAACCCAGTGGCGTGGCGGCGAGCCCTCAGAGCGCCGGACGAGGGCCCTACATGTCAGCGGACGACCAGAGCCCAGGCGTGTGGGCGAGCCCCTCGGCGTGTCTAGCGGGTCCCACGCGTCAGCGGGCGACAGACCCAGGCGCTGGCGAGCCCCTTAGGCGCCGGCGAGGGCCCCACACGTCAGCGGGCAACGAGCCCCAGCGTGTGGCGAGCCCCTCGGCGTGTTCGGCGGGCCCCACGCGTCGGCGGCGACCAAACCCAGTGTGTGGCGAAGCCCTCTAAGGCCCCCCATCAGCGGGGCCCACGTGGCGGAGCGCCCCGAAAGGAGTCTTCGGGCGAAGGCTCTCTCGCTACGGCGACGAGCGATTCAATGCGACACTACGCGCGGATAGATGATGAAGAGATGATTACCGCCACGATGACCTCTCGCAGCTCGATCAATCATCACCGTGGGCGCAGCCGAAATTGACCGGCAGAGAGAGTTTGCGATCTTCGAGCCGCCGCCGCGTCGAAGAGGCAGAGCTGGGCCCCACCCGCAGTCTCACCGGCGTGTTCCTGCGGGGCAGAAGCCACTCGCGAAGCGCACGTGGGCGGCGGCGTGCGGCGGAGTAGTAGCACGTTGCCTCTCTCTCTCCCGTCCCGCCACGTCTTGTCGCAGTACTAAGCGATCAGATCGCTTATCCCCGCTCTCTCCGCCGGTTCAAGGCTTATATAAAAGGGGAGAGAGAAGCGAGAGGAGGGGGTTCGAAACATTCTGTAACCACATCTCATATAACCACAACACGGAAAAGAGTTAAGGCTCGACAGGAGTAGGACTGTTACCCGCGTGGGGGTCCGAACCTGGGTAAACCCTGTGTGTTGCTTCTCGCCGCGTTCCACGCTCAAATCGAACTGAGCTCGACCGGATCGGCTAGCAGGATAGAAATCTGATAGGGGTGTGATCCGCAGTGGTTGAGTGGAGAGCACGCCGTCAGTGTTGTTCTGTTCCAGCACATCTCAGAATTTCTAGTACAAAATGAATCAAATTTGAATCAACATATGGTTTACAATTGCAGTGGATCTATCTAGAGTTCAATACACAACTATCTACACCACGAATAGTCCATCTCTCATTTCTTCGCCTTCGAGAAACGAAGGCATCTGTACTTCTCGCCGCTGACTGTGATCTCAAGGGCTCCATCTAGATTGTCTTGATTGGAAGCTGTCCCCATGAGTACACTCTTTTCCTTCTCCAAATTCTCCTTTTCCATCTTCAGCCTTGCCTCCTGCCGTGCAATCTCAGCCTGGAAAAAGATGTAGTCGAAACAAGTCATGCTACAGGCAATTTAATCACAAGTCTTATTATCGTTTCATTCGGGAAGGAAACGAAAATGTTAAGAGTAGCCATCATAAAGAATTCACTTTCTGTCTGTCAAAAATGATTTGTTAACTTCACAAACGTCTTTCTTTAATTACCATGCCCTATGCCTCTAACACAGTTTTAAAAACTGCTTTAAGATCTGAAAGAGCATATGTGCACTTAGGTTATCCACCAACTACACCAGAAGAGAGTTAATTGTAGAAGGTTTCACTACGCTAATACAAGGCATGGTTAAACCCATCCAAAAGAATATCAACATCGATGATCTGGAAAGCAACCAAATGATTAAGCACCTCATGTTCTCTACTTGACTACTACTCTTATCAAACACAATCAGAAAGACAACTATTCCTACAACAGCATGTTGGCACAGATAATGAATAACGATCACCTAAAAAAATAAAAAAATGATCAGAATTGCCAATGGGACACCATATCTTTTTGATGTCACAACAAGGGGTATAAGCACTTATTTATATATTACATATATCTCTCAAAAACATCCTTCAGAAGGACCTAATCTAGGATTCAGCATTATTGTTGACTCCCTGACCAGTCATCAGACATAGAACTGCAATAAATATAACTTCAGTAGCGAAGCAACAGGAATAGATACATATTCCTCCAGTGGCACTACCCATACAAGAAATCAGATAAGTACGGTTTCAACAAAACGATGAACACTGGTGCAATCCCTATTCAATAATCCAAACATAGACCAATCCAAAATAACACATTATTTAATAAAGCTTCTGCCCACTCACAAACATAGTTGAGATAGTAGCAACAAACATCCTATCCTTATATTCAAGTCTTCATATGCATATCCTTGCGATTTGGCATTATCACCATGACACTTAACATCAGTAGCACTTTAGTACGCATTCTAACTATGGCATTATCAGGGGGTGGTTCCAAGTCCATTACAAATGGCCATCGACTCATTGAGCTCATTGTGCAACAAAATTCTATGCTAGTGAATCTCAGGGATCTCCTTAGTGAACTATTGGGTCCAAGTAATTAGTAACACAAAGACATAATCAAATTTGACCTCCTCATTTCTGGACACTGGATGTTCCACCGGAGGTCGAGTGACTTATGCGGATTCAGTGGATGTTCCACCGGAGGTCGAGTGACTTATGCGGATTCAGTGTCTTAGTGATGAATCGCCAATGCAGCAGGCATTCAGTCACCATTCACTAATCCATGAAGAAATCAGCAGTTCAACCACTACCCGAGAAACGCGGACAAGTTGGGTCAAAGATCACGAATTTAACAGGAGGTGAATCGGAGCGGTGGGAAGGGAGGGAGGGTGTAGCCAAGGGCAAAGGAGGGATGGCCGGCTACCTCGCGGCGGGAGAGCTCGGCCTTCCAGGCGGCCTCCCTCTCGGCGACCTCGCGTTCGCGCTCCTCGATGTAGCACTGCATCTCGCGCTCCTTCATGACGCGGTCCTGGATGTCCGCGTCCAGCGCCTCCTGCAGCTCCTTCACGAACCTGTCCACTACCGCCTTGATCCGCACAGACATCTCCCCTCCCACCTCGCCTCAATCGACACGGCCGGCGCCGCCGCTCCGCGGGCTCCTCCTCCTCGTCTTCCTGCTGCCTCTCGCTATCGGCGCCGGCCGCCGGCGATCCCCATCGGTGGCTAGGGTTCGGCGGCGGCGAGGTGGGCGGGCGCCGGAGGCTTTGTGGGCCGCTAGTTTCTCCTAGTTTCTTGGTCGTTTGGGCGCTGTGTGGAAGAGAACTAGAGAAGAGGCAGGGAAACGTCTACACGTTTCTCCGGTCGAGAAGCCGTCTCCTCCTTTCGAAGACGTATTCTCAAGAAACCGTAAGCGTCCTGGGGAGACTGACCGTAGATGACAGCGTCACCAACACCAAGTTAGGATCTAGAAGCTTCCACCTGTGCAAGCTGCCCTACCTGCAAAGATGTCAAAGATGAAGTAGCAATACACCATTTAATTGATATCGTTTAGCAAAATGAAACATAGGATATGCACCCATCTTTCGGCTTGAGAATTTCACAGGATAGAGATATGGTATAAGAAATAGGCTATTTATTAAGTAACTCTAAATAAATTGTGGATACATCTATATCCTTAACATACTGAAACGACTGTCATTATTCGAATCAAACCAATAGCGATTCATATAGGCTAAATCTTCTAATCAATGGTGGGCCAATAATGATTTTTTTTGCATATGTATTAAGACGTTTGGCCTGATTTCGAAATTGTCCAGAGTTTTTTTATGTTGTTTTTAATTGCAAAATGATGGATCTCCTTCCGTAACTTTCCAATTATGAGTACGAGAATTGAAATACATGAAAATTCTCAATTCTCTACGGCATCTAGAAGATAGATAGAATATTTTCAGGGAAAAGAAAATCAGAAGAATCTTTCTCTCTATTCCGCGTCTTAGACTTCTATTAGTTTCTTTTCTTCTTTAATGCAATAGTTAGTTTGATATATAATCCATTTCTCAAAGTAATGGAAGCCATTCTCTTATAGGAAATGCTTCGAAAATCGCTATTCCATCTTTTAAGTATCGTGAAAAGTGATACATGTGAAGATCGTGCATTTCAGTCACATTAAGATCCGTTTTTCAAGTCCATGATATAACCAAATTGGATGGATCTTCCACCCGTTTAGCTAAGAAAGAATAGATGCAGAGGTGGATAATAGATCGTAATGAAGATCATGAGCTGCCCCATAATGAAACCGCCAGTAGTCGCGAATATCTCCCTCTTCCCTAATCCAAGATTGTAGAAAGAAGATCTAAGGGGGGCTTATGGAGAATGTGGTCAGAAATCCATAATAGAGTCCGACCACAACGACCGAATTAATTATCCTCATCGAGAAACTTAGACTACTAAGTAGAAAAGATTTAAAAATCATGGCATGGGTCTCCTTTTTTTCTTTCTTTAGAGTTCTCTATATGCACAATTTCTCGATGTTTTGATGAGAATTTCTTGACTTTACGTATATAAAAAGAGATAAACTATAAATGACATCTCTTATGTAAATAAGACCAAAGGGATGGATATTAAATGATAGGAAGTGCTAAGAAGTGAAATATAATGAAATAGAGCCCCTTTGGGCTTCCCTATGAAATGAGGCATGGAACGAAGTCACTACGAAGAAATTCCGAGATTTACAAAAGAAGCTTCGGACTCATATTGTTTATGGGTTGAGAGCGGGAGTTGAACTTTAGGAGGTCGAATCCCCCCTTGTTTCTCAGTAGCTCAGTGGTAGAGCGGTCGGCTGTTAACCAACTGGTCGTAGGTTCAAATCCTACTTGAGGAGATTTGACTCATTCTTTAATGTAAAAATAAAGAATTGAATTAAAGGGTTTGCTTTGAGCTTTAGGAGTAGGTAACCCGTTCGGCGACCCGTTTACACCCCTACCGTTCGCTATCCTTGTTTGTTTCTATTGCATTCTATCTCATCGTATCACATTCTGTTCTATGTAGCAAACCATGGCCTGTCTTCACAATACTATGCTCTCTACACATTTAAATGGATCAGCAGCAAAAACACCTAACAGACACCCTGCAAAAAACTTTCAGCTTCAGGGTGAAAGCCAACAGAACATGCATCACAAGGATTAACTTAACAACGGAGTACTTAAATCCCCAGCATTCTGCATAAGAGAAGCATATATCCAGGTACAGACGACGACCATAGACAAACATCTACAAATCCATGAGTCTGACAGTAAAGAACACCTACACCAGAGCTAGAGCTAGAGAGTTGACAACACCTACAAGTTTCTGCTTCTTCTTCCCTGATTACGGTTCAGGTAACACACTACGATACGAGAGCTAGTCAGGTTTCCCGTCGCACCGGAGTGCGACAGCCAGCTACATTCTTTAGCCGGTCTAGGACGGTCAGACGAGGTCTGGTTCTGGTGGCTAGTGCAGAGCTCACTTCCAGGATATGCTGGGCATGGCTGCCTGGCTATGGTTGCTGGCCGTGGCCCCTTGGTTCAGCGGGCTCCCAGGGCCGCCTGATGACTCGCTCAGTGTGCCTCTAGATGGTGGGCTGCTCGGTCCCATCCCGCTTATTGGTGTGACCTTTGCTGGTGCAGGTGCAGCGTCTGCAGGGGTTTGAAGCTTTGGCTCCTTCAATCCATCAATGTAGAAGCTTCCCACTACAATCTGCGCACAAAATGATGGTGATTAATCATCCTGTAAAGTGTGTTATAAACCACAGTTTTAACAGTGCTCACAGAACATCAGCCAGAGTCAGACGTGTCCTTATCAAAAACAGCAAGAAGCCTTTTCCAGACACAAATTGCACCAACATTTTTCGTATAGCGTCCTAAAAGATATTGAAGAAACTCCCAAGGAACTAAAAGAGGTACAGAAAAAGTTTACCTTTAGTTCGTATGTAGTATAATATATTATAAAATTATAATGACCAAACTTATATGAGATAAGTTCTAGAAGAAATTATTTCTACACAACTGATAAATGAGTTTTAAGGTTTGTGTGAGGAAGAGTAAAAACCTGTACGGGTGAAGCAGCTGTCAGGAGTCCAGCAACGCAACCACCCAAGACACGACCATCAGGGCCTGCTAGTGAAACGCTGAGCCCACCAGTTCGACTACGATGGCCTCCATCATCTGATGGAATGAATGACCCAGAGAGTGACAGTATCTCAAATCGGCCCTGTGCAGAAGATAGAAGGTATCATCACCAATCTTTACCTTAGCAGACATATCACCTACAATGACAATTCTTCAACATACATGATACTTTAGTTGGACCAGGCTAATACTATGATATTTACCAATTACCATATAAGAACCCTGTATTAACAGCTTCTGCCATGCTAGGCATTTCATGGAAAAAGTTGGATTATCTTGATATTTTCATATGGTAAAAAGACATACCTCATATGTTACTGTTCCACCTGAAGAAGCAGCTTGCCGAAGTGTCACATTTGAAATGGCGCCATTTGCTGAAAGCATACAAACTCCACGGTTTCCCTGATGAGCGAATGACATAATCTTTGCAGATACATCCTGAAAAGAATGCAAGTCAACTCTCATGAGAAAACTCTGTCCGTAGATGGTCTCTTGAACCCTAGTCTTGCATCTATATATAATCAACAATTGCATCTTGCCAAGTGCTCCTATAGCATATCGCTTTTTTAGCAATTGCAGAAAATTACAATGATTGAGATGATGGGAACTGTACTAAAAAAACATGTGCATCATGAACGATGATGTTTGTTTTCAAAATAACTCTAGATATATTAGATAGTCAATACAATCGTCTATAAAACAGAAAATAAAAGCCAAGCCAATAATTCTACATTTGAATGATTGGCTCTACTCAATGAAAGAATCAAAGTATTTACATCAGTATATGGAGTTTATATGAGGCTATCAGAGAGAAAAAAGTAGAAGATAAACTGCACAAAACTAATAATTTAGAAGCGTAGAATGGGGCAATAAGACTTTTTTTCAATTGATCAATGGGGAACCGATAGCCACAATGAAAAATTGTCAACTTTCAGTACGTTGCTCATAATAACCTTACAAAAATAATATGACAAATACTTCACCACAATGTATAGCTTAATGCAAAGATAGAAAGTTCCAAAGAAAATATGAATTATAGAAAGATGACAAATTTACTAAAAACCGGTAACCTCTCTTGAAAAAAAAAATTCTGAAACGGATGCTGTACAACCAAATGATAAAATGCAGCATTCGAAGGTGAACAGATACACGGAAAGGATCCAGGAAATCAAGGATTAAAGAATTTATTTACCTCTCCAGCTTTAACAAAAATAACATGAGGTGTCAATCCACCTCCTGCTGACCCTGCAAAATGTAATTGAATCAACACAAATTAAACATGTACATAACTTAATAAAAGTATGGGAATGCATTTGAAACTTCAGTTAAAACAGATGTTGTACAAGCCAACAATATAATCACAGTAATCATCCTTAACTATTTATTCCTATATATAAAAATCAAAATAAAAATCCAAGTAAAGGGTAGAAAAGTAATTTCTCCGACACCCAACCAGCAATTCAGCATCCCAGATCTAAGCAAAGCCAGTCAGCAATCCTGAGCAAGTCTCTGGACTCCAGATAGTCGTTCGCTAATTCTAAACAGATAATTGCAAAAGGAAGAGGGGAAATTTTCCTCCAACCTCCATTTTCTTCGGTTTCATAAAATAATGAAACTTTAACAAAAAAAAAATGGAGTAGATTGGACTTGGAGATATACCAGGCACGTGCTTCTTGTTGGTGGAGCCCTTAGGCCGTCCTCTCTTCTTCACCCCGTCCGGCGACGCCGACGGCACAGTGTCCCCCACCTTGGCAGCAGCAGGCGAGAAGGGCCCGGAAGCGCCGCCGGGCGTCGCCAAAGCTGGCGACCCGGCGACAGGTACCAATGCCAGCGACATGGAGCCGTCGGGGCCGTACTTCCTCGGCCGGCCGCGCTTCTTCTTGAGCGGCGGCTCCGCCGCGTCCAACGGGAGCGCCGCGGCGCCATTGTCCCCCGCGGCGGTCGCGTTGGGGATAGCACCAGCAGGCCCGCCGCCTCCTACGGGCTGGTACTTCGCCGGCGGCGGGGCGGAGCTCACTGGGGCGAAGACTGGGGTGCCGTCCGGAGCGTACGCCATGCGCACGCTCTGCAGAGGACCCGAGGACGGCGGCGCCGGCGGGCTCTTGGGCAGCCCGAACGGCTCCCTTCCCGCCATCACGCCTTGCTCCGACGACGCCCTCACCTCCATCATTCCTCACCTAGCAGGCGGCGAGCTACCAATCCACACTCCCGACGATTCCTCGGACCAAAGGCCGCGGCTTTGTCGCTGCAGAAGCGAGCAAGCTCAGCAGCTGCAAAAACCCATAAACCCCGCGCTGCTCAAAGCTCCAAATTTTTCAACGACGAACGGAGGAGCACGCACTCTTGGAAGAGAGGGTGGGAAGAAGCCGTAAAGAGCGGAGAAAATGAGGAAAAAAACGCAAAAGAAAATCAGAGGAACAAATGGCAAACGAAAACAACACGAGGGAAGAAAAAAGAAACCAGTAATGGGCTAAAAATCCAAGCTTTGGTCAGGATTTGGCGAACAAAGCACACGCAGAGATCCGCACCCTAGCAAAATAGCAGCCAAAATTATCGAGAAATTTACATAGATTAGGACAACACCAAGGAAACATATACATAACACGAGAAAACAACCAGCACAAAAGAGAAAAGAAAAGAAAAAGGAGAGAAGCCAAGAAGCAAGCTTTGCACACTCTCTCTCTCGTATGTGAACCAAGGAGCTCAAGAGTTCTTGCAGAGAACACAAGCGACGAGAGGAGAGGAGAGAAATTTTTTTTAGGGGATTTCGCTTATCTCCTACGTAATTTCCCCTCACGGCGCCTTCCTCCGATTTCCTTCCTTTCTTTTTTTCCCCCCTCCTCTCTATTCCTCTTTTCCAAACTCCCCTCCTCGCACGTAATCTTTTGAGAAAAGAAAAAGGGTTTTAATCCTGGAAATAAAAAACAGGCAGGTAAGTGAAGCACGTCAGGATTGCATCGGTAATGGTCGACCTTATTTGACCCCCTGTGCTTATTTTACTCGCTTTGTGACCTCCCCTGCTTTTGGCTTTGTCTGCCCCTCCTCATGAATTTCTTTTCTTTTTTTTTCCCTCGCTCTCTTTTGCTCCCTCCTGTGTTCTTCACTGTGCCTATGGGCCTAACCAAAACCATTTCCCTTCCAACCACATGCCAACTGGCTTGCAAAACCATAAATAAGAGGGCAGGGTTTTGTTTGACCAGATTCACGTGGGAGGACTGATAAAGGCTGGATTAGTATTGTGGAAGTGATGGCACTAGGGCAGTGAGATGACTCAGATCTAGAAAACAATTTTTTGTGTATGCATTGAGGATGAGATTACTTGAATTTTAAGAGTCCACGTCGCCCTTTACAATGTGGCCGTTGGATCTTGGCTAGGGATGATGTCAACCGATTGATCGATGGAGATATATGTTACAAAAGAAAGAGCAAATATCTATACTCTCTAATCTTCTAGAAAAAATACCTATCCCCTTTTAATATGTTAAGGCATATTTATTGATAGCCAGGTCCTAAATCTTGACTCTATTATCGTAGCCGCAGTGTTGAAGTAAAATATTTCGCTACATCATCATCATCTACAAAATCCTATGTTTCACCCTCCTCTAAAAGTGAATGAATATCATTCACTTTTCAGTCATTAAACATATTCTCCTCTACAAAATCACTATATTATTCTCTCTTATATTTTACCCCCATCCTAATGCTACAGTTGGCCAAGATTTGGGGCCAGGAAGTGACTACCAATAAACATGCTCTAACACATGCTCTTCGTTCCAATCTTTCTAGGTGATCTCAATATTTTCATGTGAAGAAATAAGTACACAAAAGATCCATTAACATCCATTTAATAAAAACTTGGTTCCAAAGAAAATCCAACAACTAACAAGATCGACTCATCATTGCTACCTACGCTTGGTGGTAAGGATCGTGTTGGCAAGGTCATGAGTCGACACCATGGGTGAAAGAGGCACACACATAGATATGGGTGAGGGAGTAAGTTGTTTTGTATAAATAGAAGCCTTTACAACTAGCAATTTTCTTAGTAAAATTGTATAGAAATGATAAATCTTTACAACTATTATATAGAACTTAACAATTATAAGGAACTTTTAAAAAATTTCATTTATGTTGGGACATTGTGCGTTTAATAACGACGAACTACAACGATAAACAATAGATGATCAGGAACAACCCTCTTATGGTCTCTAACCATTCCCGACCCCATATCCCAACATAAGAATTATTAGGAATGCTTTATGATAACATCCTCCATTACTTACGGATGCATAATCCACGCCATAGCTAGGCAAAACAAAAAAAAAGGGGAGAAAGATACCAAGATGTGATGAGGTTATGGAAGAGGTGGTGGAGGAGTGTTTTTGACACCACCACAATCGATGCGAGAAAGGGGCTTGTGCATGATGAGGGTAGGGTGTGGCGGCAACCCTATTATATAGTGGGAATAGAGGTAGGGTTTAATGGAAGGATCAAAAAGGGGTGAAGGAGATCACCATGTATCGTGAGGATATCGATCATTCGATTAATATCGAACGAACATGGTGTATCCTGTATGGACCATCTTAAAAATAGAAGCACTTAACCTAACTAGCCCATCTAGAACTGAGAGTGAATAGGGTGAATAACTTATAAAAATTTAAGTGTCGACATCCAAGCATTTCCAATAGACAATAAAAAATTATCAAAATTAGGTTTAATATAAAATCATCCTTATAATCAAGTAAGAATGGCTCCTCCCATCTAAAATCTTAAAATGGAAACACTTATGTTATCTAGTTCATCTAGAAATAGTAGCGTTAAGCTAGAATACTTCTAAAAATAAGATGTAGGTAACCGTCATATGGTTCCTTTCCGTAATAAAATAATCCAAATTAAAATTAGAATTTATCTAAAACCATCTTTAGTTGTCAATCAAATGGGAATGACTTCTCCTATGACATCTTAAAAATAGAAACCCGGTAGTTTCTTTAAAAATATTAGATGTTGAAAACTTTTGTATGGTTTAGTTGGGTAGTAAAAAATTCAATAAAAATTAGATGATACCTAAAACCATCGTCAAATGGTCGAATTAAAAATAACGTCTCCTATCTAGAACATCTTAAAAGTAGATGCACCTATGCACCTATGTTATTTGTACATGGCTCCATTAGGTTGTAAACAATCCAAATCAAAACTATATGTTATCTAAAGCCACTGTAGTATGATAATCAAGCGGAAATGACTTTTCTATCTCAGACATCTTAAAAATAGAAGCACATATATTATCCACTATATCGAGAAGTAGTAGCGCAAAGCCGGGTAACTTCTCAAAAGATGTCGGCAACCGTTTCGTGGGTTCATTAAGTAGTAAAAAAAAAACAAAAATAGATCCATCTGAAAACCATCATTAGATGTAAATCAAGTGTGAATGACTTCTATCTAGGACATCTTAAAAATAAAGCACCTGTGTTATCTATCTCATCTATAAATGGTAGCGCAAAGCTGGGTTACTTCTAAAAGTTAGATGTCGGCAAGGCATCACACATTTCCATTGTGTAGTAAAAACCATAGACATTTTAAACCATTGTCAAATGTGGCATGGATTCTATCTAGAAGATCTTATAAATAGAAGCACTTTTGTTATCTTTCTCATCTAAAAAATGGCAGCACAAAGTCATGTGGCCTTTAAGAATTAGGTGTAAAAGATCCAACTTAAAATTAGCACAAACTCAATATTTTCTAATTTGTATGAATTTTTATCCTTCAACTGCCATGTGGCATCCACATCAGCGGTTAACAGCCACGTAAGTGTCACGTCAGCACTTAACGGTTGCCCTAGCGGTTTTAGGGCAACCGTGCAAATAGAAATAAGTTTTGGGGGACGAAAAAGTAAAACTCAAGTTTAGAGTGTCAAGTGAGAATCGCCGAAAGTTTAGGGTTTTGGAGCAACAGTGCAATTTTCTCTTATTTGATTTTTGTAAACTTTCTTTATGTAAAAGTTGCGAGAGTGAGGGTGGATAGGGCTAGCACGCGAATCTTGAAGCGAGATCCAATCGTTGCAGCCTCGTATGAAATCGTGCGCTGTGGAACGAATTTTTTTTTTTTAATATGCAACACGATAAGAGAGGGCACACCACACACCACGTAAACAAATTCTATGTTTTTAGAAAATAATTTATAAGAAAATTTCAAAAGTGGAGCCTTTCTGTTCGCCGGGTGACAAAAAAAAAACAGTGAAAAGTCGGCATGAAAACCACTGACCAAGTCAAAAAAAAAAATTCAATATTTAGGAACAGAAATAAAATCGGAATCTAACACGCCATCCGGACGAGAATAGCTTTTATTATTCCCCTAAAGATCCAAACAGAGGCTGTACCAATAGCGCATGGGGGGCCCGTTTTGCCCCCAAATTTTCTAGCTTTTCTGTTGTCCCATGCAAATGATGCAATGTTTGATGCTTCACGGCAAAGTAAAAATTTCATGGGCACATTTTAATTTTTATTTTTCACTCATGATTTCCTTTGTGGCACCTTGGAAATAATTGCAGTCGCTTGGGAAAGAAAATTATCTGAAAGTGCGATAGGGAAAAAAAAAAGAAGAGGAAGAAAAAGGGAAAAAGAGAGCCTAATAAGCACGAGAGATTGAGTGCATGCCAAGAATTAGCCTGCAGATCGAATAAAGGTTTGTGCTTTATTTACAGTACCACCACTCTTTATCTAACTTGCCCAGCACGTGTCGCTTGCATCGTCCTTGGCTCTGTTTCTTTCAGCTTATAATCAGATTATAAGCTGCAGTTTAAAATTTATCATTTTTGTAATGGTTATATTTTGAAATATTTTATAGTTATTTTTTCAAAACTTTGCACAATTTGTCTCAAAGATCTAAAAAATATTTTTTTCATAATTTTTTTGGCCCTTTAAATCTTCTATAAAACACCACAACCTTTTCAGATTATAATCTAACCGCCGAAAGAAACACAAAGCTTATCGCTCGCTCAGGCTCAGCTTCTACTTAAAAAGGGATTTAGATTAGATTTGAATTTGTTGGCTTTTAAAATGATGCTTTGCTTTGTAGTTTAGCATGCTGCTTATTTTGCCGTCCTGACGTAGCAAAAATTAGTTCTTTTTTTCCTCTTTGCCGTCTAAACTGAGCAGGCCAAGGAAAGGGTGGTTAAGTCCAAGATTCATATGTATCTGGTCACATGGAATATCTGGGAATAAGCCACTAAAATCAGGATTCTTTTTTTTTTTTTCCGAGCTAAATGTATTAAATATAACTAAAATAAGGCCCAACAAAACCATCACATTAATTCTAAAATATTATAAATTCCCACATAAAAAAACCTATGCAGTTTGATCTTTGCGGGTCCAGATTACAACGGATAAGATTAATAGAAATAAATTTAAACATAAAAGGTAGAAATAGGAGTGCATGCCAAATAAAAAAGTATTCATATCAGTTACGGTAAAAATAGATATTAGACATCAAAATAAAAAATAAGAGTACAATACCATATTAAAATAAAGAGTTCATATTAACTACAATAAAAAACCATATAAATTTAAAATAGAAAACAGTAGATTTAAGAGTTTATATTAAATTAGAGAATATGATAAATATATTTGTGTAAACGCATGGGACACCATGGTTGCGAGGGTAGAAGCCTGGCTCGACATGAATTCAGTGTTCAGGCAGAAATGGTGTACTCCCTCCGTCCTAATATAAGTGTCCTTCTAAGCCTTTGAGCTTGTCCCATAATAAGTGACCTTCTAACTCTAGATTCCTCTTCCACCATAATAAATACTCCTAGATTCCTCTCCCACCACTATAAAATACCCCTTTATTCCCCTCCCACACTATAAAGTAGCCTAGATTCCCTACTATATTTTCCTTTATTCTCTACTATATATCTTTTCTTAGTTTTTTCAAAACAACCTTAACGTACACTTATTATGGGACGGAGGGTGTACCATGGATCTATTCGGTGCAGGAGCAGTTTTTGTCAGGCATAAATTTACAATGACAATGCAAGGAAAAGACATTCAGAAAGGGTGGCGGAAACGATGGATGCAGAGATCGAAATCTTGCGGCGAAGATATTTTTGTCGAAGAAAACGTGTACTCTCTATGCACGACGAGCGAGCAATTATGGCGAGCTGGTGAGCTCGGGACAGTGATGAGGAGCAGTGACCCGAGCAACACCTCACCGGTATTAAGAACTGCATCATCACAAGAAAGGAGAAGAGATTGGCGGGTGGTGTACAACTCTACGTGAGGCCCTCTTTGATACCTTGTTTAGTTGTGGTAGGGAAAATTTAATTATCTTTGAATGTGCTTTGAAAAAGCTAAATAAATTATTAAAAAAATATTCTTGAGATCTTTGAGAAAAACCCTACAAAATCCTAAAAAAAATTATTTTCAAAAAATAAAGTATATGGCCTATACAAAATAGTCAAATTTTCTCAACCACAACTAAACTAGAACTAAACAAGGTATCAAAGAGGGCCTAAAAGGCGGGAAAAGGGTTTACCAAATACTTCCTCTCCGTCGTGTAAAGAACCATTCGTCTTGATTTTAAAAATTATTCTTGATTTAAAAATTATGTAAATACTCTTTTTTTTGTTGTGATTTGGTTTATTATTAAATGTATTTTAAGTATGACTTATATTCTTACATATTTGTAATAAATTTTTAAATAAGACGAATGGTCAAACGTGTATTCAAAAGTCAACAGTGATATCTTTTCGTGAGCGGAGGGAGTAGTTTTACCATTAAAAACTGATCTCCACGAAAACCCTCTTTAATTCAAGGTTTGGTTTTGTTTTGTTCGATCGGTTAAACCAAGATTTATTTTTTTATATAAACTATTTAGTTTAAGATTTTATAATAATTTTTGATTTTCCACAGGACTTTAATGAAAGTTTTTTAAAAATATTTTACAATAATTTTTTAGCATATTTTTAAAAGTCCATACTTTTTTACTCAACCAAACCAAACCAAACCAAACCGTCAATGAAAGCAGGCAGACGACGTCCGAGTTTTTCCGGCTGCCGAGAAAACCAGTGTTCTTTTAGACAATAGAAATATTTTCAATCTCTGCATAAAAAATATACTCATGTAATTTAAAATCTATCATGTAAAACACCGAGACAACGGGTCAAAACCATAATAATTGTAATTAAACTGAAATTAAACCGCACACAATCTGTTATAAGTTCTCTAAAAAACCCAATGGTTAATCAACACGGCGGGTCTAGGTTAAAATCGGTCGGAAACTACTGCCAGGGAAATGGTTTCACAGTCCTTACTCCTTGGCGGGAGGAAAGACGATGGAATCATCGAGTGGATATGCTGCATCCATGCATGGCAGCTTGCTACTGCGTGCTTCTGGCTGGAACCAGCAAGAACACAATGAACTTTTTCGCAGCGGAAAGAAACGGGGCAGAATATACCCGGTGCCCAGATGCGTCGATCGCTGTGTGGCTGCAGCTTCTACGTACAGCGAATTTTGGCCTCGTTCTTTTTAGCTTAAATCAAATCAAATTAAATTAAGTGAAAATTTGTTATTTTTTATAAACCAAATGATGTGGTATTTTATAGATTCATCTTTAAAATATTTATATAATATTACAATTTTAGGGGGTTTATAGATAAAGCACAGAGGATCACTGTGAGCTAACCTCATTTATTTATTTTTGAAAAAAATGTCATGGTCATCTTTAAATACACACAGTTAGTTAGCATAGATTACTGTAATGTGCATTTCAATTGTTTCTCGTTGCCGAAAGCGTGCAACAATCATACACCGTGATGTTTGCGTGCACTTATGTGCTACTTTTTCCACAGCAGAAAACCGAAGCAAAGTGAGAAAACAAAACTAATAAGCTCGAGTTGCAACAAAAATTAAGCCATCCTTTTCCTTTCCATTTTCTTTCTCACTCTGTTTAGATGCAGTCACAAGCCGTCTATTTCCATGTATCGTCAAGATTATGGCTATCTTTTCTGTTCTAGTGCGGGCAAGCTTATCTATCCTTGAGAGAGAGGGAAAGAGAAAAATCTGCATATATTACAAGTAACCCGGCCTGCCTTGCAAATTGTTTTTTCATCTCTCCTCATGGATGCATGCGTGATAGAGAGACAGAACAGCGAGATGGAGCCACAATTTCCCAAGAAAATATCTTCTTTAACAGATGGAATCTTGGTGTTATTTTAACAACCTATGTGAGAGACAATGGATAGATATATAGATGTGTGGCTCCAAGCCATCCTCTGTGGTGCTGTTGCCTTGCAAATCAATTATTGGTGGGGGAAAAACTGAAAAAGGCAGGAGAAAATTTGGCCACTTATGTTGACTGTTTTCTCCTGTTTATATGTGCACTTGATTTTGGGATTTAATTCTTTTCTGAAGGAAAATATAAAGGGGGGTGTATGCATGTCTAGGGAGCATGCACACGCCAATTAGGTGCTTGAGCATTTTCTCCTGTTAGGCAGGACCTTTGCTGGAAACTCTATCTATGCTTGTTGACAAATACTAGCGTAGTGATATACTTTACTCACAACTCCATAATAGAAGGGTGTGTTAGGTAGAGAAAAATTGTGCTATGTTTAGCTCAAGTAATATAGTATTAAATTGTTGCTTGTAATGAGCACAATAATGGGTGTAGGGACCGATGGTGGAGCCAAGTGGCTTGTCAATTTCAGAGAATTACAGAACAAAAAGACTAAAAACTCTACCTAATAACCAGTTGGAAGAAAATTCCAATACAGCAAGTCTGAACAATCTTTTTTTTTAAAAAAAAACAACGCTCCTTAAAGTGTAGGGCTATTGTCAAATCACAAGAGGGAAAACAAAAGCATGATTACTACCGGCAAAGAAAAGAAGAGAAAAAGGGAAAGGGAAAAAAAGGGTGAGAAAAAGAGGAAGAGCTCCCCATGTGGCCTCCCCTAAAAATGAAACCCCATTCATCTTTCACAACAGCTGGTCATGCTAGCTTTTGGAGTCTTGTAACCTAACAATCCATTCATGAACAGCAGTAGACTGGGCCGAGACTGACCAGTGTTAACTAGCTCCAATCTGATTGCTCGTCGACAAAGCCCTTTTCTACCATTTCTTCAAAATACCCTCTCGCTGTAATGTAATTTTTTGCTGTTTTTTACGGCGCTGTGAAAATATGATTTCTGGCTTTCTTCCTTCTGTGCTCGTGTGCTCCTGTCTTTTGTGTGTCGGTCTAAAGACCATCATCTTTTGAGACAACTCCCATGCACTGGCCCCCTCTTTGTTTCCATCTCACACTTGCGACAATCATTTTATATTTATATCCTTGAACCAACTATATGTGATGTTTCAATGTAACAAGATTAAAAACTTTGTTCTGATCAAGATAATGCGAACTAACTTCAGCTTGAACACGAGCCGAGCTGAGCTCACTCCCCCAGCTAGGTTTACCAGCTAATTAACTAAACTAAGCTTGTGCAAAAGAACCAAGGAGCTGAGAGCGCGGCCAGAAATTTGTTTGTATCAACAATTATTTTGTTATTTTAAGCAAGCAGTAGATAAGAAATTAAACCTCTACCAAAAAATTAAATTATAAAGAGTGGTATCTATCTAGAATTAAAACAAGAACCACCACGTTAATCAGAGAAATTTTCACATGAATCAAGAAAAAAAAGATTTACATCATTGATTTTAGTGAACCATATTACAACGGCTTAAATTAATATAAAAAATTATAAATTCAAAAGTAAAAGCAATAGAAATAATGGTCCATGCCAGATTAAAAAAAAAAAGAGTCCATATCAACTCCAATAAAAAAAATAGAAACAGGAGTCCATATCGGATTGATAGAAAGAGACCATATCTGCTACAATTACAAATTAAAAAATATATAAATTTGGAATAAAAACAATAGAAGTAAGAGTCCATGTCAAATTAAAACAAAGAGTCCATATCAGCTACAAAATACAAATAAAAATTACATAAATTTTAAATAAAGAAGTAGAAATAAATCTTCATGTCAGATTAATGTAAAGAATCCATATCAGAAACAATCTTAAATAAAATTACATAAATTGGAAAACAAATAAGAGTCTATGCCCGATCAATATAAATAATCTATATCAACAACAATTACAAACAAAACCTATATAAATTTAAAATAAAAGATAATAGAAATAAGAGTTCATGTTCAACTAATAGAAAGAGTCCCTATGAACAACAAATACAAATAAAAAAACATAAAATTGAAATAGAAAATAATAGAAGTAAGGGTACATGCTAGATTAAAAGGGGTCAATATGACCTACAGTTCAAAATTAAAACTATGAAAATTTATTACAGAAATTAAAACAGGAAAACGAGTCCACTTAAACTACTAAACTAGAAAAATAGTCTATATAAACTACATGAAAATAATAACAATCTGACACAAAACTAACAAAAAAGAGTTCATATTAACTAAAAAAAAGAAAAGGAGTTCAAATAAAAAATAAAAATACATAACTAAATTTTGCATTAAAAATGTCAATACATAGTCCATAGTAATTATAAGACAAGATTTACACCGTCAATTATACAGAGCCAGATTATAATGGCTTAGATTAAAAAATATATATCAATTGCAATAAATAACTAACCATGTCAACTACAAAGATAAAAAAGAGTTAATGTCAACTATAATAAAGAAACATAAATTTGGAAAGAAAAAAAAATCTATGTCCACGCAAACACGTGGGATACCATGCTCATTTAGTGAGAAGGAGATGCCCATAAATTTGTACGGGGAAAATTTTAATTCCTATAAAAGCTACTGCATTTCAATATGGATATTTAATTGTGCTTGAAATGTTGTTTTATTTGTCTAGGCAAAGGTTCAAATCCAAGTAGGCCATGACAAATTTGTGTTGGAGATTGTGTACTTCTCATGGTGTACATACCGAACGTTCCTTCTATTATAAAAAAAAATGAAGTAGGACATTTGTGATGTCTGATTATGTGATCTCAGATCCACGCTCCATGGCAATATTGTTATAAATTTTGTACTAATTTTAATCTGTTTTTGTTTTTTCAATGATTAATACTCCCTCTGTTTTTTTGTTTACCGCATTTGACTTTTGGACACGTATTTGACCGTTCGTCTTATTCAAAAATTTAATGCTAAGATGAAAAAACCTCTATTGATAAACCAAATCACAATAAAATAAATGATATTTGCAAAACAAAAATGAATAAGACGAAGGGTTAAATTAATGCGTGTCCAAAAGTTAAAGCCGTCAAATAAAAAAGAACGGAGGGGAGGGAGTACTCTTTTAAAAACTTTCAAAGAGGTTACATCGATTACATTGTAATCGCAAGAGCAAAAAACTTGACTGAAAATGCTGCATATTTCAGAGTATTGTAATTTTCTAAGGATTTGTTTTGAGATTTTTGTACAACAGCCTCATCAGCGGAAACTTGGGCGTTCCTGCCATCGCATGGAACCTGACGGCCAGCGATGGGTATCAGACAGCAGTATGTCCCATCACTACGATGAACATCATGAAACATGCAACGTGCATCACAGACCTCTAGTTATCCATAAAAAAACGCGAAATAAAAACTTGGCAATTGCACTGTGCAAGGCAGACATGTACTGTCAATTAAACCGGGGGATTAAAAGAAAGCCCGTGCGGCTTATATATTTGAATCGGAGCGGTTAATATAAATGAATAAGTTAAAGGCAACATATTCAGTGCAAATGTTTATTAGGTGCTAATATGATAACAACAGATCTGGGCCATCAGATCCTCGAGGAGTGGCCCAGATCTGAAAAGGTGGAAACTCCTTTCCATTTAAAAAGTCAGGGGGTTTTTCGTGAAAGTGTTTAATTGAGAAAAGTGGCTTCCATCTCTCTAGATCTGTGCCGCTCCTGATAGAACAGATGGACCAGATCTGTTATTAGTATGTTAGCACTCAATAAACATTTGCACTAGATATGTTGCCTAAGTTAAATAAGTAAATGTTAAACTAAATTTAAGAGGTTTTTAAATTTGCTTCTTGAAGCCGATTCCCTTTGTTTATATTATTTTTAAGAACTTCTAGAAATAGTTTCATAATTAAAAAAACTGGATTAAAAAGACAAAACATTTTAACCTTTTGATTTGCCTAGCTTTAAGCCTAAGCTAAGCTGAAATGAACATGTTGTAAAACTTACAAAGGCTTCCTTGGGAGCACAAACCCCGGATTGGTCCCTAAAATATTTCACTATTGTTGATCAATCCAAATGGAATTTTCCTGAGTCATATTAGAGTGAGATTTGAAAAAGGGAAATGTAGCCCTATCCCAGGGAAATACTAGGGCTAGAAATTAAATAAATCATCATAGCTCATGTGGAGAAAGTTTCTTAGTGGTTTTCGCTCACTTGTGCACCTACTGCGCCGCCATGCCACTCCCTAGCTCATCACCTTGTAGCCCCGCTACTACCATCCCATCGTACCTTACTGTTGGCATAGGCTCCTCCCCTCCCATTCTCTCCTCTCTTGGGATGGCCTTGAGCATGGGTGCAACACATGTGGAGAAAACGGGTAGGAGGAGTTGGGGACGATGCGACTCAATGATACATGCCTTGGAGACACAAAAGAGGAGGCTAGCATTGCCGATGACTCCTGTGGATTAGATCCAAGGTTTGCGAATGACAACAGTGGGGTGGAGGAAGATGGTACGGGACAGGCTTTGAGATGTGGGAGAGGAGGATATATAGTGTTGGAAGGATGAGAAAAGGGAGAAGGATGTAAGGAGTGTTTGGTGATTTTGGCTAAGGATTTTGACATTACCAAAAGAATCCCTGTGTGGCTCTAATTCCCTAGAAATTTTTCTACTCCAAGCAGTGTTAGCCTAAACGGTAAACGGTAAACAGTCGGTCAACCTTCGTTTAGCCAATATTCGGATTACACGGCTGTTTAAACGGACTAAAAAATGGATTAAACGGGATTAAAAGGATTAATCGGCCTAAACAGCCTGCACAGTTGGCTAGCGAGTAGCGTTTAAACGTCGTGTAAACGGGCTAAATGACTGTTTAGGCGAACAGTGACTCCAAGACAAACAACCTCCTCACACCCAAAGAGAGAGAGAGAGAGAGAGAGAGAGGGAGAGGGAGGGAGAGAGAGAGAGAGAGAGAGAGAGAGAGAGAGAGAGGAGGAAGTCCCTCACGCTTGGGGTTACCGTCATCCTACCTACAACCCTGGAAGAATATAAGCTTTGTCAGCAATGAATGCAACAGAAAGAAATAAATATGTACATAGTTTGTTTGTTTAGGACAAAATAAAGTGAATCACAACAAACAAAAGCAAGGTAGACACAAAAGGATTATGTCTTGTATGTTTGAGATTTGTCCGAGATGAGCGTGTGCGCACCAATACCACTGCCACACAGAAGAAAGAGATCATCCTTTCCTTGTGAAAGAGGGGAGATAGCTTGTTCATATTTGATTTTTTTAACACTTTGTTTTTTTAATTGTTTTCAGAAAATATGAAAGCGATAAGCGAAATATTCTTAAATCTAACTTTGATTATCAATTTCGATCATTAAAGTCACTACTCAAAGCGATCAAGGATTCTATGATATAATCAAATAATTTCAGCGTGCGAGAACACACTGCAAATTATCTTTTAGCTTCAAAACCCAAACTTCCATTTAAAATTTTCATATTTGTTCATGAAATTCTTGAATTCAAATGGGAAGTAGTTCCAAGAGTCTCGAGGCTTTTGGTTCTTTCCTGACTTAGCTTTTGAGTCCAAACTACAAAGGTATTACTTCCTTGTCAAGATTTTGATGGTGAAATGAAGAAATCCTTGTACAAGCGTAAAATCCGTGCTCAAAATAATTTTAATATCCACGAAAATTAGACCGTTTTCTATGAAGACCTTAGGTTTCTGAGAGGATCTTGTTGTATGGTCTTTGAGTCCAGACTAGGGATTTGATGATCGGTTTGAGATTTTGACCGATAACACTGTAAGACCCCTTACCGGTTTTTTTTATCGGCCGATTTTCGCAGCAAAAACCATTCAAGCAATTGAAATTTGACTAAAATCTTTCAAATAAATTCAAAACCGGTCAAATTTCATCAAAAACCAGTCTGATACACATGCATGATACCAAGAGTATAAAACAGATAATCACTGATAATTGGTCTGTACCGGCCGATTATCAACTCCCGGGTCGAGACTAGGATCTATTAGCTTTTCTGTCGGTCGGTCCGTCAAACCTGCAAAACCAGCGAACTAAAATAACTAGTATGACTTAAACCATTTTAAGGTGATTATTCGACGCCTCTCACAATTTCTCATCAGTTTTTGTCAGTAAACCACGATTTTGCGAACCAAGCTCGAAAAGCGGGCACAAAACAACCAAAAGTATCCATAGGTAAACACTACATGGTTACCCCATAAACATATATTAAAAAGATATATATGTTCGACCTGGCACGAGCCAGACATATCAAAAGAAAAGAATAAAAAACATAGAAATACCGGCAACAAAAAATTAATCTGGTAGATATTGTAGTTAGCTCTCGCTTGGTTCAGATTGACCACCGTCGCCGATCGCAGGTTATGGTGATGCACGGACGGACACTACGGACGCATGACGCATCCTAGACCGGCATCATCAATTCCGATTTCCATGTCTCAAAAAAAAAAAAAACCGATTTCCCTGCACGCTGTCATGCTCATGCATGCATGCATGCTTCGGTTGCCTGCCATGCACGGCCGGACGTACGAGCCGACGGTACGTGCATGCGTACACGCGCAGAATCGCAGCATATCAACCTCGGGGAGTATTAATGGCACTGCAATATTGCTTCTTTTTTTCCTTTTCGCAGAGAATTCAGCCGATCTAATCCAACATGCACTTGTGCTTCTCCTCGAGCTCCTCCGGCGATCGAGCTCGCCGGCCGGTTGCCTTGCACGGCCGCGTCGTCGCAGGAGCAGGAGCCGGAGCTCACGACAGGGTCCACATGAAGAGCGCCGACCAGAACGTCACGGCGACGGACGCCAGGGCGTAGACCCCGATGAAGATGACGGAGCACTCGCTCTCCCCGACCCCGAACAGCTGGGTGATCGTCCCTGCAGGGGATCGAGACGGAGATCAGAAATTCAGAATGCCCATGAACCACAACAAACAGAAACAGAGATCAAGCTGAGATCGAGGAGCGGCAAGATCGATTCGAGAGACCTCTCCGCACGCGGTGGCCGGCTCACTTACCGATGTTCATCGCCGGCGGGACGGCGTACTGCAGCAGGAGGATGAACTGGTACAGAGGGTCCGGCCGGATGACGCCCAGGTGCACCGCCGCCTTGACCAGCACCGTGCCCAGCAGCGGCAGCAGCATGTATCTGACGACCACGACGCCGGCGATGACTGACGGCCGGACGCTTGCTCCTCCTCGTAGCCCTGGAGAGATGCGTCCAGTGGTCATGTTTCAGCTGATCATCTCGTCGGGTTAATTTAAATCGTTCTTTTTCCCGCCATGATTCGACAGAGGGATCATGCAGCACTGTGCACACTGATGCTGCTGTCAGTGTTGAGGGGCCAAAGATTAAGTACCATTGATGAGGTTGCCTCCCATTATCAGTGTGACGGATGGAATTGCTCCTCCACTGCGTATGAACAAGGCCCGTCAGAATTATTAGACATGGAAATTAATCCAAGATAACCCATCTGCTGTCCACACCGTGAAGAAAATTTATTAAAAATTAAGGTAAAGATCAATAGAAATGGAGGGGTTACCCTATTAATTCTGCCGACTCTTGCAGGACACGAAGAGGGGCGCTTTCTCCGATCATGGCATTTCTAATCAGAGGTGTTGTTCCTATTATTAACCCGAAAATCTACAAAAGGAACCTCATTAGTTTTACTCAATTCAAAACCACTATTTATTTAGATTTATCGATGCAGCTTAAGACTGTGCTAATCGATAGCTATGGCCGTATGTATCTTGGTCAGTACACAGGCCGGAATATATACCACTGCAATGGTCGAAGGAGCAAAGAGTTTCTTGAAGTCAACTGCTCCGCACATCGTTGATACAAATGTTTTCGCTCTCACTAACAATGGAACCTGTACACATTTAATTTTCATAATGCTGCAAGCTACCAAAACGATATTGTGTAATAAACAGTAAGAAAAGAAATTCAGCAATGAACAAACCTTAGTTTTGGTACAAGGTATGCTTGGATTAGATATCAACGGAAGCGTGCATTCATTCGTGTGATCAGTCGATGCTGGACGGTTTTCTTCTGAAACTGTACCTGTGGTGCTTCCTGAATCTAAGACTTTTGTTTCATTTGTTGAAACATTGACATCGCCTTCACTCGCTTTGGAAGTGATACGCACAATATTATACACAATCGACCACAGAAAGACAGCACCAATCTGCAGTAAATCATCGAAGATAATTGCAAAGTGTTCTTTTTCCCTAGCAAACAATCATAAGCAGGTTTACATCATTTGAAGATTGTATTGGATATAGAGAGAAAAATAGCCTTACAGTCATTGAGAGCGATGAATATGCGAGTCCATAAGTCTGACAAACATCAGGCTCTCCAAATGGGCTTCCCTTCTCTTTGCAGAGTGCTGGAATGATGATGAGAAAAATGTTGCCCAGATTGCCTGCAATTAATATAGTACTCTGGTAATCAGCATAACAGCAACCCAAAATGTGAAAAGTATTATACATTACAAGGGGAATCTGCACAAAATAAATATGTGAAAGCTCTGTACTATGCTTACTATCAGGGGAAGATTATTCAGTTACAGTATTTACTAACAGTTGAGAGGAAAAGGTACAGAAGTACTCTAGTCTTACCAGCAGAACAGCAACCCAAAATGAGGCCTCTTAACTTGGGTGGTGCTCTGGTGACTTGTATGACGATCCATCCAAAAATTAACCCAAAGATGAAAGCAAGAAGAATATTCACTGGCATGAACCACCTACATTATTATGGAGTATAAAAAAATCAATTTGTTTGGCTCTTCTTATCTGAATAGCATTAAAGAAAAATATGTCTGAAAGAGTAACATGGAAATGAAGAAACATGTGACTCACAACTTAGCCAAGCTTTCCATGGTGATCGTTTTCGCTAAATAGATTGCAACAAGAGATGGATTGAATACATAAAATACTATCTGCAGGTAAAAATGTTCAGAAATGAGGTGGCCAATATTGATAAGATAAACATTATGTCTGAAAATGAAAAAGGTACTAATTTTCTGAAGATCAATTGGTTAGATGATTTACTGCCACATACGTTGTTCAAATGCTTTCTTGCTTCTTTGTTCAGTATGCCAGCAAAGTCACTTGCCAGGAATGATCCAACACCGGTAACCAAAAGCATGTTGAAAACTGGCACGCATGCCGTTATGAAGAGTGCAAGGAGGCCCATCGTCCTAGGATCAATAATTAGGCAGCCGCACTACTCCCTGTCCTGAAAGAGAACAGCAGGCTTGTCGATTCCTTCATACATAACGATACTCAAGATTCAAGAAGCATTCAGCAACATAATCCTCAAGTCTCATGTGAGCATTTGATGATAACATAAAAAATATAAATGTAGAATATAAAAGAGACTGATTTTGTTATCATCAGCGAGGACCTAATCTCGTGCTCATAGTACAAGTAGAACACTCATGACCGTGACAACACTTTGCATTCACCCTCACCCTTCCTCTATCACGGTCTCTTTTTCGAACACTGTCATTTCATTCAAGGAGAGGTAACTGTACACCATACAGTAGCAACAGATTTGAGTCTCTCTCTCTCACTCACACACACACACGAAATTTTGCTTTTCTTACTGATTATTTACCCTGTCAGGTACGTGTCTGTCTGTAAGAACACTTTGCCTGAATGAGGTCCTCTTCACGCAAACTCAAAAAGAAAAAAAAAGAAGAAATGTGATAAATGGTGTTGGAATAAACAATAGCCGATAGAAATAACGTGAGCGCCAGGCGTCATGTGAGCGCCAGGCGTCGGACGTCCGACGCCTAGCGCGCGCGCCGAACCAGCCTGGTCCATTGGATCGATCGACACCGCACAGATCCGACACTCCTCGTGCAGTGACTAGCAAGCGCGCGTGTAGCGACTAGCAAGCCTATGCGTTTGATCAATTTTCCAAATAAATTTCTGAATTTTGTATAAAATTCAAACAATGTTCAAAATGCATGGAATAAATTTCATAATTCTTTTAAAATCGAGGGCAACCCATTTTAAATACTTTTTAAATTTTTTTCACTTTTCATTTTTTATGTAAAACTAGGAGAAGACACTTATGAAACTTACACCTATACTAGCGAAACTTGGCCGTGTGCTGATGAAAATCTTGACCATGTGTTGATGAAATCTGATGAAACATGGACGAAACTTCGATGTAACCTGATGAAACTTGGATGAAACCTGTTAAAACTTGAATTGACCTGATGAAACTTGAAGGAACTTGTATGAGACCTGTTGAAACTTGATGAAACTTGTATTAAACCTGATGAAACTTGACAGTTCGGTAAGTTTAACGAATATGAAATCCAAGTTTCAGTAGACGAAACCCAAGTTTTACTAGGTAAGTTTTGAAGAGTTATATGGCAACATACATCTTGTTTTGTTCGTAAAAATATGATAAATACGTTGGCGCAAACGGTTTGTAAATTGTAGCACCTAGTCAAAATTTATGGTCACCGAAAGAAAAAAAAAATGCCGTGGGATCCACCCTGCATGCGCATAGTGCCCTACCCCGCGCGTTCCGCGCGCAGCGCGTGCACGTCCGGACTGCAGTGTTTCCCTAGAAATAAAGAAGAAATAGAAGTCGTGAAGAAAAGCTGGCTGCCAGCTACAAAGGCAATGGTCTCCTTAATTAAGAAACATGAATGCCGCCTGCTGATCTTCGGAGGTAGACTAGTCCAGTTTTGACAGGATCCTAGCTATGTTAAAGAAAACGTGCGTCCGAATGAAACCTTACTTCCTCCCCCTTCAGGCTTGAGGATTCTACCGAGGTTCGAGAAGGAAAAGAAGCCGGCAAGAAGAAGAGAGGAGCTATAGATCAAGAACTTCAGTTTCCTATATATAAAAACGATGAGGTCAGGCTTTGTGAAAAATAATCCTACTTTTTAGTACATTATCTAAGCTTTGCGAAAAGCCGAAGACGACTTTCTTTTCCTACGTTTTAGAAAATTAATCCTAATTTTTATCTCCAGCGCGCGCTTCCTTTTCTTCCATTCGTTCGTGAATGCAAAGGCTGTCTGTATTACTTGTAGAGACACAGAAACCTCTGCAGACTGTCGGAACTCGGAACAGAGAGCTGCGGTAAAAAAAAATGCATCTTTCAACGCGCAAATTAATGGCTAACAAAAGAATTGAACCTTGGCAAGAACGTTCGCATGTCAAGATTGCCATGAGATCTCTTGAATGACGCTATGGAGGGAGGAGATGAAGCCAGCAAGAACAGCGGCGTTCAATGGAGACTCGAGAGCACAGCAAGGACCTCGCCAAGAACGCTCACAGAATCAAGATCGCAACGCAAAACTCGTTCGATTGTCATCCAGACGAGAAAGAACAGCAGCGTTCGGTTGAGACTCGAGGCCATACCTTGACGGACGGCCCGAAATCGCCTGACGAATCCGAATGCGGGGAAGAGATGGGATCCGAAATCCGAAATCTCGCCCCCCTCCTTGCCGGAATGGATAAATCTTGCGGCGGCGGCGGCGGGATTCCGTGGGCGCCTTCTCCTCTGGCTATCTGCTATCGTCGGGGTGCGACTTACTGGTCCGTATTACGAGGTGGAGGCGGAGCTAGCCTTTGAAGTACTCCGCATTTGCGACCGTCTGGCCACGTGGCGCAGCCCGCTCCCCGTGGCTCCAGCCGCCTCCCGCTTCTCGGCCGATCCAAGCAAGCAGGAATAGCGTCGCGTGCGATTGGTTCATCGATCAGACACGGAGGGATAAAATATGATTTTTTCATACATACCATTAGAGCATCCTAGCTCATCCTGTAAACTACTGTGCAGCGATTCAATTTCTTCCCGTCCAGGCCACACAGCGCACTGTTCTCTGCCTGCAATTTGAATTTTTCGCGTGAACAGTAATTTGTCGGCCAGTCTGATTGGGGCTCTGTTGCTCATGCTCTTATAAAGTTCGTTTTTCTCGGATCTATCATTACAAAACACATATTATTTTAAATGCCATTATTTTTACAAATAACTATCACATATGCCATTATAAGGTTTTACGGAAGATTTACAAGATATACAAAACTAAAATACAATCAAAATACGCTTCTGACATGTGGGTCCCGAGTGCCATCCTCTCATCTTCTTCTTCCTCCTCATATTCTTCCTCCCACCTCCCACCTCGCCGGAGCTCGCTGCTGCCCCGCCGCCGCCGCTCCTGTGAGCTCGCGCCGCCGCCACCTCTCCCTCGAGCTCGCCACCGCCGCTTGCGCGAGGTCACCACCACCGCCGTCGTCGCCGCCACCACCATGCCCGTGAGCACGCCGAAGGAGCAGGCGGCCATCGGGGAGCTCGCCGCCGATGATCTAGGGAGGGAAAGGAGGAGCTCGTCGACGGTGATCTAGGGAGGGAAAGGAGGAGCTCGTCGGCTGCAGTTCGAGCTAGATGGGAGAGAGAGAGAGGAGGAGGAGGAGGGAGGGAGCAGAAGCCGTTGCTTTGAGAATGACAGGTGGGCCTACCTATCAGGGGTGTATTCCTGTATTTCATCGTGTATTCGAACCTCGTATATACTAGAAAAGCTCAAAAAACTCTGACAATGGCATCTATGATACATAGTTGCAAAAAGAATGGCATGAATAAGAATATGCGTCTTGTAATGGAAAATCTGAATAATTGAAACTTCGTAATGGCACTCATGAAAAAAATCTGATAAAATAAACTGCGTTACAAAGTTCAGCGAGGCGCAGGTCCGGTTATAAAATCTGGGATCCAAGTGAATAATATCCATTCTGTTTATTTGAATATTCTAGTAGTTGATACCTCGCTGCAAACAAAGTTTTATATTTTTATTTATTTGTTTACTATTTGTGCATATTTGAAAAATCCTCGATCAATTACATTACGTCCACAAAGGGTGTTTTTTAAACATTCGTGTAGTAAGAAGACATTTGAAGACATTTGAAAGTGGGTCATTCTACGGTGCTCCCTCTCACCCCCTCATGGGTGAGACAATTAAGCACCGTAGATATCTAATCGTGAGGCTCCTATGCACCATGTGTCCTATCATCATCATTTGCCGAGCGAGCAGGTGTGGCGGTCGTCGCCGGCGGCGGATGAGCGGCGACTGCTGATGCTGCCGATCTCGACACGGAAGCTCCTCGAGTTGTCGCTATTCCTTGAGTCGAGCGGCTCCTACTGCCCACCACCGCCACCGCCAGCATATCATCATGTTTTACTTTTGCCTCGGCAATGGCTTTCCACCCAGAACAAGTACCGGTCGATGTTGTCGCGCTCATGGCATCAAGTGTGATGCTCATCGACAAAAATCTTCCTACAAAGAGACCAAACCTACCTGAAATTCTTTAAAGTCCCAGGGGTTTCAAACGTAGACCAAACACTTAGGCCTTGTTCTTTTTAGCGTATCGTCAGATCTCGTAGACATCAGAAGAAATTGAGACCTTAAAATGAGGTTCAAAGATTATAAAAAATAATTAAAAAATAGTTTTAGAATTTTTTAACGACTACTAAAAGTCACAAAAAATTGCAGTAAATTATGATGATATATGCGCTTATATAAAAATAACAAAATTTGCTACAGTAATACGCAACGATACGATACGCTGAAAAGAACAAGGCCTAAATAACATTGAAGCAACCGAACCTATTGTAACTTGGCAGCACAAGCCGATCAATTTTCATACACCCAAGTTCCAATGATCGACGGCAAAAATTGTAGCTCTGATCATAGTCCAAACCATTACAAGACATTGCACTATGCAGCAGTTGCAGACTATGAGCTATGCAGCCCGCCGCCGCTACGAGAGGGAGATGACGACGCGGCAAAGCGGGCAGGACGAGGTGGCGCGGAGCCAGGCGTTTACGCAGGCCGCATGGAACGCGTGGCGCCACGTTGGGAGCAACCGCAGCTCGACGTCAGGAGCGAACGGCGATAGGTAGACGGCGCAGTCGGGGGAGCTCTTGGGCAGCGCGCGCCGCCAGCACCAACGCCATGGTGAATAGGGCAGCGACGCGATCAACCGCTCCTTCTCGTTATTGGCCGACACCTCCCCCTTGCCTCTGGCCACCGCGGGCCCTACCGGAGACGGCGGCAAGGAAGCTGCAATCCCTCCAGTCGGACGCGCGCTCGGCCTGGGGAGCGGGCTCAGAGTCGGAGCGGCGGACGGCCGAAAGACGCAACCGGAGGGGATTTTTTTTGTCATTTGCAATCCCCGCCTTGGCGCCCCATGACTTCCCCTTCCCCTGCTTCCCAAACTCCCTGCGCTCCCCCGTTCCTCTCGCGTCCTTTGCGCCCACATCCAGCGCCGCCTTCATCGCCGGCATGGAGGCGGCGGGGACGGAGGCTAAGGCGGAGGCGGCAAGGAGGCAGAGGGACGGAGGCGGCGGCGGCGGCAGTGGCGGAGGCGATGGATGGCGAGGAAGGAGGCGGAGGCGGCGGCGGAGGGGAGGGGAGGCGGCGGGCGGCGGCGGCAAAAGCGAGCAGGGGGGAGGCGTCCGAGGTGGCGGGACGGAGGCGGACGAGGCGGGCGGGGAGACGTAGGGAGGCGGCGGCGGCAACAAGGAGGTGGAGGGCGTCGGCGACATGGAGGCGGGGGCGGCGGCGGCAAGGGAGCGGAGGGGGAGGCGGCGGCAGG
This sequence comes from Raddia guianensis, assembly GCA_036346415.1. NCBI lineage: Eukaryota > Viridiplantae > Streptophyta > Magnoliopsida > Poales > Poaceae > Raddia > Raddia guianensis. Next base: position 23,094,156 of record CM070542.1, on the reverse strand, counting down.
CAGGCAGAGGAGTTCGTGGGCGCGAGCGCGACGCGAGGGAGAGACAGGGAGAAAATCCACGCGTGGAGAGGAGGGCTGGGTTTCCACCGGGAAAGAGGGGGGAAGGGGACCAATAATCCCTGTCAAAAGGATTTCCAAATGGACCAAAAAATTTCCCTGGGAATTTTACCACGCCGGGATTCCCACCCCGGGATTGGGCCGGGATCCCGGCCGGGATTTTGGTTCCCAAGCGGACCCTAAAGGGGGAGTACGGCAGGGGCAAGGGGATCGATCCCCAGTTGCCTCTCGTACCTCTGTCGCCCTCCCGTTCCCACCCCAAGCGCTGCCTCTGTTGCTGCTTTTCGCTGTCGCCCTTCGTGCTCGCTGCCACCCTTTGTGCTCCGTCGTTCGTCGTCGGGGCATCATCAAACCTCCTCCATGCAGCTCTCTCTCTCTCTCTCTCTCTGCCTCTCACCCTTTCACCCTTGTGGCGAGCCGCCCTATTGTGTGGCTGAAGGGAAGCAAGGGGATGGGGTGGATTGAGGTGAGGGAGAAGAGGAGAGGGGCCGGCGGTGAAGTTGGAAGGAGAAGGGAAGGGACGTCCGGGGTAGCAAGAAGGAGGGAGTTAGGGTTTCATGTGCCAAGGTGGAGCTGCTTCAGGGGTCAGTGTCGTCATCATCTCACCCCTGCATCACTTGGTGAAAGATCGTAGATGTCGCCTAGAGGTGGGGTGAATAGGTGTTAAAAACTTTTTCCTTTGTGCTGCGGAACAGTCAGACAGGACTGTTCGGCCAGACAAAGAGAAATGAATCTGGCTCAAATCCTGGCCACATCCAAGAGGAAACCTACACACCACAGACAAGGAAACCAGAGTAATACCACAGAAAAGCTGAACTAGCACATAGAACTAAAAATACAAGTATGCTCAAGCAAATTAGATCTATAAGTGAGAGTGAGAGCAAACCAAAGGAGACACCATGATTTGATTCCCGAAGTTCGGATCCTTAAGGGAATCCTATGTCCTCGTTGAGGTAAGCTCGGACACACTTGAGCCCGGGTCACCAAGACCCTAATCTTCCCGGCGATGCACCAAGCACTCACCAGCTTCTCTAGCGAATCCTTTCCTTGCGGAGGCGGAAACTGCCTTCACAAACCTCCGGCGGCTAACCACACGTAGGTCGGTGGCTCACCAGCGTCTCCTAAGCCGGCTAAGAGTCCTCAACCTCCAAGAGTAACAAATCCCTTAAGAATCGCAACTTGGAGATGGCCCTAGTGCTCACAAGATCACTTCACACCTAGATTGAGCACTCAGATGGCTTCCTCAACCCTCAAACCTCAAATCCACACAAGGAGTAAGGAGGAGAGAAGCTAGGGTTTGAGCTTTAGAAAGAGAGCACCATATTTTTCTTTTTCCAATGGGGCAACCACTGTTTGGGGTAGGTGAGTTGTATAAATAGTCAGCTCTTGCGAACTAGCCGTTTGGAAACTTTACAGACTGCCCGGACAATGCGGTATAGAGAACCGGACAGTTCGGACGGTGGAGAGGAAACAATCAAATGAGAGTCAAACAAACCTCTGAGAAATTTGCTAAGGTAACCGGATAGTCCGGGCCGGACTGTCCGCTAAATAGGCATTTTTTTAGCAAATTCAAGACAAAAACTCCCTCTCACGAATCAGCCAGATACTCTGGAGAAGCTGGACAGTCCGCTAAATAGGTATTTTCTTGAACTTTGAGACAGAGAATCCCTCTCGTGAAAACATCGGACACTTCGAGGTGGAGAGTTACCGGACAATCCGGTAAAATATCCCGGACAATCCAATCTGATAATTGAATTTTGGGCCGAGATTTTTGTGGCTAAGACTTTGGGTGTCTTAAAAAGATAGAGATTTCTTGTGAGCACTAATGACACCTAAAAACCTATATTATTGCGGGAATAGTACGGCTTTGTCCTTAGACTCAAAGGAAAACATGAGAAATTTACAATTTTACACCGAAGCCGTTTATCTTTAGTCACACGGGTCCACTCCATGTCCATAGCATCAATTCAATGTCAAACCTGTACTTATTTCAACAAATTTTATTAGACCTTCAATCGGTTGCCATTTATCAACAATACCTTATAGAGGCCTAGGTATACTTTCACTTGGTAATAGAGGCAAGTACATGATGCATTGCTTATGATAATATGTGTGATTAATGATATGGATGTGGGTATATGGCATCATGTGTTCTTTATATGTTGCTTTAATAGTCATGATGTGATGGCAATGCATGGATGAATGATGATGGTAATAATAGTTATCTGTTTTATGATTCATGCATTCATGGAAGCATGCATACGAGTCAAGGCGAAGAGAAAGTCACATAGCTAGTCCGAAGTGCCATGCGCCAGGTCGGTGAGAAAGCCATATGGCTAATCCGGTATGCTATGAGCCAGGTCGGTGAAAAAGTTATGTGACTAATCCGGCGTGCTCTTGATAAGTCCTACAGAGATAGGCACCCTGCCACGGGTTGGCGGGAAAATGAGTATGACATCGACGGGTGTACACTCTAATACCGGTGCGCGCTATGTGGAGACATTGCATTGCATTGCATCACATTGCACTGCATTGATGGGCATTTGGATAATGAGCTGAATGGTCGATGATTTCATATGTCTATGTTCTCATTGTTTTTGTGTACTTGTTGAGTTTCGACTCACACTTATGTCTTTATGTTTTTAGGTGACCACTAGAGAAACCTGCTTGGGAATGGGAGTAGCTACATGTGAAATAAACCTAGCCTTGGACTGAGGTGTTACTGTTGTACTGGCATGTCCTACGATCTTGGTGAGAATTTGTGTTTATATTGGGATCTTCCTGTTTCTTTTGGTATCTTGGAGCTTTCGGATGCCATGGGGTGGCACTTGTTATATGAGATGTCATATATTGTGTTTATGTCGTGGAATTACTATGTTTGGATGTCAAGATTTTATATGTTATGCTGCTGAAATTTCTAGTGAAAGTGGGTCTTAGTAGCATCCTGGGTCTTGTTTAAGGCCGGAGCGTTACTCTCTGCTAACTACAATGATATTAAACACGTGTTTGACCTTGGTAGCTGCTCTCCTTACCCATTGCCAGTCGTTTGCCTCGATCCCCTTGTGCCGGTAGAAACCAAGTGGAAAAAAGGTGGCTCTCACCATATTTTTGCCAATAACTAAACGAACTTCCAATACCGAGTAAGCTAGGCCTAACCTCTTAATAATTGATCTAACATTAACGAGCCGACGACACTACTCACCCAGAGACATCCGTTGTAACCTAGAATCAGCTAATTAAGATATCAATTGTCTTTCTCAAAAAAAAAAAGATATCTAATGTCTATAGCAAAACTGCACATTAATTATTTTTATAGTTTTCTTGTTGTGCGTGAAGTCAATTCTTCGGTCTGGTAAAAAGTTGTGACCCCCTCAAGATAGACCTTAGGGAGTCTTAAAAATAATAAAAAAGAAAATTGTCCTGTAACCCCATAAACTTGCACTTTTCGCACAAAGTCTTTCAAACTTGCGTTTTACTTTTGCACCCTCTTAAACTTGTCGCCGATTACATGGAAGATCCATAATTGTTAGGACAACTGTTTAGAGCTGATGTGGCAGCCCATGTGACCATTAATGGCTTTGTGGTCCTCTACCTAAGCCTACACGTCATCCATTCTCTCTAAAATTTAAATGTTGAATTTTGATGACTTTATAATTTAAAAAAATACATTCATGGATTTTTATATTTAATCCCCCAAAAAATATCGTGGATTTTAAATTGCCAAAAACTAAAACTTTAAAATTCATTGTTTGGATTTTAAAATACCCAAAATTCACTTTTTGAAATTTAAAAACATCAAATTTTAGTTTCTTAATTTTTTTTAGAGAAAGGAAGAGTGCTTAACCATATTGATAAGCTCTGCCACTCCTAGCTCTAGCAAAGCAGCTCAGAGGCTTCGAGAGGTCTCCATCGCGCCAACTCATGGTTCACAAAGCCGTCTATGGGCTCTAAGCCGCCTGTTGCATGGAGTCGATTAACCGTGCTTAACCAGAGGTTCTGTACGGTTTTGGCCCTAAAAAGTTTAGCAAAATTTGGTGACGGTTGGCGCGGTTAGCCGACGGTTTTGCGCGGTTAGCTACGGTTTTTGGCGGTTAACCATGGTTTCTGAAAAAAAGATCAAAATCAGTGAAAATTGATAGAATCCTTTACAGTATACATTAGAAATTTGAATTTTAAATTTTGTTTAAGCCAAAATGCTTAGAATGATTAATAGTATTTTTAGAAATTTTATGTATATTTTCCATTTAAAATTTATTTGCACGAATTTTGGTCAAACCCCCAAACCCTAAACCGTCGGCTTACCAAACCGGCCCCCCTCGGAGGTTTGGTTAGACGTGGTTAACTAACGGTTTTGGTAACCCAGTGCAAACTGGAGCACTATCTGTGCCCCTTCTATTTAGGCAGTTTGGGGTCCTAGACCTCTACAAGTTTGTGTTGGTGCTCTAACTCTGCTGGCTCTGGCTCGGTAAATCCTTTCCCTCGAGATCTTGGGCGGACACCTCTTTCACTACCGCTCCGAGCAACCTCGCTTTATTCCAAATGGCTACCTCCCTCACCATCGGCAATGACAATGCTACTTCCTTCTGGTTCGATAATTGTCTCTCATATTGCCCCACGACTCTTCATCGTCTCGCCTATAAAGAACAGACTGTTAGCTGAGGCTCTCCGTTCCAACAACTGGATCAAGGATATCTACGGACTTTTTTGCCTCAACTACTTTAAGAATTTGTCGAGCTCCAGCAGATAATATCTTCCATGTACTTGGATCCCACTATCCAGGATCAAATAACGTTGAAATTTACTTCGGATGGATCCTTCTTTGTGAAGTCGGCCTACGAGCTACAATGGGTTGGACGCGAAACTTCCACTTACTGCACCCTCATCTGGAAAACATGTGCATCCTCCAAATGCAAGTTTTTTTCTTAGCTCTTGCTTCACCAATGCATGCTCACAATTGATGCCCTGCTTCGATGCCACCTTCCAAACTACTACTTCTGACCCCTCTACTGAAGAAATCTTGAAGCTCTGCAGCATCTCTTCCTGGATTGTTCCTTCAGCACTAGATTCTAGCAGGGTGCTGCAACGAGGCTCAACATCATGTCCCTCAACCCTGATAATTGGATGCATACAACAACTTCTCCCTCTAGTGGTCAACTGACATTTGTCTCCCCCTCCCCCTCCCCCACCACCAACACCTAGGCGGGCACAACACAATTGTTCTTGGAGTTCTTTGGAACATTTGGCTGGAACAGAACGCGAGAATCTTCAACTCCACCAAGCACCCACTGGAGGTCTTTCTCAGCTCTCTCCTCGAGGAATTGCTCATGTGGTTGTGAACATGAGCTGCTTTCACTTTTGTAACATGTTCCCCTTCGTCATGTACTTTTGTACCCTGTGGTCACTTGATCTAGGATTTTCAGTAACCTCCTATTTACTTTTGAATATAAAGCAACTCTCCGTCCTCTACTTTTTTTTAAAAAAAACTTCCAATACTAACAAACCGTCTAAATTTGTAGTCAAGTCAAATGTGTTTTAGTGGGTTTCAAATCTGTGAAAGGTTCAAGCCCAACCCTCTAGTTCCCGGTTTCTGGAACAGGCCGGAAGTGGGCTGTGTCTCAGACGCCGACGACCGGTGGAAGTTTCTAGGAATCTCCAGTCCGCTCATCTCCACTGTCCGGACACAAATCGACGGCTGGATGTACTGCACCGGCCTCTATATGCGCTTCCAGACGCCTCTCGAAGCCACACCAGTACACCACATCGTCCGCTCCCCTCTCGCTTCCGCTCCGGCGACGGCGGCGCTCGCTCCGGTGGTAAAAGCCTCCTCCTCCGCGCCCGTACGCATATTCTGCAAGTGTGTGGGGCTGCCACTTTGCAACGTATAACTGCCTGTGTCCCATTCCCAATCGCTATGCTCATTTTTTTTTTCTTGGCGCCAATGATTTGATTGATGCGTTCGTGTGTCTTCTCTGCCGATTCTTATCAGGTCGGAAGATCGGATCTTCCCCCATACAAATGCAAATCATAAGAATAAAAAGATATGGATTTGTCTTTCTTTCCGTTCGATTCCGTTTCTTTATCGCTGTGCGATGATTAATTTCCGTTAAATTTGCCCCGGAATTTTAAGTTCTTGCTATTTTGAAGGTAGTTTCTTCAGCCGGGACTGTCTCGGCATTGCAGAAGCAGCTAACCGCTGCTGCTATCTTCCCAAGTTCTTGCGCTTCTCGTCAATCATTCCACAAGTTGTTGGCGAATCCGAGTCGCGATTCGTGTGCACTCATTTTAAATTCTAATCCTCCCTTGTGGTGAAACTACAGAGATCTCTTCTAATTTCTGCGAGGAAGCAAGCCAGGTAGAGGGATCCAGGCGCGGCCATGGCCGAGCACCTGGCGTCCATCTTCGGGACGGAGAAGGACCGCGTGAACTGCCCCTTCTACTTCAAGATCGGCGCGTGCCGGCACGGCGACCGGTGCTCGCGGGTGCACAACCGGCCGTCCATCTCGCCGACGCTGCTGCTGTGCAACATGTACCAGCGCCCCGACATGATCACGCCGGGCGTGGACGCGCAGGGCAACCCCATCGACCCCGCCAAGATCCAGGGCGACTTCGAGGACTTCTACGAGGACATCTTCGAGGAGCTCAGCAAGCACGGCGAGGTGGAGAGCCTCCACGTGTGCGACAACCTCGCCGACCACATGATCGGCAACGTGTACGCGCACTTCAGGGAGGAGGACCAGGCCGCCAGCGCCCTGCAGGCGCTGCAGGGGAGGTTCTACGCCGGCCGCCCCATCATCGCCGAGTTCTCGCCCGTCACCGACTTCCGGGAGGCCACCTGCCGGCAGTTCGAGGAGCACTGCTGCAACCGTGGAGGCTACTGCAACTTCATGCACGTCAAGGAGATCGGCAGGGACCTCAGGAAGCGGCTGTTTGGCCACCTGCATAGGTCCCGGAGAAGCCAGAGCCATGGCCGGAGCCCGAGCCCGTACCATCACCGGAGGGGCCATGATCGTAGGAGCTCGTCGCTCTCCAGGGACCGCGACGACTACCACTACTACTATGGAGGAAGCCGGAGGAGCAGCGAGAGGCACCGCAGCTACGACAGCGACGGTAGCAGGCGCCGCCACCGGAGCTCGGAGCGCTCCAGGACTAGGAGCCCCGTCAGGGAGGGCAGTGAGGAGAGGAGGGCTCGGATTGAGCAGTGGAACCGTGAAAGGGAGGCTGCGCTGGTGTGAGTTCAGTGGCTGCAATCCCCATTAGTACATTGCTGCAGGTTGCAGTGCTGTCCTGTTGTTCATCAGTTTATCTTGTCATAATCTTGTGTTGGTAGATGAAGCTAGGATCAGATCTTGCTGAACTTTGTTGGATGTCTATTTCTATTTCTATTTGGCGATGAACATGGGTTTGCAAAGTTCTCCTTGACATGTTTTAACATTTGGTGCATCTCATGCTCGCTGATCAGCTCTTGCCGGCTGTAACGCGGACTGAAAATGAAAATGTTACCCCTTCCGGTCAGGCCGTAAAAACAAGTTGTCCGTTGACTTTTTAACTTGTCTTTGATCATTCGTCTTATTAAAAAAACTACTAAGTTATCATTTATTTTGTTGTGATTTGTTTAATTAAAAGATACTTTAAGCATCAATTTTTATTTATGCATGTTGTACTAAATTTTTTAATAAGACGAATGTTATAAGACGTGCCCAAAAGTCAACGGCGACTTATTTTTATGTTTGGAGGTAGTAAATCTTAAGGGGCTGACTTATCATTAGGCGTTTGAGAGTTATTTATCTCTCAGTCGATTTTCTAGGCCATTGATCAAACGTCTCTATATGACATATAAAATATTTAACATAGAATCTAGCTACGTGAAAATCGACTGAGACTTATTTAAAAATCAGTCGTCTGAGGAACAAAACCGAAATCTTAACGCTTTTTAAGCTCACCATTACTTATTTTGCCCTCTGCTACACTTGACACTGCATAGTTTGGTCGTGGGGCTGTGGGAGGACCTTTAAGCATGCTTGTGCTGAACATGTTGATCCCTTGCTGCCAAGTTCGAATTACTTCAGCCTTTGAATTTACGCGATGGACTATAGCATGTGTATTTCAAATTGTTGAAAGTTGTTTTTTAAACGAACGTGCAGACGCCCTGTCATTCCATTTAAAAAAAATGTTATACAAAAAAGAATGGAGTCCATAGAAATATTAAGCCAACACCTTTATCACAAAGAATGAAACTCCACTCTCTACTCGAAGCTAAACTAAAGACATCAGCTAAAAGCACTGAAAGGCGATAGGTGGAATTTCTCCCGGCGCGTGGTCTGATGATTTAAGTTTAATAGTTATGGTTCGGTTTAAATTTTTTATTACTTTCTATGGTCATTGTGTAACATTTTGAAACTATAAATTAACTTTTTGAAACTATAAATTAACTTTTCCAACCACAGCAAAACTAAACTACAAATCAAAGATGGCCTGATGCATCAAGGCACGTAGATGTTTTTTAGGACGGCATTTCAATTATTTTTAACGAATTCAAGAGGAATTTGGAACTCCACATGCTGCCCCCTCTATCCCAGGTGAAACCGAAAATTCACAACAGAAACTAGCACAAGGAGTAAGGAGGGAAAAAAGAGGAAAGAACATCCCAAAAATTGAAGAGATTGACTCAATTGTCCACACACAAGACCATGCAAATACTGACGAAATCGGGAGGCAAGGGATAAGAATAATGAATGGCTCAGTTTAAGTGATCTGAGTTCGTTCCCTCTCACAATTTATCCACGATTCCAAAACTAGCCAAAATAACAGTGACATGTGCTGTAACGCCCTTACAAAACGAAGGGACCATCCTAAACTGGTACACGAAAAAAGGTAGAAACTTTGATGCGGATGAACCCTACATCTTAGCTTCCTTTGCATCCTGGTATTCGGCCTCAGGTGTCTGGTCTCCACCACTGCTGCTCCCGCCACTGCCTCCACCGCCTTGTTGCATGTGCTCTCCGATCTTTGATACTGCCTTGTTTGCAGCTTCTAGCTTCTGCTTGATCTTCTCCAAATCGTCTTCGGCCATTGCTGCTCTCAGATCAGAAACGGCTGTCTCAATTTCCTTGGTGACGTCAGCAGGAATCTTATCCTTATACTCACTGACGCTCTTTTCAATGCTGTAAATTGTTGTATCTGCCGAGTTCTTGAGATCAATCAGTGATTTCTTCTCCTGGTCCTTCTGAGCATGTAGCTCAGCCTCTTTCACCATCTTCTCGATATCACCTTCAGACAAACCACCTGAAGATTTGATAGTGATTTCCTGTTCTTTGCTGGTGGACTTGTCCTTTGCTGACACCTTGACTATACCATTGGCATCGATGTCGAACGTAACCTCAATCTGAGGCATACCTCTTGGAGCTGGTGGAATGCCTTCGAGCTGGAATTCACCAAGAAGCTTATTATCTGTGGCCATCTCCCTCTCACCTTGAAGCACCTTGATTCCAACCTGGGTCTGGTTATCTGCAGCAGTGGAGAAGACCTGGCTCTTCTTTGTTGGGATTGTAGTGTTCCTGTTGATTAGCCTTGTGAAGATGCCTCCAAGAGTCTCAATACCAAGGGAGAGGGGTGTGACATCCAGCAACAGAAGCTCCTTAACATCACCCCTCAAGATGCCACCCTGAATGGCAGCTCCCATAGCCACGGCCTCATCAGGGTTGACACCCTTGCTTGGTGCCTTGTTGAATATCTGAGAAACCATGTCCTGGACCTTTGGCACCCTTGTCATACCACCAACAAGCAAAACCTCATCAATCTCCTTTGCAGAGACACCAGCATCCTTGAGGCAATTCACACATGGGATACGAGTTCTCTCAATGAGATTGCTCACAAGAGACTCAAATTTTGATCTGGTCAGGGTAATGTTGAAGTGCTTTGCACCAGAGGCATCTGCAGTAATAAAGGGAAGGTTGATTTCAGTCTGCATGGTCGAGGAAAGCTCAACCTTGGCCTTTTCAGCAGCTTCCCTAAGCCTTTGTAGCGCCAACTTATCCCGACTCAAATCGATATTGTCAGACTTCTTAAACTCATCAACCAGGTAGTTAAGCAATGCACCATCAAAATCCTCACCACCAAGGAAAGTATCTCCGTTGGTTGCCTTGACCTGAATAAGGTATTGAAAAATATATTTAGAACATATGTTCCAGAATTTGCATTTAGAATATGTAAAGTGTTGAAAATTACCTCAAAAACTCCATTAGAAATTTCGAGAATAGATACATCAAATGTGCCACCACCCAAATCAAAAACAGCAATCATGCCCTCCTTGTTGTTCATTCCATATGACAGAGCTGCCGCAGTGGGCTCATTGATAATCCTCATCACCTCCAGTCCAGCAATTCTACCAGCATCCTTGGTAGCCTGGCGCTGAGCATCGTTGAAATAAGCTGGGACAGTAATAACAGCCTTGGAGACTGTTTTGCCAAGGTAAGCCTCTGCCGTTTCCTTCATCTTGGTGAGAACAAACGCACCAATCTGACTCGGGGAGTACTGCTGCCCTCCCATCTCTACCCACGCATCACCATTAGGTGCCCTAACGATCTTGTAAGGCACCATCTTCATCTCCTTCTGAGTCTTCGGGTCATCAAAAGTCCTACCAATCAGACGCTTCGACCCACGGATTGTATTTTGGGCATTGGTCACCGCCTGCCGACTCGCCGTGATGCCAACCAGAAGGTCACCGTTCTGATTCTTGGCAACAATGGAGGGGGTCGTCCTCGCGCCTTCGGCATTCTCAATCACCCGTGGTGTCTGAAAAAAATCATTAATTTTAATCGCAGCATCCCAAAACCAGCTGAAAGTATCATCTTCAGATTGCAATCATACAACAATTCAATATGTTCTGTTCATAGCATATGGATAAATCAACCACCTTACAACTTCAAGAATCAAGATATGCTGGTTCACAATTACTACAATTACTAATGGATATATCAACCATCTTACAATAAACAAAATATGATAAATTTCAGAGTGGTAATAATAAGGGGAAAATAGCTCACCTTTCCTTCCATGACAGAGACACAGGAATTCGTCGTGCCCAAATCAATCCCAATGACATCTGCTGCTGCAGGCTTTGAGCTGCACAGCACATCCAACTCAACACCCAACAAACAAAAAAGCAAACCGAGATAGATGCGCACGGATTGCTGAAACATATCCTAAGCTAAGCTTGGTGATTACCTGAACGCACGAGCCACTGCCCCGACCCTGGAGAACAAAGGAGACGTGGTGCTCTGGACCCTGGGGGCCTGATCAGATCACAAAGCGGAACACACAGATACATCAGATCAACATCAGTATATGAACAAACAACACCGCAAACCTTACGGCAACCTCACAAATATTAGAATTTGAGCAAGGAGCAAGAAACAAAAAGCAAAGCAGGGGAGGCGCAAGTGAACGGTGATGTGGTACCTGAGAAATGGCGGAGGCGAGGGCATGGGCGGCGTGGCTGGACCTTGCCAGCCTCGACGCGATGAGAGACCCGATGGCCATGGCTGGCGCTTAAGCTTGGTTCCAGGAGGCGGCGGCGCGGGAGGAGAAGCTTAGATCCGAAAAACCCTAGTGGGCGGCGGCGTCGGCGTCCGCTCCTCTTAAAACCCCTCGCGGCGTGCGGCGTCGGCTTGGAGAAGGGGAAAGAAACGGGGATTTAGGGGCATATCTGTCATTTCGTTCCGGCTAGGTGTAAGGCTGACAGTGAGCCCGGAGTGGCGGGTGGAAGCTTCTAGACATTGTCAACTTGCGGCCGTTAAGGTTTTTTTTGGAATAATTTACTTTGGCGAGCGCCAACGCACTGCGCTATCGCATGCTTACGTGACTAGTTAGCGAATAGCCAGTTGACCACGTTTTTTATTTAAATTTCTGATTTTTGTATAAAATTCAAACAGTATTCAAAATGCGTGGAATAAATTTCATAATTCTTCTAAAATCGAGAGCAACCCATTTTAAATACTTTTTAATTTTTTTAACTTTTTTAACTTTTTTTTATGTGAACCTAGAAGAAAACACTTATGAAACTTACATCTATACTATCAAAACTTGACTGTGTACTGATAAAACTTGGCCTTGTGCTGATGAAATATGATGAAACTTTGATGTAACCTGATGAAACTTAGATGAAACCTGTTGAAACTTGATGAAACTTGAATTGACCTGATGAAACTTGAAAAAACTTGAAATAACTTGGATGAAACCTGATGAAACTTGATAGTTCGCCAAAGTTTTATGAGTATGAAACCCAAGTTTTACTAGGCAAAAACCAAGTTTCAGTAGACGAATCCCAAGTTTCACCAGATAAGTTTGAAGAGTTATGGCAACATATATTTTGTTTTGTTCGTAAAAATACGAGGAACACGTTGGTGCAAACGGTTTGTATATTGGAGCACCCAGTCAAAAATTATGGTCGCCGAAAGAAAAAAAAATGCAGATGGGCCCCATCGCATGCTCAAGACAATGTTTTAATTTTCAAATACCGCCTTGCTTGGTCGGTTCAAGAAGAAAAGCAAGGCCATGCCGCAGACGGGTCCAAAGCACCGGACACCAGGATGTAAGTGTTTTCCATTTACTTTTTGTTCTAAAGTTCATTGCTTATCTACTATTTGCCCCAAGCAACTTTCTTCTATATGTTTTGCCCCAAAGTTGGTTAGGTTATCTATTATTTGTCCTTTTTGAATTTTTGATCTACGTCTGGGGGCACATCACCTTCTCTCCTGAGCACCACATTTGCTCGAGAGCGCAATCTCTATTTCCTCGGACAAGCTCTAGCCCGAGAGGTGGTTCCCCTATTTTCGTTCATGCTTTCCTATGTATCTTCATACCTGGATGTAGCAACGCGAGTCCATCTCGCGACTTGCCATGTTCATCTCCCGGAAGATCTGATCTTACCGGATGCGGTGGTACGCTCTTCACTACTAAGAATCCAATCCCTCCTTGATGACATTCAGTCTCAAGGAGATGATTCATCTCACTTAAGGCTCGAGTGCTCTGCTCGGACAGACGTGTTTCCCTGTTTGATGCAATAGAGTTGCTCGGTACTGATTGGATTTGTTCGATCCCAGACAAGTCCTGTTCGGTTGAAACTTAACCTGCTCTGTCGTTTGTTGTACGTCTCCGTGACGGCAAAATTTCCCTCTTCGTGACTTGGAGTCGCAAGAGGAAGACCCCACTCTAGTGAGTCCTTCCACTTGAGTCTCGGATGCTAACTGTCGGGGATAAAATCACGGCCCATTGCCATGACCCACTCCCTGACGGCCCAATCGAACAGCCTACCAGGGCCCAGCTCCCTGGAAGGTTCTATCAGGCCCAAGTGCATCCTGCCGAACAGCTTTCTAGCTGGCACGGTGCGTAACGACCTAGGATTCGTGTTTGAGTCCGACTCGAACATAGTTCTGCACGGCGACGTGAAAACCCGGACGTGGTTTCCCGGATTGGAGCGGACGTCGTGATCCCCAAGACTCGGAGTATACCTTATCTACCTCAGGATGTATTTGGCATGTATATGAGTTCGTTACAATCTCGTAATTAGCCCGGCCCGATTATCCCTCGGTAGGTCGGTTCATCAACACTATATAAACCAAGCCCCTACGGCGTTTAGGGGGCATCGAACATCGACCAAGCATCTTTGTATTCCTACATACTGCTCGCCGAGACCTGTTAATCTCGTCGAAGTTTTCCTCTTGTAATCCTCTTTGATATAAAGAAAGGCTGGACGTAGAGCTATTATCTCTCCCGAGAGGCCTGAACCAGGATAAAAACCCATGTCTCCCTGTTGCTCGTTGATTGCTGTTCGTTCTGTTCGGCGTGTCTCCTATCTCTCCTTTTTCAAGAACCTTAGTTGACTTGAAATCGATATCTCAACCGTCGACAGTTGGTGCCGTCCGTGGGGATCTAGTAGATCAAGCATGTCGAACTCCATCAGCGACCAGGGATCTCTTCCTGAAGGCTACGACTCAGAAGGACAGGATGTCTCGTCCCCTGTCAGATCGGATCGATCCGTTCGATCTCGATCGCCTTCCGTATCTGGGACATAAATCTTCGGCTACGTTCCGGAGATAGTCTTATATCAAGCTCCCGTCATCGACGATGATTACGGAACCGACGATCTTTACGCTGGTTTAGATCTCTTGGATTTCAAGGCTATGTCGGTCGATTCCTCCTATGGCGACACAGTGATGACGCCGTCTAGCGCGCCAACGCACGGTCATTGCAGCGTCAACATGGCCGGCGCGGGAACCTCAGAGGATCCAGCACGGGCCACGGCGGCCGAAGAGATCGAGCGGATCAATTCTGCTCGGCAACAAGATGGGGCTCGCCGTTGCTTTCATGATAAGAAGTTGTTCGCCGTAGCCTAGACGCCTCAATCGATCAAACCTTGGCACAGATTCGCGATTAGCACAAACGTCAGCGACGCGATCCGCCTCGCGCAACTACGCCAAGTCTTCCGGCAGACGTTCTACCTGCTCGGGTTGAATCCCCGCACAACCAGACTCCGGTCGGGCAAATCGTGGATGCCTCAGGGATCCCAGGACCCCTTGAGCAGAGTCGGGAACGACTTCAAGCCCTGGCAATAGTGGTCAGATCCACTAACCAGGCTAATCTCGCCTTCATGGGCAATGTTGTTGCTTCTCACCTAGAGCGGCTGGCTGAAGGCCTTAAGTCCATAGGTGAAGTTAACGCTTCCTTCGGGCAACGCAGTCAACCTGCCTTGATCACCGATAACGGTCCGCAGTTCAGAAGCGAGCTATTCCAGGAATACTGCGAACAGCTGGGCACCAAGATCTGTTTCGCCTCTGTGGCACATCCACAGAGTAATGGAGCAGTCGAGCGAGCTAACGGACAGATAGTCCAGGGTATCAAACGGCGCGTGTTCGCTGCCCTCAGCGAGCACAACAAAGCCTGGGTCGACGAAGTTCCTTCCGTCCTCTAGGCAGTTCACACCACAGCCAGCCGGGCAACCGAGGAAACTTCTTTCCAATTGGTCTACGGTGCAGAAGCCATCTTGCCCGCCGAAGTAGTACTCGGCTCGCCTCGCATGAGCTCGGTCAACTTGGTTAACGCCGAGCAAGAGCGCTTGCTCGACCTTGATCTCCTCGAAGGCACACGCGACCGGGCACAAGTCAGAATGGCGCGCTACCAGCAAGCTCTTCGTCGGCACGCTGCCAAATCAGTTCGACCAAGGGTTTTGAAGGTGGGCGACCTCGCTCGCACGCGCCCGAACTGTCCAATGCCAATAAGTTAACTCCTCACGGGAGGCCCGTTCACGATCATTTCTATCGCCGCCCGGGCCGTTCGCTGGCAATGGAGGACGGGAGAGAGCTGACCAGCACTTGGAACATCGACCAGCTTCGTAAGTTCTTTGTGTAGGTCTTTTGTTTGTCTTCCTAGCTTTGCGTTTTTTCTCAAACTTTGCGCCTTAGTTCGTCCAAGTCTCTCGGGCTGCCATGCAAAGTTCAATCCAATAAACGGTGAATGTTCGCGGCCCCCTACGGCCCTTTTCACCACTTGTCGGTACATAAGGTACCGGGGTGTCCTCTCCACCTCCTCCGAAAGAGGGTAAAAGACGGCGTCATCCAGAAGGATCGAGAAGACCGGTGCAGTTCCGAGTGGGTGGCGGGCACGCTGGCCCATCATCGCCGGAATCGGGCCCGAGGCGTCTCTCGGCAGGTGGGGGCGGCTAGACCCCTGCGCCGGGAGACCGGGCGAGCCCTCTATGTGTCAGGCGGGCGACAAGACCCCCGCACGCGGGCGAGCCCTCCACGTGCTAGGCGGGCGACCAGGCTCCAATATGTGGGCGAGCACCGCCTCGGCCAGGACACGCGGCGCGCAGGGCGAGAAGCTCGGCGACAAGGATACAAAGCAGATCGGCGACCAGGACGCGTGGCAGATCGGCGGGCTGGCGGGCGATCAGGCCCCGCGCCATATCGGTGACCACGTGAGCAGTTGGTAGGGTCGGCGGGACTCTGGGCTCCACCTGCCACCGATGGGACGCGACAAGGCAGCAGGACGTGCGTAGCAGGCGGCTACGACAGCACGGCATTTATTGTATACCTGCCAGTACAGTGAACATGTAATAGGCTAGACGTCCCCTGTTTATCTCCCCCGTGGTTCGGGCTCTCCCATGTTATATAAGGGGCCAAGCCACCACGGGGAGGGGGGTTCCAAGGCTTCCTTCTTCCTCCCACCTCATTTTCATGGCAATATACACACATAGAGATGGAGCTCAGCAGGAGTAGGGCTATTACCCACCTCGGGGGCCCGAACCTGGGTACATCGCGTGTGTTCTTACTGTTCTTGGGAGCTCGAGGGCGGTTCGAGGCGCAGCAGTGCTACCCCCCGTGTCGGATCTCGATTCTTCTCGTCTAGCGGCGAAAAAAAATCTGGCAAAGGCGCGCCTGGTAGGGAAGCTAGCATCGATCGGTGCTCTCGACTTCATCAATGGCGGATCGGCGATCGCGACGGACGAGGAGGCGCTGAGAGCGCTGACATGGCGTCGGCGCGGTAATGGCGGTGGATCAGCCGGGATCACGATCGCCCAGCCAAGCTAAGCGGCGCGGCCTTGGAGGAGTGCACTCCAAAGACAGAACCTCCATGCGGCGAGGCCTGTTGGACAACCCACCGGTGCCGGTGACTCCGGACTCCAGCGGCCGTGGGCGGCGGTTTGGCTCACACGTTGATGCCGCGGGCGTGGTGCAAGTTCGGAGGCGCGAAGCGGCGTTCCGCTTCTTCCGTTCTTTCTTGCCCGCGCCTCTCTCGCAGATCTCCTGGCGGTAGGGAGCGGGGCCAGGATGACAGGAGCCAGGCGACTACTACGGGGGTTCGACCAGGCAGGCGTACAGGTAGGCGGGATCTCTGGTCCCACTTGGAGGACCGCCATCTGCGACAAGAAGAAGACCTGCGCGACAAGCTCCGCAGGCGGCACGACCGAGGGCGCTACCGCGCCGACGCTGCCGCCCGTGGGGACCAGGAGGGTTCCCGCGATGCTGCCTCCGCCAGGGAAGGAGGTGCCTCTTCGGCGCCGTCCGGACGGCGGGCACAGCGAGACGGAGTGCGCATCCAGGAGCAGGAGGCTCCAGAAGTCGGATGCCGCGCCTTTTCAAAGGAGCTGCGCCGCGTCCAGTGGCCGGAGAGGTTCCGGTCCATCCCCATCGAGAAGTACGACGGCTCCACCAACCCCGACGAGTTCCTACAGATTTACACTACGGTGATGCAGCCGGCTGGAGGGTCGGGAAGGTTCAGCGAACTATTTCCTTGCGATCCTCACCGGCGAGCCCGCTCTTGGCTCATGAACTGCCCGGTCGAGTGGGGTCGTGGAAGAGCTCTCGAGACTCTTCATCACCAACTTCGGCACGCGTTTGAGCAGCCCGAGTCGAGGCGACCTCCACAACGTGGAGCGTAGAAGAAGGAGAGTCATTTACGACTACATCCAGCGCTTGATCCAGTTCGCAATACCATCCCTGACATCTCCATCGACGCCGTTGTCACGGCATTCAGGAGAGGCGCCCGAGACCCTAGGGTCAAGGAGAAGATGGCCACCCGCAAGATCAAGACGACGGAAGAGCTCTTCACCTTGGCGCACAAGTGCGCCCTTCAGGCGGAGGCTCGCTTCCGCCCGGCTGCACGGGCGGGGACAGCTGCGGGCGGCGAGGCCGGGACTTCAAAAAATCCCGGCGGCAAGGACAAGAAGAAGCGCAAGGCGGCCGAGACCGAAGAGGTCATGGTCAGCCGAGCGACGACGACGACGACGACGAAGACGGCGGCCGCCGCTGTAAGCACGGGTTGGCGAAGAAAGGAGGAGGCAGCGGTGGAGGCAGCGGGCGGCGAACGGTCTCGCAGGGCGAAGCGACCGCCGTGATCACGGCGGCCCCGCGGCATGACGAAGCGAACCGCCGTCCCGCGAGTGGAGCGGGGGCTTCTTGTCCCATTCACGAAGCAGCCCCACGACTTGGCGGTGCCATGTCGTGACTTAGCAGTGCCATGTCGTCAACAAATTGGTGGACAAGCGCGCCCACGAGCAGCGCAGCGTCCGGCGGCGGCAAGGGCAAGGAAGCGGCAAGCATTATTTCCAAAGAAGCGAGCACGAGGTTGCCGTTATCCACGGCGGATCGGCCACCTATCCGCCCCACGCTAGCTTTAAGCGTCGCGATGAGGAGGAGTGCGCCGCCGTGCCGGCTTTGGGTCAGCAAGGCGGTGGCGTGGTCGGAGCGACCGATCGCGTTCATCAAAGCCGATCACCCGGCCCAAGATCGCCGCCCTGGACATCTCCCGATCGTGGTTGCTCCACGGTCGAAATGTAAAGCTAGGGCGGTGCCGATAGACGGAGGAGTTCCTCAACCTCCGTCGCCGGGTCGC
Source organism: Raddia guianensis (assembly GCA_036346415.1). NCBI lineage: Eukaryota > Viridiplantae > Streptophyta > Magnoliopsida > Poales > Poaceae > Raddia > Raddia guianensis. The sequence continues at coordinate 23,075,709 of CM070542.1, read as the reverse complement.
CAAGGCACTCGAGATCCAGCGATAGGAGCTTCGACCGCGCTCCGTTCTTGACATCGCGCGGGTCGAGTCCGTCTCATTGGGCGCGTCGACCTCCGGTGACGTTTGGAGGCTCGATAACTTCCGCACCGAGATGCTTGAGTTCGAGGTGGCGGACTTCGACCTCCCGCATAACGCCATCTTTGGGTCGGCGGCGCCGACCAAGTTCATGGCGGCTTGCCACTATGTGTACATGGTGGTGAAGATCCGAGGCAGGCGGCCCCATTGTCTGAAGTGGACCGCCTGGGCGCTCATTGCGACAAGGGCGCTCTCGCTTTGGCGGGGCAATCGGCGCCGAAGGCCGACGCCGACTGGGAGCTCCTCCGCGAAGAGCCGTGCCTCCCTGGTTCGTCCGGGGAGGTTAAAGCGATCTCCCGAGTGAGTCGAGACCAGTGAAGACCGTTCGAGTGGGCGCCTCTCGCCGCCAAATAGGAAGGCGCGCTCGTCTCCTTCCTCCGCCTAACGCAGAGCGTGTTTGCTTGGCAACCGTCCGACATGGTGGGGTCCCGAGGAGGTGATTGAGCACAAGTTGGCGGCGTTTCCCGTGCGACCGTCATGCAAAAGGTCGGAAGCGATCGGTGGAGCGCCGAAAGTTATCCGCCAGAGGTGGACAAGCTCTTAAGGCGGCGGGTCGTTAGCGGCGTCGCCCATCCGGTGGCTCGCGAACCCGTCCTCGTCAAGAAATCCAGCAGGCGGTGGAGGATGTGCGTGGACTTCACCGACCTCAGCAGTATGCGTGCCGAAGGATCCGTGACTACCGTGTCCGCATTGATCTCATCGTCGATTCCACGGCGGGGTGCGAGCAGCTGTGCTTTCTGGATGCGTATTCCGGGTACCACCATATTAGCATGACCGAAGAAGATGAAGACAAGACCACCTTCGTAACGCCCATGGGCGTCTACTGCTACACAAGGATGGCGTTCGGACTAAAGAATGCAGGCCCAACCTATCAGAGGGCCATGCACATCGCTCATCGCCCTCAAATAGGGCGGAACCTGGAGGTGTACGTCGACGACCTGGTGGTGAAGTCAAAAAAGGCGGAGGAATTGATCGGCGACCTGGAAGAAACCTTCGCCAACTTGAGGAAGTACTGCATCAAGCTCAACCCTGAGAAGTGTGTATTCGCTGCTCCGTCAGACAAGCGCTAGGTTTACTCGTCTCCCGGAGGGGATTGAGGCGAACCCGACAAGATCGCGATCGAGAACATGAAGCCCCCGACGCGACTTCGGCAGATGCAGTGCTTGGTGGGCTGCTTGACCTCCCTAGGCCGCTTTATAGCTCGCCTAGGGGATAAAAGTCTCCCACTACTCAAGCTCCTAAAGAAGACCAACCAATTCGAGTGGACGGCGGAGGCGCAGGAGGTGTTCGACGGGTCAAGAAGTATCTCACTTCCCCGCCGTCTTTGGTCGCCCGGACCAGGCGAGCCGCCGATCCTTTATGTCGCGAACCCCCTGTGGTCGGTCTTGGTCTTTGTGGCATAAAGGGGAGGAGTTCAACGCCCCATCTACTACATCAGCAAAGTCCTCCACGACGCCCAAACATGGTATTCACAGCACCGAAGATGCTCTACGCCGTCTCGTGGCGTCCTAAGCGTCACTACTTCAGGCGAAAATCACCGTCTTGACCAAGTACCTTTTGCGGAGATCCTCTTCAACATGAGGCGACGGACCCAGATCGCCAAGTGGGCCATGGAGCTGGCGAATTCGACCTCAAATTCGCTCCTCGAACGGCCATCAAAGGCAAGCTCTTCTTTGAGTTAAATCGTGAGTGGACTCTGGCGGACCACGAGTCAAGGCGCCCCAGTACCCTCACCGTGGACTCTCTTCTTGACGGTTCGTTCCGGCTTAACGGCTGGGGCAGGTGTCGTTCAGTGTCTCCCACCGGCGACATTGTCCCGGCACAGTGGTCTTGGAGTTCGCGCTACCAACAATGTCGCGGAGTATGAAGGATTACTCACGGGCTCGGGGTGGCCGACCACAGGTATCCGCGGTTGCAAGTAAAGGCGACTCTCTCGGTCATCAACCAGCGAGGAAGGATTTCACCGCGGATCCCGTCATGGCGGCCTACTTGGCGGAGGTGCGCCGGTTAGAGCGGCATTCGAGGTTTGGGCTTCGCGACGCCCTCGCCGCGACAACTATATGGCGGATGAACTGTCATGATTGCCTCGTCAAAGGCACTGTTCGGCCGGGTTTTTGAAGAAAGACTCACGCGGCCGTCTGTCGCGACCCCAATCTGGTGGGGCGGCGCTTTCCTGACGCAGCTCCACTTCGGAGGAGGCGTCACCAATCTCGCCACAGCCCCGGTTGGGGAGGAGGCGGAAGAACTGCCGAGGCGGTTGAGGCGGAAATGCCGGGCCAGGCAGAGTACGTCGGCGACAATGTACAGAACGTCGTCACACTCGTCCGGGAAGGTCAGTGGATGGATCAGATCCTAGCCTACCCTGCGGGACGGAGTGATCCCGATGCGCGACGCGTCTTACCGAGAAGATAGCGCAAAGCCTGCGATTCGCCCGTAGGTGGGGACTGTATCGCTGAGCGCAAACGGAGTTCTCATGAAGTGCTTCACCGGAAGCGGGGAGTGCAATTCTCTCGAGATCCATGGAGGCATGTGCGGAAGCCATTCAGGGAGCCGGGCGCTGGTCGGGAAAGTTTTCCGCCACGGCTTCTATTGACCTCTGACCCTCCGGGATGCCTTGAAGTGAGGAGATGCGAAGCGTGCCAATTTCATGCTAAGCGAGATCCACCGACCGCCCAGCGCCGCAAACCATTCCGCTCTCTGGCATTCGCGTCCGAAATTTGAACATCTGAGCCCGTTCGCGGTGACCGGAGGTTACACGCATCTGTTCGTCGCCGTCGACAAGTTCACCGAGTGGGTGGAGGCATCGCCGGTCCCGGCAATCACGTCCGCTGCAGCCATAAAGTTTATGAAGAGCATCTTCGTCTGGTTCGGCGTCGCCAACAGGATCATCACCGACAACGGCGCGCAGTTCAAGAGCGCCGATTTTCAAGACTGGTGCGAAGAGCTAGGTATCAAGCTGTGTTTCGCCTCCGTTGCGCATCCGAAGAGCAATGGGCAAGTGGAGCGGGCAAACGCGGAAGTACTTAGAGGACTCAAGACAAGGGCTTTTCGACCGCTCGGAAGCGTGCAAGCGCCGGGTGGAAGAAGTCCCCGTAGACAGGGCGCTGCGGACAACTCCCAACAGAGCCACCGGCGAGACCCCTTTCTTCTGGTGTATGGCTCGAAGCGGTGCTCTCATCGAGCTTCGCCTTTGGGTCCCCAAGGTGGCGGCGTTCAGCGAAGAGCGAGACCACGACCGGCGTCAGGATGAAGTAAATCTCTTGGTGGAGATCGAGACAGGGCGGTGATCCGGCCGCCCGGTATCAGCAGCCTTGCTGCCGTTATCAAGCAAGACGGGTGTGTGAGAGGACAGCGGCAGGGCGACCTCGTTCTGCATAAAATCTAAGCGCAGTTGGGCGCAACAAGCTGTCTTCCTGTGGGAGGGCCCTTCAAGGTGGTCTCGGTCTCCGTCCAGACTTCGGTCAGGCTAGCCGAGGATGGTCGTGAATTGGCGAACACTTGGAGCGTCGGCGGTGAGGAAGTTCTACCCGTGGTAGCTGTTCCAAGAGCTTTTGTTGGCCTTCCTTTGGAGCCGAGCGGCGAGTCTTCCTCCTTCCCGCTCGCCTCGAGGCTACATTGTACAAAACCATCTGCAATAAAAAGATAAGTTACATTTCTCTGTGGGCATCTGTTCTTTTTAAGCCTTAAAAGTCGTTAGAAAACATTCTGTTGAAAGTGGTAGCGAAAAAAAAGTACTTAAGGTGATGGCCCTTAGTTGCAAGCGGCAACGCAAGCTTACTTGTTTGGGCGAGGCGAGGCAGACGGAAGGCGGGTTCTAGCCTGTGTCCGCCGTCTCGGGCAGGCAATCACGACGGCACGGCGTCTAGACCACCAGGAAGCTAAGTGCTCGCCACGTAACGTTTAAGGTCGGTTTGCCGAGAGGCCATAAGGTTGAAGTAACCTGATACCTAAGGAAAAAGCGCTCACTTGCAGCAGAACGTTTTGTCTAAAACTTTCGGCGATCAGTTATTTAGCCGCAAAAAGTCTGTTAGAAAACATTCTGCCTAAACCTGGTAGGGAAAAAGTACTTAAGGTTGATGGCCCCTTAGTTGCAAGAGCGAACGCTAAGCTTGTTTGGGCGGCGAGGCGACGGAAGGCGGGTTCTAGCTCGTGTGTCCATTGGTGCAGGCAATGCGCCACCGATGGCACTAGCGTCTAGACCACTTCCGGAAGCTGAGTGCTCGCCACGCAGCGTTTAAGGTCGGTTCGCGGAGAGGCCATAAGGGTTGAAGTAACCTGATGCCTAAGGAAAAGCGCTCACTTCCAACTGAACGTTCTGTCTAAAACTTTTGGCGGTCAGGTGTCTCAGTTCCTCTTTTCGCAAGTATTAAGATTTGCGCGAAGTTTGATCGAGACTCACGGCAAAAGAGCAAAAGATTGCATTAACAGGGTTTGTACAGGAAAAATAAAAAGAAGATAAGGGAGTTCGTCTACTCCTCGTCTTCATCTTAAATAAGCCCTCCGCGCCTTATTGTTGCCCATCATAGAGACGCTTGGTTGGCGGCGGCGTCAACCCGGCCTTGCCGAACCGGTCGGTGGCGCGAAGGGTTCCGGTGGCGGCATCGTGGTCAAACGCGGCGTTTTAGGCGAGGCGATTGCCCAAGACGAACCATGTTGCCAGCGTCGTGGCAACCATCTTGATCGCCAGCGCCGCATCACCACCGGAGATCGCGCAAAACCTTGGCGGCGTGGCCCCACTGACATATTGTGGCGGTCTCCTCGGTGAGAAGTACAAAATGCGCCGGGTATGAGACATCCTGAAGCCGTGGTAGCGGCGCGCAACATGTCGGCGAGACCCGGCGCTTCGGAATACTCAGCGAAGGTCTTCGGCGTCTTTGATGGCGAGGCGGCGGCGGCTTGCGCCGCCCCCACCTCGCGACACCGTTTCTCGCGGCGATCTCCCATAGCGCTGCCGCAGCTTCGCGGCTTGCTCCACCGAGACAGGCGCTCTCCGCGCCGCCCAGTGTGGGCGAAGCGTGGCGCTTCAGCGGAACGACCAACGTCGCGGCAATGGCGCCACGGCGTTAGCGTCACCGCGGCAACGGCCGGAGGTTCCCTGACCTCGTCTCGGCGCGATCTCATGATGGCGGCCTCGTCTCCGTCAAAGGAGGCGGCGAGAGGGGTGACAGTCGTGCGGGATGGAGCACGAGCCCGTGGCGTCCTCTATCCCATGAAGATAAGCGAAGCGGGGTTCAAAATGCGCGAAAACATGCAGCATGCTAACCCTAACTTAAAGTGTGCGTAAGTCTGAGCTACTGGCGCGCGCCCGAGCGAAGGTTGAAGGGGCAGCGTCAAGCCGCTGGTCGCGGAAGCGGCAGCGGCGCCGTCACGGTTAGCACCGTCGAGCAGCGGTATAGATGCGAGTGGCGCCCGATCGCGGGAAGCGCCACGACAGCAGCGGAGGCAGCGCGTCGGCAAGCGCCAGCTGCAAGCGTCGTAGCTTGAGAGGACCAGAAGTGGCTGGCAGCGGCGCCGGTTCCCTAAAATCGCCAGCTCTCGCTGAGTGGCGGGCGGCGGTGGCAACAGCCAGGGCCCATTGGGCGGAGGAAGCGGCAGCTTCGGGACTCGAGGGGCGAGCTCTCTTTGGGCTCGTCTCTCCCTCCTCCTCGTCGTCATAGGTGAGGATGGTGGCGGCTTCGAGAGCCTTGGTCGGTCGGCCGCCACACGAGGAGGCGGCGTGATCGCGAAGCTTTGGCGGCAGCCGGGGACGGATCGCGGATCTGCGAGTGGTCCCGGGCCACTTGGACCGCAGGACCAGAGACCTCCATGGGGCAGCCAGCAGCATAAATCTTGGTTGGCGCTCCGTGGATCCCGATCGCAGAGAGGCGGATGGTCTCCGACAAGAGATATCGCCGTGTGGCGCGGTCAAAGTCCCGCTTGACCCATTGCCGAGCACGTTCTCGGCACCTTCCTCAAGGGTGGCGCAAGAGAGAAGAAGAAGCCATAAGTCACAAGGAGTCAAAAGAAAAGACATTCCAAAAGACACAAAACCCAAAAGATGAAGGAGCATTTACCTCGGGGACAAAGGCGGACTCCATCGTCGTCGCCGTAGTATCTTGCTAGGCGGGCGAACCCTCGTCGCGGAGGCCGGGCAGAGGCGGCGCCCAAAAAATCCACCGCAGCGTGGGTTCGGTGAGCCCATTGCGGCGGAGCTCGGCGATCGCCCAGCATCTCCTCGGCTCCCACCGAGTCGTCGAGTAGAGACCCCGGTGGCAAAGGATTCCGCAGACCCTCGGGAGGTCAAGGTCGTCGCGGCCATTGGAATCCTCCACGTCTGACCATTGGCGGTGCGATCCTTTCTGGATTGGACTTGACCGTGACGGGAGGAAAGCGGCGGCGTCACGGGCGTAAATAGCGACTTCAATAGCCCGCTGGGCGCGACTTCACATGCGGCGTGGCCGGCGCCAAAGCGGAGGTTTGGCATCGTCCCCACGAACATCTCGCGAGGTGGGCGAAGATGGTCGAGGGCCACGACGAGTTGGGGAAGGTGCGTCGCTGGATCTCGTAAAAGGCAAGCACGCCAAGAAGAACTCCGTCTCTGAGGGCCGAGCCCCTTGGCCAATCGCCCGGTGAAGGTCACAATCTCCCGTCGCGGGGCTTGGCACTATGGTGCCGGCTTGAGCCGGACGGAGGTGGCGGACCACGAACCCTTGGAGCAGCGTCGCCACATCCTCGTCGGCAATGGCGAGCCAGCGAGCCCAGACGATAAGCGCGTCCCATGGCGACCCTTACTGCGTTTGGCGCCATGGAAACGGTGGAGGAGTTGGCGAAAGAAGAAGGTGGCGGCGGCAAAGAAGGCTCGTGGCGGCGGCGAAGAATGTGAAGGGCGGTTTGAGGACTTAGCGTGCGGAAGGATTAGCCGCGCGTAATGGGATATTATAACCAAAGCGAGGCGGGTTTGGATTCCGATCCACGCGCTTGCTATGCTATCATTACCCAGCGTTCGATTTCCGTGGCGGCGTGGATCCCCAAAGAAGATCGTATGTGAAGTGGAGAATCGAGCGTCTGGCCGCGAAGGTGGGCCCCGCGATTCGTCTCCGCCGCACAAAAGCGGAAAAAGTAATACGTGCGACGGTTCGCGTATCATGGTGGACCCGAGGCTCTTGTCGGTGTAATAAATACTAGGGTATGAAGAGTCAATGAAGGCCAAGGCCCAGCGCGTCGGCGAGCGTCGAGCCCAGTGGCGTGGCGAGCCCTCGGCGCTGGCGGGCCCGCGTCCGTGACGTCGAGCCCAATGGCGTGGCGAGCCCCTCGGCGCAAAGCGGGCCCAGCGTCCCGTGAGCGTCAGGCCCTCGGTAGCGTGGGCGAGCTCCTCGAAGACCGAGCAAAGGCCCCTTACGTCGAGCGGCGACGAGGTCAGCGTGTGGGCGAGCCCATCGATCTGCCGGACGAGGCCCGTCGTCGGCGGGCGTGTGGGCGAGCCCCTCGCGCGTAAAATCCCCCACATCAGCGGGGCCGTGTGGCGAGGCGTCGAAAGGAGTCTTCTGGCGAAGGCTCCCCTGCTGCGAAGAACGGCGCATTGTCGACATCATCATGTGGATAAACGGTGAAAAGATGATTACGCTTCTGATGACCTGCAGGTGCGGCGGTATCCTTTGTGGCGTAGAAAATTGGCCGGCGAAGAAGGTTTGCTTAAGATGGCGCCGCGTCGGGAGGGTAGGTTGGGCCCTACATGATCTCACGGTGTGTCTGCGGGTCGAGGCCACTGCGAAGCTGTGAGGTAGCGCCGCTCAGCATAAGCAGCAAAGACGTTTTCGTCTCTCTGTCGTGTCTCGTCGATTATCTTGAAATCTTGTCTTGCCTACCCTCGGCCTCTCCGCCGGTTCGAGGCTTGTATAAAAGGAGTGGAGAGAGAGGGAGAATGCGTGCGCTTTGGACATCTGAGTTCACAAGCATTACGTAAACCACATTCCATTCAACCACAACAAGAAAAGAGCTAAGGCTCGGCGGGGAGTAAGACTATTACCCGAGGGGTTAGAACACGGGTAATCTCGTGAGTCGCTCCTTCTTTGCGTCCGGCCTCAAATCGAACCGAGCACGGTTGATCGGCTAGAGTTAAATCGACTAAGGGTGTGATCCAGCGGTGGTTGTGCGGAGAACCGCCCGTCGATGTAGCGCCGGGTAGGGGGTAGGTGTTGAATCCTCTTCCCTCGAGTTCATCCCAAATCGGTGGAGATCGGTGGTCGAAGTTGAAAATCGGAGGTCGAGCGAGTAGATCGAGCAAGAAACTTCGAGAGCAAGGGGAGAAGCGACAAGCGGCGGTGGCGCCGTCTCCCGTTCTTCTCCGGCAACCAGTAGCGTGGCTCCCGGCTTCCTCTTCTCTGCAGATCCTTTTTCGAGATCTGGGCGGTGGCAAGGCAATGGGGAGAAAGGGCTGTTGAGGGTGCGGAGAGCCGCCTCAGCCTCTCCTCGTCGATGGCGGCGTGGGCAGCCGTGGCGTGCCCGGCGGCGGCGAGGCTCCTCCCGCCCTTTCTCCTCCTCCGGTGGCCGGCGGCGGAGCTCCTGGCGGCGGCGGAGCTCCCCGGCTTCTCCCGCTCCAAGCGGCGGCCCGTGGCGTGCGAGGCTCCCTCAAGCCGTGGTGGCGCGAGCTCCCCTCGGCCGGCGGGCGGCAGCCAGGCGGCGCGAGCTCTCCCAGCGGCGGCCTCCTCCTCGGCGCCAGCCAGTGGAAACTCCCAGCTTCTCCCCTCCAAGCGGCGGCAGTGGCGGTGCGAACTCCCAACCGTGGTGGCGCGAGCTCCCCCTCGGCGGCAGCCAGCCAGCGGCCATGGCGGCCGAGGCTCCCCAAGCGGCGGCCTCCTCCTCGGCACCCGGCGGTGGAGCTCCCCGGCTCCTTCCTCTTCTCGGCTTAGAGGCAGCGGCATGACTCCAGCGGCCTTCTCCTTGAGCCCGGCGGCGGCATCGGCGTGGTCCTCCACGGCTCCTCCTTCTCGAACCGAGGCGGCGGCGGCGGCCTTCTCGGCGGCAGCTGGCGGCGTCCGCTCTCCGTCCGGCCGGCGGCGCCCGGCTCCATCCGTGCCTCCTCCTCGGCGAAGCGACGACGGCGGCGCCGTCTGGCCTTGACGGCAGGCTACCGTCCTTTGCCTCTCCATCCCGGCGGTGGTCTCCTCCTCGGCGGCATGGGCGCGAGGTGTCTTCTCGGCCAACGCCCGCTTGGCCGCGGCCCCTCCGTGGCTCTTACGCTTTCTGGCGGCCAGCAGCAGGCTCAGGCCTCCTCTCCTGCGATGGCGGCGGCTGTGGGCTCCCTCTGTCGCCGCCTCCTCCTGCAGCGGGGGTGGTCTCCTCTTCAGCATGGCGCGGCGGCGTGAGCTCCCTCGGCGGCGGCGAGTTCCCCGCGCCTCCTTCCTCGGCGGACGGCGCCGCCTTCCTCTTCTCGATGGCGGCGCAGCGCGGCGACGTTCTCCCGTCAGCGGCGGCAGGCCCGCCTGCTCCCTCTCCAGTGGTAGTGCAGCAGCTGATCGCGACCTCCTCTCGACAAGCGGCCGGCGGCGGCTGGGCTGTTTCTCCCCATGGTCCTCTCCGTGGCCGGCGCCCAAAACAGCGGCGGCGCAGCTCTCCCGTGCTCCATCTCCTCTCCAGGCCCGACAGCGGCGGGCTTGCTCCACAGCCTGCCCTCCGTTTCCGATAGCAGACAGCGGCCTTGCGCCTCCTCTCGGTCTGGCGGCGTGGAGCTCCTCCACGGTCTTCTCTCAGCGGCCGTGGGCAGCGCTGGCTTTCTCGGCGCCCTCTCCTCTCCCAGTCTTGCCCGTGTGCAGCGCGCTCCTCCCCGTGCATCTTCTCCAAGCGGCACGGCGTCGGCCGGCCCTGGCGGCATGCCCAGCGGCAGCGTGGAGATCCCCCTCTTCGGCGGGAGCCGGCGGTGCTCCTCCTCTTCTTCTCCAAGCGGCGCCGGCGAGGCTCCGCCTCGTGGTCGGCTCATTGCGACCGGCTCAAGTGGCGGCACACCGCCTCTGGCGTGGCCCTCCTCTAGCTTTCCTCCAAGTCGGCGGCTCGGCGGCGCTTCCCTAGTCTAGCGGCGCCGGTGGCGTTTCCTCGTCCGGCACAAGATCCGACGGCCGCATGCGGCTCTATGGCGGTGCCCATGGCGTGGCGGCAGTGGCGAGTGTGTGTGAGGTGTTCATGGCTTATGACTCTATCGCCCGATCGAAATGTGAAGTGTTCTTGCTTTCGATTCTTGGCGACATCAAGCGAAGTCGAAAGCGAAGAAGTTTCGGTCGGGGCCTTGAGAGAAGGCTTCGCGGCCGTCGTCGCGACCAAACTCTGGTAGGGACGGCAAGCGGCTGCCTCGGCCTCCGGTTGAGGAGGGGCGGCGTCGGCTATGCTTTGGTCGGGGCCTTCGAGAGAAGCTACTACATGACCATCCGTCGCACCCGAGCATGGTGGGGCGGCGTCATTGCTACCTCGACCTCCGTTCGGGGAGGGAAGGTGGAACAAGCTTCGAGGCGGTTAAAGGTGGAAACTTGTCGGAGACGGCGGAGTACATCGGCGGCGCTATATCGCTTACCACCCTTGGCCGGGAGGTCTGCGGATGTCGGTCAGAGCCATCTGCGGGTCAAGTGGTCCTCGGCGGTGATCGTCGGCCGGGAGAGTCTGGCGAAGGCCAAGCTCTACATCTGAGATTCCTCTGCGGTGCATCGCTCGAGAAGTGGAAGCGATCGCTCTCGATATCCTTGAGAGCCTGGCGGGAACCGGCTTGTTCGGCCGACTGCTGCCCTCCGGGATACTGCGAGTTGGTGCGAGGTGCTAGGTGTGCGAGGGCAAGCCAAGCTACCCGACGACCGGCCGGTATTTGTAAAACCACCTCGTCGTCGCAGCCTCCGGCCTTGGTGAGGACGACGAAGACGCAGCGGTTATGCTTCGGTCGGGGCCATCGAAAGAAGGCTTCCGCGACCGTCCGTCGCAGCCCCCGGCCCTGGTGGGGACAACGATGTGGTTGTCTCGGCCTCCGGTTCAGGGAGGGAACAGCTCCGCCTATGCTTCGGTCGGGGCCGTCGAAAGAAGGCTTCCGCGATCGTCCGTCGCAGCCCCCGACCCTGGTGGGGACGACGATGCGACTGCCTCGGCCTCCGGTTTAGGGAGGAGGCAGCTCTACGACGTATCGAGTCATCTGCAGTATAAAGATAAGTTTCGTCTCTCTGTGAGCATTCGCTTTTCGCCTTTAAAAGTCTGTTAGAAAACATTCTGTTGAAAGCTGGTAGCGAAAAAGTACTTAAGGCTGATGGCCCCTTAGTTGCAAGAGGCGAGCAGCTTGAACTTCTTTGGGCGAGGCGGGCAGACGGGAGGCAGTTCTAACTGGTGTATACCTTTCGGTCTAAGCAGCAGCGCCAGCAGCGGCACCGGCGACTAGACCACTTCGAAGCTAAGCTCTTGCCACGCAACTTTTAAGGTCGGTTTGCCAAGAGGCCATAAGGGTTTAATTAACGGATGCCTAAGGAAAAAGCGCCCGCTTTCAAGAATGTTACATCTAAAGCTTTTGGCGTTAGGTTACTGGCCCATGTGTTGCGGTGTTGGTCTTACGGTATCGTCTCTGTTTCTAGCAGCGGCCTTAGCCGGTAGAGGGGCGTAAACATTCGTGTCGAAAGGGAGGCGATCGGGGGCCGTGTCGGCCTGATGCATCGGCGGCTTGCTCATAACTGCTTCTGGCCTATGACCACCGGAAACCTGCGACCTTAAGCCATACGATGTTTTGGTCGGCCCAAGAGACCGCAAGGCGTAAGTCGAAGTGAAGGAAAGCGACATCTGACACCTTGGCAACACAGCGTGGCGGTGCTCCTCCTGTAACCGGTTTATTCTTTCTATGCAAAAGTGTGATATAACCCCGTGGTGGTGCGAGAGGTGATCTGTTTGAATCTTGGTGAATCGCCCGAGCAAAGCGCTCGGCGGAGACTCGGGAGTTACCGGCTGAAGTGAGAAGACCAGTAGCGTGTGTGGTGAGTAGCCCACCTGGGGAGCATCCGGCGTCGGCAATCTGTAGAGGCAGCTTCTGCCATGGCCAGTGGGGCTCTGTCGATACATAAGGTGCAGGGTGTCCTCTCCACCTCCTCCGAAAGGGTAAAAGGCGTCATCGGAAGGATCGAAGACGGGTGCAGTTCCAGTGGTGGCGGCCACCTTGCCCCATCGCTCTGGGCCCCGAGGCGTCTCTCGGCGGTGGGGCGGCTAGACCCTGCTGGCCGGGGAGACCAGGCGAGCCTCTACGTGTCGGGTGGGCGGCGGACCCGGCTGTGGCGAGCCCTCCACGTGCCAGGCGGGCGACCAGGCTCCAGTATGCGGGCGAGCACCGCCTCGGCGGAGACCACGCGCACGCCGCAGCGCAGCTGACTCGGCGACAAGGATACAAAGCAGATCGGCGACCAGGACGCGTGGCAGATCGGCGGGCTGGCGGGCAATCAGGCCCCGCGCCGTATCGGTGACCACGTGAGTAGTTGGTAGGGTCGGCGGGACTGGGGCCCTCGCCACCGATGGGGCCGCGACAAAGCGGCGGGGCGTGCGTGGCGGTGACTCTGACACCACGACATTTATTGTATACTGCCGGTCTGATGAACATGTAATAGGCTAGGCGTCCCTGTTTCTCTCCCCGTGGTTGGGCTCTCCCATGTTATATAAGGGGCCAAGCCACCACGGGAGGGGGTTCAAGGCTTCCTTCTTCCTCCGCCTCATTTTCATGGCAATATACACACATAGAGTGGAGCTCGGCGGGAGTAGGGCTATTACCCACCTCGAGGGGCCGAACCTAGGTACATCAGCGTGTGTTCTTCTTGTTCTTGGGAGCTCGAGGCGGTTCGGCGCAGTGCTACCCGTGTCGGATCTCTGATTCTTCTCGTCTAGAGGCAGAAAAATACGCTGACACCACTCGTCTTCTCAGACTATCTTTCTCTCTGGTAACACTTGATGGCTGCCCGGTTTTGCGAACTCTTGGCTCCGCGATCTTCAGGATTTCCCTGTCGGTATCTAGTTTCAACAAGTTTCTAACCTCAGAGTTGTGTAACACGGCTTTCCGCCTTGCGGCTATGTGAGCATCGTTGAGCCCTAATTTTTATTAGTGGCATTGATGACAAAATAAATAAATATTAATTGCTAGGGGGTTTTTGGAACCCTAGCGAAGACTCGGCGATTTTTCATAAACCCTAATTTGAAACGTCGACAATTTTCTGAGCTGCTCCAAGATCTCAAGTGCGTGACCGGGCGAGAGAAGAGGTCACGTATATATTAGGAGTAGTTAGGTTTATTTCCTGTTTTTCGTTGGATTTCAAAAGGGGTTCGAATATCTCGGACTATGCCGGATCTTTGCGAATTCTCGAAAACTTGGTTTCCGTAGTCCACCACTTCTAAAAATACCCAAATATCCCTTTGTGAGATTTCTAGAGAGAAACCCACCTAATTTCCCCACAAATTTCAGCTCGAAAATTCCCTTACAGCCGGACGGCGTCTGGAAAAGCGGGCGGCGTCCAAACCACCAAATACCAAAACAGTATTCTCAGCCGGACGGCGTCCGTCGTTATCGAGCAGCGTCGATCAAGTTAAAATCCGAGGCACTTTACGGTGGACGGCGTCAGGTGGCCGTCCGGTCCTTGTAAGCTCCTGTCGGGCGGCGTCCGTGAATTTCGGACGGCGTCCGATAAAATCAAAATTGGGCATTTCGGCGTGCGGGCGGCATCTGAAGCGTCCGGTCCTTCTTACTGCTTGTCGGACGGTCCTTATCGGACGGCGTCCGGTCACATATTTTTGTGGCGATTGCGGCTGTCGAGGCGGCGTCCGGTGCCGTCTTGGACGGCGTCCGTGAAACTAACGGCTAATCCTTTGTCTTCTTAGAGGCAGCGGCTAGTTTTGCTCTTGGGGCTATAAATACCTACCTAGTGGTGGCTACTTTGAGGTTTCTTGCTCCACTTCACCTACCACATTCATAGCTCATCAATTAGGTGTTCTAGAGCCATTCCTCCACCCACAAGATCATCCAAAGCCACAATCCATCAAACCCCAATACCGAGCTTCAAGGAAGTCCTTGATCCGGCATGATCGGGCGTTACAGAGCTTGTTACTTTGAAGGCGACATCCTTCGTGGAGGCGTTGGGCTTGGGAGTAGGCCTTGGCGTGTGGCTACTCTCGAGTCGGTGTCTGGTGTGAGTCCACCTCGCCGGAGTGGCGGAGCGACTCAGGGAGTGAGTGAGGCTTGAGGCTCGAGGCGAGCCGGTCCTTGTCTTGAGGTAGCCTCAGCGGAGTAGGAGTTCTTGACTCGAACTTCAGTCAAACAAATACCGTGTCTTCCTCTCATTTATATTCCGCTTACTCTTATTGCATTGCTTGTGATGAATTTGAATGCCATGTCTTAGTTGCTTGTGTTTAGTTTATTGCTTCCGCTTACTCGATAATTGCAACTAGGATTGGGTAACTATTAATTTGATGCTAAATCAACAATTAATCAAAAGAATTTAAAATTGCCTATTCACCCCCCTTTAGGCCTTAGGATCCTCTTTCAGGCTAAACCTGCTCTCGTAAGCCCTCCGCGGCAGAAGCACTTACCGCTCACGGCACAACCACTTGGCAAAGCCTGCTCTCGTAATCCCTCCGCGGCAAAGGCACTTTCCTTGTTCGGTTACGTTTGGAATTGCCTAACTTATGTTAACGAGCAGTTCATGGAACGAGTCGATCAGGATACGGGGTGTCGCTCTATCTCTCTACGCACGTGCTTGAATTCGCAAACTCAAGTCTTCATGCATCGTCCGTATCAGGGGTTAGGGTGTCGCTCTTTTGCTTGTGCACCTGTTCGAGTTCACAAACTTCGGGTTTCGGCAGATGCTGTGAAGTGGGAGTTAGGTGGCGTCCTACGCTTTTTTTCTAAAACTCGCTTTACTCTTCTTAGAGCACTGTTCTTACTCTCTTTTTCCCTTCTTTGGCTCGTTTCTTATTTGTCTTTTGCAGAAATGCGAGAGCGGGAGCGTCGGGCGCGGTGATGGTCGTGGCGAGTTTGAGCTTCCCCACCAAAACCGATGTCGCATCCCTTTCTTCTAGATGCGCTCCGTGCATGCACGAGGCGATTCACTTCACCGCGTGTGATTTCTTGCCTTTGCCCGGCATTGACCTTCACCAGTTCGGCTAAGTCAGGTAGTGCGCCACCAACGAAGTCCACGCCCATCGTAAGCCGATTCTCGCCATAGCGGGCAAGCCCATCGTGGCCGATCCTCATCGCGGGCATTCCAAGCGTCGGTTACGCACTTACCGAGACAACGCTAACACCGCCGCAAGGAATCGTCATGGGTAAAGCGTTGATTTCACACGTTCTCTTGCGGCTCTGGCGCAGCGGGTTGTGATTCACCTCGACCGGCAGCTCTTCGCGGGCGATCTGATCCTCGCGACGAGCTCCGTGCTCGGTTTGGATCACTCTCCTTTGGCGGCTCTTCGCCGGGGCGGCTGCAGTCCCGCGACGAGCTCCGTGCTCGGGAACTGGATGGTCTCCTACCGGGTACGTCTTCACCTGGTCGCACTTTCTGGTCCCTTTAACGAGCTCCATGCTCGGGGACTGGATCGCTTTACCTGGTTCCTTTGATGAGCTCTGCGCTCGGGGACTGGGCCACCTTCCCCCTCGTATGCATTGTCTGCTCCTAGCACACGATCTACGTCTGGGGGCACATCACCTTCTCTCCTAAGCACCACATTTGCTCGAGAGGCAAGCTCTAGCCCGAGAGGTGGTTCCCCTATTTTCGTTCATGCTTTCCTAGGTATCTTCATACCTGGATGTAACAACGCGAGTCCATCTCGCGACTTGCTATGTTCATTCTCCCGGAAGATCTGATCTTACCGAATGTGATGGTACGCTCTTCACTACTAAGAATCCAATCCCTCCTTGATGACATTCAGCCTCAAGGAGATGATTCATCTCACTTAAGGCTCGAGTGCTTTCTGCTTTCGAGACAGGCGTGTTTCCACATTCGATGCTGTGAGTTGCTTTCGATCTTGATCGGGTTTATTCGATCCCAGACAAGTCCTGTTCGGTTGAAACTTAACCTTTCGATCGTTTGTTATGCGTCTCCGTGGCGGCAAAATTTCCTTTTCGTGACTTGGAGTCTCAAGAGGAAGACCCGCTCTAGTGAGTCCTTCCACTTGAGTCTCGAGTGCTTCTTGTCGGGGATAAAATCACGGCCCATTGCTATGGCCCACTCTCGACGGCCCAATCGAATGACCTACGGGGCCCGGCTCCTGGAAGGTTCTATCGAGCCCATGTGCATCTCGCGAACAACTTTCTAGCTGGCACGGTGCATAACGGCCTAGGATTCGTGTTTGAGTTCGACTCGAACATAGTTCTGCACGGCTACGTGAAGTCCCGGACGTGGTTTTCCGGATTGGAGCGGACGTCGTGATCCCCAAGACTCGGAGTATACCTTATTTACCTCGGGATGTATTTGGCATGTATATGAGTTCGTTACGATCTCGTAATTAGCCCGGCCCGATTATCCCTCGGTAGGTCGTTTCATCAACACTATATAAACCAAGCCCCTACGGCGTTTAGGGGGCATTGAACATCGATCAAGCATCTTTGTATTCCTGCATACTGCTCGCCGAGACCTGTTAATCTCGTCAAAGTTTTTCTCTTGTAATCCTCTTTGATATAAAGAAAGGCTGGACGTACAGCTATTATCTCTCCCGAGAGGCCTGAACCAGGATAAAAACCAGTGTCTCCCTATTGCTCGTTGATTACTGTTCGTTCTGTTCGGCGTGTCTCCTATCTCCCCTTTTTCAAGAACCTTAGTTGATTTGAGATCGATATCTCAACCATCGACAAGGAGGGCACTGAGACTGGGATGAAACGGGGAGGGCGCGCCGTCAGGGAGGGCCGCCGCATCAGGCTCCATCGGTAGGCTAAGAAGAAGGGCAACGAGAGGATGACTAGATGCTAGGCTGAATAGAAGGGAAATAAGAGAAGGGTATGATGGTCTTTTATGTATAAATTTGCTCATATTTATGACAAAAATTCAAAAAAGAGCAAATAATAGATAACCCAACTAACTTTGAGGTAAAACATATAGAAGAAAGTTGCTTGGGGCAAATAGTAGATAAGCAATGAACTTTAGGACAAAAAGTAAATTATTCCTTTTTTTTATTCGCTGGTTTAGTTTTGGACACAGTTAAAAAAGTCGAGAGGTTTATAAAAATATTATTTAAAAAATATTTTTAGAATTTTTAAAGAAAATCACGAAGCTTCGAAAAAGATATTGTTTGGGATCAGGCATCCGAGCCCAATTGACTGCTTTTCCACTCCTACTTACTTTTCCTGTTACTACTCCTACAGACTACTAGCGCCACTCTTTGTCTTTGGCGTTGTTAGAGCATCCCCATCTCACCCCTCAAAAAGGCCTCTACTTCAAAAATTTTCAAATGCATTAGGAGGGAATTTGATCCATGTGAGTAGCAGTTTGCACTGTAGCAGTTACTGTAGCGATGGAGGGAAATTTGATGCCCCTGCTGGGGATGCTCTTACATTGTGCTTGAGTGCAGATGCTCCCTGTCTCTGTAATAATGCACTGCTCACTCCATTAATACTAGGTCCCCTGTCTCCCACCCACTTCTCACTTCACTTCTCTCTCCCCTCGGTGCTTGCTCGATGTTGTCTCTGAGTCAAGGCAAAGATGAAAAGCAACGCCAACTTTTGGACCTGAAGGGAACCCAAGTTGCATGCCAACCTATCCTTCCCGCTTTGCTTGATCCCACTCTCCTGATTTTCTGAGACATATGCATTATATAGAATGTCTAAGGAATGTTAAGGAACCACCGTCTGAACCGCAAGCGGACTTTCGACCATGTGTCGACACAAGGTGTGGGGTTCACATTTGGAAGCAATGAGCGATCGCGCGGCGCTTCCCAAAACCTGATTCGCCCTACCGGTGCAGGAGCTTGAGGCGTCGGTTCGGAGACTGCTCTCCCGAGCGGCGGTGCGCGCGCGCGCGAGATGGGGAAGAGCGAAGCGGCGGCGCAGCAGGGAGGTGGCAAACCCTAAAGGCGATCGATCGATCCCTACGGGCGGTGCGTGGCGATTTATATAGCAAAACGCGTGAGACAAGCGGATCACTTAAGCGGGCGCGACCGAGTCCAACACGATTTGCATATTCCATATCGACCCGCAAAATCCGGAGAGCAAAAGAAATAAAGCGCAAAAAGAGGTGCGTCTGCGCAAGCACAAAGGTCGGTTTGGCGGACCATTCATGAGTGCAGTGTGCCGCGCGCCCAGCCGAGCCCGAGCCGAGCCGGCGAGGCGAGAAAGACAGCGAGCGTGTGATTCTCTATTTCTCTTTCCCATCACATTCTCTAGTGGGAGAGAGCAAGCTCCACTATTTAAGCATGTCCTCCACTCCTCCCACTAGCAATATGGTACTAAAGAAATTTCACATGTCTCATGCATACATGGGCCTTTGAGATTTTTCAGGAATTATTTAGAAATTAAATGGGCCAGGCCCAATAATTCTAACAATCCCCCACCAGATCTCAAAGTCCCATCAAGTTTGCCTGTTCCCAAAACTGTTTATATACTAGTGTTTCGGTGACAATGGACTATGCCTTGAATTGCACCTAGACATTTAAGTTACACTCATTCACAACTTGGACAATGGACTACGCCTTGAATTGCAAGTTTTGTGTGAAAAAGTTTCACTCAAAGCCAACTGATACTTGGCTACCAATAGGCTACCCCGCGGGTGGAGCATATAAGTCGTACTCCATGGTCTCTTCATGAGCTTACTAGAAATTACCCAAGTCTCATAGACTGCGACTTCCAACAGTCGGGCTCATATAGGTGTGTTCTTTCAAGATGCTCTGTAGGATGACATCTTCGCTAATTAAAGCCAACAGAACAATATTAAGGCAAATGCCAACTTTGCCATCTGATTTGAGAGTATTGCATCTCACATGGAATGGGTTAGAATATACTCTCATCCATTAACCAATAGCTTGTTTTCCCAGGACCTAATTCATGGGATCTCCGATCACATAGGCTGGGTTACCGCTATGGTGTAACTCACGTGGGTCTCACACCCAGTTCCCTCGATGCATTGTCTATCACACACCGTGATAAACCCTTTGTAAAAGGATCTGCCAGGTTTTTAGCCGTTTGGATATAATCCAACGCTATCACTCCGGAGTTTCTCAATTTCCTGACAGACTTGATCGTCTTTTCACATGTCTTGAGGACTTCATGTTGTCATTAGAAGCTGTTCACCTTGACAATCCTTTGTTTGATTATCACAGTTCATAAGGATAGCCGAATCGGCTTTTCAACCACCGGAAGATCCATCAAGAGTTCACGCAACCACTCGCTTCAACGGTGGCGTGTCCAGCGATCAATTCGCTTCCATTGTTGGCGTGTCAAGATAGTCATTTGCAAGATCTCCACGAGGCGCTCCGCCACCATGAGTGAACACATATCCACTTGTGGCCTTTATCTCATCGCGTCGAGATATCCAATTGGAATCACTATACCCTTCGGTATTTGTTGGGTATCCCGTATAGTGCAAACCAAAATTTGTAGTACCCTCGAGATAGCGCATTACTCTTTCGAGTGCTGCCAATGATCATCTCCGGATTAGAAGTAAACGGCTCAACTTGCTAACGACAAGCGAGATGTCGGCCTTGTAGCGCTAGCTAGGTACATAGTGACCCGATGATTTGAGAGTAAGTCAAGCGATCTCTAACAATTCTCTTGTTCTTTGAAGCACAATGCTAGGATCATAGGGTGTTGGAGAAGTTTTGCAATCAGCAAAGCCAAAGCGATTCAAAACTTTTTCCACATAATGGGATTGCGACAAAGTGATCCCATCCTCACCCTTCGATAGCTTGATATTCAAGATTACATCGACCTCTCCCAGATCTTTCATATCAAAATTTTGAGACAAGAAAGATTTGACCTCGTGAACCACATCAAGACTTGTCCCAAAAATTAATATGTCATCCACATAGAGACACAAAATAGCATACAGCCCCCACCATACCGATAATATACACATTTATCGGCCTCATTCACGACAAAGCCCATGAAGTTAGAGTTACATCGAACTTCTCATGCCATTGCTTAGGAGCTTGTTTGAGCCATACAAAGATTTCAATAACCTACACACCTTGCCTTCTTGACCTTCTACTACAAATCCATCAGTGATCCATATAGATCTCCTCGTCCAACTCTCCATTTAGGAAAGCATCTTAACGTCCATTTGATGAACAATAAGACCATGTGAGGTAGCCAAGGAAAGTAGTACACACAATTGTAGTCAATCTAGCCACATGTGAATATGTATCAAAGAAATCTTACGCCTTCTTTTGGGTATAACCCTTGGCCACAAGCCGAGCCTTATACTTTTCAATAGTACCATCAGGCCTAAGCTTCTTCTTAAATATCCATTTACACCCTACTGGGTTTGCAACCATAAGGTAGTTACATGAGTTCCCAAGTCGATTCGCAAGAATGGAATCCATCTCACTCTGAACCGCCTCTTTCGAGAGTCCGCATCGGGGATGCAAACGCTCTGAAATCGGCGTGGGAGTGTCATCCACGAGGTACAGTGAAGTCATCACCAAAGGATTTGGCAATCCTCATCTCTTGCTCCTCCTCGGAGCCTCACCGTCATCCTCCTCGGGATTTTCCTCGGTGTTGGTTCGGGATATTCAATTTGAGTAGAAGGTTGGAAATTATCTCATTAGTTTTACCGAGGCGCTATGCTCAATTTTCATAGGAAAGATGTTCTCAAAGAAAGTAGCATCATTAGACTCCATGATCGTGTCAATGACATGTCGACACCTCGATCTTATCACCAAAAACCCTCGCCAGCGCCACGAGGAGCATAACCGGATGGACACAATCATCGTCTTAGGCCCAAGCTTGCGCTTCTTTGTGATTAGCACATTTACTTTCGCCAAACAACCCCAAGTCTTGTGAGATAAGAAAGTGATGGATTTCTCCTTCCATATTTCATATGGGGTTTTCTCCTTATTCTCTGCAGGACTTTATTCGGGACATGACATGCGATCAACACGGCCTCCCCACCATGCCTTAGATAAACCCGCGATGTCTAACATGGCATTCACCAAATCGGTTAGAGTGCGGTTCTTTCTTTCAGCCACCCGTTTGATTGGGGCGAATAGGAGGCGTCCTCTCATGAATAATTCTATTTTCCGCATGAGAATAAGTCGAACTCACTAGAGAAATACTCTCCACCACGATCCGACCTAAGTCTCTTAATTTTCTGTCTAGCGGTTTTCAACCTCACCTTATAGATTTTAAAGAAGTCTAGAGTCTCGTCTTTAGTTTTCAACAGATACATATAGCAATATCTAGAAGCACCATCAATCAGAGTCATGAAATATCTCTTTCCACCCTTTGTCAACACACCATTCATCTCACAAATATCAGAATGTATGAGCTCTAGAGGTGCCAAATTTCTCTCCTCGGTGACCTTATGAGGCTTACGAGGTTGCTTTGATTGCACACAAGTCGGCACTTAGAACCTTTGTGATTGGGAAATTTAGGGATTAAGCCCATACTGCAAGCCGAGACATAGAACCAAAATTAACATGACATAAGCGTGAGTGCCAAACATCACCTCACTCTCAATAGCATGATCACAAATATGGTTCACAACTTTATGACAATTATCGAAAGGGAAAAGCGGAACAAGCCTCGCGCTCATAGCCTTTGCCAATAAACAAACCATGTTTCGACAAGACTACCTTATTAGACTCAAACACCACTTTAAACCCATCTCTGCAGAGAAGGGACCCGCCGACCAGTGTTCTTATTGATTGAGGGGACATGTTGACGTTCTTCATTTGCACGATCTTCCTCAAGTAAACTTGGATCTCCGTGCCAACACCAAGAACGAAGCATTGGACCCGTTCCCCATCAAAAGCAATTTGAACAGTAAATTTGCTGATAAGAAGTGAACATTGAAATGTCGAACACACATGCACATTAGCCCCAAGTATCAATCCACCAATCGGTGGTGATTCACTTTGAAAGAACGAGAGGTAAAACATACCCATCGGTTCTCTCACGATGTCGCTAATGGTCACATTGATGAGACTTTGAAATCCGCCGAGATTGCCCTTTTGTCTTTGCGGTTTGGACACTTCTTTTCTTGAATCCGATGGTTTGCTTGATTTTATTCTTCCCTTTGTTCTTGCCATCTGTCTTTGGACAACATTGGTATTGGGATCCCTCGACTCCTTTCCTGTGCATCTTTAGCAGAGCTTTCTCTTCAACATCTAGAGACGCGATCAACCCCTCAACGGAGATCTCTTGTCTCTTATGTTTTAGAGATGTGGCAAAGTTTCTCCACGAAGGAGGTAACTTGGCAATAATGCCCTGACCACAAACTTATCGGGTAACTTGCACTTAAGGAGTTCGAGTTCCTCACAATGACCGATATCTCATGAGCCTGTTCGACAACGAGCGGTTATCAACCATCTTGAAGTCGTGGTCTTGCTCCATGACATCTGATTCATTGCCGTACGTCGATGCACCGAATTTATTATTCAACGCATCCTGATCTCTTCGCATCTGTGATGTTCATATACACATCACACGACGGTCGAGAGAGCACACTAAGAAGCGCTGCCGCGGAAAAGTGTGGTGGCCTCCTAGAACTCTTTCTCCTTTTCAGAGTTAGGGTTCCCTACGGTTTGCCATCCTTTACCCGATTACGTTCATAGTATCGACCACAATTTGCACCTTTACTTGCCATCTCTTGAAATTTACTCCGCCGAATTTCTCCGGTTTCAGAGCATCAGCAAAACGAGCCATCGATAAACCAAAGTGCCTAATGATCAGGTTTTTGGATTGTTGGATTAATTAGCACTTTCAGGTTTATTTTAATCAGGAGATATAACACGCACAACTACTGATTGATAGTTAAACAGGTTGAAACCACAGAAGCACAACCTAGATACACGTGCAGAAGAAATACACGTATATCTCTCTGGTGAACTTGCGAAGGAGATGACTTACTGGACTTGGTCGTCGTCGTGCGTGCATGAAGTTGCGGCGAGGTCTGGTTACGATTCTCGAATCGACGCCGTGTTGGAGAAGGTGGTGCCGACGCAGATCGCGACGGCGTAGTGGAAGAAGTCCTCATGAAGAAGAAGAAGAAGCGATGACGATCGCGAAGCGCTTCCAAAAACTGATTCGCCCTACGGTGCAGGAGCTCGAGGCGATCGGTTCCGGAGACTGCTCTCCGAACGGCGGTGCCGCGCGCAGGATGGGGAAGAGCGAAGCGCAAGCAGAGAGGGAGGTGGCAAACCCTAAGGCGATCGATCGATCCTACGGGCGGTGCGTGGCGATTTATATAGCAAAGCGCGTGAGACAAGCGGATCACGAAGCGGGCATGACCGAGTCCAACAGACCAACACGATTTGCATATTCCATATCGACCCGCAAAATCCGAGAGTAAAAGAAATAAAAGCGCAAAAAGAGGTTGCGTCTGCGCAAGCACGAGGGTCCGGTTTGGCGGACCATTCACGCAGTGCTATATGCCGCGCCCCCGCCCGAGCCCGAGCCAGCGGCCCGGCCCGGAGGCGGAAGCGAAATGCAGCGTGTGATTCTCTATTTCTCTTTCCCATCACATTCTCTAGTGGGAGAGCAAGCTCCACTATTTAAGCATGTCCTCTACTCCTCCCACTAGCAATATGGTACTAAAGAAATTTCACATGCCTCATGCATACATGGGCCTTTGAGATTTTTCAGGAATTATTTAGAAATTAAATGGGCCAGGCCCAATAATTCTAACAATGAGGCGGTGGTGACGGTGGCGGCGCCGACGGCGAAGGAGTCGACGACGACGACGGCGATGCAGAGAAGGAGGAGGCAACGGTGATGGTGGCGGGGGCGAAGGAGGCGACAACGACGGCGATGCAGAGAAGGAGGAAGCAGCGGTGATGGCGGCTGCAGCTGCGGCGGAGGTGGCGGCGACGGCGACGGTGGGGCAGAGGAGGAGGAGGCTACGACAAAGCTCTGGCGGCTGCTAACAGCAGCGCTACCGGGTGGAGGAGGAGAGACCGAGGGGAGGAAGAAGGAGAAGGTGAAGGGTTGACATGTGGGGTCCACTAGTAGTATGTGTATTTCCCATATTTCATGCATATTCGTGTTAGGTATAAGCTGAAAAATTTGAAAAACCATTGAAAAATAATGACATTAATAATAATAAGCGTTAATAGCAAATTTGAAGAAAATAAACTTTATAATAGCGTGTATGAAAAAAATCCTAAATAAACCAGTGTATCGATTCCTATTTGTATGTTCATCTGCTGTGCAAACGTTTATCTCAACAACCTGGTAGTACACCCAGAGCAGCAGGAGGATTTTGCCTATTTGCCACTCCCAATAGTGCCTACCTTCTATTTGGCACCCCCAAGATTGTCATCTCCTATTTGCCATCCCCAACATTGCCACCACATCCAATATGCCATTTTTGTCATTTTCCACCATTTCCACCATTTTCACACTTTTTTCACTCCTTTCCCCCATCTTCTCCAAGTCCGTGGCGAAAAGTTGGCCGTGACAGCTCAACTCAGCTCCGGCGTGGTGAAGGACAGAGGAAGGACTGGCTGAGGCTGGCAATGGCGCCGATCAGCTCCTGCTCGATCTCTATTGGGAGCTCGGCTTGTGGAGGCGTGGCGTCGAACTCGATAGCTCGTGATAAAGCGGGTGAGAGCTCAATCGCTCATGTGAGCTAACGCCGAGCTTCGGCCTTGCCAGCATGGCAGTAGAGCTCGGCTCCTCCGGAGGTGGCGGTGAGCTCGGCCACGCCTTCTGTGAGGCGGCGGCGGTGTCTTGAGCTCAACAATGGCGCTCAAGTGGCGGAGGCGAAGCTTCGACGACGACTTGACCATGGGGAATGGCGGCGGCCATGGGAAGGAGAAGAAAGAGAGATAAAATGCCTTTTTATTTTTGGAAATAGGAAAAAGGGACAGAAATGGGGAAAATGGGGGAAAAATGGTATATTGGGTATGGTGGCAGTGTTAGAGATGGCAAGTTGGAGATTACAATCTTAGAGGTGTCAAATAGAAGATAGGCACTCTTGATAGTGGCAAATAGGCAAAATCCTGAGGCAGCGGGTGTTTAAGGGTTTTAACTCCGAGCACCCACGTATCTGCAATTCGGCAGATCGCACAACCTGGTGCCGCTCGATCGCTCGTGGCTGCTCAAATCCCCTAATCAGCGTCGATGTGCTTCGTCTTCTCTCCCCAAATTCTCCATTTCGTTCCCAATGCCAGCGATTGAGCCTTTAGTGGAATATCCATTGCCGATTTGGGGATGGAATTACCTGACAAATGCTCTTGATTTGGGAATCCCGGCACGAAATTGCCACTCGCCTTTGCGGCTTTGCCTTCCAAGCCCAAAGGAACCGACGCCCTGAGCACTGCATCGCATGCCGCCGCTCGTCGCTGCCAGGCGCCGGCCCGTTCCCCGCGCCCCACCGGCTGCCGGCACCGAGGCCGCCGCAAGACCAACAGGAAGCACGGAAGGCCTGAAGTACATGAGGTGTTTCTGTGCCCTGTTCCCTACATCCAACATTCCAGTTCCAATCCCTAGGTTCTAATTGCTATTTGATCAGCTAATTACATATCTGAGATTTGAATCCTTATTCCTTAGTTGCTACTTGCTATTTTGCTGATTACATTTACATTTGTAATAGTTCTTTAAGGTAAAAATTCTCTCTTCCACAGACCATTCGTATTATTCAAAAATTTAGTTCAAATATGTAAAAATATAAGTAGTACTTAAAATACATTTAATAATAAACCAAATCATAACAAAATAAATAATATTTATATAACTTTTTTGAATAAAACGAATGGTCAAAGACGTGTCCAAAAGTTAACGGCGACTTTCTTTTCTTTTTGTGACCGGAGGGAGTACTAGAAATGGCCATGTAAGAGCATCTCCAAAAAAAAGCCCTTTATGGGTTGCTATCTCTATATTTTGGGATCTTTAAAAAAAAATCAACTCCAACAATGGATCCTATCTCAACAAAAAGCCCTAAAATAGTTTAGGGCTCTAAGAGAAGTTGCTAAACATGGCAACTCAATTGTCAAGCCCTATATTTGGTTTCACTATGTTTTTGGAGCAATAAATGGACATATTGGTTTAATTAAATGAATATATATATGTTTTAGGACTGATTGTTGGAGTTGATATATTTTTTGAGGCCCTAAAACATTTTACGGAGTACCTATGATATAATATAGGGCTTTATTTTTACTATTACTCTTGGAGATGCTCTAACAAGGTAGCACTTTAGGCAGAGACGAGTGCTGTTTCATGGGTTTGATTGCAGGGGTAGGTTCGAAGAGTCAACAGATTGGACTGTTAGTCAAAGGGCCGCATTATTTGAAAAACGATAGTCTAATCTAATTCCGAAATGTTATTGTCACCGTGTAGTGATGTTCAAAGCAAGCCAAAGAATAGTCTGACTATTCGTAAGATTTGTCTTGAATAGAGGCGTATGTATTCTGTTCCCTTCCTTTCTTGTGTCATGTCGTATTCTGACCTTCCTGCGTGGAAGAAGGTTATATTGGGGTCTTTGTAATGGCGAGCGCGCACACACACACACAGTGGATTACTCAGAGCACCAAGCAACCTCTGTACTTTCTCATCTATTCTTTTCGAGCAATCTCGAAGAGAGGCAGGAGCTCTGCCATTTCGTTAAAGAAGAAGGAAGCATCAATGCTAGACATGCTGACATGGTATGGTATAATCCTTCTTGATGCTATTTGATATTTTTTTGCCCCTGCATGCTTCCGATCTCCCAAAGTTTGTGCTCTTAATTGTCCTGTCTCTTCTGCTTTTCAGCTTTCCTACATGGTAGAGATCAACCCTGAATCTGCCCAGTGTTGCCCTCTGGATGATTCAGGTAAACAGGGTCTAGAAGAGACATTGTTCAGCCGTTCCAATTTTCTCTCTCCTGTGGGCTGCAAGGGTTGTTCACAATCACAAGTACAAGAAGATGTCCATGCAACATTTTGAAATGATGTTTGGCCTCCTTCTACTTCTTCACCTGCCTTACCTCCATAGCGTTGCTGCCCAGGTCCCCATTGCAGCTCCCCCATATCTCTTGAGGATTTCCGATATTGGAGGAACAATATCCATGGCCAGAAACTCCAGTATTGATGTCATCCTTAGCAATGGCGGCGCCTTTTTTGGGTTATACACCACAGACAGGCGTTCGTTCGTTCTTTCCGTCGTATTTTTGGGACCCCAGGATCCTGTCATCTGGTCTGCTAACTCTGACAATCCTGTAAGCCGCTATGCCATTCTGAACTTCACCAAAGAAGGGGATTTGCTTCTCCGTGATGGCGATGGGACCTTGATCTGGTCCACAGCCACAAAGAGCACGTCAGTTGCAGGGATGCGCCTCGATGCTTCAGGAAACCTTGTGCTTTTTGATAAGAAGAACTCCTCTGTCTGGCAATCGTTTGATCACCCCACAGATACTTTGGTTTTGGGGCAATCACTTTGTTGGGGCATGAACCTTAGCGCAAAAACCTCAAACACAAAATGGTCACCTGCCAAGATTTATCTTTCTGCAGATTTACAAGGGCTGAGGTATTCTTTTGAACCAGCAGGCTATACACGAATTTTCCAAAGTGTTATAGCTGGCATGGGCAAAAGCCCAACAAAAGAATCAACTTGTTATGCCTTTGTCAATGGAAGCTTTGGGTTTCCAAACCAGATCTTCTCACTGCCGCCAGCAAGAGCATTGCAATTCATGCGGTTAGAGTCTGACGGACACTTGAGGCTTTATGACATGCAGGGACTCGTACTCTATTCAAGTTGGTTGATGGTGCTGGATGTTTTAAGTGCAGCCATGGATTTCTGTGATTATCCAGTGGCCTGCGGTGATTATGGTGTTTGCAGTAGCGGACAATGTTCTTGTCCTAGTTTGAGCTATTTTAGGTCAAAAAATGAGCGGCATCCAGATGCTGGGTGCATACACTTAACCACCATTTCCTGTGACCGTGCACGCGATCACAAGTTGTTGTCACTTAACAATGTTTCTTACTTCAGTGACAGCATGTTCCGGTCAATAGCAATTTCAAGTACTTCAGAAAAGGTTTGCAAGCAATCTTGCTTGATGAACTTCTCTTGTAGAGTTGCACTTTTCCAGTATGAAGGCTACTTATACAGTGATGCAGGTTCTTGCCTGTTGTTATCAGAGCAGATGCTAATTTTGCTTGTAGAGCGCTCATCGTATGGATTTTCAGCATTCATTAAGATACAAGGAAATAAGTCAAAGAAAAAGCGGATCAGAACTACTGTTGGCTCTGTAATTGCAGGTTTTTCTGTACTTTCATCGATCTTGTTGTCTGCAGTAATATGGAAAAAGTGTAAGAAAGAGGAAGAAGATTTCCTTGATGGAATACCTGGAACACCAAAGCGTTTCTCCGTTGACGAGTTGAAGGTAGCCACAAGCAATTTTTCTGTGAAACTTGGAGGTGGTGGGTTTGGGTCCGTTTTCAAAGGAAAGATAGGTAGGGAAACCATTGCTGTCAAACGTTTGGAAGGTGTCGAGCAAGGAAAGGAGGAATTCTTAGCAGAGGTAAATACTATTGGCA
Source organism: Raddia guianensis (assembly GCA_036346415.1). NCBI lineage: Eukaryota > Viridiplantae > Streptophyta > Magnoliopsida > Poales > Poaceae > Raddia > Raddia guianensis. The sequence continues at coordinate 23,046,975 of CM070542.1, read as the reverse complement.
GAATACATCACCTTAATCTTGTCAGGTTGATAGGATTTTGTGCTGAGAAATCACACCGGCTCCTTGTCTATGAGTATATGTACAATGGTTCATTGGATAAATGGATATTTCATGCAAGTCCAGTTTTCACTCTTTCGTGGATAACTAGGCGCAACATCATCATAGCCATTGCTAGGTGTTTGTCTTACCTCCATGAAGAATGCAAGGAAAAAATTGCCCATTTGGACATTAAGCCACAGAATATTCTCCTTGATGACAAATTCAACGCAAAGCTATCTGATTTCGGACTTTCAAAGATGATAAACAGGGACCAGAGCAAAATCATGACTCGAATGCGAGGAACACGTGGATATCTAGCACCTGAATGGCTGGGTTCGAAAATCACTGAGAAGGCTGACATCTACAGCTTTGGGATTGTGATGATGGAAATCATCTGCGGCCGAGAAAATTTGGATGAATCGCAACCTGAGGAGAGCATTCACCTTATAAGCCTGCTCCAGGAAAAGGCAAGGTCTAGTCAGCTGTTTGATTTAGTGGACACCTGCAGTAATGACATGCAATTTCATAAGGAGGAAGTCATTGAAACAATGAAGCTTGCAATGTGGTGCTTGCAGGTTGACAGCAGCAGAAGGCCCTTGATGTCAACGGTCTCGAAGGTGTTGGAAGGTGTGATGAACTTGGAGGTCATTCCAGACTACAATTTTGTCCCCAATTTTGCGTCAAGAAATGCTGATGTTGTGGGGTCGAGTTCTTATCTGCCTTCTGATTGGCTCTTGTCAGGTCCTAGGTGATTGTATAAGAACAATTTTGTCAGGAATTTGGTGCTTCACTTTTTTTTTGGCGTGTAATCCATATTGTTTGTTAGAACAGTTTGGGATAAAACCATTTCTTTTAGTGCTATCTTAAGAAAGCATCATAAGAACAAGGGTAAGACGATGGATGGGATATGACCTGTTCTTCGAGTCATGCCACAATAATGAGGTTTATATCAAGTTTATGCTTTGTAACATGTCCTTTTCTCTTTGGTTTTTTTTTTGTTGGGAAATATACCATGTCCACTCCCACTGCAGCCACGTCATAAGTCAGGAATTTGGTGCTTCACTTTTTTTGGGCGTGTAATCCATATTGTTTGTTAGAACAGTTTGGGATAAAACCATTTCTTTTAGTGCTTACCTTAAGAAAGCATCATAAGAACTAGGGTAAGACGATGGATGGCATATGACCTGTTCTTCGAGTCATGCCACAATAATGAGGTTTATATTAAGTTTATGCTTTGTAACATGTCCTTTTCTCTTTTTTTTTTTTGTTGGGAAATATACCATGTCCACTCCCACTGCTTCCACGTCATAAGTCTGGAACATTACCTAGCGGAATTTCGTAGGTTTGCGTCCTATTGGTTTGCTTTTATTTTATGCACTTTAGTAGCCGGAGATTCGATCTCCCTTATCATGTGTGCCTGCCCCAGGAGGAACAAAACGTCAAAGAACAAAGAGCAAAATACTTGTTAAGAAAGGAGGGGGGAGTGCAACACTAGATGTTGTAGGAAGGCCTCCCCTCCTTTTCCCCGAAGATTATGGCGAAAATCCCGAAGATATAGTTATTGGGCCTGAAGAACCTGAAGGCCCTGAAGGTCCTTGGGACATCTTCGGAAAGAACACATGTAAAGATGGCTGACGAGAAATTCTCCGAAGGTGCCCTTGCCTAGGCGAAGGAAGGAACACGCAAAGATCTCTTGGAAGATAGCCAAAGAGGGTGGACTCTGGTTGATACACCAAGGTCCATTAATAGCTGAACCAAGCACAAATCATGGGCCTTGGACGCGGTTATTAGAAGATGGGCTTACCATAGATCGGCTCAGTATTTCAATAAGGACTCTATGTTATTAGGCGTAGATGAGGTTTTTCGCATGCTCATAAAGGGTTCAATTGTTGTAAGGGACCGTCGATTACGATCCAGATGCGAAGGAAAAAAGGTCTTTTTGCTTTCAGAATATAAACCCTAGTCATTGGCACCCCTATAAATACAAGAGCACCCCATTCATTGGGAGCAAAGCATTTATTCCTAACCAATCATGGCGTCTTTAGTTCCAAAGCCCTATTATCCCTTTTTGAGTGATCTTTCCTTACGGGAAGACACTCCAAACATTGTTTGAAACATATCGACGACACTAGACACATACGTGTCATTCACATTTTTTAAACAAAAAAATGACTGGCAGGATCAATGCAAAATTCACTAAGCAGCGTCAATTCACTAAAGCAGAGTGAAAAAAATGCTTGAAATTACCCGACCCAAAATAATCTTGATTCATACTTCATAGAGCATCCAAGGCTAGAAACGCCTCTCACAGACACTTTCATATGGCAAACAAAGGCCTTGTTTTTTTTTTTAAGGAGAAACAGTAGGTAAGAGACCTACTGAGGGAATATATTAAAAATACTGTACAGGCATTTACCAAAAAAAAGACTACAATGGTGGAGCCTATGTAACTAGGATTTCATTGCAAAAGAATCTAACTCTTCAGTCCTATGGATCAATAGTGCAAATTCAGAAAACAAGGTAGCTCCAGGCGGGGCGGCTCAGGGGCGACCCAATCTCCTAGCCCACCTCCCCCCAAACCCTAGCGCCGTCGCCGCCGCCGCCGCTGCCCTTCTCTCCCTCTCGTCTTCTTCCCTCTGCCTTCCTCCTGTTGACCGGTGTCTTCGCGACTCGGTGCCCGGCTTTTCAGCGGCGTGGAGGCCGGATCTGGCGGCGAGGTGGCCAGATCCGGCGGCGAGGTGGCCTAGGCCGCGCATGCATTGGCGGTGGCGGCGCTGCGGCTCTTGAGGGCCACAGGCTGCTGCGGCGGGGCACAGGTGACGTGGCGGCGTGGCCAAGGGCGCAGCGTCGGTGCGTCTGGGCGGCCTGTGACGGCGTGCCCATGGCTGTGCAGCAGCGACGAGGCTGGTCGGTGGCGCTTTCGGGCGGTAGCGGGTGAGCCTCGGCAGCGAAGGCAGATCGAACACTACGCGGCCCTTCCCTCCTCCATCGTCGCGACGGCGTCCGGTTCCCCACCCCACCCCCCCCCCGACCTGGCGGCGTCGATCCTTCCTCTGGAACCCATGTCGGGCAGCGCCTAGATCTTCTCCCTGGAACCCATGTCGGTTACCCCACCCCACCCCCCCCCCGATCTGTTTGTGGCTGCGGCGGTCCTTCCCCCTCGAACCCTTGTCGGGCAGCGCCTGGATCTTCGCGCGCAGTGGTGGAACTTGACGTCGGCTTTCCCTCTTCTTTCTCCCTTCTTCCTCTTTCCCCTCCTCCTGGGCCTATCTTGGCGGAGGCCGTCCTGGGGGGACCGCTCTGTGTAAGGCCGGATTCGTGGGCGGGAGGCTCGGACCTGGCAGTGTGTTGGCCGGAGCGGTCAGAGTGGGTCTACTCCAAGGTCGTGGACCGGTGGCCTCGTAGCTCGGTGAAGCTCGGCACCGGCTTCTTCTCCTTCTTCCCCTCCCCCTTAGCCCGTCTCAGTGGAGGCCGCTTAGGGGGGCTCCCTTTGGTAGTTGGCCGGAGCGGACGGAGCAGGTGGGCTCCAGGGGCGTGTGCTCGACATCTTCTCGGCTCCTCCCGTGGTGGCTTGGTGGGCAGTCACCTGTCCTCAGCGACACGTCGACCCCTGATTCTAGCCTGATCCCGTACTCGTCCACCTCGCCCTCCCCTCCCTGCGAGGTGCTCGGTGGTGTAGATCGGCGTCTTCTGGGTTAGTGTCAGGGTTCGGCTTGTGCCGTCGGGGTGGCGCGACGGCCGGTCTTCTTCGCTTCCCGTGCGCTGGTCACCAAGCGTGGTGGCTCCTCTCCTGTGGCTTTGGCAGGCGACCTTTTCTCCGGCAACGTCCCCGTTCCCTGCCTCTTGACCCGGTCCCGTCCTTGTCGTCTTGACCCTCCCTTTCTCCGAGGTGTCCAGTGGCGGGGGCGGCGTCCTCCATGTCGGGTGGTGGCGTTCGTTCGCGTTTTTCGGCGCTGTGTCTTTGGCCGACGACTCAGTTCTTCCTGTGCTTTCGACCGGCGGCGGCCTTTGCCTTCGGCGCTAGTAGGGTAGGTCTTGGACGAAAGCCTCGCCCTTTTTGGGCTGGTGATGGCGTCACCTTTGGTGTCGTTCCCTCGTTGGAGGCGTCACCTGTTGGACCTTTCCCTGCTCTGGTTGAAAACCCTAGCGGCTTTGCGATGACGGCGGGTTCTCCCGTCGCTACCTCGTTGGAGGCGTCGTGGTCGCCGTTTTGCGCTTTGGGTTTCTACTGGGTCTGCTACACTAGGAGTTGTTTGTTGCTGTGTGAGTGTTGGTGGTGTGTCCTCTTCTCCCTCACCTGTATCTCTCTTTGTTCGGCCTTTGGCCTAGATGGCAGCGGTGGGGCTGCTTTTCTCTCTCTCTCTCTCCCCCCTATTGGTGGTGTTTTGTGTCTGGCTTTGGCGAGGTTGCAATAAGTCTAGCTCATGGTTTTCTCCGCTTTCACGGGCTTTTTATTTTATTTTCTCCTACTAATCAATGAAATAGGATGGCAGTTCTCCTGCCCCTCTTTGAAAAAAAAAATAGTGCAAATTCCTTGCAAAAAATTGCCTTGCAGTTATTGATGTGAACCATAGTACTTCTGAAAATACTATTATTCCTGACCATCCATATGCTCCAAGACATGCATATGGTCATTTCAGTAGAAAATTTATCCCCAATCATTTTCACCAAGTCTAGAACTGCATCATAAATGGCTTGACTTCCATTGTAATTTGGGCAGTTAGCAAAAGGACAATTGAAAAAATGGCGGAGAGTATCTTCTTCCACTCTGTCTGTACGAACAACACAATTGTAATTCGAAAATATTTTTTTGTAATCTTTTTGAATTATCCGAGACCTCTCTTTATGGTTCACGCCCTTTTCAGATTATTAATTTTTTAGTTGGTTTCAACCGAAAAGAAGCATGAAGAGCCGAAGAGGCGGCATAGGCTTATGCTTATTTCTTCCCCTTTTTATTCTGGGAGGAGCATTGTTACTGTTCTTTGTTTTATCGAAGTTGCCGCTACTGCTACAAAACATCAGTCATCTCGCAACAAGAGAGCAAGCAGTGCTGCCTCCTCTGCCCCGGGGCCTCAATTCTCTACTTCCATCTGCTAGATTTTGTTGAACAGGGGAGGGAAACGGAAGGGCTCCCCCTCCACATCATCAAGAAACCCAGCCTGCTTGCAGAACTCGACGGTGTCGGCGACGGTGTCCTTGAGCGGCCGGCAGCTCCACCCCAGCTTCTTCAGCTTGTCGGACGTCATCGGAGCCGGGTGATCCATGTCGCAGATACTCTCCCTGCCGATCGCCACGACACGCATAAGAAGCACGGCATTGCCAGCTTCAGCACACACTGACAGCATCCGAAGAGATCGCAAGAACTCAACGAAGAGAGTACGTAGTGCCAAGGAGGGTATTGCGAGATGCCTACTTGGTGATGAAAGGGTAGCCGGCGTCAGGGTACATGCTCTTCACAAGGTCCAGGAGGCCGCGCGCGCTGATGAAATGGGGCGCGCAGATGTGCCTCCCGGAGGCTTCAGGCGTCTCGTAGAGCAGAAGCAGGGCGTCGGCGGTGTCGCGGACGTCGACGATGTGCCACAGCTTGTTCCTCATCTGGTCTGGGCCTCCTGCACCAAGCCACCAACGACCAGAAGCCCTGAGTAATCTTTCCACTGAAGAACAGAGGACTTGGGGTTTGGCCTTTTCAGAAGATGGAATGAAGAGGTTAAAGATTTCTCAACAAGAGCATCTTAGTGTGAAGGCATTTTCCAAAGATTAATAACAGAAGGAATGAAATGTGTTTTTGTAGGTGGTCTGTGATGATCGGGACCTTTCATGAAGTAGACGAGGAACTGGCAGCTCGTGTTCAGCGTTGGCTGCAGCAGCGGGCCAAAGACCAGAGCTGGGTTGATGGTCACAACATCTAGGCCAGTTTGCCGGCCATACTCAAGCGCCGCCTCTTCTGATGTGATCTTGGCAACAGAGTACCAGTCCTGCACGTACACATCAGAACTTGTCGAGCTTAAATTTGTAAATGAAATTAGTATTGGTGTTGAGACTTGAGTTCAGAAATTGGTCTGCTAAGCTGTTTGTGCTTCGATTTTTGCTGCTACTTTTTACAGTGCCAAGTTACCTCGTTGTTCCGGCAGAATTCTGGGTCTGACCAGCAGTTTTCATCTTTGATCGTGCCCTTGGGCCAGTCTTTTGGGCTAGTCTCAACAGCAACCATGGATGAAACGACCACCACCCGTCGAACATTCGTGGCCGAAGCAGTTTTCAGTACATTTGTGGTGCCATTGACAGCAGGGCCAATCATTTCTACCTGCATGCCATGTGTGGTTGTATACAATATGATATACTGATAACATAGAATCACGTATAAACCACACAGATTTGGTATCCTCCAGCTAGTTGAACTGAATATTATGGTGGATATAGAGCACTTTAGTCAGCTCATTTTTGCTGCAATGCATCTACAAATCGAAATGATGGATGTGAAGATGGATCGGATACAAATCGAAACACATTTTTTTTAAAAAAATTATGCTGAATTTAATTATGTTAAGGTCATCGACAAGTCTTAGGTTGACACTGCCACGTCCTACAATGCCAGCAACAAAGCTCTCTTTCGTGCTGTCACTATCATCTTTATCGGAAATGGGAGGAAAATGGACTTCTGGCACGATAGATGGCTCTAGGGCACTGCCCCTTGCAACCTAGCCCCAACCTCTGTTGTTTCGTCAAATGCAAACACCACAAAGTAGTCGACCTTCTCATTAACAAAAACTGGATCCATGCGGCGCGACGAATTTCCACACAATCACATCTACTTGAATATATGCTCCTCTAGCACATGCCAAGTGCAACTGCTACCCCTGGTTGTGGATGGCGTGACATGGACCCTAAATCCATCCGGACACTACACCTCAAAATAAGCCTACAATGCCTAGTTCCTAGGAAGCTTCCCCTGCCTCTTAGCCTCCCTTATCTAGAAGGCAAAAACAGATAACAAGTGCATGTTCTTCGCCTACACGCTTATCCACGAAAAGATTAAAATCGCAGATATCCAAGCCAATAAAGGTTGGCCCAACTAATCTCTATGCCCGCTCTATGGCGTGGACCAAGAGACAATTGATCATCTTTGTATGGATTGCCCCTACTCAAAATTCACCTAGGAAGTAATGCTAAGAGCCCAGCCTTACCTAGTCGCTAGGGGCGAAGCAACCACCAACTATTGCAGTAGGTGGAAAGAAGCCGCCTCATCTCTTCCAAAGGAAACTAGGAGAGAGTTCAATGGGTTGGTAATCTATCCGGATTGGAACATTTGAAAAGAACACAATTGCCTAGTTTGAAAACGCTTGCAGCTTTTTTGATAAACCAGCTCGAGTTCAAGTCAACTAGTTTCTAGATCCAAGAAGACCTAACAACCTAGAGCAGTGTTGTCTATTGTAACCATGGCTTAGTTTGCCTCATTTCAGCTTCCCTTGTGTGTGTGTATGTACAATTTCTACTCACCTTTAATAAAATTGGATAATGCTCCTATCTTCTGTTTATAAAATCATAATGAATTAGGATAAATCCAATTAAGCTTTATATAGTAGATTAAAGTTATAAAATGATTCTATGAAACATTTGGATGATTGAAATTGATAAAATTTGGTACACAAAATTTTAGGTATTACATTATATCATGTATTCATGTTGATACCATTCATTTCGGCCTTGTTCAACTCTATAATATTTTAGTTTACGTATACTATCCACTTATTTTATCTGAATCTGATCCAACGGCCATGTGTTCCTCCATGTGGCCATGTCTGAATCTCAAGCACTCCAAATCAATATTCATAGAAAAATGAAATGAAGATATAGGATGAGCAGGATGTATAACATACCCATATAAAACCCATTTTTACCCCTAATACATATATATGAACAGATAAGAATGGTTGAAACCTGCAATTTTTTTTGTCTTGCTATTTTGCAGGCGTCTGTGCTCGGCTAGATTGCGCAGACTTTCATATATTTATTAAAAAAATGTATTGCTAAATTTTAAAAAAGTATCGCTAAGTTTAGGCAGTTTGACGAGGCCAACACCACAAGGGCTCATAGTCTCGGAACATCTCATTACCAGTGAAGTCAGCTCGGGCGGCGACGAAGAGCACGCCCTTGACGTGAAGCTCATCTTGAGCCACACCCCTCAATCTTTGCCAACACCTCTGGGCTCTGGCCGCACACCCGCACCTCCAAAATCTCCTGCAAAGAGTCTTAGTACACCGACAACTGCATGTGAATGCCTCCTTTTTACTCACGGAATTACTCCCTAGCAGTCACCTGAGCGGCAGTTCACCCGTCCAGGTGAGCATATCGTTGCAGTGTCCTTATCCCTCTCTCCAACGTGCCTCCGTCGCCACGCGCTCCTTCTTTATAACCGGTTATTGTGCGCCGTCGCCTCTCGCTGAAGCTCCGCCACCGACTGATTCGAGTTAGAGTTGGGGTTCAGGGTGGGGGTTCGGTGTCCCCTGAGCTTAGATGATGCCAAGGAGGTGGGGGCGGCGAGGCCGAGGCACCAATGCTGGCGTCATAATTGCGGGAAAGGACAAAGGTGGCTGGGTGGTGGCGGCGAGCCGATCTACACTGGTGGCGACAGATTAGGGTGGGTGGGGCAATGTGATAGTGGGGATTGGAGGTGGAACGACGAGGCGGTAAGGGCACCGCCTGCCGGAGGTGGTGGCCGGTGGAGGTGGGGCTGTGGTGAAGGAGCACGGAGCGAAGAAGGAGAAAAGTTGGTGCGTGGCCCGGCGAAGGAAAAATCGCTTGTGTCATGTAGTAGCGGCCTAGATGGCTGCCAGCAAGTCGCATCGGTCCCATGTTCTTCACCAAAGTTGTGAAGCTAGTTGGGTCGGGTAAATCGTTGCATTAATTAACTTCTTAGCAAAGTGTTCACGGCGACACACGGTGAATCTTAAGAGGCGCAAGGTGTACGAGAAGGTTTCTCTTGCCTCAGGATCGACCAGCTGCTTCGAAGGAACCGGAGTCGCGACATGGAAAACCCCCTGGCATCCCGCAATGGCGGCTGCCATGGCGTCGTACTCGAGGAGATCGGCCTTGAAAAGCTTGAGGTTCTCACCGGCGTTCTCCAGCCGCCTCAGATGGCCGGTCTTCTCGTCTCCTGGAACATATGCATGGCCAGAATCAGCCATGAGCTGACGCTCACTTGCAGCCATGAAAAATCTTCAGCGATGATGCCGCGCGTACCGAGGTCGCGGACGGTGCCGTGGACGGAGTAGCCGCGGGCGAGGAGGAGCTTCACGAGCCACGACGCGATGTAGCCGCCGGCGCCGGTGACGCACACCGCCTCCGACGCTCTCCCGCCCTCCGCGCCTCCGGCCATGGCGCTGACGTCGCGCTCTGCGGTCTCCTCTCCACAGCTAACAGCTTGCGCGCGAGCGAGCTGCACACTCTTCCACTGCCGCCTGCTAACTAATGACAACGCTATTTGGATCTCGATGCCCTCTCCTCCGTCCGCCAGAGGTGAACAGGAAACCATGTGAGAGAGTGAGAGGGAATGGCAGAGGGGCACTGCAGCAACAGTAAAAAATACTGTAGCAATTTCGCTGTAGCAAAATACTGTGACAATGCATCTCATCCATCAGATTTAGATCGGACGGTGGAGATTCTATCAATGCAACCAACATTGTTCACCTCTGACATTGCTCATGAGGATCCAAATCCCCGCAAGACGACAGCAAGTTAACGGAATCTCTTTACATGCAATGTGGAGCCTCTTCACATGCAATGTTTATAGGGAGGCACTATTTGGCATGCGCCTGCAATTTCAGCATTTGTGCAGGCACATGCCATGTATATGCTTGCAGACATCGCATAAAAAAATTTCAATATCGCAAAACACTTTTTCTAATAAATAGAAATGTGAAAAAACAGTAGAAATTTAGTGAATTTTTTTGCGCCTGCACGATTTCGCAAATTATATGAGAAAAAAATCTCTCGACGTGAAAAATAGAAAACAAAACAAAATTTATAATAAACAGAAAACAAAAGAAATCTATAACAAACAGAAAACAATATAAATCTATAATAGATCAGACCTCGCGCAAAAAATTCCACTATCGCAAAACATTTTTTCCAGTAAATGAAAATGTGGAAAAACAGTAGAATTTATTGGAATTTTCACTAATTGAGTGCTAACTATTGGATTAATTCGGACGCACCCACGATCCAACGGCCGATCAGTGCGCGCACCACGATCCAACGGCCAACTGCGGCTCCTGCGCGTTTGGCCGGCGCGCAGGCGCTTGCGAAATAGCAAGGCCGATGTTTATATTGCTCTGGAGTACTCCCACCATTCCAAATTATAGTTCATTGTTGACTTTTAAACACGTCTTTTGATCATGTGTCTTATTCAAAAAATTAGTGCAAACATATAAAATATAAGACATGCTTAAAGTATGTTTAATGATAAAACAAATCACAACAAAATAAATAATATTTATATATTTTTTGAATAAGACGAATGGTCAAACAGAATATCCAACAGTCAATAGTGAACTACAATTTGGAACAAACGGAGCAATTAGCAACGACCCTGCTGTTTACAAAAAAAAAAACTTTCTCCACGGAGTACTGATACTTAGAGCCTCCATCCTACAAAATACTAGTGTTAGAAAGAGTAGCTGATGGAGTGAATGAATCTTTATAGTGTGGTGTGAAGTGCGAAAAAAATTTAGAGAGAATAATAGAGGGAGTACTTGATAGTGAAATAGAGTGTGGGGATAAAGATTCAGATACGGACAGCTAGCACCTACAACTTACCAGAAAATTTGCCGGCCGTTGTTGCTATAAATTCTTTCATGTCAATTCGCAACAAAATTAATAGTTTCAAATGATAAAGGAAACGAGGTTCCTTAATTTTCTGAAAGTTTAAAAAGCTCTTAGTCGATTTTTTACATACCTATGTCGTTGTCGTCTTCATTCTCTTTGGTAGCCATCGTTGTCACCATGCCATTTGGGGTTGGGGGTTAGGGTTAAGGTTTGGATAAATTGGTGGTAGGGTTCCTGGTGCCTCTGGGCTTAGAGGGAGGTCGGGGAATGCGGTGGCGGCATATAGTGGTGAGGCAGGGATCATAATGGGGAGCAAGGCGCCGCCACCGGCTGCGGCGCTTGAGCCGCGAAGGAGGACGGATCGACGCCAGCCATTTGGGTTAGGTTGAGCGGGGTAGCTGGTGAGGGGCGGAGCAGCGTGGCACCAACTGTGGATGACGAAGGCAAAGGCGGGGGAGGAGGAGGCAACGACATGGCCAGAATTGTATCGGGGAGGCCGGGGAGAAGAAGAGGTGGGAAAAGATAAGAGGGGGAGAGATCTGGGATGTTGGATTGAGATCCAACAACCCAGAAAATTGACTTGAGAGTTAAATAACGCTTGGTGGACTAACAACTAGCTAATTCCTATAGAAAAACATATCTTTTGGTCACTAACTATAGTATTCAACCCATTTTGATCCATAAACTCTAAAACCAAATTAACATGTTTGTCAAAGAAAAATAAAACCGGGATAAAATGACCCTTAACCGAGTCAAATGGTATCATAATTAATTCACGAAATTCAAATCAAACTATATATTTGAGTTTTCTATTATTATCTAATCTCAAAGAAATTTCACACTACTAGAAAACTTGCAATTTTGATATCTATTTATCTAACCTATCTCATAACTTCGAGAGCTTTCAAGGTGTCTTTGAGAGTCGGCTCCTCCTCATTGACTTGTCTTATAGAGGTTTTAGACATGCCTTTGAGATAACAAAAAATTAAGTTCAAAATATTAAATTGTTTGTGTTTTAAGTGGTGATAAGTAAACAGAAAGATAAGTTAGATAAGTCGTATAAGTTGTAAAGAACATGGTCATAATGTGATGAGAAGAGTACAATTTTTTATGAGCTCACGGAATAATTAGGAACACAAACATACATTTTAGTTTGTAAAAATAGTCAAACCATATTTTGACTTGCCAAAAGATCTAGTCAAAATAGGTCGAGTGTTACAATTCAGACACAAAAATACTATATTTTTCAATAATAAACAATTGATAAATTAAGTATCATTTGAAGCAAGGCGGCTATTAATTGTCATTTGAAGCGAGCACCTCCAACTCTAGGAGAACTATTAAATTTTCAAGTTAATTAGATACATGCCACAACAAAGCGGCAAACTCATAGATATGCCACTAAAAAGGTCAACAACCTCCTCGCAATGACCCATGCCATTATTTACAAAATGCTAACTCTCAACTAAGGCCCTGTTCTTTTCAGCTTAACAGTTTAACGACTTATCTACGTTTTGAAAAGACATTTGCTTTGAGTTTTTTGAGTCCGTTTTTTCGCTGTTTTGAATGTGGGTCCTAACGCTTTAAAAAGCAAGTCAAACGAAATGGATCCGAATCTCGAGACTACCTCTAGTAACTCTCAAAATTCAGTCATTTCAGCTGTTCATATCAGCTCAAAATAACAGGACCTAAATGTCACCATGGCCGTTATTGCTCTTTGTCATCTTCATATTTACACCAACCTGCCTATTCAACCCTTGTTCCTCCTCTTTCCTCTCCCTTCTTTATTTCTCCTTTACCACCAACCGTCCAAGCCCAAGCTCGAGCAAGCCAACGACCACCCGAGCATGAGCCCAATCCTATGTAGGCCACGTTGTCAAGACGCGTCCACCACATTAGTCTACAATGCCTAGTTCCTAGGAAGCATCGCTAGCCCCCTAGCCTCCACTATCTGGAAGGTGAGAACAAATAACAAATGCAAGTTCTTCATCTAGGCGCTTAGCCACAGAAAGATTAACATCGCAAATATTATAACCAACAAAGATTGCCCCAACCAGTCTCTCGGTCCGCTCTATGACATGGACCAACAGATGATTGATCATCTCAGCATAAACTGCCTTTACTCAAAATTCATCTAGGGAGAAATGCTCTGACCCCGGCCTTACCCGATCCTAGGAGTGAAGCATACACCAAATTTTGCGGTCGATGGAAAGAAACCACTTCATCTCTTCCAAAGGAAACTAGGAGAGAGTTCAATGGGTTGGTAATCTATCCAAATTGAAACCTTTGAAAAGAACACAAATGCGTTGATAGATCGTTGGTAATCTATCTAGATTGAAGCCTTTGAAAAGAACACAATTGTGGCCTTTTTCGATAAACCAACCAGAGTTAAAGTCAACTAGTCTCTAGATCCGCGATGACCTAATATCCAAGAGCAATGTTGCCTTTATTGTAACCATGTCTTAGTTTATCCTCATTTGAGCTTCCCTTGTATATATGTATATGTACAATTTTTACTCATCTTTAATAAAATTTGGCAATGCTATTGCATTTTGTTTAAAAAATCATGGTGAATTAGGATAAATCCGAATAAGCTTTATCTAGTAAATTAAAGTTGTAAAAAGATTCTATGAAACATTTGGATGATTGAAATTGATAAAATTTGGTACACAAAAAATTAGGTTATTATTACATTATATATCAAGCACTCACATTGATGGCATTCATTTTGGCCTTGTTTAACTCTATAATATTTTAGTTTACGTATAATATCCGCTTATTTATCTGTTTCTGATCCAACGGCCATGTACTCCTCCATATGGCCATATCTAAATCTCAAGCACTCCAAATCATTATTCGTATAAAAATGAATTGAAAATATAGGATGAGCAGGATGTACTATATACCCGTATAAAATCCATCTTTTAGCCCTAATTAAAAAAGTATGTATGAACAGAAAAGAATGGTTGCAATCTGCATTTTTGTCGTGGCTCCTATACCTAGATCGTGCAGACGATTTCCATACCTGTTTTTCCAATCCATTTCATATGTTTGTTATAAGAAAAAAATGCATTGCTAGGTTAAAAAAAAAAAGGTATAGCTAAGTTTTGAGAGTGCCAACGCCACGAGGGCTCGTTGTCACATAATATTTTTATGGCTAGTGGCAGCCGTGCAGCACCTCCAAAATCGCCTGCGATGAATCTAAGGCCTTGTACATTTCAGCTTACCGCAACGTAGCGTAGCGTTTCATTATAATTTATCTTTTTTATATAGCCTATTTGGTGTAATAATTTGTAATGATTTTTTTTAGGTTTTTAGTAGTTCTCTTAAAGATTCTAAGACTATTTTTAAATTATTTTTTTATAACATTTAAACCTCTCTTTAAAAACTCTAAAATTTTACTGAAACGCTACGCTACGCTACACTACACTACACTAAGCTCAAACGTAGAAGGCCTTAGTACGCTCGCAGCGACTACAGGTGAGTGCCCCTTTTTTTTATATATATATATCTCCTATAGATTACAGTGGCGTATTTATATATTTTACCGTGATATATTCATAGTCAATATAATACGGTCTGTTGTCGTTTCCATAATTACACATTTGATGTCATTTTCAGAATTATTGCTTCGATCCTAGCTTTATTGGTTCTTTCGAGTAAAGATCCTTTCGTGGTTTGACAGATATCAATCTAGGACTGTTACCATGGAAGCGTTCTCAGTCAACACAACGCGCGGTCTCTGGTAGACAGATCTGTCGCTGGCTATTGTTTTCATTTCGACATAAATAATCAGCTAAACTGTCGAGTTTAGCTAAGCACCATGTTAGTTTGTAAAAAAAATTGATTTAGCATGGACTATTCCTTTTCCACATGTTTTGCCATCTTGATCCTAGCTGGTTTTTTATTCGAGCCTAACAATTGCCTGTGCGGCAGTTGACTTGTCCATGTGATCGCGTCGATGCCGTGTCTCTCCGCCCCCCCTCTCTCTCCAACGTGCCTCCACCACCACACGCTTCTTTTCCTTCTTTGCTGGTTGCTGCGCACCGCCGCGTCTCGTTGGATCTCCGCTATCGATCGATTCGAGTTAGTGTGGGGTACGGATAGAGGGTTCGATGTCCCCAAGCTTAGAGGGATGTCAGGGAAGCGGTGATCCGGCGGTGGGAGAGGCTTGTGATGGGGGCGGCGAGGTATTAATGGTGGCGCCGAAGTAGCGGGAAAGGACAAATGCAATTGGACAGACAGCGACGATGGACGGATCTACATCAGCAGCGATGGATTAGGGTGAGTGGGAGCAGCGTGACGGTGGGTATAGGGGGCAGCGTGGAGAGGCGACGATGGTAGTCGGTGGAGGTGGGGCTGCGGCAGAGGAGCGTATAGCGAAGAAGAGGAGAAGGTGGAGCGTGGCTCGGTGAAAAAAAAATCATTTGGGTCATATTACAGCGCCATGGGTGAGTGTTAGAAATCGGTCCCTTTTTCTTCACCAAAGTCGTGAAACTAGTTACTTGGGTTGAGTAAATCATTGTATCAACTTCTTAGCAAAGGCGAAACACGATGAATCTTAAGAGACGCAAGGTGTACGAGAAGGTTTCTCTTGCCTCAGGATCGACCAGCTGCTTCGAAGGAACCGGAGTCGCGACATGGAAAACCCCCTGGCATCCCGCAATGGCGGCCGCCATGGCGTCGTACTCGAGGAGATCGGCCTTGAAAAGCTTGAGGTTCTCACCGGCGTTCTCCAGCCGCCTCAGATGGCCGGCCTTCTCGTCACCTGGGACATGCATGGACAAGAATCAGCCATGAGCTGACGCTCACCGGCAGTGGCTTGCAGTCGCAGCCATGAAAAATCTTCTGCGATGATGCCGCGCGTACCGAGGTCGCGCACGGTGCCGTGGACGGCGTAGCCGCGGGCGAGGAGGAGCTTCACGAGCCACGACGCGATGTAGCCGCCGGCGCCGGTGACGCACACCGTCTCCCCAGCTCTCCCGCCCTCCGCGCCTCCGGCCATGGCGCCGACGTCACGCTCTGCGATCTCCTATCCACAACTTGCTCGCGAGCGAGCTGCGCACTCTTCCGCGGCCACCCAGACTAGTAGTGCTTCAGGAAGCCAGGTGTTACGACGAAAGCTACTGCTTCCGGTAGCACCGTAGCAGCCATTGTTGACTCCAAAGTTGGAGCGAAATCTATAGTTACAAATTGTTTATGTTGTAGGGTGGACCCACCCTTTTCTGAAGATTACGGCAAAAATCCCGAAGATACAGTTATATATCGAGTACAAAGGACCCGAAGATTTGGTAGATTCTTAAGGCATCTTCGGGATGAGCAAAGAAGAGAGTCGAAAAATAGTTACCCAAGGATTCTTCCGAAGATCTTTCGAGGGGGGAGGGGGAAGCCAAGGAGAATCTACTCAAGGCTACGCAAGGCCCGCGCTAAAAGTCATAAGGGGTAGTTAGGGTTTTTCGCATACCCTAAAAGGGGATCAAGTGTTGTAAAGGGCCGTCAATTTAACATTGACGGTCTGGGTTTGTGGGTAAAGGGCCATCGATTTAACATTGACGGTCTGGGTTCGAGGGCAAATGTGTCTTTTTGTATCTTCACTATAAACCCTAATCACTAGCACACCTATAAATACATAAGCAACCCATTCATTTTTTGTTTTTTTTTTTTTGGGGGGGGGAGGCAATTTTTATTCCTAACCCAACATTACGTCTCCAGTTCCAAAGCCCTATCATTTCCAGTGATCTTTCCATCTTGGGGAGACACTCAAGTACTGTCTGAGACACCACGACGACAGTTTAGCCTGTGAGGCTGCGATCTAGCTTATGGCGAAATCTACATATAGCTGTCATACTAGCAGGGTTAGCGCGCCCATGGCGCATCACTGCAGACTTTTATATCTGAGTAAATAAAGATGCATGACAAAACAAACTTAAAAAAAAGCATTACATCTTTTGTTTGTTGTTCCTTTTTTTTTAAGAATAGTTATTGGTGTCAAATTTTTTTTAAGGTTATTATCATGATATTACAGTGCTTTCTGCGAAGCTTTTTTTCCCCGATTTTTTAAGTGGCCATAAAAGTTGAAATTAAAAAAGAATGAATTATTTCGTAATACAATCATTTTTAAATCCTAAATGTTTTAAAAATAGCTAGTTTTTTGGTGGGCATCTTCATGAATACGTGCTCCTAAACTATAGTTATATATTTGAAAGGCTTTTTATTTCTATTATTTACTAATTGATATTAGGAAATTTAGCATTTGTAATGCTTAAATACATTTATGAACCCTTACTATAAAATTTTATTGCATTTTCAAAACATGTAAATTTCTGGATTTGTATACGTTGCTAGACAAAATTTCCCTCATTTGATCCCCTCTTTCTCCATTTTTTCTAAAATTCATGTTTTAAGGGGTTTAGAGTTTTAGAATTGAATGTCAAGAAATTTGAAATTTGGAAAAAATTTAAGGGATTTTGGAAGATATCAAAGTTTTCGTTTGAATTCGGGTTGGCAGTTTGGGGAAAAAAAGAATTTGAAAAACTGTCAAGGATCGGGATGTCGCCTAGAGGGGGTGAATAGGCGATACAAATTTTCAACCCTTTAAAGCACAGCTGAAAATAATATTGGATGTTTCGATGTTGATATCGGATAGTCCGATATTGATACCTGCACCAAAATCAAATCCACAATACAAGAGAGAGTAATAGCACACGACGGTGCTAGCCAACAACAAGTATAAGAATGAATCAAAGTAAATCAAGTTAGAGGACAAGGGGAAACCAAGAGTGAAGTGGAGACTCGAAGATTTGTTTCCGAAATTCGGATTCTTGAGGGGATCCTATGTCTCCATTGAGGTAGGCTCGGTCACACTTGAGTCCCGGTCTCTTTCGACCCTCTCCTCACCGAGGTCGCACCAAGACCCCTCGGTTTTACTCCTTGATTCCTTCCCTTCCGGAGGCGGAATCGGCTTTCGCAAACTTGCATGGCTCACCACAAAAAGCACCTGTGACTCGTGGTTGACTCCTAACCGTCTAGGAATCCTCAACCTCCAAGAGTAACAAATGCACACAAAAAACGAACTCAGAGATAAACTCAAGTGCTCAAAGATTGACTTCTTCTCACTTAGCACTCACACCTTCTCCCAACTCTTCTCACAAAGAGGATCACTTAGATCTAGAGTGGAGACGGCAAGGAGCCCTAGGTTGCTTGGAAGTTCTGCTAAAAAATGGTGTGGAAGGCAACCCTTGCCCGTGGGGAAGAGGGAGGCCCTAAATAGCCTCACACAGAAACTAGCCGTTTGAAGCTGATAGATATCGGATAGTCCGATGTTAACATCGGAATGTTTCGATATTTTTTGATCTGGAGACAGAGAGGGGTCAATCGGACCTAACATCGGAACATTCCGATCCATATCGAAACATTCCGATCCAACATCGGATAGTTCTGATCCATATCGGAACATTCCGATACAACATCGGATAGTCCGATATAGCACACAGCTATTAACGGAAACGGACGTAACTTTCGACTCCGAATTCCGATTTCAGTGATCTTGGGCTCTACGGAAAGCTAAGAACAAGGGATACACAACACACAAGGTCTTACTACCCAAATCCCAAAGGATAGGAGCAGCAACCACAAAGAAAGCCATGAAAGACCTAATATTGTCACTTTCTAACACTACCAACACTCCTCTCCCTCGATTTCTCTCAAGGATTGATCACTTGAGCACCTGAGACATGTCTAAGCCATTCAACGTTGCATCCCTTTTAATAGTATGGCAATCCTTAGACTCAACTTAGAAATAAAACCATACAAGGTTTAGGATAAATCACTTGCCGTCTTCTTTCTTCATTTTGAGGTTCAACGATGTTGTTAGTCTTGAGCACCTTTGATGTATTGTGCATGATGACCTTTACTAAATATTGATAATGTCTTCGTCTTGTCAACTTTGAGTTGATTTAGCTTATAAGACTCTCGTCCCATTCGACTTTGACTCGATCAACCTCCTTGACGATCATCCCGCCAAATTAATCTTGACTTAGTACTCAACTCTTGGTGACATCGTCGTCTTATTGACCTCGACTTAACCGTCATCCTTCAACGTACCTTGGTCATCACTCAAATTCATAGGACCTAATTCTTTCCAAACACTCGTGAAATACGTTAGTCTAAAAACTCAATAAACATGGATAAGCTTGATATTCATGAGTGATTAAGTGTCCAAGTGTTTCACGTAAATAAGCACAACACAAGTGGAAACACTTGGAACAAGAAAGATCTCTACTATGTGCATCATGATAAATATATGTTTAATCTATATGCACTAGAGAGATGATTTAATAATCACAACTTTACTTAATGATGCACATGGGAATATATCCATGACTTACACATGTGCAAATTCACATTTGAAACAAGAGAGAAGTTGCGAACCAATATAGATCAAACTTCAGTAAATTAAGTGCATGTGAGAATGTTTATGGAAAGCTTACATGCACAAAGCCAATTAAACACGTGAAGTTTATCTAGTGCACCGATTAAGATGATCACTAATACATGGCAATATAAAAGATCTTATAGAGCAAGCAACATATTCATAATATATTTATGCTCAAATAAATACTATAAGATATGACGAGCATAAATTTAATCAACCAATACCATGTGCTTACACAAAAGTAGTTGCATGCCTCAATTAGCAATCCATCTTATTTGCATAAATGAGACTACGAAATATAAGCAATCAAGTGTGTTAGTCTCAATGGAATGATTAGCATAAGACGTACCTTTTAGAATAAATAGCTTGTCCACTCGACATATACGATTTTCCTCTAAATAGGATGGGACTAAAGCAATCTTGACAATAAACATATTAGTCTCATAGCAATAAACATATTTGAGGTGTGACATTAAATAAGCATTAAACCAAACATTGTCATTAAATGTGTTTGTCATTAATCACCAAAATCACACAAGGTCACTTGCACTTACAATCTCCCCCTTTTTGGTAATTTATGACAAACCTATCATCAATTGTAATAGATGACAATAAGACAATAAAATCACTAATGCTTATGCCAGTTTTCCTTTTAAACAAAAGCACAACTTGTACGGGGCAATTGATAATACAACATTTCTCCCCCTTTTGCCATTAATCATCCAAAAAGTGAACAATATTTAAATTATTAAATTCTGCCATTTCAACAATTAACAAAAATTGTTTGAGAGGGTAAGGCATATCAAGAAAGGAGCAAACAATAGATAGTCAAAGATAAGCTCCTCCTAAATATAGGCAAGATATGAAATTAATAATATTCAAGATTTAGACAAAAGTAGAAATCAATCTCATTTAGCATTCATGTCATGTCTCAAGAGTGTAAGTGAGGATCAAGTAAGACATAACAATGCTATCAATTCGAAATAATCAAGATCATGTATTAAAAAGATATAAGTGAAGTATAAGCTCATGATCAAATTGTATAATTAAAAGATAAGGGTATACCTCTTAGCAATATGAGATCCAAATTACATTTCACTCTTTTGCAAGGTGTCATCCATATCAATCATAATATAGCTAAATTTGAAATGTAACTCACAAAACATGTTAGATGACACTTGGAGAATATGTAAATTGAAATTTAGAGGATACCACTTGTAAAATAAGATTATGCCACTTAAAGAGATATAACTAGAAAGAGTAAAGTGGCTAGATGTCATGAGAACGTAACACCACTTGAACTTACAATAAATTAATAATTGATCATTCAAAAGTATTAAAAGATAACAATGAATACCAAGATCAATTATGAAGAGCACGTGAATATGGAGAACTTTAAATATTATTCTATTATGCAATAGCTCTCCTTAGACATTTAGATGTATGAAGGTGCTAAGACATTTAAAGATACGGTGTCGAAAGAGTGTATGCCCCTTTGTCGTTTACCATCTACCATATACTTGGATCAATCACGATCAATTCGCACGGCTTTAGATCCCTCGGACTATGAAACCTCCGTTCACATCCTTCATCCCACCGTCGACACTGATCCTCCTTCAATCCCCTGCACATGCATAGACAAGCAAACGATTTCTGGGAACAAATATCTTTCAACTTGACCCAATTTAGTTAATGAATGTCCAATTGCACTTTAGCGCTCTTCAAATTGAAAAACTACAACGAGCACTGCAAAACAAACAATTTCTCTTAAAACCATTGCTCAAAAACAAAAGTCATCAACACGAGAAAACTTCATCTCAAGATTTCCTCAAGATCTATGAAGACCAAAAAATTATTTGAGCAAAGCAAAATTCCGAAAACTTGAAATTAGTGAAGTTGTACCAAATGTTTTGGGAAAAATGACCATTGCTTGATATGACACCGAGTATGAAAAGATACGCCCAATATATATGAAATGGATCATGGAGTTGTATCTTTATATTTCAACTCAGTTCATCTTAAAAGGATCATAAAGTATCAATCAATTCAAAGATATGAAGCAATGTCAATGTTGCAACAAGCTAAAAAATTTATATTTCGACATTCAACTTAAGCTTCAAAACATGGCTAAAACGATGCTGCGGCATGGTTCAAAAATTCTGAGGCAATTTATCTATGTCGATCAACTATTTGAGCATCAAAACTCATAATAAGTACTTTCTCAGATTATGAACCCATATGGAGATACGAAATACAAAAATCAGCCCAAAATCTGTCCAAAACAGAAAAATTCAGCAAGTTTACCGAAGTGAGAAATAGTCAAAACTTGATCAAATAAAGTCCAATGACCGTGAAATTTTATAGAGATGATCTATGGAGTCTCAAGAAACTTTTTTCCAAAAAGAATTTCTATTAAATAACACTCCAATTAAGAAATATGCCAAAGTAAACATTGAAGGATTGATTTAAGCACATAAGTCAAACAAAGTCAAGACTCTTGCAAATTAGTTCCAATAAATTTGAGAATTTCTAGATCTGAACTAGATATGCAAGAGAAGGTTTTACAATAGGAATATTCACTAATCCATTTTTATTTTGAGAGTTGTGGTAAAATATGCAATAGAGATAAAGAACCACACATAGCTTTCACCAAATTCTCAAAATGCAACTAAAAAGGGTTGGACAAGGCAACCTACAATTTTATGGCTTCATATGATCTAGATATATTCTTTCGAGCCAATTTGCACAAGTAAATCCGCTCAAAGGTGATAAAATCAACCTTTGCAAGAAGTTGCCAATTTAGGAGCAAAAAAATGCAACATAAAATATTTAAGAGTTACAATGTGGCTTAAATGAGATAATCATTCAATTCAAGACCACAAGAGAGTGATAAATCATTTTGATACACTTTAGGTTGCAAAGTCATATTAAATGTAATTTGCTCCCCCTTAGTGTGATAATTTCAATAGAACACAAAAGGATATAATCAATAGAAGAATCAAATATGAATATATCTTGCAATCTTAGAGAGTACAAAAACAAAGACACAAAAGCAAGATAAGCCACATTATCCATCCTTTATGGCATAAAAGTGAAGGTATGGAAACAAGGCCATAAAGAGGATTGAGATTTTCTTAACTCCAAAATTAATGCTCTTTACATATAGAGTCTAATTATTTCAAAATTATGAACTCCCCTTACACAAAGGCTTCTCTAAAAAATCACTTCTTAAATTATCTCCCTATGTCCCTTAATCTTGATGTTTCTTGCTTCACAGTTTCTTTTAAGCCCAATCTTCCTCTCCAAGTAATTTGATATAAATAGTAGGGAGAAGATATCACTTAAAGCAAGAAAGAGATAAGAAACAACATGGTCTTAGATTGATAAGAAAGAATTAGATTTGAGTGACTAAATGTCGAGATTGAGATCAAGGTATAAACTGCCTTGAAGATACCACTTTTAAGAACCAAATGGCATTAGCAAATAAAACATAGGTAGTCGGAAAGATATCATTTTGAAAGGAATACCACTTAAAGAATTAGACGAAGAAAGATCATAGTGGTATTAAACAAAAGAGACGAAAGGATATCTAGATGAGTTGTTAATGACTCCAAATATTTCAAGAAATCTAACAAAAAGGTTATTTGAAGCATTTTCAACTAGGAGAGATCAATCAAAAGTTTTGAAAATAAATTATTTCAAAATAAGTTTTTCGATTTCAAAGATAAGTCCTTTTTTCAAAAATATCTTCAATTTTGCCAAATAAGCATGAGAAGGGTATTTTATTTTCCAAACGATCTATATGGGTCACTCATACCCTTTTTAGCCAATTTGAATCAAGAAGTTCGGCCCAAACGGCAAAACTAAATTAAGTGCTAGAAATTGACATTTTGATTAAAGCATGTTTTTCGGCGAGTTTCAAAACCTCATAACTTTGGTTACATTGGTCATTTGAAAATCCTTTGAATATGAAAAATGTTTATAATGACAAAAAAAATAAGTTTTTCGTATTGAAACTTTTGTCAAATTCGGTTTTGAATTAATTCTAAAGAAAATACCGAAAATGGGTAAAAACAAGATCCTAGTAAGTATAATTTTTTTTTGAAAACTTGTTTTTAATGAATTTTAATTTTTCTTTGGCCAAAACACTTTGAAAACATTTAAGAACCATTTTGAAACTTTTTCAATCAATTTTTAAATGTTTTGCTTGAAATTCACATTTTGGCTAAAATGGCTCTTTTTGAAAATTAACATTAGCACTTAAAAGATATGGCACACTTAGGAAATGTGATACACATGGATATGAATTAGCACTAACTCTAAATGTGACACTCATCAAGCTCATAAAACAATATCGGAGTTTTGAATATGAGCAAAAAATACTATGAAGGAATTTTAATTCAAAACAATGCAATTACCTACACAAGACAAAATGCCTGAAATTAAATTGTTACCGAAGTAGCATTGGTTCAAAATGATGACTTGAATATCATCTTGCTTGACCTTAAATAGATGGAGATGGAATCCACCTCTTTTATGCATATGTCAAGCCTCCAATGCTTCCACGAGTCCTATTAAGCATTTCAAGTAAGATTCGGTACCCAATGCTTTTTGGGTCTACTGGTGTTAGCAACAAAATATTTAGGTGCCCAAGTAGAAGACTTGCATTTAGAATTAGCATGAGAACAACAAGATTTACTACTTTTAGATTTTATCTTTGGACACAGGGCAAGGGAAGAGTTAGCCATTGGTTTAGAATGAGTTGCAAAGAAACAAAACACATCATTCTTGATAAAATTCACCTTGGGGCTTATCCTACCACCATCCTTGGGTAACTTCCCAATTTCTTTCTTACCCAAGGCATCCTTCTTCCCAAGAGAATTGTCACAAATTATGTGTTTTGCCAGCCAAATGGCTTTGACATTTGTTTTAGTTGGGGCCATATTTTTAGCAAACAAATTAACATTTTGTCTCCCCTAAGCATATAATGATTATCGACAAGAGATGGCTTAGGAGTGTTACCCTTGGGACAATCCATACCAATGTGTCCCTTTTTCTGGCAATTATAGCAAGTAGGCTTTGAAGCCCTCCTCTTCTTGACTTGCTCTTTGCCCGTTTGCCTCTTGATAAATGTACTCTTGAGATTCTCATTGTTAGGACACTTAGAGGCAATGTGCCCTAACATGTTGCATCCAAAACATCGAATAGCCTTCATTTTTTTCTCATTGTACTTTGGATTGCTCTTGAGCTTGCTCTTTTCGGCTTGGTGTTTAGGAAAGTTTTCTTGGTTATTGATGGACTTGGAGAGTCTTCTCTCATAATATCTCTTCTTAGAGATGAATCCAAGTCCCTTCTTATTCTTGGTGGATCTTTGATTGCCCAAGCTGGCATTTAGGTTGGCTTTCCCTTTATAGCACTTCTCCAAGTCATTTTTCAATTTCTAAACTTGTGCCTTGAGCTCTTTGTTTTCTTCTACAAGATTGTTACCATTGCAAATACTAGAGGAAATATGAGCAATTGTATTTAAGCAACTAGGCTCATCATTTATAACATCACAAGATGTGAAAGAATTAGATGCACTTGTGCTAGTGTGACAAGATTCATCAATTTAATTATTACAAGACATGATAAAAATATTATTAGAACATGAAGGCATGTCAAGCAATTCATCACATGGAGTGGAATAGACCATTCTAGATGATATGCAAGGAGTTAACTCTAAGCATGTCACATCATTTAATAAATCACAAGTTAAGCTATATCCACTTTGGTGCTAGTTGGACTTTTAAGGAGAAGAGTTTCATTATTTCTCATTAAGGTATCATATGAACTTTGGAGTAACTCAAACTTCTTAGTCAGATCATATGATTTTCTTATCTCGTTCTCAAGATGTTTACGAAGCTTTGCACACATCGGATGTCGCCTAGAGGGGGTGAATAGGCGTTACAAATTTTCAACCCTTTAAAGCACAGCGGAAAATAATATTGGATGTTCCGATGTTGATATCGGATAGTTCGATATTGATACCTGCACCAAAATTAAATCCACAATACAAGAGAGAGTAATAGCACACGACGGTGCTAGCCAACAACAAGTATAAGCACGAATCAAAGTAAATCAAGTTAGAGAGCAAGGGGGAAACCAAGATTGAAGTGGAGACTTGAAGATTTGTTCCCAAAGTTCGGATCCTTGAGGGGATCCTACGTCTCCGTTGAGTTAGGCTCGGTCACACTTGAGCCCGGGTCTCTTTCAACCCTCTCCTCGCCGAGGTCGCACCAAGACCCCTCGGTTTTACTCCTTGATTTCTTCCCTTCCGGAGGCGGAATCGGTCTTCACAAACTTGCATGGCTCACCACACAAAGCATCGGTGGCTCGTGGTTGACTCCTAACCGTTTAGGAGTCCTCAACCTTCAAGAGTAACAAATGCACACAAATAATGAACTCGGAGATGAACTCAAGTGCTCAAAGATCGACTTCTTCTCACTTAGCACTCACACCTTCTCCCAACTCTTCTCACAAGGAGGATCACTTATATCTAGAGTGGAGAGGGCAAGAAGCCCTAGGTTGCTTGAAAGTTCTGCTCAAAAATGGTGTGGAAGGCAACCCTTGCCCGTGGGGAAGAGAGAGGCCCTAAATAGCCTCACACAGAAACTAGCCGTTTGAAACTGACAGATATCGGATAGTCCGATGTTAACATCGGAATGTTCCGATATTTTTTGATCTGGAGACAGAGAGGGGTCAATCGGACCTAACATCGGAACATTCCGATCCATATCGAAGCATTCCGATCCAACATCGGATAGTTCTGATCCATATCGGAACATTCCGATACAACATCGGATAGTCCGATACATCACACAGCTATTGACGGAAACAGACATAACTTTCGACTACGAACTCCGATTTCATTGATCTTGGGCTCTACGGAAAGCTAATAATAAGGGCTACACAACCCACAAGGTCTTACTACCAAAATTCCAAAGGATAGGAGCAGCAACCACAAAGAAAGCCACGAAAGACCTAATACTCTCACTTTCTGACACCACCAACACTCCTTTCCCTCGATCTCTCTCAAAGATTGATCACTTGAGCACCTAAGACATATCTAAGCCATTCAACGTTGCATCCCTCTTAATAGTACGGCAATCCTTAGACTCAACTTAGAAATAAAACCATACAAGTTTTAGGATAAATCACTTGCCGTCTTCTTTCTTCATTTTGAGATTCAACGATATTGTTAGTCTTGAGCACCCTTGATGTATTGTGCATGATGAACTTTACTAAATATTGATAACGTCTTCGTCTTGTCAACCATGATTTGATTCACCTCATGAGACTCTTGCCCCATTTGACTTTGACTCGATCATTCTCCTTGACGATCATCCTGCCAAATCGATCTTGACTTAGTACTCAACTCTTGGTGACATCGTCATCTTATTGACCTCGACTTAACTGTCATCCTTCAACGTACCTTGGTCATCACTCAAATTCATAGTACCTAATTCTTTCCAAACACTCGTGAAACACGTTAGTCCAAAAACTCAATAAACATAGATAAGCTTGATATTCATGAGCGATTAAGTGTCTAAGTGTTTCACTTAAATAAGCACAACACAAGTGGAAACACTTGGAACAAGAAAAGTCTCTACTAAGTGCATCATGATAAATATATGTTTAATCTATATGCACTAGAGAGGTGATTTAATAATCACAACTTCACTTAATGACGCACATGGGAATATATCCATGACTTACACATGTGCAAATTCATATTTGAAACAAGAGAGAAGTTGCGAACCAATCTAGATTAAACTTCACTAAGTTAAGTGCATGTGAGAATGTTCATGGATAGCTTACATGCACAAAGCCATTTAAACACGTGAAGTTTATCTAGTGCACCGATTAAGATGATTACTAATACATGGTAATATAAAAGATCTTATAGAGCAAGCAACATATTCATAATATATTTATGCGCAAATAAATACGATAAGATATGACGAGGATAAATCTAATCAACCAATACCATGTGCTTACACAAAAGTAGTTGCATGTCTCAATTAACAATCCATCTTATTTGCATAAATGAGACTACGAAATATAAGCAATCAAGTGTGTTAGTCTCAATTAATGGAATGATTAGCATAAGACGTATCTTTTAAATTGAATAGCTTGCCCACTCGACATATACGATTTTCCTCTAAAGAGGATGAGACTAAAGCAATCTTGACAATAAGCATATTAGTCTCATTGCAATAAGCATATTTGAAGTGTGACATTAAATAAGCATTAAACCAAACATTGTCATTAAATGTGTTTGTCATTATCACCAAAATCACACAAGGTCACTTGCACTTACAAACCGTAAGATTCACAAAAAAAAACTAAGCAAATTATACAATACAAAAAAACCATGGAAACTAAATTTAGAATTTTTCTAAAATTCAAAAAATTAAAAGCGAATATATCAAATTCTAACATTTAAAATATCTGTAAAGTTGCTATTTTCGAAATTCATTTAATTTTAAATTTTTAGGCGAACAGACGCGTATAGCCGAGCGTATAGGCTGGGAGTATCTGTGTCGTGTACAACTGGTCGAAATGGCGACAAAATGGAGGGAAGACAACAACACAGCATACACAAGAGGGAAAAAAACGCGTAGGTAAATGGCGGAACAGGGGTTCGAGCCCTGGTCTCCTAGGCGAGCGCTCGCTCATCTAGCCAACTCGCCAAGCCATGCGCCGCATTGGTCAAGTCGGTAAATAAATGGTTTTAATGGTTCATTTAATATGGATGGCCGGGATTGATTCCAGGAGCGATCGGACGGCTCTGAACGGAGCCACGCGTCACACAGAGAACACGTGGTGCTAACGCATTGTATATGTAATAGATTAGGAAAGAAAAGGTATTGTTTTGTTGTTACACGCTAAAATCGAAGTAACTCGGTTCTTGATATCAAAACCTGTCGAATGATCCCAAAGATGATTATGACCGGTTAAAAATTATGTAGACCAAAGTGTTACATGTATTTTCAAACAAAAATTGTATACTTGAGTTCTCAGTTAATTACAGATGCCTTCAAAAAACTTAAGCAAATTTTTCTCGTATTTTACCATCTTGTATCATTTTTTAAAAAACTTTCTAGCATTTTCTTGTAGTCATAAAAATATAATAGAGTTCTAAACAATTGCAAAATTTAGAAAATTACACAAATTTTTTTAAATTTTCAATGAGATTAGTCAGTCGTAAGAAACTCAAATTTATAGTCGGAATTAGATCACGTGAAGTATTTTTTTTATACAACACTTTGATCCAACCACCTTTGACAT
Organism: Raddia guianensis; assembly: GCA_036346415.1. Taxonomy (NCBI): domain Eukaryota; kingdom Viridiplantae; phylum Streptophyta; class Magnoliopsida; order Poales; family Poaceae; genus Raddia; species Raddia guianensis. The sequence continues at coordinate 23,018,348 of CM070542.1, read as the reverse complement.
TAAAGTTGACTTGGTCAAGGGATTGTTTGCGGGATAACTTCCTTAGGATGCCACCAATCCGGACCTAATTTAGATCAACACAGCACTATTTAGTCACTATTCATATATATCTTTATCCTTTCTATTTTATTTGCTATAGTACTAGGATGATCTAAGTTAGATCTCTATTGGTCAAGCTCTTACATGCCACTGCAGAAAATCGAATTCCCTTGTATGCCATCGGCTGTGCCTATGACAAGTGGGTCATATAAGAGATTGGAAGTTGAAACAACTTTGCTGTGGAATGGAATGAAATGCCTTTTGTTGTTGTTTTTTAATATTTACAAAACCGACCTAACCCGGTTTTGGAGTTTTAGATGTCAAAATTGAATGAGGCCTATAGTTCAGGGTCAAAACAATATTTTATTATTAAATTAGGGCCAAAAGGACTTATCAAGAACTCGTCATGTTTGGTCTAAAATACTAAAAATTCACATGTTAATTAAAAAAGAAAGATCTTGCCCCGTGATGGATTATAATAGGCTAAACTACGACGGTACAGATCTAATAGATAAATATAGGAATCATGTAAAAGCTTACCATGGTTAATACGGCAGAACTATGTACATGCAACAAGATTGTTGATGGAATTCATTAGAGCCTACATTGATTTACATGATAGGGATATGGATCCTTGTTATCTCATACTCACTCCGTTCCAAATTGTAGTTCACTATTGATTTTTGTAGACGTCTTTTGACCATTTGTCTTATTAAAAAAAATAGTGCAAACATGCAAAAATATAGGTCATGCTTAAAATATGTTTAGTCATAAAACAAATTGTAACAAAATATATAATATTTACATATATTTTTTGAATAACTAGAATGGTCAAATAGAATATATAAAAATCAACAATGAACTAAAATTTGGAACGGAGGGGGTATATTATAACGGGGCACAGGGACACCCTTCGGTGTTATCTACGTCGCCATAATTTTCATGGTCGTTGGATCGTGGCCCCGGCTTGCATTGGGATGTTCGTGCCCTGCTCCTCTAGGGGAGGAACTTTGCAAAAAAAACCCTCCACCTATTTTATTTTACACACATATCCCCTACGTTTCGCACCTACGTCTGTAACACCCCAGCCTTAAACAAGACCCAGGGTGCTACCAAGACTCTCACATTCACTAGAAATTTTGGCAGCATAACATATAAAATCTAGTCATCCAAACGTAGTAATTTAATGACAAAAACACAATATAAGACATCTCAAATAACAAGTACGTCGCATCCGAAAGCTCCAGGATACCAAAAGAAACTGAAAGATCCCAATATAAACACAAGTTCTCATCGAGACGTAAGTCATGCCAGCTCAACAGCAACACCTTAGTCCAAGGCTAGGTTTATTTCATATGCAGCTAACTAGTTCATTAGGTCACTAAAGCAAATTGAGCCTTAGTGGCGTGAGCAAAAGTGTGCTACTCCCATTCCCAGACAGGTTTCTCCAGTGATCACCTAGAAACATAAAGACACAAGTGTGAGTCGAAACTCGGCAAGTACACAATAACAATGTCATACAACATAGACCTATGAAATCATCGACCATTCGGCTTATTATCCAAATGTCTATCAATACAGTGTAATGCGATGCAATGCAATGCAATGTCTCCACATAGTGCGCACCGGTATTGGAGTGTACATCCGTCGATGTCACACTCATTTCCCCGCCATCCCGTGGCGGGGTGCCTACCTCTGTAGGATTTATCAAGAGCACGCCGGATTAGCCACATAGCTTTCTCACCGACCTGGCGCATGGCACTCCGGACTAGCCATACGGCTTTCTCACCGACCTGGCGCATGGCACTCCGAACTAGCTATGTGATTTTCTCACCGCCCTGGCTCGTATGCATGCTTCCATGATATGCATGAATCATAAAACAGATAATTGTCTTTACCATCATCAATCCATCATCATTCATCCATGCATCAGCATCACGTCAAGAGTATTAGAGCAACATATAAAGAACACACGATGCCATATACCGACATCCACATCATCAGTCACACATATTATCATAAGCAATGCATCATGTACTTACCTCTGTTACCAAACAAGATGGAGGGACGGAACGACGATGCCGACTCCGAAAGAAAGCCGCCTGCAAGACATACCATTTAACCAAACTAGCACCGATATCCAACATCATGAGAAAATTAATATAGCTAGCTTAGCTTTTAATTTTCTATACCGAAAAGTTTACTTTACCAACCATCTATCATTATCCATATAAAATTTCATTATCTAGTCCAACATGCCAAAGACTTAATAAGAAACCCCGTCGCGGCCTACACTGGACAGCAGCACGGAAACGGTCATATCTCCCAAACCGCTAGGCTAAATCACGTGTTCTTGGATGCGTTGGAAAGCTAAGAACATAGGCTAACTTTTTCTTAACATCATTGAGACCCAATTCTCGATGCAAACCCCCAGTTTTGCAGTACAAACTGCTGCTCAAAGTGATTCCTATAACCAACAAACCAATTGAGGCATAGAGTTGCAAATCCACCCCTAAATCCTATCCCAAACATCATATAGAGCATCAAATTACATAAATTAGTCATCAATTGAGTTACCTAGAGATAAAATCCCAAACCCTAACTCCTCCCTTTTTTCTTTTTCTTCTCCTTTCTTTCTCCGGCACATGGTCGGCCTCTTCTTCGTCTTACCTTCCTTCCCTTCTTCTAGCCGGCTCCTTACTCTTCTCTACTGACCACCGACGAAAGCAGCAGCGCCAACCGCAAGGCAACAGCGACGTGCAACGGTGACGTCCAAGGCAGCGGCTGCACGGCGAGGGTCGGCGGCCACAAGGAGATGGCGGCACGGCACGGCACGGCAGCGGCCTCAGCATGGCATGACGGCGGCGACGACGGGCGCACGGGAGACGAGCAGATGAGGCGGTGCTTGGGGTAGGAACGGGAGGGAGGCAGAGGCACGAGAGGCAACTGGGGGAACCAATCCCCTTGCCCCTGCCGTGCTCCCCCTTTAGGGAGGCGAGGTGGGCTGGGCTGGCCGGCCCAGCTCATTTTTTTTTTGGTATTACAACGTCCCTCCTCTAGCTCAACGGTAAGCAATCGGTGTATTTTTTCCATTTGCACCCATTTAGTTGTGTGAACTGTGAACCTCAACCTACACGGTCCTTCCACCAAATGCATCCGGCCTTTTGCCACTGAAGTTGGAGAAGATTACCAGTTTTGTGCCACCGTTTATGTACTGCCCCTCCCACTTCTCACCACTCCCGACCCTAGCCACCTCCTTACCCCGTGAGACCTCCTAGACACAGTGTTGCCTCCCGCACTGTTGCCCTGCCCTCGTGTCGGCCTCCCCCTCCATGCCGACCTCGCTGGTTGTCTCATTCGCGTCAACTCCCTGCCGATCCGCCGCTTCTAGCCACCCGTCTCCATCGCCTTCTCGCTCCACGTTGGTCTGCCTCACCCTTCCACCATGGGGTGGTCGAATCAGGTGACGACACGTCCCTGGATGGGGCGGACACTAAGAGCATCCCCAGCACGTTCGGTATCAGCGTGGCGGCGTCGGCTAATTCTGCTGGCGGCAGGCGTCGTGGCAGCCAGCTTGACCGCCATTGTTGTCGCCATTTGAAATTTTTCCCCTTTCTTGTCGTATGCCGATGCGGTGTGGCTCGATAGCTCCCCATTGGGATGCTCTAACCCTAGCCGCCACCCTTCATAGCCAACCACAGTGGTGTCCCCGGTCGTTGCCTTACCGTCATGTGTTTGGACAGGTTGGCCCTCTCCCTCGCCTCCCCACCCCATGCTGGTTCTCCTCACCATGGCGTCGCCTCCCCGATGGCACCGTCGCCTCCTCATCAAGACGCCGCCTCCAGTTGGCACCCTCCCTTGTCGTTGCGCACTCGCTCCTCCCTACCAACACCGCCTCCCGCCCCATCCCTGCATCCCCTCCTCCAGCTACAGCTCACTGCCACTCCCTCCCCTGTCAATGCCCTCTACTTTGATCTAGTCGCTGATGCTGCCTCATGTCCGATAGTGATCCCCCTTCATTTTCCCACCACTACTTTCCTTTCTTCTATCGATCGTTGTCACCCTACCGTTGCTACTCTGGCCACCTTTCACATCCCCTCCTTTACATCTTGTTGTCGTTGCTACTCTGGCCACCTTTCACATCCCCTCCTTTACATCTTGTTGTCGTATGGGAGGGGATGCTTATAACATGGGCCTTTACCAAATTCTAGTTATGTTTTTTTATTTCAATTCAAACAAAATAATTTTAGCAATGAATTGGTTATGCCCTAAATTGATCGTGACCAATTCATTGATAAATAACCTATGACTACAATCCAAACACACTCAAGGCCTTGTTTTTCGATTGTATCGCAGTTGGCGACATCAGAAGAAATTTGAGAGCCCACAACAAGAGGTCTAAAGATTATTTAAAATTATTAAAAAATATAGTTTTATGATACTTGGAAGGAGTACTAAAAGTCACGAAAAAAATCGTTACAAATTATCAAAACATATATGGTATATAGAAATAACAAAATTTACTATAGTAATACGCAATGGTATGTAACGCTGAAAAGAACAAGGCCTAACATGTAGTCTTTATTATCAAAATTCTTCCGTTGGAGATCAGGTCATCGCAACAAAAAAATTTCAAGGATTTATTCCATACAGTAAATCGAGTCACTAGCACTTTGGGTTCATGAGGAGCCGAGGTGCTACAGTTTTCTTTCTAAATTTATTGAATAACAACGAAAAATCGTTCCACCCTCTATGCCATCAGATATATATAACCAAAAAGGTTTTCTTCTTCGTGGCAGATCAAAGACCTCACTGCCCATTTCAATTTTGGGCAGCAGACGAGCGGTACACATAAGGAAGCCGGCAAGGCTCGTCCCTTAGAAGGCCGGCCTTCTCGTAGCACTCGACGCTGTCCGCGAGCGTCTCTTCCAGCTTCCTCGGCTCCCAGCCCAGGCTCCTCAGCTTACCCGACGCCATGGCAGGATTGCCATCCACATGGACCATCCTGCACAGATTAAAGCGCGAGGCTTTACACTAATCTTTCGCTGAACCTCAAGCTTCGATTAATCAACAGGGGGCCAGAAACTGTCGATCGATGGCACTCACCTGTCGACGTAGTTGTAGTCAGGGTACATGTTCTTCAGTAGTTCCACCAGGTCCTTCAAGTCGATCTGCTCCAGCGAGCAGATGTACCTGCCGGACGATCCTTGCTCGCCGTATAGCAGGGGCAGAGCATCGGCGACGTCGCGGACGTCGACGAGCGGCCAGAACTTGTTGTTGATCACGTCTGGGCCTCCTCCCCCTGCAACCAAAATTAAGCCATGGTGTTTTCAGTTTCAGGTTCCAGCTGGGTTGCATAGTTGCATTGCATCGACTGAACTGAATGAGAGATTGAGATATCTGAATGCATGTGTGTGCTGGGGAATTGAGAACCTTTCAGTATGTAGATGAGGGCCTTGCTGCTGGTGTTCACCACTGGCTGCAGCATCGGTCCAATAACCAAGGCCGGCAGGAGCGTGACGACGTTCAGCCCGTCTTTGCCTGCGTATTCCAGGGCTATCTCTTCAGACACGGTCTTGGCGAGGCAATACCAGCTCTGCCAAAAACAGCAAGAAAAAAAATTGTCTGAACTTTGTTTTGTGCTGAATTTCAGATGCACATTTCATACCTCCCCAGAGTTCCAGATGCACATTCAGTTTGATTTTTGCTGAATTTCAGGTGCAAATTATTTTTTTTTTAAAAAAACGATGGCAGGAGCTCTGCCCGATCTTTATAGATAGGATGAAATTGAGATACAAAGACAGCACATGCAGAAAGCCGGCTACAGGAAACGCAAGAAAAGGAGAAACAAAGATAAAGATAGCAAAAGAGCTAAAAAAGCAAAGTTACAAGTGAGAAAGACTAAGGCAGAAGAGGTCGGAGGAAGAACAGAGACAAACAGCAGAGGAGGAGCCGAAAGTCATCCATGATCATCAAAATCTTGATAAGCATGCATCCAATTTGTCAGATCAAGTCTAACACGCTGCAGCATTCAGGTGCAAATTTCATACCTCGGTTTCCTTGCAGAACTCTTTGTCTGACCAGCAGGTCTCGTCTCTGGGCGTGTCTTGAGGCCAGTTGGGGTTAAAACCGACGGCGCCGATGGATGACACCACGATGGCTTTCTGAACTTTGGTTGCCAGGCAAGCCTCCAGTACATTTCTGGTTCCCTTCACGGCAGGAGCCATCATCTCTGTCTGCACTAAAGCCAGCAAAAAACACAGCAAATGTACAGCTCAAACAAGAAATGCATCCTGAAAATCGGTGGCTTGTATCATTCATAATGTAAATATGAGCTGGACCAAAACATGCAATCCTTCATCCGCGCTGGTCATAATGTAAATATGAGCTGGTCCAAAACATTCTACTCTTCATCCGCGCTGGTTTTGTCCAAAAACTCTGATCTGAAGTTACGTCAGTGTCCTCTGCACGGCCCCCGCGTCGTCCTCTGGGGCGACACGGGCGGCGACACAGGCGCCCTAACCGGAGCCCCCCCATCGCCGGAACCCTAGCCGGCCGCCGCAGCCGCCGGTGGCTGGTCTAGGCGGCGGCGGCCCCGCCCTCCCCCCTTCTCCTCTCCTCCTCCTCCTCCCTTTCTCCCTCTCTTCTTCATCTCCGTGTTTGCCGCGGTTGGCTTGGCGGCCGCCGCCGGAGCCGGCAGGCGTGGTGGCTGATCCGGCGGTATGGAGGCGGATCCGTGGCCGCTGGACCGCGGCTCCATGTCGAGCTGGCGGGCGCTGCTCGGCTGGGCGCGGCGGCGGCTTGTGCGTGCGGCGGCGCTGCTCGGGCGGGCGCTGGCGGCGGCGTGCGTGCTGTGTGGGGCGCGGGCGGCGGGCGAAGGGCGGCGTGTGCGTGTGTGGCAAAGACGGCTGGCTCGGCGGGCGCGAAGGGCGGCTGTGCTCTGGCTGGAGCAAGCGGCGGCGCGACCTTGGCTGGCGCGCGGCGCGCGCGCGTTGTGCATGGCGCCGCGCTCCTCTTCCTCTTCCGGATCTGTTGTCGCTGCCTTGCACCGGATCGGGCTCCTCGATCTGTGCTTAGCCGGTCGGCGGGCGCTGTGGCCTCGCTCCAGATCTAATCTTAGCCGCGGCCTCCTTCATCCTCCTTCATCCCTTCCTCCATTGTTGCAGTGCCGCCAGGTGCACGTCATCGTTTCTCTCCCGTGTCCCGTCCTCTTCGTCCCGACCTTCGCAAGACATGGTGGAGCCCGACGCCAGACTTTCCTTATTCCTTCTTCCCTCCTTCTGGGCTGTCTTAGTGGAGACCGCTGGAGGGACCGCTCTGTTTGGCGGGTCCGCGAAAGGGAGGCTCGGATCGAGCATTGTCACCAGAGCGGTCGGAGTGGGTGTGCTCTCGGTCGTGGGTCCGGTGGCCTCGTCAGAGCTCGGCGGCTCAGACCGCATCTTCTTCTTCTCCTTCTTCCCCCTCCCCCTGAGCCCGCCTCGGTGGAGGCCGCTTGGCGGGGTCCGCTTTGGATAGTTGGCCGGAGCGGACGGAGCAGATGTGCTCCAGGGACGTGTGCCTGGCATCTCCTCGGCTCTTCCTGTGGTGGCGTGCTAGGCCGTCGCCCGTTCTTCAGCGATGCTATGCCACTTGTCTCTACCTTGGTCCCATCCTCGTCTTCTTGCCTCCCTCCTCGCGAGGTGCTCGATGGCGTCGATTGGCTTCTTCAGAGGTAGGCGGGGTCGCTTAGCGTCGCCTTGGTGGCGCGGCGTCTGGTCTGTTTCGCTTCCGGTGCGCGGGCCATCCGGCGTGGTGGCCCCTCTCGGCGGCGTTATCGTTGACCTTTCTCCGTGGCGTCCCGTTCTTCGCCTCTGGCTCGGTCCGTCCTCGCCGTTTAGACCCTCCCTTTCTTGAGGTGTCGGATGGCGGGCGGCCTCTTCGCGTCGGTGGTGGTGCTCGTCGACGCTCTCGCTCTGCGTCTTGGCGGCGGCTCGGTCTTCTGTCATTGTTCACCCTCGGAGGCCTTTGTACGCTAAGCGGGTCGGTCTTGAGCGAAGCCCGCCTTTTAAGTGGTGATGGCGTCACCCTTGTGTCGCTTCTCGTTGGAGGCATCACCTTTTGGACCTTGTCTGCTTGGCTTAAAACCCTTACGGTTTAGCGACAATGGCGGGTCTTCCCGTCGTTACCTTGTTGGAGGCGTCGTGGTTGCCGTTCTAGCGTTATGGGCTTCGTTGGGTCTCTTCATTGCGAGAGTCGCTTCATTCTTGTGTGAGTGTTGGTTGGGTGTCCGTGGTGGCGTGTTGTTCTTACCCTTTTCTCTCCTGTCTCTCTCCTGTTCTGCTTTTGTTCTAGGGAGCAGCGGGGGTTCGTTTCCCTCTGTGGGTGGTGTCCCCGGTGGTAGTCGGTGGTGTGTCTGGCTTTGGCCAGGTTTGCAGCGGAGCGCTGTGGTTGTACCCCGTGCGTGCATGGGTTTTGCTTTATTTTCTCCTTCTGATCAATGAAATAGGACGGCAGTTCTCCTACCCCTCTTTCAAAAAAAGTTACGTCAGTACTCGCATCACTCTTTGGAACTAGTACTACCGCAATCTGCAAGCAGGAGGAGCATAACTCCCTAAAAATATTGTACCTGAAAACATGCTAGTAATTAAGCCCAAATGCATTTGGACAAATTCCACTACTTCACTGAGTAATGACTAGTGACTAGCCTAGTCTCTGCATGACAGAATGGATGCATGACACGGCATGAACAACCAAACACCGGTGAGTGTGCATTTGCAAATACATCTACCAAAACCGCATCTTGTTCTACGATAAAGGCGCACTAAATCTGCTTTGCATAGACAGCATCTTGCTGCTTTCAAGTTGGCTTGTTGCAATCAGAGACTGTCAGTGGATTCAGGGCTAAGAGATGCAGCAACACACATGCGGGAGTATCCACACTTGCCTCAGGATCAACGACCTCGCCTTCCGGCACCGGAGTGGCCGGATGGAAGACGCCCTCGCAGCCGGCGAAGGCGGCCACCAGCGTGCCGGGGTCGAGCACGTCGGCCTTGAACAGTCGCAGGTTCTCCGGGGCCCCGTCCAGCTGCTTCAGGAACGCGTTCTTGGGGCCACCTGAAAGAGAGATCGAGAGGCTCTACAGGATGAGGAATCAACGAGAGATCTGCAGGTTGCAGCAGGTGGCTGCGAGGCGCGTACGCGGGTCGCGGACGGTGGCGTGGACGGCGTAGCCGCGGGAGAGGTGGAGCTTCACGAGCCAGGAGGCGATGAACCCGCCGGCGCCGGTGACGCACACGCGAGGCGGCGGCGGCGCCATTGACCAACGGCCTCCGGGCCTGAGCGATCCAAGTTAGCTTTGCCGTCTCACGAGGCCACAAAGTCTCAGCAGCAGCATCGCGCACCACGGCGGCTAATGGGTCGGTGTCAGGGTTTTAGGGTGTGTTTGGTTGGGCCATGCTGGACCATCCAGCACAGAATTAGGGATGGAATAGATTGATAATGCATGAATTCATCTGTGCATTGGTGTTTGGTTGTGTTTTTATCATCCAGGAACAAATCGGTATGCTTGCTCATCGATCATCGCCCCCCACACTCTCTCCACCTCCTCTGCTCCACCTCGGCACCATCGCCCCTCCACCATGGTCGTGGCCATCAAGACAGATCTGGCATGGCTTGGGAAGAATGATGCTACCGCTGCTGTTGCGATTGATGAAGAAGAGCATAGGTGGAGCAGCTCCACCTCAGCCGCCGCTGGCCATGTCCCTTCCCCCCTTTTCTCCCCTCCTCCGCCCTAGCGGGCTACTCCGACCTAGCCTCCCCATCGTGGGTACGTCGCTGCCAGGCATCCGCCATTGCGTCCTCCGTTAGACAGGCTCGCCACCGCCATCACCGAGGCTTGCCACCGCCAAGAGCCACCACCACAGTGGAGATCGTCCAAATGCTGGCGACGGCATCGAAAAAGGAGGAGATGGCACCAAGATCCGCCCCGTGCGGCTGACTCCCCATGCCCTGCGCCGTTGGTCGCTGGGGGAGGAGGTGGAGGCGGGAGGAGGCATGCCATCGTGGGGAGAGGAGGAGGAAAGGAGGAGGCGCGCCGCCGGAGGGAGAGGAGGAGGGGAGGACGCGTGTCGAGGGAGAGGAGGAGGCGCCGAGGGAGAGGAGGAGCGCTAGGGCTAGACGAGCAGGACTTGTCTTTTGGTAAGGAACGAGCAGGACCACCCTGCAATACTATAGGTGGATGGGAATAACCAGGATGGATGGATCCAACTTTTGGCAACCAAACAAAAAATGATGGTGTGCTGGACGAGATCATCCAAGATCCCAAAACCAAACACACCCTTAAATTTCGTCTTTCGTCTCGGAACCCGCTTTTCCACCGAACCGAGAAAACGCCAAAAACCGCTGAAAGCCTTAAAAAGCCGATGAAAAATTGAATGAATTTGAATTCGAACTCAAACTCAAACTCAAACGCAGCCAGTGGTTTTCTCGACGGTTTTTGGTGAGAAACCGCCTGTTTTAGAGGTAACCCGAAAATTACTGATAATGTGGAAAATGGGGGGAAATGAAAAATGCGTGTGAAAATAGGAAAATTTCTGAAGATCGTAATTATTTACGATGCGCATCACGTGAATTTGTAAGATTATTGAAATTTTTTGCCATGAACTTTGTTAATTTAAAGATATTTGAAGCATAAAGAACACATGATAATTACCATTTGTATGTATAAGTTCATAAATATATATCTAATAATAAATTTCACATCAAGCCAACAATCACGCACATCAATGTTAAAATTTTTGCCATGCTGTTACCGTTGACAATGATTGTGAGGGTTTTCTCGTCATTTCATGTGAGGGTATTTTAGTCATGTCATGTGGCCATTAATGTTTAACCAATGATTGTGAGGGTATTCTGGCCTTTTTACCATCCCATGGATCGATTTTCTAGTCTTGCCTACACCATACGAAGGCGGAAAAATTGCTCAAATAATCAACTGTTAAATAGAAAATTAATAAAATAATCCACAGAAAAAAGAAAGTACAAAAATAGCATCAGGTCCCGCCACCGGGCGCGGCTGCAGCAGAGCTGCCACCACCCGGTGTGGCCGCAACTCTGCTGCCGCCACCCCGCGTGGCCACGGCAAGCCGGCCGGTTAAAATGGGCACGTACGCCGGTATTGCATGTGGCGTGTGTATATATATATACGTGGCCGGTCTTGCATGTCTAATTTTATAGATTATTGATAATAAATTAGTAAAATGGCATGTCTAATTTTATATTTTTAGACAACTAAAATAATTTACGTTGGGAGGTGGGTTTCTTTCCAAGAAAGCCACCCGCAATTTCCCCAGTGCAGTGAGCTCGTCAGATCACAATCACATGAACCACGATCACACACGCACACACTTCTCGGTGCACCTTCTGCTCAATTTGCTCCCGTTGACTGACCGATACCAAGACCACAGTGACCTAGAGCTTCTCCCAAGCCACGTTGCATGTACGTGGCGTATATATATATACACATGTGGCTGGTATTGCATGTGGCATATATACATTTTAATATATGTATAATATATAGATATATCATAAAATTATAATATATATGCATGTATAATATTATATTTTAATATATATATGCATGTATAATATTATATTTTAATATATATGATAAATGTATAGGCTATTTTCTAAATTTGATACATGTATAAGCATGTGAATATATACATTTGACAAAATTGCAAATTTAAAATTTTAGCAAGTGTTAATAGTCGTTTGTACGGCAAACTAAAATTTCTAAAGTTAGAAGCTATGAGATAAATAAAAACATTAAATACACGTAAAGTGAATCTTGGCATGTAAAGTGAATTAGAGAATGTAGTAGAGTTTAAACCATACAATACAACACAAACATCAATACGAAAGTAGCAGAGTTCAAACCATACAATACAAGCATGAAGATCTTATAGTCGTTTCTTAGGGGAATTGAAAAGTACGTCGTAACATGTGGGTGGTAGCTAGCTAGACGTGTCGCCTCCGGCATGCAGGGCACAAGCGTTTCGTGCGGACGTGCAACTCTAGGGTACGCCTTGTTATTTCGAGACGATTTTCGAGATCTGCGATCCTTGCGTGGAGAACCATCATGTATGCATCTGCTGCCATTGAAAAAGAATCATCCATCCATGATGCCATACGACAATCATTTATCTGTTTTGCACAGAATATAAAGTTAGGTTACATCGTAAAATAAATTCGATCTATATGAAGGTAAGTAAACTCACGGCGTATACAGAGCATCGGTAGAATCTCCGTCTGGTCCAACCACAAACAGGCCTATCGAAGGTCTGCACCACTGCATCCATTCCACAAGCACACCTGGGCCAGTCCCGAAGATAGTCACTACTAGAAATGTAACATTTATCGAGCGTAAAGAGGTAAATCCTACGGACCCTCAGTAAAGAAAAAAGTGGCCGACGGTTTGTAGTTTTTCGACGGTTACGTTGAGAACGCTCGGTAATTAGTACTTTCTCCGACGGGGCAGGCCATTTACCTATAGTGCGTTAGTGGCTCTCGGCCATTTGACGAAATCACCGACAGGGGGAAATCTTTACCGTGTGTGGAAGTACAACCCTCGGTCATTGCAAGCGAGCATCGGCAGTTTTAGGAAACCCTTAGCCATTCATGGGAATGGTCAACGGTAGAACTAAAACTCTCGGCCATCTAAAAGAATAGCCGACGGTTAAAAGAAAACCCTTGGTCATTCAAGGGAATGACCGACGGTTGAAATAAAACTCTCAGTCATTCATGGTGATGGCCGAGAGTTAAAATAAAACCCTCAGCCATTTGAGAGAACTCTCGGCCATTCAAGGAATGACCGAAGGTTTAAAGCAAAACACTCGACCATTGTATACAAAATGATAGGAGTTAAAAAGGAATGCATGTACAATTTTAAACAATAAGTGTGTGTGGTGAGTTGGCTAGGTGGGATAGTTTTATTCAATAGGTCATGAGTTCGAATCCTATGCAACACACATTTATAATTAACTTGATTTAATGGGAAAAAATGATGTCAAAGCTCAAGTATGTATAAAGAGGTTCATCCTGATAGGAAATTTTTTTTTCTATTTCATTCATTAAATTTGGTTATATTTATTCCACCACATTTTTCTAGTGTTTACCATTTCCGTCGGTGTGTTAAAACTACTCACTCATACTTTTCTCGAGTGTTTTCTATTTCCGACGATAAGTGAAAGTCACTCACCCATGCATTTTCCGAGTGCTTCAAAAACTGTCGCTAAATTCATTCCCGAGGGTTTCGTCGGTAATTGCATGAATTACCCACCATGGGTGGCCGAGGGGAAGTTACTGACGGTATACGCTCGGCCATATACATGTCCTACGGTATTTTCTAATAGCCGACAGTATTTGCACACTCAGTAAAAGTTAGAATTCTAGTAGTGAGTGAGGGCCAGGCCGTAGCATGATTGACTCCGTGCGGTAGTTCTGTTTCATTTTGTTGGGCAGGCCCTCCGATAGGTAATGGGTGTGGCCTTCTAGGCCGGACGATTCCCACCAACTTGGCCTAATCCATGCGTTGGTGGACCTTTGTTCGGCCATCCTACTACGATGACGTCAGACAGTATGACGTTGGCATGTCGTGCATAGATGTGTTAACGGTAAGTGGTAAGTGCGAAGTAGTAGTAAATGCAATGTCACTAATTCTCATAATGGTAAATACAATGTCAATAATTGTATAGAGAACAATTTTATCGCCAAACCGCCGAATGCACTTAATAACATAAGTCCATGAAATTACATGATTACACTTAGCGCCGACGACCCCTTGTCGTGTATGCACTTGGGGTGTAATGGTCTGGTGGATGCGTCGTACGTTGTCCTGCAGCCTGAGAAGGTCCAAACTAAATTTGATCCTCAGTTTGGTCCGCGATTGGATATACCCAGGCTGTGAACTTATGGCGTACGCAGACCCACCATAGTGTGGAAAACCCTCCATCATGCTTTGTTCATAAGGGGTCTCATGGCCGTGCACAACCTGTGAAGGGACCCCATGTGGGATTTGCTCCCCGCGTTGGAATGAAGGGACCTTATGGGGGGTTTGCCAGTTAGACCCCCAGGCTATGCCGGATCTGGTATAGGAATGTTGCATCCGTCCAACATATCTTGAAAGTTTAGGTTGGATGCAAATGTACTATCCAGCATATATGCTCCCATGTTTGCCCAATTTACATCAAATTGGGTATCTTGTGTGCTGTGATAGTCATCGTAGGTTTCTGAAGACGGCGCTAAGTTAATATCAATCCCCTTCTCATGACTTGGCCCAGCTGGAGGTGAAGAATGGTGGGCGCTGTATTGGAAGGGTGTCGATGTAGAGGCTGGGGGAGGTTGAGATTGGCGGCGTGGAACTGAACCTGATGGTGTACGCCTGTCCATGGACTGCGATCTCGCAGGAGCAGCAGATACTGGAGAAGATGGTGACTTGGATATGCGGTGCACAGATTCTTCTCGCCTCGGGCTATCCCTTTCGCGATTTGTGGGCGATTTATGCCCGCCGACCCCCCTAATCGCTCCCATAAGCCGAGATCCCGCCCTTCTAATGAGGGCCCTCAATGAATTTGAAGAAGATTGGCCGGTCCGCTGTGTTTGCGATACAAGCTCCATTGCATTATCGACTTCTTGTGTCTGCAACAACCATTCATATGGTATTCAGAATGAGCTATCAAGTAGGCAATATAGATGAAACTATCGGAGAGCGCGCATCATACCAGAACATGGACTCGTTGGGCATAGCCCTCTTGTTGTCGGAGCGGTGCTGCTGCTGCCTGTGGTATTACAAGCTGACATCTGGTCCTTGGGCGGTACCATTCCATGTACCCTCAAATATCAGTCTACTGCGCGGGTCCAGCATCATCCCACACTTGGTCAGTAGCCAACTCAGTCCACCGCTCGATATGGGCACTGTGGACGTGGGCCCAATCACGGTTGCGCCCGGAAGAACTAAGCCTGAAAAAATACTTGTACGTTACATTATGAGTGGTACAAATATATGAAATGTCTAACTTGTGATGCATACCAGGGATTACAAAACCGCCGGCTAACCGCGGTTAGCCGCCGTTAACCGAACTCCGTCATTTCATGGTTTGGAAAACCATGGGTAAACCTACCGCAATTCATGAATTCGTCAAATTCAAATTTGAAGTAAAAATTACTATAAAATTTGTAAAAATAGTATTCGTTATTCTAAGCATTTTGGTTCAAACAAAATTTAAAAATTGTAAATATATCTCATTATTTCATGTGATTGTATGTGTTAAATAGGTGACCCTAATGGCAAACAAATCTTAATGGCCATATAGTCTTTTCGGATGATTAGTAACACAATGCTGGCTGCCTGGCTATGTGCTACCCGTGTTGTACCACTTATACACTGCTAGAGATTCCCCCGTGCCTCGGTTTCATAATTATCAAGCCCGTGAACTGAGTGCCATCACTTTCCCCACTCCCCCACCCAGCTCTCTGTCCTTCTCTCGTTCTTCCCCTGCGCCCCCCAGTCGCCCAGAGCTCTTCTCCGGCCAGATCCGCCGCCCACCGCCGCCGAGGACGCCGGAGCGAGCCACGGTCGCTTGAATCGCCGCCCTAAAGCCGGTTAGTCCGACGGTTTTAGCGGTAAACAGCTGCTTTCGCGTGTGGAAGTGGTTGGGAGCTACCACGCCGCGCCACAAGCCGCATGAATGGCGGTTAACCGCTTAATCGGCCGGCTAACCGGGATTTTCTACCGGCTTTATCCGAGGTAACCGCGGTTTGTCGTTTTAATTTGCTGTGACCACTGGCCAGTGCGTGGCTTGGTTGGTTTGTGTGGCATGGGCTTACTAGATGTCTAGATTAAGGTACTTAGGTTAGTACTTGGTACTTGTTAGTGGTACATTGGTAATATTTAAGTTTTTTTTGCTTAGTAGTTAGGTAATTAGCCAATTAGGTAGTTAGGTAATTAGGTTAGGACCGTTAGACTTGTAGTCTAGTAGAATTGTAATTAGGTTAGCATGTTAGATTAATTAGTTAATAAGGTCAGTAATAGTATTGTACTAATGTAATTAGTAGTTTGCTAGGTAATTTATTTTTGCAGGTATTAGGGAATGGCAGAGCGGGACCACGACAGTGTTTGGGAGCATGGCGATAAGCTAGGCAATGGATTTAGGTGCAAATACTGTAGAACAGAGAAAAATGGAGGTGGTGCGGCAAGATTTAAGTATCACTTGGCGTGTCGAAGTGGAAAAGGTGTGGCGTCTTGTAAGGGGCCCCACCCGATGTGAACATACTTTCGGAGGGAGCTTGATAGGTTCAGAAAGGCAAAGGAAGATAAAATAAAAGAGGAATTTAGAAGACAAAGGGCCGCAGAAGGCTTAGGTGAGTGGGGAGGGGACTGGAGGGATGAGATGACTGGGTGTGCTGACGAAGAAGAGCAGATGCGGCATGCCATGGCTGCATCACAGGCACATGCAGAATTCAGAGCACGAGCTGGTGATTATTATGAGCATGGTGGTGGCAATGGCGGTGGGTCTAGGGAGGAAAGAAAATTTGTTAAAAAAATGTTGAGCCGATCGGGCTCAAGGTCATGTTGGACACGCAAAAACCGTGCAACCACGGATTGATGAGGGTGTTTGGACAAAAGCAAACAAAACACTTAGGGAGAAACTTGGAAAAAAATGGTCATCGTGGTTTCATGCGGCCGGCATTCCGGGAAGAAAAGCGGATAACCCTTATTTTATTGCAGCTATTAAGGAGACGCAGAGGCTCGGTTAGTGAACATGCATACATGATTACATATTTACATCAGTACTTAATAGTTACTATTTTTTCATGAATAACAATTATTGTGCAGGTGAGGGTGTAAGTTCACCGAAAGGACGTGAGATCGATGGAAGGTATTTGGAGGAAAACAAGCGCGACATAGACCGTGAGATGATGCAATGGAGACGGATTGGCATGATTTGGTCTATCCATAATGTCCGATTCTTGGGCGGGACCAACAGCATGGCCATCATGAACTTCATGCTATATTGCAATGGACGATGTTTTTTACAAGTGCATCGATATGACTGGGCAAACTCAAGATGCAAATAAATTAATGCGGTATACATAGACCGATACACCTATTGTGCTACTCCTATAGTTCTATTATGTCGTGTGATAAAAATTAATGCGGTATACATCAACTTGTCATGCAGGAATTTAAGTCGGTGATCAATTCATTGGGCCTGAAAATGTCGCCCAAATCATCACCGATAATGGTTCGAACTTCAAGAAGGCCGTGAAATTGATCTCGCAGATTTCCCAAGATAATGTGGCAACCTTGTATGGCTCACACCATAAATTTGTTCTTTGAAGGACATAGGGAGTTCCTGCACCACCATGCTATCATTGAGAGTGCAAGGAGAGTGTGCGAGATGGTCAGATAACTCGAACAAATTGCATGCAATGATGAAGAAACACATCGGCGGTGAGTTGGATAAGTGGTGTGCAACTCGTTTTGGTACAAACTACATGTTTCTTGAGCTTTGCCAAGCGCAGAGGAGAATTCATGAAATGGATGGCTTCGATGAATTTCTATCGAGCAAGATGCTAAATCCGAACAAGGAAGTAATCGCCATGGATGCTTGAGTAACCTAGAATGGTGGGATGCAATGAACAAGGCAATACATATGGTTGCTCCAATCTATAGCGTTCTTCGTTCGCAGACCAAGATAAGAACCCTAACATCTGCGATGTCATAATCAAATATCGTGGCATGCTCCAAAATCTCCAGAAAAACTTGTGTCAAGAAGATTACACGAGAGTCATACATGTCATCGATAAGAGATTTGAGACCCTTAGCGAAGGCACGCTTATTGAAACAGGTATATATAAATATGAGTATATAATATTTTATTTGGTATAAAATTCTAAATTACATTGTGACCTCATTTATCGCAATTTTGTATTCGAACCCGACGGTGAACTATCTTGATGGATGGAACATAAATATGTTGCCATATGTCCGAAAAACTTTTGAAAGAATTGTTGATGAAAATACATGGTGCAAAGACTTAATGAGATGGAGGACTGGAGGTTACGCACCGGCTCTTTCGCAGGAGAGGTTGCCAGAAGGATGGCTGTTTCCAATGATCAAAATAAAGGTAATCGAAAATTTGATATGCAAATACAATGATATCGTACAAGTGGAATGATCTTGTATCGTATATGCAATGATGTTTCTCATGGCAGCGATGTGGTGGAACATGATGGGCACAGATACACCAAATTTACAGAAACTTGCAAAGCGTATAGTGTCACAGGTTTGCTCATCTAGTGGATGCGAGCGCAATTGGAGTACCTTTGCTTTCATCCACTCCAAGATACGCAACAAAGTTGTCCTATCAAAACTCCACGACTTGGTGTACGCCCACTACAACCTCCGCCTAAGATTAGAAAGACAAGGAATACAAAGCGAATCATAAGACATGGATCCACTCTCTCTGTTCACGGAGCTTTCACTCACAGATGACACGAACCCAATCGTTGAGTGGATGCGGGTTGACGGTAAGAATATAACTATTATTTTTTTACGAAGGTAAGTATCCTTAAGTACTCATCGCTGTTTGCTCTTTATACACTTACAGGTCAAATGCTGATCCGAAATTAGACGAGGACTTAAGTGATCTTCGACGCCCGAGCCCTAATCGTGCCGCCACCGATCTTACGGACATTGGTGATATGAGAAAGAAGACAGGCGCCAACAATTGCGGGTGGGCATCTAAACATGTTGGAGAAACACATGTGGGTAAGAGGAAGCGAAAAATCCACCCAAAGAGCGTGACCCAAAGAAACAAATCTTTGGCGAAGAAGAGGAGATGGGCGGTGATGATTCCGTGAAGAACTTGCCCTGGAGCCCTCCATATCAAGAATCTAACTTGAGTTAAATCACCTCGATGATGACGACGATGACGGCGACGACGATGGTGGTCAAGGTGCTGATGTTGGCGGTGGTCATTCCCAGCCTGTTGCTGCCTCACCTGCTCAGTTTACCCAGGGTCGTCATTCATCATATGAAGCAAGCTCGCAGAGAATGCTTACTCGATCTAGCGGCGATAGGGCGCCTCGTCGGTCTAGCATCGATAGGGCGCCTCCTCGGTCTAACATCGATAGGGGCAGGGGAAGAATGCATGGTCATGCTCCACATGAGTACAGCTCTAGTTCAAGCAGTGACGTCACTCAGCCACAAAGTGGCAATATGGAGCTTACTATCCTCCCAGAGCTTACTATCCCCACCCCTGTGAGCTTACTACCCCGCGCCTTACCCCAAGAAGTATATGGATACCTCCCACAGGATACCCTCAGAGTATACCCCTCAGAGTGGCGGCTTACCCCCGCAAAGACCGCAGCCCAAGAAGGTATTTGTATGAGAGTCAAGAGCCCACCAATATAACATGATATATGCACTGTTGGCATAAACAAAGTGGACGACAGACGAGTTGGGATGAGTTCAGGCCATTTTAAGGGCAACTCAAGGGGTCATAATTATTTCAAATGAAGATCAATACTCCCGGTCAAAGAATATCACCAAGTAGTAGACTCGAAATAAAGGTAATGCGTGCACTTACCATTTGACAACTTCCGTTCTTTATTTACTTCATTGCTCATTGCATTTGCAGATTGCATATTACTGCTAAGGGCTTCTGTATGGCTTCTATGATATTGCTACATTGCTACCATGAACATGAAATGATGAATATATGTATGGCTTCTATCTGAAATATCTATTGCTAAGGGCTTCTGTCAGTTCAGTTCAGCTACTACTGATTAATTGTCGAATCTCTGTTGCACACTTGCACTGTTATTTTCTAACAATTTTATATGTTGAACAATTTTATATGTCGAATCTCTGTAGAAGTGTCGTAATCCATCAGTCCATCTGTTGAGGTTCATTCAGATTGAATATGCATCGATTATTTTTTTAATTTGTCGTAGTCTCGTAGACCAATCAATGAACTTGGGGGCTTGGTCGCTTGGGGCATAAGAGGATTTTCTAGATTGTACACTTCCCCATTTCTTTTGACTAGAAATCTGGTTTCTCCAATATTTCATGTACGAAGAATTTATAACATCAATTAGGAATTTAGGAATATGATTATTTGTCTTGATTATGCTCCTATATATCATGTATATCTCTTAAATAATATAGCATAGCATATATCATGTATGTCTCTATTTTTTTTTATTTTTTTCCTCATTTTTCCCTTTGTCCAGCAATTTTTATTGCCAAAACCATGACTAGCCGTGTAAAACAATGATTAACATGAGAAACCATGCGGCTAGCCGGGCCGAAATTTGCCGAACTGCGGTTCTGGATTTTGAGACCGAAACCGGGCAAAACCGTGGTTAACCGCCGATTAACCGCGGTAAACCGGCTCCGCGCCACATGCGGTTCGGAGAAGACCGGCGGTTTTGTAATCCCAGATGCATACCCATGGGAGTTGCCCGGATGCCGAGGAGCTGGTAGTGGAAATATTTGCCGGTAGCCAAATTACCGTTGAACGTGTTCCGGCGAGTATCCTTCCACGGCATTCATGCAGACTAGATAACAGGTCGTCATCCAATAGTCTACACTCTCAGTACACGTGCTTGCCAGCAAGCCCCCCGTGGCAATGTCGTATGTTGCCAGATGGCAGAATGGTTCCCACGTAACTTGGTCATGTACTAGAAGGTCTAGGTCTGACATAAGCCGCGTGTAAGATGCCCTGTCGACTTCTCTCAACCTTCGCAACCTCGCATGCAACCATCTATATCCCATTGTTGGTTTACATGCCGGGGGGTTAAATCGGCGTCCACATGAACTGGATAGTATCGGACTGGCGTGTTTGGATGATTTAGTGGCAAATAACTCCACGACCAGAATTGGACGAGGAGAGGACAACCCCCAAATACTGCATTCGGGGCTGTCCGATGGCATGCGACACATAACTCTCGGTATGTATCGGCCAATACGGCAGACCCCAACTGTACGGCTTGTAGTCCTCATTAAATAAAGCTTCATTGCATAGTTCTCGAGCTACGAACACTAGGTGAGGGGGTATAGAGTCACCGTTGCCATTTGTGAACATGACACCAGAGAGGAGGTAGTACAGGTACACCTCGTAGTGCCGCAGTACGGTCGCCTCATCAGCATTGACTGGACACGGACCAGCCTCGTCAAGGTGCTCGAGCCATGACATCGAAACACCCTGGTCGCTACCATTATATTCAACTTCAAACCTGCACAGATTTAGAATAATATTTCATAGGTGAAATTTATGTACAAATTAGAAATTTACAAGTGAAAAATTTGACACTCACCTCTCTTCGATATAATTTTTCCATGTTTGCCTGCTTGGTTTGTTGACAACAAAGACCCGTCCAGAGATGGGCAACCCTGAAGTGACGATATAACGAATAACAAATACAAGTCTTTTATTAAAACTTCAAATAACGATATAACGAATAATAGCCAAACATGAAGTGACGATATAACGAATACAAGTCTTTTATTAAAACATGACAGTGATACATGAATTGCCAGAATGATATTGTACAACTCATCCTTGATTTGGACAGCGCCTACGGTCATGTCCCGGCTGTTTATAGAGACGACAGCGACGCAAACCATCTCCACCATCGGCAACATCCATGTCACCTTCAAAACGCGTCGTACGCGGTCTATCTTGTGCAACATGCTTCGTAGTGGGGAATGGATGGAAGGTAGGCCCTTCTGAGTTTTTATATCCCCCTCGATTAATCGGATCCATCTTGGGTGCCCATGTTTGCCTAATTGCATTCATCGAATAGTACGGAGAGACGTATTGGGTGCCATCGTTGCCAGCAAGATCTCAACATGCCGCCATGACGTGCGAGCATAGGATGTGTTCGAGGCGGGGTTTATTGCAAGTGCATACAGCCTCATACTGGCCAAGTTGGCACTTCTGTTGATTATCTCCCGCGCTAAATCTTGTCATGTACTTTCTCTTGCAGTCCACATTGAATATGTTATTCATTCTATCATATATTGATGTGCGGTGGAACTGAGACTTCTGTCGACGCCTCTGTAGAATGGCTTCGACATGAGGGGAGAAAGTGCTTGTGATTTGCATGGCCGTCATTTCCCGGTTGCGGAAATAATCACTTGTCCTAAAAAAGATCATCTCAATGATAGTGTATATTGGCAGGCCGCGCACGCCTCGTAGCACATTATTGTACGACTCAGCTATGTTCGTCGTCATCACCGTGTATCTGCAATACGAGAATTCTTAAATTTATGATCGAACGAAATGAAAACTAACATTGTAAATAAATCTACCAGCTTACCGGACGCCATCAGTGTCATGTACGAGAGCCCATTTCTCCGTCGGTTTTTGCGCTATATCCACTGCGCAGACGTAATTTTACGGCGAGAGCTAACTTGCTCGCCCCCTACTATTTGAACCCCTGATGTGCTTTGCTTTTCGGCGACCATCTTCCTAGTACGTTCGTTAATGTCATTGAAAAACACGTTGAATTTGCGCTGTTGGTTTTGCATGCACATTGACTTGAACTTCTTCACTAGGGGCTTGTTCTTGAATGCAGTGTGTAGGTTCGTCCCAGGTGACGCATGCACCATCGAGAACGAACGTCTGGCCGCATTGGTGCATCACCAGTGGACAATACAGCTACACCATGTAGGATCCCCTGTTGACGGTCAGAAATGACGCACACTCCAGGACGATCCATGACAACGTGAATCTTCAGACGAGATAGAAACCATAACCAGCTATCATTGTTCTCGCTCTCCACAAATTCAAATGCGAGAGGCAATATCTGGTTATTCCTGTCAACTCCAAGTGCCGTCAGTAGAGCATCATAGTACCTACCGGTGAGAAATGTCCCATTCACACATATGACAGGACGACAGTACCGGAAGGCCTCTATGCACTGGCCAAAAGACCAAAACAGGCGCATCAGATAGAAGTGGTTCGGGACGACACTTCCATCGGGGAGGTATACTGGCTCATGGGCAGAAACATAGCATGTCCCAGGATTGCTCTCCTGTATCTTGCGGAGGAGACGAGGAGCTCAGTTGTATGACTCCTTATAATCTCTGAACAACATTTTGAGTGCTTTTTGCTTGGCTCACCATGCTTGGTGATATGTAATCGACATTACATATTCTGTACCTCGGCCATTATGGAGTGTGGTTTCATGGAGATATCGGCTTGAATAGCAGTTAGCAACATCTGCGCTATGAATTTTGAGTCCACATTGATGCTGATGTTGCATACCAACTCCTCCGTACAAGTGTGCGGCTCGTACTTGCTGATTATGAAGTGGTGCTCATGTTTTGGGCGATGCGCTCGAACATGGAATGAGCACTCCGGCTTCTTTACGCACTTCACCTCGTACACGGCCGGCCCGGACCGTGCCACAGAGTGCTCGCGCCGTGTTGTGACACCAAAGTTGCTGATGAAGTGTATTACCTCATCCTTCGTGCTAAACTCTTGATCCACTGTTATGTCATTGTGCATATAGCCCCATTTGAAAATATTCGAGTGATCCCCGATCACCCAATTCGAAGCATTTAGAGCGCGATAATACGCTATGACAGGCATCGGGTCGTCCTCTTCTTCGACATCGTCTTCACCCCCTTCATAGAAATCATCCCCTATAGCCTGTGCATCTATCTCTCCCTCCTCCAATGACATATCCGGCTCCGTGTCCATGCCTAATGCCTCGACACCGGTCATGATACTACCAATTGGGTCCTCCGCATACCCTTCCGGCACTTTCTGATGTGCACTCTCTTTTACGGTGTTGCTAGGCCCCGCCTCCGATTGTCTTGACTCAGGCAGCACGTACACACCTAAGTGGTACCCCTCTTCTACTGCCTTATTAACATAGTACGTCCAAGAAGCCTTACTTCTCAGTGGCCACATGTTGTATACGTACATCAAACTATTTGGAACCTGACATGGCCTAACACCGTGTAGAACAAGTTTGTATTCCTGACGGTTTATACGGAGATTTCGAGCTATAACCCTCGCCAGCATTGGCAACTCTATTGGCAATGTTACTGTGGTCTGCAAATAGTTGCATGTGTGCATGCTTACAAAATTCCCTTGCATTGGCGCGGGTGCATCTCCGTAAAAAATATTCAGTGGTGTCTCCATTTACGTCTGTAACATGCACGTATTCATTCATATTAATATTAAATATATGTTTGTTTATATTTAACTATTATTTCAAACATCCATCCTTATCTTTAAAGCTGGAGAGGTACGGCCTCCTCCTCCCAGCCTAACACGTCTCCTCTACTGTTCATGCAACAGTCCTCAAATCCTGCCCGTTTATTTTCCGCCGGATTTCTTCCTCCCCCTCCGATCCATTCGGCCCACGCGTCCTCTCTCCGTCTCTCCCGTCGGCCTCTTCTCCTCGCTCTGCGCTCTCCCTTCCTTCTCCTCGCCGCCGCCTCCCTTCCTCCCCCGCTCCGGCCTCCTCTCCTCCACCGCGCCGCCTCCTCTCCTCCTCGCGCCGCCTCCTCGCTGGCTTCTGCTCCGCCGCTTTCCACGCCGCCCAACCGCCTCGCCGCCTCTCTCCCTCCCCTTCTCTCTCCCTTCCTTCCTCTCTCTTCCCCTTCCCCTCTCGGTTCCGCCGACGTGCCGCCGCCAGTTGCCGGTGTCGCTGCGCTGCCCCGGCGCCCGGTCTCTCCCTCAGTCCCTCTCTCTCGGTTCTCCGCCTCTCCGTCCCTCTAGCAGCCGCCGAGCCGATCCCCCTGCCGCCACTGCGGCGCCGCCGCCGACCCAACCCCTTCCACCGCCCATTGGTTTGCCGGTCGCCACGCGGCGCCTCCTGTGTGCCGACCCGCCTCAGATCAGCCGCCGCCTCATCGCTTCTCTCGCTCCGCTTGGCCGTCACCGAGCAGCCCCCTGGCCCCTGTCGCGCCCCCTCCCCTCTGTCTCCTCCCTCTCCCTCCTGTTGGGAGGTGGTAAAGGAAAATATTTTCAAATTTTTTTGTTAGATTTTTTCGCTGGGAATCTAGGTGTGTACTTCTAAAGATGTTGGTGTGTGGAATTGGGACTCAAACATGCTATTTACTGTCAAGTCATTTTACAAACATTTTGAGGCTCCTATCCATAACTCATAAAAGTAGATTTTGTAAGAATAAGTACAATCCAAAAGTTCCATTAAAAATTAAAATCTTCCTGTGATCTCTGGAGAAAACTGCATTTCCTTACAAGAGAACATGGGGAAACAACAATGGTTAGGAAAATCCAATGTTTCAATCTATCATTTCTGTAACCAAGTTGAAACTGTGAATAATTTATTTCTCAAATATCGTATTGTTAAAGTGATGTGGTGTATCATTTCTGTTTGTTTCCATAAGCATGCTAGACCAGGTGGTGATCACCTTTATTTTGATTGGTGCCAAAAAAAAAAGTAAATCGTCTGGATGATAATTTGCTATTGCAGACATCAAAGTTAAGGAGATGTCCTTAATTTCTAGCACCATAAATGAGGATTCCCGAGACGAAGGCACGCGATCCGACCAAAAGGTCCATCTTATGCTTTCTTACTATTGACAATGGTATTTTCTGATCACAATCTAAAATATTAAACAGACAAGTCAATACTTTTCTCCCACGTTTAAACTTCTGTCGTCTGCTTAGCCTACTTGCTGATCACTAAGAGCATCCCCTGCAGCCTCTTGAAATCAGCCTGTACTTCAAATTTTTTTTGAATGCATCAAGCGGGGAAGCAGCAGCCTAGAGAGGATGCAGCGAGTACAGCATCAAAAACATGGTTACTGTAGCGACGGGGGAGATTTTGATGCCCCTGTTGGGGATGCTCTAAGAGACAAAATTTACGACCATGTACACTGATTAGGACATCCTCTTTCCTAACAAGATCATATAAATGACCCAAAAAAAATGATTTTGCCTTTTCTATGCAAGCTTGCAACGACATTATGGATTTATGTAATGAAATTTAGCCAACACTTTCTCTTAGTGTTTCATGCATACATTGTTTTAACGGAAAACTGTGGGCAAATAACCCGATATCAAGTATATATTGCATTAAATATAAATAAAGCAATCTGCATAAATAGTAATTACAAATCCAAAAGTTCCATGCATCCATGTTTGTTGATTCATCCACATCGTTCTTATGTAGACCAAGATATAGTGGCTTTACTTAATAACCATATATGTTTCTAATATTGAAATCCTTCTTACCATGTTGTTGCATTACATTTAGATGGTATTGACCCTACAAGAATGCTGCGGATTTTTCTTTAGTCCCGTCATCAAGAGCCAAACATGATGTGCTTTGCAAGCTGTTGTCTGCTGGAGAGAATTATAGCTACTTAGGTTTTCTTACAATTGATGCATCTCAAGTTGAAGCAACAACCTCAAAAGAAAAGGTTGCTTTGTGCATGACAAATGGCAATGTGTCTGTATGTTTTACTAAAATTAGTTGAGCGATATATATTTGGTTTGGATGCAATGGTAAAATAGATAATGCCTGCAACTATAGGATACATTTCTTCAAAATATGTTGTCTATTTGCATATTAAAATATTATTTTCGGTGAGTTTAGTTATATAAAATGGTTCCTTTTGAAATGTCTGGACTGTTGGACAACCTTCATCTCACTGTAAAGGTAAAACATTTATAGAAAACAACCTAGCCAATCTCTATTGCAAAACGTCCGCTTAAAATGAAATGCTATTGATACATACGTATAAGATATGGTTGCGTCACTAATCTCTTGCACATGCGCTTCGGCATTGCCGCAGCAACGCGCGGGGTTTCATCTAGTAACATAAAATGTTAGCTTACGTGTTTAATACATAATACGTGTAAATAAGGGCTGAACATAGAATATAGCAACTCGACTAATACTCGAAACACCCTAATTGTTAACTAAAATGTTAGTAAAATATGTACAATTATATTACTATTTTGCATGCTAAATATAGATTATTTCCCTATTATGTTTAATTAAGCTAACAAGATAATTACTATATGAAAAAATGTAGTCACTCTTTTTAACTACGCACACTAGCGTTAATTTGTCGCTAATTTTATCTAATTTTGCGCAGTACATGCAATTAAAATTTAAACATTCATATATTACATGCTATAAAAATTCACTAATTTCCATTATATTTGTACACCATTTTATCTCCTTACATAACTAATTAATCACTAATCATAATTTAAATTAACCTAACACAACAAGTTTATGTTAACTATAAAATACGTACCTGACGGTTACAAGATCGATTGGTTCAATCTTCCTGAAAGAATTAAAACATGCGTAAATTAGACAGAATATATAAAAATTAAGTGGTCATACTAAACTTGCACTGTATGTGCTTCTTACCTTCAGAAATCGGTGCATCTTATTTCTTTGCTCTCTGATCTTTGGTGCGTGAGTGTAGTGCGGTGCAAAATTAAGAAAAAAAAAGAGAAGCAAGACCTACGTGCTGGTGCTTAGTTTAATTAATCAATGACGTGATGGTCCTTAGTTTAATTAGGATTAACAACATACTATGCCAACATTATTATAGTCAGATAGCCCTCACATATCAAGATTACCATATTGTGTATATAATATATACATACAATTTTAACTACTAATATGCCAAGATTAGCATACAATACACTAGTAAGATTAACATAGAATAATATTATGCCAAAATTAACTCTTGCATATACGCACCGCAATAACACTAATTATTAGCAAGTGGATCAAATTTAAAATCCAAAATATTCCCTCATGCTGAAAGCGAAAAATATCGTCAAGTGACACTCTGGTGAATCTCGAATCAAGTATCGTGAATAATATACCGAATCGAACGAATGAAAAGAACTGAAAGCGAGAGAGTGAGTGTGTGATGGCTGCTCTGCGTGTGAAGCCTGCGAGTGTGTGAAAAGAACCGAAAGCGAGAGTGTTGCGTGTGTGAAGACGAACGGCAGGACGCGATATATATACACTCAATTTTGTGATCACTGTGACTTCTAATCGGTATTAATTAGCGTAAATCATGCAATTACTATTTGATTAATTAAAAAGTTAGTACTATTTTGTCGGTGGAGGGTTATTTTATTATTTTTTCCACACTGTTTTGTCGGCAGCCCATTATTTTATTATATTTTATGCACTATTTTGTCGGTAACGTATTATTTTATTATTCTTTTCGCTAATCAAGCCGGGAGATTAGGTGTGGGTGGGGGCGCAGCGCCTGCCGCAGCCACGCGGGGTGGCGGCAAAGAGCTCGCGTCGCACTCGATGTGGCGACCACCGGGTGGCGGGACCCGGTGCTATTTTTGTAATTTTCTTTTCTAGTGGATTATTTTATTAATTTTCTATTAACTGTTGATTATTTCAGTAATTTTCCTACGAAGGCAGCCCAACTTGTTCTTTTTAGCAAAACAACTATCGCTACAATAAAAATTATTTTCATGTTAAATCTTGTTACCATTTTTCAGGGCTTTTGTTGGTTGTTATTAAATATCCTTAAATGTTATTTTGCCTTTACCAACCCTCTATCAAGTGATACAACTCTTTTCATCTTTAAAACTGTTGCTAAGAAGAATATGTCGTAAATAAGCATGAAAATAGTATCAATTTTAAATTTTGCTTCATATTTATTATTCTAAAAATATACTATTTTTAAAAAATTTATAGATTCTTAAAATTGAAATTCAATTTTTTAAATTCAATCGGATCGATTAGCCGGTGGTATTCCGACGGTTTCACTTTTTTTTTTTTTGGAACCACGGTCAGCATTCGGCAACACTGCTAAAAAATACGACGCGCGAGCAGCAAAAATCATTTTTTGCCAAATTTCAGCGAAATCAGGCTTTATCGGACGTTCCATAACATTTTCGCTTTTATATGATTTTCATCAAATCTGGCAAATACATAAAGAAGTGCGGGTGATATCATGTGTGCATAACAGCTAAAAAATAACCGGTTTTTTTAGCAAATTCCGATAGCCTCCGCTATATATGCTTTCGTTGAAAATCGGGTGGATAAGCTGCCAACACCTTCCTCCAAACGCATTGCGTTTGTACATGTAGACCTTTGTTCCTTTCAGCTTAAATTAAATTAAACGAGCGAGGTGGCCCGCGTGTTTGAGTGGCTAGATTTGTTTTGGTATATAGTGTTTATCTCTAATTCATAATCTATCTCTAACATATCAGATCGGATTTAGAGTTTATCTCTAATATATTATATCAACTTTAGTAATTAATATGAATTTCTAATATTTTCTTTTAATGTAAGCCGTATGGATCTTTTATTTTTTTCTTTGATTAATCTATTCCGTTGTAATTTGGTCCCACAGTTGATTGAATGGATAAAATAACCATATTATATCATTTTTAGTACTTAATCCAAATTTCTAATATTCTTCTTTTAATCTAAGCCGTTATTATCCGGCCCCACAAAATCAACGGCATAGATCTTTTATTTTTTCTTTATTTATGTGAGAATTTCTTTGATTGATCTTGGTTGTTATAATTTGGTCCCACCGTTGATCGAACGACTGAAATAATTTGGATGATGTGGACAAACGTGGTGGCTTCTTTTTCCCCTCCTTTATATATATAATAGATTAAATTAAAATTTATTATTTTTATAAAAGCCAAATGATGTACTACCTCCGGTCACAAAAAGAAGTCGCCGTTGACTTTTGGACACGCCTTTGACCATTCGTCTTATTCAAAAATTTAGTTCAAATATGTAAAAATATAAGTTATACTTTAAACACATTTAATAATAAACCAAATCATAACAAAATAAATAATATTTATATAACTTTTTTGAATAAGACGAATGGTCAAATGCGTGTCCAAAAGTCAACGACGACTTCTTTTTGTGACCGGAGGGAGAAATGCTTCATAGTAATTTTTGTGGTTTTTTAAATGGTTCTTCTTAGAGTTACTAAAATAATTTTTCATAATTTTTTACAGTCTCAAAGACCATTCTTAAAAGGTCATAATTTTTGTAGATTAAAACTTACAACAAATTTAAGCTCAAACAAACAAGGCCATCGTTTGTTGGCCACAAAAGTAATTTGAAAGCTTGTACAATGAGCTGTATTATTATAAGCACAAGAGCATGGCGCAGAAATACTGGCAGCTGTAGTGTGCAGAGTGCAGTTTGCTGTTTATTTCTTTGCAGGCAGACGGAAGAAATGGGGGAGACGGCAAGGGCTCCCATTCCCATCTGCTTCGTGCCGAAGAAGGCCTGCGTTCTCGTAGCACTCCACGCTATCTGCGAGCGTCTCCTCCAGCTTCCTAGGTCTCCAGCCCAGGTTCTTCAGCTTCTCGGAGGCAATCTCAGGCCCCTGCTGGTCGACGTCGATGACGCTGTGTTAACACAGAAAGAACATATCCAAGATCAGAAGGCATACAAGAAGGAAGAGTGTCCAAACTGGCTTATTGAATGTTAAGCTGTATCTTGAGAGGTTCTTCAATTTGTTTTTTAAAATCGGTTTGCGTTGTTTATGTTATTTTTGGAGGTGTAGGTGTGATAAAAAAAATAGTTAGATGAAAAAGCAAAGCTGAAATGAACTTGCTCTAAATATTTATTATATTTAATTACTTATTTATAGGTAAATAAGAAGGCTAGACCTTTCGGCTAACTCTTGAGGGTTTCAAAGCTTAGAAAATAAGTAGACAAGTAGATAAGACGTGAAGAACACAAAGCTCGGTGAGGCTAGTTTTTTTTTTTTTTTTGGAACAAATCGGTGAGGGTAGTTGAATCCTACTTGTTGACGTAGCAGTAGTTTGGGTATAATCGCTTCAGCAAATCCAACAGGTTCTTCGTGCTGATACGATCTGCCGCGCAGACGTATCGACCTGATGATCCTGCCTCGTGGTACAGCAGAAGCATGGCCTCCGCGACGTCGCGAACATCCGTTATGTGCCAGACTCTGTTGGCCATTCCGTCGCGACCTCCTTCTCCTGCAATCAGAATTTCGAGTTATACGGCTGCAACTAATTGCAAGGGAAAAAACTGCTCTTTTTGGAATGTTGTTTTAAGGACCAGGAGTTGGTAGTCAGTCGAACTGATATTTAATCTAGCCATTGATTTTCTTTTCGAGTAAAAGAATAGAAGAGCTACCTTCTATTAAGAAAAGAGATTAGTTACCAGGGATAATGAATTTACACCTCAGAGCCAAGGGGTTCGGGTCAATAAGAAAGCTCAAGAGGTACATTACGCTAAGAGGGTACGTAACACTCACGAGAAATGGTTGATCCCAAGGTAGGGCAGTAAAGACAGCCAACCATGCTTCGCCACACCTGAAAGGGTGAACTCGCACTCCAGAAACAGGTGAAGCGTTGTCTCCAAAAATCAATAACAGAGGGGGCTGAAGTAGCAGTTTGGCAGCTGTTGATGTAGGGGGCATCAACCGTAAGGAAAAAGAACTTGCATTTAGAGGGCACCCAGGGTATTCAGATTAGAGTGCGAAATGGGGAGGTGCCCCCTCTATACATTACAAAGTGTAGGCAGACTTGGTAGAGGAGATGTCATTCGGGTTGAAACTGCAGATAATTCCATTATAGGTACCAATGCGCTGTTGGACCTGGGCTAGCTCCCTTCGGTGGTGTCGACGGTTGGGATATCGGTCCCAAATCAACTAAGGTTCTTGAGAAGGGAAGATAGAAGACACTGCCGAACAGGGCAAACATCAATCAACGAGCAGCGAACAGACACAGGGTTTTTATCCTGGTTCAGGCCTCTCCGAGGAGATAATAACCCTACGTCCAGTGCTTCTTTATGCGAAGAAGGGATTACAAGAGAGAACTCGACGAGACGAACAGGTCTCAACGAGATTCTGGGTGTACAAGAAGTAGTATTCGATCTACTCAAGTCTGGCTAATCTTCGCTCATCTGGCCCTCCGATACGCCGTAGGGGCCTGGTTTATACAGTGTTGAATAACCGACCTACCGAGGGATAATCGGGCCGGGTTGGTCACGAGAACGTAACGGACTCGTAACGAACTCGAACACATGCCAAATACATCCCGAGGTAGATAAGGTATATCTCTATTTCTTGAGGATCACGATGTCTGCTCCAATCCGAAAAACCTACGTCCGGGTCTTCGCGTAGTCGTGCTGAACTCTATTCGAATCGGACTCGAACATGAAGTCTTGGCCGCCACGCACCGTGCCAATCAGGAAACTGTTCGGCAGAATGCACATGGGCCTGATAAAGCCCTCTAGGGAGCCAGGCCCTAGGAGGCTGTTCGATTAGGCCGTCAGAGAGTGGGCCATGGCAATGGGCCGTGAATTTATCCCCGACAGTTAGCCCCTGAGACTCAAGTGGAATTTCTCACTAGAGTGGGGTCTTCCTCTTGAGACTCCAAGTCACAAAGAGAAAAATTTTCCTGCTACAAAGATGTGCAACAGATGACCGAACAGGTTAGGGTTCAACCGAATAAGTCTTGTTCGGGACCGAACAAACCCGCCCAGTGCCGAGCAACTCTGTTGCGTCGAACAGGGAACCACATTTGTCCGAACAGAGCACCCAGCCCTCGATGTAGAAATCGAAAAAAGTAGCCGTTGGCAGATTCCAACGGTAACTTTCGCTGCGCAGTCGAAACGGTCGATCGTTTTTACCAGCCGTTGTAGTAGAAAACTAGCCGTTTTATGGCAAAAAACCATTGCAGAGCTGCTCGAACTAGGGCTATAAAGAGCATCCAAGCCGCCTGCGGCTCGCCACTTCCGCTCTTGCGCGCCTTTCCTTCCCAAGCCCTATTCCAACGGAGCTAGCATCAATCAGCCACAGCCCTCCTCCAAAGCCGTTTGCCAAACCTGGGGATTGGTATGGCCACGTTCGCGGGCACTAGCATGATCGAGGAGGACATGAAGACTTTAGAGGCGGAAGGACACATTGACGCCGGCAGCTGGAGGCTGCCTGGGGAGGAGGAGATGCCGAAGCCGCTCGAAGACGAGTTCGTCAACTTCGAGCTCTTCACAATGTTTGGGTTGAGATCTCCCGAAAGCGATTTTATGGAGGCCCTCCTGAACATCAGCGGGCTGGAGGTTACGAATCTCGACCACAACTTGTTCCTCCAGATGGCCGTCTTCGCACACCTGTGCGAGGGCTATCGGGCGTAGATCCGTCGGTGGGGCTGTTACTCCATTACTACGCAGTAACGAGGAGCAGCTCCGCCGCTTTCGGGCTGGGGTGCTACTACCTCAAACTTCGAGCAACAGCCGAAGACGCGCCGTACCCTCGTCCACCGCTGCTAGACACGATGGGAGCATTGTGGATGAGGTGGTTCTACACCAAGCGGAGCGGCGACAGCAAGCTCTTCTTCACCGGGCAAGCGCCGGCGAAGGGAACTCAGATGCCTCGGCCGGAACCGACCGGCGAAGAGTGGTATCTGACCCGAAAGATCGTCTCCCTTGTGGGCCTTGGGCTCACGGACAGAGAGATCATCCTGGACTTCGTAGCGAATAGGATCTGTCCGCTGCGGAGGAGGTCCTACCCATTCTATAAGATAGAAGATTGGGAGGACATCACCAGGGAGAGCTCGGGTAAGTTCCTTAACGCTCACCCTTTTTCGGTGATTCATCCGAGCAGGAATTAATCATTTCTTTTGTTCGGGCAGTGAAACTGACCGACGCATGGGTGGCCGAGCAGGTCGACGCCATGCTGAAGGCCACCAAGAAAGACACTGAGGTGACCGGAGTGGTGGCCTACACATGCCCAAGGAACGTGCTTGTCCGCTCGACAGAGGTAACGTACGCAAAGCCCTCATCCGAGTTGCTAGACTTACACGATCATGGCATGCTCACATTCGCCTCTAAATATGCAGGACGAGCAGTTGATCATCGGCGGGATGTCGATGAGGTCACAGAGTCCGCGAAGGAGGGAGCGGGGAAGGGCAAGGCCAAGGTGGCCGAGAAGCCGACGCGGAGCTCGCCGCGCCGCAGCGGCCGCCAACAGCCTCCGAAGTCCCTGTGGTGACGATCCGCGCCGAGCAGGCTAAGCGCGCGGGGCGAACCAAGGGGTGAACGCCCAAGCTCCTCCCTCCTCGCTGAGCAAAGCGACGAGGAGGTACGGAACCTGACCCAATGGATAAAGCACTATGCACAGGCTCACCCGGGTCACATGGAATGGCTACAACAGATTGCCGAGCAGAGGAGACTCGAGGAGGAAGTCGCGCGCAAGGAGGCCCTCCTTGCGTTGCGCAAAAAGAGTGCCTAGCTCACCAAGGAGCTGAATTTATCGCCGCGGGCGCTCGGAGGCCAAGGCGAATCAGAAGCCGAGGAATCGCCGAGCAAGAAGCGCAAAGTCCATCGCGGAGCAACAAGGAAGATCAGGCTTCCCGCGGCGGGCACGATAGGTATGCAATGACGAGGTTCTCCCTCTTACATTCTACCGAACCGCTCATGTTTTAACGCATTTTTTTTATCAGCTGCTGAGGAGGAGATCACCAGCGACGACATGGACGCGGCGATCGAGCGGTCCATGTTGCCCGACCGCCTGCACGGTGCGTCACGGACAGTGAGGTTGGCCGCCCTCAAGACAGGTTGGCTGCGTGGACTGTGCTCCAGCCGGGCTCCACCGACCACATCGAGGCCCTGAAGGGCGCTGTGGAGCGGCTCGAAGCCGAAGAGGCGGGGCACGAGACCACTAGGAGCAGGGCCAAGGAGTTGGCTCCAACGGCTGCCCGGGGCTGGACCGAATAGACACAAGCGAGTACTTCGTCGCAGGGGTAACTCATCCCTGTGGCGACGGAGACTTCTGGCGAGCAGGGCGAGAGTCCAGCCACCAGGGAGCAAAGAGATGGCCGCGAGCAGGGGCACAAGTTGCTCTGTTCGCGGGCACGACATTGGCGAGCACGAGCTCGCCGGTTGGTGTCGAGGAGCTCGGAGACGACAAGGATGCCGCCATCAGCCCTCCCAGGGCTGAAGTTGCAAAGGAGAGGAGGCGAGCCCCCAAGCAGGCGCGCTCCCGCAAGAAGAAAGCGCAGCGGAGAGAACATCGTGCTGCGGCCGTGGAAAGCGCCTACATCGGAACTTGAAGCAGAGGCTTCAAGAGGTAAACTCCAAACCAAAACTTATCCGTTTAAGTTACCAGCAACCCAATGTGACGGACTTGTTCTTCTCTTTTTTAGGTCTTGCGGGGCACCATGTGGGACTTCGAGTAAGGCGTCGCCATTGAGCACGGCGCCATTTTGGGTGCTTTCCAGGAGCAGCGCCGGGCGAGGGAGCTCGAAGGGGAGCTCATCGCCTCGGCCAAAAGCCGGAGCCAACTCAAGGTGAAGGTGAAGAAGCTCAAGGCCCAGCTGTCCGAGGAGAGGCAGTCCTCCGCGGCCCTCCAAGAGAAGGTGTCGAACCTGTGGATCTCACAGGAAGAAGCCGAGAGCTTCGCGCGCTAGCCGCGAGGACGAGCACGGCGGAAGGAATGGTCAAGGAGCTGGCTGAGCAGCTCAAGACCACTGAGCAGCACCGGAGTCAGAACGAAAGTCTGATCGAGCAGCTGCGGGCCAAGACCGAGGAGGTCGAAGCCCTCCGTGCCGAGGCCAAGGAGCAGGCCAAACACAGAACGGTCAGCAAGGAGAAAGCCAAGCGCCTCCGAGCTGAAGTGAAGGAAGGGATCAAGGCCCAAGGGAAAGCCCTGCGCCTCAAGCTAGGGATTGAGGAGCTGAAGGAGCAGCTTGCTTCTAAGTAGTAGCCGTAGAGCTGTACTCAAAAGGGCCTTTTGTACCTGTAAAATTTTGTTAGTAGCAATGAAAACTTACCTTTTTTCTGCAAAAAAGAGCAGCAAAAGATAAAAAGAAACAGAAAACTAAGAGCAAGGCAAAACAACGCTAGAGATTTTTTAGAAAAAACGCTAGGACGCCAGCCTAACTCCCAGCCCCCGTTGTGCATCTGTTTGAAAACCTGAGTTTGCGAACTCGAACAGGTGCACAAGCAGAAGAGCGATACCCTAGCCCCCGGTATGGACGATGCTTGAAAACCTAAGTTTACGAATTCAAGCACGTACGTAAAGAGATAGAGCGACACCCGCATCCTAATCGACTTATTCCGTGAACTGCTCATGAACGTAAGGTAGGCGATTCCAAAGGTAACCGAACAAAGAAAATGCCTCTGCCACGGGGGCTTACGAGAGCAGGCTTTACCTAGTGGTTGTGCCGAGCGCGGTAAGTGCCTTTGCCGTGGGGGGCTTACGAGAGCAGACTTAGCCGCAAGGCGGAAAGCCGTGTTACGCAACCCTGAGTTCAGGAACTTGCTGAAACTAGATGCGGGCAGGAAAATCCTGAAGATCGTGGAGCCAAGAGTTCGCAAGACCGGGCGGCCATCAAGTATTGCCAGAGAGAATAGTCTGAGAAGACAAGATGTGAAAAGGGCCGCAGGGGCCGCGAGCATTCACTATGAATTGGATGGCAGCCCGAGAGACTTGGACGAATCAAGGCGCGAAGTTTGACAAAAAAAAGCGCAGAGTTAGGAAAACAACTGAAGGACCTACACAAAGAACTTACGAAGCTGATCGATGTTTCAAGTGCTGGTCAGCTCTCTCCCGTCCTCCATTGCCAGGCGAACAGCCCCGGACGAGCAGTAGAAACGACTGTGAACGGGCCCTCCCATCGGGGAGTTAACTTGTTGGCATTAGACAGGTTCTGAACGCGGCGCAGAACAAGGTCGCCCACCTTCAAAGCCCTTGGTCGGACAGATTTGGCAGCGTGTCGGCGAAGGTCTTGCTGGTAGCGCGCCATTCTGACTTGTGCCCGGTCGCGTGTGCCTTCGAGGAGGTCGAGTTCGAGCAAGCGCTCTTACTCTGTGTCAACTATGTTGACCGAGCTCGTACGAGGTGAGCCGAGTACCACCTCGGCGGGTAAGATGGTTTCTGCACCGTAGACCAGTTGGAAAGGAGTTTCCCCGGTTGCCTGACTGGCTATGGTGCGCACGGTCCAGTGGACGGAAGGAACCTCGTCGACCCAGGCTTTATTGTGCTCTTTGAGAGTCGCGAACACCCGCCGTTTGATACCCTGGACTATATGTCCGTTAGCTCGCTCGACTGCTCCATTGCTCTGTGGATGTGCCACAGAGGCGAGGCAGATCTTGGTGCCCGGCTGTTCGCAGTATTCCTGGAATAGCTCGCTTCTGAACTGGGGACCGTTATCTGTGATCAACTTGTGGGGAATCACGAAGCGCGTGATCACATTGCTTTTGAAAAATCACACAGCCGTTTTGACGTGAAGAGATGACACAGACTCGGCCTCAATTCACTTTGTAAAGGTGTCGATGGCGATGAGCAAGTGCGTGTAGCCCTTGAACCCCTTGGGAAACGGGCCGAGCAGATCTAAACCCCACATGGAGAAAGGCCATGATAGGGGATCGTTTGGAGCTCTTGGGCAGGCTTATAGGCCTTCCGGGTGTGAAATTAGCATGCCTTGCACTTAGTTACCACATTAGGGCATCTGCGTGTTGTGGGCGATAATAACCCATGTAAACGCTGCCGCACCGAGTCTGAAGGAGGCGTGGTTGCCACAGGCACCCTCGTGTATGTCCCTAAGAAGGAACACACCCTCCTGCTGTGAGATGCACTTGGAGAGTACTCCTAGTGCATCTTGCCAGTAAAGGATACCGTTCACAAGCTTGTATGGACTAGCACGCCTTATAAGCCGGGAACGCTCAGCTTCGTCGCCAGGCAAGGTCCCATCTGCAAGTTACCGGACAAATGGCGTTGTCTAGTCCGCAGCCTGCTCGATGACGGAGACAGCACCACCAGTCTCTTTTGCCTCGTCCGGAGACGTGATAGAGGGCTTATAAAGGTGCTCGAGGAGCACCCCTGCCGAGGCAGGTTCGCGTGAGGATCCAAACTTAGACAGCTGGTCGGCCAAGTAGTTGTCCTTCCTGGGCACGAAGAGCACCTCGAAGAATCGAAAGTGCCGCTCCAACTTCCTCACTTCAACCAGGTATCGCGCCATTGAGTCATCGCCGCACTGATACTTCTTGTTTACCTGATTGATGACCAGCTGTGAATCTCCCTTCACAGTTAGCCGTTGGACGCCGAGCGACTTGCACGCTCTTAGTCCCGCGAGGAGGGCCTCGTACTCCGCGGCGTTGTTAGTTGCCGCAAAGTGTAGTTGGATAGAATACTAGAGTTGCTCTCCTTGAGGGAAGATAAGAACAAAACCAGCCCCCGAGTTTCCAGTGCGTGAGCCGTCGAAAAACATGGTCCAGGGCGTTTCTTCAGGTTGCTTGGGAGCTTTCTAGGATTTGGGCGGGCAGGTCCATTCAGCGACAAAGTCAGCCAAGAGCTGAGATTTAATAGCAGTTCGGACAGAAAACAGAATGTCGAACTCTGCTAGTTCCATTGCCCACTTAGCTATGCGTCCGCCTGCTTCCTTGTTCCGTAGGGTTTCGTCCAAAGGAAACTTGGTCGGGACCAGTTTTTGGTGCGCCTGAAAATAATGCCGAAGCTTCCTGGAGGACATGAGCAAGGCGTAGAGAAAATTTTGGATCTCAGGGTATCGCTCCTTTGATCCATGAAGTACCTCGCTCACGTAATAGATTGGCCGCTGGATGTCTTCCCTCTCCACCGTCAAGACCGCGCTCACCGCCTGTGGCGTGCAGCCAAGATACAGCAAAAGTTGTTTGCCATGTCGCGGGGAGTGAAGATAGGTGGGTTGGACATGTATTGCTTTAGATCTTTGAAAGATCTGTCAGCCTCCTCTGTCCACTCGAAGCCATTGTGCTTGCGCAGGGCCTTGAAGAAGGGCAGCCCGTGATCGCCTTGACGAAAAATAAACCTGTTTAAAGTAGCCATCCGTCCAGTGAGGCTCTGGACTTCCTTAACGGTAGTCAAAACCTTCATGTTTTCAATGGCCTCGATTTTTTTAGGGTTAGCAGAAATTCTTTGCGAACCTATAACATAGCCGAGCTGCATGCTGGATCGAACACCAAAAATACACTTCTCTGGATTTAATTGAATTTTGTGCCTGGTGTGATTATGAAATGTCTCGGCCAGGTCTTTTACATGATCCCGAGCATACTTGATCTTTACTACGATGTCGTCAACATAGACATTCAGGTTCCTTCTGCGCTGTTCTGGGAAAGTTTTCTCCATTAAACGTTGGAAGGTGGCACCAGCATTGCGCAGACCGAAAAACATGATCGTGTAGCAGAAAGTGCCGAAGGGGAGTGATGAAGGCAGTTTTCTCTTCATCCTCGGGGAGACGCTTATTTGGTGATAACCGGAGTAAGCATCCATAAAACTCAGAAGCTGGGCATCCGCAGTCGCGTCGACCAGCTGGTCTATGCGAGGCAGCGGGAAATTATCCTTAGGACAAGCTGCGTTCAAGTCAGTGTGGTCGACACATATCCTCCACTTGCCGCCTTTCTTCTTTTCGATCACAGGGTTGGCCAGCCATTTGGTGTGATCAACCTCACGGATGAACCCAGCGGCGAGCAGCTTACCAAGCTGATCCTTGATGATCCCCTGCTTGAAATCCGGAAAGCGACGAAACTTTTGGCGAACGGGCTTTTTGTCCGGTCGGACTGCCAGTTTGTGCTCGATAACCTCCCTTAGGACCTCAGGCATATCAGACGGCTCTCAGGCAAACACGTCTGCATTAGCTTAGAGAAAGACAACGAGCTCAATTTTCTATTGGGGGTCTAGATTGGCCCCCAGATGAACTGTCTTAGAAAGATCATCAAGAGACAGCGGAACTTTCTTGGTCTCTCCCCCTGGCTGGAGAGAAACCTTGGGAAGGGTAGACTTGGTCTGCGCCACTACGGGACCACACGGGGAAAGTTGGTCGACCAGGGCAAGGGACTGCTCATCGTAATCTAGAGCAGCCTTGTAGTTGCCCTTGACCGTGATCACGCCGCTGGGGCACGGAATCTTCACGCAGTGGTAGGCATGGTGGGACACGGCCATGAATTTTCCCAGAGATGGCCGGCCCAAGATCGTGTTGTAGGCGGATGGAAAGTCCACCACGTCAAACATGATCAACTCTGTCCGGAAGTTGCTTGGGCTGCCGAAGGTAACGGGCAGAACAATCTGCCCCAGCGGCCGAACACCTACTCCCGGTACGATCCCATAGGAGGGCATCGCGACCTCTTTGAGCTTGAAACGAGGAATCTGCATCTCGTCCAAGTCCAGCACACTCCCGCCATCGATCATGACACGCCCGACTCTAACGTTGCTGATGGTCGGGGCGACCACCAGCGGGAGCCGCTGAGGCTTGGTCATCCCAATGGGACAATCCTTCTTAGAGAAGGAGATGGAAACCTCGGTCCACTTCATCGGCTTGGGTTGTGGTTTGCCCTTCTCGACGTTGTGGACTTCCCGAGCAGCTTCATCGGCTATGTGGTTCACAAGCTCAGGATATTCATCCTCATCGCCCCGATCACCATCATCGGTTTGGCGCTTGGCCTTGCCGGCATCACCTTTTTCGGACAGGGTGGGCATGGCCTTTGCCGTTGTAGAAATCCTCGAGCTTTGCAGCCTAGGTCCTGCAATGGAGGATATCGTGGCCGTAACCCTGGTGGAACTAGCAATATCGGTCACCCGAACCTTTCTTGCTTTGATCGCCTCCCTGGGCAGGCTTCTTGCCCTTATAGTTATTGGTGGGCTTCTTCTGTCCGTTCTTGGAAGGAGGTGTGCGATCTATACC
Organism: Raddia guianensis; assembly: GCA_036346415.1. NCBI lineage: Eukaryota > Viridiplantae > Streptophyta > Magnoliopsida > Poales > Poaceae > Raddia > Raddia guianensis. The sequence goes on along the minus strand of CM070542.1, from coordinate 22,977,615 downwards.
TGCAACGGTATTGTTCGGCGCACCTTTGTTATTTTTCTTCTAGGACTTCTTGTCATCAGGATTAGTGTTATTCTTCTTTTCATCTACACTAGGCTAGGCGGGAAGCTCGTCCTTGTCAAACGCCTTTTTATACTGAACACGCTCTGCCGCGTTGGCATAGCGATCAGCAGCCTTGAAAAGATCATTGGCGGTCCAGGTCTCATTGATCTCGAGATCTTGGGTGAGCCGCTCGTCGCGGACACCGTTTTTGAAGGCGCGGACAACTGACTCATCCGAGATGTTCGGGATCGTATTGCGGATCTTGATGAAACGCTTCACGAAGTTACGGAGGGTCTCTCTGTTCATCTGGATCATCTGGTGCAGGTCATCTTCCTTGCCCAGATGTACGTAACACTTCTGGAAATTAGCGGTCAGAGCGGCACAAAGTTGGTTTCAAGAGTGGATGGAACCTTCCTGCTGATTGAACAGCCACGTCCGAGCAGCACCCTCAAGAACAGTCGGAAGGTAATTAGCCACGACTAACTCGTCACCCCCGGCTGCCATGATGGCGGTAGCGTAGATGGAAAGAAATTCCTTTGTGTTTTGGGTCCCATTGTATCTCTCCATGTGGCCAGATTTGAACTTGGAAGGTCACCTGACAGCGCGGAGCTCGTCATAGAAAGCCTTACAGCCTAAGGCGTATGCCCGACCACCTTCTCCTGCAGAACCTAGGCTTGAAAAGACATTAGTTCTGTTGCCCGAAGGAACTCTAGTTGAACGGGAAGATTCTGCCTGGTGGTATCCCCTCCGAGACAGTCCTCCACGCTCTTTCCTCGTGGTCGTGACAATGTGTCCGTCCCGAGGGGATCGTCCGTGATCGTCGCGCGCCCACTTGCCCCTGTGGTCGTGGCGACCACGCGGACTTGACGAGCGTTGTCGATCACGGGAATCTTGCTCGTAGCGAGTCGCCCTTTGATGGTGATGAGGGTCACGCGATCGATCGGAGCGCTGACTGTCCGAGTCCTTCCGGGCAGGCTGACTGCGTTACCCGGAGGAGATGTTAATTTCGCCTATGAGCTTAAGGCCTTCAGCCAAACGCTCTAGGTGAGAAGCAACAGCGTCGCCCTGTCTCCCATGAGGGCGAGGTTGGCCTGGTTGGTGGATCTGATCTCCGTTGCCATGGCTTGAAGTCGTTCTCGACTCTGCTCAAGGGGTCTTGGGATCCCTGAGGCGTCCGCGTTTTGCCCGACCGAGGTCTGGTTATGCGGGGATTCGCCCTTGACGTGAAACTCATCTTGAGCCACACCCCTCAATCTTTGCCAACACCTCTGGGCTCTGGCCGCACACCCACACCTCCAAAATCTCCTGCAAAGAGTCTTAGTACACCGACAACTGCATGTGATTGCCTCCTTTTTACTCACGGAATTACTCCCTAGCAGTCGCCTGAGCGGCAGTTCACCCGTCCAGGTGAGCACATCGTTGCAGTGTCCTTATCCCTCTCTCCAACGTGCCTCCGTCACCACGCGCTCCTTCTTTATAACTGGTTATTGTGTGCCGTCGCCTCTCGTTGAAGCTCCGCCACCGACTGATTTGGGTTAGAGTTGGGGTTCAGGGTGGGGGTTCGGTGTCCCCTGAGCTTAGATGATGCCAAGGAGGTGGGGGCGGCGAGGCACCAATGGTGGCGTCATAATTGCGGGAAAGGACAAAGGTGGCCGGGTGGTGGCGGCGAGCCGATCTACACTGGTGGCGACAGATTAGGGTGGGTGGGGCAGTGTGATAGTGGGGATAGGAGGTGGAATGGTGAGGCGGTAAGGGCACCGCCTGTCGGAGGTGGTGGCCGGCGGAGGTGGGGCTGTGGCGAAGGAGCACGGAGCGAAGGAGGAGAAAAGTTGGTGCGTGGCCCGGCGAAGGAAAAATCGCTTGTGTCATGTAGTAGCGGCCTAGATGGTTGCCAGCAAGTCGCATCGGTCCCATTTTCTTCACCAAAGTTGTGAAGCTAGATGGGTCGGGTAAATCGTTGCATTAATTAACTTCTTAGCAAAGTGCTCACGGCGACACACGGTGAATCTTAAGAGGCGCAAGGTGTACGAGAAGGTTTCTCTTGCCTCAGGATCGACCAGCTGCTTCGAAGGAACCGGAGTCGCGACATGGAAAATCCCCTGGCATCCCGCAACGGCGGCTGCCATGGCGTCGTACTCGAGGAGATCGGCCTTGAAAAGCTTGAGGTTCTCACCGGCGTTCTCCAGCCGCCTCAGATGGCCGGTCTTCTCGTCTCCTGGAACATATGCATGGCCAGAATCAGCCATGAGCCGACGCTCACTTGCAGCCATGAAAAATCTTCAGCGATGATGCCGCGCGTACCGAGGTCGCGGACGGTGCCGTGGACGGAGTAGCCGCGGGCGAGGAGGAGCTTCACGAGCCACGACGCGATGTAGCCGCCGGCGCCGGTGACGCACACCGTCTCCGACGCTCTCCCGCCCTCCGCGCCTCCGGCCATGGCGCCGACGTCGCGCTCTGCGGTCTCCTCTCCACAGCTAACAGCTTGCGCGCGAGCGAGCTGCACACTCTTCCACTGCCGCCTGCTAATCAATGACAACGCTATTTGGATCTCGATGCCCTCTCCTCCGTCCGCCAGTCTGCAGCAAGTCAACGGAATTTCTAGACATGCAATGATTACATGGAGGCACTATTTGGCACACGCCTGCAATTTCAGCATTTGTGCAGGTACATGCCATGTATATGCGTGCAGACCTCACACAAAAAATTCCACCATCGCAAAACGTTTTTTCCAATAAATGGAAATATGGAAAATAGTAGAAATTTAATGAATTCTTTTGCGCCTGCATGATTTCGCAAATTATACGAGCAAAAAATCTCTCAACGTGAAAAATAGAAAACAAAATAAAATTTATAATAAACAGAAAACAAAAAATCTATAATAAACAAAAAAATATAAATCTATAATAGATCAGACCTCACGCAAAAAATTCCACTATCGTAAAACATTTTTCCAGTAAATGAAAATGTGGAAAAAAGTAGAAATTTATTGGAATTTTCACTAATTGAGTGCTAACTATTAGATTAATCCGGACGCACCCATGATCCAACGGCCGATCGGTGCACACACGATCAACGGCCAAGCTGCGGCGCTGCTTGGCGTTTGGCCGTGCCAAGCGCCATGAATAGCAACGCAGAAGCTTTCTTGAAATAGCACGGCTGATGTTTATATTGCTCTGGAGTACTCCCTCCATTCCAAATTGTAGTTCATTGTTGCCTTTTAAACACGTCTTTTCATCATTCGTCTTATTCAAAAATTAGTGCAAACATATAAAAATATAAGTCATGCTTAAAGTATGTTTAATGATAAAACAAATCACAACAAAATAAATAATATTTATATATATCTTTTGAATAAGACGAATGGTCAAACAGAATATCCAACAGTCAACAGTGAACTACAATTTGGAACAAAGGGAGTAATTAGCAACGACCCTACTATTTACAAAAAAAAAACTTTCTCCACGGAGTACTGATACTTAGAGCCTCCATCCAACAAAATACTAGTGTTAGATAGAGTAGCTGATGGAGTGAATGAATCTTTATAGTGTGGTGTGAAGTGCGAAAATAATTTAGAGAGAATGATAGAGGGAGTACTTGACAGTGAAATAGAGTGTGGGGATAAAGATTCAGAGACACAGACAGCTAGCACCTGCAACTTACCAGAAAATTTGCCGGCCGTTGTTGCTATAAATTCTTTCATGTCAATTCGCAACAAAATTAATAGTTTCAAATAATAAAGGAAACGAGGTTCCTTAATTTTCTGAAAGTTTAAAAAGCTCTTAGTCGATTTTTTACATACCTATGTCGTTGTCGTCTTCATTCTCCTTGGTAGCCATCGTTGTCGCCATGCCATTTGGGATTGGGGGTTAGGTTTAGGGTTCGGATAAATTGGTGGTAGGGTTCCTGGTGCCTCCGGTCTTAGAGGGAGGTCAGGGAATGCAGTGGCGGCATATAGTGGTGAGGTAGGGATCATAATGGAGAGCAAGGCGCCGCCGCCGGACGCGGCGCCCGAGCCGTGAAGGAGGATGGATCGACGCTAGCCATTTGGGTTAAGTTGAGCGGGGTAGCCGGTGAGGGGCAGAGCAGCGTGGCACTGACTGTGGGTGACAGAGGCAAAGGCGGGGGAGGAGGAGGAGGAGGCAACAACGTGGCCAGAATTGTATCAGGGAGGCCGGGGAGAGGGAGAGGTGGGAAAAGATAAGACGGGGAGAGATCTGGGATGTTGGACTGAGTTAAATAACTCTCGGTGGACTAACAACTAGCCAATTCCTATGGAAAAACATATCATTTTGGTCACTAACTATAGTATTCAACCCATTTTGATCCATCAACTGTAAAACCAAATTAACATGTTTGTAAAAAAAAACCGGGATAAAATGACCCTTAACCGAGTCAAATGGTTTCAAAGTTAATTCATGAAATTCAAATCAAACTATATATTTGAGTTTTCTATTATTATCTAATCTCAAAGAAATTTCACACTACTAGAAAACTTTCAATTTTGATATCTATTTATCTAACCTATCTCATAACTTCGAGAGCTTTCAAGGTGTCTTCAAGAGTCGGCTTCTCCTCATTGACTTGTCTTATAGAGGTTTTAGACATGCCTTCGAGATAACAAAAAAATTAAGTTCATAATATTAAATTGTATGTGTTTTAAGTGGTGATAAGTAAACCGAAAGATAAGTTAGATAAGTCATATAAGTTGTAAAGAACATGGTCATAATGTGGTGAGAAGAGTAGAATTTTTTATGAGCTCACGAAACAATTAGGAACACAAACATACATTTTAGTTTGTAAAAATAGTCAATACCATATTTTGATTTGTCAAAAGATCTAGTCAAAATAGGTCGAGTGTTACAATTTAGACACAAAATACTATATTTTCTAATAATAAGTAATTGATAAATTAAGTATCATTTGAAGCGAGGCGGTTATTAATTGTCATTTGAAGCGAGCCCCTCCAACTCTAAAACAACTATTAAATTTTCAAGTTAATTAGATACATGCCGCAACAAAGTGGCAAACTCATACATATGCCACTAAAAAGGTCAACAACCTCCTCCCAATGACCCATGCCATTATTTACAAAATGCTAACTCTCAACTAAGGCCCTGTTCTTTTCAGTTTAATAGCTTAACAACTTATCTACGTTTTGAAAAGACATTTGCTTTGAGTTTTTAAAGTCCGTTTTTTGGCTTTTTTATAGGTGGGTCCTAGCGCTTTAAAAAGCAAATCAAATGAAATGGATCAGAATCTCAAGACTACCTCGAGAAACTCTCAAAGTTCAGTCATTTCAGCCGTTCAGATCAGCTCGAAAGAACATGATCTAAATGTCACCATGGCTGTTCTTGCTCTTTGTCATCTTCATATTTACACCAACTTGCCTATTCAACCCTTGTTCCTCCTCTTTCCTCCCCCTTTGTTTCTACTCTTCCACCAACCGTCCAAGCCCAAGCTCGAGCAAGCCAACGACTACCCGAGCATGAGCCCAATCCTATGTAGGCCACACTGTCGAGACACCTCCACCACATTAGCCTACAATGCCTAGTTCCTAGGAAGCATCACTAGCCCCCTAGCCTCCACTATCTGGAAGGTGAAAACAGATAACAAATGCAAGTTCTTCATCTAGGTGCTTAGCCACAGAAAGATTAACATCGCAAATATCCTAACCAATAAAGATCGGTCCAAGTGTCCCAACCAGTCTCTCGGCCCGCTCTACGGCATGGACCAACAGATGATTGATCATCTCTGCATAAAACGCTTTTACTCAAAATTCATCTAGGAAGAAATGCTCTGACCCCAGCCTTACCCTGTCCTAGGAGTGAAGCATCCAGATGCTGGGTGCATACCCATAACCACCATTTCCTGTGACCGTGCACGCTATCACAAGTTATTAACAATGTTTCTTACTTCAGTGACCGCATGTTCCGGTCAATAGCAATTTCAAGTACTTCAGAAAAGGTTTGCAAGCAATCTTGCTTGATGGATGTCTCTTGTAGAGTTGCACTTTTCCAGTATGAAGGCTACGATTACAGTGATGCAGGTTTTTGCCTGTTATTATCAGAGCAGATGCTATTTTTGCTTGTAGAGCGCTCATCGTATGGATTTTCAGCATTCATTAAGATACAAGGAAATAAGTCAAAGAAAAAGCTGATCAGAACAACTGTTGTGTAATATCCAAAAAAAAAATTGGGCTGGATCAAGTGGCCAGCCCAGCCCATCTCGTGACCCCTTCTAAGGGAAGCCAGGGGAATCGATCCGCAGCGCTGTATGGCTTTTCCTGCAGGCATGCAGGCAGTAACCACTGCTGTCAGGGATAAAATCACGGCCCATTGCCATGGCCCACTCCCTGACGGCTCAATCGAACAGCCTACTAGGGCCTAGCTCCCTGGAAGGTTCTAATCAGGCCCATGTGCATCCTGCCGAACAGCTTCCTGATTGGCACGGTGCGTAACGGCCTAAAATTCGTGTTTGAGTCCGACTCGAACAAGAATTCTGCACGACTACGTGAAGACCAGGACGTGGTTTCCTGGATTGGAGCAGACGTCGTGATCCCCAAGAATTGGAGTTTGCCTTATCTACCTCGGGATGTATTTGGCATGTATATGAGTTCGTTACGATATCGTAGTTAGCTCGGCCCGATTATCCCTCGGTATGTCGGTTGTTCAACACTATATAAACCGAGCCCCTACGGCGTGTAGAGGGTCAGGCACCAGATCGTGGCATCAAAGCTTAGATCTAGAGATTACTTCTTGTACACTCATAATCTTGTCGAGACTTGTTTGTCTCGTTGAACTTCCCTCTTGTAATCCTCTTTGATATAAAGAAAGGCTAGATGTAGGGCTATTATCTTTTCTGAGAGGCCTGAACCAGGATAAAAAATCTTGTGTCTCCCTGTTGCTCGTTGATCGCTGTTCGCATCGCTCGGCAGGTCTTCTGTCTCCCTTTTCTCAAGAACCTTAGTTGACTTGGGACCGATATCCCAACCGTCTACAGTTGGCGCCGTCCGTGGAGATAGTAGATCAAGCCTGTTCGAGCATGTCGAACTCATTCAGCGACCAGAAAAATCTTTCTGAAGGGTACGACTCAGAAGGACAGGATGTTACCTCCCCTGTTAGATCGGATCGATCTCTTCGATCTCGATCACCTTCGAATCTCGAGGCGAGCTCTCGGCTATGTTCAGGAGATGGTCTTAGATCAAGCTCCCGTCATTGACGATGATTACGGAACTGATGATCTTTACGCTGGTTTAGATCTCTCGGATTCCAAGGCTATGTCGGTCGATTCCTCCTGTGGCGACACAGTGATGACGTCGTCTAGTGTACCAACGCACGGCCCTCGCAGCGTCAACATGGCCGGCGCAGGAACTTCAGAGGATCCTGCGCGGGCTGCGATGGACAACGAGATCAGGCAGTCCAATTCTGCTCGGCATCAAGATGGGGCCGCGCTAGCTGCTCGCGAACAAGTTGTTGTTCGCCGCAGCCTGGACGCCTCCATTAATCAGACCTTGGCGCAGATCCGCGATCAGCGCAAGCGACAACGTCGCGACCCGCCTCGCGCGCCTACGCCAAGTCCCTCGGCAGAAGTTTCTCCTGTTCGGGTTGAATCCCCGCGTGATCAGACTCCGGTCGGACAAAACGCGGAAGCTTCAGGGATCCCTGGACCCCTAGATCAGAGTCGGGAACGACTCCAGGCCATGGCAACGGTGCTCAGATCCACCAACCAGGCCGATCTCGTCCTCATGGGCGACGTTGTTGCTTCTCACCTAGAGCGATTGGCTGAAGGCCTTAAGTCCTTAGGTGAAGTTAACAATTCCTCCAGGCAGCGCAGTCAGCCTGCCCGGAATGGCTCGGATAGCTCCGATCGATCGCGTGACCCTCGTCACCGTCGAAGGACTACTGTCCACGAGCATGTTACCCGTGGTCGACGACGCTCGCCAAGCCCTTGCAGTCACCGCGACCACAGGGGCAAACGGGCGTGCGACGATCACGGACGATCCCCTCGAGAGGAATGCATTGTGGCGACCACTAGGAAGGAGCGTGAAGGATTATCACGGAGGGAATTTCTCCAAGCAGAATCCTCCCGTTCAACAAGGGCCCCTCCGTGCAACACGACCAATGTCTTTTGAAGACTAGGTTCTGTAGGAGAAGGTGGTCGGTCGTACAGCTTGGGCTGCAAGGCCTTCTCTGATGAGCTCCGCGCTGTCTGGTGGCCTTCTAAGTTCAAACCTGGCCACGTGGAGAGGTACAATGGGACCCAAAACCCGGAGGAGTTCCTTTCCATCTATGCTATAGCCATCATGGCAGCCGGAGGTGACGAGCTAGTCATGGCAAATTACCTCCCGACTGTCCTTGAGGGCGCTGCTTGGGTGGCGGTTCAATCAGCAGGAAGGTTCCATCCACTCTTGGGACCAACTTTGTGACGCTCTGATTGCCAACTTCCAGAGCTGTTACGTACGTCTGGGCAAGGAGGATGATCTGCACCAGATGATCCAGATGAACGGGGAGACCCTCCGCAACATCGTGAAGCGTTTCATCAAGATCTGCAACACGATCCCGAACATCTCGGACGAATCTGTTGTCCACGCTTTCAAAAACCAACCATTGCCATGGCCCACTCCCTGACGGCCCAATCGAACAGCCTACTAGGGCCCAGCTCCCTGGAAGGTTCTATAAGGCCCATGCGTATCGTGCCGAACAGCTTCCTGGTCGGTACGATTGTGTGGCGCCCAAGACTTCGTGTTTGAGTCCGACTCGAACAAGAGTTCTGCACGGCTACGTGAAGACCCGGACGTTGGTTTTCCGGATTGGATTAGGAGTCGTGATCCCCAAGACTAGGAGTATGCCTTATCTGCCTCGGGATATATTTGGCATGTCGAGTTCGTTACGATCTCGTAGTTAACCCAGCCCGATATTCCCTCGGTAGGTCGGTTTGCTCCGCACTATATAAACAGGGCCTCTACGACGTGTAGAGGGGATCTGGGTTTAGCATCTCATAGACACCTGATCATTGCATTGTCGCACTTGTACATCATAATCTCGCCGAGACTTGTTCGTCTCGCCGAGCCACCTCTTGTATTCATCTCTGATATATAAGAAAATTTGGGCGTGGGGCTATTATCTCTCGAGAGGCTGAACCGGGATAAAACCCCGTCTCTGTTCGTTGTTGTTCGTTGTTGTTAGGCGTGTCTCCTATCTCACTCTTGAAGAACCTTAGTTGACTTGGGTCAATATCCCAACCGTCGGCGGTTAGGCGCCGACCGTGGGGATCTGTGATCGAGCATGTCGAACTCCATCAGCGATACAGAGATTCTCCCTGAGAACTACGACTCAGAAGGGCAGGATGTTTCTTTCCCTGCCAGCTCGAATCGATCCTATCGGCCTAGATCAATGTCTGTATCCGAGACAGAGGTCTCTGTATACGCCCCGGAGATGGTCTTTGGTCGAGCTCTCGTCATCGACGATGAATACGGAACCGACGATCTTTACGCTGGTTTAGATCTATCGGATTCTAGGGCTATGTCGGTTGATTCTTCCTGTGGCGACACAGTGATGACGCCGTCTAGCGCACACACGCACGGCCACCGCATCATCAACATGGCTGGCGCAGGGACCTCGGGGGATCCCGCACGGGTCACGGCGGCCGAAGAGATCGAGCGGGTCAATTTCGCTCAGCACCAAGATGGAGCCGCACAATCTGCTCGCGAGCAAGATATTGTTCGCCGCACTTTTGACGAATCCATCGACGAAACCTTGGCGCAGATCCGCGATCAGCGCAAGCGTCAGCGACGCGATCAGCCTCGCGCACCTACGCCAAGACCCCCGGGTGGAATCCCCACGTGCCCAGACTCCAATCGGGCAAGACGCGGATGCCTCAGGGATCCCAGGACCAATTGAGCAGAGCCGGGAACGGCTCCAGGCCCTGGCGACCACAATCAGATCCGCTCACCAGGACAATCTCGTCCTTGTGGGCGATACTATGGCTACTCACCTTGAGAAACTGGCCGAGGGCCTTAAATCGGTAGTTGAAGCTTCATCTGGGCAGCGCGGCGAGCCTGTCCGGGTGGATTCGGACAGCGAGCGATCCGATCGATTGCGTGACCGCCGTCACCGTCGGAGGATCATTGTCCATGAGCAGGCTGCCCGTGGTCGCCGCCGCTCACCAAGTCCCCGTAGTCATCACGACCACAGGGGCAAGCGTGTACGCGACGATCACGGACGATCCCCTCGTGAGAAGCGCGTTGTCGCGACCACGAGGAAGGAGCGTGGAGGCTTATCTCGGAGAGAGTTCCTCCAGACAGAAACCTCCCGCTCGGCTAGAGTTCCCCCGACCAACAGGACCAACGTATTTTCAAGGCTAGGTTCTGCCTGAGAAGGTGGCCGGTCTTATGCCTTAGGCTGCAGGGCCTTTTCTGACGAGCTTCGCTCTGTCCGATGGCCCTCAAAGTTCAAGCCCGGACACATGGAGAGGTACAATGGGACCCAGAACCCAGAGGTGTTCCTTTCCATCTACGCAACGGCCATCATGGCGGCCGGGGATGACGAGCTTGTCATGGCTAATTACCTCCCGACTATCCTTGAGGTATTTGCTCGGGCGTGGTCATTTAATCGCAAGAGGGTTCCATCAGCTCTTGGAACCAGCTTTGTGGCCTCGATTGCCAATTTCAGAGGCACATTACGTGCGTCTGGGCAAGGAGGATGATCTGCACTAGATGATCCAGATGAACGGGGAGACCCTCCGTAACTTTGTGAAGCGTTTCATCAAGATCCGCAACACAATCCCTAACATCTCGGACGAATCCGTTGTCCGCGCCTTTAAAAACGGAGTCCGCGACGAGCGACTCACCCAAGATCTCGAGATCAACGAGACCTGGACCGCCAACGACCTGTTCAAGACGGCTGATCGCTATGCCAATGCGGCAGAGCGCATTCAGTATAAGAAGGCGTTCGACAAGGGCGAGCTGCCCGCCCAGCCTGGTGTGGAGGAGAAGAAGAAGAGCAGCAACAATCCTGGTGACAAGAAGTCCCAGAAGAAAAAGAAGGGTGATGCGAGCAACACCGTCGCTGGTATTGATCGCACACCTCCTCCCAAGGATGGGCAGAAAAAGCTCAACAATAACTATAAGGGCAAGAAGCCCGCCCAGGGAGGCAACCAAGGCAAGAAAGGTCCAAGTGACCGATATTGCAAGTTCCACCAGCACTACGGGCATGATACACGCCACTGTAGGACCTGGGCTGCAAAGCTCGAGGATTTCTACAACGGCAAGGGCCCAATACCCACCCTGCCCGAAAAAGGTGAAGCCGGCAAGGCCAAGCGCCAAACCGATGATGGTGATCGGGACAACGATGAGTATCAAGAGCCCGTGAACCATATCGCCGTCATCTTCGGCGGCTCCTCGGCTTATCCTCTCGGCGCACCTCAAGGAAGCCGCTCGGAGGTCCTAGCGTTGAGAAAGGCAAACCACAGCCAGAATCGATGAAGTGGACCGAGGTCCCCATTTCCTTCTCTCAGAAGGATTGCCCCACTGGGATGACCAAGCCCAGAGGCTCCCACTGGTGGTCGCTCCGACCATCAGCAACGCCAGAGTTGGCCGTGTTCTGATAGACGGCGGGAGCGCTTTGGACTTACTCTCTGCTAAGGTCTTGGACGAGATGCAAATCACTCGTTCCAAGCTTAAAGAGGTCGCGATGCCCTTCTACGGCATTGTTCCCGGAGAAGCTGTTCGCCGTTAGGCGGATCGTTACGCTGTTACCTTGACAATCAAGCAACTTCCGGACTGAGTTGATCACGTTTGACGTGGTTGACTTCCCCTCCGCATATAACGCGATCTTGGGCCGGCCATCTCTTGGCAAGTTCGTGGCCGTGTCCCACCACGTTTATCATTGCGTGAAGATACCGAGTCCCAACGGTGTGATCACGGTCAAGGGCAACTATAAGGCCGCTCTCGATTGCGACGAGCAGTCCCTCGCCCTGGTCGACCAGCTTCCACGTCGTGGTCCCGAAGCTCCGCAGACCAAGTCTGCACGCCCTAGGGTCTCCCTTCAGCCAGGGGGTGAGACCAAGGAAGTTCCGCTGTCTCTGGATAACTCCTCCAAGACAGTTCATCTGGGGGCCAATCTGGACCCCAAATAGAAAAGCGAGCTCATTTCCTTCCTCCGAGCTAATGCAGACGTGTTTGCCTGGGAACCGTCTGACATGCCCGGAGTCCCAAGGGAGGTTATCGAGCACAAACTAGCCGTCCGGCCGGACAAAAAGCCTGTTCGCCAGAAGCTTCGTCGCTTTTCGGAATTCAAGCAGGTGATCATCAAAGATCGACAGCAAAATCGCTTTCATTCTTTGGTTTCATCCGCGAGGTTGATCACACCGAATGGCTGGCCAACCCTATCATTGTAAAGAAGAAAGACGGCAAGTGGAGAATGTGTGTTGATCACACAGATTTGAACGCTGCTTGTCCCAAGGACAATTTTCCGTTGCCTCGCATAGATCAGCTTGTCGATGCGACTGCGGATGCTCAGCTCCTGAGTTTTTTGGATGCTTACTCCGGTTATCACCAAATAAGCATCTCCCCCTAGGATGGAGAAGACTGCCTTCATCACCCCCTTCGGCACTTTCTGCTACACGACCATGTCTTTCGGTCTGCGCAAGAATTGGTGCCACGTTCGGTAACAATAGAAGACTTTCCCGAGCAGCAGCGGAAGAAACACGGAGGTCTATGTCGACGACATAGTTGTAAAGAGCAAGTATGCTCTAGATCATGTAAAAGACCTGGCCGAGACTTTTCGAAATCTCAACAGGCATCGAATAAAGTTAAATCCAGAGAAGTGTACCTTTGGTGTTCGATCTGGAATGTTGCTCGGTTATGTAATTGGTTCGCAAGGCATCTCTGCCAACCTCGAAAAAATCGAGGCCATTGAAAACATGCAGGCTCCAACTACCGTCAAGGAAGTTCAGAGCCTCACCGGACGGATGGCTGCTCTGAGCAGGTTTATTTCCCGTCAGGGCGAACGCGGGCTGCCCTTCTTTAAGGCCCTGCGCAAGCACAATGGTTTCGAGTGGACAGAGGAAGCTGATCGATCTTTCCAAGATCTAAAGCAATACCTGTCCAACCCACCTGTCTTGACCACCCCACGATACGGCGAACAGCTCTTGCTCTATCTTGGCTGTATGCCTCAAGCGGTGAGCGCGGTCTTGTCGGTGGAAAGGGAAGGCATCCAACGGCCAATCTATTACGTGAGCGAGGTACTTCACGGATAAAATGAGCCTTCCCCTGAGGTCCAGAAGTTGCTCTACGCCTTGCTCATGTCCTTCAGGAAACTTCGCCACTATTTCCAGGCGCATCAAATACTGGTCCCAACCAAATTCCCTCTTGGAGAAATCCGAAGGAGGAAGGAAGCTGGCGGACGTATAGCTAAGTGGGCAATGGAATTAGCAGAATTCGATATTACATTTCTTTGCCGAACTATTATTAAGTCCTGTGTCTTGGCCGACTTTGTCATTGAGTGGACTCGCCTACCAAATCTCGTGAAGCTCCGAGCAACCCGATGAACCCTCTTGGACCATGTTTTTTGATGGCTCACGCACTGGAAACTCAGGGGCTGGTTTTGTTCTCATCTCCCCTCAAGGAGAGCAACTCGATATTCTATCCAACTACAATTTGCGGCGACTAACAACGCCATGAGTCTGAGCACTCCTCGCGGGACTAAGCGTGCAAGTCACTCGGCGTCCAACGGCCGATTGTGAAGGAGATTCACGGTGGTCATCAATCGGTGAATAAGGAGTATCGTCTGCGATGACTCAATGGCGCGATACTGGTTGAAGTGAGGAAGTTGGGCGGCACTTTCGATTTTTCGAGGTGCTCTTCGTGCCCGGGAAGGACAACTTCTTGGCGACCAGTGTCAAGTTTGGATCTCACACGAACACTCGCTTCGCGTGGTGCTCGTCGAGCACCTTTACAAACCCTCAATCACGTCTCGGACGAGGCAATCGAGGCAGTGGTCTTTGTCTCCGTCATCGAAAGCAGTCATGAGGTGGACAACGCCATTTGTCCGGTACCTAGCAGATGGGACCACGCTCAAAACAAGCCGAGCGTTCCCGGCTTATAAGGCGTGCTAGTCCATACAAGCTTGTGGACGGCATCCTTTACCGTCAAGGTGCTCTAGAAGTCCTCTCCAAGTGCATCTCTCAACAGGAGGGTTTGTTCCTTCTTAGGAACATACACGAGGGCGCCTGTGGCAACCACGCCTCCTTCAGAACTCTGGTCGGCAAAGCGTTTCGCATGGGCTATAACTGGCCTACAGCATTACAAGATGCCCGGGACATAGTGACTAAGTGCAAGGCTTGCCAATTTCACGCCCGGAAGACACATAAGCCCGCCCAAGAGCTCCAAACGATCCCCCCATCTTGGCCTTTCTCCGCATGAGGTCTGGATCTGCTCGGCCCGTTCCCCAAGGGGTACAAGGGCTACACACACTCGCTCGTCGCCATCGACACTTTTACAAAGTGGATTGAGGCAGAGCCTGTGTCGTCTCTTCACGCCAAAACGGCTGTGTGCTTCTTCAAAAGCAACGTGGTCACGCGTTTTGGGATCGCCCATAAGCTGATCACCGATAACGGTACCCAGTTCCGAAGCGAGCTATTCGAAATCTGCGAGCAATTTGGGCACCAAGGTTCGCTTCTCTCTCGTGGCACACCCACGAGCAATGGAAGCGATCGGCGAGCTAACGGACAGATCGCCAGAGTATCAAACGGCGCGTGTTCGCGGCACTCCGCGAGCACAACAAAGCCTGGGTCGACGAAGTTCCTTCCACCCTCGGGCGATTCGCACCTGACCGGTAGGATGGGAAACTCCTCTCCAACTGGTCTACGGTGCAGAAGCCATCTTGCCCGCCGAAGTAGTACTCGGCTCGCCTCGCACGAGCTCGGTCAACTTGGTTGACGACGAGTAAGAGCGCTTGCTCGAACTCGATCTCCTCGAAGGCACACGCGAACGGGCACAAGTCAGAATGGCGCGCTACCAGCAAGCTCTTCGCCGGCACGCTGCCAAGTCAGTTCGACCAAGGGCGTTGAAGGCGGGCGACCTCGTTCTGCGCCGTGTCCGAACACATCCAATGCCAACAAGTTAACTCCCGTTGGGAGGGCCGTTCTGATCGTTTTACTGCCGCCGGGGCTGTTAAGCAGCAATGGAGGACGGAGAGAGTCGACCGACACTTGGAACATCGACCCGACCGTAAGTTCTTTGTTTAGGTCTTTCGTTTGTTTCCTCAGCTCCGCGCCTTTTGTCAAACTTTGCGCCTTAGTTCGTCCAAGTCTCTCGGGCTGCCATGTAAAGTTCAATCCAATAAACAGTGAGTTTTCGCGTCCCCCTACGGCCCCTTTCACACCTTCTCTTCTCAGACTACTCTTTTTATCTGGTAACACTTGATGGCTGACCGGTCTTGCGAACTCTTGGCTCCGCGATCTTCAGGGTTTCCCTGCCGCATCTAGTTTCAGCGAGTTCCTAAACTCAGAATTGTGTAACACGGCTTCCAGCCTTGCGGCTAAGTCTGCTCTCGTAAGCCCTCCGCGGCAGAGGCACTTACCGCTCACGGCACAACCACTTGGCGAAGCCTGCTCTCGAAAGCCCTCCGCGGCAGAGGCACTTTCCTTGTTCGGTTACCTTTGGAATTACCTAACTTACGTTAACGAGAAGTTCATGGAGCGAGTCGATCAGGATACGGGTGTCGCTCTATCTCTCTACGCATGTGCTTGAATTCGCAAACTTAGGTCTTCATGCATCGTCCGTACTGGGAGCTAGGGTGTCGCTCTTTTACTTGTGCACCTATTCGAGTTCGCAAACTCAGGTTTTTACGTAGATGCACAACGGGGCTGGGAGTTAGGCTGGCGTTCTACTGTTTTTCTTAAAACTTACTAGCGCTGTTTCGCCTTTCTCTCGGTTTCCTGTTCGTTCTTGTCTTTTTGTTGCTCTTTTTTGCAGGGAAAAGGTAGGTCTTTATTTACACTAACAAAAGTTTACAGGTACAAAGACCCTCCCGGGTTACAGCCCTACTGCTACTTAGAAGCAAGCTGCTCGTTTAGCTCCTCAATTTCTAACTTGAGGCGCAGAACTTCCCCTTGGGTTTTGATTCCTTCTCTAATCTCAGCTCGAAGACGTTCGGCTTCCTCCTTGCTGATTGTCTTGTGCTTGGCCTGCTCCTTGGCCTCCGCACGAAGGGCCTCGACCTCTTCTGTCTTGGCGCCCAGCTGCTCGTTCAGATCCTCGCTCTGACTAGAGCGCTGCTCGAAGGTCTTGAGCTGCTCGGCCAGCTCCTAGACCCTTCTTTCCGCGGTGCTCGCCTTCATGGCCAGCCCGTGCATCTCCTCGGCCTCTTCCTGTGACACCCACAGGGTGGAGATCTTCTCCTGGAGTGACACGAAAGACTGCCTCTCCTCGGCCAGCTGTGCCTAGAGCTTTTTAACCTCGGCCTTCAGCCGGCTTCGGCTTTTGGCTGGCGCAAGGCGCTCTTCTTCGAGCTCACTTGCTCGGTACTCATGGAAGGCTCCCAGAATGGCGCTGCGCTCGACGCCAACACTTTCTTCGAAATCTTCCATGGTGCCCCGCAAGATCTGAGTAAGAGAAGAGTAAATCCATCTCATTCAGTTGTTCGTGACTTAAAGCGGACAAGTTTCGGTTTGGGCTTTACCTCTTGAAGCCGTGTCTTCAAGTTCCGGTGGAGGCGCTCACCAAGGCCGTGGGTGGCGAAGCCCCAGCTGCTCGGAACGACCGCGGCACGACGCTCTCTGTGCTGCGCCTTCCTCTTGTCGTAGCGCGCCCGCCCACGGGCTCGCCTCCTCTCCCTGGCAACTTCGGCCCTGGGAGAGCTGGCGGCGGCATCCTTGTCGCCTGGGAGCTCCTGCTCCTCTTCTTCCTCCACCCGAGCAGCCTCGGGCAAGACCGGCGTCTCTCCGACCGGAGACATCGGTGGGGTTACGGACAGGGCAGCTTGATCCCCTTGTTCGCGATCTTCTTCTTGATCCCCGGGGGCAGGGACTCCTCCCTGCTCTCCGGAGGTTACCGTCGCCACAGGGACGATTTGCCCCTGCGACGAAGTGCCCGGCAGGACCGCCTGCTCGGTCCCCCCTTGGGCAGCCGACAGAGCCAATACCTTGGCCCCGCTCTCCGTGGCGTCGCGCCCCGCTTCTTCAGCTTCCAGCCGGTTAATCGCGCCCTTCAAGGCGTCGACTTGGTCCCTGGAGCCGGGTGGGAGCGCAGCCCACGCTGCCAGCTTGTCCTTAAGGCGGCAACCGTTGCTTTCATGAAGCACCGTCTGAGTGCTCAGCGAAGAAGAGCGCTTTCGACCGCCGCATCCACATCGTCCGTGGCGATCTCATTCTGGGCAGCTGATGATAAAGAAATGTTTTAAGTCCTATGCGGTTTGGTACAATATGAAGAGAAAAGTCTTGCCATTACATACCTGCCGTAGAGGGCTTGACCTTCTTGCGCCTCTTGCTCTGAGGCTCCTTGGCTTCCTCGCCTTGGCCTCCAGAAGCTTGTGGCGACAGGCTCAACTCTTTGCTGAGCTGAGCGCTCTTTTTGCGCAACGCAAGAAGTGCTTTCTTGCGCGCGACTTCCTCTTCGAGCCTCCTCTACTCGGCGGTCTGTTGCAGCCGTTCCACATGGCCCGGGTAAGCTTGCGTGTATCGCTTCATCCAGTGGGTCAAATTCCGTACCTCTTCATCGCTCTGTTCGGCGAGGAGGGATGGGCTTCGGTGCTCCATCCTTGGCTGTCCGCGGGCGCGCTTAACCTGCTTGGCGCGCTTCGTTGCCGCAGGAGGCTTCGGAGGTTGTTGGTGGCCGCTGCGGCGCGACGAGCTCCGCGTCGGTGCAGCAGCCACCTTGGGCTTGTCGGCCACCTTGGCCTTGCCCTTCCTCGCTCCCTCAGACTCGGAGAGCTCCTCGACGATCCCTCCGAGGATCAGCTGGTCCTCCTGCATGTTTGGGAAGCGAATGTTATTGTGCCTTAATCATGTGTCTCGCAAACCGAACGGGGTCTAAGTAACTTACCTCGGGCGTGCGGACGAGCACGTTTCTCGGACATGTGTAGGCCACCTCGCCGATGACCTCGCCGTCCTTCTTGGCAGCCTTCAACATAGAGTCAACCTACTCGGTCACCCATGCTTCGGTAGGTTGCACTGCCCGAACAGAAGAAATCATCAGTTCCTGTTCAGTTGAAATCACCAAGAAAGGTTGAGCCTTTAAGGAACTTACCCGTGCTCTCCCTGGTGATGTCCTCCCAGCCTTCTATCTTATAGAAGGGGTAGGACCTCTTCCGCAGCGGACAGATCCTGTTCGCCGTGAAGTCCCGGATGATCTCCCTGCCAGTGAGCCCGAGGCCCACGAGGGAAGCGATCTTCCGGGTCAAGTACCAATGCTCGTCGGATAGCTCCGGCCGAGGCATTGGCGTTCCCTTCACAGGAGCTTGTCCGGTGAAGATAAGCTTGCTGTCGTCGCTCCGCTTGGTGTAGAACCACCTCATCCACCACGCGCCCATTGAGTCGAGCAACGGTGGACGGGAGTACGAAACGTCGGCGGCGGTTGCTCGGAGCTTGAGGTAGTAGCACCTAAGTCCGGAAGCGGCGGAGCTGCTCCTCATCATTGTGTAGTAGTGAAGGAACAGTCCCATCGGCGGATCGATTCCCAGATAGGCCTCGCACAGGTGTGCGAAGATGGCCATCTGGAGGATGGAGTTAGGATTCAGGTTCGCCACCTCCAATCCGCTGATGTTCAGGAAGGCCTCTACGAAATCGCTTTCGGGAGACCTCAACCCAAATGATGAATCGCTCAAAGTTGTGAACTCGCCCTCGGCGCTTGGATCTTCTTCTGCCGGGCAGCCTCCAACTGCCGGCGTCGATATGCCCCTCAGCTTCCAAGGCCTTCAGGTCCTCGTCGGTCATGCTAGTGTCGAAGAATTTGGCCATAGCAATCCCCAGGGTTGGACGAACAGGTTTGGGAGTGGAGTTTGGCTATTTGATGCTTAGCGCGCTTGGAATAGGGCTTGGGAAGGAAAGGCGTGAGAGCAGAAGTGGCGAGCTGCGGGCGGCTTGGGTGCTTTTATAGTCCCAGACAAGCAGCTCTGCAACGGATTTTTACCACAAAACGGCTAGCTTTTTACTGCAACGCCTATGTAAAAACGGTCGCCTGTTTTCACTGCGCAGCGTAAGTTACCTTTAGAATCTGCCAACGGCTACTTTCCCAGTATCTGCACTGAGGGTTGGTTGCTCTGCTCGGACAGATGTTGTTCCCTGTTCGACGCGACAGAGTTGCTCGGTACTGATCGGGTTTGTTCGGTCTCGAATAAGTCTTGTTCAGTTAAACAATAACCTGCTCGGTCGTTTGTTGCACGTCTTTGTAGCAGCAAAATTTTCCTCTTCGTGACTTGGAGTCTCAAGTGGAAGACCCCACTCTAGTGAGTCCTTCCACTTGAGTCTCGGGGCTAGCTGTCAGGGATAAAATCACGACCCATTGCCATGGTCCACTCCCTGACGGCTCAATCGAACAGCCTACTAGGGCCTAGCTCCCTGGAAGGTTCTAATCAGGCCCATGTGCATCTTGCCGAACAGCTTCCTGATTGGCACGGTGCGTAAGGCCTAAGATTCGTGTTTGAGTCCGACTCGAACAAGAATTCTGCACGGCTACGTGAAGACCCGGGCGTGGTTTCCCGGATTGGAGCAGACGTCGTGATCCCCAAGAATTGGAGTTTGCCTTATCTACCTCGGGATGTATTTGGCATGTATATGAGTTCGCTACGATATCGTAGTTAGCCCGTCCCGATTATCCCTCGGTAGGTCGGTTGTTCAACACTATATAAACCGAGCCCCTACGGCGTGCAGAGGGCCAGGCACCAAATCGTGGCATCAAAGCTTAGATCTAGAGATTACTTCTTGTACACTCATAATCTCGCCGAAACTTGTTCGTCTTGTCAAACATTCCTCTTGTAATCCTCTTTGATATAAAGAAAGGCTGGATGTAGGGCTATTATCTCTCCTGAGAGGCCTGAACCAGGATAAAAATCTTGTGTCTCCCTGTTGCTCGTTGATCGCTGTTCGCATCGCTCGGCAGGTCTTCTATCTCCCTTTTCTCAAGAACCTTAGTTGACTTGGGACCAATATCCCAACTGTCGACAGCTGCTGCTGCCCATTTCCATCGGCGGCGCCGGCGTCGGCGCCGCCGCCCGTCACCGCCGTCGCCCGGTGCCGCTCTGCTACTCCTCTCCCCTCCCGCTCGCTACTTGTGTTGCTCTGCCCCGCCCTAGCCATGGCCGCCCTAGGGGCAGATGGGTGGCAGTCGGAGGTGGGGAGGAGTAGAGGAAGAAGGGGGTTGCGGTGGGAAGAGGAAAGGAGGAATGAGGGGAACGACCAGTTAGAGAAGATGAGGAAGGTGGAAGCCGGCTATTGGAGAAGAAGCTAGGGCTTTGCTTGATCTTCGGCGATCTACTCTTGGGTAACCAATTGATGTGATTTTCTTTGTTATTCTTGCATGGGTACGATGGATATATCGATTGATTTGAGGCTTGGGATGGTAGATTTTGGGGACAAATCAACTAAATGTTTAGAGTTTAGTTACATGATGTTTATGCAGCAGCTTGTGAGTTAAACTCGTGGTACTTATGTCCAGAATCTGAGCACGGCCTTATGGAGAGAATTGTAGGTTATGCTCTTAGCTTTCCAACACATCCAAGAACGCATGATTTGGCCTAGCGGTTTGGGAGATATGACCGTTTCCGTGCTGCTGTCCAGTGTAGGCCGCGATGGGGTTTATTATTAAGTCTTTGGCATGTTGGACTAGAGAATGAAATTTTATATTGATAATGATAGATGGTTGGTAAAGTAGACTTTTTGGTATAGAGAATTAAAAGTTAAGCTAGTTGTATTAGTTTCTCATGATGTTGGATATCGGTGCTAGTTTGGTTGAATGGCATGTCTCATGCAGGTGACTTTCTTTCGGGGTCGGCGTCATCGTTCCGTCCCTCCGTCTTGTTGGTAAAAGAGGCAAGTATATGTTAAACAAATATCTGTTGGATAATATATGGATAAGTGTTTTAATGCTCTGTGCTGGTTCTTGTGATATGGATGGATGTTTAGTTCTCGTAGCTGTGTGGTGTGAACCGATTATTATGTTATTTACAGTTATCATTGATAAGGATTTGTGGTAAGTGGATTAAAGAAGAGAATTCTTGCATCATGTGCATATGAGCCAGGTCAGTGAGAAAGTCACTTTTGACTAGTCCGGTGAAATCGGTGAGAAAGTCAAAAGTGACTAGTCCGGAGTACTCTGAAGTCCTACTTGGTAGGCACTCCACGGGAGTGGAGTAATTGGTCCCCGCCTGAAAAGGACGGAAAAGGTGTGGCATCGACGGGTGCGCACCTAGCTATACCGGTACGAGCTCATAGTACAGACGCATGTGCATTGCATTGCATCGATTTGATGTGAAGTGAATTGTTTGGATTTTTGGATGGAAGGTTGTTTCTGAGTATGAATTCATGGATGAAGTTTTGTCTTTATTTATGTTTATACATATATTTTGCTGAGTATTTTTAAATGGTCGCTCTTGCTTTCATTTGGTTTTTAGGTAAACAAATGGCATCAGCATAAATGGGACTTTTGGGAATTAGCACATCGTCATGAGCACTCACTACCTCTCACGTTAAATTAGTACATTGGTTTCATATGAGTTTTACTTAAATAGTTGAGTCATGTGTGTAATTGAGAGTTGCGGTTACTGTAGGTTTTAAATTGGCTACTGGTTAATAGAAATGTTTATTTGTTCTTTGGATACAAATTTTTTGTCGTGGATGTCCTTATAAACAGAGGAGTTGCTGTCGAAATTTTATAGTTTTGAAGAGTTAGTAACATTCTGAGTTCTCAAGGAACCGGGGTGTTACATGTTGGCTCTGTAATTGCAGGCTTTTCTATACTTTCATCGATCTTGTTGTCTGCAATAATATGGACAAAGTGTAAGAAAGAGGAAGAAGATTTCCTTGATGGAATACCTGGAACACCAAAACGTTTCTCCTTTGACGAGTTGAAGGTAGCCACAAGCAACTTTTCTGTGAAACTTGGAGGTGGTGGGTTTGGGTCCGTTTTCAAAGGAAAGATAGGCAGGGAAACCATTGCTGTCAAACGTTTGGAAGGTGTCGAGCAAGGAAAGGAGGAGAGCAGAGGTAAATACTATTGGCAGAATACATCACCCTAATCTTGTCAGGTTGATAGGATTTTGTGCTGAGAAATCACACCGGCTCCTTGTCTATGAGTATATATGTACAATGGTTCATTGGATAAATGGATATTTCATGCAAGTTCAGTTTTCACTCTTTTGTGGAAAACTAGGCGCAACATCATCATAGCCATTGCTAGGTGTTTGTCTTACCTCCATGAAGAATTCAAGGAAAAAATTGCCCATTTGGGCATTAAGCCACAGAATATTCTCCTTGATGACAAATTCAACGCAAAGCTCTCGGATTCCGGACTTCCAAAAATGATAAACAGGGACCAGAGCAAAGTCATGACTCGAATGCGAGGAACACGTAGATATCTAGCACCTGAATGGCTGGGTTCGAAAATCACTGAGAAGGCTGACATCTACAGCTTTAGGATTGTGATGATGGAAATCATCTGTGGCCTAGAAACTTTGGATGAATCACAACCTGAGGAGAGCATTCACCTTATAAGCCTGCTCCAGGAAAAGGCAAGGTCTAGTCAGCTGTTTGTTTTAGTGGACGCCTGCAGCAATGACATGCAAATTCATAAGAGGAAGTCATTAAAACAATGAAGGTTGCAATGTGGTGCTTGCAGGTTGATAGCAACAGAGGCCCTTGATGTCAACGGTCTCCAAGATGTTGGAAGGTGTGATGAACTTGGAGGTCATTCCGGACTACAATTTTGTCCCTAATTTTGCATCAAGAAATGCTGATATTGTGGGGTCGAGTTCTTATCTGCCTTCTGATTGGCTCTTGTCAGGGCCTAGGTGATAGTATAGGAACAGTTTGGTCAGGAATTGGGTGCTTCACTTAATTTTTGGCGTGTAATCCATATTGTTTGTTAGAACAGTTTGGGATAAAACCATTTCTTTTAGTGCTTATCTTTAGAAAGCATCATTAGAAACTAAGGTAAGACGATCGATGGGATATGACCTGTTCTTCGAGTCATGCCACAATACTGTGGTTTATATCAAGTTTATGCTTTGTAACATGTCTTTTTCTTCTTTTTTTGTCGGGAAATATACCATGTCCACTCCCACTGCATCCAAGTCATAAGTCTGGAACATTACCTAGCAGAATTTCGTAGGTTTGCGTCCTATTGGTTTGCTTTAATTTTATGCACTTTAGTAGCCAGAGATTCGATCTCTATTATCATGTGTTCCCCAGAAGGAACAAAACGTCAAAGAACAATTTCACTAAGCAGCGTCAATTCAATAAAGCAGAGTGAAAAAATGCATGAAATTACCTGACCCAAAATAATCTTTTTTTAGTAAAAGGGCAGGAGCTCTGCCATTCCAATTAAGAAGAAAAGCAGCTGTACAAAAATTTACAGGGGGAGATTACAGGGGGGAGGGAGGAAAGGGGAGGAAAAGAGAAGGTTACAAGGGAAGACTTCAAGAGGGGAAGGCCGCATTCCAAGTGGCAATTTCATATCTAATGCGACCAACTACTTGGGAGGCCGGAAGGGCCTGGTGGTGGAAGATCCTACGGTTCCGCTCTTTCCAGATCCCCCAGGACAAAATAATGATGAGGCCATTTAGGGAGCGAGAAGCGGCCTTTGAAAGTTCCGCCTGACTGGCGAGCCACCAGTCGTAGAAGGAGGCGTGCCCGGCGAGGGGGAGATCGTGCTGCAGAAAAGCCTTCCAGATGATAGAGGAAAAGACGCAGTTTCCGAACAGGTGGTCGATCGTTTCCGGGGGCCCATCACAAAGGCAGCAGACCGGATGATGAGGCCAACCTTTCTTAGCGAGAAGGTCGGCTGTGTTGATGCGACGAAGGCTCAAGGTCCAAGCGAAGAATTAACATTTGTGCGGCACCAGGGCGGACCAGATGGCGGTGGCGAGAGGGTGGGATGTGCTACCTCTGAATTGGAGGGAGTAGGCCGATTTGACGGAGTAAAGGCCAGAGGAGGATGAGGACCAGGTGATGTCATCAGGTGCATCGGATAGCGTGATGAGACGGACCTTGCTCCATAGTAGAACAACCTCTGCGAAGAGCATGGCAAAGGAGACGGGGCCACACAGCTGCAACCACCGATGGCCAGGGAGGAGGGAGGCCACGGATCCATTACGACGTCTAGCTTGATTGAAGAGGTTTGGGACTAGAAGGGCTGGAGCGGAGCCGGAGAGCCAGCGATCATTCCAAAAAGAGATGACACGACCATTGCCCACCGTAAGCACTGTAGCCGCTCTGAAAATGGATGACTCGGGCACGGTTAACAGCGGGTCAAAGCCCGTACAAGGCCTAGAGCGATCCTTGTAAGAAAGCCAAGGCCAGCGAAGACGGAGGGCGCGGTTGAAGAGACTGAGATCGAGGACGCCCAGGCCCCCTAAGTCCTTAGGACGGCAAACCATGGACCAATTTACCAAGGCATGACCAACAGACGAGCCCTCAGAGCCTTTCCAGAGAAAAGAGCGACGAACTTTGTCGATCTCCGCAGTCACCCACTTGGGGAGATGGAAAAACGTAGCAAAATAGGTCGGGAGGGCCGACAGAACGGACTTGACGAGGGTGAGGCGGCCAGCTTTGGAAAGGAGGCGATCCTTCTAAGACGGAAGCCTGGCGCGGACCTTTTGGAGGACGGGGAGGAAATGGTTTCTGCCAAGCCTCCTGAAACGGAGAGGGAGACCCAAATACTTGCAGGGGAAGGAACCCCTGATCCAGGGAAAGGTCCCAAGATTGAATCAAGGTCAGCAGTGCCGTAGTGACTGACGAGCCACGGGAGCGGGTCAATCACCAGGATGAAGAGCATCGGGGAGAGAGGGTCCCCCTGCCAAACCCCGCGGCCATGGCGAAATGAAGGGCTCAAATAACCATTGATGAGGACAGAAGAGGAGGCAGAGCCGAAGAGGAGGGCAACCCATTCCCGCCAGCACGGCCCAAACCCTAGCCACTTCAGAAGATCAAGAAGGTAACCCCAATGGACGGAGTCGAAGACTTTTGCAAAGTCAAGCTTGAGGAGGAGAGCGGGGGTTTTGTTCAAATCTGAGATGGCGGAGGTGCCACAGACACAAGATGGAAATTATCTTGGATGCAGCATCCCTTGATGAAGGCGCTTTGGCTTGGGGAGATAAGGCAATTTAGCTTGGGGGCTAAGCGATTTGCCAGAAGCTTGGAGAAAATCTTACTGAAACTGCGGATGAGACTGATGGGACAGAAATCCTGAAGACCCATGCAGGAGGCTTTCTTATGAAGCAGGACAATGTTGGCCGAGTTGAGGAGGCCGAGATGCCTGCCATCTAGGAGAAAAAGCTGGTTGAAGGCTTCGACGATGTCTAGCTTGACAATCTCCCAGCAGACTCTGTAGCAGGTGCTGGTGAAGCCATCTGGCCTCGGAGCTTTTCCACTAGGGAGGGAGGAGATGGCTTTGCGGATCTCGTCCTCAGAGAAGGGGGAGTCTAGGTCGGCAAGGTCATGCTGGGGGAGACCAAGCGCAGGCTAGTGGAAGGAGGAAGATCTAGGCTGAGGGGGGCCCAGGTGGTGGGAGAAGAAACGCCAGCACTCAGATTCCAAATCCACCTGAGAGGAGGTGGTGCCCTGAGGGGTGGAGAGGGAGAGGATGTGGTTTTTTCCGTTGACGACCACTTGCCTTGATGTGGAAGAACCTGGTATTTGCATCCCTAGACCGGAGCCAGCAAACCTGGGCGCGCTGTCTGATATGGCATTTTTGAAGGGCTGTGAGATCAAGAAGACGATCCTTGAGCCCGAGGTGAATGTCACGCTCCCTAGAGGAGAGGGGGGCGACATTCACGCGTAGCATCCAGAAGGGCAAGCAGGGTTTTAATGATAGCTAGCTGAAGGGCCATGCAACGCACACGCTGACGGGCCCAGGAGGAGAGGGCCAAGGCAGTGCGGGAGAGCTTAATGTGAAGGCGGCGAAGGGGGGAGGAGGCGACGACCGCACGACTCCAGGCGGCCTGGACAGTGTCGCAAAAGCCCGGGAGGTCGACCCAGTAATTTTCAAAATGGAACAGTCGAGGCGGCCTGGTGGAGGAGGACTCCAAGAGGAAAAGAGGCGAGTGGTCCGACATAAGAGAGGGGAGGGCCTGGAGAGATGTGTTGCGCTGAAGGAAGTCCCAATCCACAGAGCAAAACACATGGTCAATGCGGCTGAGCGTGGGGTTGATTCTTTGGTTGCACCAGGTAAATCTCCTGCCCGAGAGGGAGACCTCTCTGAGGGCAAGCGCCTCTAGAGTTTGGTTGAAGGCAGCGATGAGGGAAGGATCAATGTTGCTGTTGTTTTTGTCCTCAGGGCGAAGGATCATGTTGAAATCCCCAGCAACCATCTAGGGGAGGTCTGGGTCGGTAGGGGCATGGTCCATGAGCTCATTTATGAAGGCCAGCTTATCTACGCGAGAATTTGGTGCGTAGACTCTGGTTAAACGCCAGCGGCAGGCAACCGAGTGTGAGGAGATGGTAACCGAAATACAATGAGGTGAGGACAAAGGAGGGTCGAGGGAGAAGTGGTCTTCGTGAGCTAGGAGAAGGGTGCCACCGCGGGTGCCCTGGGCATCGAGGGCAGCAAAGGAGCTAGCAAAAGGAGGACCGGCGCATTCGAGGACGATCTGCGGTGTGATGGTGTCTAGTTTGGACTCCTGGACGCAAACGAGATTTGCGCGCGTAGAGTGAATTAAATCACGGAGGACAGAGCGACGAACACCATTATTGAGACCGCGGACGTTCCAGTCGAGGAGACGAAGGTGCTCAGACATAAGAAATGGGGAGGTGCACCGAAGGGGATGGAACAACCATCGAAGCACCACCTTGGTGGCCACTTTCCTCCCGGAGCGGAGGCCTAGGAAGCACCGCCGCGTCTGCCTCGACGATGCTGGGCTGAAGAACGGGTCGTCTGGCGTCTGGGCCGGCATCGCTAGGGAGCAGGACACCCGCGAGCTCCAGCCATGGTGACCGCGTCTGCAGGGAGTTCTTCGGCGAAGAGAGCTTTGAGGGTGTCAGAGTCGTCGTTGCTAGGCCGCACACTGGGGGAGCGGGAGCAAGCCCTAAGCCAGGGTCGAAGCTTGCGGACGAGAAGCTTCTTGGCCTTGATCTCGGCGGGAAGCTTGCCGTTGATGCGCCCGGCGATACGGTTGCTGCGACGCAGCGAGCCGGCCTTGCGAGGAGCGCTGGCAGCAGAGTGGGTGGCACGTGGAACCTGCAACAACGGAGGGGAGGAAGGAACAAAATGACGTTGAATCAGAAGCTCCGCGTTGACGATTGCAGAGGAGGGAGCCTCCAGACACACCGGGGGCCCCCACGGTAGGCGAGGACAAGGTGCTGACGTTGCCGGCAGCCAAGGCGGAGGCAGGAGGCACTGGAAACTCATCAGGCGACGCGATCACCATGGCCGAAGAGGGCGCTCCGCCGCAGGTCACTTTTGGGCCAAGGCCAGCCAGGAGGACGAGAAGGGTGGCGTGTCCTAGCCGGTGTGCCGTGGCGGAAGGCTGCAGGGGGCGTAGTCACGGTGCTCCTGGGGGGAGGCGGAGCCTCCGCGACGCGGGGCGTAGCAATGGCCGAAAGAGGAGGGGCGTCATCCTGCAGGGCTGAAGGTGAGGAGGGTAGGAAGGATGGGGCCCTAGAACAGAGGGTTCCCCGAGAGGGGACGGGGGAGACGAGAAGCGGAGTGGGTTGGCTGTCGGGGTGAGGGGAACAGGTGCGGCGCGGAGGGGGCATGCACCTCAACGGCCTCCCAGATGCAGTTAGTGACCGGCGGCGGGGAGAGCATCCGGCGACGATTTCTGCTGGATTGACCATCGTCGTGGCGCCCCTGGGGGAGGCGGTGCATCCGCGACCCATGACGGAGACACGGCGAACCATGCTGCGGGCCACTCTGGCAACGCGCGAGCAGGAGCGGTGACGGAACTGGTGGCGAGGGTTAATGTCGCCGTCATCATTAGACTCGTCGTAGCACGGGGGCGAGGAGGGGAGGCGCCCAACAGCGGGGGCGGAGGTGGGAAGTCACCGTCGGCCCGGCTAAACTCCCACGCCGGGTAGGAGACGCGGGCGCGGCCTGGGGACCCGCTGAGTAGTCCTTGATTGTGTCTAGATGAATGAACACCTTCGAGGTGGACGCCAACTTGACATGGCTCTCAGCAGCCGCGCCAACCGGAGTGTCGACGATGTTGAGGTAATGGACCTTAGGGATGCGGTCTGGGTTCACGCACCATGCCCAGACATTGAGGGAGTTGGTGATGTCACGGACGGGGCTAAGGCAGCGATCTTCGATACCTTGGAGCGCGCCTGCTGCACCGATGATGATGTGGGCCGTTTGCTCGTTCCACGCGAACAGCGGAACATTCTCGAGGCAGAGGTGCACTCTGAAGTGGACCAGAGTGGGGTCCTCGTAGAGGTGAGGACGCCAAGGCTTGAAGCTCACGTCGAGGGCACCGTGGGTGAAGCGGCCCAGGCGGAGAGCGTGGGGAAGTGGTTGGAGATGACGAGCTCGTTGTGGTCGCGGGTAACGAGGACGGCGAAAGAAGGCCGCCATACGAACAGCGTGACGACTTCACTCTGGATCAGCATGACCACCGGCGTGGATGACCGCCACCAACCAGCTGCCGTCGATGCGAGACGCCGCCTCAAGCATGGCACTCGAGCGTAGGAGAACGCCATAGCGGCGGCGAGGGCGGTTCGCGGGGTCATCGCGAGCCATGGAGGTGACAGGAGGGGAGCACAGTCTTGGAGATGGAGGGGTGGAGGCTAGGCGATAGCGCGTCAGGGGAAGGCGAGCGGAGGAGGAATTGGCTTTATGGCCATTCCTCCCACAGTGACGGCATCGAAGGGGCTCGCGGCACGAGGCCACTCGGTGGTTCCTCTCAAGGCAGCGAAAGTAGCGCGGGGCTGGTTGGTGGCGGAGTGAAGGCGGGCAGGCATGGGGCTAGACCTGCGGCCATGAGTGCGGAGTTGGGGCATAGGCTTGGAGCGGCGCCTTGAGCAAACCTGCTGCCAAGGGGGTCTACAGACGTGGCTACAGTGTCTGGAGTGCCGGGCGATGCAGCTTCCGAAGAGCTTGAATCCTGGAGTGGATGCGGTTGGTGGCTTGACGGGGAGGAGGCAAAACGGACTTTCTTCAAAGCTGCCCCCAGCCTGCATGCCGCAAAACTCCGCTTGAGCTTGAGGTGGTCGCAGCAGCGTCCCGAGGCGGGAGGAGGAGGCCACGAGCCGAGGAGGGGGACGGGTAGGTGTGTGTGAGGCTTCAGTGGCCGGATCGAGGACCCGTGGTGGCGAGATCTGAAAATAGTGGCGGCGTTTGGATTTGCGGGGGCCAGGCGACGCGGGCGGGACTAGATGTAGGTGAGCTCTGAGCCTTGTACAAAACCTTTGGATGAGAGGGGTTGCGCGAGGAGGAAGGCATGGCGTGAGGCGAGGTCGCTGCCCGGCCGTGGCGGCGGAGAGGCGGAGAAGCTCATGGCGGGCAGTCTGAGGCAGGTGGTGGCGCGGGTTTGGGTGTGTGATCTGGGCGGTGGCGGAGGAGGTGGCGGCGGAGGGCGGAGGCGGCATCGGCGGCGGCGGGCGGCACTAGGAGGGGACCCGAGGCGGCGGGCGACGTGTCGAGAGGAGGAGGAGGCAAAGGCCGGCGGCTTCCAATGCGTTGGAGAGGCGGCGGTGGGCACTGGGAGGAGGCCGGAGGCGGCGGCTGGCGCTGGGGAGGCTGAGGCGGCGGCGATGGCTAGTGGGAAACCCTAGTCGCCCGCCCGGTCGCCTCTCTGGGACGCATGTGTTCAGTTGTTTGTTTGTCTGAAATTATTCGATCTTAACTATGTTTTAATTACCCAAAATAGTCTTGATTCATACTTCATAGAGCATCCAAGGCTAGAAACGCCTCTCGCAGACACTTTCATATGGCAAACAAAGGCCTTGTTTTTTTTAAAAGGAGAAACAGTAGGTAAGAGACCTACTGAGGGAATATATTAAAAATACTGTACAGGCATTTACCAAAAAAAAAGAGACTACAATGGTGGAGCCTTTGTAACTAGGATTTCATTGCAAAAGAATCTAACTCTTTAGTCCTATCGATCAATAGTGCAAATTCCTTGCAGAAAATTGCCTTGCAGTTATTGATGTGAACCATACTTCTGAAAATACTATTATTCCTGACCATCCATATGCTCCAAGACATGCATATGGTTATTTCAGTAGAAAATTTATTCCCAATCATTTTCACCAAGTCTACAACTGCATCACAAATGGCTTGACTTCCATTGTAATTCGGGCAGTTAGCAAAAGGACAATTTAAAAAATGGTGGAGAGTATCTTCTTCCACTCTGTCTGTACGAACAACACAATTGTA
This sequence comes from Raddia guianensis, assembly GCA_036346415.1. Lineage (NCBI taxonomy): Eukaryota > Viridiplantae > Streptophyta > Magnoliopsida > Poales > Poaceae > Raddia > Raddia guianensis. The sequence goes on along the minus strand of CM070542.1, from coordinate 22,947,053 downwards.
ATTCGAATATATTTTTTTGTAATCTTTTTGAATTATCCGAGACCTCTCTTTATGGTTCACGCCCTTTTCAGATTAATAATTTTTTAGTTGGTTTCAACCGAAAAGAAGCATGAAGAGCCGAAGAGGCGGCATAGGCTTATGCTTATGCTTATTTCTTCCCCTTTTTATTCTGGGAGGAGCATTGTTACTGTTCTTTGTTTCATCCAAGTTGCCGCTACTGCTACAAAGCATCAGGCATCTCGCAACAAGAGAGCAAGCAGTGCTGCCTCCTCTGCCCCGGGGCCTCAATTCTCTGCTTCCATCAGCTAGATTTTGTTGTACAGGGGAGGGAAACGGCAGGGCTCCCCCTCCACACCATCAAGAAACCCAGCCTGCTTGCAGAACTCGACGGTGTCGGCGACGGTGTCCTTGAGCGGCCGGCAGCTCCACCCCAGCTTCTTCAGCTTGTCGGACGTCATGGGAGCCGGGTGATCCATGTCGCAGATCCTCTCCCTGCCGATCGCCACGACACGCATAAGAAGCACGGCATTGCCATCTTCAGCACACACTGACAGCATCCGAAGAGATCGCAAGAACATAACGAAGAGAGTACGCAGTGCCAAGGAGGGTACTGCGAGATGCCTACTTGGTGATGAAAGGGTAGCCGGCTTCAGGGTACATGCTCTTCACAAGGTCCAGGAGGCCGCGCGCGCTGATGAAATGGGGCGCGCAGATGTGCCTCCCGGAGGCTTCAGGCGTCTCGTAGAGCAGAAGCAGGGCGTCGGCGGTGTCGCGGACGTCGACGATGTGCCACAGCTTGTTCCTCATCTGGTCTGGGCCTCCTGCACCAAGCCACCAACGACCAGAAACCCTGAGTAATCTTGCCACTGAAGAACATGAGGACTTGGGGTTTGGCCTTTTCAGATGATGAAATGTAGAGGTTAAAGATTTCTCAACAAGCGCATCTAGTGTGAAGGCATTTTCCAAAGATTAATAACAGAAGGAATGAAATGTGTATTTGCAGGTGGCCTGTGATGATCGGGACCTTTCAGGAAGTAGACGAGGAACTGGCAGCTCGCGTTCAGCGTTGGCTGCAGCAGCGGGCCAAAGACCACGGCTGGGTTGATGGTCACAACATCTAGGCCAGTTTGCCGGCCATACTCAAGCGCCGCCTTTTCTGATGTGATCTTGGCAACAGAGTACCAGTCCTGCACATACACATCGGAACTTGTCGAGCTCAAATTTGTAAATGAAATTAGTATTGGTGTTGAGACTTGAGCTCAGAAATTGGTCTGCTAAGCTGTTTGTGCTTCGATTTTTGCTGCTACTTTATACAGTGCCAAGTTACCTCGTTGTTCCGGCAGAATTCTGGGTCTGACCAGCAGTTTTCATCTTTGATCGTGCCCTTGGGCCAGTCTTTTGGGCTGATCTCAACCGCAACCATGGATGAAACGACCACCACCCGTCGAACATTCGTGGCCGAAGCAGCTTTCAGTACATTTGTGGTGCCATTGACAGCAGGGCCAATCATTTCTACCTGCATGCCATGTGTGGTTGTATACAATATGATATACTGATAACATAAAAAATCACGTATATACCACACAGATTTGGTATCCTCTAGCTAGTTGAACTGAATATTATGGTGGATATAGAGCCCTTTCGTGAACTCATTTTTGCGGCAATGCATCTACAAATCGAAATGATAGATGTGAAGATGGATCGGACACTTTTATCTGACCGTCGGGACCAGATTCGTCAATTCTTTAGTACCCGGTCGGGTTTATTTGGATAACTAAGTCTGGATACAGATCCAGAGAAGGCCATATATAAATTTAGACATAGATATAAGCCTAGAAACACATTTTTTTTTTAAATGATTATGCTGAATCTGATCATATTAAGATAGCCGACAAGTCTTGGGTCGACATTGCCACACCCTATACAATGCTAGCGACAAAGCTCTCTTTCATGCTGCCACTATCATCTTTGTCAGAAATGACAGGAAAATGGAATTCAAGCACGACAGATGGCTCTATGGTACTGCACCTTGCAACCTAGCCCCAATCTTTGCCGTTTCGTCAAACATAGACACCACAAAGTAGCCGACCTTCTCATTAACAAAAACTAGATCCATACAGCGCAACGAATTTCCACGCAATCACATCTACTTGAATGTATGCTCCTCTAGTGCACGTCAAGCGCAACTACTACTCCTGGTTGAGGATAACATGATATGGACCCTAAATCTATCTGGACACTACACCTCAACATAAGCCTACAATGCCTAGTTCCTAGGAAGCATCCCTTGTCCTCTTAGCCTCCACTATCTGGAAGGCAAAAAAAGATAACAAATGCAAGTTCTTCGTCTGGACGCTTAGCCACGAAAAGATTAATACCGCAGATGTCCTAGCCAATAAGGGTTGGCCAAACCAGTCTATCTACCTGCTCTATGGTGTGAACCAAGAGACGATTGATCATCTCTGCATGGACTGCCCCTACTCAAAATCCACCTAGCAAGTAATGCTCTGAGCCCAGCCTTACCTTGTCCCTAGGGGCGAAGCAGCCATCAACTTAGCCTATTTTGTGATAAACCAGCCTGAGTTCAAGTCAGCTAGTCTCTAGTAACCATGGCTTAGGCCTTGTTCTTTTCAACGTATCGTTGCGTCGGTGTATTACTATAGCAAATTTGAGAGCTCTCGAAAAAGATGTCTAAAAATTATAAAAAGATAATTAAAGAATAGTTTTAGGATCTTTGAAAGGACTACTAAAAGACACGAAAAAATCGTTACAAATTATCACAACATATAGACTATATAAAAATAACAACATTTGCTACAATAATACGCATCAGTACGTAACGCTAGAAAGAACAAGGCCTTAGTTTGCCTCATTTGAGCTTCCACTGTATATATATGTACAATTTCTACTCCCCTTTAATAAAATTGGGCAATGCTCCTGTCTTCCGTTTATAAAATCATAATGAATTAGGATAAATCCAATTAAGCTTTATCTAGTAAATTAAAGTTATAAAAAGATTCCATGAAAACATTTGGATGTTTGAAATTGATAAAATTTGGTACACAAAATTTTAGTTACTACATTATATCATGTACTCATGTTAACACCATTCAATTTAGCCTTGTTTAACTCTATAATATTTTAGTTTACAGCACTATCCGTTTATTTTATCTGTTTCTAATCCAACGGCAATGTATTCCTACATGTGGCCATGTCTGAACCTCAAGCACTCCAAATCAGTATTCACAGAAAAATGAATTGAAGACATAGGATGAGCAGGATGTACTGCATACCCGTATAAAACCCATCTTTTACCCCTAAAAAATATATATGAACAGATGAGAATGGTTGTAACCTGCAATTTTTTTGTCGTGGCTATTTTGCAGGCACCTATGCTCGGCTAGACTGCACAGACTTTTATACGTTCATTAAAAAATTGTATTGTTAAATTTAAAAAAGATCGCTAATTTAGACAGTTTCGACGAGGCCAACACCGCAAGGGCTCATAGTCTCGGAACATCTCATTACTGGTGAAGTCGGCCCTGGTGACGACGAAGAGCACGCCCTCGATGTGTAGTTGATCTTGAGCCGCGCCCCTTGACCTTTACCAGCACCTCCGAGCTCTGGCAGCTCCTCCAAAACCGTTTGCGAATAGTCTTAGCACACTGCATGTGAATGCCTCTTTTTTCTCACGGATTTGCTCCCTGACAGTCGTCTAAGCAGCAGTTCACCCGCCCAGGTGGCCACATCGATGCGGTGTCTTCTTATCCTTCTCTCCAACCTGCCTCCACCACCACACGCTCCTTCCCCTTCTTCCTAGATGTTTGTTGTGCACCAATGCCTCTCGCTAGAGCTCCGCCGCCGGTCAATTTGGATTAGAGTTGGGGTTCGGGGTAGGGTTCGGTGTCCCTCGAGCTTAGAGGATGCCAGGGAGGCGACGACTCAAGATGGGGGCGGCGAGGCACCAATGGCAGTGTCAGAATTACGGGAAAGGACAATGGTAGTCGGGTGGTGGCAGCGGACGGATCTACATTGGTGGCGACGGATTAGGGTGGGTGGGGCAGTGTGACAGCTGGGAAAGGAGGTGTAGCATCGAGGCGGTGAGGGCGTCGCCGGTCAGTGGTGGTGGCCGGCGGAGATGGGGTTGCGGCGAAGGAGCGTGGAGCGAAGAAAGATAAAAGGTGGCGCACTGCCCGGTGAAGAAAAAAAAACACTTGTGTCGTATCGTAGCGGCCGAGATGACCGCCAGCGAGTCGGTCCCTTTTTCTTCACCAAAGTTGTGAAGCTAGTTGGGTTGGGTAAATCATTGTATTAACTTCTTAGCAAAAGTGCTCAAGGTGACACATGATAAATCTTAAGAGACGCAAGGTGTACGAGAAGGTTTCTCTTGCCTCAGGATTGGCCAGTTGCTTCGAAGGAACCGGAGTCGCGACGTGGAAAACTCCCTGGCATCCCGCAATGGCGGCCGCCATGGCGTCGTACTCGAGGAGATCGGCCTTGAAAAGCTTGAGGTTCTCACCGGCGTTCTCCAGCCGCCTCAGATGGCCGGTCTTCTCGTCTCCTGGAACATGCATGGCCAGAATCAGCCATGAGCTGACGCTCACTTGCAGCCATGAAAAATCTTCAGCGATGATGCCGCGCGTACCGAGGTCGCGCACGGTGCCGTGGACGGCGTAGCCGCGGGCGAGGAGGAGCTTCACGAGCCACGACGCGATGTAGCCGCCGGCGCCGGTGACGCACACCGTCTCCGCCGCTCTCCCGCCCTCCGCGCCCCCGGCCATGGCGCCGACGTACGTCACGCTCTGCGATCTCCTCTCCACAGCTAACAGCTTGCGCGCGAGCGAGCTGCACGCTCTTCCACTGCCACCTGCTAATTAACGACAACGCTGTTTGGATCTCGATGCCGTCTCCTCCGTCCGCCAGACGGCAGCAAGTCAACGGAACCTCTTCACATGCAATGTGTATATTGCTCTGGAGTAATTAGTAACGACCCTGCTGTTTACAAAAAAAAAAAACAATAACTTTCTTTCTCCACAGAGTACTGATACTTAGAGCCTCCGTCCCTACAAAATACTAGTGTTAGATAGAGTAGCTGATGGAATGAATGCATCTTTGTAGTGTGGTGTGAAGTGCGAAAAAAATTTAGAGAGAATGATAGAGGGAGTACTTGATATATAGTGAAATAGCTAGTGTGTGGAGATAGAGATTCAGATACGGATAGCACCTCACTACAGGAGGCGGCAACAGTATCGACGGCGGAAGCTGTCGATAATAATCCTACAACCGTCGGGTATACTTAAGTCTCGACGGCTGGCCGTCGAGACAATGCCGTCGAGTGAAGGTCGTCAAGAGAAACAAGTAGTGTCGACGGCCTGGCCGTCGACACTAATAATATCGACGGCTAAAGTATATACCGTCGAGACAGACCCCCGGACATCGTTACCGGCATGGTGGGCTCTATATCGACAGCCATTACAGGGCCGTCAATACTAGTTCAAATGGGTCTCACAGCGGCCAGGTCCAGGTGACGTGGACGGAGGCGCCAGTATCGACGGTTATTGAGAGGCCGTCGGTAACTTCCCTGACCCCTAGTATCGACGGCTACAGTGGGGCCATCGACACAGCCTCTCCCTGCAAGGCAGTATCGACGGCCCTATACAAGCCGTCGAGAAAGAGGAAGTGCAGAAAAAAAAATATTTTTTGCCTATACTCGCTGTTTTGAATATGGGTCCTAACGTTTTAAAAAGCAAGTCAAACGAAATGGATCCGAATTTTGAGACTACCTCGATAAACTCTCAAAGTTCAATCATTTTAGCCGTTCAGATCAGCTCAAAATAACAGGACCTAAATGTCACCATGGCCGTTCTTGCTCTTTGTCATCTTCATATTTACACCAACCGGCCTATTCAACCCTTGTTCCTCCTCTTTTCTCCCCCTTCTTTATTTCTCCTTTACCACCAACCATCCAAGCCCAAGCTCGAGCAAGCCAACGACCACCCGAGCATGAGCCCAATCCTATGTAGACCACGTTGTCAAGATGCCTCCACCACGTTAGTCTACAATGCCTAGTTCCTAGGAAGCATCGCTAGCCCCCGAGCCTCCGCTATCTGGGAGGTGAGAACAGATAACAAATGCAAGTTGTTCATCTAGGCACTTAGCCACAGACAGATTAACATCGCAAATACTCTAACCAATAAAGATTGGCCCAACCAGTCTCTCGGTCCGCTCTATGACATGGACCAACAGATGATTGATCATCTCTGCATAAACTGCCTTTACTCAAAATTCATCTAGGGAGAAATGCTCTGACCACGGCCTTACCCGGTCCTAGGAGTGAAGCATCCACCAAATTTTGCGGTCAGTGGAAAGAAGCTGCTTCATCTCTTCCAAAGGAAACTAGGAGAGAGTTCAACGGGTTGGTAATCTATCCGGATCAAATCTTTGAAAAGAACACAATTGTGGCCTTTTTCGATAAACCAACCCGAGTTAAAGTCAGCTAGTCTCTAGATCCGCGAAGACATAACATCCAAGAGCAATGTTGCCTCTATTGTAACCATGTGTTAATTTATCCTCATTTGAGCTTCCCTTGTATGTATATGTACAATTTGTACTCACCTTTAATAAATCATGGTGAACTAGGATAAATCCAATTAAGCTTTATCTAGTAAATTAAAGTTATAAAAAGATTCTATGAAACATTTGGATGATTGAAATTGATAAAATTTGGTACACAAAAATTAGGTTATTATTACATTGGGACTGACTTATCATCAGGCGCCTGAGAGTTATTTATCTCTCAGTCGATTTTCTAGACCATTGATCAAACATCTTTATATGACATATAAAAGATCTAACGGTAGAATTTAGCTATGTGAAAATCGACTGAGACTTATTTAAAAATCAGTCGCCTGAGAAGCAGCAAAACCGTATTACATTACATATCATGCACTCACTTTGATACCATTCATTTTGGCCTTGTTTAACTCTATAATATTTTAGTTTACGTATAATATCCGCTTATTTATCTGTTTATGATCCAACGGCCATGTATTCCTCCATATGGCCATATCTAAATCTCAACCACTCTAAATCATTATTCGTATAAAAATGAATTGAAAATATAGGATGAGCAGGATGTACTATATACCCGTATAAAACCCATCTTTTAGCCTAAAAAAGTATATATGAACAGAGAAGAATGGTTGCAACCTGCATTTTTGTCGTGGCTCCTATACTTTGCTAGATCGTGCAGACGATTTTCGTACCTGTTTTTCCAATCCATTTCATATGTTTATTATAAGAAAAAAATGCATTGCTAGGTTAAAAAAAAAAGGGTATGGCTAAGTTTTGAGAGTGCCAAAGCCACGAGGGCTCGTTGTCACGGAATTTTTTTACGGCTAGTGGCAGCCGTGCAGCACCACCAAAATCGCCTTCGATGAATCTTAGTACGCAGCGACTACAGGTGAGTGCCCCTTTTTTATATATATCTCCGATAGATTACAGTGGCATATTTATATATTTTACCGTGATATTCATAGTCAATATAATACGGTGTGTTGTCGTTTCCATAATTACACATTTGATGCATGTCATTTTCAGAATTATTGCTTCCATCCTTTATTGGTTCTTTCGAAGAAAGATCCTTTCGTGGTTTGACAGATATCAATCTAGGACTGTTACCATGGAAGCGTTCTCAACACTCAGCGGTCTCTGGTAGGCAGATCTGTCGCTGGCTGTTGTTTTCGTTTCGACATAAATAATCAGCTAAACTGTCGAGTTTAGCTAAGCACCTTGTTAATTTGTAAAAAAATTGATTTAGCATGGACTATTCCTTTTCCACATGTTTTGCCATCTTGATCCTAGCTGGTTTTTTATTCGAGCATGACAATTGCCTGTGCGGCAGTTGACTTGTCCACGTGATCGCGTCGATGCCGTGCCTCCCCCCCTCCAACGTGCCTCCACCACCACACGCTTCTTTTTCCTTCTTCTTTGCTGGTTGCTGCGCACCGCCGTGTCTCGTTGGATCTCCGCTATCAATCGATTTGAGTTAGTGTGGGGTTCAGATAGGGGGGGTTCGATGTCCCCGAGCTTAGAGGGATGTCAGGGAAGCTGCGACCCGACGGTGGGAGGGGCTTGTGATGGGGGCGGTGGGGTATTAATGGTGGCGCCGAAGCAGCGGGAAAGGACAAATGCAGTCGGACAGACAACGACGATGGACGGATCTACATCAGCAGCGATGGATTAGGGTGAGTGGGAGCAGCGTGACGGTGGGTATAGGGGGCAGAGTGGAGAGGCGACGATGGTAGTCGGTGGAGGTGGGGCTGCGGCAGAGGAGCGTATAGCGAAGAAGAGGAGAAGGTGGAGCGTGGCTTGGTGAAAAAAAAAATCATTTGGGTCATATTACAACGCCCTAGGTGAGTGTTAGAAATCGGTCCCATTTTCTTCACCGAAGTCGTGAAACTAGTTACTTGGGTTGAGTAAATCATTGTATCAACTTCTTAGCAAAAGTGTTGAAGGCGACACACGATGAATCTTAAGAGACGCGAGGTGTACGAGAAGGTTTCTCTTGCCTCAGGATCGACCAACTGCTTTGAAGGAACCGGAGTCGCGACATGAAAAACCCCCTGGGCATCCCACAATGGGAGAGGTTCTTGTGCACCTCTCCCATTGATTCATGTTGTTGTTGTGCACCGCCGCTTCTTCACCACCACTGATTGATTCAGGTTGGGGTTGGAGTTTGAATAGGGGGTTTGATGTCCTTGAGCTTAGAGGGATGCCATGGAGGGGACGATCCGGCAATGGGAGAGGTTTGTGGCGGGGTCGGCGAGGTGCCGGTGGTGGCGCCAGAGTAGTGGGAAAGGATAAAGGTGGCCGGACTGCAGTGGCGGGTGGATCTACAGTAGCAACGGTGAATTAGGGTGGGTGGGAAAACGTGACGGTGGGGGGAAGAGGACGGAGAGAAGAGACGATGAGGACGCCGTCGATCACGAGTGGTGGCCGACGGAGGTGGGGGGAGGAGATGGAACATGGCCAAGGGAAAGAGAGATCGTTTGAGTCGTATCGCAGCGCCCCGGCCGATCGTTAGAAATCGGTCCCTTTTTCTTCACCAAAGTCGTGAAACTAGTTGGGTTGAGTAAATCTTTGTATCAACTTCTTAGCAAAAATGTTGAAGGCCACACACGATGAATCTTAAGAGACGCAAGTTGTACGAGAAGGTACGTTTCTCTTGCCTCAGGATCGACCAGCTGCTTCGAAGGAACCGGAGTCGCGACATGGAAAACCCGCTGGCATCCCGCAACGGCGGTCGCCATGGCGTCGTACTCGAGGAGATCGGCCTTGAAAAGCTTGAGGTTCTCACCGGCGTTCTCCAGCCGCCTCAGATGACCGGCCTTCTCGTCACCTGGGACATGCATGGCCAAGAATCAGCCATGAGCTGACGCTCACCGGCAGTGGCTTGCAGTTGCAGCCATGAAAAAATCTTCTGCGATGATGCCGCGCGTACCGAGGTCGCGGACGGTGCCGTGGACGGAGTAGCCGCGGGCGAGGAGGAGCTTCACGAGCCACGACGCGATGTAGCCGCCGGCGCCGGTGACGCACACCGTCTCCGCCGCTCTCCCGCCCTCCGCGCCCCCGGCAATGGCGCCGACGTCACGCTCTGCAATCTGCTCCCCACAGCTTGCGCGCGAGAGAGCTGCGCACTCTTCCGCGGCCACCCAGACTAGTAGTGCTTCAGGCAGCCAGGAGTTACGACGAAAGCTACTGCTTCCGGTAGCACCGTAGCAGCCATTGTTGACTCCAAAGTTGGAGCGAAATCTTTAGTTACAGATTGTTTAGCCTCTGAGGCTGTGATCTAGCTTCTGGCGAAATCTATGTATATCTGTTATTCCCTCTGGTCATAAAAAGAAGTCATCGTTGACTTTTGCATACATCTTTCATCATTCGTCTTATTCAATTTTTTTTTATAAATATATAAGAATATAAGTCATACTTAAAATATATTTACTAATAAACTAAATCACAACAAAATAAATAATATTTACATAACTTTTTTGAATAAGACGAATGGTCAAATATGTCTGCAAAAGTCAACGGCGACTTTTTTGTGACCAGCGGTAGTATATTAGAAAAGAAAAGGTATTTTTTTATCGTTACACGCTAAAATCGAAGTAACTTGGTTCTTTGTATCAAAACCTGTCGAATGATCCCAAAGATGATTATGACCGGTTAAAAAATATGTAGACCAAAGTGTTACATGTATTTTCAAAAAAAAATTGTATACTTGAGTTCTTAGTTAACTAAAAATGCCTTTAAAAAACTTATGCAAATTTTTTTCGTGCTTTACCATCTTGTATCATTTTTAAAAAAACTTTCTAGCATTTTCTTGTAGTCATAAAAATATAATAGAGTTCTAAACAATTGCAAAATTTAGAAAATTACACAAAATTTAGAAAATTACACAAATTTTTAAAAATTTTCAATGAGATTAGTCGGTCGTAAGAAACTCAAATTTATAGTCGGAATTAGACCATGTGTAGTATTTTTTTTATATACAACACTTTGATCCAACCACCTTTGACATTAAAGTTGACTTGCTCAAGGGATTGTTGCGGGATAACTTCCTTAGGACGTCACCAATCCGGACCTAATTTAGATCGACACAACAATATTTGGCCACTATTCATATATATCTTTATCCTTTCTATTTTATTTGCTATAGTACTAGGACAATCTAAGTTAGATCTCCATTGGTCAAGCTCTTACATGCCACCACAGAAAATCGAATTCCCTTGTATGCCATCGGCTGTGCCTATGACAAGTGGGTCATATAAGGGATTGGACGTTGGAACAACTTTGCAGTGGAATGGAATGAAATGCTTTTTGTTGTTGTTTTTTAATATTTAGAAAACCGACCTAACCCGGTTTTGGAGTTTAGATGTCAAAATTGGATGAGGCCTATAGTTCAGGGTCAAAACAATATTTTATTATTAAATTAGTTGCCAAAATGACTTATTAAATTAGTGCCAAAATGACTTATCAAGTACTCGTCATGTTTGGTCTAAAATACTAAAAATTCACATGTTAATTAAAAAAGAAATATGTTTCCCCGTGATGGATTATAGTAGGCTAAACTACGACGGTACAGATCTAATAGATAAATATAGGAATCATGTAAAAGCTTACCATGGTTAATACGGCAGAACTATATACATGCAACAAGATTGTTGATGGAATTCATTAGAGCTTACCTTGATTTTCACGATAGGGATATGGATCCTTGTTATCTTATACTCACTCCGTTCCAAATTATAGTTCACTATTGACTTTTGAAGACGTCTTTTGACCATTCATCTTATTCAAAAAATAGTGCAAACATAAAAAATATAAGTCATGCTTAAAATATGTTTAATGATAAAACAAATCGTAACAAAATAAATAATGTTTACCTATAATTTTTAAATAACTAGAATGGTCAAATAAAATATCCGAAAATCAACAGTGAACTAAAATTTGGAGCGGAGGAAGTACATTATAACGGGGCGCAGGGACACCCTACGGTGTTATCTACGTCGCCAGAATTTTCGTGGTCGTTGGATCGTGGCCCCGGCTTGCATTGGGATGTCCGTGCCCTGCTCCTCTAGGGGTGGAACTTTGCAAAAAAAAAAAGCCCTCCACCTATTTTATTTTACACACATATCCCCAACGTTTCGCACCTACGTCCCTCCTCTAGCTCAATGGTAGGCAACCGGTGTATTTTTTTCCATCTGCACCCATTTAGTTGTGTGAACCTCAACCTACGGTCCTTCCACCAAATGCACCCGGCCTTTTGCCACTGAAGTTGGAGAAGATTACCAGTTTTGTGCCACCGTTTTTATACTACCCCTCCCACTTCTCACCACTCCCAACCCTAGCCACCTCCTTACCCCGTAAGACCTTCTAGCCATAGTGTTGCCTCCCGCACTGTTGCCCTGCCCTCGCTTCGGCCTCCGCCTCCATGCCGACCTCGCTGTCTCGTCCGCGTCAACTCCCTGCCAATCGTGCCACTTCTAGTCACCCGTCTCCATCGCCTTCCTGCTCCACGTTGTCTGCCTCACCCTTCCACCATGGGGTGGCCGAATCAGGTGACAACACATCCCTAGATGGGGCGGACACTAACCCTAGCCGCCACCCCTTCGTCTCCAACCACAGTGGCATCCCCGGTCATCGCCTTGCCGTCATGTGTTTGGACAAGTTGGCCCTCTCCCTCGCCTCCCTACCCCATATTGGTTCTCTTCACCATGGCGTCGCCTCCCCAATGGCACCGTTGCCTCCTCATCAAGACACCGCCTCCAGTCGGCCCCCTCCCTCGCCGTTGCTCGCTCGCTCCTACCTACCAACACCGCCTCCCGCCCCATCCCTACATCCCCTCCTCTAGCTACAGCTATAGCTCACTGCCACTCCCTCCCTTGTCAATTCCCTCTACCCTGATCTAGTCGCTGATGCTACCTCATGTCCGATAGTGATCCCCCCTTCATTTTCCCACCACCACTTTCCTTCTGTCGATCGTCGTCGCCCTGCCGTTGCTGCTCTGGCCACCTTTCACATCCCCTTCTTTACATCTTGTTCTCGTATGGGAGGGGATGCTTATAACATGGGCCTTTACCAAATTCTGGTTATGTTTTTTTACTACAATCCAAACACACTCAAGGCCTTGATTTTTTTCACTGTATCATTGCATTGGCTTATTACCATAGCAAATTTGAGAGCCCTCAACAAGAGGTCTAAAGATTATTAAAAATTATTAAAAAATAGTTTTATGATATTTGGAAAGATTACTAAAAGTCACGAAAAAAATCGTTACAAATTATCAAAACATATATGCTATATAGAAATAACAAAATTTACTACAGTAATACGCAATGGTACGTAAAGCTGAAAAGAACAAGCCTAACATGTAGTCTTTATTATCAAAATTCTTCCGTTGGTGATTAGATCGTCACAACAAAAAAAAAAATTCAAGGATCTATTCCACACAGTAAATCGAGTTACTAGCATTTTGGATTCACGAGGAGCCGAGGTGCTACAGTTTTCTTTCTAAATTTATTGGATATATATAACCAAAAAGGTTTTCTTCTTCATGGCAGATCAAAGACCTCACTGCCCATTTCAATTTTGGGCAGCCGACGAGCAGTACACATAAGGAAGCCGGTAAGGCTCGTCTTTCAGAAGGCCGGCCTTCTCGTAGCACTCGACGCTGTCCGCGAGCGTCTCCTCCAGCTTCCTCGGCTCCCAGCCCAGGCTCCTCAGCTTACCCGACGCCATGGCAGGATTGCCATCCACATGGACCATCCTGCACAGATTAAAGCACGAGGCTTTACACTAATCTTCCGCTGAACCTCAAGCTTCGATTAATCAACAGGGGGCCAGAAACTGTCGATCGATGGCACTCACCTGTCGACGTAGTTGTAGTCAGGGTACATGTTCTTCAGTAGTTCCACGAGGTCCTTCAAGTCGATCTGCTCCAGCGAGCAGATGTACCTGCTGGACGATCCTTGCTCGCCGTATAGCAGGAGCAGAGCGTCGGCGACGTCGCGGACGTCGACGAGCGGCCAGAACTTGTTGTTGATCACGTCTGGGCCTCCTCCCCCTCCAACCAAAATTAAGCCATGGTGTTTTCCGTTTCAGGTTCCAGCTGGGTTGCAAAGTTGCATTGCATCATCGACTGAACTGAATGAGAGATTGAGATATCTGAATGCATGTGTGCGCTGGGGAATTGAGAACCTTTCAGGATGTAGATGAGGGCCTTGCTGCTGGTGTTCACCACTGGCTGCAGCATCGGGCCAATAACCAAGGCCGGCAGGAGCGTGACGACGTTCAGCCCGTCTTTGCCTGCGCATTCCAGGGCTATCTCTTCAGACACGATCTTGGCGAGGCAATACCAGTTCTGCCAAAAACAGCAAGAAAAAAAATTGTCTGAACTTTGTTTTGTGCTGAATTTCAGATGCACATTTCATACCTCCCCAGAGTTCCAGACGCACATTCACTTTGATTTTTGCTGAATTTCAGGTGCACATTTCATACCTCGGTTTCCTTGCAGAACTCTTTGTCTGGCCAGCAGGTCTCGTCTCTGGGAGTGTCTTGAGGCCAGTTGGGGTTAAAACCGACGGCGCCGATGGATGACACCACGATGGCTTTCTGAACTTTGGTTGCCAGGCAAGCCTCCAGTACATTTCTGGTTCCCTTCTCGGCAGGAGCCATCATCTCTGTCTGCACAATTAATTGTGTAGCATGAGGCCAGTAAAAAACACAGCAAATGTACAGCTCAAACAAGAAATGCATCCTGAAAATCGGTGGCTTGTACCCCCTCCGTCCTGAAATATAAGTATTTCTAGCATTCAAATTTTGTCATCAAATATAAGGATTTCTAGGGTAGTTAGTGACCTGGCACTAGCTCATTTAATGAATGATGAGAGTGGTTGTGAGTAGCGAATGATAGTGAGAAGGAATCTAATAGGGGTATCATAGCATTTTATAGTCTTCCTTGATTTACTACAAAATGTCTAGAAATACTTATATTTCAGGACGGAGGGAGTATCATTCATAATGTAAATATGAGCTGGTCCAAAACATGCTACTCTTCATCCGCGCTGGTTTTGTCCAAAAACTCTGATCTGAAGTTACGTCAGTACTCGCATCACTCTTTGGAACTAGTACTACAGCAATCTGCAAGCAGGAGAAGCATAACTCCCTAAAAATATTGTACCTGAAAGCATGCTAGTAATTAAGCCCAAATGCATTTGGACAAATTCCACTACTTCACTAGTAAGTAATGACTAGTGACTAGCCTAATCTCTGCATGACAGAATGAGTGCATGACACGGCATGAACAACCAAACACCGGCGAGTGTGCTTTTGCAAATACATCTACCAAAACCGCATCTTGTTCTACGATAAAGGCGCAAGTATCTTGCTGCTTTCAAGTTGGCTTGTTGCAATCAGAGACTGCCAGTGGCTTCAGGGCTAAGAGATGCAGCAAAACACATGCGGCATGCGGGAGTATAAACACTTGCCTCAGGATCAACGATCTCGCCTTCCGGCACCGGAGTGGCCGGATGGAAGACGCCCTCGCAGCCGGCGAAGGCGGCCGCCAGCGTGCCGGGGTCGAGCACGTCGGCCTTGAACAGCCGCAGGTTCTCCGGGGCCCCGTCCAGCTGCTTCAGGAACGCGTTCTTGGGGTCACCTGAAAGAGAGATCGAGAGGCTCTACAGGATGAGGAATCAGCGAGAGATCTGCAGGATGCAGCAGGTGGCTGCGAGGCGCGTACGCGGGTCGCGGACGGTGGCGTGGACGGCGTAGCCGCGGGAGAGGAGGAGCTTCACGAGCCAGGAGGCGATGAACCCGCCGGCGCCGGTGACGCACACGCGCGGCGGCGGCGCCATTGACCAACGGCTTCCGGGCCGGAGCGATCCAAGTTAGCTTCGCCGTCGTCCCACGAGGCCACACGGCATCACGGCGACTAATGGGTCGGTGTAGCATTTCTAGCAGGTTCCTAAACCGGTCCCTAACAGGTTGTATGATTGTCTTCTCAGTTGAACCGGACTGTATGAACTGAGCCAGACTGGTTGGAGCTAGGTTGAAATGATACAAATGGTTGTTGTTTAGTTAGGTGTATGAGATTGTACAGGCTGCGTAGAGATGTTGTTTGGTTGACTACACTAAGAAGAGAATGGCAGGGAGAAATTCAAAAAAGGGATAAAACATTTTTAAAAATAAATTCTAAAAAATTAAAATAACAAAAAATCAATTACGAAAATAAAAAAATCAAAAGAAAGTCTCATAAATAAATAAATTCAAAAATGAAAATTTTAAACTTTTAAAATTTATATGGCAAATGTGGTCTCGTTTTGTTCGAAAAAATATCAATAACCCATTTTTGAAGTCGGTTTGGTAATAAAAAATACTAATAAAAATATAGCAAATAAATGAATCAAATGTGTCGTGCATGTGGTTGTTGCTACATCCGCGGAGCCTGGCTCTAGGGAAACGTCCAATTTGGTCATATCTCCAGAGCTTAGCCCGGAGGAGTTAATTGCATCTGGAGAGCCTGGTTCAGATGGGTGAGAAGACAACCAAACACCTTAGTTTTGTATCTCTAGATGCAAAACTCTTTGAATCTGAACAACCAAACAAATTTATAAAACATTATTATGATGACCTCACCTATATCGCATCTAGCAGGGTCTCTATCACAGTCTCTAAATTTAGAGACTCTCTCCAGAATTCTATATTTAGAGACTCTCAAGAGAATCTCTATATCTTTTCGGGGATAGATACTCTGCTGGAGATGATGGAAATATAGGGAACGAATAGTGATATAGAGAAGAGATATAGAGAACGAAAATAGAGATCTTGCTGGCAATGCTCAGGGTTTTAAGGGTGTGTTTTATCACCAAATTTGCCCTAACTTGCCATGTCATTTAAAGATTAACAATTTCTTTGTCATTGAATTGGTTAGCCAATGGCACAAAAAAAAACTAGGATGGCAAAAGTTACCAATCGAAGGAGGGAATCTTGCTATTTAATGGTTGCAATCCAAACATAAACCAAATTTGATCAAAGTTGTCAACAATTGGCATAGCAAGCATTGGCACACATTGGCCATAAACCAAACACACCCTAAATTTTGTTTTTCGTCTCCAAACCCGCTCTACCACCGAACCGAGAAAACACCAAAAACCACTGAAAGCCTTTAAAAAGCCGATGAAAAATTGAATGAATTTGAATTCAAACTCAAACACAGCCAGTGGTTTTCTCGACGGTTTTTTATGAGAAACTGTCTGTTATAGCGTTTAACCGAAAATTTACTGATAATGTGAAAAATGGGGGGAAATGCAAAATGTGTGTAAAAATAGGAAAATTTCTAGAAATCATAATTATTAACGATGTGCATCATGTGAATTTATAATATTATTGAAAAATTTTGGCATGAACTTTGCTAATTTAAAGATATTTGAAGCATAAAGAATACATGATGATTACCATTTGTATGTATAAGTTCATAATATATGTCTCACAATAAATTTCACATCAAACCAACAATCACGCATATCAGTGTTTAAATTATTTGCCATGCTGTTACCGTTGACAATTATTGTGAGGGAATTTTAGTCATGTCATGTGGCCATTATAATATTTAATCAATGATTGTGAGGGTATTCTGGCTGAAAGAGGATCCTATGGCCTAGAGGGGGGTGAATAGGCAATTTTAAACTTTTTCGGTTATTTGTTAATTAAGCAACAAATTAATAGTGACCCAATCCTAGTTCCAATTGTCACGCAAGCGGAAGCGATAAACAAGTTACTACACAACTAAGACATGGCATCACAATTCATCACAAGCAATGCAACGGTAGTTAAGTGCGAAAAGTAAATAAGAGAGAGCGACACGGAATTTGTTTCACCGAAGTTCGGAGCCGCAACTCCTACTCTCCGTTGAGGCTACCCCTTGCGCACAAGGACCGGCTCGCTCTCGAGCCTAACGCCTCACTTACTCCCCGGTAGTCGTTCCGCCACTCCGGCGAGGTGGACTCCGTCACCCGTACACCGACTCGAGAGTAGCCACACGCCAAGACCTACTCCCAAGCCCACGCCTCCACGAAGGATGTCGTCTTCAAAAGTAACAAGCCCGAAACGTCCCGATCATGCCGGATCGAAGGACTTCCATGAAGCTCGGTGTTGGGGTTTAGTGATTTGTGGCTTTGATTGATTTGTGGGTGGAGGAATGGCTCTAGATCACCTAATTGATGAGCAATAAGTGTGGTAGGTGTAGAGAGCAGCAAAATCTCAAAGAAGCCAGCCACTAGGCAAGTATATATAGCCCCTAGAGCGAACTAGCCGTTGCCCCCCGGAAGGGGATAAAAAGACTAGCCGTTAGCCTCTACCGGACGCTGTCCGACGGGCACGGGACGCAGTCCGACAGAGCCTACTGCTCACAGAAAAACAACTTATCGGACGTCGTCCGGTCCCCATCGGACGCCGTCCGACAGCAAGGAATGCACGAGAGTTTAGATTATCGGACGCTAGCCGCCTGCTCTCAGACGCCATCCGACTGAAAAAGGGACACAAAATTTAACCTTATCGGACGCCGTCCGGTAACTACCGGACGCCGTCCGATAGAGAGCACTATTTCTGGTTTTGCTGGTCGGACGCCGTCCGGCTGTTCCCAGACGCCGTCCGACAGAGAATATTTTTCTGATAAAAAGCTTGAGTGTGTGTGGGAGAGTTTGGGGGGGTTTCTTTCCCTCTAGAAATCTCACAAGAAAATATTTTGGTATTTTTAGAAGTGGTGGACTAAGGAAACCGATTTTCGAGAGGTCGTAAAGATCCGGCATAGTCCGAGTGATTCAAACCCCTTTTGAAATCCGACGAAGACAAAAATTAAAAACCTAACTACTTCTAATCTATACGTGACCTCATCTCTCGCCCAGTCACGCACTTAGAATCTCGGAGCAGCTCACAATTATGTCGACGCTTCAAATTAGGGTTTCACAAGACGCCGAGTCTTCGCCAGGGTTCTGAGAAATCCAAAAACCCCCTAGCACTTAATATTAATTAATTTTGACATCAATGCCACTAATAAAAATTAGGGCTCAACGATGCTCACAATCTCCCCCTTTGTGGCACTTGATGGTAATCCAAGAGAGAATAAATTTTTTGAGCTGCAAAAGGGTTAGTGCAATACAAGTATGCGAGCAATTTCAAAACTAAGACAACCACAACTCGACCACAAGGATGTGCATACAAGAGAAGCTCCCCCTAAATTTATGCATAAATTTAAGACCACAAGCCAACAAGGTTCAAATTTCATAAAGCGTACCAGAGTAACAAACACAAATCAAAAGAGTATCGAGGCAATAAATAGTATTATAGGAAAAACAGGACCTCGATCTTACTACCCCTTGCTAACCCTTGCTACTCTCTCTAACTTCTCCCCCTTTGTCACCAAGCGACACAAAAGGGAAAAGCTCCTAGTCTTGATCTTGATCCATGTCGTCACCTCCATCATGTCCATGGCCACCTGAAGACGAACCCTGCCCTCTGCGACGCTTGTACGTAGCTAGATGTGCTGCAGAGGGTACCGACAGAGGAGAAGATTGATCATCAAAGAGCTGGGTCGTTGAGGATTTGGCAAAGAAAAGTTTAGATGACGACACATCTCCCCACCAGTAAAAAAGATCTTACCGGGAGGAGGATGCTGAGCTGGAGCACCAGGAGGAGGGAAAGGCTGTGGTGGTGGCACATGAGTAGGAGCAGGCCCTGGAGGAGGATATATCCAAGGATGAACCGGTGGTGGGTAGGCAAGTGGGCGAGGGAACACCTAACGCTGCTCATAGGCCTGATAGCTGTCGTGGGCATGAGAATACCATGAGTACGGATTGGCCCCTTCTGGAACTGGTATGAACATAGCACCCATATACTACAGAGTAGACTTAAACTCTGCAAATTCATCACTCAGATACGTCTGCTGCCCTGCTAAATCATTCATCTCTTTGCGGGTGGCTGCGAGCTCGTCTTTCATCTCAGTGCTCATACTCCTCATCTCACTTATCAAAGAGTCATACCAAGGAGGAGGGGCAGCTGCAGAAGAATCCACACCAGATACTGGCACAAACGGCTGCATTGGAGCAGCAGGAGCAGGAGCCAGAGCTGGAGGAGGAGCATCATCACCAAGACGATCCAATTTAGGTTTGCTGCCAAGAGAGCTCAGAAAGATCTTCATCTAACGTTTCTTGATTTTGTTGTCCCAACTCCTGACTTCATCCTCGGATACGCGCTGAGTCCTGGAGAGCAACAGGCCAATATAGGGAGGTAGAGGTAGTGCTCTATTGACCTCTCTGAAAATGGCGTCAACAAATTCTCCCAAGAGAGTGGCTCCAATATTTATAGTCCTGCCTGTCAGAAGATACAGCATAAACCAACTGCAGATTGGGAGGATTCTGTCGCGGTTGCCACTTCGAACGAACAGGGTGCTTCGAAGTATAAGGTTGATTAGGGCAGGCTCCTGTCGCAACTGATTTGCCTTATCCACACTGATTTCCTCATCGTCAAGATCGAGGTACATGAATCTTATTTCTTCAAGTGGAGGATATTTGGCCCTCCAGAAGGCATCTTCATATGCCATCTCATTTAGATCGGCGCCAGAATCAGGAGTACCCAATGCAAAGTTCATATGCGCCACTGAGATCCCTTGAACATTTCCGTTGACTGAATGATAGTAATTGAATTCTGGCTCATCCTCAGCAGCTAGCAGAGTGGCAAAGAATTCACAGTGCCTCTCTTTGCACCACGTCAACTTCTTGTTAGAGATCAGTTCTACCAATCCTAGAGTGGAGCTGAAGATAGTGTGAACCTCAGGCCCTGCCACTGCGGTGATCTCACTCCAATCAACACAATGGGGGTCCCGTATACCACCTTTGGGTGCAAAGAAACACATATACAGCTGTTTCTGAAACTTGGTGTAGAATCCGAAATCTTTGGTATCCTCTCGTCGTTGAGGGAACCATTTTGCATAAGAGGCGGCCCTCTTCTTTCTCAATGTTTCCATAGACAATTTTAGAACCAAATTATCCACGGGCTCGTCCTCAGTGACCACAGTCTCAGTGACATCATCCTCTGTCGGATCCTCGGCAAAAGTGTCGTCATTAATGTCCTCGGCGGTCGCAAAAGAAGACCCCGCAACCCGTTTCCAAACGTATCCTTCATCATGCTGCTGCTGCTGATGCTCTTTAGCAATTTTCCTTGTGCGCGGAGGAGCGGCACTGCTAGCCGTCTCATCAAAATCATCACGAACGTCCCGACTGCCATTGCCACCACGACCACTCAGTGTCCTGCTCGAAGCCTTGCCAAGCTTCTTCAATGAACGCGACATCTTGAATTAAATTCACTGACCAATTGCCCACTGACGAAACAATCCCACTGACAATAGCCCACGGACGAATCAAATCCACTGCCAAGAGCCCACTGACGAAGTGCCAACCACACCACGAGCCAACCCTAGACACAAGCGCGGAAAAAATACTATTCAAAACCTAGAACTCGGTAAACAAAGAAATTTGCGGGAATAAGAGGCGGGAAGCCGTTACCGAGCCCTAGAAGGGAAGAGGAAGCCGCCGTGCGCGAGAGAATCGTCCCCTAGGCCTTTCCCGGTAGGGGAAATGAGGGGAGTGAAAGTGCATCTAGGCCCTAAGTGATTTTGGTGATTAATGAGTAACAATTATAGAGCTAATATTTCTATTGGAGAATTGTGCACAGATGCTATACAGGTTAATTCCATGAGGTACATGTTTACATGTGATGTTGTACCCCTCAAAAGTGGACATATTGCAAGAAGGCATCAAGACTAGTATTTATTTGTAAATCTTAATTTATTGAGTCCTATGGATGCTGTACTATGAAGAGGGATGAAATAGAGAAGCTTATAAAGGTTCCTAGGTGCTCAAAATAGGTATCTCGAAGTTTGTGTGAGTTTTCCACTCAAAATACACCCTATACAGAACCTATGCCATCAGAACATCCGACGAGGGTCGGAACATCCGATGGTGAACCAGCCTGCCAGTTTTCCGAGCCATCCAGTAAGGGGTCCATCGGAACATCAGATGCAGGTCGGAACATCCGACGGGGGATCAGAACATCCGATGCGGGATTAACTGCACAATGGCTAGTTTTCAGGTTTCCCTATTTAAAGCCGTCTCTAATACCTTCCAAAGGTTGCTGACACTGTTTACTCACTCTGATATTAGCCTAATTCATAATGTTCATCATCTCTCTCAAAGCCCTAGCCTTTCTCTCTCTTGTTCATCTTGTGAGATCTAGATTTAGAGAGATCAAGGCAACCCAAGTGCTCCACAAATTAGAGTCATCCAATTTTGAGCACTTAGAGATTCCTAATTTCTTCATCGCATTTGTTACTCTTGGAGGATTGAAGGGCTTCTAGACGGCTAAGTGTCGCCGGTGAGTCGCCGATCTTTGTGTGGCGTGCCTCCGGAGTTTGTAAAGGTGCGAATCTACCTCCGCAAGGAAAAGGATTCAACTAGTGATCGCCGGTGAGTGCTTTGTGCTTATTGGTAAGGGGATTAGGGTCTTGGTGATCCGGCTTTGTGCCTTCCTAACGGTGAGTAGGATCTCCTTCAAAGATCCGAACATCGGTAAATAAAATCACCGTGTTTTGTCTTGATCTTGTTTTGGTGTCTTTATTACTTGTGTTGGCTTGTTTCGAGTATTCTTGAATAGATCTAATCTTGGTTTTGCGAAATCAGTTTTCTCTGAGTTTTCGATCAATTCCGAACACCCCGGATCGGAACATCCGACGGCCATCGGAACATCCGACCCAGGATCAGAACATCCGACGGAGGGTGTACTGTACCACGTCGGAACATCCGACGCTGCATCGGAACATCCGACCGACTGGTTACTGTTCAAGTTTATTATTTCCGCAATTTCGTTTTATTCGCCTATTCACCCCCTCTAGGCGGTATAGCGATCCTTTCAGGGAGCTCGACGGAGACAGGGCGCACGAAACGGGTCGTCCACCTTCAATCGCCGCGGTAGGAATCGAAGAGGAGGACGAGGGGAGGTCACCAGTGGTGGTGGACGTCGCCGGAGATCGCCGGATAGCCTTCCCGGGTGAGGAGAAGGAGCAGGGGCGGCGCCGGTTAGGAGTGGAGTGAGAAAACAAATGAGGAGAGAGGGAGGCAGAGGGGTGAGTTTAAGATCGATCTGCACGGTTGGGCCTCGTCGGACGGCGTCCGACGCCTACCGGACGGCGTCCGACAGTACGGATACAGCGCGGAAACGTCTCGTCGGACGGGGTCCGGAAGTCACCAGACGACGTCCGACAGAACGATTGCGGGGCGGGTAAACCTAACAGGAAGTTCGCAGCGCGCACAAAACGTCGTCGGACGGCGTCCGAGAATTTCCGGACGGCGTCCGATGAAGGCTGAATTCGCCACAGCATGCACTTCTGACCAGTGGGCCCCACAAATGCAAGAATTTTTTATAAAAATAATGTTTTGAAGGGATATTCTCCATTTTTGCTCTCAATGCAAGGAAAAATTCAAATCTGAGCAATTTGAAGTAATTTTAAATTTTAATTTTGAAGGGATAAGATTCTAATGTGACAAATGAAATCAACCAAATTCAAAAATCTCAAATTTTGATCTTTGAGATCAAGAAAATGAGTGAACCCAAATTTTGCCTTGATTTCTCATATTGGCATGAAAATCATGCGTAGGGGTTCACTTTAAAGTTTAAGTACATGTTTTTGAATTTTGGCTCCTTTTCAAATATTTTCAACAATTTTGATGCCATATGATTTTCAAAAGAGCAAATATGCATATGGAGCAAATTTTTTCAAAAGAGATAAGAATTTTCAAATTGAAGAGTTTGAAGTGATAAGAAGATAAAGGATAGCCTATTTATTTTAATTTTGTTTTGGCTTGAAATATAGGACAAGAATGTGCTAACCCAAAATCAAATTTATCTTTTCACCACTAGAGGGAGTTTTGAAAACATGAGTTGAAATTAAACTTCCCCTAAATGTGACAAGGGTCAAAAGCAAAATAAAAAATTCAAATAAGACCCAAAAATCACAAAATCCAATCAACACGCATTTGATCTATCTAGTATGTTGAGTTCATTTCTTAATTTGCAAAACCGTGCCTCATCCAAGGGTTTGGTGAAAATATCCGTCAATTGGTCTTCCGTTCGTACGTAGGCAAGCACAACGTCACCCTTTGCAACGTGGTCACGAATAAAGTGATGTCAGATATCGATGTGCTTTGTACGGGAATGTTGGACCGGATTGTTGGCTATTTTCACCGCACTTTCATTATCGCATAGAAGTGGCACTTTTTTAAATTTTAGTCCAAAGTCACTAAGCATCCGTGTCATGTACAAGAGTTGAGCACAACAACTCCCCGCCGCTACATATTTCGCTTCCGCGGTAGATAGCGCCACGGAGTTTTGCTTCCTCGAAGTCCATGACACGAGTGAGCGTCCTAGCAAGTGACAACCCCCGAGGTGCTTTTGCGATCAATTTTGCAACCGGCATAATCCGAGTCGGAATAGCCAAGAAGCTCAACACGTGCTCCCTTGGGGTACCAAAGTCATAGGCTAGTAGTGATTTTTAGATATCTCAAAATGCGTTTTACGGCAATAAGATGCACTTCTTTAGGGGATGCTTGAAAGCGAGCACACATACACACACTAAACATAATATCGGGTCGAGAAGCGGTGAGATAGAGAAGCGAACCGATCATGGAGCGATAAAGCTTTTGGTCCACGGGCTTTCCATCTTCATTCAAGTCAAGATGCCCATTAGTAGCCATTGGTGTTTTGATCGATTTGCAATCATCCATAGAAAACCGCTTGAGAAGGTCCTTTGTATATTTCTCTTGACAAATGAAGGTCCCTTCTCGGAGTTGCTTGATTTAAAATCCAAGGAAGAAAGTGAGTTCACCAATCATAGACATTTCGAATTCCTTGGACATCATTTCTCCAAAGTCCTTACATTTAGCTTTGTTAGTGCATCCAAAGATAATATCATCCACATATATTTGACAAATAAATAAATCATTTTCTATAGGCTTTAGAAACAATGTGGAATCAATCGTACTGGTTTTAAATCCCTTTTTTAAGAGAAAGTCCCTAAGACGCTCATACCATGCTCTAGGAGCTTGCTTGAGACCGTATAGCGCCTTAGTGAGCTTATAGACATGGTTTGGATGTTTAAGGTTTTCAAAACCGGGCGGTTGCTCGACATAAACAAGTTCATTAATAAAACCATTTAGAAAAGCACTCTTTACATCCATTCGAAAGAGAGTAATATTATAGAGAGAGGTGAATGCCAAGAGTAACCGTATAGCTTCAACTCGAGCAACGGGGGCGTAGGTTTCTCCATAGTCAACACCTTCGATTTATGTGAAACCTTGCGCCACCAATATTGCTTTGTTACGCACCACTTCACCGTTCTCATCTTATTTGTTGCGGAAGACCCATTTGGTTCCAATTACATTGTGGTCCTACGGTCTTTCCACAAGTTCCCAAATTTTATTGCGGGTGAAGTTGTTTAGTTCTTCATGCATGGCGTTTACCCAATCCGCATCCGCCAATGCCTCATCAATGGTCATAGGCTCAACAATAGACACAAAGACGTGATGCTCACAATAATTAGCGGTATGAGAACGGGTTCTTACGCCTTGATTGAGATTGCCAATGACTTGATCTAGGGGATAATCCTTGGAAAGAGAGCGGTGTTGTTGGACGGGTACTTGTAGATCAACGCCTCCTCCTTGAGCTTGATCAACTTCAAAGTTAGCATCTCCGTCTACTACTTGATCTTGAGTTGTTGGAGAGGTGTTTTGAGCTTGATTATCTATGGAGGTGGTGGGGGAGACTACTTCATCTTTTGGTACCTCCGGTGAGGGTCGAATTCCCCCCAACTCCATGGCTTCATGCGGTGGCTCATCACCTACATTTTTCTTCAAATCTTGCTCATTTTGCGAGCTGTTAGTTTTATCAAACTTGACATCATAGGCTTTCTCAACTAGCCCGGTAGAATTATTAAAAAACTCGAAAAGTTTTGGAGCGAGAGGAGTACCCTAACATGATACCAATGTCACACCTCTTTTGGAACTTACCCAAATGAGTCCTTTTCTTATAAATGTATACCTTACAACCGAAAACTCGAAAGTAAGAGAGGTTCGGTCTTCGTCCCACTAGTAGTTCATATGAGGTCTTGTGAAGGAGTCGGTGGAGGTAAAGGCGATTGATGGCATGGCACGCCGTATTGATGGCTTCCGTCCAAAAAGTATGCGGCGTGTTATACTCGTCAAGCATTGATCTTGCCATCTCTATCAACGTACGGTTCTTCCTCTCCACCACTCCATTTTGTTGGGGAGTGTAGGCCGTCGAGAATTCGTGCTTGACTCCTAACTCATCACAAAATTTCTCAACATTTGTGTTAGTAAACTCGGTGCCGTTATCACTCCTTACCTTTTTGATAAAAGAGTCAAATTCCTTTTGAGCTTTCAAAGCAAATCTTTTAAACACATCACCGGCAAGTGATTTATTTGCAAGGAAAAATACCCAAGTGAAGCGAGAAAAATTATCGACAATCACATGACAATAAGAATTACCGCATATGCTCGCATAGGTGGTTGGGCCAAATAAATCCATATGCAAAAGCTCAAGTGGTCGGGATGTAGACATGAATGTCTTAGTCGGATGAGAATTAGCCACTTGCTTGCTGGCTTGGCATGAGCTACATAAACGATTTTCCTCGAATTTGACTTCCTTCACTCCAACAACCAAGTTGTCTTTAAAAACCTTTTTCAAAGTGCCCATTCCAATATGTCCAAGACGTCTATGCCACAACCAATCAAGAGTGGTTTGAGCAATAAGACAAGTCTTGATTTGAGAAGATTCATGATTTGAAAAATCAACCAAATATAAATTTTAAAACCGGGTGCCTTCAAATGCAACACTTTGATCCTTGGTGGAAACAGCACGAACTCCGTTAACCGAAAAGAAGCAATCAAAGCCTAAATCGCACACTTGAGCAACGGAGAGGAGATTAAAGTTACAAGCTTCCACCAAGAGAACATTAGAGATGGATAGGTCATTGGATATTGTAATTTTACTTATACCCTTTACCTTTCGCTTGGAGTTGTCCCCAAATGTGATCTTGTGTAAGGGGTCCTTCTCCTCTTCTAGTGAGGTGAACATACTTGAGCTATCGGTCATGTGTTGGGTACAACCGCTATCAAATATTCAATGCCGGCCACCGCTCTTGTAGTTCACCTACACACACAAATTCAAGCTTGAGTTTTAGGTACCCCAAGACTTCTTCTTGGGTCCTTTTGAGTTAGTCATCAAACATTTGGGCACCCAAATAGCTTTTACATCCTTCTTATTATTTGGTGCACCAATATACTTAGCATAAGTAAAGCCATTTTTTCTCATAAGCATGTAACTAGCATCAAGCACTTGAGTTTTAGATATGAATTGAGATGATTTAGCAAGAGGACAAGCAATGGCTTTGTGTTTCTCATTTTTACAAATGTAGCAACGGGTCCCTCACTTAACAAAAGTTAGCTTGGACTTACCCCAACCGCCCTTGGGCAAATTCCCGGGATAAAATCTCAAACCATGCTTACCCAAGGTGTACTTTTGCTCCCGAAGCACCTTGTTAAGAGAGTTGTTCCCCACAAGCAATTTAGCCAAGCTAGAGTCTAGTTGCTCAATTCTATTCTTTAGAAGCAAATTTTTCTTAACAAGCTCATTAGCACATTTAGCAACACCACAAGTACTAATAGAACAAACATTTTCATTTAAAGTACTAGCACTAGTGGGTGAAGATGAGCTAGCATTAGGTGTGATAGTGGGTGACAAGCTCAAAGATGTGTCATGAGACAAGCTAAGTGAACCATTTATAGTATCAATCAAGTCACAAGTCACACCAACATTGCATTTTTCAATTGAGCAATCAAGAGGAGTTTCATCATCTACATTAGAGCTAGCTAGTTTGTTCTCTAGAATTTCAATTTGCAAATTTAGAGCTTTATAATCATCTTCGAGAGTCTCATGTTTTTCAAGAAAAATCTCAAATTCATTTGCTAGCTCCTTATGCACTTTCATTAATTTTTTCCTCTTAGATTTTTCCTTCTCTAGAGCATTATTCAAATCATCAATCAAAAGTTTAAGCTCACTTTTAGAGAGGTGCTCATTTGTTACCTTCTCCTCTAGTGCCATGAGGCACATGGGAGGTGTAGGGTTGTTGATGGCGACTCCGGACACCTTGGTGCTTTCATTGTCGGAGGAGTCTGCCCAAAAGCCTTCATCGTCGGTGATCTATTTCCCAATCACCTTTTCTTGTATGTTAGCGGTGAGACAAAGCTTTTGCTTGGGAGGAACCGGATGAGCATTTTCCTTGATCGCAAGTCCGGCTAGCCCATGAGCTCTAGTGTCTTCGCCTTCGGAGAAAGATTGGGAGGATGATGAGCTTGAGCTATCTTCCTTTTTGATCCTTTGACCGGCAAGAGCCTTTTTTTTGTCCTTGGATTTGTGATCGCTCTTGCGGTAGTGACGGTACTTCTTCTTTTTGTCATCCTCATCTTCCTCTTGATTCCTTGCCTTGTGCTTGCTCTTTTTACTTCTTGGGCAATCCGCCGCCAAGTGACCCTTCTCACCGCATTCATAGCAACGCATTTCGGAGATGGGTCTTCGCCTTGAAGAGGATGATCCACCGCGGAAGCTCATTTTCTTGATCAACTTTCTTGATCGCTTGACAAGGAGGGCCAATTCTTCAATCTCCGGAATTGCATCATCGGAGTCATCATCATCTTCTTCAATTTCAATCTTCTTCCTCCCACTTTTGACTTTGGTGGGAAGAGCAATTGACTTCTTGTTGAGCGGAAACTCTTCACTTTCAAGAAGCCGTATTTCATAAGAGTTGAGTTATCCGAAGAGCTTGGTTGGTGTCATTTTCTTGAGCTTTGACTTGGATGCTCGAATTAAGGTCACAAGCGGATTGAAACTAAATGGCACAACATCAAGCATCTTTCGACAAATGTCAATGTCCTCCAAGACCTTCTTCTCCGAGCATCCGTCAATTTCATTGACGATGGGGTTCAATCTAAGAAACATTTCATTGACACTTTTATTAGGGAGCATTTTGAATTGATCAAATCTTTTTCTAACTCGAGATAGCTTCTCCTCAAGCATCTCGGCACTACCAACATGGATTTCTTTTAAATGCTTCCAAATATCATAAGCTTTAGTGAGATTGCCAATGCTATCAAAAATTTCGGAAGACACACTAGAAAGTAAAACATTTCTAGCAATGGCATTAAAACATTTGTACTTAGCATGAACATCATCAAGAGTTAAAGTTTCTACCGGAGGGTCCGGATAACCAGTCTCACAAGCAACCCACACATCGTAGCTAAGCGCCTCTAAGTAACATTGCATTCGAATTTTCCAATAGTTGTAGTTTGTCTCATCAAAGATAGGAGCTTTTTCAATTTTTATCCTAGGCCCCTCTTGAGCCATCTCCTAGCGGTGAAGCTAATACCGGAGAACCTAGATGCTCTGATACCAGTTGAAAGAGGATTCTATGGCCTAGAGGGGGGTGAATAGGCAATTTTAAACTTTTTCGGTTATTTGTTAATTAAGTAACAAATTAATAGTGACCCAATCCTAGTTCCAATTATCACGCAAGTGGAAGCGATAAACAAGTTACTACGCAACTAAGACATGGCATCACAATTCATCACAAGCAATGCAACGGTAGCAAGTGCGGAAAGTAAATAAGAGAGAGAGACACGGAATTTGTTTCACCGAAGTTCGGAGCCGCAACTCCTACTCTCCGTTGAGGCTACCCCTTGCGCACAAGGACCGGCTCGCTCTCGAGCCTAACGCCTCACTTACTCCCCGGTAGTCATTCCGTCACTCCGGCGAGGTGGACTCCGTCACCCGTACACCGACTCGAGAGTAGCCACACGCCAAGGCCTACTCCCAAGCCCACGCCTCCACGAAGGATGTCGTCTTCAAAAGTAACAAGCTCGAAACGCCCCGATCATGTCGGATCGAAGGACTTCCATGAAGCTCGGTGTTGGGGTTTAGTGATTTGTAGCTTTGATTGATTTGTGGGTGGAGGAATGTCTCTAAATCACCTAATTGATGAGCAATAAGTGTGGTAGGTGTAGAGAGCAGCAAAACCTCAAAGAAGCCAGCCACTAGGCAAATATATATAGCCCCTAGAGCGAACTAGCCGTTGCCCCCTGGAAGGGGACAAAAAGACTAGCCGTTAGCCTCTACCGGACGCTGTCCGACGGGCACCGGACGCCGTCCGACAGAGCCTACTGCTCACAGAAAAACAACTTATCGGACGCCGTCCGGTCCCCACCGGACGCTGTCCGACAGCAAGGAATGCACGAGAGTTTAGATTATCGGACGCTAGCCGCCTGCTCTCAGACGCCGTCCGACTGCGAAAGGGACACAAAATTTAACCTTATCGGACGCCGTCCGGTAACTACCGGACGCCGTCCGACATAGAGCATTGTTTCTGGTTTTGCTGGTCGAACGCCGTCCGGCTGTTCCCAGACGCTGTCCGACAGAGATTATTTTTCTGATAAAAAGGTTGAGTGTGTGTTGCAGAGTTTGGGGGTTTCTTTCCCTCTAGAAATCTCACAAGAAAATATTTGGGTATTTTTAGAAGTGGTGGACTAAGGAAACCGATTTTCGAGAGGTCGCAAAGATCCGGCATAGTCCGAGTGATTCAAACCCCTTTTGAAATCCGACGAAGACAAAAATTTGAAACCTAACTACTCCTAATCTATACGTGACCTCATCTCTCACCCGGTCACGCACTTAGAATCTCGGAGCAGCTCACAATTATGTCGACGCTTCAAATTAGGGTTTTACAAGACGTCGAGTCTTCGCCAGGGTTCTGAGAAATCCAAAAACCCCCTAACACTTAATATTAATTAATTTTGACATCAATACCACTAATGAAAATTAGGGCTCAACGATGCTCACACTGGCCTTTTTACCATCCCATGGATCGATTTCCTAGTCTTTCCTACAACTGACCATAGGAAGGCAGCCCAACTTGTTCTTTTTAGCAAAACAACTATCGCTACAATAAAAATTATTTCCATGTTAAAACTTGCTACCATTTTTTTAGGGCTTTTGTTTGTTGTTATTAAATGTCTTTAAAATGTTATGTTACAATTTCTTTGCCTTTACAAACCAGCTATCGATACAACTCTTTTCGTCTTTAAAACTGTTGCTAAGAAGAATATGTCGTAAATAAGCATGAAAATAGTATCAATTTTAAATTTTGCTTCATATTTATTATTCTAAAAATATACTATTTTTAAAAATTATAGATTTTTAAAATTGAAATTCAAATTATTTTAATTCAATCGGATCGAAATCGCGGCCACCGGTTCACTAGTTAGCCGGTGGTTTTCAGACGGTCTTACTTTTTTTTTTTGGAACCACGGTCAGCGTTCGGCAACACTGCTAAAAAACCGCGCGAGCAGCAAAAATCATTTTTTTTTTTTTGCCAAATTTCAGCGAAATCAGGCTCTATCAGACGTTCCAGAACAATTTTGCTTTTATATGATTTTCATCAAATATGGCAAATACATAAAGAAGTGCGGGTGATATCATGCGTGCATAACGGCTAAAAAATAACCGGTTTTTTTTTTAGCAAATTCCGATAGCCTTCGCTATATATGCTTTCGTTGCAAATCGGGTGGATAAGCTGCCAACACCTTCCTCCTAACGCATTGCGTTTGTACACATAGACCTTTGTTCTTTACATCTTAAATTAAACTAAAATTTGTTATTTTTATAAAAGCTAAACAATGTACTTTGTAGTAATTTTTGTGGTTTTTTAAATGATTCTTCTTACAGTTACTAAAAATTTTTTCAATAATTTTTTGCAGTCTTCAAGACCATTCTTAAAAGGTCATAATTTTTTTAGATTAAAACTTACAACAAATTTAAGCTCAAACAAACAAGGCCATGGTTTGTTGGCTACAAAAGTAATTTGAAAGCTTGTCCAATGAGCTGTATTATTATAAGCACAAGAGCATGGCGCAGAAATGCTGGCAGTTGTAGCGTGCAGAGTGCAGGGTGCAGTTTGCTGTTTATTTCTTTGCAGGCAGACGGAAGAAATGGGGGAGACGGCAAGGGCTCCCATTCCCATCTGCTTCGTGCCGAAGAAGGCCTGCGTTCTCGTAGCACTCCACGCTATCTGCGAGCGTCTCCTCCAGCTTCCTAGGTCTCCAGCCCAGGTTCTTCAGCTTCTCGGAGGCAATCTCAGGCCCCTGCTGGTCGATGTCGATGACGCTGTGTTAACACAGAAAGAACATATCCAAGATCAGAAGGCATACAAGAAGAAAGAGTGTCCAGACTGGCTTACTGAATGGTAAGCTGTATCTTGAGAGGTTCTTCAATTTGTTTTTTAAAATCGGTTTGCGTTGTTTATGTTATTTTTGGAGGTATAGGTGTGATAAAAAAATAGTTAGATGAAAAACCAAAGCTGAAATGAACTTGCTCTACATATTTATTATATTTAATTGCTTATTTGTAAGTAAACAAGAAGGCTAGACCTTTCGGCTAACTCTTGAGGGTTTCAAAGCTTAGAAAATAAGTAGACAAGTAGATAAGACATGAAGAACACAAAGCTCGGTGAGGCTAGTTTTTTTTTTTTGGAACAAATCGGTGAGGGTAGTTGAATCCTACTTGTTTACGTAGCTGTAGTTTGGGTATAATCGCTTCAGCAAATCCAACAGGTTCTTTGTGCTGATACGATCTGCCGCGCAGACGTATCGATCTGATGATCCTGCCTCGTGGTACAGCAGAAGCATGGCGTCCGCGACGTCGCGAACATCCGTTATGTGCCAGACTCTGTTGGCCATTCCGTCGCGACCTCCTCCTCCTGCAACCAGAATTTCGAGTTATACGGCTTCAACTAATTGCAAGGGAAAAAAAAACTGCTCTTATTGGAATGTTGTTTTAAGGACCAGGAGTTGGTAGTCAGTCGAACTGAGATTTTTAATATATTTTCAGACAATTGATAAAGAGCAATTTTTTAAAAAAAATAGCAATAGTAGGACATATACACAATGTTTGGTGGCAGTTTTTTTTTTCGTTGCGAACCTAGCCATTGATTTTCTTTTCGAGTAAAAGAACAAAAGAGCTACCTTCTATTAAGAAAAGAGATAGTTACCAGGAATAAGTAAGGCGAATTTACATCTCAGAGCCAAGGGGCTCGGGTCAAAAAGAAAGCTCAAGAGCTACATTACACTAAGAGGGGTTACACTCACAAGGAGATGAGCTTGCTCAGTTGGTTGGATCCAAGTTGCGGATCCAACTGATCGGAGGATCGAACCCTGTCCCTCACCTAGGTACAGCCAGCCAACCATGCTTCGCCACACCTGAAAGGGTGAACTCGCACTCCAGAAACAGGTGAAGCGTGGTCTCCTAAAATCAATAACAGAGAGGCTGAAGTAGCGGTTTGGCAGCTGTTGATGTAGGAGGGCGTCAACCGTAAGGATGTCATTATGCAGTAGTAGCAAGGAAAAAAACTTGCATTTAGAGGGGCACCCAGGGTTTTTTAGATTAGAGTGCGAAATGGGAGGTGCCCCCTATACATTACAAAGCGTAGGCAGACTTGACAGAGGAGATGCCATTCGGGTTGAAACGCCAAATAATTCCATTATAGGTACCAATGCGCTGTTGGACCTGGGCCAACTCCCTTCAGTGGTTTACAAATTTCTTGAAGGGAGCGGACGAAGCAACAGAGAAATTCTAAAATCCAGTTTCCTAAGTGAAGGGCATTAGCCATGATCCTATTCTTGCGGGAGGAGATGACAAATAAACCCGAGACAATATCCTTAAGCATCTTGCCCTGCAACATTTGTTTTGCCAGAAATAGGTAGACATACCATCACCACGAGAATAGTGGTGGCCAGTTGGAATAGAGATAGGTTAACACCGGGTCAAGTAGCAAGCATACCGGCCCATGGCTTTGACGGTGAAGCCTTATTCAGCCAGAGCCAGCAAAGGCACAGTGCCCTAGAGAACTTATTAAGATCTAGGATCTCCAGCAATCCTTGGCTGGTAAGACAATAAATGGTTCCCCAGGCGATGTGCAGTGAGAGTCCATCGCCCTCTATGATGCTGTTGGTGCTCTCTCAACCCCCAATGATGGCTCCACTCGACCCTTTGTTGACTTCTTCCTATGATCAATGGTGTCCTGGTTAGACCCATGATAGCCATTCAGGTTAATTTGGGTGCATGTTTAGACCCAGCAAGGTTTTTGAGTCTAGGTCTACATACAATTTTTGGGTCTAGGATCTATGCTCAAAATAGTTGGACCCAGAGGTACTACCTAACTCGATTGTCCTCCATAGAGTTCAACAGATTTTATGAACCTTGGTTGAACTTTTTATCAGTAAAAACCTCATGTGATCTCTTTGTAGTGCATGGGAAGAAAAAAATCTAGGGGAATAACATTTACTAATTCAGAAATGAACCTTTTATAATATGGATGAGGACATTGCTGCTAGTATTCACCACAGGCTGCAACAATGGTCCAAAAACCGCAGCAGGACAAATCGTCACAACATTCAGCCCATTCTTTTCTCCGTATTCCAAGGATGCCTCTTCAGCTATGGTCTTGGCAAGAGCATACCAGTTCTGCCACCACAAATAAAGGCAAGACATTAGAGCATGTATAACAATATGACATCAGTTGTGATCTATATGAGATACCATGTAGCACACAGACTGATGTGGTTAAGAGGGAGAAAGTGAGTTCATAGAACATTGGATCATTCATAAGCAATAGATTGAGCAAGGGAAAAAAATATATTGTGTGAAAAGGTTGCCTATAAAAATTAGTCAACACCTCATCATCAGCTGATAACCGAAAAATTGAGGAAATTTCGGTCACTGTTTTTATACTAGTAAATAACTAAATCTTCTATTATTATTATTGTTGTTGTTGTTGTTGTTATAACAGAGTCAAAATATTAAGCCTAACATACTAGAAATTTCCACATTAATCAGTCATAGTGGGACATGATTATAACGGTTTAGATTAAAATGTGTCCTTATCAACAACAATAAATAAGTAATAGAAATAAGAGTTTACATATAGTTTGATGTTGTAAAAAAGGTGCAACAATCAATTAGATAATACTTTTAGTTGTTTCAAGTTCATTCAAATTAAAGAAAAACAAGATACACAAGAGGCTATTTACAGAACTAAAGGTATGGTCAATAGTGTCGACGGTTGAGATATCGATCTCAAGTCAATAGCCCTATGTTCAGCCTTTCTTTATATCAAAGAGGATTACAAGATGGAGGCTCGAAGAGACGAACAGGTCTCAGCGAGATTATGTGTGTACATGAA
Organism: Raddia guianensis; assembly: GCA_036346415.1. Taxonomy (NCBI): domain Eukaryota; kingdom Viridiplantae; phylum Streptophyta; class Magnoliopsida; order Poales; family Poaceae; genus Raddia; species Raddia guianensis. The sequence continues at coordinate 22,912,084 of CM070542.1, read as the reverse complement.
GTAATTTCTAGATCTAAACTTTGATGCGATGATCCGGTGCCCTCTACACGCCGTAGGGGCCCTGTTTATATAGTGTTGAGCAACATACCTATCGAGGGATAATCGGGCCAGGCTAACTACGAGATCGTAACGAACTCATATATGCCAAATACATCCCGAGGTAGATAAGGCAAACTCCAAGTTCTGGGGATCACGACGTCTGTTCCAATCCGGGAAACCACGTCCGGGTCTTCACGTAGCCGTGTAGAACTCTTGTTCGAGTAGGACTCAAACAGGAATCTTAGGCCGTTACGCACCGTGCCAGCCAGGAAACTGTTCAGCAGGATGCACATGGGTCTGATAGAACCTTCTAGGGAGCAAGGCCCTAGGAAGCTGTTCGATTGGGCCGTCAGGGAGTGGGCCATGGTAATGGGCCGTGATTTTATCCCCGACAAATAGCATATGAACTTTTTCACTAAACCTGTACATTTTTTAGGTATCGAATCATAGGTAAATTTTAGTTATTTACTGATGTAAATATGTTAGCTGGGATTTCATCTATTTTTATGTGATCGATAGAGAGCAATTTCTATAAACTAGTTAACCGTACCATTGTAATATAGGTTGGCAGTGTACGTTGTAATATAGGTTGGCAGTGTACGTTCTCAATAGGACCAGATGACACGATAGATTACACGCGTGGGGGCGTCTATACTTGTTAGGAAATACGCCGATGCATGATCACGAACGACACCAGGAGACACGATGTTTGGTAACGCAGTTTGGCTTTCGCCTACATCTCGGGGGCTCTGATTATGGGCGCTCCTCCCCAATCCATAATACCGCAGCACACCGGCTAACCAGGTCACGACCACATGCCGGCCGCTGACCTCCTCTCTTGCCTATGCTACTACTATGAAGTCGTTCCCTTGATTACACCAGGGTTGTCTCCCTTTATATAGTAGAGGCCTGGATAGAGTCCGACTCAAACACTAACCAACCCTGCCTATTACAACACAGAGTCCTTGTAACCTACTCGTACACATATTCGACACAAATACCTAACAAACTCCACCTTGGAGAATATGATCTCTCCACCTTGAAGTCGTTTCGGCGTCTTGCGTGAACCCGTTCATCCGGACTCTGATTGCTTCCTTCTTTTGCAGCCTACAGCGGGCCGCCCGACGAGTCCTCATCAAACTCGTCGCCTTTTGGAACAAACGACGCTGACCCTGCAACATGCTTAGTAGCTCCACCTGCAACAGAACCCCCTTCTAATAGAAGAACTTCAGCACTGTCGCATCCGGAGTCATACGAGCCTATTGCCACATTAGCATCTGCTCCCTTTGGTGGATCTAGACAGTCCCTCTTTATGTGCCCCCACTCATTGCATCTGAAGCACCGCACCGCCCTGTTATTTTTCTTGTTCTTCTTTCCGGCCCCATGACCGCCTTGATCACCTGAGACTAGCAAAGCAACAGAACAAGGTTCCTCCACTGCATTTTTATTCTTTCTCAATTGATAAGACATAAGTGTCGCAGTAATATCCTTAGTTTTGATGCTATCCTTGCCATATGTCAACGTTGTAACCAAATGCTCAAAGAACGGAGGCAACGAATAAAGAAGAATAATTGCCTTGTCTTCATCAGCGATTGTCACCTCCAGATGTGACAGATCCGTGACATACCTGTTGAAAATATCAATGTGTGCTTGCAGATCTGACCCCTCCTGCATCTTCAGCTCATACAACTTCGCTTCGAGATCTGACTGACTTGTCGGTCGAGTCTTGGACATGAACTGACTGGCCAGCTTGTCCCAAATTTCCTTCGGTGATGATAACTCCATGACATGATACATGACCTGATATGAGAGACAAAGGCGTATGCTTGCCGCAGCCTACAACCGCTTCTCCTCCCAATCACCGGCCTCCACCTTCTCCGGTTTATTCGTCTTAAGAGCCATCACAATATCCTGCTGTATCAGGATATCTCGGACCCTCGCCTGCCATAAACTGAAGTTTTCTGTACCGTCAAACTTCACCATACCGAAATTTGTATGTGTCGGCTTCATCCTGCCGACCTGCGATTCTACTAACGCCAATTGCTTGTCAATGAATGTATCGCCACCCGACCCGTTCGCCATCTTGAACAGATCACCAACAGCCCTCCAATAACGCCTCCCTCCTTCTGGAATCTCACGCCTAAAAAACTCCTCCGAAATCCGCGCTCAAAAACACTGTTGATTGCCTTAGATTGTTGGGTTTGGCTTCGTCTTGGATCACCTTTTATAGTGGTGAGGATGCTCTTTCCGTCTCAAAAACGAGTCCAAAACTCTATTTTGCCTCGGTCTCGAACTGCTTTTTTTTCTCTCGTTTTCCTCTCTTGATCTGCGCACCGATCAACCAGCAACAAGACCCGCCCAGGGATCCAATCAGAGCCATCCACGAGACCATGCCCGTACGACTCCTGGTCGATCCCCCTCCCGTCAATCTGCTGCAGCCAGCTGTCGTGGGGCCCGCTCCTCTGCATGCTGCACCGAGTGGGACCCGTGCCAATGCCACGCCATGCAGCCGGACGGCTCGTGTAGCCATCTACCCCGTGCAGGGCCTCGCTGCACCTCAACCGTGCCTGCCGATGAGCCCATCAATTTAGCCTACATGCAACATAGATAAAATCCACATGCTGCATGCAATGCCAACTAGATGCATGTGCATGTTTTCTGCACGTATACGTGCTCATGCACACAAGTGCTTGGCTCGTGAGATACCCGTCTCTACCGCATGCCTCCAATCCGTAGTCCCACAGACGCCGATCCTCAGCACCACCAAGAGAGAGAAAAACACCTTTATCTTCATATCCAATCTATTAGCCCTCGAATAGGCTTCCCAGCCCGTCATCGTGCACCATATCCGTGCATAGCAAAACATGCCGCACCCTGGCCATCTGCATCCACGCCACAGCTTCACCTCCAGTGTCGTGATGCAGCGCCTCCTGTGCAACATCCGGTCGCATCACTGCTCCCGCCGTTCCAATCTATCCGGCATTCATCCGCGCCTGCCGGTCTGATCACGAACGCCGAGGTCGTCGCCGTCGTCTGCCGACCTCGCCGGCTACTTTGTCGGCCCTTGATCACCTGGCCTTGGTAGATCCCCGCCAACAGTAGCCCATCGAACGGTCTGAGCCTCCTACCCGAAGTGTCCGACACCACCGATCGAATCGCCGATCGCCGCCATGCTCCACCTTGCGCCGATGAGGTGTTTTCTGCGGCGTCCGTGTATGCATAAACCCCATGTCTCCTCCTAAATCTTCCGCATGGCCAACCTCGCCAACCTCAGCTCTGATACCACTTGTTAGAAAATACGCCGATGCATGATCACGAACGACACCAGGAGACACGATGTTTGGTAACGCAGTTCGGCTTTCGCCTACATCTGCGGGGCTCTGATTATGGGCGCTCCTCCCCAATCCATAATACCGCAGCACACCGGCTAACCAGGTCACGGCCACATGCCGGCCGCTGACCTCCTCTCTTGCCTATGCTACTATTATGAAGTCGTTCCCTTGATTACACCAGGGCTGCCTCCCTTTATATAGTAGAGGCCTGGATAGAGTCCGACTCAAACACTAACCAACCCTGCCTATTACAACACAGAGTCCTTGTAACCTACTCGTACACATATTTGACACAAATACCTAACAATACTGTTGCGCAGTAACGTGTTTCATTCACCCAGCAATATTTATAGAGGAGCCCGCCGGTGCTGAAGAAGGCCAGCATTCTGACCTTGTTTTCCTTGCAGAATTCCTTGTCTGACCAGCAGTTCTCGTCTTTGTGCCTATCTTGAGGCCATCTCGGGTTGAACCTAACCGCGGCGGCGGACGACATGACGATGAGTTTCCGGACATCCATGGCTGAGCAAGCCTCCAGCACGTTCATGGTGCCCTTCACAGCAGGGGCCATCATCTCTTTCTGCGAAATTTGTGCAGCACAAAGGTATGCAAGAACACAGGGATCATGTATTATTTAGTGAGGGAAATGATGGTGCTTAGGACCCCAAAAGACGAACTGAATTTTTTAGTTCACGAAAATTGCAGTAGCAGGAGTCTCCGTTTGGTCTGTGAACTTTTTTCCTTCATCTTGATTTGTTCCATGAAAACGAAAACCAAGTAATACAGAAGTTCCAGTTTCTAAATTTATAATCTCATGCGCTAAATGGTCCTCACACTAAAGGGGTGTGTTTTAGATTGTTTTAGTTAATGTGGCGGTGTTGGTTGACATGGTAAACATATGATTAAGTATGATTAAGTTAGACATGTGTGTTGACATGTCAGTGGAAACCGCCATATGGCTAACATGGACCACAAAGCAATATTGTATTGACTGTCATCTCAGTGAAAATAGCCTATAACATAAACAATAGTTTGACTATTCAAGACACCATTCGTGACCGGTTTGACAATGAGGGACTAATTCAATTTATCCGATTTCGGTTTCCACAAACCAATATGGGATAAAAAGCCAAAGATCGGGACCAAAGGAGAACTTTTTCCTAATAAAAATTAGGGAGAATTTCCAGTGCCGACGACTGCGTTTTCCCTAAAATGTAGTCGTCTCGCTGCAACCCCTACTTCCCAGCAACTTCATCCTCCTCGTCCTCTTCTTTTCCAGTGTCAACTTTCCTCCTCTTTCCTAGACTACTCCGGATTCCTCCACCGCCGCTAGTCCACCTACCCACGGCCAGCGGCGCCCTCGCCGCCTCGTTGCTCTGCCCCCAGTCCTCCTACCGTCACCTCGACCCCATCCACCCTAATATGTTCGCCTTGTGCCAGATCCCACCACCGCCACCGCCCACCTTCAACCTTCCCCGTGGCTTTGGCGGCGCCACCACCACCTAGTCGCCACCATGACCCCTCCCTACCGTTGGACCGCACAGTCTTCTGAGTCTTCCTCTAAGTCTGACCGACACGAAAAACCCACTCAAACTTAAACGCAAATCCTAGAGCGAGAGCAGCGTCGAAGACAGGAAAATGCCCTCGGGATCCGCAACCTTCTCTTGCGGCACCGGGGTGGCGAGATGGAAGACGCCCTCGCACCCGGCGAAAGCGGCCGCCAGCTCGCCGGGGTGGAGCACGTCGGCCTTGAACAGCCGCAGGCTCGCCGGCGCGCTGCCCAGCTGGGTAAGGAACGCGTTCTTGGGATCATCTGGAGCAGAAATCAAGAGATCACCAAACACTCGATCACCACTCGATAAACAAGACCCAGATCAAGAGGCAGCAAGGAGCTAGGAGCTAGCACGCTAGTGGCGCCCATGGAGGAATATAAATCCATGGATGGGTTCATGGATGCGTGCATGGATCGCGGACGGTGGCGTGGACAGCGTAGCCGCGGGAGAGGAGGAGCTTCACTAGCCACGACGCGATGAACCCGCCGCCGCCGGTGACGCACACGCGCCGCGGCGGCGACGCTATCTCCGGCGCCTCCATCCCCTTCTGCTCGTTCGCGTGCGTGCAGCTAGCGTGTTGTATCTGGGCTTGCTCGTGTCTCGTTCGACCTCACCGGACCAGTGATGTATATCGTGGTCGAGTCATTCGTGTGGCTGTGCCGTTGTCTCGATCGACGCGCGGCGACCTGTGCTGCAACTAGCTAGGGCATCGGCCGTGCGTGTGCAGTGACGTACGAACCCGACACGACACCTAGCTCTTAGTCGCTGGCAGAATTCGTATCGCTTCTTGTTTCTCCCTTCGGCAGTTTCCGTGTATAAGGATCGAAGCATATATCGATCAGCTGGTGCTGGTTCATGTTGGGAAACCACCTGAGGGAGGAGTCCGGCCCGGTTAGACCGGCGACTTACTCTGGTGGGTCCCACATATGGACCTGGCCTAAACCCTAAGCACTACTATATAAGAAGAGGTGAAGCACCTATTATAACATAAATCTGAAAAAATAATAAAGCAGAGCTCCACCCATACATCTTTGTGTCCCATTTGTTTGATCTTTCTTGTGATTGATTGTCCACGTTTATACCTCACTCTACACCCGGTAGCGAGGTTTCTCAACAGTTCAAACAAGATGTTAGTGCTGGTTTTTTCGACAAACATAAAACAACACGACATCGATCTAGACCTAACTTAATCGGTTCAGCCTAACTTTCACTATTCATCTATATTTCACCCTCTTTATTAGAGGCCTCCATTGATAATGCCCCAACAGCTGTGGAAAAGAATAACAAAAAAAAAGACACTACGTTAACAAGACATATTTATGCCGGTTCAAAACTGGTTATATGTGTCGGTTTTTTAATCGACACAAAAAGGTTATTTGTGTCGGTTCGTGGCTAGAACCGTCGTAGATGAGATTTTTCAAAAACGTAATATTAGGCATAAAAATTAGTGAACTAGCACAAATAAAGAGGCATAGATAACCACCGGCACAAAAATAAGATTCTAACCACAAACCCACTCAAATAACCGATTATTTGTGACCATTCGTGACTAGAACCGACACATATGAAGTTTTCGTGTGAAGGAGACGGAAAGCAAGGGAGAGGACGATGTGGACGAGAAATAGGTGTGACTCCAGTTGCTTGTTCGTATGGGTGGATGTCATAGCTAGCCTTAGACCAAGTTTATTTTATTGGATCTTCCACAAGACCGAGAGTCCGAGACCCTTATCATGTTTTTTTTTTTTGGTATTGTAATAATCAACCTTGTTGGTTGATCAATATTTGAGCCACTGTTCATGGAATGACCCATGAATGCAACAACAGTTTCCCTATTCATTCATGCAATAGTTCAGTTTGATGTATTTTGTGTGTGCTACTGCTAGCAAGATTCTAGAGCAGCACTGGTTACACGAATAGATCTTTGACTTCAAATACGAAATCCGGAGCCGACAAGCACAAAGAGATGATATACCACATAAAGATTATAGTATACACTTTAATACCATAAATAACTCTCTTCTCACTTTTTTACCACTTCATTTCCCTAGCCATCTCATCAGGTAGTTGTAACATCCCAAATTTTTACAACCAATTTGGCACATTAATAATTTCTTAAACGCATGATTTAAAAATACTAAATCATTTAGTGTTGTTGCATCATGGCATCATCATAGCATGCATCCTCCCGAATAAACTTGTGCATTTAAAATTTCCTAAGTAAAATACTTTGGCAAGTTTTGATAAATTGTTAATGCAATATTTTCTTTAAGCCATTCCCTTGTAGGAAATTATTTGGAAATATATTAATAAATTTTGAGAAATGAAACTATATTTCCTAAGTATGAATATATGTAAATAGGATATTTGAAAATTGAAATGCCTTTGGAATTAGAAAATTTAAAAACCTCCTATTCTCCCCTCGGCCCGAGTTCCGGCCCATCTTTCTTTTTCCGTTTTCTTTACCTCTTTCCCGTTTTTCCTCTCGGGTTGGGCTGAGGCCGCGCCGGGCCACTCCACCCTCTTCCTGCCTCCCTCCTCTTTCCTCTGTTGGGCCGCCAGCCGCGTCGCAGCAGGCTCCTGCTCAGAGGGTCCCACCAGCCAGCCTCACCCCTCCTCTCCTCTCTCTGGTCAGATGGGGCCCACTGTCAGCTCTCTCTTCCTCCTCCCAATTCCCCTCTACTCTCTGTCTCTCTCTCTCTCGCGCTCGCTCTGTCTCTCCCTTCTCTGCCCCTCTGCCACCGCGACGCCACCGAGGGCCGTACCGGAGCAGTACCACCGCCGTATTTTCGTCGCACGCCGCCGCCGTCGTGGACGTCGAGCCATAACTATTTCCTCCCCTGCTCGCCGGTCGTCGCCGCTGTTCCCCTCCTGTGCCTACGCGTGGGCTCGTTTTTCCACGCGATCTCTCGCCCTGGTCGTCTCCTCCGTACCCTCTACCCTCTCTACCTCTCCCATCTTGTCACCGGCCAACCCCGAAGCACGCCGTCGCCGGACTTGACCACGCCATGACGCCAAGGTCGCCGCCGCTCTGCACCGCAAGACTTTGCCGCCGCATCTTCACCCTGTGCCAACCGCGCACGTCGCATTGAATACGTTCCGGGCGAGGCTCTCCCATAAGTGGGAAACTGCTCCTCGTTGCTCTTTGCTTTTCGCCGCCGCGTTGCCATTCACCCCGAGCCGGTGCGCCACCGTCCTCCGTTGGCCGTGATTTCCCTTCTCCTCTCCTACCGCGCCCTTGGTTCCTCTGTTCACCCTCACCCCGGTATTGACACGCAGGTCGCCCCGTGGAGCTCCCGCCGGTGGATTGGAGTCGTGTGGCCCGAGCATTCCCAGAGCCGCGCCATCGTCGCCGCGCCGCCTGGCCACCCTTTCTGTCCCGGTGAGCTCACCGTCGCGTTCGCCTCCTCCACTTCTTTCTCCCCGTAAGCTCAATTGGTCCCCGATGGCCGGAAATCGCCGCCGCCGTGTGCGCCGTTGCCGTCGCCGGAAGCTCTCCCCTGTTTTCTTCCCCTTCTGCTTCCTGCGTCTGGCGCCGACAGTGGGGATGGCGGGACCCTTGATCGGTCGCGCAAGCCCGCGCCTCGCCCTCGCGGTGCCGAGCCGCGCCTCCGTTGGCCCGTTCGGCCGAACCGGCCCAGCCCGGATGGTTTTTCTTTTATTTTTCACTTTGCGATTTCTGTTTAAACCCTTATTTGGTATCCTAAAGGATTTGTTAAAAATAACTTATGCACGCTAAAAATTCTGTAAAAATTTGTATAAATACTTTAACCATTTCTGGACCATAGAAAAATTGTGCATATGCATGTCATGCTTGTAGCATTTATTTTGGGTTAAATAGCTAAGTTAGAGGTGGCATCATTTCATGTGAACCTGGGGTAGTTTTCTTAACGTTTCCCCTGAAATAAAAATGCATTAGAGGTTGTTGTTTTATCTTTTCCTAAAACCGCAAATCATGAAATTTTTCTTATGTGTGTTGTATTGCCTTGCATGTGCGTGTGCGCGTTTAGGAGGTCAAGGTCCCGAAGACCCGATTGTCGACGTCCCCTTCGCTTTCCCCGGAACCGATCAAGGCAAGTCCCCCTTTGACCATATCGTGAAGCCATTTTCGGTTATTTAGAAAATGTTTATTAGACATGAAAATATGCATGCTAGTTTAAAAAGAAAAATGCCGTATTTGCTAGAATTAGATATTATGCCAAATAGAAAAGGTAAGAAATATGGTAGAATTTAAACCTAAGGCTAAAATATGGATTGCTCATATTTAAATACCTTGTTGTGGTAGGATAAATGCTTAAAATCATTTTATGCGGAATGATTCAATCATTTGTGTGAAATGAGATTATTATTGAGAAATGTTTGGGAAAGGGTGATTTAAAGATAGCGCATCAAGGGTGATGCTTAATAGGAAATGATTTTCCTCTCACCCCAAAAACTTTCCGATTAGGGAGATATTTTGTCGGTTGGTGCAGTGTGGCACAGGTTTTGTAAACAGGGCTAAAATATCTACTCTCCCTAATCTAAGGACTGCTCATCCTATGATCCTATGAACTGAGCCATTACAGTATGACCTCGAGCCCCGGTATGGGACGGGCCCGATCGTTGGCCCTCGTGGTTGATGGTCTTTTGGCGAAACATCGTCTGGGTGCGTAGCCTCTCGAGGGTAAGGCGTACCCACTCTGCAGAGTTAAAACAGTCATGATAGCCGTGCTCGCGGTTATGAGCGTGCGAAGAGACTGATTATATGGTAGATTCTTCATTTAAAAACCAATTTAGAAAAAGGGTTTGAACAAAGGATTTGAGATGAGTAAGGATTTGAGAAGGATTTCGTTTGAGCTAGGGGCCACCGGTGATATTCCGGAATGGGTATCAGCCTATCGGAAAGTGTCGCGCGGAAACCGGACCTAGCGGTTTTGAGAAAAGAAAAGAAGAAAGAATTTTGTTCTTGCTATGGCACTGAGGCCAAGTGGCGAGAACCATTTGAGAAAAGCCCAAAGAAAATGTTGAGATTTAACGTTTCTAAATTTGCTTTGCTAAAACTAGGCTAATAAATGTATTTCCGCAAAATGTTCTAAGCTCTCTTTGTACTGAACCACATTTGCATAATTCCGGACTTGCGAGTACAATTTGTACTCACCCTCCTTTTCTCCCCCCTCTTTTTAAAAAATTTCAACAGCTGGTCCATCCGAGTATGGCCCGTCTTCCGAGGAGGAGGACCCGGACTACGTCGAGGAGGAGTTTTCTAAGGAAGACTATGAAGACTAGGGTTGCGCGTTCCTACAGCCTCATGCCTGTGAAATGGATAAGTATCTAGATGTTGTATTAGGCATGTATCTCCGTGTACTCTGATTTGCGGCCTGCGAGCCGTTGTATATGCTTGTACTGGACTATGTTCCTGTTTGTAATAAATAAAATCGTTGGCAATGTTCCGTTTCTGTATATCTGTGTGTACTAGCCATGATCCTTGGGACTAGTACGTGTTTACGCAGGTGGAATCCGATCTTGTAAATCGGGTGCCGACAGTAGTCCTGGGAACTGGGCCATGCTTTTATGGGCCGGCCCGAGCACGACCCGATTTTGGAGGCCCAAAGCATGGCCCGGCACGAAATCACGGCCCGAACATTTGGGCCGTGCTTGGGCCGGCACGGCCCGAACTGAGGCATGAGTCAATAATTTGTATTTTTGGTGGTCTTTTGTTGCTCAGATGAATTTTGTTTCTATATGAAAGTTGTAGAGAATTTGGAGACACATATTTTTCATGTAGATAACTTTTTAATTTGAGCAATGCATGAATTTATAAAAAATATTTAGTGCATTGGCTGTTTTAGAACCCACGTCACCCATTTCGGTAATTCACATTTTTTGAGATATTCCTCTACTCAGATGAATTTATGTTCTACATGAAAGTTGTAGAGAATTTCGAGACGCATCTTTTTTGTATAGAAAATTTTTCATTTGAGCAATGTAAAAATTTATAAAAAAAATCACTGCTCTATATTTTGTCGGGCGTGCTTTGCTCGGGCCGGACCGGCCCGATCGTGGCCCGTCGGGCTTTTGGGCCATGCCGTGCCTGGCTTTTGGCAGTCCGTGCTAGCCCAGCACGGCCCGAAGTGTTGACCGGGCCATGCCAGCCCGTTACACCGCGGCCCGAGGCACGACGGGCCCATGCCATGCCGGCCCAGCATGGCCCAATTCCCAGGACTACCATCGGGCGTAGCCTGCTCACCTCTCCCCCTTGCCCGCCTGCTCACCGCTCGCACCGCCCCTTCTCTCCGACCCGCCCTCCATTCCCAAGCACTCCCTTCCCACTAGCTAGCCGGCCTCCGGTGAGAAAGAAAGAAGAAGAATAAGAGGAAGACAAGGGCAAGCATGTTGTTGTTGTCGCTGCCTTCTCCTTCGGTGGCATGACGCCGCCGTGGAGCAACAGGTATAGCGCTTCCTCCCCCCGTTCTTCCTCTTTTTGTGTGTGGTGACTGGCGACTGGCGACCGCTGAATGCATGCGGTTTGGGGGTCCATGGGGAGAAAAGGGGTGGGCTTTGGTGAAAGCGACAACCATCGAGTAGGGAGTAGCCGCCGGTGAGGGAAAAATACCCCAAATAATCAACAGTTAAATAGAAAATTAATAAAATAATCCACTGAAAAAGAAAATTACAAAAATATCCCCGGGTCCCGCCACCCCGGGTGGCTGCTGCCACGGGAGTGGGCTGCAATGAGCCGCCGCCACCGGTGTGGCCTGCAATGAGTCGCCGCCACCGGTGTGGCGGCGCTCATTGCCGCCACCAGTGTGGCCGCCGCTCTGTCACCGCCACCCAGCATGACATGCATGCTCTCTGCCGTGTGATGTATGTGTTATGTATATGTATATGTATATGTTATAAGTATATGTATATAAATGTGTAATATGTATACTGCATGTGACGCCATTTTACTAATATTATGTATAATATTATATTTTAATATAAATATATGATAAATATATACTAAATTATTTATAGTTATCCAAAAATATATAGTAGGTGGCGTCTAATTTTATTGATAATTGATTAGTAAAATGGCATGTCTAAAACAATTTACGTTGGCAGGTAGGTTTCGTTCGAAGAAAGCCACCCGTAATTTCCCCAGTGCAGTGAGCTCGTCAGATCACATTCACATGAACCACGATCACACACGCACACGCTTCTCGCTGCACCTTCCGCTCAATTTGCTCCCGTTGACTGACCGTGATCAAGACCACAGCGACCTGGAGCTTCTCCCAAGCCTCGTTGCATGTGCGTGGCGTATATATACACATGTGGCCGGTATTGCATATGGCATATATACATTATAATATATGTATAATATAGATATATCATAAATTAAAAATATATATGCATGTATAATATTATATTTTAATATATATGATAAATATATGGGATATTTTGTAAAATTTGATACATGTATAAGCATGTGAATATACATTTTAAAACTCAAAATTGTATCTAATTTTACAAAATTGCAAATTTAAAATTGTAGCAAGTGTTAATAGTCGTTTGTACGGCAAACTAAAATTTGTAAAGTTAGAAACTATGAGATAAATAAAAACATTAAATACACGTAAAGTGAATCTTGGCATGTAAAGTGAATTAGAGAATGTAGCAGAGTTCAAACCATACAATACAACACAAACATCAATACGAAAGTAGCGAGTTCAAACCATACAATATAAGCATGAAGACCTTATAGTCGTTTCTTAGGGAATTGAAAAGTACGACGTAACATTTGGGTGGCGACTAGCTACACGCGTCGCCTCCCGCATCAGGGCATAAGCGTTAAATGCGGACGTGCATCTCTAGGGTACGCCTTGTCATTTCGAGGCGATTTTCCGGATCTGCGATCCTTGCGTGGAGAACCATCATGTATGCATCTCGCCATTGAAAAGGATCATCCATCCACGATGCCATCGACAATCATTTATCATTTTGCAGGATATGAAGTTAGGTTACATCGTAAAATAAATTCGATTTATATGAAGGTAAGTAAACTCACGGCGTATCTGAGGACATCGGTAGAATCTCCGTCCGGTCCAACCAGACCACGAGCCTATCGTGAGGTGCACCATCGCATCCATTCCACAAGCACACAGGCCGATCCGAAGATAGTGAGGCCGGGCCGCAGCATGATTGACTCCGTGCGGTAGTTCTGTTTCATTTTGTTGGGCAGGTCCTCCGATGGGTAATGGATGTGGCCTTCTGGGCCAGACGATTCTCTCCAGCTTGGCCTAATCCATGCGTTGGTGGACCTTTGTTCGGCCATCCTACTACGATGACGGCAGACAGTATCACATGTCGTGCATAGACGTGTTAATGGTAAGTGGTAAGTGCGAAGTAGCAGTAAATGCAACGTCACTAATCTCCATAATGGTAAATGCAATGTCAATAATTGTATGGAGAACAATTTTCTGGCCAAACCGCCGAATGCACATAATAACATAAGTCCATAAATTACATTATTACACTTAGCACCGACGACCCCTTGTCGTGTATGCACTTGGGGTGTAATGGTCAGGTGGATGCGTCGGACGCTGTCCTGCAGCCTGAGAAAGTCCAAACCGAATTTGATCCTCAGTTTGGTCCGCGGTTGGGATATACCCAGACTGTGAACTTATGGCGTACGCAGACCCACCAAAGTGTGGAAAACCCCCCATCATGCTTTGTTCATAATTGGGTCCTCCCCATACCCTTCCGGCACTTCCTCATGTGCACTCTCTTCTACGGTGTTGCTAGGCCCCGCCTCCGATTGTCTTGCCTCAGGCAGCACGTACACACCTAAGTGGTACCCCTCTTCTACTGCCTTATTAACATAGTATGTCCAAGAAGATTTATTTCTCAGTGGCCACAGGTTGTATACGTACATCGTACTATTTGGAACCTGACATGGCCTAACACCGTGTAGAACAAGTTTGTATTCATGACGGTTTATACGGAGATTTCGATCTATAACCCTCGCCAGCATTGGCAGCTCTATTGGTAATGTGACTGTAGTCTGCAAATGGTTGCATGTGTGCATGCTTATAAAATTCCCTTGCATTGGCGCGGGTGCATCTTCGTAAAAAATAGTCATTGGTGTCTCCATTTACATCTGTAACATACACGTGCTCATTCATATTAATATTAAATATACGTTTGTTTATATTTAACTATTATTTCATACATTACATAAAATGTTAGCTTAAGTGTTTAATACATAATACGTGTAAATATAGCGTACGTGTTTAATACATAAATACGTACAATTATTAGCTTACGTGTTTAATACATAAATTGTTAGCTTACGTGTTTAATACATAAAATGTTAGCTTACGTGTTTAATACATAAATATTAACTAAATGTCACTAAAATACGTACAATTATATTACTATTTTGCATGCTAAATATACATTAAATTCTCTATTATGTTTAATTAAGCTAACAAGAAAATTACTATATGAAAAAATATAGTCACTCTTTTTAACTACGCACACTAGCGTTAATTTGTCACTAATTATATATAATTTTGCGCGGTACGTGCAATTAAAATTTAAACATTCATATATTACATGCTATAAAAATTCACTAATTTCCATTATATTTGTAGACCATTTTCTCTCCTTACATAACTAATTAATCACTAATCATAATTTAAGTTAACCTAACACAACAAGTTTACGTTAACTATAAAATGCGTACCTGACGGTTATAAGATCGATCGGTTCAAAGTTCCTGAAAAAATTAAAACAAGCGTAAATTAGACAGAATATACGAAACTAAGTGGTCATATTAAACTATCACCGTATGTGCTTCTGACCTTCGTAAATCTGGTGCATGCGCTGCTGCTATACAGTGCTGGTGCGTGCTACGGTGCGGTGCACAATTGATAACAAAATACAAGCAAGACCTAGCTGCTGGTGCTTAGTTTAATTAATTAATTACGTGATGGTGATTAGTTTAATTAGCATTAACAACATACTATGCCAACATCAGTATAGTCAGATAGCCCTCACATATCAAGATTATCATACTGTGTATATAATATATACATACAATATTAAGTACTAATATATATATACATACAATATTAAGTACTAATATATACATACAATATTAAGTACTAATATATATACAAGATTAGCATAGAATATTATTATGTCCAAATTAACTCTTGCATATACGTACCGCAATAACACTATTTATTAGCAAGTAGATCAAACTTAAATTCCAAAATATTCTCTCACGCTGAAAGCGAAAAATATTAGCGAAGTGATACTCCTCGTGAATCCCCAATTGAGGTATCAGCGAATAATATACCTGAACTGAACGAACTGAAAAGAATTGAAAGCGAGAGAGTGAGTGTGTGAAGGCTGCTCTGCGTGTGAAGCCTGCGCGTGTGTGAAATGAACTGAAAGCGAGAGTGTTGCGTGTGTGAAGGCGAACGAACGGCAGAGCGCGATATATATACACTAAATTTTTTTATCACTGTGACCTCTAATCGGTATTAATTAGCGTAAATCATGCAATTACTGTTTGCTTAATTAAAAAGTCAGCACTATTTTGTCGGTGGAGATTATTTTATTTTTTTTTCTACACTGTTTTGTCGGTGGATATTATTTTTTCCCGCACTATTTTGTCGGCACGACGTTTTTTAATAATATTTTTCCCGCATGCGATAACGGAATATTTGGAGAATTAGGGGCGATGCGGTCGGTGGGGCATGCCACGCACGGGGTGGCGGCGCTTCTGCTGCGGCATGCCGAATGTGGCGGCAACTTCATGGGTGAGCGCGCCGATGGCGGCAACCACCGGGTGGTGGGACCCAGTGCTACTTTTGTAATTTTTTTCCCTGTGGATTATTTTATTAATTTTCTATTAACTGTTGATTATTTGGGGTATTTTTCCGCCGGTGAGAGAGGAGAGAGCTGGATGTGCAACTAGGGCAGAAGAAATGGATGGGTTAACGACAGATAGTGATATTTCGCAGATGGATCGCAGGGAGACGGAATGGCAAAAACTAAGGTGAGAAATCATTTGGTGGTATTTAAGTGCACCAAAATCTTTTGAGGGCATAAACCAAAACATGTGATATTTCGGTGGTATTAACCGATTTTTCCTAATTTAATTGTACATAGAGTATGGAGACACCTACTATACGGTAGATAAATAAATTGGGACTAGATTGAAAGAACGCGCATCCAAAGTAACCAGGATGGCAAACGAGGTGGTCGAAGACAAAAGGAAAATGATTTTTAGTCCTATGTTTTTACATGAGTATTATTTTGAATAAATTGTGCACAAGGCTTTAAAATTACGGTTTTACTCGTTTGGAGGCGCATTCGTTCCTTGAGTTGGCGCAGTCAATTTCCAATCACTTGACGCTTGAGATTGCAGACGGTCACTGCCTGTGGTATGTACGGCACGAATTCGTGAGCTCGTGGCCGCAGGGGCAAGCACGCAAGGCATGCGCAGATGCGCTCGTATACCACAGTCAAAAACTCAAAATCTTCTCACGAGCACAAATCTTCATTTTATTTCATAAAAAAAATGATTTTTCATAAAAAAATTGTTATTTTTTATCATATCAATGTAAACAAGCCGTAAATACACTAACGATAAGTCATATTTAGTTGCTATGCCTATTTTGCTTTGTTTAATTTTTTCACATATTTTATACTATTTTTTCAGTTGTGCTTGTCGCTGGAATTTTTGTGTTTTATATTGAAAATTCAATCGCCTGCGCTAAATGATACTCCCTCCAGTCACAAAAAAAGTTGCCGCTGACTTTTGGACACGCCTTTGACCATTCGGCTTATTCAAAAAAGATATATAAATATTATTTATTTTGTTATGATTTGGTTTATTATTAAATGTATTTTAAGTATGACTTATATTTTTATATATTTGAATCAAATTTTTTAATAAAACGAATGGTCAAATGTGTGTCCAAAAGTCAACGGCGACTTCTTTTTGTGACCGGAGGTAGTACAACGCATGCGTCTACGTTGTAGCTGGTCCCTTAAAATTATCCTGCATTTTTTTTAGACTAGGGGTTAATATATTGAGGATAAAGATTTGATAATAGAACCTGTGTTGGTTCATTTGATAAATGGAAATATATGCTGTGGTTTGCTATTTTGTAATTAATCGGCTTTCAACGGACACAACTTGCGGTTGTAAGAGGTACACAACACAAGCCGAAACACAAATTGTAATACTCTGGCCCAATCTGTTGTGAGGCCCATGTGGATGTGATGGTGGGATTAGTCCCATATTGCTAGTTAAGAAAGAGTTGTAGTAGCATATAATACCTGTTGGAACCAAACATAGCACCCCGGGTTAACCCTTTTGGACGAAGTGAGGCCGAAAAGTCTAAGTGGGTGCTATGCATGCGTGGGCCAGCCCCGTAGGTGGGCTGGGCTCTAAGCTATTTTGGGCCAGGGTGTTACAGATGGTATCAGAACATCAACCCTCGCTGTGCGGCAGATTGTGTGGGCTTAGTTGCGCGAACATATTGCGCATGGCTTGTGTGGGCCTAGAGTGATCACACAGCATGACATATGGGTCGGCACTAAACACACGGCCGTATACCGAGGGGATCCTGGACATTTGCCGCTTAGGCGGGACATTTGCCGCATCCCCTGGACATTTGCCGCTTAGGCGGGACATTAGGGGATCCTGGACATTTGCCGCTTAAGCGGTGTGCTGACGAGGGCGTCAGCCCATTAAGGGTGGGTGACAGATGGTATCAGAGATCGTGTGGGCTTAGTTCCCAGAGTGATCACACAGCATGACATATGGGTCGGCACTAAACGCACCGCCGTATACCGAGGGGATCCGGGACATTTGCCGCTTAGGCGGTGTGCTGACGAGGGCGTCAGCAGGGCGTCAGCCCATTAAGGGTGGGTGAGTGTAATACTCCGGCCTAATCTGTTGTGAGGCCCATGTGGATGTGATGGATTAGTCCCATATTGTTAGTTGAGAAAGAGTTGTAGTAGCATATAATGTCTTTTGGAGCCAAACATAGCACCCCGGGTTAATCTTTTTAGACGAAGCGAGGCTGAAAAGTCTAAATGGGTGCTATGCATGTGTGGGTCAGCCCCGTAGGTGGGCTAGGCTCTAAGCAACTTTGGGCCAGGGTGTTACACAAATTCCATTATGTAATTGTAACTTGTAAGCTTGTTTGCCTTGCCACGAGTTGCACGCTGCATCCTTCGTATCACCACCGCTGCCTCGCTGGCAAGTGCCAAAGGCACCGTCCGTTGCACAGTTGAGATGTCGGAGATCAGCGTCTAGTAAAATCTTGGACTACCGGTTCCAGCATGGTTGCTTGGGCAGGGCACCAAAACCTCTTCTACTTTTGTTTCAAGTTCTTCGTTTTCAGCCGCTGTTACGTTTCCATTTCTCCGCAGTACCAGAACCATCATGGGCATCGAACAAATCCTTGTTTTATTATTCTCAAGACGAACGTGGGCACATATTACACACGTATGCAATTGTTCATGGCTCCACAGGTTCAGCTAATAGACTGACAGACAAGCTGCATCTGCATTAATCCAGAATGGAGTAGATCAGCTGAGAGATGGGACCTGAATCCGTCCTTATTTTGTGGTGCACATTCAGTGCTATCTCAAGCAAAATGCAGACATAATGGTTTGGCCTGACGGTGCTCGTTCAATCCTGCACAGGCGGCATACGGTAAAAGAAGGGAAGCCGGCAAGGCTCCCCATCTGCATCATGAAGAAGGCCTGCATTCTCGTAGTGCTCGATGCTATCTGCAAGTGACTCCTCCAGCTTCCTTGGCCTCCAGCCCAGATTCGTAAGCTTATCTGAAGTCAATGCAAGCTGATAATCCACATCAACCATTCTGCAGAAAAGTAGGTGGTTAAGATGTGATGTGCGAGGACAGGCAATGGAATGAACCAGATATGATTGCACCTACTTGTCAACATAATTGTACTTCGGGTGCATGCTCTTCATCACATCCAACAAATCCTTTATGTCAATTTGGTCTAACGAGCATAAGTATCTCTCAGATGATCCTGCCTTCTCGTACAATAGGAGTAAAGCATCTGCCACATCCCGAACATCTACTAGGGGCCAGAATTTGTTGTTCATTGTGTCAGGGCCTCCTGCAATAAAAATAATGAAATTACAGGGCAATACCCAAGCAAGATAGAAGTACATTTCAGAAAATTCTTGGACTAATATAGTGCTACGGGTGGGTGATACAACAAGAATAACAAAAGTGAAGGAAACTATCTAAAATAGTGTCGGGGCATAGCGAAAAAAGGTACACTGATATGATATTTACTGTATAAAATTATTAGTCTATTATTCAGGTGATAAATGGGAAGTGCTATAGAAAACTGCATGTACCAAGGAGTGAACCTTTTATAATATAGAGGAAGACTTTGCTGCTAGTGTTGAGCGCCACAGTCTGCAACAGAGGGCCAAACACCAGACCAGGGCAAAACGTAACAACCTGCAATCCGTTTTTCTCACCATATTCCAGGGCTATCTCTTCAGCTTCGGTCTTGGCAAGAGAATACCAGTTCTGCCAATAAAAAGAAAGTATAAATCAGTGAGTTTGTCCTCCCTCTAAGAAATCATCCCTTGTAGAACTCACTAATGCTGAAGTGTTACTTTGTACTAATTTGTGAATACTGAATAACATGTGCTGCATGGCAGATTTTAATCTATTTGAAAACATGGTGCATGGTCTTTTGAAGCAGAAACATGGTACTAGCATTAAGCAGCATTTTCTGACCTCATCTTTCTTGCATAACTCTTTGTCAGACCAGCAGCTCTCATCTTTGGGTTTATCTTGAGGCCAATTCGGATTGAAACTGATAGCAGCAACAGATGACACCAAGATGAGTTTTTTAACATTCATCGCTGAGCAAGCGTTAAGGACAATTTTGGTGCCCTGGACAGTAGGAGCCATCATCTCTTTCTGCACAATTGTGTTTTAAGTTAAGGGTCTCAGATTCATAGGATTTTGTAATGTAGGAATAAAAAAAAATGTAGGATCGCAGTGCGTTGCCTTTATGAATTCTAAGGATGGCATGATGTTTGATTTGAGTCACTGGATTATTCTAAGGATAGAATGTGTGGTTTTTTATGTCAGAAAAATTGGCGCAAAGTTTGTGTGTAGTTACATTTAGAAATGAAACCATAAGAATTCATTCCATAGAAACCATACCATCATGTTCCTACAAATCAAACAAGCTACATATGAAAGAATTCATATATTGCCACCCTATAAATTCTCTGAAATTCCTTTCAATCAAAGAGGTCCTAGGAACTCAGTAACAGAGAGACACATTTTTCTCAAAAAAGAAATAATTCAGTTCCAAGAAGTAATGCATCCTTGCATCAGTGTTTTGTAGCATTCCCATGCAAAACAAATATAGTGTTGTTCTTTTGCACTTTCAAATCTACTTTAAAAAACGATCACGATGATTAATTATTTGACCTCCAGTATGTTGACATTCTATGATGTATTGTCCCGTTAAATTTGCATTCCATTATTTGCCCCCGTAGTTTGACTCCTCAACTATCCTATGCATTTCTTCACATGGAGAATGACCATTCTACCCTTCCCCAAATCCTCGGCATTGATGGAGATGCTGGCATGCTGCCCTTGCGAATGGAGGCGGCGGCAGAGATGCCGAGGACGCAGCGGACCTGGACGGAGACGAGGATGACGCCTCGACCAAAGCGTTTGTGTTCGTGGCTTGCTGCTCGGCGAGGAGGACGGAGCAAGGCGGCCGAGCTGCGACGTACTTGGGTGCGGTGGGCGGTGGCGATGGAAATGGAGGGAGCAAGACGAGCCCGCCGCCGGCGGTAATAAGGACCGGGGCCGCGGAAGAAGGACGGTGACTTGACGGAGCATCTCCGCCTCCGCGCCGTCGATTTGGGGGATGCACACGGCGGCGGCGGGATGAACAACTCCGAAACACACATAGACACTCCACATTCGTCGTAATCTATAACTACTTGCCTCAGGATCAGCCATCTGTTCTTCGGGCACCGGAGTGGCGAGGTGGAAGACGCCCTCGCAGCCGGCGAACGCGGCCGCCACGGCGCCGTAGTCGAGCATGTCCGCCTTGAACAGCTGCAGGTTCTCCTCCGCGCCGGCCAGCTGCTCCAGGCACGCATTCTTCGGGTCGCCTGAAAGAGAGAGAGGAGATGGTGAACAAGACAGAGCGGCGGCAAGAAAAGGGGCAGCTTTGCTGCCACATACACGGGTCGCGGACGGTGGCGTGGACGGCGTAGCCGCGGGCGAGGAGGAGCTTCACGAGCCACGACGCGATGTAGCCGCCGCCGCCGGTCACGCACACCCGCCGCGGCGCCATCTCCGGCGAGCCTGTTCACAATGCTGTATCGATCTCGATGCCCTCCCTCTCCTCCGTCCGCCAGCCTGCAGCAAAGTCAACGGAACCTCTTCACACGCAATTTGGGATTGTGAATTTGTGATCAACTGATCTTCCATTGACATGTGTAATCATTCTATACTTATATATTATTATCCTAACTATACATAAGTCGTACCAGTCCTCAAATCTGGACACAGCCACGGCACCCTCAAAAAACCTGGGCTCCACGTCACCCTAAAAAATCTAGACCATCTGTTCCAGATCCGGCGGTCCCAATCAAGCGGTGGATTTTCGTGGCCGTCGTTCGGCCAAGTCGCCCCCGGCCTCATCTTCTCAGCTCTCATCCCCCGCCCCCATGGGGAGCCGCTCATTCCACACCCCACTTTGCTTCTCGCCTCCTCATTTTGCCTCGCCTCCAGCCCGCCGCCTCCTCTCCTCGCGGCACTTCCTCTCCCGCCACCGCCGCGCTCCTCCTCGCCGCCGGTGCCCGTGTGTTGCCTCCTCCTCGCTTCTTCTGCCGCTGCTCTGGTGCCGCTCCGTGGTTGCAATAACGCGAGCGGCGCTTAGGCTATGGAGAGGCCATCTCGGGACAGCGACTTGCGGAGGATGGGCGGCGATGGCGGCACGGCCAGCCGGATCCGTCGCTCCCCGTCTAGCCGCCGTCGTCGCCGAGGTAACCGCCGATTGCATTCCGTTGCCTCTGGGCCCTCGACATGGCCGCCTAGACCCAACCGCCTCCTCCTCACACACAGGGGACCAGCGCCCTGCTCTTTCTGGCGACGGGGCAGGATGCGGATCCGCCCCGCCCGCCGCTCTGTTCCTCCGCCGCCGCCTCTGCCTTGTCGAATGAGTGAGATGGCGTGCAATCGGTGAGGGGCCTGTTTTTCGTTCTGAAATTTTCGGCTCCGAACCAGCTGATCGAATGTAACATCCCAAATTTTAAAACCAATTTGGCACATTATTAATTTCTTAAATAAATTATTAAAATGCATAATTTAAAAATGTTAAATCATTTATCATGTTGCATCATGACATCATCGTAGCATGCATCTTTCCGGATAAACTTGTGCATTTAAAATTTTCTAAGTAAAAGTATTATGGCAAGATTTGATAAATGGTTAATGCAATATTTTATTTAAGCCATTCCCTTGTAGGAAATTATTTGGAAATGCCTTTGGAAAATCAGTTAAACCGAAAAGCATTTTATTTTTCCCTCAGCCCGAACCGGCCCAGTCTCTCTCTCTCTCTCCTTTCGTTTTTCCCCTGCTCCTTTCTTCCCTTCGGTTGGGCCAGAGGCTGCAATTGCCCACTCTCCCTTTCCTTTCTTTTCTTCTCCGCCTCTCCTCCTTTCCTCGATGGGCGCGGCCTTCTCGCCCGGCCCAGCGGCAGCTGCCTCCTCCGTTGCCTGCTGGCGTGGCGTCGCCGCCAGTGGGCCCGCCGTGTCACCCTCTCTCTCTCCTCCTGCTTCTTTCCCTGCGGCGCCTCGGCTCATGGTCACCGCCCTTGTGTTCGCCTCTCTCTCTTCCACTCCGTGAGCTCGGGCGCGTTCTTCCATGCGGTCGCTGCGTTCGACTCAACCTTTCCCGGTCCCCCTTCTCTCCCGTCATTCCCGGTCTCGCTTCCCGGCCTAACCCGTGACGCCGCCGAGTCCCCTTCACGCCACCGGCCGGAATTGGCGCGGCAATGGCCAAACTCGCGTCGCGCCCAAAATACTCGTCGGCGAGGAATTGCTATAAGAAGAACCTTGCTGCCCTTTGCTCCTTGCTTTGAGCCGCCGCATTGTCATCCAACCGAGCCGGTGCGCCATTGTCCTCGTTTCCCCGCGACTCCCTCTCCCTCCATTGTTTCGCTTCGGTTCCTCCGTGTCGTCCTCACTGTGGACTTGGTCGCAGGAAGTTCCAGTGGAGCTCGCGCCCAAGGGGGATTGAAGCCGCGTGGTCCGCGTGTTCCCGGAGTTCGCGCCGTCGTCGCCGCCGTTGTCCCGTCACCCTGCTGCTTCCACCGTCCCGGCGAGCTCTCAGGTAGACCCCACCACTCCTACTCGTCCCCATTGGCCGAGGGAATTGGATCCTGGCCGCGCTCATCGCCGGCGCCGTGTCATCCGCGAGTTGCCACCGCCACGGACCGCCGCGCCGCGTGCGCCGTCCATCTCTCGAGATGCTAGCGCCCCCATTGTGCCCGCCTTGCTCTCACCTCGCTCTGTGCGCACCCAATCGAGCCCTGGTGGCCGGTGTAGTCGCCGCCGTTGGCCGCGTCGCCGCCGGGTTCCTCTCCCCTGTTTCCCCCTTCTTGCCCTGCTGTGCCGCCGACAGGTGGGGCCCGCCAGTCAGCCGCGCCTCTGCCTCTGCCTCGCCTCGCCCTCGCTTTCCTGGCATTCATTGCGCCCATTCTTGAGCCGCCCAAGACGACCCGATCATAAGCCCTTTCCTTTTAAATTCTTTTTCGATTTTTGTTTAAAAGTCTTAGATGATACTTTATAGCAATAAGCAAAAATAGATTTTGTGCTATTTAAAATCTGTACAAATTTGTACAAACACTTTAACTTTTTCTGAACCTAAGAAAATTAAATATATGCATGTCATGCATGTGGCAATATTTCTAGTTAAATAAACAACCTAGTAATGTCGTTATTTCATGTGCATATGGAAGGTGGTCATAATATTTATTTTAACTGAAAATAAAATTCTTTACAATCCCTGGATCTTAGAAAAATGTTGTTGTCATACCCTCTTTATAGTATTGCATATTAGTTAAATAAATATCTTGAGAAATGCATCATTTCATGTGAGCATATTTTTGTTCTACTGCATTTTCTTAAAAAGCATTTGCATCAAAAATAATTTATTGTTGATCGTTGCACTGTCCTGCTTGTATGTGCGCGTTTAGGAGGTCAAGCCCTCGAAGACCCGATCGTCGACGTCCCCTTCGCTTTCCCCGGAACCGATCAAGGCAAGTCCCCCTTTGATCATATTGTGA
This sequence comes from Raddia guianensis, assembly GCA_036346415.1. Taxonomy (NCBI): domain Eukaryota; kingdom Viridiplantae; phylum Streptophyta; class Magnoliopsida; order Poales; family Poaceae; genus Raddia; species Raddia guianensis. The sequence goes on along the minus strand of CM070542.1, from coordinate 22,887,801 downwards.
AGCCATTTTCGGTTATTTAGAAAATGTTTACTAGACTTGAAAATATGCATGCTAGTTTAAAAGATGAATGCCGTATTTGCTAGAATTAGTTATTATGCCAAATAGAAAAGGTAAGAGATATGTTAGGATTAAACCTAAGGCTAAAAATATGGATTGCTTATATTTAAATACCTTGTTGTGGTAGGATAAACGCTTAAAAATCATTTATGCGGAATGATTCAATCATTTGTGTGAGATGAGATGTTGTTGAGAAATGTTTGGGAAAGGATGATTTAAAGATAGCGCATCAAGGGTGATGCTTGTTAGGAAATGATTTTCCTCTTACCCCAAAATCTTTCGGACTAGGGAGATATTTTGTCAGTTGGTGCAGTATGGCACCGGCTTTGTAAACTGGGCTAAAATATAAACTCTCCCCTAGTCTAAGGACTGCTCATCCTATAATCCTATGAACTGAGCCATTACAAGACAACCTCGAGCCTCGAATGGGACGGGCCCGATCGTTGGCCCTCGTGGTTGATGGTCTTGTGGCGAAACACCGTCTGGGTGCGTAGCCTCTCGAGGGTAAGGCGTACCCACTCTGCAGAGTTAAAACTATCATGATAGCCGTGCTCGTGGTTATGAGCGCGCGAAGGGACTGATTATATGGTAGTTTCTTCTTTTATAAAATCCAATTTAGAAAAAGGGTTTTTAAGCAAAGGAATGGTGATAAGTAAAGATTTGAGAATGATTTCGTTTGAGCTAGGTGCCACCGGCGATATTCCGGATTGGGTGACGGCCTACCGAAAAGTGTTGCGCGGAATGGACCTAGCCGTTTTGAGAAAAGAAAAGAAGAAAGGATTTTGTTCTCGCTATGGCACTGAGGCCAAGTGGCGAGAACCGTTTGAGAAGAGCCCAAAGAAAATGTTGAGATTTAATGTTTCCAAATCGCTTTGTCAAAACTAGGCTAATAACTGCAATTTTCGCAAAATATCCTAAGCTCTCCTTGTACTAAACCACAATTGCATAATTCCAGACTTGCGAGTACAATTTGTACTCACCCTCCTTTTCTCCCCTCTCTTTTAAAAATTTCAACAGCTGGTCCATCCGAGTATGGCCCGCCTTCCGAGGAGGACCCAGACTACGTCGAGGAGGCGTATTCTGATGAAGACTATGAAGACTAGGATTGCGCGTTCCTACAGCTCTCGTGCCTGTGGGATGGTTAAGTACCTAGGCCTGTGCCTCAGTGTACTCTGATTTGCGGCCTGCGAACCGTTGTATGTGTTGCTTGTACTGGACTATGTTCCTGTTTGTAATAATAAAATCGTTGGCACTGTTCCGTTTCTGTATATCTGTGTGTACTAGCCATGATCCTTGGGACTAGTATGTGTTTACGCAGGTGGAATCCGATCTCGTAAATCGGGTGCCGACAGAATTGGTATCAGAGCCAGGCTCTTGTTAGCCCTAGGACGTAACCCTAGAAATTAGAGACCATATAATTTATAAAAGAAATAATTGCTAAATAAACCCTTATTCTTCGCAATCCATTTTAACTGATGATCTTTTGGAAATTGTAGATGCCGTCCTTTGCGTCTGCCCTCGGAGTTGGCTACGGAGGTTTTGTGCGTCAGCTGCTGCTGATGCTGACCACACTTGGTTTCGGTGACCCCATGTACCATGGTGCCACTGCTCCGCGCAAGGGACGCACATGCTGGGTGGTGTGCGTCACTATCTTTGCAGCGGGTCCACCGCCGACTCGTGGACCGTTCCGCTACTTCGCCTCCCGTGTCAGCTGCTCCGACGCCATCCAAGACGTGTCCAGACTTGCTCTACATCGACCATGATGCATTCACGCGTGAGTTGCATGTCTCCCCGCTTCGCTATTTTTCCCTCCGCCGCCGATGAGCTGTTCACCACGCCAGACGGCCGAGGGTGAGCGACCGACGGTGTACCACCTTGCCGAAGCTCGTCCAATCCTCGGACGACGCAGACACCATCGCCTCAAGGGAATTGAACTCCGCCACGACACCAACCGCGGTGGAGCAAGCCAAGAAGGAGAGCGCGACCTTAAAAGGCGCGACTCACACCACTTGGTGGAGAAGGTCCACCCGCAAAAGAATTCGCCAGATTGGTTCGCGAGAACCGGCGCCTCCGTGGAAATGCCGCTTCTTCCTCGGGACTCACGCTCTGCTGCCGTCCTCGCGCTCAAGAAGAAGGAGGTCGGCACCGACCAGCGTCGCAGCTAAGGATCTGCTGATCTTCCCTTGTGCTCCTTCGAGCTCACCCCAAGGATCTCAAGTTGATCTGGTCCTTCCGGAGTGAGGGCTCCGCCCCCACTCTTGTCGAGCTCGTGGCATACTCTTGATGGTCCGGTCGCCACCGCATGGTTGGCAGCCCGCTGTTGGTGTCGATGATGATGATGATGACGGGGAAGACCCCGTGTTGTTGGTCTCCGAGTCCGACTACGAGCAGGACTAGCTCGTAGCCCCCTGTATTCTTTGCATGGGTCGTTGTCGTCCTTTTTCTTTTCTTTTCTTTTCCTTTCTTTTGCTTTCTTTCCTGTCCGCCGCTTTGCCGCGCGCGCCAATAATCGGGCCGCCTCTTTAAGAGGGCCGCCCTTGATTCGCCGCCTCGCTGGCCTTGCCGCCTGCGCTCGCCTGCCGTGCTGCCGCTTCTTTAGCCGCGATGAGGAGGAGGTCGGAGATCCGCCCACGAGCCTCACCGCTCAGGAGCCTCGCCGCCTCCGAGTCCCCCTCGTCGTTCTCCAAGTCCGCCTCGCCGCTCACTTGATCCCATGGCGCCGCAAGTCCTCGCCGTTCTCCAAGTCCTCCTCGTTCCCCGAGTCCTCGCCCTCGGCCCGAGCCGAGCGAGTTCCAGCTCTTCCTCGAGGAGATGAGGCGTTTCCCCCTATGGATCTATGGTGTGACCCTCCTGGTCTATTTGGTTCTCCTCTGTTGGTCGTATCTACTGACCCTCTAGTCGTCCCGGCGTCCGTCCGTGTAATCCGTAGGTAGTTAGCTCGTGATTTGGGCTGACGTACCGGCTTGTGGTACCGCGCCCCTGATTGTACTCTAAAAACAATTATGCTATGTTATGCTATGTGTGTTCATCGTGCCAAGTTTGCATGTTTTAACTCATGTTTTGGAAAATCTGGGTTTTAGCTCTTTCCCCTTATAGTCTCTCGTCCTCTGGTCAGCAGATGGTGATTTCGCGCCGAGCAGGGCGTGGGGATCTCGCCCGTGGTAGAGTCCGTGGAGGTGTTGCTAGCAGAGCTAGTGGATCTCGCCGTCTTGGGAGGCATGCCCAGACAGCCCCTGCCCCAGCTCGTTCTTCCGTTGGAGGGCCACCCCGTGAGCTCCACCTTTTTCCCTCTCCAGCGCCACAAAGAATCCCCCAAAATCCACAAGAAAATCCATGAGAGAACCCACAAGAAAACCAAGCCGAGTCTCCCCACCTTCCACCACCTCCTCCTAAAGATCCCACTGCGAGAGAGATCTTGGACATGCGGTTTCAGATGTTCCGAGAGCTAATGAGAGAGAGAAACAGTGCACCCAATTCCCCACCAGTGCCAAACCACCCACCAGCTCCACCTCCTATCCGTTCCCGTGTCAACGACTTCCTAAGAGCCAACCCTCCCAAGTTCGGTGGTTCCACTGATGCCATGGAGGCAGCAGACTGGTTGAAGGCAATTGAGAAGTGTCTGATTATGTTTCAATGTGGAGACTTGGAGAGTGTCCACTAAAGATATCACCACGGTGTTGCGCCACCAGGATACGATCTTGTGAGTCTCACGATGCTCCTGAGACTATCACCTGGGATGAGTTTGTTGAGGCATTTGAGGAAAACTATGTCCCTGACAGTTCAAAGGAGGCTAAGAGGCGTGAGTTTCATGCCTTAGTCTAGGGGAACATGACGATGCATGAGTACCTCACTCAGTTTACTCTGCTGGCTCGTTATGCGCCCTGCGATGTAAGGAGTGATACCGACAAGATTTACTTTTTCAAGAAGGGTATGGACCCTGAGATCCGAGCTTTGATCGATTCCACTGAGTTCACCACTTTCAAGCAGTTGTTTGCTAGTGCCGTGAAGCAAGAAGAGAACCGTCGTCAGTGTCTGGCTGCTAGGAAGAGGAAGAGAGCCCAGCAGGATGGTCATCCTGGCTCTCGTTCCAAGGTACACCGCACCTGCGGGCCGCGTCTTTCTTTGTTCCTCCGCCGCGCACTCGATGGGTGATGCCTCGTTCTATGCGCATGATCACCTCGGTGATGCACTCGGATGTCAAGACTCCCAAGAAGGACCTATCAAGCATTAAAATGTTTTGCATGCCAGCAGATGGGACACTACGCCAGTTCTTGTCCCAATAAAGGTGCCGTGTCTGCTCAGGGTCAAGCCAAGGTTGTCTTGCCGAGGCCCGCGAATTCTGTGCCAGCTCGTGGGAACTTTCCGCATGCCAGGACTGCTGCTTCTGTTGGACGTGGTCGGGTGAACCACGTCACTGCTGAAGACGCCCACGCTGATCCCAATGCAGTGATGGGTAAGTTTCACATCAACTCAATCCCCGCTACTGCATTATTTGACTCTGGTGCAACTCATTCGTTCATTGCTGCATCATTTGCTAAAAATCATGGTCTTGAAATAAGTGCACTAAAGAAACCAATGCTAATTAAATCCCCTGGAAAAGTTATGCATACCGTCTTGATGTGCCCTGATGTTTGCATTAAAATTGAGGGTGTGTGATTCTTAGCAGACCTGGTGGTCATTAATTCAAAGGGGATAGAAGTGATACTAGGCATGGATTGGTTAGCCAAACATAAAGGTCATATTGACTGTGCCTCTAAAACAGTCAAGTTGACTAGTGATGATGCTAAGGAAGTTCAGTTTGTTGCTAACTCCGTTCCTGAAAATCTGGTTGCCCTAAATAAGTTGGAAGGGTCTGATCTAAAGAATATGTCTATTTTGCGGGAATTTCCCGATGTGTTTCCAGAGGAGTTGCCAGGCATGCCGCCTGAGAGAGATGTTGAGTTTGTTATTGACTTAGCCCCTGCATCGCGCTTATTTCCCAAAGGTCGCACTGTCTTTTCGCTAACTGATGGGTGAGTTGAAGAAACAGATCAAGAGTTGCAAGAGAAGGGATTTATACGCCCTAGTCGCCACCTTGGGGTGCTCCAGGTTATTTTGTGAAAAGAAGGATGGATCCCTAAGGATGTGTGTGGACTATAGGTCACTTAATGAGGTGACCATTAAAAACAAATATCCCCTGCCTCGCATTGATGATCTATTTGATCAGTTGAAAGGAGCTTCCATTTTCTCAAAGATTGACTTAAAGTCTGGCTATCACCAAATCAGAAGCAAGGAGTCTGATATTCCTAAATCAGCTTTTACCACTCGGTATGGTCTGTATGAGTTCACTGTTATGTCTTTTGGCCTTACCAATGCTCCTGCTTATTTCATGAACTTGATGAACAAAGTGTTCATGGATTTCCTTGATAAATTCGTGGTTGTGTTCATTGATGACATTCTGATCTACTCCAAATCTGAAGAAGAGCATAAAATCCACTTAAGGATGGTCCTAGAAAGGTTAAGAGAGCACCAGCTGTTTGCCAAGCTGAGTAAGTGTGAATTTTGGATGAAAGAAGTGTCTTTCCTTGGTCACTTCATCTCTGCTGAAGGTGTTGCTGTAGATCCTGAGAAGGTAGTATCTGTGGTTGACTGGAAGCAACCGAAGTCTGTGACTCAAGTCAGAAGTTTTCTTGGTTTGGCGAGATATTACTGCCGGTTCATCGAAGGGTTCTCTAAAATAGCCCGTCCGATGACCAACCTGTTGAAGAAAGAAAAGAAGTTTGAATGGACTGCCAGCTGTGAAGACAGTTTCCAAGAATTGAAAAAGCGTCTGACTTCAGCCCCTGTGCTGATTTTGCCTGATATTCGCAAGGACTTTGAGATTTACTGTGATGCATCTCGTCAAGGTCTTGGGTGTGTCCTTATGTAGGAAGGAAGGGTGGTGGCTTATGCATCTCGTCAGCTTAAGCCACACGAACAAAATTACCCTACTTATGACCTGGAATTAGCTGCTGTTGTCCATGCCCTGAAAATTTGGATGCATTATCTTATGGGGAATCGCACTGAGATTTTCACTGATCATAAGAGTCTTAAGTACATTTTCACCTAGCCTGACCTGAATCTAAGGCAAAGGCGTTGGTTGGAGTTAATCAAAGATTATGATGTGGGAATTCACTATCACCCTAGCAAGGCCAATGTGGTGGCTGATGCTCTAAGCCGCCGCCCCGCATGTAATCACCTCCGGAGTGAGGAGATGTCACCGGATCTGTGTGAAGATTTTCTTAAGTTAAATCTTGGAGTTGTGAAAGTCGGTCATTTGAACTCGATGGAATTGCAGCCCACCTTGTTGAATCAAATAAAAGAAGCTCAAAAGGGTGATGAAGAGATTCAAGAGATCAAAGGCAGAATGTTGAAGGATAAAGCACCAAACTTTTCTGTTGATGATGAAGGTGTGCTTTGGTTTAAGAAGAGGATTTTTGTGCCTAATGTCAGTACACTGAGGGAGCTCATTCTCAAGGAAGCTCATGACAGCCCTATATCTATACACCCTGGCAGCTCAAAGATGTATTTGGATTTGAAAAGTTCATATTGGTGGACGGGCATGAAAAGAGAAGTTGCAGAATTTGTAGCCCGTTGTGATATTTGCCAAAGAGTAAAGGCAGAGCACCAGCGACCTGCAGGTCTGTTGCAGCCTTTGAAAATTCCAGAGTGGAAGTGGGAAGAAGTCGGGATGGACTTCGTTATTGGGCTCCCGAGAACCCAAGCTGGCCATGACTCTATTTGGGTCATTGTTGACAGACTGACCAAAGTGGCCCATTTTGTTCCAGTTCGGACCACCAATACTGGAGGCAAGCTCGCTGGGTTGTACATGAGCGAATTGTGTGTATCGCATGGTGTACCTAAAAGATCGTGGTCTCGATCGGGTACGTGATTCACTTCAAAATTTTGGGACAAGCTCCATGAGTCGCTTGGTACTGATTGAATTTCAAGATGACTTTTCACCCTCGATCGATGGGCGATCGAAAGAGTGAATTAGATTCGGAAGATATGTTGAGAGCTGCGCTCTAGTGCACCTACCATTGGGACAAGCATTTGTTTTATGCCGAAGTTTGCATACAACAACGATTATCACCCAAAGATTCAAATGGCTCCGTTTGAAGCTCAGATGGAAGGAAGTGCAGACTCCTCTCAGATTAGCAAGAAACCGTGAAGCAAAGGTGTTTGGGTTGGATATTTTGCAAGAAGTCAAGAGCAAGTCAAAATGATCCAACAGAGGTTGAAAACATTTCGACCCGACAAAAGAGTTATCTTGATAACCGCTTGAGGGATTTGAAATTTGCCATTGGTGATTTTGTATTTTTGCATGTCTCCTCTCAAAGGCATGCATAGGTTCCGTAAGTGGCAAGTTAGCCCCGAGGTTTATTGGACCTTTCAAAATTCTTGCCCAAGAGGTGAAGTGGCATATCGCTTGAACTTCCCGATTATTTGGCGTGTGTCCACAATGTGTTTCATGTGTCTCGCTTGAAGAAATGCTGCGAAGTTCTCAAGAGCGCTTGGTTCTCGAGGTGTTGGATTTGCGTACCGATCCGTTTTTAAAGAATATCCGTCAAAATCTTGATGTGGCGATTCAGAAACCCGTAGTAAAGCTACGCGTTTCGCCGAAGTTCGATTGGAGTAACCATTCTGAGGCTGAGGCCACTTGGGAGCGTGAGTCAGATCTTCAGGCTGAGTTTCCAGAATTGTTTTCAGAGGAATCGGAATCTCGAGGACGAGATTCACCTTAAGGAGGGGAGGTTTGTAACATCCCGAATTTTAAAACCAATTTGGCACATTATTAATTTCTTAAATAAATTATTAAAATGCATAATTTAAAAATGTTAAATCATTTATCATGTTGCATCATGACATCATCGTAGCATGCATCCTTCCAGATAAACTTGTGCATTTAAAATTTTCTAAGTAAAAGTATTATGGCAAGATTTGATAAATGGTTAATGCAATATTTTATTTAAGCCATTCCCTTGTAGGAAATTATTTCGAAATGCCTTTGGAAAATCAGTTAAACCTAAAAGCATTTTATTTTTCCTCGTCCAACTGCCCGATCTCTCTCTCTCTCTTTCGCTTTTTCCCCGCTCCTTTCTTCCCTTCTCGTTGGGCAGAGCTTGAGCAGCTGCGCCCACTCTCCCTTCCTTTCTTTTCTTCTCCCGCCTCCTCCTTTCCCCGATGGGTCAGAGTCCGCCTCGCCTGCCCAGCAGCAGCTGCCTCCTCTGTTGTTGCCTGCTGCAGGTGGTGTCGCCGCCAGTGGGCCCGCCGTGTCAGCCCCTCTCTTCTCCTCCTCGCTTCTTTCCCTGCAGCGCCCTCGCTGCGCGGATCGCCCTTTGTGCTCACCTCCTCTCTCTTCCACTCCGTGAGCTCGAGGGCGTTCTTCCATGCGGTCGTCGTTGCTGTCTGACTCGACCTTTCCCGTCCCCCTTCTCTCCCCGTCATTCCCGGTGCCTTCCCGGCCTAACCGTGACGCCGCCGAAGTCCCCTTCACGCCACCGCCGGAATTGGCGCCGCAATGGCCAAACTCGCGTCAAGGCCCAAAATACTCGGCGAGGAATTGCTATAAGAAGGGCTTTGCTGCCTTTGCTCCTTGCTTTGAGCCGCCGATTGTCATCCAACCGAGACGGTGCGCCATTGTCCTCGTTTCCCCGCGACTCCCTCTCCCTCCATTGTTTCGCTTCGGTTCCTCCGTCGCCCCATCTTGTGGACTTGGTCGCAGGAAGTTCCAGTGGAGCTCGCCCCCAAAGGGGATTGAAGCCGCGTGGTCCGCGTGTTCCCGGAGTTCGCGCCGTCGTCGCCGCCGTTGTCCCGTCACCCTGCTGCTTCCACCGTCCCGGCGAGCTCTCGTAGACCCCACCACTCCTACTCGTCCCCATTGGCCGAGGGAATTGATCTGGCCGCGCCATCGCCGCGCGCCGTGTCATCCGCGAGTTGCCACCGCCACGGACCGCCCGCGCCGCGGCGCCGCCCATCTTCGAGATGCTAGCGCCCCATTGTGCCCGCTTTGCTCTCACCTCGCTCAGGCGCACCTAATCGAGCCTCAGTGGCGGTGTGGTCGCCGCCGTTAACCGCGTCGCCGCGGGTTCCTCTCCCTGCTTCCCTTCTTGCCTCTTGTGCAGCCGACAATTGGGGGCCCTTGATCGGCCAGCGCCTCTGCCTCTGCCTCGCCTCGCCCTCGCTTTCATTGCCATGCCAGTTGCTTGCATTCTTGGGCCGCCAAATGAGCCTGCCCAAGATCTGCAAGCCCTTTCCTTTTAAATTATTTTTCGATTTTTGTTTAAAAGTCTTAGATGATACTTTATAGCAATAAGCAAAAATAGATTTTGTGCTATTTAAAATCTGTACAAATTTGTACAAATACTTTAACTTTTTCTGAACCTAAGAAAATTAAATATATGCATGTCATGCATGTGGCAATATTTCTAGTTAAATAAACAACCTAGTAATGTCGTTATTTCATGTGCATATGGAAGGTGGTCATAATATTTATTTTAACTGAAAATAAAATTCTTTACAATCCCTGGACCTTAGAAAAATGTTGTTGTCATACCATCTTTATAGTATTGCATATTAGTTAAATAAATATCTTGAGAAATGCATCATTTCATGTGAGCATATTTTTGTTCTACTGCATTTTCTTAAAAAGCATTTGCATCAAAAATAATTTATTGTTGATCGTTGCACTATCCTGCTTGTATGTGCGCGTTTAAAAGGTCAAGCCCTCGAAGACCCGATCGTCGACGTCCCCTTCGCTTTCCCCGGAACCGATCAAGGCAAGTCCCCTTTTGATCATATTGTGAAGCCATTTTCGGTTATTTAGAAAATGTTTACTAGACTTGAAAATATGCATGCTAGTTTAAAAGATGAATGCCGTATTTGCTAGAATTAGTTATTATGCCAAATATAAAAGGTAAGAGATATGTTAGGATTAAACCTAAGGCTAAAAATATGGATTGCTTATATTTAAATACCTTGTTGTGGTAGGATAAACGCTTAAAAATCATTTATGCGGAATGATTCAATCATTTGTGTGAGATGAGATGTTGTTGAGAAATGTTTGGGAAAGGATGATTTAAAGATAGCGATCAAGGGTGATGCTTGTTAGGAAATGATTTTCCTCTTACCCCAAAATCTTTGGACTAGGGAGATATTTTGTCGGTTAGTGCAAGATGGCACGGCTTTGTAAACCGGGCTAAAATATAAACTCTCCCTAGTCTAAGGACTGCTCATCCTATAATCCTATGAATCGAGCCATTACAAGACGACCTCGTGCCTCGAATGGGACGGGCCCGATCGTTGGCCCTCGTGGTTGATGGTCTTGTGGCGAAACACCGTGCAGGTGCGTAGCCTCTCGAGGGTAAGGCGACCCACTCTGCAGAGTTAAAACTATCATGATAGCCGTGTTTCATGTTATGAGCGCTGCCAAGGACTGATTATACGGTAGTTTCTTCTTTTATAAAATCCAATTTAGAAAAAGGGTTTTTAAGCAAAGGAATGGTGATAAGCAAAGATTTGAGAAGGATTTCGTTTGAGCTAGGTGCCACCGGCGATATTCCGGATTGGGTGACGGCCTACCGGAAAGTGTTGCGCGGAATGGACCTAGCCGTTTTGAGAAAAGAAAAGAAGAAAGGATTTTGTTCTCACTATGGCACTGAGACCAAGTGGCGAGAACCGTTTGAGAAGAGCCCAAAGAAAATGTTGAGATTTAATGTTTCCAAATCGCTTTGTCAAAACTAGGCTAATAACTGCAATTTTCGCAAAATATCCTAAGCTCTCCTTGTACTAAACCACAATTGCATAATTCAGCACTTGCAGTACAATTTGTACTCACCCTCCTTTTCTCCTCTCTTTTAAAAATTTCAACAATTTGGTCCATCCGAGTATGGCCCGCCTTCCGAGGAGGACCCAGACTACGTCGAGGAGGCGTATTCTGATGAAGACTATGAAGACTAGGGTTGCGCGTTCCTCTGACTCTCGTGCCTGTGGGATGGATAAGTACCTAGATGTTGTATTAGGCCTGTGCCTCCGTGTACTCTGATTTGCGGCCTGCGAGCCGTTGTATGTGTTGCTTGTACTGGACTATGTTCCTGTTTGTAATAATAAAATCGTTAGCCTTTGTTCGTTTCAGATATCGTGTGTACTAGTCATGATCCTTGGGACTAGTACGTGTTTACGCAGGTGGAATCCGATCTCGTAAATCAGGTGCCCACATCGAAGCTGATGGGATGGCTGGAGCGACTGAGGATGCTGAGAAGGGCGGGATGTTCTGCACCGGGTCAGGAAGGTCTGTGGGCGTCAGCGACATGGCCATACGGAGAGCCAGGGCGTTGGTTGGGGAGGAAGCGGAGGAGATAATCAGTATCCATAGAAGTAAGAGCTCAGGGGCACAATTTTTTGGATTTGTTTTGACAAGGGGTTGCGTTTTTCTGTATGTTTAGTAGCATGGAATTGACTATCTGTTCATTTCACCATGTATTGCACTGGGCTTATGCCTTTCTGTACTGCAGAGCAGCCATTTGCCGATGGTGCTGATTTAGATGGTTTGATTCAAACGGATAATTTATTTAAAGGTAACTCTTGTCCTTTTTTTGTTGTGAAGATCAGACTAGATGTTGCAATTAGAGTTACTGCAGATTTCAGATATTTCCTTTTTTATTTATTTTATTGAGGTTGTGCAATACAATTTCACATTTGAATCTTATAAAATATAGCTGGTTTGCACAAAGATGGCACGACCCCAATGTTCCAGACTGGATCAGGCAAAGCGGTCACGCTGAGCAAGGACTCGATCCAGAAGGCGAGAACTGTTTTAGAAGGTAGAGAGTTAATGCCTACTCATTTTGTTTGTAAATGCTGGAAGTTTTTGTATATATAGTTGGCCCTGAGCAATTTAGGATTTATTTGTGTTGTGTAATGCAAAACAAATGTGTCATAAATAATGAGATATTGTAATATACTATTCAGGAAATATTGGAAATGCCTCTGGTGCCATGCAGCCAATGTTTCATACTGGAATAGGGAGGCCGGTGTCAACCAGCAGGGGTAACATTGACAAGGCGAGGGTTGTTTTGGAGGGACAAAAAATTGCAAAACAAGGTTAGCTTTGTCTTCCAAAGTTAAAAAAACATATCGAGGGTTTTGGTACACCTGACCGGTCTCTGATGTTCCAAACTGTTATTAAAATACCAGTCTTGATCAATGAAAAAACTATGGAGAGATCTAGGTCTGTGGTGAAGAATGATGCTGAAAGCAGTGGTAAGGTTGTAATTTATTTGTTTGAATTTATCTAATTCAATAATTGCTTATTAAGTAGGTGTTTTTTGGTTTCGCAAAAAAGTAGGTGCTTCTTTGTTTGAAGGACATTGGGATTTGTATACTGACTTTCAGTTCTTAATGTTCCAAACAGCACTAGGGAGGCCTGTTGCCCTTGCTCCGACTCAGACCTCAATTCAGAAAGCAAGTGCATCATTGGCGAAAGAAAATATTAAAATAAGTGGTGACAATACACGTATGGTCTTCTCATTTGTTTAAGCATGATGCATGACATCAACAATTTGCTTATTTTTTGTGACACTGAGCAACTCTTCAAACAGAAACAACAAGGTCTGTATTGATGAGTAGCAGTTTGAATATGAATGATGGAAGATTTAGCGCGCACTCTATTCAGGAGAGAAGTGTATTTAGATTCTTTGTTTTACTAGGCGTGCAACAGTTTATGTCTCATTAGGCGTGCGCAATTGGTAGAGATGGAATCAGGGTATTTAGATTGCTGAAACACCGTCGACATCCATCTCTACCACTCCCCATTTTCATCACTCATTTTCAAATAGCTCAGGTTAGTCCTAGCGCGCGTAAGCGCGCTTTCACCTCTAGTACTTACTATATTACAAAGCGCCTAACCAGCCGTCTCCCGGTTAGTTACGCCACGTCGCCCTTTTTTCCGAGCCGTTCGATCGTCTCTCCAAATGAAATCCGGCCGTTCATATTTCATTTATATATAAAACGATTTCTTTTCCACGTCCTCAACACGGCGGGCGAATCGGCCAGTTGGCTAGCCCAGGCAGCGCTCGCTCGGGAGACGCACGTTCCAGTCCCGGTGCCCTGCCTTTTCCACCTATTTATCCATTTCCATCTCCCGCTCACTGCACGCTGCATTTTTTCCCCTGCTGATTACACTGCATGCGTTTTGAGTCTCCGTACCGCTAGCATCAGGCAATGAGCTCCCGTGCATTTTCTTTTGCTGTGCATGTTCTTTTTTGCCATGCAAGCTTCTTTTTGGTAAATTTGTAAGTTCTCAAAAATTAAACCATGGTTGCAAAAAGAACATCTACAAAAAATTGTTGTTGCTCAAAATTTTTTTAAGTCCAAATTTACAAAAAAAAGATGGCTCTTTCTTATTAAGGGCATATTTTTTTCTCGATTATCACTTTTCGGCTTTATTTATTGTAGGCCGCAAAAAAATCTTAAAAATTAAAAGTTTCCGAACCATGTCTACACAAAGAACATCAAAAAGATTTCAAGCCATGTTTCCACAAATAACATCCAAAGTTCCAGTCCCGGTGCCCTGCCTTTTCCACCTATTTATCCATTTCCATCTCCCGCTCACTGCACGCTGCATTTTTTCCCCTGCTGATTACACTGCATGCGTTAAATTTTCTAAAAAAAATGTTTTCATGATGCAGCCTTATAACTAAGGATTTTTTTTTGGTTGGGATATCATACTTTTCTATGGTTTAGGGTTTACAATAAAAAAAAGAAGAATGAAGGGTTTCGTACGTAAACGCTAAACCATATAATACTTTTGAATGACGAAATAAAAAACCCTAAACCATTCATTCTAGCTTTTATACTTAGCTTAAAAATCTGCAGAATCAGACCATTGTAGAATTGAACCGTAATTTTATCCTAGGATTTCATGCAAAGATTTAAATATTACACAAGAAACATAAGAAATAATTAATAAATAATGGGGATGAAGGATAAAAAAGACTTCGAGAAAATATAATTATAGTTTAAGGTCAACGCTTCAGGGAATGAAAAATGAAAAACAAGGCTTAAGAATGGAGCCATAACCATAGTTGCATGGCAAGGTCCATCAAAATATTTAAGCGTTAAAAACAAAATAGGTTCCACATAATTGATTAGATCATTCTATCCGTTGAAATTTTGCTAAAAAAACTTTGAATTTTTAGCCTCTACACTTTAATGGGCTATTGATTTAAACATGATCAAAATAAAACGTTAATTATTTCTTTAGCCCAATTTTTTATCGCTGAGACCAATCGGTCGGCGCGCCGTGGGCGCGCTTACCTCGCTAGTTAGGAACAACTCTGCTGTTTATAAAAAGGGCGCACTTGGGGACGGACGTTCAATCCTGCGCACGTCCGTCGGACGCTCGCGCGGCCCAGTTAGCCCATCAACGACGCGTCCATCCGCTGAAACAACTCTGCGTCTCCACCGGAACAAATTTCTCCGCCATTGTTTCGAAGGCTGCCGCAGCGTGCTTGTGAATCTCACCCTGTTTGCATGCAATGACGTCAGCGATGACGTAAGCAAAAATATTCCATTTCGTTTTCTCTTTCGACGGCCATAGATTTTGACTGGTAACTCCAATGCACGAACCATTTGCACCGTTGTGTTCCTCACATTTTTACCAACAAAACAAGATTAATGTTGCCATATAAAAAGTTACTGAAACAATTTGTTATTCTAATGCAACAATTAGTTAATCTGTTGAAAACAATATGGATGGCCTTCTGAAACAATTATTTTTGCCTATTGGACATATAGGCCCTCTTTGATAGCTTGTTTAGTTTTCGTTTAGTTTTTGTTGAAAAAATTTGACAACCTTTGAAAGTGGTATGAAAAGGCTAAAAAAATTATTAATTTTTTTTTTGAGATCTTTGAGAAAAAACCCTGCAAAGTTATAAAAAAATTATTTTCAAAAAATAAAGTCAATGATGTATATAAAAATAACAAAAGTTGCAATCTCAACAAAAATTAAACTAAAACAAGCTATCAAAGAGGGCCATAACCATGTGAAACAATTGGTTTAGCATATTAGAACAATATATATATCCTGCTTAAACAACTAGTTTGGCCTATTGAAATAAT
The DNA here is from genome assembly GCA_036346415.1 of Raddia guianensis. Classification (NCBI taxonomy): domain Eukaryota; kingdom Viridiplantae; phylum Streptophyta; class Magnoliopsida; order Poales; family Poaceae; genus Raddia; species Raddia guianensis. The sequence goes on along the minus strand of CM070542.1, from coordinate 22,872,606 downwards.
TTGTCTAGGCTGATGAAATAATTTATACAGCCCATTGAAACAATATGTTTGGCATGTTGAAACAATTAGTTTAGCTTGTCGAAACAATCTATCTAGTCTGTTGAAACAATTGGTTTAGCCTATTGGAACAATATTTTTGACCTGTTAGAACAATTAGTTTAGCATACTGGAACGATATGTCTAGCCAAGTGTAACAATTAGTTTTTTCTATTGGAACAATATGTCTAGCCTACTGAAATAATTAGTTTAGCCTATTGGAAACAATCTGTATAGATTATTAAAACAATTTGGCTAATAAAAAATTAAAATAATAAAAATAAAAAGTATTTAAAATGAGTTTATTGGGATTTTAGATGAATTATGAAATTTGTTCTATACATTTTGGACTCCATATGAAATAGAGACAAAAATAAGAAAATTAAATACAAAAAAAATGAAATGCTCGTTTTTTGCTAAAGACTGATGCATCGCGAGGACACGTCTTTGGAACTGCGGTCTTTGGGCAGCGTTGCCGGGCATGCAGGCGTTCGCCTTATAAAAAACAATAACTTTCTCCACATAGTACATGATACTTACACAGGGCCTGCAACTTGCTAGAAAATATGCAGGTCATTGTCGCTATAAATTCTTTTATTTCCTCTCGAAACAAAATAGTTCCAAATAATAAAGAAAACAAGGTTCCTTGATCGTCAAGTTTCAAAAGTTTTCGGTTGATTTTTGACATACCTATGTCGTCGTCGTCTTCATTCTCTCCGGCAGTCGTCGCCATCGCCGCCGCAATACTATTAGGGTAACTGTTCGGATTGGACATAGGGTTTCTGGTGCCCCTAAGCTTAAAAGGAGGTTGGGATAGTCGGTGGCATGGCGGTGAGGTGGAGATCGTGGTGGAGCGGCAACCGCTAGTGGCAAAGGCGATGGTAGGAAGGGCAAGGAGGCAGCGACATAGTCAGGATTATATATATCGGGGACGTCCGGCGCGCGCATGCCGGATGCTGCCCCGGCCCAGCCCACAGCAACGCGCAGCTCACCGTGCTTCCCCTGTGCAATGCATGCAGTGACGTCAGCGCCGACGTCAGCGAAAAGATTCTTTTTCAGTTTTTCTCTTTCGACGGTCATAGATTTTGACTGGTTGCTCCGATGCACGAACCGTTTGCACCGTTGCGTTCCTCGCATTTTTACGAACAAAACAAGACCAAAGTTGCCATAAAAAAGTTACTGAAACAATTTGTTATCCTAATGAAACAATTAGTTTACCTGTTGAAACAATATGGTTAGTCTGCTGAAACAATTACTGTTTAGCCTATTAGAATAATATATATAGCATGCTAAAACAATTGGTTTAGCCTATTGAAACAATATATATAGCCTGCTGAAACAACTAGTTTAGCCTATTGAAACAATTTATCTAGCTTGATGAAGCAATTTGTACAGCCTATTGGAACAATATGTCTGGCATGTTCAAACAATTAGTTTAGCCTATTGGAACAATCTATATAGTCTGTTGAAACAATTGGTTTAGCCTACTAGAACAATATTTTTGACATGTTGGAACATTTAGTTTAGCATACTGGAACGATATGTCTATCCAAGTGTAACAGTTAGTTTTTTCTATTGGAACAATATGTCTAGCCTGCCGAAACAACTAGTTTAGCCCATTAGAAACAATTTGTATAGACTGTTGAAACAATTTGGCTAATGAAAAATAATTAAAAATAAAAAGTATTTAAAATGAGTTAATTAGGATTTTAGATGAATTATGAAATTTTTTCTATGCATTTTGGACTCCATACGAAATAGAGACAAAAATTAGAAAATTAAATAGAAGAAAATGAAACGCACTTTTTTTCCTAGCAGTGCAGGCATCAGCGTTCGCGCGTGCGTTTTGGGCCCGTGTTGAAGCATTTCCAAAGAGGATAACTCATAGATGTGACACTAAAAAGATCAATATCACGCCCTCCCAGTGACCCATGCCATTAGGTACAAAATGCTAACTCTTAGTTAAATGTCACCATGAACATTCTTGCTTTTCGTCATCGTCATATTTACACCACCTTGAGTATTCAACCCTTGTTTCTCCTCTTTCCTCCCCCTTCTTTGTTTCTCCTCTCTCATCAACCGCCCAAGCCCAAGCTCGAGCAATCCAACGATCACTCCAGCATGAGCCCAATCCTATGTAGGACGTGATTATAACTTTGTTTTTATGAACTCGAGGAAAATGCATATCCTAAAAGTTGCGAGCAAATCTCATTGAACTCTCGGATGTTAAAAATTACCTTTTTGCTCCTTAGAAGAAGTTGTCATTTACAGTGTTGCCCCCAAAACCATTAGTATCGCTATTAAATTTTGATGTGGACGTCTAGGCAAATGCATACATGTAAAGCCAAGTGGGCATTCAACTAAGATTTTTTTACAAAAATTCAACTTTGAAAAAAAAATTCCAAAAAAACTAAAAAGTTTTTTGTAAAATAGTTTCTCGCTTTCAATTTTTTATATTTGGAAAAAATCAATTTATGAAAAAATTTTAAAATACAAGTTCAGAAGTATAATATTCTAAAAACAAAAATTGGAGTTAAATTTTAAATAATGATTTATGATATTTATTCATGGTCTGTGGGGAAATAATGATTTTACCATTTTGGAATTTTTATTATTTACTAATTTTCCTTCCTTTTTTGTTTAGGAATTTAATTGTTCTAAGATATAAAATTCACAAATTGTTAAAATTAATTTATCGAGAAGACTTCAATAAAAAGTCTTCAAAAAAATCGCTAAATATTATTTTAAAATTTTAGTTATGTTTTTCTATACATTTTTTAATCATGAAAAAATTTTGTTGAATTTTAGTTCAAAAATTGATTTTGTTCCAAAAAAATGAGAAATTATTTGACCTTTTTTTCTGAAAGCCTTAGTTTAAACTGGATTGTTTTGATTTTTTTGAAATTGAATATCAGCGTGGCTCGGCAAGTAAGCATTTACGATAAGGTGACATACATATCATAATTTAACAGCTATCTAGACATTCACATCATCATTTAACGTTGGTGCTAACGGTTTTAAGGGCAACGTTGCAAACGACAATTACTTGTAGAGGCCGAAAAAGTAATTTTCAACGTCTTAAAGTTAAGCTAGATTTTTTACAACTTTTGAGAGGGTGATATGTAATGTCTTTATAAACTATATAGGATAACAAAAATTAAGGGTCAAAACATAGCGTGAAAGAATATATCAAATCAAACCATATTTTATATATCAAAATAGGGGGAGTACAACTGCACAACATACTCGGTCATGACTCATGTGTAAAGGAGCAGCCCATCACCACCCAAAATCGATGAACTGAACAGTCATGCATGGAACATCAAAGTAATACTCCCTCCATGTTGCAAAAAGTAGTCGTTTTAGAGTTTTTGAAGAGATTTTTAAAAGCTGGCGTTTTGCCATTCCTCCTCTAATTACTGCTGTTGGAAACAGTAGCATCATTAATTACTACAAGTGCCAAGGAGGAAAAAAAATGCATCCACCAGTATTTGAACCCGGAACCTCTTGGATGATGGGAAGGGCTCTAACCACCAAGCTAAAGTACTTTACCTGCTCTAGGAATGAGGTCTATAGTTAATACTTCTTGGTATCCCCATTGACATCTAAAACGACTACTTTTTGCAGTATGGAGGGAGTATAGAGCAAGCATTGCTGAACGATGCATCATCCATCAGACAATGGGGGAGGGCTGAGTCTGAGACAAGGTTTTGCAAAACACATCCCGACAATATCTGTATTCATCTAAATATCGACCAGTACATATATGTAATATCTGTATTGCCGATTTACAGGAACAAATCGAATGGCACGTATGTTTTTTTTAAAAAAAGAGGGGTCATCCCCCATTTTCCATTGCATCTTAAACAGAAAACAACGGAAACCATGTCTATCCAGGACTTACATGCCAAAAGTTAAAACGAAAGAGGTATTTGTCCAAAAGCTCTATATTACAGCAGCACAAAGATGACCAAAGTTCTGGGAACAGAATGAGACAGCACTCCTAGAAGCATAGAAGACACCAAGAAGCATAGGAGTTTTTAATCCACCAACTGGGAGTTCAAAGCCAGTAGCTATCGACGGGACGAGCAGCGAGCTTGAATTCCAGTAGCAGCTCGTTCTATCAACAAAGCACCTTTGATTAGAGTTTCCTTTGATTCACCTGCAAATAGGTCTGCCAAATAATGCAACACCGCACAAATAGAATGAATTATTTGAATAGGGGAGTTAAAATTCTTCATTTCAAAACACCATTTGTTCCTAGCTGACCATATGCACCAAAGAACAGCAGCTATGCAAGTGCAGTAGTAGTCTTTCCTAGAAGGCCAAATAGATTTTATCCACACAAAAAAAATTACACCAGCTAGAAGGCTTTCTGAAGACTCTAAAAGCTTGAGCAATAACACACCAGATTGAGGAAGCAATACTACAATCAAAGAAAAGATGATGTATACTTTCTGTTTCACCACAGAAGAAACAAAAATGACTACCAGACCAACATTTATTCCTAAGAACATCCTTTGTTAGTATAGCACCTCTGCACACCAACCATAGGAAAATTTTGATTTTAAGAGGAATAGTTGCTGTCCAAATGAAAGAATAATCCACCACCACACCGGCGCCAACAATTAGGTTATAAGCAGATTTAACAGTGAAAATAGTGCCTTTTTTCTTTTCCAAACGACCTCATCTTGACTATCAGCATCAAAACTGAGAAGCATGTTCTGTTTAAAATCCTCCAATCTTTGGAGACCTTTTTGTCCAAGACTCTACTAAAAGAGAAATTTAAATCTTTTTATAGCTGTTGAAACTGAGATTTTTTTATCAAAACAAACTTCATAGACCATGGGGAAATGAAGACTAATGGGTATACCTTCCCACCAAGAATCATTCCAGAAGTCAATTTTCTTACCATTGCCTAATTTAAAGATTCTATTCTTCACATAAAATTTTCTAATTTTAAGAAGTTGTGACCAGCAAAAAGAATCAGTGATCTTGGCTTTTACCAAGGAAAGAGGTTCATTTTTAAGGTATTTGGCTTGGATTAAAGAAGTCCATAGGCTACGTTTAGTTTTCAGTTTCCACAACCACTTGCAGAGAAGGCTAATATTAAGAGCTCTAAGGTTTTTAATCCCAAGGCCAGAATGGCACGTATGTGAACCTGATTTTTGGTGCTGTCAGGATTCTCATCCTAAACTCTCGGTGTCGGTACCGATACCAATGCTTTTCGGCATCAACAATATGTACGTGGTATAAAAGAAAAATCTATATAATACGTAGTATAAAAGAAAAATCTATATAATACAGTATGTATACGAGGCAATACATCATATCGTCTAATGATTCCTTGAGCAGCATGTACGTTAACATTGCAGCTGGCGGCAGGCGGCAGGATTAGGAGTAAAACGTAGAAATGTAGGCGAAAGTGAGCCACGGTGAATAGTAGGTGGATGGGATTGAGATAAGAGTGGAGATAGCACTAACATTGGACACGCGTCCATCTGAAAACAGTGGGCTTCTCTGCCTCCGCATCCATTTGGAATAGATGCGGAAGTAGGCAAGGCTGCCCCTCATCATCCTTCAGAAGGCCTGCTTTCTCATAGCTCTCGATGCTGTCCAAGAGCGTCTCCTCCAGCTCCCTTGCCTTCCAGCCCTCGCTCATCAGCTTGTGCGATGTAACTGGAGCTTCATGACCGGCATCAGGGATGCTGCAAAGCAGGAGGATTTGTTAAGAAGATGCCGATAAGAATTGTGTAGTGTAACATTTGATGTTTCAGCATGACCCGAATTGGTGGAAGCAGCCTACCTATTTACATTTACATAATTATAGCCTGGGTGCATCTTCTTCAGCAACTGCACCAAATCCCCTGTAGTGATGTGGTGGGGAGCGCAGAGGTATCTCCCGGATGATCCTTCCTTCTCGTACACCAGAAGCAGCGCGTCAGCCACATCACGGACATCTACTATGTGATGGAGTCTGTCTTTCATTTTTCCAGGACCTCCTGTAATCCAATCGATGCAGCCACGGTATTGTCAAGGGAAAATAAAGTGTTGTACTCAGTGGTATTTGTTAAAACAAAAAAAACTGTTGTGTTTTTTTCAGCACACAACATGTTCCGAAATCTTTAGCAGCACGCTAAAAAAACTGAGGAAACTATTCGGTGTTTCTCAGTACTAAACATGTTCTTGAATCTTTAGCAGCACACTAAAAAAGCTGAATTAATCACTCTCGGGAGAGAACACTTCAGAAATAAAAAAGTTATGCACATGGCATTGTCATTTCCCCCTTCTAACCATGCAAATCAAATGAACCGCTTATGAAATTGTAGGTAATGAATATATAATCTGCTTGTCAATGAAAACTCATATTGCAGCTATGGGGCATCAGGAAAGGGTACACCAGCTATATTTGAAGAGAAAAAGAAATGTATAAAGGACAACATAAATGTTAATGGACAATATATCATCTCAACGGTAAAGATGTTTCACATGGTGTTTTATGTGTTTTATACGGTGCTTCATGAGCATTTCATACTTGTTGTATTTCATAAGTATTTCACGCAGTGTTTTATGTGTTTCACACGATATTCTACGTGAAACGCATATACCGTTCCAACAGTATACCGTCTATTAGTAGCTCTCAAAGGACAAACCAGTGATGAGAACGAAAAGCGATTATCACTTGCAGACAATAGATTCTATTTGCCCATTATCAGAAAAGTGAAAATCCTCGGGAATATCGGAAAATTGGAAGATCAGGCACTTGAAACTTGGAAGGAACCTTTTATCATATAGATGAGGAATTTGCTGCTTGTATTGACCACAGGTTGCAAGAGTGGACCGAAAACCAAACAAGGACAGACTGTAACCACATTCAATCCATTTTTCTCTGAATATGCCAATGCCATCTCTTCAGACACAATCTTAGAAGCGCAATACCAGTACTGCCACACAAAGGAGTAAAGGTCCCATTATATTAATAAATGCTAAGCATGCTTTTATACTAGTAATTACAAAAAGAACTCAAATCAATTCAAATAAATAATCCCTGGTAATGATATTTATCTTCTACCTTGTGCTTTATCATGACATAACTAGCATATTTACCTCGTTCTCCTTACATAGCTCTTTATCTGACCAGCAGCTCTCATCCTTGGGTCTCTCTGGAGGCCATCTTGGGTTGAAGTGAACAGCAGCAGTAGAGGAGACCACAACAACTTTCTGAACCTTCATAGCTGAGCAGGCTTGGAGCACATTCGAAGTACCTTTGACAGCAGGAACCATTACTTCTGACTGCACCATTGGATGTAGCATACGGTGAGCAAAGATCAAGAATCTCTATGACCCAGGTTGTGCATGGCCCATTAAAAAACATCTTTCTAGAGCTCCATTCACAAATGCATCTCGACAGAAGTTACTTTTAACACCATGGTGATCCAAAGTTCTTGATCAGCTGGCAAAAAAAAAAACAGTTTTTGCTTCCATAGCTACTGCTATACTACACTGGGGATCAAACATATCAAATTTTCGTGGCAAACAGAAATATTGGGCAAAGCATTTAAGTTTTATACCACGCTGTGCAGCGGCATCACTGTGTTGCAATTTGCAGACCAGTAGTCTCAACAGGTGAGCAAACAGGCACTTGCCTCAGGATCGGCAATCTTATCGCCGGGCACCGGAGTGGCGACATGGAAGACACCCTCGCACCCGGAGATTGCGGCTGTTAGCGAGTCGTAGTCGAGCAAGTCGGCTCTGAAGAGCCGCAGATTCTCCGGGGCCTTGTCCAGCTGCTCCAAGTGGGCGTTCTTGGGATCACCTGAAAGAGCTAGCTTCCGTCATTGATCACCAGCACAAGCGCAGTGGAACCAGCTCTCCGCTACATATTCGATCCCCCTTTTGTTCTTACATTTCTTAGACCAAGAAGCAATTCTAGCATTTGATTTGCGCTGCTCAGCAGTTCTGTCAGCGTGACTCCAAAGCGCACACCAAGCAGCTAGAGCACGGAGCAGAGAAGAGCAAAGCTTGCAGTGCAGGGGCTGGTGTTGGATGCAAGTGCATACACGGGTCGCGGAGGGTGGCGTGGACGGCGTAGCCGCGGGCGAGAAGGAGCTTCACGAGCCACGACGCGATGAACCCGCCGGCGCCGGTGACGCACACGCGCGGAGGCGGCGGCGGTGACGCCATCTCCGCGGCGGTTCAGCTCCCTTCCGCTACTCGCCGCAGCGTCGTATCAGTTATGATCTCCTCCGTCAAAGAACAAATGCAACGAATGAAACTCGATATCAGAGACCAGTAGTTTGTCGTGGCCGGTCATGTCAACCTTGCGGTTGTGCTGGCCGGCCGGCCGGCGATCGACTGCGACCTGCCTGCCTGTGTGTGGCGTCGGCCGCCTTGGCACGACCCGCTTCTACACTTCTCCCAAAGCTCTTATCTTGAACTCGTTTTTTTTTTTTCCATAAGGGGATAAGACCCCGATTTCCAGTATCATATCAGACAACGGAAACAAAAAGATCAAAGTATTTTGTTTTGCGCCCTTAGCTTTTGTTCAGACCAAAACAGAGAACGGTCAACTACCACAATTACATCCCAGATTCTTGGCCTTCACAGGCGACTCAAAGACCGTAGCTTGGGTCTCGCCGTGATCGAGAAAGCACGGATACGTCAACGGACACGAGCCCAATGGGTCAAGTTGGGTGATGCAAACACGAGATTTTTTCACATTCGTGCTAATTTCCGAAGAAGAAAAAACTACATTCATTCTTTGGCCACGCCCGATGGGTCAATCAGCTCCCACTCTGATAAGGAAAAGGAATGTCATCGCTACTTTCTGAAGCATCTAGGCACCCCTTTCAATCGTGAGCTCTCCTTGGATTGGGAACATCTGGGCTACTTACCTCATGACTTGGATGACCTAGAGCTGCCTTTCGAGGAAGAAGAGATAAAGCAAGTCGTTCTTTCCAGCCCAATAGATAAGGTGCCTGGCCCAGATGGCTTTACAGGCCTTTTCTTTCGTGTTTGTTGGGACGTGATTAAAGCGGACATCATCAATGCCTTCCACCACCTCTACGACCAAAACTCGGCCTCGTTAAATCTGCTCAACACAGCCAACATTGTCCTCTTGCAAAAGAAGGAACCCGGTCTACAGCTGACAGACTTTCGCCCGATTAGTCTAATCCACAGCTTCAGCAAACTATTGTCCAAATTCCTAGCCAATAGACTGGCACCTCATTTGGATAGCCTAGTCTCGCGAAGCCAAAGTGCATTCATCAAAGGTCGTGCCATTTAAGACAACTTCCTACACGTGAAGAATGCCATTCAAGATCACCAACGCAGAAAGACCTCGGCTATCTTTCTCAAAATCGACTTCTCCAAGGCCTTCGACTCGGTCCATTGGGGCTATCTTCTAGAGGTTCTGCAGCGCCTGGGATTTGGCCAACGATGGCGTAATTGGATCTCCTCACTTCTACGTTCAGCCTCCTCCTCCGTCCTGCTCAATGGCACTCCGGGTCCTCCTATTTGCCACGCAAGAGGAGTTAGACAAGGAGATCCTATCTCACCCATGCTGTTCATTTTGGCCATTGATCCTATCCAGCGGCTCTTTCTTCGGGCATAGCAAAATAATGTTCTCTCTGCTATCAACTCGAGGATGGTCTCCTTGCGGACATCTCTCTACGCTGATGACGCGGCCATCCTTATAAATCCCGTACGCAGTGAAATTGAAGCGGCTATGAATATACTCGAAGGTTTTGGGAAAGCCTTCGGACTCCACACAAATCTTGCCAAGAGTGCTGCCTACCCGATCCACTGTAGATAGGAAGAGCTAGATGACATCTTAATGTCCTTCCCCGGTAGGAGAGATTCATTCCCCTGCACCTATCTCGGACTTCCTCTTCACCAACGAAAGCTCAAGAATGTGCACTTTCTCCCCTTAATAGAGAAAGTGCAAAAACGACTTCAAAGATGGAAGGGGAGCCTCTTGAGCAAGGCCGGTCGGCTTACGCTCGTCAACACTGTCCTCTCAGCTCTACCTACGTACTTCCTATCGACTTTCCCAATACCCAAGTGGGTTTCAAAGAGGTTGGACAAAATACGTCGAGCCTTTCTCTGGCGGGGAGAGGAGTCATCCAGTGGTGGACACTCACTTGTCAATTGGCCAACTGTGTGCCGACCAAAGAAGTTGGGTGGGCTTGGCACCCTGGATCTCCAGAAATTTGGTACAGCACTTCGCTTGCGATGGTTATGGCTCGATTGGACTGACCCAAGTAGGCCTTGGAATGGCTCTCCGGTACCCTGCAGTGATGTTGACAGAGCGCCGCGTTGACGCGTCACCATACAAAATGGCCAGAAGGCTAACTTTTGGCTGGACAACTGGTTGCAGGGGTCCGCACCATGCAACATCGCGCCACACCTCTTCAACATCGCAAAAGGAAAGGATCATTCTGTTGCAGATTTGCTTCCTAATGATAAGTGGATAGGTATGGTGCGGCACCTCAACACTATAGAGCAGCTTCAGGACTACCTCCACCTTTGGAGCCAACTTCGTGGTGTAACGCTTACAGATGCAGCTGATGAGATCATTTGGACTCAAACCTCAGATGGTCAGTTCTCCACTAAATCGGCCTATCATCTTCAATTTCTAGGCAGCACAGGCTGGTCCCTCGGAGACACCATCTGGAAGGCACAGACAGAAAACAAATGCAAATTATTTGTCTGGTCTGTCGCCCATGGACGCATTCATACGGCTGATGTCCTGGCTCGAAAAGGATGGCCACACCAGCCCATCTGTTCTTTATGCCAAAATAGTCCGGAAACCATTAACCATCTGACTATCCACTGTTCTTATTCTGAAGAAGTATGGAATGAGGTTCTCAATCATTACCCTCAAAGGCCTAGATGTACAAACAACATGAGCTTCTGCGACTGGTGGATCGCGGCCACTTCCCAGACAGCCGACAAAGCGGCTAAGAGGATTCTAAATGGTCTCATAGACTACACTATTTGGAACCTTTGGAAGGAAAGAAATAGACGTATTTTTCAGCATAAGAATCTTCCTTCTAGAACGCTAGTTGATAGAATTTTAGAGGAGGTGAGGGGATGGAGCATGGGGCTCCTTGCTGCCCCAGTGTAATTTCCTTTTGTTTTTCTAGCCGTGGCTAGATCTCTGTACAGTGTACAGTTCTCTTCTTCTTAATGAAATGGCAGAGCGCCTGCCCCGTTTGTTCAAAAAAAAAAAGACACAACATTACTCCATTCATATTCTGCTAATAACCCACCCTAGAGCCAAGCAACATAGCATAATCATCTAGTAGTGCCCCCTGCCACATCTTTCATATCTGATTTGAGACCTCTAGAAGGTTGAGAGGATTGCTGGAAGCTCCCTTCAAGCAGTATGTCTTTTTTCCTCACTTCAGCTTCATTGTCTGCTAACAAGCCATTGTTCAGTATAAGCCCCTGTTGTGTCTGTGTCATACCTGCAATAAAAGAGCTTAATCGGAAGGAACAATCTCTAATAATACTCAGAATATCATCCTTCAAATAACCCGACCAGAAATTCAGCATGGCGCATATCAAGTGTATAATAGTAAAAGGAGACCATATTTTTGCCCCCATCAAAAGCCGATTTATTTCTATGCACCCAGGTACTCCAGCAAAAGGTTGCAAGATAGAAAGAGTGTATCCTATTACTTACATTCCAAATTTTGCCCATCCATTGATAGAATCCCTCAAGATTATTTGGTCCAGTGTTGACATTGCAACAAGCTGCGATAATACCCCACATTGCTTTTGCTATTGGACAAGAGAAAAAAAGATGATCCATCGTCTCCATATTATCACAAAATTCACATCTGGGATCTCCCATCCACTTACGTTTTCTCATGTTCTTCCGTGTTAGCAACACATTATGATATATCAGCCAAAGGAAAATTTGGATTTTCAAAGGAGTTTTAGAGCACCAAATTCTATTAAGATTTCTATTCTACCACTTATCAGCAATGAAACCGTACAACGATTTAACGGTGAAATTACCTTTTTTTTTTTTACCAATTTTCCAAACAGGCTTGTCAATATTGCTGGTAAGTGTAACTCTGGATAAACTGGAAACAAAAACTACCCATTCTGACTCGGCATTAGGATCTATCCAACGCCGCCGTGTTTTGCATTGAGCGACCATCAAACTATTGTCTAAACAGATGGAAAAAAATGTGGGGGAATTTTTCCTTTAATGGTATGTCCTCAATCCAGCAGTCCCTCCAAAAATCCACTTTCACACCATCTCCCACCACATATTTTCTATTGATAATATAGCAATCTCTACATTTTAGCATATCACTCCACCCAGGTGAATCATTCATTTTAGGCTCAACCATAGATAACAACTTATCTTTCAAATATTTCCTCTTCACTAAGTCCTGCCAAACTCCAGAATCATTATCTAGCCGCCACCACCACTTACACATCAGGCTCACGTTTATGTCTCTCAGGTTAAGCACCCCCATGCCACCTTTATTTTTAGGTCTGCATATTTTGTCTCATTTGATGAGATGGTATTTCTTTTTCACCCCATTCCCTTTCCAAAAGGAGTTCCTCCGAACTTTATCTATTCTATTTAATGTAGTTTTAGGCATCAAAAAATAAGGACATGCTATAAATTGGGATATTAGATAAGCATGCATTAATGAGGACTAACCTCCCCCAATAAGAAAGGGTACTACCTCTCCATCCATCTAATTTTTTTCTCAACTTTGTTCACTATTTTATCCCATTGGCTCACTTTCAGCCTATTTCCCCAAACAGGCAAACCTAGGTAAGAAATGGGAAGAGATTTAATGTCACAAGTGAATAATCCCCATCCAAAACAAAAATTTCACTCTTATGGAAATTTATTTTTAGCCCTGACATCAGCTCATACATAAACATGATGAATTTTAAAATCCTAGCAGAGATTAAGTCATGTTGAAAGCACAATATTGTGTCATCCGCATACTGTAACATAGCTAGACCCTCATCTAATAAATCAGGTATAACCCCTTTTACCAAATCTCTTAGACTGAGCAAAAGTTATCATCTTGGAGACACAATCAGCTGCTATATTAAAAAGCAGTGGTGACAACGGATCCCTCTGTCTCACTCCTTGGCTACTTTGGAAATAAGACCCATGTTTATTATTAATTTTTACATTCAAAGTCCCCCCCCCCCCCACACACACACACAACTTGTTTAATCCAAAACACCATCTTTTCATGGAAACCTCTCAACCTTAACATTTGAAACAAAAAATCCCAGTCGACTTTATCATAAGCCTTTTCAAAGTCCAACTTCAAAAATACCCCACACTCCTTCATCGAAGCTTAATGAATGCATGGCCTCATGCAAAATCATAATACTATCTACTATATATCTATTTTTAAGGAAGGCATTTTGTGATTTAGATATAATTCTATTTGACACACCCTCAAGTCTGTTAGTGAGTACTTTAGTGAAATTTTTGTATATACAATTTAACAAACAAATAGGTCTGAAGTGTTGCACCCGAACAGCATCAACCCTTTTTGGTAAAAAAATGATCTGCCCATAATTGATTCTATCAATTTGCATATTCCCCTCAAAAAATTCCTAGAAAGACTCCACAATATCAGTTTTAATAGTGTCCCAACAACTTTGGTAGAATTCTATAGGGAGTCCATCAGGACCAGGAGCTTTGTTATGACCCATCTCACAAATTGCTTTCCTAATCTCATCTTCAGAAAAATATTTAATGAAATCATCATTCTCTTGATTAGTGACTCTCATGACTATCCCAAATATCCTTACGACAAAATGGAGCCCTCCCCACTGATTTAGAAAACATGTATTTATAATAATTTGTGGCCATAGAAAGGATATCCTCATCAGAATGAACTGTCGACTCCTCATATTGTAATGATAAAATGGTATTTTTCTTCTTACATCCATTAGCTACCCTATGGAAGTATTCTGTGTTAGCATCACCCTGAAGAAGCCACTTCTCATGAGCCCTAGAATACCAATACAATTCTTCTTGTTCATGTATTTTTTGCAGTTGAGGCATTAACTGTATCTTCAACATCACATCATCCCCTGTTAGATTGTTATTTTCCACTTTAGATTCTAGATCTGTCAACTTTTGGATGATGTCTGTTTTAAGTTTTTTGTCCTGTTCGAAAGAGTTGGCCCCCCAACCTTTCGAACATTTTTTTAACTCTCTTTAACTTAATTAACAATGTATTCAATTTAGATTTGGCCATCACTGGCTGAGACCAAGATTTCTAAACTATATCCTGGAAGTCTTGCTTATTATTCCACTCAAGGTTATATCTGAATCCAGCCTTATCCCCATTGCTCAAGTTGTCAGTTTAGAGTAGAATAGGATTGTGATCAAAGAACAATCTAGGCAATTTGACAAGACTAGAAAGAGGATATATGGACTCCCAACTTTTATTAATAAACACTCTATCCAACCTAATCAAAGTTGGCACTTTTTGATTGTTAGACCAAGTGAATCCACCACCATTAAGATCCAGTTCTCTCAACTCAAAAGTATTAATAATAGCATTAAAAGTATTAGTATTGCACCGGTCTATCTTGCCTCTATTTTTGTCATTAGTAGATCTAACTAAGTTGAATTCCCCTCCCAACACCATGGGACAGGAATCAAAAGAGCAAAAAAGGGGCCAATTCACTAAGAAACTTTTTTTCTCCCCAGCATGAGGAGCCCCATACACTGTTATCAGCATAAATCTTATTTTCTTCATAATATCCCATAGAATCATTCCGAAAATAAAATCCCCTTGTTGAATACTTAGCACATCAAAAACATCAGATTTTGCCCCACAGAGGATCCCCCCGGATCTCCCATGAGCATTTATCCATCTCCAGTTAAAACGTTGACCACTGTCAATCTTTCTAAAAAAATCCATCAAGGAATTTACTTTTTTCGTTTCCACTAATCCCACAAAATCCAACTTATTGACAAAAATTATCTCACTGATATAGCTACAAACACCTATCTTATTGAGCCCACGACAATTCCAAAATGCACATTTCATGATTACAAATTTATATTTTTACCTCCCCTTCTATTTTTATTGAACCGGACAACCCCTTGTCCTGTTCTTCTACTATCATGCCTACTACCCAAAGCCCTCCCTCTGGAAGGCCTTTTTTGGGTACTTCTTCTATTACTTTTCGAAATGACCTTAGCAAAACCTGCATCTGAATCCTCATCTGAGGTGTCAGATGATTGAGTCCACTCTCCCGTGTGTTGAACGTTAGAACAAATCTCACCCAGACATTCAACGTCCACATTTTGTTCCATAGTCACCGCCCTATTTTTATTATAGAGCTCTAGCCTAGCCCTCTCAATATCCTTGAGAAAATCAAATTTTTTTTGACACCCCCTCAACACATCTAACCCCCACTGACTCAGTAATCTTAACCAGATTTTCAGAACCCAAAACCGAAAAAGAATTGAGAGAGTTAAGAATTGAGGTACCTTCTAAATTCTTCTTGTTACTTCTTGTTATATAACTTAGTCGCCTTCTCAATATTGGGAGTCCCACGACCCTGTAGTCTTGCACTCCGTCTAATAGGCGCTGGCAAGCAAACTGCCGTTTGATCTATAGCCTGAGAGGATTTCCTTTTGAGAGGACTAGAAATGTTCACAATGGAATCCACTATAATAGGCCCCCCTTGTCCTTCCACTGACACCTCTTCTTGGAAATCAACCCTAGGTAAAGAAAGACAATCCCCATTATCCACTGACTCCTCCACAACCTCTGAAATCTGGACCTGAGGTTTCAATGCCCACTCACTCCCCCGGCATTTACTTATAGACCCATATCACAAGGCAGAAGGAATGATCCAGAATTATATCCCATCATTTCCACTCGAGGAATGTGTACCTGACTGATCCTATTAACCCATTCTAGATTCACAAGCCCCAAATTTCTAGGATAGCCATTACACATACATAATTGATCAATGTAAACTGTGGAAAGAGAGTTTTCATACCATGATCCTTCCCAGTACTGATAGCAGTTTGATCTTTCTTTGTTGCCATCAACTCTTCCATCTTAGTTTGCAGAAGGTCATCCTCCTCCAGATCCTCTCCACAATTATACTTCTTTTGTGAGCTTCCCTTGCCCCCAGAGATTGATTTTTTCACGGAACCCAATTGAGATCCCCCTTCAGCCCCAATTGAGATCCACAATATATTTCTTGAACTCGTTTCTCCCTCCAGTTTACTTGGCTTGACAGGACCTGCGCGTCGCATCGATCGATCCTTCGTGTCGGCGTCTCCTGCAACTCAGCAAAGGCAAGGCACCGTATGCCGCACGATCCACGATGTTGGAGAGAAAATTGGTTATTTGCCGCTCGTTTCAGATGGCTTCGCTAAAATGCCACTCACCTCTCAATGACATTTAGAACCATCTGTGTATATGATAGTGATATAGGGTGGCATTTTAGTGAAGTCACTTGTTGAGAGTGGCAAATAATCAAATCCCTCCGATGTTGGGGCCTGGGGGAGGTCGGCGTCAAGACTCAAGCCTAGCCGGATCTGCTCCGCACCTAAGTGCCCCGCCGCCTCCAGCCACCGCCCACAACTAACGGTGTCTTCGAAACCTCGCCACTCAGTCACACATCCATCTACCGCTCCGTCTACCCTAACACCGGGGACGTCATGTGCTGATATCCACCCGCTGTCGCTGTTGTCTCTGTCTTATCGTCCGCCTTTACGATCCTCTCTCAACACCGTCACTTACTCAGCCTCACTCAAAGCTCGACGGCATGGTGAACCACCATAGCGGACGCAGGATGAAAATATAGGAAGGACAAGATTAAAATCTTTTCTGTCTACTGTTGACCAAATACACCGTAAACTAGTTAAACTATAGGAACAAAACAATAATAAACACACTAGTTAATAATCACATCGATTGGATATTCAAATCACCAACAAAAAACATAAAAAATTATTCCATCTACGTCACCTACAAGCCAAAATATCTAAAATTTGCTTTGTGCCCTAACCTAGATATAAATGGGCTGTGAAGGGAGAAAGCACAAGAAAGGAGGAGGTCGGCGGTGCGAGGAAGAAGGAAGAAAGTCACAAGGAAGTTGGAAGGAAGCGGAGTGCAGCATTGTTGAGGAAGAAGTAAGGAAGCGGAGAGGATGCGATGAGGAAGACGGCAACGCTACAGATGAAAAGTATCTCTCTTGGCATTTGGCAAGAAGGATAACACTAAAATTGAAAAGTATCTCTCTTGGCATTTGGCAAGAAGGATAACACTAAAATTACTTTATTTTCCGCAGAGGTGATTTTCGGATACCAATACTCTGACTTCGTCCATGACATGTGGGCCGTAGGAGGACCCGTGCGGGCCACATACATGTTCGCCGACCTAGAAATTCTAGTTGGAAGAAGTCCAATTTACCTCCTTTAACTATTGCAGAAGTTCATTTTTCCTCCCTCAACTCATTTGTGGCCGTTTGATGTAAGATTGGACGGTCAGATCTCACCCATTTAACACAAAGGAAGGAAAAGTGAACTTTTTCAATACTTAAAGGAGGCAATGTGGACTTCTTCCATTCCAGTTCACGACAATGGACATGTATCACGAGTCACTGACCCACGGCTCAAAACCTACTAGTCACCAGAGAAGCCCATTGCAGGCCCAAGAGGACAAGAGGCCAATTCCTCCCCAAAACCAATGAACCGGACGGGCATGGCGCGTGAAAAGTACCAGTAGTACAGAGCAAGCACTGCTTTCTGAAGTGGATGCATCATTCAATTG
This sequence comes from Raddia guianensis, assembly GCA_036346415.1. Classification (NCBI taxonomy): domain Eukaryota; kingdom Viridiplantae; phylum Streptophyta; class Magnoliopsida; order Poales; family Poaceae; genus Raddia; species Raddia guianensis. Next base: position 22,854,757 of record CM070542.1, on the reverse strand, counting down.
GAGAGCAGAGGCACGATACCTTCCTATACGAAGACACATTCAAGAATTCAGAGAGCATAAGTGTGACAGAGATAAAGAATGCTAGCGCAACAGTGTCTGATTCTTCTTCATTCCAGTTCTCTGCAGCCAGTTGGAAAAGATGGGGAAGTCGGCAAGGCTGCCCGGCATCATCCTTCAGAAGGCTGCTTTCTCACAGGGCTCGACGCTGTCTGAGAGCGTCTCCTCTAGCTTCCTCGGTTTCCAGCCCACGCTCATTAGCTTCTGCGATGTCATTTGAGGTTTTGGATTAGCATCAGCAATGCTGCAAAGCAAATGGGTTGTTCAGATGGTGTGAAGAAGAACTGCACTGCACAGTGTGCATTCTAGGTTCCAGATATGAGCAGCACTGCAGCCGACGACGTGCCCTACTTGTCTACGAAGTTTTAGCCGGGGTACCAAGTCCCTTGTGATGAAAAAGAAGCCACCACGTTCGTCCACATCATCCAAATTATTTCAGCCATTCGATCAACGGTGGAACAAAATTATAACGGCTAAGATCAATCAAAGAAATTCTCACATAAATCAAGAAAAAAATAAAAAAATCTATGCCGTTCAATTTGTGGGGCCGGATTATAATGGCTTAGATTAAAAGAAGAATATTAGAAATTCGGATTAAATACTAAAGATGATATAATATGGTTATTTTATCCGTTCAATCAACTGTGGGATCAAATTATAACGGGTTAGATTAATCAAAGAAAAAAAATAAAAGATCTATGCGGCTTAGATTAAAAGAAAATATTAGAAATTTATATTAAATACTAAAGTTGATATAATGTATTAGAGATAAACTCTAAATCCGATCTAATATGTTAGAGATAGATTATGAGTTAGAAATAAACACTATATACTAAAACAAATCTAGCCGCGCAAACGCGCGGGCCACCTCGCTCGTTCATATTATTGTCAGGGGAAAAATAATGTAGCCAGTAGCATACTTTGAAAGACGAGAGAATGTCAATGTTTCAATGTTGAGCATGCTCTGAAATATTTAGCATAACATTTTGAAAAAAAAAAAACTGAACTAAAGTCACTCTCACGAGACAAAACTTCTAGCATAAATTTGGTGGGCATGGCTTGTCGTTTCTCATTTATTTCTAGGCATGCAACATCAAGCAAAAAGAAGAAGAGCCGCGTATGAAACCACAAGTAATGACTACAGCATCTGCTTCTAGGCAAAAAATTCTCATGACAACTGTAGCAACTATTTATGAAAACAAAAGGAAGCGTATTGGGCACAAATGAGTGATGGAAATTGGGAAAGGAAACCGGTGATAGTTTGCAGATAACAGATTCTATTTAATTGTCACTTTCTCATTATTAAGATTTGACAATCCTTTTTTTTAAAAAAAAACACAATCCTGACAGTATGGGAGAATTGGAAGATCAGGCACTTGAGAGGGAACCTTTTATCATATAGATGAGGAATTTACTGCTTGTATTGACCATAGGTTGCAAGAGTGGACCTAAAACCACACAAGGACAGACTGTAACTACGTTCAATCCATTTTTCTCTGAATATTCCAATGCCGTCTCCTCAGACAAAGTCTTGGCAATAGCATAATAGTCCTGCCAGCATAAGGGAATGAAGTCGCATTATTTTTACTAAATGCTAGCATACTTCTCTAGTTCTATACTTGGTTACTAGAAAAAAGGACTGAATGTATGAATCAATTCAAATGGATATTTGTCTGTATTGATATCTATCTGCCAGCATGTTCTTCATGATGATATATAACTAGCATTTTTTACCTTGTTCTTATTACACAGCTATTTATCTGGCCAGCACCTCTCATCCTTGGGTCTATCTTGAGGCCAGTTTGGGTTGAAATTAACAGCAGGAATAGATGAGACCACATTAACTTTCCGAAACTTCACGGTCGTGCACGCCTTTGAGATTACATTCGAGGTACATTGCACGGCAGGAACCATTACTTCTGTCTGCACCATTGTGTTTAGCGTAGAGTAAGTCGAGATACATCTCGACATGGACCATCAAACAGCATTTTGTACAATTGCATTCACAAATGCATGCCAACATAAGTATCCCCTTACTTCTAACACTCTGATGATCTAGTGGTAGCAATTCCATTGTGTGTTGGTACTTTTGAACTAATGAAGCTGTAAATTCCTAATCACAGAAAGCAGAAGACATCAAACTGAAGCCAACTTGTAAAATAACGGAGTTCGCCAACTTGCAAAATAAGGGAGTTCGTAAATTAAGTACTAAAACATCATGTTGGCATACGAGTCGTCGAGTCGGTAAAAGTGATAAACAGCATGTCGGCATACGTTAGTCGCATAAATCACAATCGAACAGGTCAAATTTTTGTAGCAAACAGGAAGACCAGGCAATAGGCATGGCATTTAAGTTTCATACCCCACTGTGTAGCTGAAGCAGCAGCAGCAGCACTGTGTTGCAAACCAGTGTGCAACAGTGAATTAGTAAAGCATTGGTATGAACAAGTGAACAAACACAGTCGCCTCAGGATCGGCAATCTTATTGCCGGGCACCGGAGTGGCGACATGGAAGACGCCCTCGGACCTGGAGATTGCGGCTGTCAGTGAGTCGCGGTCCAGCAAGTCGGCTCTGAACAGCCGCAGATTCTCCGGGGTCATGTCGAGCTGCTCCAGGAACGCGTTCTTGGGATCGACTGAAAGAGCACCCACCATTGATCACCAGCGCAGTGCAGTGGAACCCGCTACATACGCGATCACCTTTCCATTCATTGCTTTTGGCGTTTGATTTGATTCGCGCAGCTGCTCTTAGCGCCGTGATTCCAAAGCACATCACCAAGCACCTAGGGTACAGAGCAGAGAAGAGCAAGCTTGATGGGGATGGGTGCGTACGCGGTGGCGTGGACGGCGTAGCCGCGGGAGAGGAGCTTCACGAGCCACGACGTGATGTACCCGCCGCCTCCGGTCACGCACACGCGCCACGGCGGCGATGCCGCCGTCGCCGTTCCGATCGCCACCTTCTAGTTCCAGCGTCGCCTTCGCACCACCTCTTGCCGCTTCCTAACCAAAAAATGTGATACTCCGTATTACCGTCTAACCAAAGAACAAGCCATCCAAACGTGACGCAGCATAATTAGGTAGGGATGGGAATGGGCCCATTGGAACCGATCCATATGACCCATTTTTTATAAAAGGGTCAATGGATCGACCTATTGGACCATGCTTAGTGACCCATTGGGTCAAAAGGGTCGACCCACTTTCAAATTCTGTTTTGTAGAATTTCATTCAAATTCTTCTACTACTGTTAGATGGCATCAATAGTATATTAAATTCTTGACCTTAGATGGCTACAAGCTCATTTTATCATGAAAATTAACTAGGCAAAGCACGATTCAGCTTTCTAGTCATAACCAAGAAGAGTATTGCATCAGATACAACAACAATAACAATCCAAACAAAAAGTGTACTGGTGAATGAAGAGAAGGACCCAACTTCTTGAATCTGGTGCCACTAGAAAATTGATTCACAAAGTTCAGAAACCCACTCCAAAGCTTTCCCTGTTGTGCCACACAATTTTCGTTGGAGACGATTATATTCAACTGTATCTTAGATGGTGTCTACGACTTCTGACTTCCTTCCAACCTTTTTTCACAGTGTAAGGACCAAAGGAAAACCTCTTTTAACTTTCAGACTTACTATTGGCCATCAAGTTCTGCATAACAGAAAAATGGTCCAAAAGAAAACAATTGATTAGTAAACAAATCTAGATAAGAAGAACGAAGAACTAGTCCAAACACAAAACTTGCTGATAAATACCAGCCCTAGAATGCTGAATTGCTATTTGGCTATTTGAGTAGATTATGTGCGTTATAGAGAAAAATGTTGTTGTCGGAAAACTACCTCCACACCGCCAACTTAAATAATTGCTCAAACCTGAATACTTGCATTCAACACAAACTAATCAACCTATGGTATCAAACTAACTAATCAGTACTAAAATAGACCATGCAACAAGATGTACAGTTGGATATAGTTTATGTATAGTTTTTTAATTTGAATAGTGGAAGATGGGATCATGAACAAATGGGATGCATGAAGTGAGTCCAGATCAACAAATCAGACATAGGCCTTCTAATGTTCAAAACTTATATGATTAGTTCCAAGACATTTGCTCCCAGGAAAGGTGAAAATGTGCAGAAATTGTTCGGGTTTAGATGACAGTTCCCTGTTACAAAGAATTGTATTTTATCTCATATTACGTGCAAAGACTTTTTCTAAGAATTCGCAGACTTTCCCAGTAATAGAAAATCACATTCCAGGTTTTAAGAGTCAAACACACAATTTTCTAATGTCAAGTACTCAATTTATGACATGCAGCAGAGCACCATTTCAGTGTTGTTCCTTCATGATGGTTGGGATTCTAGGGAAAATTGAGCAGCGTGTTTTCCTGGATTGAGCAGCAGCTCGAGCTACTAAGCTAGACACGGCATACGCTTGGCAATCAATCAAATACAACTTTTTGACGACGTGGTTATCGTTCCTGGCATATTCTCAGAACGAACAATCAATACATCCCTTAAAAAAATGGCTCTTGCACCCACAAGAAAGCGTCGAAATCTAGATCCACGTCGTGATAGCAAAGACACAGAGAGCAAGGCGGAGACCTTGAGGCTTACTCTGTTCTGGTTGACGATGAGAGGAGATCCGCCGCCGGCAAGGGGCTGCGTGCCGAGTGCCGACGCCGGCGTGCCAACCAGGTGTAGCTTTCCCGCACAAGGCTCTCCCGCCGCCTGCCTGCAGTCCGGAGGCAGCGCCGCACGAGGCGCCAGCGGCGGGAGGGCTCATGGACGGCTGGTGTTGACACCGGCAGTAGGAGGGCTCGTGGACCGCTGGGGTTGGCAACCTGCGACTAGATGGGTGCACAGTCAGCTGGCGGCGGCTAGGTGGGAGACTGGGAGGAGAGCATCGGCCTGGCTGACCCAAAGGGTCACTAGGGTCGGATACCTAAGACCCGTTTGTTTGGTTAGCATCAACCAGATGACCCAACGAATTCGATTTTTTAAAACGGGTCGGTGACCCAATGGATTTTTCTAACCCACTCCCACCCCTATAATTAGGTTTAGTGATTGATCCCAGTTAGCAACATCCATATATATGTCTGATGTTTCCCTAAAAAAAATGTAATTTCTGATGTGAACATCACATTTCTGACCTCAAACATGAATCACAATAGCTGCCTGCCTGCCTGCCTATGACAGGAAACAATAGGCTCATCACAAACAATCCAGAGACAAATTTTTGGGATAAGCAAGCACAGGTCTTTAGCATCAACAAGATCATAACAACAGCTCCAGAAACATCACAAGTTCAGCTGAAAGACTGCAAATGCAAACTGCTGCTTTGCTTCTCAAGAGCATGATCCCTCATTGTTCCGAGGCAGTTCGGTCACATTACAAATGCGAGATCATAACAAGGGAATGTAAATTCAATGTTCTGAAACCAGACGGAAGAGATGGGGGAGCCGGCATGGATGCCCAGCTACATCCTCCAAAAGGCCTGCCTTTTCATAATACTCGACACTGTCTGCAAGCGTCTCCTCCAGTTTCCTTGGTTTCCAGCCAAGATCCCTCAGCTTCTGTGACGTTAACGATGCTTTATGATCCACATCCAGGATTCTGCAAAGACAAGGATTGCTCAAATCAATATAGGACTACTGGAGCAATATGAACTCCAAGCTCTAACACAGCAGGCATGATTCCTAAAAAAACACAGCAGGCATGATGCAACCTACCTATTCACGTAGTTGTACTTTGGGTACATCTTCTTCAACATCTCCACCAAATCCTTTGTGCAAATGTCATTCGGTGAGCAAATGTATCTCCCAGATGATTCTGCCTTCTCATACAGAAGAAGTAAGGCATCAGCCACATCATGGACATCTACTATGTGCCACAGCTTGTTGTTCATCACATCAGGGCCTCCTATGATCAAACATTATATTACAGTAAAGCAAACAAATTGGACACAGTAGTACAATGCTTTAGTGTGCAACAGCATGGGCAATACGAGAGAAAAATACTTTCTTTCGGGAGTAGTGGAGTACTCAATTTCCAAAAGCTTCAGTAAGATACAGAATATGTTGCTTCCATGACCCAACAACTCAAGCAACGAATTTGGTAAATATGGTTTTGTTGTTATTCAAATCCAAGTGTGTGATATCAACAATAAATGAATCCAGTGTGGGTTTACATGCAATAGATTGTATAGATCTGCCTCTGGATGAGTGTTCTCATCTCATAGCTGTGCAGCATCAGATAAAGGTATAACACATTTGTTTTTTTTAAAAAGTATAAAGGACATAAATGGGACAGGAAACGAAATTATTGCAGACAATAGGCTGACGATAATGATCGGTACCACAATATTTGGACTTCTACATTAATTGAATTTGAAGCAAATACTTCTAACAACAGGAACTATCAATATGACCCCATCCAAAAGTCTTCGGTTGGGGCCACATAACTGCATTCCACAACTGATAGATATGGCTTGGATTAAAACAAATCTTGACTAGTTGTTAGGAAGCACAACCAACTTTACTAGTCAGAAACAGGATATTTATAAGGAAAGTGAAATTCTTGTAATGAAGGAGAATAAACCGAACAGGTACCTTTTATAACATAGATAAGGAACTTGCTGCTTGTATTCACTGTAGGCTGCAATAGAGGGCCAAAAACCAATGGAGGGCAGAGCGTAACAACGTTTAGTCCATTTTTCTTTGCACAATCAAAGGCTGTCTGCTCAGCCACAATTTTGGCAACACAATACCAGTTCTGCCAGCACAAAACAGTAATGTTCACAATTTAGCCCTCCATCATAAATATTATCTCAAAAAAATGGCTTCCTTACATTTACATCACTATATAGTTTCAAAATAAGACGTCACAACAAAGAACAAGAAAAGGAAGTGTACAAAAAGATAAGTCACGTGCCCTTCCTACATTTTGTGATGCATACTTATTGCCCTGGCAAATTAGTGTAAGAACTAGCATTTCTAACCTCATTCTTCTCGCAAAACTCTTTGTCTGACCAGCAACTCTCGTTTTTTAGTCTACCCCGAGGCCAATTAGGGTTATAATCAACAGCGGCATTAGAGGACATCACGACAACTTTCTGAACCTTCATAGCCGAGCAAACCTTTAACACATTTGAAGTGCCTTTCACAGCAGGAGCCATTACTTCTGACTGCATGGATGCATTTAGAGCATGGTGAGTAAAAGAGCACTTTCTATTCTATATTATTCAAAGTTTTCCACAAGATTCACAGTGCCAAGAAGAATTGCATCCTAAAAGCAAGCCCTAATAGCAGAAAAACAATCTAAACATTGTAAGCTCACACAGGTTAAAGCACATGATGATCTAGTTTGCCCTGATCACTTACCCAATGCTATGATAGGTTGTGATTACATCAGCATTTCCAGGAGCTAGTGTTGCAAGCGTACAACTACAAATAGGCCAAGTTTTCCAAGCAAAATTAACTATAGGATCTAATGCAAACCCCTTGATCTTGTTATAATTAGAGAACATACAGAAACAAGAACCAAATTATATGAATTTGATAATTGATGGGTAACTTTAGAGCAACAGAAAACAACCGCGATGCTCCATAATCCCAGTTCACTGTCATTGTCAATACAAACTTTGTTTTGTACCAATGTAAAACACTAAAGCATTAGCATAAATACTTGCCTCAGGATCAACAATCCTATCTTCCGGCACAGGAGTGGCCAGGTGGAAGACCCCCTCACATCCCTCAACCGCGTGTGTTAGCGTGTCACAGTCGAGCACGTCAGCCTTGAACAGGTGCAAATTCTCCTGGGCCTTGTCCAGATGCTTCAGATGGGCGTTCTTCGGATTACCTGAAAGATCATTTAGCCATTAATCAGATCACTATACAATGCCCACACCTGTCTTTGGCACCATCGAATGAATGCTTTCGTTTTCTTGCACGGCTCCAGGGGCTTCGGTGTTCAACCTCCTATCAATCGGACCTCCTCAGATTACAACAAAAGATTCCCAAATCCCAAGCAGACCACGGGAAAGAACTCCATGCGATAGCAAGGGAGCAGTTTTGGAGGTGAGAGGAGCAGGTTCAGATAGGCACATCCATACATGGGTCGCGGAGGGTGGCGTGCACGACGTAGCCGCGGGATAGGAGCAGCTTGACGAGCCAGGAGGCGATGAACCCGCCGGCGCCGGTCACGCACACGAGCGGCGGCGACGCCATCGACCTCCTCCACGCCTCTAACGCCGCGATTTCCTCGGCTAGGAAACGGAAGCAGTAGCATCCGAGGCGCACATCGATAGAGAAATCCACACCAAACTTCGATAGAGACCACCGGCCCAGAAAGGAACAAAAACACGTGGAGCAGAGAGGCACCTCGCAGCAGCCACCGATGCCCTCCGCTGCCGCTGCCGCTGCCGCCGCCGCCGCCGCTTGTCCCGGCCTCCCGCGGGTAGTAGCTCTGGGATCAAGAACGACATGTCTGTCGGGAAAATTCGCAGTGCCGGCATGCCGCCGCCGGCGGCCACCGAGACAGCCGCTAGAAGCTCGATGCCTTGGGTTGGATTGGATCTGGTCCGGTCGGTTCAGACTAGAGCTGGCCAAATGGGCCGAATCAAGTGGGCCGAACCGGGCGGCCAGTTATCTGTCTTTGGTGGCCGTTTGGCTTTACCAACCGTCTTTCGAGTCGCAGACTGCCGTTGGCCGGTATGATTCGATTTGATAAGAATCGTTCTTATCTTACGCGAAAAATCGGCCGACCGACGGGTTGGTCTAGTTCTTATGGCAATCTGAAATTTAAAATCTTTTCCGGCCGCCCCGCTCTGCTCCCGCTCCCGCTCCAGGGCCACGCTGCGAGAGTGCAGAGCCCTGCAGCGCAGTTGCGTTGCGCGCGTCTTTCGTGGGCGGTCGGCCCACGTTGTCTGCCCTCCGCCGCCGCCAGCCTGGCTGTCGCTCGCCAATTAACGCCACCGCGTCTCTCGCCGCCCGCGCCGGTGCCATTCTCGCCTAGCAGACAGCGTGGTGGCAGACGATTCGACGTGAAGCGTTAAATGAACCAAGGCGGGCCGTCCTATTCGGTTCGTTCGGTTCGCTTTTTTATACCGTTGCGAATATAGCCGTTTATACATTTAAAAATTTATTAAAAAATAGCAAACAATTCCAAAAAATCTTAAATTTTTTTCTATAAATAGGTAGCCACCCCCTCTTCTGCCAGCCACCCTTTCCAACCATTCTCTCTTGAGTCTCTTGTGTGCATTGCGTTTTTGCAATTTGTGAGCTAAATAGGCCACTACAGGAATTGCGCGAAATCTCGACGGTCAAAACTATTCTCGACGGCCAAGACCAAGCCGTCGACAAAGACAAGTTAATATCGACGGCCCACTTTACGCCGTCGATATAGATCCCATAATCTCGACGGCCAACAACAAGCCGTCGAGATTGAATCGTTACAGGCCCGCGCCCTCAAATTTTTATTTTTTCGCGAACGCGGGAATGCTCTATCTCGACGGCTGAGACCAAGCCGTCGTGAATACTCAATGGGCCGGCCCATCAGAATGAATAAATCTAGACGGCCAGCAAGTGGCCGTCGAGAATAGTTCATCTTCTTATTTGGATCGCCCATTAAATTTTTTAGTTTCTAAATATTTTTCATAATTTCTAGAGTTGTTTATTTATAAATTTAATTAAAAATAAACAAAAATAAAAAATAAAACCAAATATTGGGAAAATATATATGGTACAAGATGTTATTTTTTGACATACTTATTTTAAAAATAATTTGTATGTATAATTAATGTTAGGTTTAATATATGTATATATATTTAAAACTTAAAATTGTATTTAAATTTTTAAAATTGGAATATTTTGTTACATTCAATGCAATGATCCATGTACAATGGTTTTCCGACTGAATGGTGCATTATTTGAAAATTACGATATCCCTGTGACCCGTATTTCATAAAACTATATAGAACGCTATCTAATACTCTGCCCGATGTGACCCGTCACATGGGCAACTCCATTTTCGCGCGAAATTTTATCATAAGAATTTTCTCGATGGTAAATCTTTATGTCGTATACAATATAAGCCATTACGAAGCACAAACGAATTTTTTAAAAATATTTTAAAAATAAAATAAGCTATGTTGACCACCGAAGGAGGGGTGCTGCAAAGGCAGTCGAGATAGACACATTCTCGACGGCCATACAAAAAGCCGTCGCAAAAGATGACATTTGACGACGGTAGTCAATGAATGCCGTCGAGATAAGATTTTCCCGACGGCCGAGGGTAACAAGCCGTCGAGATCGGCCAAGACAGCGATCACTATATAGGGCCTTATCTCGACGGCCAGAGGCCGTCAGGAATAACATTACCATAGGTGACGTCACCTGTAGAGTCTTTCTCGACGGCCCCGAGCCGTCGATGTAGAGGAAAACCAGTCACATGTTGACACGTGGCAATATGTTGACTGGTCGCTGACCGCGTGGTGTATTAGCCGTCGAGAATAGTGGCAACCAACGGTCGCAAAGCGAAAGGCAATTTTTCTCGACGGCTTTATGCCGTCGAGATAGATCTGGTGAGCCATGTGGAGGACTGTGATTAGGGGAAATTTATTATGCGCTCTATCTCGACGGCTGCCGGCCGTCGAGACTGGTCTTTATACTGCCGTCCTCTCTGGCACTTAGCCATTTTTCGCTTGTGCCAAGTCTCGCGCCCGCCGCCGTCCTCGCCGTCCGTCTGTGCCGAACCCGCCGCCGCGCCGATGCCGCCCGCCTTGCCCCCGCCGCCCGCTTTGCCATGGTTGCCGCCGCCAGCCACCGCGCGCCGCTTTGCCCTTGCATGCGTGTGTCCACAAGCCTGCTCGCCGCCATGCCTATACCCATGTTGCCGCGCTGTCGCCGCCATTGTCGCCAGCGCTGTCGCCGCCCTCATATCCGCCCATCACCGTCGCGTCGTCGCCATTGTCGCCATCAGCCTTGCCAGCCCGCCATCGTCCGGCCCTAAGGCTGTGTGATGCCCGCATCCGTCTAGGCCTACTTGGCGTTCATAACCCGTCATCGAGGTATGTTGATTCTTCGCGCCTTTTTTAAATCATCATTGTGTAGTCTCGGCGTTAAACCGTCGAAAATTTAATTAGTGATATAATTAGTAATAATTCAAAATTTTAGAAAAATTTAAAAAAATAGCAAAAATGTAGGTTATGCAATTGTTTTGTTTTATCATTTAATTTTAGGTGGAATTAATATATAAATTTTAATATAACATTGAATTAATTAGTTTTGCAAGTAGTGATAATTAAAAATATCAAATTTAGAAAATAGTAAAAAAGTTATGCAATTGTAATGCTTTGCCATTGAATTTTAGATATATTTTGCTTTGCCATGTGCTATCGTAATTTATTGTATTTAATTTATATTACATCGAAACGATTAGTAACCTAGTCAGTCGTCACCCGTTCGGTAAAACACAACGCGTAAAGAAATTGGACGGTGATTCGTTCATTTCTATTACGCTTTGTGTAAATGACCCAATTGTCCGATGGATGTCAATGTGGCGTCGATGGACGACTCACGGATAGTCAGCTTAGGCGTGTCTATTGTGGCATCGATAGGAATGATACAAAATTTCGGCCGCATAACCCTATAGTTCTCCTAGTGCATAACATAAGTGCTATTAAGCTGGATTTCAGCTTTTTAGCCATCGTTGCACAAAGAGAAATATAGGGTTATGCTGCCGAAATTTTGTCTCGTTCCTATCGATGCCACAGCGGGACACATCTAAGCGGCTACTCGTGGGTGGGTTTAGAAGCCTTCCTAAGCCTATTCTGAAACCCTAACGTGTAACTTCCCTTGTCAAGACCGATGGATGAAGAGAGGAGGTGGATGTACGATGGATGGAGATCGAACGGACAACATTCAGATGAATGGTATGAGAAGGCCAATGCATTTGTTGATAATGCTTTCAAGGCGACCCCAAACCCTGACACGGCGTACGTTCATTGCCCTTGTACGGAGTGTGGAAACTGTAGAAAGAGAACACGGTATGATATGGGAATGCATTTATGCAAAAATGGGTTTAAGGCCGGTTATCATCGTTGGGTTTATCACGGTGAGAGTGGTTGTGCTCGTGCCGTCCCTACTCCTCCCGACAAAGGATTTGATGAAGTTGACATGATGCAAGATATGATGGATGACTTTGGCTATGATTTTGATGATGAGCAGACAACTACCACTATGACCGAATTCTTAACTCTGCTAGAATCTTCCAAACAGCCTTTGCACGATCAAACCGTCGTGACCCTGCTCTCTATGGTAACACGGATGATGGCTCTGAAATGCAAGTATAACTTCTCTATCAATTGTTTTGATGAATTGTTAGGATGTTTAAGCGACGCACTTTCTGAAGGACACAAGATGCCCCCAAGTTGGTACGAGTGTAGAAAAGCGCTGTTGGTGCAGGAATGCCTTACGAGAAAATAGACTCTCGTCCGAACCATTGCATGTTGTATTACAAAAATGAGGTTTGTAAAAAATATGTGTGATCATTGTGGGGAGTCCAGATATATTGAGATCGTCGACGGTTATGGAGAAAAGAAACAGACCAAGGTGGCGAGAAAAATCTTGCGGTACTTCCCGTTAAAAAACGACTCAAAGATGTTTCATTACGGAGGAGACCGCATGCGAGATAGGTGGCATAAGGAGGGTAGCGTGTAAGACCCGGTATGATGGTTCATCCGGTGATGGAGAAGCGTGGCAACACTTTGATAGGGTGTATCCGGAGTTCGCGGCGGATCAAGGAACGTCGGCTCGCACTTGCCCTTGATGGCTTTACGCCTTTCAATATGATGATCGCATCATACTCATGTTGGCGATTTTAGCATCCTCCGAACCTCCGCCTTTAATTCGATGAAAGAAGAGTTCATGTTTCTTTCTTTAATCGTGCCTGGGCCAAAGAATCCTGGAAAAAATCTTGATTTGTTTATGAGTCCATTGATTGACGAGCGGAAGGAGTTATGGGAAGAGGGTGCCCCGACATACGATAGAAAAATAAGCAGATCTTTACGTATGAGGGCTGCCTACATGTACTCAATACATGATTTTCCGCTTACGGTATGTTCTCCGGATGGAGCACACATGGCGGCTTAGTTGTCTGTGTGTTTGGATGATCTGAGGCATTCGATTTACGATTTGGTGGCAAACCGAGTTGGTTCGACTGTCATCGAGCATTTTTGAAACCAGGACATCCTTTTCGGAAACAAAAAAATGCATTCCGTAAGAACACCACAGTAAAAAGGAGAAAACGTGGTCGTGTGGGTATTGCGTTCATAAAGGAATGACATGCCAAGTTGATGCTGGGTCAGAATGGAGCCTATGAAGATTACGGAATCTCACATAATTGGACACACAAGTGTTGCATATATGCTTTGCCATATGCAAATGACCTTCTTTTGCCGCACAACATTGATGTGATGCATCAAGAGAAAAACGTAGCAGAGGCCATCTATGGTACAAACTTTGATATAGCTGAAAAAAGAAAAGATAATGCGAAGGCACGGCGAGATTGTCAGGAGATATGTGATCGACCGACAATGAATATGACGGAGGGGGAAAAGAGAAGCCAAAAGCTGCGTATTGCTTAACAGTATCGCAGAAGAAGGAGGTATTACTTTGGTTTCAGAATAGTCTAAAGTTTCCCGATTCTTATGCATCGAACTTTGGGCGTGGCGTGAACATCACTCAAGGAAAGATAAATTGAATGAAAAGCCACGACTTTCATATATTCATGCGAGATCTCGTACCTGTCGTGTTACGAGGTTACGTACCTGAAGATGTCTGAAGAACGCTTAGCGAACTGAGTTTCTTTTACAGAAAGTTATGTGCAAAGGAGTTCAATAAGGATGATATGATGAAGCTTGGGGATGATATCGCCGTGCTCGTATGCAAGTTAGAAAAGATTTATGTTCCTGGATTTTTCAATCCAATGCAACATCTCCTCGTGCATCTACCTTATGAAGCTCAACTTGGGGGACCAGTACAATATAGGTGGATGTATCTTATAGAACGTCGGCTAAAAAATGTTAGAGCAAGTGTGAAAAACAAAGCACGAGTTGAAGGCTCAATAGCCGAGGCATATCATGTCCAGGAGATTACTAATTTCACTAACAAATACTTGGCAATAGATAAAAATGTGAATATTCAGATACCGAGGTACCGCCCAGTGGATCGAAGAGTTCAGTCTGAGTTAAGAATTTTTCAGGTCCAAGGCCGGCCGGTAGGTAAGCATCTGACCCAAGACTTATCTGGGGATGAAGAGTTGTCGCATTGTTATATATATTCGACAACATCGAAGAGTTGGCCGCTGTACGAGACAAATTTGTCCGAGTCGAATGGAAAGGAAGTCGACAGCCAACTGCTGGTGATAGAACTCAACTCTTGCGAACGGGTGCTGGACATGGGCGGTCTAATTTCTTAGCATGGTTTTGGAAACAAGCTGCTATTGATACTAGTTTACATAATGATCTTCGTCAAATGTCACGTGGATGCATGAGATCTGTGAAAGTTCATAACCGTTACGATATAAACGGTTTTCGATTCCGTTCCTCCACACATGAGCAGTCAAAACCTGATTTGCGATCAGTAAACAGCTGTATCTTATGCCATGGGGAGGATGGGGTTGATTATTACGGTATAATCAAAGAGATAATCGAACTGGTATTCGAAGGAAGTAAAGAGCTCTCAGTAGTTCTATTTCGTTGTCTGTGGTTTGATCCATATGATGGCGTTCGACATAAACATGGCATTGGCTTAGTTGAGGTAAAGCACACTTCTAGACTTAAAGGGTACGATCCATTCATTCTCGCAAACCAGGCAGAACAGGTGTATTATCTCCCCTATCCATGCCAAAAACCTATAAAAGGCAGTGTTAAAGAAGATTTGAAGTCGTGGTGGGTTGTGTTTAAGGTTCGTCGACCAGGCAGATTGTTAGACCCAACAACCGATGATTACAAAGGTCCAACACAGGATCACCGACTGAACACTACAATGGTAGTCGATATTGGGTGGGGACTTGACGAATTACAAGCAATTGAAGAACCGGATGTCGAAGAAGAAGAAGAAGAACATGAGGTTCAAGAAGACCCGGATGTCGTGGGATCGTTAAACGAAGATATTATGGATGTCGACGATAATTACTGCTAGATATTATAAATATCCGAGGTTACATGTGCGTACTAAAATATCTTAATTTTAACTATTTATTAAGATTTACATTATTTATTTGACTAACTATTCTTTAATTTTCATACGCAGGATATGCCGCGCGAGGTTAAATCAACCCTCCATGCATGCGGAGGAGGAGGAGGAGGAGGAGGCCTCTGAGCCCGGGCAGGAGCTCGCTCTGACTCAGGAGAGTGGAGCTAGTGCGTCCGGGCTGGAGATAGCCAGGGAGGGTCGTCCTCTCAGGAAGTAGGAGGAAGAGGGTCCGAACAGGGTGAGGGCCGCACTGCATCGCTTAGCGATCTGGACGACCGGCGATCCAGATTGACGGTGACAGGTACATATTTTTATAGCCAATTACTTCTGTACCATATTTTTAATTATATAAACCTCATATTTATTGTTTAATGTGCAGCAACATGTCCACGGTGGATGTCAACGAGAGGCATCGGCCGGGACGGTAACAGCACCTCGGGTGCGGCGATACTATCTGGGTTAATAACCCAGGATGGGACAGCAAGACCAGCGTACAGCTGGGATGACTACAGGCTAGCCCCGCATGGGGATAGCACTGCCGCGGATAAGGTTATCCGTGAATTTTGGGTAAGATACAAAATAACTCAGGTTCATTTATTTATTTTATCTTCTAACTATATCTGTTGTTATATCCTACTTTAGCTCAGGTTCGCTCCGCAGGAGGGACTTCAGCTGACTGACTTCGCTCCTGTCATTGAGAGGATGGCGAAGCAGAGGGTACAGGACATGATGTCCAATGCTCGTGTCTCGGCCGTTCAGGAGTATCATAGGTGAGTAGCGTAACCTCACAATACATTTAAGTTTTATGTGTTCGTTCCTAATTTCTACATTTTCCTGTTTTTGTAGGAGACAGGAGCAGCAAAACCTCACCGCTCAGGCTGCTCGTCAGTTGTACTTGACTGCCAGTCAGTACAACCAGGTCCATCCTGAGTGGTGTCAGAGGACGCCTGGGAAGCTATAGGTAGGAAGTGGGATAGCCCCGAGTGGAAGGGGAAGTCCGAGAAGGCAAAGAAGAACAGGGGCGTGAAGGACTACAAATCAAATACTGGGAGGTGGTCGATCGCACAGTTGGGGAAAAAACTGGTAATAAAAAGTTTTTACTTGTCTTCACTTTAGATTTTCGAACTAACACATGTCGGTCATATTACAATTTAGTTGGCGAAGACGGGGGTTAGGCCTAGCCCGATGGACGTGTGGAAGCAGGCCCACACGAAAAAGGCGTCGCCTGGTGGACAACCAACCTTGGATCCCCATGCTTATCTCCGTTTGGTAAGTGTCTACAGGATTACTCAATACAACTATCTCCGTTTGGTTATTTGTTTGATTTTGACTATCACAACGACATGTAGGAGCGTTATAAGGACGCTTATAGAGAGGAGCACGGGGAGGAGAGCAATCCAGAGGAGGCTCCCCTCGATCCTCATGTGATTCATAAGCACATAGGGGGCAAGGCTCACGGGCGCCTGGCGATCGGTGGCGACCACCTACGGTAAGATCTCTTTCGTACACTTGTATATTATGATTGCAAAACTGACTGCTATATTATGCATGTTGCAGGTCTTGAGTATATGCCCGATGTACGGGCTAGTCGAGCAGCGGTGAGACCCGTCGCCCGATTCAAGAGCGCCTGCAGAGAGAGAGAGGAAAGCAGCAGAAGAGGCACGAGGAGGAGCGGGCTCATGACAGAGAAATGTTAAGGGCGTGCAGAGAGCCCGAGAGCCTTGAGAGGACTATGATGAAGGCTTGACAGCTCGAGGCGTTAAATCCTTTGGGTAACATATTCGCAATTCAATTCTTTTTTATAGTGCATATTTTATCATCTGTAGTAACGAAATCAAATATATGTGCAGGCCGGTCCAAGTGGTCACGCGGGGCTTGCAGGCAGCTCCTCGAGTCAAGTGGGGACTGCGGGTCCCTACACCGGTGGCCCGGCCGTGTACGGTAGCCATCCAGCCCCTCCAGGCACCTATGTTGGGCAGGGCGACTACCCAGTACAGACGGCACCACCGGGCACCTACGGGACCCAGCCGGCCTACGTCCCCACACCCAACTACCCGAACGTCGAGCGTCCCTGGTTTCGTGATCCAGCGGTAAGTCTCCTATGCCAAATCAATACACTATCGCATTGTACATATATATCAACTTACTAATTGAAAAATCTCGAAGGGTTCGGGTTTTGCGATGTCTACTCCTCCGTCCTTCGTGCCACCTCCTCAGGACGACGCGCAGCAGGGCGACGACGGCTCAGGGAACATGGCCGCCAACCTCGCGGAGCAGCTCTTCGGGACGCCACCACGACAGCCATGATCGATGTTTGTTTTATTGTGTTCATGATGTTGATACTGTCATTACGATGTTTGTGAAGGTTAATTAGATGTTCGTGAATGTGGATTTTATGTTTGTGATCTT
This sequence comes from Raddia guianensis, assembly GCA_036346415.1. Taxonomy (NCBI): domain Eukaryota; kingdom Viridiplantae; phylum Streptophyta; class Magnoliopsida; order Poales; family Poaceae; genus Raddia; species Raddia guianensis. The sequence goes on along the minus strand of CM070542.1, from coordinate 22,837,035 downwards.
TGTGATGTGATATTTGTGATATATCGAAATTGTCGGAGGTATGTGTATTTGTGAAATTGTGGAAAATTTGAATGCGGGGACTGTTTTGGGTTTGTAGGTTGCATTTCTTCGTCATTGTTGGTGCTTGATACCATTTGCAAAATTATTGTGATTTTTATAAATTTTAAAATTTTTTTTTTCTGTTTTTCTAGTATTCTCGACGGCTAGATCAAGGCCGTCGAGACAGCTTCCATGGCCCACGTGCCAGGTCAACCACCGTCGGGACCCGAGGAGATTCTATCATGACGGCCGTGAGCCGTCGTGAATAACCTCCATGGCCCACCTGGAGGAGCCGTCGTTCCCTGCGGATAAATCTCGACGGCTAGTGGCCGTCGTGAATAACTGGTGGGCTGGGCCGCGGAACGGCCAGCTTAAGTATAATCTCGACGGCCTCAGGCCGTCGATAAAGCCTCCAAATTCACGTCGTGCCTGCCCGGTTCATGTATTCGACGGCTTATGTTTAGCCGTCGGTAAAAAGTAATCACGACGGCTGAGCCATCGAGAAAGACTATTTGTCTCGACCGTGCTGTCTCGACGGCCAAATCTCGACGGCTGGCCGTCGATATGGATCTATCTCGACGGTTTTTCTCTCTTTCTCGAGAATTTCAGCGATTCGCGTGGTGGGCGTTGTTAATTGCAAATTTGGGCAAAGTTTGAAATATTTCTGAAAAATATTTCTGACTTTCATATTTGTTGGTGTGATCCTTTGAGGTTGATATATTTCCATACATTTGTTTGCTATATGTTTGATTTGAGTATTGTGATTGTAAATTAACTGTTGTTTTGTTATTTCATGTGTAGGCAGCTTCCCGAAATGGCTGATGGTCGTTCTCCGTACGACGAATTTCCCCTGAGCCAGTTTGGATTAACACCGGACGACTATGAGCCAATCGGCCAAAGTCTTCCGGAACCAGTTTAAGACACGGAGACTACCGGAACCAAGGATCATCCCTATGGTTCCGGTTCCGGTTCAACCTGTGCTTCCGGCTCCGATACCGTCGGATCGAAGTAGACTCGACTGAACCGGTCGGAAGTGTGGAACGACTACGAGGAGTTGAAGCACCTTGTGGACTGGAGGCTAGTGAGGTATGGGGCTAAATGCAAAATTTGTGGACAGGAGTTGTCGGCGGTGTCGGGCTCGGGTACGGGACATCTCAAGAGACATGCCGCAGGATGTAAGAAGAGGAAAGGTGTTTAAATGAGGCAGCAACAGTTGAGCTATAACCCTGATGGTTTGGTAAGTAATTGGAAGTATAATCCCGAGGTAGCTAGGGAGGCGTTGTGCCGATTAATTACTTCTGAAGATTTACCTCTTGGTTTTGGTGATTTTCCTGCTTTCAAACAATATATAAAAACAGCTCATAATCCTAGATATAGCAGTGTTTCTCGTCAAACAACGACTAGAGATTTGAAAAAATTATATGCCGCCAACAAATTAAAGTTAAAAGAACAATTTAAAACCTGTACATTTTCTGTGACGTTAACCTCGGACATCTGGGCTGGTAGGGCTAGAGAAGATTATTTAAGTGTTGTTGCTCATTATGTTAACCAAAACTGGCAAATAGAAAAAAGAGTAATTGCTCTTCTCCTTATTGATGTTAATCACACCGGTGAAAATATTGCTGATTGCATTTTGAATGTTGTTCAAGAATTTGAAATTACCGATAAAATTTTTGCTATTACCTTGGATAATGCATCTGCTAATACTAGTGCCATGAATATTTTGAAACCTGTTTTATCTACGTACGCCGAATCATTTTTAATGCATCAACGTTGTGCATGTCATATTATTAATTTAATTGTTAAATGTGGTTTAAAAAGTTTGCAACCTTATCTCCAAGTTATTCGGGATGCCATCTCATTTTTAAATAGTTCTAATACAAGAATTGCTGCATGGAAAAACTATTGTCGTGCGTCATCTATTCAGCCTAGGAAATTTGGCCTAGATATGTCTATTAGGTGGAATTACACCTGTCTTATGTTGCAGCACATATTACCGTATAGACAGGTTTTTGAAGTTTTTATTAACACTCAGTACCCAACTCAAGATGGAACACCATTTTTGACCCACAGGTTTGGCAAGTACTTACTCATTTACATTCATTTCTTGAGATTTTTATGAAGCTACTGTTAGCGCTTCTACTGTGTATGAGCCTACATCTTCTTCCATTATTATGTCCATTTATCACATTGCTAATCAATTAAAAATGTTTGAAAAATGATCCTATTTTATTTGATGCAGTTAGCCATATGAAAGCTAAATATTTAAAATACTGGAGAGATATTCTATTCTTATATTCTTTTGCTTTTATTTTAGACCCTAGAGCTAAACTTCCTGGATTAACTAATGCTCTAACACAACTTGGTGTTGCTACTGGAATTAATTATTCAAATTATTTTCTAGAAGTTAGAAGTAAACTTAATGATTTGTATAGAAAATATGAAGAAAAGTATGCAGGAGTTTGTCCACCACAACCACCACCCGTTCAACAGACGGGAAGATGTCCTTTTGGAAGACTATCACGGGGAATGACACTTCTAGTTCTTCGGGCGGTTCAACTAGCCCGACTACACAGGCATCCCGCGGAGCTGGCGAGCTTGCCTCCTATCTAACAAAAGACGTCGTCGACTTTCAAGAGGAAGAGTTTAATATTCTTCTATGGTGGCAGCAGCATGATGGAACATATCCGGTGCTATCCATACTAGCACGGGATGTGTTAACTGTTCCGATCTCCACGGTTTCTTCCGAGTCCGCTTTCAGCCTCGCTGGGAGAATACTGGAGGAGAGACGGACTTCCCTCCATAGTGATATGGTCGAAATACTGCTGAGTACAAAAGATTGGGCATTAGCCGAAAGACGACATCAAAACATCGTCACCAAGAGACACAATCAAGAGTTGGTGGCTTCATTCGGGGGCTTAGAACTTGATGACTAATAGAAGGGCCCAATTTTTTTATTCTTGTATTGTAGAGCTTTAGGCTGTACTCTTTTTTCTTTGCCAAGGTTTTCTCAAATTGAGTTTTTACTTGGTAAAGTTTTTAACGAGGCAGCCATGTAAATACACGTTAATAAAAAAGTTCTGCAATGCATTTTTTATATTTCTCCATATATATTTGAAATTTTAAAATTATTTACATGAATTATGGTTCACATTTTTGAATTTTTTGAATTCTGAATTTTTGAATTTTTCTAAATTTTTTGAAATTTTACACGAAAAAGGGCCAACCAGGGCCAACCGGGCCAACCGACACCAACCAAACCTGGGCTGGCCCGGTTCATTCGGTCCTCCCAGCGAACCGAACCTGGGCCGGATAGCCGGGCCAAACGAACCGGGCCGGTCCGGAACCGAACCGTGCCGAACCGAGCCGGCCCGTTGGCTAGGTCTAGTTCAGATTTCAGACCCCAACGATCCGATCCAATCGGTACAGACTTCATACCCTAATATTTTTTAAGAGAAAATTGTACGGTTGTCCCCTAAACTTGCAGCAATTCTCATGTAGCCCCTTGAACATGAGTTTTAGGTTTCTCGCCCCCCCTAAACTAGTCTATGTTTGCACGGTTGCCCCAAAACCGTTAGGGAAACCGTTGATTGCTGACGTGACGCTTACGTGGCTGTTAATCGTTAATGTGGCTACCACATGGATAGTTATTAATTAAAAACTTCTTAAAAATTAGAAAAAACAGAAAAAAACATAGCAAATCCAAAAAACATAAAATCCAAAAATTAAAATCATTAAAAATAAAAAAACACATTAAAAAGGAAAAAGGAAAAACCATAAATCATAAAAAACATAAAACTAGAAAAACTTCGAAAAACATTAAAATGAAAGAATTTTAAAAATAAAAAAATTTATAAAGAAGGAAAAAAATAAAATTTTAAAAATAGAAAATGTGACAATTTGGATTTTTAATTTTGAATTTATTTTCCAAAATATCAGCTCAAATCGATGCATTCGTTATGGGCTATGGAGCCCATCATGACATTTGAATCTATCTGCTTGTCAAATTTCTTCCTTCTTCGTTCATATTTTTTCTATTATTTATTTATTTTTTCTCATTTTTTGAATTTATTCTGTTTTTTTTTCAATTTTCTTGAATTTGTTCTTTTTATTTTTTAATTTTTTCCCTGATTTTTATGATTTTTCTTTTTTTTGGCAACCGTGTAAACATAGACAAGTTTAGGTGGACGAAAAAGTAAAACTCAAGTTCAGAATGTTATATAAGAATCGCTGCTAGTTCAAGGGATAACAGTGCAAATTTCTGTTTTCTAAAAGCATCGGATGCTGCACATTGTGCATAGTCCAAATTATAACTTGGATCCATAGTCCAGTCCTTATAGCTAAGATCCATAGATATGTATGTTTAGAAGTTTTTTTTTATCCTGATCAACGCGAAAATGTTCACGCCATATTTTGTAGTAAACGTGGTAGGTAGCTGCTCCTTTGAACAACGACACAATATATATGATATATCTACTCTTTTTTCGTCTTGTTCTAATCTGGAATCGAACGTCAGATATATACAGCGAACGCGCAGGAAAAAAACTGAATATATGATCGAATTAATATACGCTACCAATTAAAGAAGATGATATCACTATGCATGGCAGGGCTAGTACGTATTACTGCTGTGATCGATGCTTCAGTAAGCTAATCTCTCTATCTCTAGCTAGACAGCAACACGTCGATCTTGGCTTGAACAATCACACAGGCCCAACGAACGCGTGCAGCATGCGCAGCGTGAGGCAGCAGGCAAAGCTCCGTGATCGAGATCCCTGATCGTTTCTGGGTTGGTAGGATTTGGATTCGGCCATTCCGGTCAGTCGATCGTTAAGATCTTATATATCCCAGCATCGTTATCTTATTGATCATAAAGAACATACTACATATCCAGCCCAGCAACAACATCGGTTGTTATTAGCCGAGTGCCCGTGGTTTGCTGCAAAAAAACGATATCAGATTTCTGGTCTTGGCCGTTCGCATGCATGCATGCGAGGCATGTTTCTGAGCGAAGCTGATTCTTTGGTTGCACTGGCATGCACCGGCTACTCCCCTCCGTTGCTCTGCCAAGTATCGTTTGGGAGAGAGTGGTGGATAGACCTGAGAATCTCGACATCGAAGGAAGAAAGGAGGCTGCTTGATAGTGTTTTGATCTGACTGTCTGTTCACCTGGATAGAGCACAATAATAGGATCTTGACGCTTATGTATCGGTAGGTTTAGGAGGTCTTTCTTAATTTTGTTGTCCGTTTCCAGTTGGCTGTCCGACGGATGCGACAATTAGTCTGTAAATTAAACTCTTGTAATAACTCTTTTTTTTTGCTTTCTTCTTAAAGTGATAAGGCATGGCTACTAGCATTGATGCGTTGGGCTTTTGCCCATGGCTTAGGCCAAGTGGGTCTTTTAGGCTTACCCAGTGGCAGAAGCTTCGGCCTTTGGCTAAGGCTGTCTTCAATAGTAATATCTAAATTTAGTCCCTTATAGCCTTATATATAGGCTTTCTTTAAAAAGATTTTCTCCCTATATTTCTTATATCTCCAAGCATTCTCTATATGGAGAATTGTATAGGGAAAGGAGAGAGAATCCTTACATATAAGGGAAATGAAGAGAAAACCTCTATTTTATGAAACGGAATAGGGAACGGTGTTGTATCACATAGGGGAAGAATCTATCCTCTATTTTAGGGTAGAGGGTGTTTTAGGGAACCTTGTTGGAGACAGCCTAATGGGAGGCGACGGCGACGACGTGGGCAACGTCCCCCGCCTTCTCCGCGTCATGGGCTCCGCTCCGTCCGAGCTTTTAAGCAGTTCGTTGGTCCCCTTAATCTCGATCCTCTCCTTCTTGTAACAGGGTGAATTCTCCTCCTTTTGGGGGCACCGAAAGAACAGCACTTCAAACTCAAGTTTTCTTAAACTTCAATTTGGCTTTTTCGATTGATTTTGGCTCTGATCTACGAGCTAAAACGTCTTTCGTCGTTGTGAATTCGATATTGTCCTTCGACTTTGGTTCCATCGGCCGAAGTATTGGGGTTTGTGCTCTTGTAATGCTCCAACTGCACCTTGGGACCCTGTTTTGGTGGTCGCCGGTTGTTGCATTAAGATCAACGACATTGTATCTTCGGACAATTTGACGTTGTTTGTGTTCGTGTGACGACACTATTGTTTTTTGACCCTTCTAGGGCTTGACGTGCCTTGCCATTGAAATGCTCACCGGCTCGAATGGAGTGCACTGTAAGTTGTAGTTGATCTATCCTTACATGTGCATCGTGCTAATCATAGCAATTTTAGGGACCTTGCCTTGTGCAAAGGGGCTAAATTACATTGATTTAGGGGTTGTGCACATATAGTGAGCTGGGTATAACGATAGAACTACTGGAACATGGGCAATTTGTTTCTATAACACAGAACGAGTGGAACATTTCCGAAACATTTGATTTGCATGTTGAAATATGATGTTATGCTAATGGAACAAGATAAATCATCATCGACCAATGTTAGAACTTGAAACATGCGAAAAAAAAACCTATTACATGCAAAAAAAAAATGAAACATGGAAAAAAATCGATAAAACATGACCGGCCAATGTTAGAATATGTTAGAAGAACTGTCGGAACATGAGAAAAGAACTAACATAACATGTCAAACGAACTACTGGAACATGCCAAGAAAAACTGATGGAGATATTATGTTTCGCGATAATTTATCCACCCATCCAAAGCAACTGTTACACAAGTAAAAAAACAATATTTTAATAAATAACCCGAATACTATGTATATGTGTGATGTCCGAATGCAAAAAAAAAAAAAATGCCGATGCACCCCATCCTGCCTGTTTTATTCCGCTGGATCCGGCCACCTGGTTCATCGGAGAGGAGGCAGAGAGAGCTGACCACCCCAAACAAGACTGCTCGGAATTGGCTCGTCGCCTCAACCGCCGCCGCCCGTCGCCTCGCATTAAGTGGCGGCCACGTGCATGCGCGCACGGCGCCGCGCCGGCCGAGCCGCGCCGTGCCGCGTCGCGTCGCGTCGCGCTCGCCGGCGCTGTGGATGGCGAGCGCGACGCCGAGCCGGTGGCCGCGCGGGCACCGACGGAGATCGATGCGCCCACAACGCTGGCACGCCCGCGGTTAATTAGCGCGTCCATGCATACGTGTTCTTCCCGCGCGCGATCCTGCGTTGCTGAATGCTGATCCGATCGATCCACCGCGCGCGTAGTACGTGCGCTACAGCGATGATGCTATGTGCTGCTGCTACCGTGCCACACCGTCCGACGATGCCGGTGTGCCACGCAGCAGCCTCTCCTTTAATTTGGTCATGGCGTGATCAGCTAAGCTAAGCTCGGTTTTAATGCGGCCCCGAATGGTCGTGCCAGAGAGAGAGAGGGAGGGGTCGCGTGAAATGAACAGTGCGATTGAACCTCTTTGATGATACGTTCGCGTCTCCCGTAAGGATGGTAACCCACTTACAACTCTCTTTATCTCTCTTGTTTTCTTCTGGAACGCTCAAGGATAGTGACAGTGAATAAGGCCCTCTTTGATAGCTTGTTTAGTTCTAATTTTTGTTGGGATTGTAACTTTTGTTATTTTTATATACATCATTCATTTTATTTTTTGAAAATAACTTTTTTTAGAACTTTGTAGAGGTTTTCTCAAGGATCTCAAAAATATTTTTTAAATAATTTATTTAGCCTTTTCATACCACTTTCAAAGGTGGTCAAATTTTCCCAACAAAAACTAAACCAAAACTAAACAAACTATCAAAGAGGGCCTAAGTATGGGGACCGACCTCCTGTAAACTGATTGGAAATAAAATATCATTTAATCAATTTTTGATAATATTGTAGTAATTGTACTAATGGTGCACATTATTAACATATGTAATTTTAGTTTTACCGACGTGCAGATTTAGATTGACTGCAATAACTATGATGACTTCAAACATAAGAAGAAAAAAGTGAGCGTGTATTTAGCAAATCTATGTAGTAATAAAGCATAAAAATCAATGAGTACAATAGATAATTGATAAATACCAACATTCATACTAAAACTGCACCTTGGTAAGCAGCGTAATTTTAGTGAAGTGTAATTTTAATTTGACTAATAGTTAAAAAAAATTCAATCGCCTGAGAATTAGCAGGTCTGAATGTCTGGTAAGTACTTAGGCTGAATTGTGCTTGCGTGTGGGCTTCAAATTTAGTAAGTTGGTTGCTTTTTAGATTTTTGACGGTCACCTGCATAAAATTAGTCAAGACATACTAAAAGACAGTAAAAGATAAACATAGCAAATTCAATTCAAAGTTATAAAATATATCCATGTATAGTAAGTCTGATACCTCAAACACACACACAACAAAAAATATATAACCAAATTTCTAGAAAATTAAACAACAGACCAATCAATCAATTAAAAAAATAAAAATTGATGCCAGCTTATATACATAAATATTTTATCAAAACGAAACAACTAAATTTACACTATCAAACTTAGTGAAAAATAGTGTAGACAAACTGAAAAAGATAGTTTACTGTTTTGACGCCATCATCGGCTCCCCCACCCCATCCCCACTATTCACACCCCACCGTTGTGCCACCGGCTCCCCGGACTCCTCTAAACAGGAGGCACGGAAACCTCGACTTGACTCGAGCCCGAACTCTAACCCTAATAACACCGCAACGTTGGCCGAAGAGAACGAAGTTGATGGCAATATAGATGAATCAAAATCGACTGAGACGTAAGCTTGATTGAGACTATAAACTTTCAAGCATCTAAGGATTATCAAACTCATCTCTAGAAAACAATTAAAAGGGCGTCGGCGTCCTCGGCCGTCCACGATTTCGGCCGGCGACGCAGATCGTGCTACACATCGCGCGCCATGCTGAATTATGCATGCCGTTTTTGGATTTTGCATGTGCGCTGTACGTTGCACCTAGCACGCATGCATGAACGATGCATTGCATCTCCATTCATCTATCCCGGTCGAGTTGATGGGTTCCGAGCATCATAATAAGTCAAGTCAGCACTCTGCACTCGGCAGCCAGCTAGCGGGTACGTGCCACCAACAAAATGAATGCCCCAGACGACGGTCAAACCTACTGTCCAGACGTATCAATATATGCAGTCATTGATCTATATATATATCATAGTCTAGTATTCCCTCCGCTCTAAATTATAGTTCACTGTTGACTTTTGGATATTTTATTTGATCATTCGTCTTATTTAAAAAATATTTGTAAATATTGTTTATTTTGTTGTGATTTTTTTATCATTAAACATACTTTAAGCATGACTTATCTTTTTGCATGTTTGCACTAATTTTTTGAATAAGACGAATGGTCAAAAGTCGTGTTCAAAAGTCAACAGTAAACTATAATTTGGAACAGAGGGAGTAGGTTTGAGAATTACTTCTGCATGTACCATTATACTCTCTCCATTCTGAAATAGTTGTCGTTTTAGACGTCCTAAGTCAACGTTTTAAAATTATATATATAAAATACGTGTAAACCATTTAGATTTGAAGCATAGAACTCATATAGATGGATTCGTTTCGAATAGAACTTTCGTAAAAATATAATTTTAATGGATGCTAAAAATAAATAGCAATAGTTTTTACTAGTCAAGGTTGTATTTTGCAGACCATGTCAATGTTTAAAACAACAACTATTTCCTAATGGGGGATAACTTTATTTGGCTTTATAAATAAAATCACACCAATGACAATGTGGGTTTAATTAATTTATTTTTGGCCGACGGTGTTTATGTCGTTCAAGACGAGAAATTAATATCCGTGATCGGGGAGAGTACGGGGAATATATATATAATTAACACGCATGCATGCCCGGGCCAGATTTCGTCGGCAATTAATTACCGAAGATGGCGATGGTCAAATAGCAAAGTTAGGCCATCGATCATCTCGCTACTAGTGCTAGTCGCTTGCTGCAACGCAAATGTCAAAAGATTTTAGCAGCCGGAAATGCAGTTTCGAGGATCGATGCAGAGCCGCACGGCCAACGCTACAAGCCGCCGGCCGGCCGACTGACGCCATCTTGCCTCGCCTCTCCCGCTTTGACTTATACTTTTATCCATTTACCTTTATTTAAAATATAAATAATTTTTTTCAAACGTAATTTCTTCTTTTATCTCGAAGACATATCTTTAAGGAGACCAGGCCGGCTTAGACCCAACGAACTGAGCCTAAACAGCCCTGTTTTGGTTTTCGTAGCTAACCTAAAAAATCAAGAAAAAAGAACACCAAGAGTCAAATAGATTCAAAATCCAAATTTTCAGTATGAGGAGGTGGATTTGTTTGGTTTTTCTAAAACACTAGGGCTTAAACAAAAAAATGCTTTTCAAGAAAAAGTCAATTTTTCATGTTTGGACATGCGGATATGCTCTAGGTTTGCTGCGGGCATGTGAGCATGATTCCCAAAACCGCTGAAAACTGTCGGGAAACTGTTGGCTAACATGTAAACAGTTGGTCGGCGGTTTTGAAAACCGGTGGTTTTATGATAGAATTCAAAAAATTGAATTAAAATTTTTAAAATTTGTAAAAATTTCTAAAAATAATTATGGACTTTTTAAAATGTTTTGTGTAAAGTAAAATTTAAAAAATTGACATTTTCATGCCCATTTACAACATATTCTTGTTGGCAGCAGTTTTTAAGTCGAAAAGAGTTGTAGCGCTTGATAGAGGGTTTGTAAAAGTCAGCAAACTGTAAAGTAACATTTTCATGCAATCTTCCATATTCACATGATGCATATTATAAATAAATTTTTTTTAATAAATTTTTCCTATCTTTTACAAATATTTTTTATTTTCCCCCATTTCCCACATTTTCTTCAATTTCTCAGACAAAAACCGATAGAAATTGCTGGTTAACCTCTAAAACCGGTGGTTTCTCCACAAAAACCGCTCGTCTGCATTTAAATTTGAATTCAAATTCATCCAGTTTTCTAGTGTTTTTTACTGGTTTCTTGACCAAGTGGAGGAGCGGTTTCGGGGGCGAAAACAAAATTTAAAACCCTGCCTGAGCAGATACGGGTGTGCTGGAGGTTGCACACAACATCGCAAAGGTTAAAAAATATGGAAAAACATTTTTTATTTTAGTAAGAAATGACAATAGTAAAAATTCCTTTCTTTTTTTGAAAAAACATATAAATTATATTGCCAATTCCATTTTGGTTATATTCTTTTTTCTTAATGCTACCAACTTATTAAAAACACAAGACGGCAAATATAAAATGCTAGAACATCAACGGCGCTTAACAAGTGTCCTCGGCGTCGAGGAATATGTGCTAGGGGGCATGTGTGACTTGTTCCAACCACAAGTTCAAGTAAAGAAAACAGAATTTAAAGTATCCATCATGCTCTTTCTACACAAATAAAAAAACAGCTACGGATGCGGATATAAGCTACGAAAAAGGGGCAACTTGATCCTCTTCGCTAGGGAACCTAGACGAGGGAAGCCTAGGAGAGCCGCTGACTGCAACTATTGTCTATCTACGATCTATACTAGATCTAACCAGCTTCCCATTCTACATGCATAATTTCCTTACGAAAAAAATAAATTTCATTCATACTCATGACTCAAGTTGTGGGGAGATCGACCAAAATGTTTTGTTGCCAGTTATGTCAATTGCGATATGAGGCATACAATGGTCAGTCAGGTCATTATGTCATCGAACGGGATGCTCAGCCGAGACACAAGAAGAAGGACATATGCTAGCTATTAGTCTATCATCGATGTGCGGAATGCTTGACTAAGATGCCAGGTGCCACCGCTACCAATTTCACCACAACTCACTTAGCCCGGTGAAGACTCCGATAAATCGTCATCAACACCGCATGGATGCTCGAACGAAGCATCCACCGCCAGCATTGTCAACTGCATTGCGGGACAAGAAATGGTTGGTCTAGTCACCATCCGTCATCACGCACGAGATGCTCACTGAGACGCTAGAATTCTAGCCGTCATCGTTGTGCATGATGTGAGGTTGAAAGGCCCCCATGTGGTATTCCGTATGGTGTTTTGGTGTTGATGATGTCATTAATGGATTCCAAGTGCGGCTTCAATGTAGTTTTGATTGTGATGAAGCCGGGAGTTGAGTTGTGTGTAATTTGCTTGTATTTTCTTTGGCTTCAATCCGAGGGGAATGTAGATGAGATTGTCTTCTTGAGGTCTTGTTCTTCGTGAAACACTTAGGTTTTGAGTGGTCGTGTTGTCGGTGTGTTGGTCGTGGGCTTGTATCTGGTTTGTTTCTGGTGGCGCCTTGTGCATTGGACGGTCCGACGCACTGGACCTTTGAGTCCAGGGAGTGAGGGTGCTCCGTGTGTGTAGGATGATAAGGCGCACCAACAGTCACTACAGGAAACGCGCAAAATCTCAACGGCCAAAATTATTCTCGACGGCCAAAGTAAAGCCGTCGACACAGTGAAGGTAATCTCGACGGCCGCATTATTGCCTTCGTTATTTTACTTTAGTCTCGACGGCCAAACAAAAGCCGTCGAGATAAGGTCGTCCAGGCCCGCGCCTTGGTTTTTTTTGTTTTTTCGCGAAGGCGGGAAGATTCTATCTCGACGGCTTGGACACAGCCGTCGAGAAAAAAGTATGGGCCGGCCCATTAGATTGCTTCACTCTCGACGGCCAGATTTTGGCTGTCGATAATGGTTCATGCTCTACTGGTGGGCTGGCCCATTGAATTTTATCTTTTTTAAATATTTTTCATAATTTGCAGAGTTGTTTATTTAGCAATTTAATTAAAAATAAACGTAACTTAAAAACAAAATATGAAACAGTCCCAAATTTTGGGAAAAATATATAATGGTACAAGATGTTATTATGTTGCATACTAATTTTTAAAATAATTTTTATTTATAATTAATGTTAGGTATAATATATGTATATATAGTTAAAACTAAAAAATTGTATTTAAATTTTTTTAAAATGGAATATTTTGTTACATTCCAATGCAACGATCTATGTACAATGGTGTTCCGACTAAATGGTGCATTATTTGAAAATTATAATATTCTTGTCACCCGTATTTCATAAAACTATATAGAACGCTAACTAATACTCTGGCCGATATAACCCCTTACATATGTAACTCCATTTGCGTACATAATTTGAGCATACGAATTTTTATGATGGTAAATTTTCATGTCGTAAACAATATTTGCCATTACGAAGCACCAAAGATTTTTTTAAAAAAATTTTAAAAATTAAATAAGCTATTTTGACCACAGAAGGGGGGTGCTGCACTAGCCGTCAAGATTGACTATATTCTCGACGGCATAAGCAATAGCCATCGAGACAGGTTACATTTGACGACGGTAGTCAACGCAAACCGTCGAAATTAGCATTTATCGACGACTGCGGATAATGAGCCGTCGAGATTTGTTCAGCCTGCTACCCGACAGATAGGACTCTTTCTTTACGGCTACAAGCCGTCGAGACAAGGTGACCACCAGGCCACGTCATCTTCGAGGGCTTTCTCGACGGCTTAGAGCCGTCGATAACAATCGAGCCTAGGCCTACCGCCCCTCGTCAGTACCTCTCGACGGTTCGAAGCCGTCGAGATTTCCTGCGACGATTCATATGTCGGTAATCTCGACGGCTTCAGGCCGTCGGGATAGAGCATGGCCTTTCACGATATGACACGTGGCTGGTGAAAGTCTATCTCGATGGCTAATGGCCGTCGATATAGAGCTCTCCCAACAGTTGCAAGGGGCAGGCCATTTACCTCGAGGGCTATGAGCCATCGAGATAGATATTGGCCTTTCACGTTGTGACACGTGGCTCCCATTGTTTGGACGGTTACAGGTGGCAGTTAGAGATTAGTGAATATAAGTTTACTACGCTAGGACTTTGGCAATTTCGCCTAAGTCCCAGTCAGTCGCATCCACCGTCGCGCGCCCGCCGTCGTCTAGCACCGTCCACTGCACTGGCGCCGTGCCCCGCTCGCCGCTCCCTGCGCCTCGGTAGCCGTCAGCTCGCTTGCTCTGCTGCGCCGCCTGCAAGACTCATGACACCAAGGCTGCGCCCGCGTCCCGCGCCCAGCGTCTAGCCCTAGCTATCGCCCCACCACCTCGTCATCGGAGGTACGTGTTGATTCTTCACGTCTTTTTTTAAATCACTGTTGTGTAGTCTTGACGGCTTTAAACCATCGAAAATTTAATTAGTCTTGTAATTAGTAATAATTTAAAAAATTAAAAATTTAGAAAATAAAAAAATAGATGATGCAATTGTTATGCTTTACCATTTAATTTTAGGTGCAATTTATATATAAATTTTAATATAATATTGAATTAATTAGTTTTGCAAGTAGTGATAATTAAAAAATTACAAAATTTAGAAAATAGCGAAAATAGGTAATGCAATTGTAATGCTTTGTCATATAATTTTAGATGCATTTTTAGCGATGCCATATGCTTTGCCTAATTTATTGTAATGGATTTATATTACATCAAACCAATCAGTAGCCTAGCCGTACGTCACCCGTTCGGGTAAAACATAATGCGTAAAGAATTTGGACAGTGATTCGTTCATTTCTATTACGCTTTGTGTAAAATGACCCCGAATTGTCCAATGGACAGCCAATGTGTGGCGTCCCAGTGGATAGCTCACGAATAGCCGCTTAGGCGTGTCCCGCTGTGGCATCGATAGGGACGAGACAAAATTTTGGTAGCATAACCCTATAGTTCTCTTAGTGCAATCCAGCTTAATAGCACTTATGTTATGCACTTGGAGAATTATAGGGTTATGCTGCCGAAATTTTGTCTCGTCCCTACCAATGCCACAGCGGGACACGCCTAAGCGGCTATTCGTGGGTGGGTTTAAAAGCCTTCCTAAGCCTATTCTGAAACCCTAACGTGTAGCTTCTTGTGTCAAGAGCGATGGATGAAGAGAGGAGGTGGATGTACGATGGATGGAGATCGAACGGACAACATTCAGATGAATGGTATGAGAAGGCCAATGTATTTGTCGATAATGCTTTCAAGGCGACCCTAAATCCTGACACGGCGTATGTTCATTGCCCTTGTATGGAGTGTATAAACTGTAGAAAGAGAACACGGTATGACCCGGATGTCGACGAAGAACAAGAAGAACATGAGGTTCAAGAAGACCCGGATGTCGTGGGATCGTTAAACGAAGATATTATGGATGTCGACGATAATTACTGCTAGATATTATAAATATCCGAGGTTACATGTGTGTACTAAAATATCTTACTTTCAATTATTTATCTAGATTTGATTTATTTATTTAACTAACTATTCTTTAATTTTCAAATGCAGGATATGCCGCTGTGCAGGTTCGTCAACCCCCCGCGGCATGCACAGGAGGAGGAGGAGGAGGCCTCTGAGCCCGGACAGGAGCTAGCTCTGACTTAGGAGAGTGGAGCTAGTGCGTCCGGGGCAGGAGATAGCCAGGGAGGGTCGTCCTCTCAGGCTAGTAGGAGGAAAAGGGGGCCAAAACAGGGTGAAGGGCCGCACCGCCTCAGCAGTCTGGATGACCGGCGATCCAGATTGACGGTGACTGGTACATTTTTTTGTAGCAAATTACTTTTATGACATTTTTATTTTAATTATATAAACATGTCACATCTTTTGTTTAATGTACAGCAACATATCCACCGTGGATGTCAACGAGATGCATCAGCCTAGGACAGCGCTGGGCACCCTGGCGCGGCAGTACTATCCTGGGCTAATAACCTAGGAAGGGACAGCAAGACCAGCGTACAGCTAGGACGACTATAGGCTAGCCCCGCATGAGGATAGCACTGCCGCAGATCAGGTCATCCGCGAGTTTTAGGTAAGATAAACAATAACTCAAACATTTATTTATTTTAACTTCTAACCATATCTGTTGTTATATCCTACTTCAGCTCAGGTTCGCTCCGCAGGAGGGACTTCAGCAGTCTGATTTCGCTCCTGTTATCGAAAGGATGGTGAAGCAGAGGGTACAGGACATGATGTCCAATGTCCGTGTCTCGGCCGTTCAGAAGTATTACAGGTGAGTAGCCTAACCTCACTATACATTTAAGTTTTATGTGTTCGTTTCTAATTTCCACCTTTCCCTGTTTTAGTAGGAGACAGGAGCAGCAAAACGTCACGGCCCAGGCTACTCGTCAGTTGTACTTGACTGCTAGTCAATACAACCAGGTCCGTCCAGAGTGGTGTCAGGAGGACGCTTGGGAGGCTATTGGTAGGAAGTGGGACAGCCCCGAGTGGAAGGGGAAGTCTGAGAAGGCAAAGAAGAACAGGGGCGTTAAGGACTACGAGTCTAACACCGGAAGGTGGTCGATCGCACAGTTGGGGAAGAAACTGGTAATAAAAAAGTTTTTACTTGTCATCACTTTAGATTTTAGTACTAACACATGTCTGTCATATTACAATTTAGTTGGCGAAGACGGGGTTTAGGCCCAGCCTGATGGACATGTGGAAGCAGGCCCACACGAAAAAGGCGCCGCCTGGTGGACAACCGACCTTGGATCCCCATGATGGGGAACGCGCAGGCTACGCTAGCCGAAAATCAAAATTTTCGTGCACACCCAGGATCAACATGTAAGTAGGGGACCATGGATCGTTACCCTCGACGCGCGGATGTAGCGGAAGAAGACTCGCGCACGTAGAGGAAGTAGTCGACACGCCCGATCGGTCGCCAACCGCCGCCGAGGTCGCGGTCTTTGGGAGAGGTCGCCCGTGCTCGTGGAGAGGTCGCCCAAGCTTGTGGAGAGGTCGCCGATCAGCGAGCACGTCCGAGAAAGCGGCAGCGCCTCTAAGGTATCCACACATCCAGGAGTGGAACGTCACGCGCCGGCGTGCTAGCACCACGTCGCGCGGCTAGGGTTTCCTCGGGAGCGGGAGGGGCGTGGTGGCTAGGGTTTGGGTGGAGTGCATCCAACTCTATCGCGCCGCCCCTGGCCTCCAACTTATATAGACGTGCTAACGGGCTTCTACACTAGAAGGCCCGTTAGGACTCTATCTCCTACGTGGATCCATATCCACGAGCCGAAACCCATTAACAGTAGTGAATCCGTTAAGCATGTTCCAAACCGTTAAGTGTGTGACCCGTTAGGTTCATGTGCAAGTCGGCCGCGGACCCGGAAACCCGTTTTCAGTCCACAGATCAATAGCGGTATCTAGCAACACATATTGACTCCCAAATGCACAGAATGAACTCATCGGCTGAACCTTGATACACGCGTACATACCGATCCCTTTGCCACGCGACACCAGTCAAGCTCAAGGCAAGATACGTGCCACCCTTGTGATAGCTCGACCCATTCACTCGTTCCGTGTAATGGATATAAGATGTGAATAACAATTAGTCACCTTGGCACGGCCGCACACTTTTCCTTATCCATCCACACCGAGGGGCCCAGAGGTATCTCTCCCGTTATCGAGGAGGGGCAAATTCCATCTTGATCTATCACACCCCTACGCCATGTTTCGCGGCATACCCGTAAGTTACCTTTATAACTACCCAGTTACGGAGTAGCGTTTGATAACCCCAAAATATACAACTACGCATACTGGGACTCTATGATGATCTCAAGTCTAAGTACCATATAGGTGTACCACTCGAGACAACAATCTGATGGCACTATTAAGATAACAATCTCAGCATTGTCTCGGAGTAGGTCAATCCAACCATCCGTGTTCTCTAACACGTGTCCACATTATTGATTCGATATCCACAATATCTATGGTATGTGAAACAGTACCATCAATCAATATATGTGCTGATCAATCATTAATGCTCCTCATAATGATTCTGGATCAGGGATCAGTTTAGAATAATGTCATACAAACAATGTGTCTCACAACCAAGTCATACTTGATGAACAAAGTTATGACCATTATTCATGGAACCTGATAAGCTAGTTATCGAAAAGTACATGAACAAAGACGTATTACACAATCATCTCATGATTGATTTAGGGCATATTCCCTTCAATCTCCCACTTGCACTAGAGATAATCATGCAGGTATCGGATACCCATGGCTCTTGTGTGCGCCTCATGCTTGGGTTGTGGAAGAGGCTTTGTCAACGGATCAGCCACGTTTAGATCCATGTGCACTTTGCAAATCTTCACGTCACCTCTCTCGATGATCTCTCTGATCAGGTGGTACCGCCTGAGTATGTGTTTGGACTTTTGGTGAGACCTAGGCTCCTTAGTTTGTGCAATGGCACCACTATTGTCACAATAGAGGTCCACTGGACAGGAAGCACTAGCGACAACTCCCAACTCAGAAACAAACTTTCGATCCAAACCGCCTCCTTCTTTGCTTGAAGCGCAATGTACTCGACCTCCGTCGTGGAATCACTCATGTCTTTTGCTTAGAACTTTTCCACTCAACGCCCCACCATTGAGGCAGAATACAAACCCGGATTGCGACGCGAATCATCCTTGTCGGTTTGGAAGCTAGCGTCGGCGTAACCCTTCGACGAGCTCCTCCTCTCCTCAAAAACCGTAAACATCTCCCGGTTCTTCACAAGTACTTGAGGATGTTCTTCTGACTATCGATGATATTCACCGGGATTTGATTGGTATCTGCTCGTAACACTTAGAGCGTATGAAACATCAGGGCGCGTACACAGCATGGCGTACATGATGGATCCAATAGCGAAGGCATATGGAATCGCACTCATTCTCTTTAGCTCATCAGGCATCGAGGCACACTGAGTCTTGCTGAGACTTACACCATGAGACATTGGCAAGAATCCTTTCTTCGAGTTCTGCATAGCAAACCTATTTAGGACTTTGTCAATGTAAGTACTTTGGCTTAATCCAATTAGCCTTCTCGATCTATCTCTATAGATCTTTATCCCCAAAATGTAGACCGCATCTCCCAAATCTTTCATTGAGAAACTCTTTCTCAAATAAGATTGAACAGCGTCTAACATTGGAATATCATTCCCGATCAACAGTATGTCATCTACATACAGGACCAGAAACACAAGTGCGCTCCCACTAGCCTTCTTGTAAATACACGGCTCTTCCTCATTCTTGATGAAGCCAAACTCTTTGACCACTTCATCAAAACGAAGGTTCCAACTCCGAGATGCTTGCTTCAGCCCATAAATAGACCTCCGAAGCTTGCATACCTTGCTAGCATTTAAAGGATCGACAAAACCTTCGGGCTGTACCATGTACACATCCTCGCTTAGGTTTCTATTTAGGAAAGCCGTTTTGACATCCATTTGCCGAATTTCATAATCATGATACGCGGCAATCGCTAACATGATCCTGATAGACTTCACCATGGCAACAGGCGAATAAGTTTCATCATAGTCAACACCATGAATCTGCTTATACCCTTTTGCTACCAAGCGCGCCTTAAAGATGTGAACATTTCCATCGGCGTCTATCTTTTTCTTAAAGACCCATTTGCACTCGATAGTTTTTACACCATCAGGCAGATCAACCAAGTTCCAAACTTGATTATCAAACATGGACTTTATTTCGGATCTCATGGCCTCTAGCCATCTTTCAGAGTCCGATCCCACCATTGCTTTCGCATAATCCTTAGGCTCATCATTGTCCAACAATAACACGTCATACTTTGCTCGTGGCGAGGAACATAAACCTCTCGGAGCACGACACGCCTCTCGGATCTACGTGGATTTGGCGCCTCAACCTCCGGCTCAACAACAACTTGCTCGTCGGGTTGAGGGTCAACAGGAGCTGAAACATTTTCAGGTGTTTCCCGAATTTCTTCAAGTTGCACCCTGCTCCCACTGGCACTTTCGGAAAACTGTTTTTCTAGAAAGATACCATCTTTTGCGACAAACACTTTGCCCTTTTCCGGGTTATAAAAATAATAACCACCGGATGTATCCCTTGGATACCCCACAAAGAAACATTTATCCGATTTGGCGTCAAGCTTATCAGACGTCATACGTTTTACATAAGCTTCGCAGCCCCAAATCTTTAGAAAAGACAACACGGGACGCCTCCCCGACCATATCTCATATGGCGTCTTCTCCACGGATTTTGATGGAACCCTATTTAAAATGAACGCAGCAGTTTCTAGAGCGAGTCCCCAAAATGACAAAGGAAGATCAGTCCGACTCATCATAGACCGCACCATGTCCAACAAGGTTCGGTTCCTCCGTTCCGATACACCATTCCACTCAGGCGTCCCAGGTGGAGTCAATTGCGGAACAATTCCACAACTCTTTAGATGATCGCCAAACTCTTGGCTCAAATATTCACCTCCACGATCAGATCGTAGAAATTTGATTGTCTTGCCCAAATGATTTTGTACCTCATTCTGAAACTCCTTGAACTTTTCAAAAGATTCAGACTTATGCCTCATTAGATAGATATAGCCATATCTACTAAAATCATCGGTAAAAGTAATGAAATACCGAAAACCACCTCTGGCCTCAACACTCATCGGTCCACATACATCCGTATGTACGAGGGCCAACAAGTCACTCACCCTCTCACTGTGACTAGTAAAGGGTGTCTTTATCATCTTGCCAAGTAGACAAGATTCGCATGTGTCCAAAGATTCAAAATCAATTGAACCAAGAAGACCATCTTTATGGAGCTTCTCCATGCGTTTCTTACCTATATGGCCTAAGCGACAGTGCCACAGATAAGTGGAATTCAAATCATTTGTTTTGAGTCTTTTAGCATTAACGTTATAAACATTTGCATCATCAAGATCCAGCACATACAACCCATTCATTAATGAGAAGTTACCATAGAGCAAACCATTGAAATAAATTGAACAACGCTTTTTCTTTATTACAAAATCATAACCATCTTCTTCCAAACATGAAGAAGAGATAAGGTTTTTGCTCAAGGCAGGAATATAATAACAATTATTAAGTTCCATGACTAAACTAGACGGTAATGGTCAGGAATAGACGCCGACAGCCAACGCAGCAACCTTTGCTCCATTGCCGACGCGAATATTCACCTCCCCACTTGCACAGCTTCGAGTCCTACTAAGCCCCTGCAACGATTTGCAAGTATGAATCATTGATCCGGTATCAAATACCCACGATTCATTAGGACAAGTTGCAAGATTAATTTCAATAACATTAATACCTGAAGATGAAACAGTTCTGTCGACGGTTGAGATATCGATCTCAAGTCGCTAAGGTTCTTGAAGATTGAGATAGAGACACGCCAAACAATGCGAGCGAAGAGCGAGCAGGAGACAGGGGTTTTATCCCGGTTCAGCCTCTCGGAGAGATAATAGCCCCACGTCCGGCCTTTCTTATATATCGAGATGAATACAAGAGGTGGCTCGGCGAGGCGAACAAGTCTCGGCGAGATTATGGGTGTCTGAGAAGCAATATGCAAGGGCCTCGTGCCCTCTACATGCCGTAGGGGCCCTATTTATATAGTGCGAGCAAACCGACCTCGAGGAAATATCGGTTGGGCTAACTACGAGATCGTAACGAACTCGACGTGCCAAATACATCCCGAGGCAGATAAGGCATACTCCTAGTCTTGGGAATCACGACTCCTATTCCAATCCGGGAAACCACGTCCGGGTCTTCACGTAGCCGTGCAGAACTCTTGTTCGAGTCGGACTCAAACACGATTTCTTGGCCGTTATGCACCGCGCCGACCAAGGGTCGCTTTCGGCGGGATGCACATGGGCACGATAGGACCTTCCAGTGGCCGCCCCTAGTAGGTCGTTAATTTGGGCCGTCGGGGAGTGGGCCACGGCAATGGGCCGTAATTTTATCCCCGACAGTTTAGCCCCGAGACTCAAGTGGAAGGACTCACTAGAGTGGGGTCTTCCTCTTGAGACTCCAAGTCCGAAGAGGGTAATTTTTTGCTACAAAGGCGCAAATGAAGACCGAGCAGGTTATGGTTCAACCGAACAAGTCTTGTTCGATCGAACAAACTTCGTCGCGGCGAAAGCAACTCTGTTGCGTCGAGCAGGAACAACATTTGTCCGAAAGCAGAGCACTCGGCCTTCAATGCGAAATCGAAATCCGGTCCCCAAGCGCGAGCTCGTCGCGGGACGGATCGCGGCCCGGCGAAGAGCCGCCCGATCGAGGTGAATCATCTCCTTGAGGCTGAACGTCATCAAGGAGAGATTGGATTCTTAGTAGTGAAGAGCGTACCACCGCATCCAGTAAGATCAAATCTTCCGGGAGAATGAACATAGCAAGTCGTGAGACGGACTCGTGCTGCTGCATCCAGGCATTCAGATGCCTAGGAAAAGATAGGGGAACCACCTCTCGGGCTAGAGCTTGCCCGAGGAAATAGAAATTGCGCTCTCGAGCGAATGTCGCGCTTAGGAGCGAGGGTGATGTGCCCCCAGACGTAGATCGTGTGCCAGGAGCAGACAATGCATACGAGGGGGAAGGTGACCCAGTCCCCGAGCGTAGAGCTCGTCAAAGGAACCAAGTAAGGAGATCTAGTCCCCGAGCACGGAGCTCGTTAAAGGAACCAGAAAGTGTGACCAGGCGAAGACGTACCCGGTAGGAGCCCGCGCTCCGGGCGAAGAGCTGCCCGGTGCGAGGTGATCCAGCCCCCGAGCACGGAGCTCGTCGCAGGGACCAGATGCGCGCTCCGGACGAAGAACTGCCCGATGCGAGGTGAATCACAACCCGATCGCGATCGAGCCGCAAGAAGAGCGTGTGAAATCAACGCTTTACCCATGGCGTATTCCTTACGGCGGTGATAGCGTTGTCTTGGCAAATCTTGAACCGACGCTGAGTGCCCGTTGGCGATGAGAATCGACTACGATGGGCTTGCCCGTTGCGATGAGAATCGACTACGGTGGGCGGGACTCGTTGGTGGCGACTACCTTGACTTAGCCGAACCGTGAAGGTCGCGTGCGGCAAAGCGAGAAATCATCGTGGTGAAGTGATCGGTCCCGGGCATGCGCGAGCAAACCGGGAAGAGAGGGATCTGACGTCGGTTTTGGTGGGAAGCACGGAACCTCGCCACAACCATCACGAGTCGATGTTCCCGTTCTGTATTTCTGCGAAGACAAACAAGAAACGAGCGGCAAGGGGAAAAGAAAGCAAGAACAGGCTCTAAGAAGAGCAAAGCGAGTTTTGAAAACACGCAAAAGACGACCTACCCGCACAAGACACAAATTTTTTCCGGGTACACCCCCCAATAGCGTTAGTGTCATCTCGGCGAATGCGGAACCGACGCTAGGAGTGCCCATTGCGATGAGAATCGGCTTACGGTGGGCAAGACTCCGTTGGTGGTGCATTGCTCTGGATTACCGTGCCAGAAAGGACGTAGCATGGATAAAAAAGACGTGTGCGGGCAAGTGCAGCCCCGCTGTGGCTAAGACCGCTAACCAGGGAAGGCGAACGGGACCTTAGCCGCAGCAAGGCGGCGCGGCGAAATCTTATCGGGCATGGACCCGTGCGGCGTTGGTGTCGTCTCGGCGGGTGCGGAACCAGCGCCAGGAGTGCCCGTTGCGATGAGAATCGGCTTACGGTGGGCAGAAACTCCCTCGATGGTGCACCGCTTCGGTTAACCGGAGCCATATAGGTCGTCGCCAGATAAAAAGACATGCTCAGACGCTGGGAGCGCCACGGAGCGAAGACCAACGAGGTTTTGGAAAACCAACGCTAAGGAAAGGCCGGCGAAAACGCATCGGGTGCGAAATTCAGCTCAAGTCCCAACCGACCGAGGAGAGGCGGTCCTTCGAGGAGTGGCCGAGCGACTCAAAACCGCCAAGCGGCGCTTGAATCGAGCGAGAGTCGACCGAACAGCTTTCGAGCAGCTTTTCTCGCAAAAAGAGCGAGAAAAGACAAGCACGAACAGAAACCAAGAGCAAGGCGACAGTAGCTAGAAAGTTTTAAGAAAACCGGTAGAACGCTTAGCCTAACTCCCGGCCCGTTGCCAGGTTGCTCGAGAACTCGAGCTTGCGAACTCGAGCAGTGCACAAGAGAAAGAGCGACGCCCTAGCCCCGATGCAGACGATGCATGAAGACCTGAACTTGCGACTTCAAGCACGTGCGTAGAGAGTTAAGCGACACCGTATCTGATCGACTCGTTCGAGGCGCGCCGTTAACGTAAGTTAGGCGGTTCGAAGGTAACCGAACAAGGAAAGTGCCTCTGCTGCGGAGGGCTTACGAGAGCAGGCTTTGCCAAGTGGTTGTGCCGTGAGCGGTAAGTGCCTCTGCTGCGGAGGGCTTACGAGCGAGCTTAGCCGCGAGGTGGATGCCGTGTTACGCAACTCGAGTTTTGGAACTTGTTGAAACCAGATCACGGTAGGGAAAACCCTTAAGATTGCGGAGCCAAGAGTTCGCAAGACCGGGCGACCATCAAGTGTTACCAGAGAGAAAGAGTAGTCCGAGAAGACAAGTGGTGAGGAGGACCGCAGGGGCGCGAGCATTCACCGCTCAATGGGTTGAACTTTACATGGCGGCAGAGACTTGGACGAACTAAAGCGCCAAGTTTGAGAAAAAGCGGTTAGGAAGCGAAGACCTACACGAGGAACCTCACGGTGGTCGATGTTCCAAGTCTTGGTCGGCTCTCTCCGTCATCCATTGCCCAGCGAACAGCCGGGACCGGAAGGAGTTTTGATCCGATCCCGAGCACGGAGCTCGTCGCGGGACTGACATAAGCGCCTCGGCGAAGAGCTGCCCGCGAAGTGATCCAACCCGAGCACGGAGCTCATCGCGGGGACAGACGCAGCGCCCGGCGAAGAGCTGCCCGGTGCGAGAAGATCCAGCCCCCGAGCACGGAGCTCGTCGCGGGGACCACACGCGCGCCCCGGGCGTAGAGCTGCCCGGCGCGAAAGCGATCAAGATCGAAGGGATCGATCCGATCGGCAGGAAGAGACATCCCGCCCGCCGAGTCGTAGTCCTCGGGAAGGATCTCCTGGTCGCTGATAGAGTTCGACATGTTCGATCTGCGAGGTCCCAACGGACGGCGCCAGCTGTCGACGGTTGAGATATCGATCTCAAGTCGCTAAGGTTCTTGAAGATTGAGATAGGAGACACGCCAAACAATGCGACAAAGAACGAGCAGGAGACAGGGGTTTTATCCGGTTCAGCCTCTCGAGAGATAATAGCCCTCGCCCGGCCTTTCTTATATATCAGAGATGAATACAAGAGGTGGCTCGGCGAGACGAACAAGTCTCGGCGAGATTATGGGTGTACAGGAAGCAATATGCAAGGGCCTCGTGCCCTCTACATGCCGTAGGGGCCCTATTTATATAGTGCAGAGCAAACCGACCTACCGAGGAAATATCGAGCTGGGCTAACTACGAGATCGTAACGAACTCGACGTGCCAAATACATCCCGAGGCAGATAAGGCATACTCCTAGTCTTGGGGATCACGACTCCTATTCCAATCCGGGAAACCACGTCCGGGTCTTCACGTAGCCGTGCAGAACTCTTGTTCGAGTCGGACTCAAACACGATTTCTTGGCCGTTATGCACCGCGCCAGCCAAGGGCTGCTCGGCAGGATGCACATGGGCCTGATAGGACCTTCCAGGGAGCTGGCCCCTAGTAGGCTGTTCGGCTGGGCCGTCAGGGAGTGGGCCACGGCAATGGGCCGTAATTTTATCCCCGACAAGTTCCATTCTTCTTGTCTTCCTGGTACTTTCTGCAGTTCCTACGCCAATGACCTTTCTTATGGCAGTAGTGACACTCGTCGAAATTCGAGGCCACCCTTCTTGGGCTTCACGGTGGCTTAGGTTTCGGATCTTGGATCACATCCTCACCGTTCCTTTGCCCTTGCGTTTCCTTTTCTTATCCTTTTGAACCATCATCACATGACTAGGGCCTTTCTTAATGCTCGCTCACCGCTTGACATCCCATGCGGCTTCGGTCGTGGTCTTCTCCGGGCTATTCATATGAAAGTTCAAAATGAATGGCTCAAAGCTCGCAGGAGCGGCGGAGAATCACATCCGTGGCTACCAAACTTTTAAGGAAAGCCAAGTTTCTCCGGGCTCTCAATGTAACCAATCATCTTGATCACATGAGGACTAACAAGAGCTCCTTGAGTTAGTTTGCACGCAAAGCGGGGCTTTGGATATCGTATATCGTTCAAATTTCTAGCTTGGTTCTCAAACATGCCCTTAAGACCCTCGATCATAGTATGTGCATCGGCATGCTCATCTCGCTTTTGCAGATCGAGTTCATAGTGGCTAGCATGAGACAACTAACATCAAGAGCATCGTTAGTGTGCTTCTCATAAGCACGCTTTGTCAAGAATGGCGCGATTATCGGCCCGATTCGGCGCAGGATCTGGCTCCTCTAGCACATATTCCTTTTTTCTTGCTTGAGAACGATTCTCAAGTTTCGATACCAATCCATAAAATTTGTCCCATCGAGTTTTTCCTCTCAAGGACCGAGCACGAAGTTAAAACCAGGTTTACATTGACATTGCGTGCCATCTACACAACAGAATAAATAAGCAAAGTTTTAGCACTATGTTCATGTTAATCTTCCATTAAACAATTTAATAAAAGATGCTCCCACTAAAATCACTTTCCCTCTGGTGCATTTTAGAAGGACAAGATCCATAGTCGAAAGTTCTAGAGTTACCAAAGAAGCAAGACATAGGTAGGCAACCCCTTGCCAATCACATCATATGTGACTCTTGTTTGTTGGACGGCATTCGATGCCCCGGCTCCAACATAGATACCCCGGGGCCCAAAACCCTTTTGTGCTAGCCCCGATAAGTAAACCAACGCATTGCATGTGGACTCACATTCCACCCTACGACCAAGGAAGAAAACGGCACCCTCCCTCGCAAAGCAGGGTGGAAACAATCCGCTAACGTACAGGGTCTTGTAGGTGCCGCTATTGGAGCCTCCATGACCACCGAGCCACCAGGGTTGAAGCCTCCATGACCAATTACAAGCTATTACTCCTAATAGCTAGTAATCAAATATACATGAGGATTCAAGGCATCACATGCCGGCACGCAAGCCGTTATACAACAACAGGACAGCCTTCAGCTGCAATTAACCATGACACGCAGGTCATGAAAATTACAAGCAATCAACACAAAGGGTCCATACAACTCACATCATTTCCTGAAAAACAAGTTAGGCGCAGAATCGAATTCTAACGCTCGCGATGTGAGTCAGTTTTAATTAACAGGCCTACGCAGATTATCACAGCGGTCCCCTTGAGAAGTTTCAACCGGATTGATCAAATCAAGCCGATCCCGGGCCATCATATGTCCCAATTTTCCATAAGGTCGATCTCATCAACCCAACGCGCGAGGTCCCCTTGAGAAGACGGCGACCGCATGCGATCTCGATCTGTTGCCTCGATTTGTTCATCGCACACGAATCCCAGAAGGTGTTACCAGCCGGTATGGGAGTTGTGTGTCTTGAATATAAAAGAGGGCGAACTAATCTTTTGATCACACAACGGCAACCACCGCAACCTCGATCTGTTCGGCACGCGCGCATCCCCGATGGTGTTACCAGCCGGTAGGGGATTTGTGCGGCTCACAACTGAAAGAGGATGAACTAATCTTTTTGGTTACGTGGTGCTATCAACTCATACCTCTAACACCCGTGATCATATCAACCCGTGAACAATATCAACATCATATCATATATGCGCGGATCCAGATCGAAACTACATGATCGCTCGATACCACCGATGGGGAACGCGCGAAGCTACGCTGGCGAAAATCAAAATTTTCGCGACACCCGGATCAACATGTAAGTAGGGGACCATGGATCGTTACCCTCGACGCGGATGCAGCGGAAGAAGACTTCAGCGACGAGAGGAAGTAGTCGACACGCCCGATCAGCGCCAACCGCCGCCGAGGTCGCCGGTCTTTGGGAGAGGTCGCCCGTGCTCGTGGAGAGGTCGCCCGTGCTCGGGGAGAGGTCGCCCAAGCTCGTGGAGAGGTCGCCGATCAGCAAGCACGTCCGCGAAAGCGGCAGCGCCTCTAAGGTATCCACACGCCCAGGAGTGGAACGTCGCGCGCCGGCGTGCTAGCACCACGTCGCGCGGCTAGGGTTTCCTCGGGAGCGGGAGGGGCGTGGTGGCTAGGGTTTGGGTGGAGTGCATCTAACTCTATCGCGCCGCCTTTGGCCTCCAACTTATATAGACGTGCTAACGGACTTCTACACTAGAAGGCCCGTTAGGACTCTATCTCCTACGCGGATCCATATCCACGCGCCGAAACCCATTAACAGAAGTGAATCCGTTAAGCATGTTCCAAACCGTTAAGTGTGTGACCCGTTAGGTTCATGTGCAAGTCGGCCGCGGACCCGGAAACCCGTTTCGATCCACGATCAATAGCGGTATCTAGCAACACATATTGACCCCGAATGCAGAATGAACTCATCGGTGAACCTTGATACACGCGTACATACCGATCCCTTTGCCACGCGACACCGGTCAAGCTCAAGGCAAGATCGTGCCACCCTTGTGATAGCTCGACCCATTCACTCGCTAGTGTAATGGATATAAGATGTGACTAACAATTAGTCACCTTGGCACGACCGCGCACTTTTCCTTATCCATCCACACCGAGGGGCCCAGAGGTATCTCTCCGTTATCGAGGAGGGCAAATTCCATCTTGATCTATCACACCCCACGCCATGTTTAGCGGCATACCCGTAAGTTACCTTTATAACTACCCGATTCACGGAGTGGCGTTTGATAACCCCAAAGTATACAACTACGCATCTTTGGGACTCTATGATGATCTCAAGTCTAAGGACCATATAGGTGTACCACTCGAGACAACAACTGATGGCACTATTAAGATAACAATCTCGGCGGTGTCTCGGAGTAGGTCAATCCAACCATCCGTGTTCTCTAACACGTGTCCACATTATTGATTCGATATCCACAATATCTATGGTATGTGAAACAGTACCATCAATCAATATATGTGCTGATCAATCATTAATGCTCCTCATAATGATTCTGGATCAGGGATCAGTTTAGAATAATGTCATACAAACAATGTGTCTCACAATCAAGTCATACTTGATGAACAAAGTTATGACCATTATTCATGGAACCTGATAAGCTAGTTATCGAAAAGTACATGAACAAAGACGTATTACACAATCATCTCATGATTGATCTAGGGCATATTCCCTTCACCCCATGCATATCTCCGTTTGGTAAGTGTCGACGAGATTGGTCAATACAACTATCTTATATTCATTTATTTGTTTGATTTTGACTATCACAACGACATGTAGGAGCGTTATAAGGACGCTTATAGATAGGATCACGGGGAGGTGAGCAATCCAGAGGAGGCTCCCCTCGATTCTCATGTGATTCATAAGCACATGGGGGGGCAAGGCTCACGAGCGTCTGGCGATCGGTGGCGACCACCTATGGTAAGATCTCTTTCGTACATTTGTATATTATGATTGCAAAACTGACTGCTATATTATGCATGTTGCAGGTTTTCAGAGTATATGCCCGAGGTTCAGAGCTAGCTGAGCGGCGGTGAGACCGTCGCCAGTTCAAGAGCGCTGCAGAGGAGAGGAGCAGCAGCAGAAGAGGCATGAGGAGGCGGGCCCATGATAGAGTAATGCTAAGGGCCATGCAGAGAGCTCGAGAGCTGCGTGGGAGGACTCTGACGAAGGCTTCACGCCTTGAGGCGTTCGTCATTGGGTAACGATTCGCACTTCAATTCTTTTTATAGATGCATATCTTATCATTTGTACTAACGGAATTAAATATATGTGCAGCCGCCCAAGTGGTCATGCGGGCTTCTTGCGGCTCCTCGAGCAGTGGGGCTGCGGGTCCCTACAGTGGCCGGCCGGTGTCACGGTAGCCACCCGGCCCTCCATGCACCTATGTTGGGCAAGGCGGCTACCCTGCACAGACGGCACCACCGGGCACCTACGGGACCCAGCCGGCCTACGTCCCCACACCCAACTACCCAAACGTCGAGCGCCCCTGGTTCCGTGATCCAGTAGTAAGTCTCCTATGCCAAATCAATACACTGTCGCATAGTACATATATGTCAACTTACTAGTTGAAAAATCTCGAAGGGTTTGGGTTCTGCGATGTCTACGCCTCCGTCCTTCGTGCCACCTCCTCAGGACGACGTGCAGCAGGGCGACGCCTCAGGGATCATGGCCGCCAACCTCGCGGAGCAGCTCTTTGGGACGCCACCACGACAGCCATGATGTTTGTTTTATTGTGTTTATGATGTTGATATTATCATTGCGATGTTTGTCGTGACCATATATTGTGAATGTGGATTTGATGTTTGTGATCTATATACTGCGATGTTTGTGATATATTGAAATTGTCGGAGGTATATGTGTATTTATGAAATTGTGGGAAATTTGAATGCGAGGGCTATTTTGGGTGTGCAGGTTGCAGCAGCTGCTGCTGCTGGGTGCAGTAGTGGCTGCAAAATTATTGTGATTTTTTTAAATTTAATTTTTTTGCTGTTTTTTCAATTATTCTCGACGGCTAGAACCTGGCCGTCGAGAAAACTGCCATGGTCCACCTGCCAGCGCCGTCATTGCCGGGACGTCAACTCCGAGCGGAGAAGCTATCTCGACGGTCGTAAGCCGTTGTGAAAAATAGTAATTTGGGCGCGGCTGCTGCGAAGAGCAATCTCGACGGCTAGAGGCCGTCGAGAAAGACTCCACCATCACGTTCTGCCTACCCGGTGCATGTATCTTGACGGCTATACGGAAGCCGTCGATAAAGATTAATCTCGACGGCCGAGTCGTCGAGAAAGACTCTCTCTCTCGACCGTGCTTTCTCGACGGCCAAATCTCGACAGCTGGCCGTCGAGATTAATCTTTCGCGACGGTTTTGGTATCTGTCTCGACGGCTTTGGCCGTCAAGAATTTGAGCGATCCGCGTGGTGAGTTAAGTCAGGGAGTGTGTTTTGGCGTGTTCGTGCACACCGAACGGCTCGACGTGTCGCCCCGTGCGGCGGACAATATTCACAAGATTTACATAGCATATATATACTTTTTGAGATGAATCTATATGTATGATTTACATATGCCAAATTCAAATAGTTAAAAAGTCTTATAGATGAAGTTTTAAAACTTTGACTTATGTTTTGTTCTTTTCAGCTTAAAGTTGCTGAAAGTTTTAATCTGAAAAGGTTGTGAACCCTTGAGAGGGTACTTAAAAAATTAGTAAAAATTATTTTAGTAACTCTAAGTAGAACTATTCCAAACCCCATTAAAGTGACTACAAATTACAACATAGTTTAGCTTGTATAAAAATAAAAAAAAATTAATTTAATTTAATTTATTTTATTTTAATGTAAGCCGAAGAAAACAAGACCTTAAAACATACTATGTACTACACAGAAATATAAGTTTTTCCGAACCGGAGGAGTTTTTAAAAATATTTTGAAGTATTTATAGAAAGACTACACAAGGCCCCGAATAAAATGACTACAATGGCCTGTTTAAAAATAAAAAAAATTCTTAAAGACTATAATCAGAATTAGGTTATACGCCAAAGAAACAGTAACAGGACGAAAGGTTAATCCAGCCGGCCATCGGATGGCAGCGACGTATACCGTTAACACTGGAAGGTCATTTGCTCGGAGTCCCGAATAGAGAGAACCACGTACGACTGCAATTTCGAATTTTTATTTTTTATATTTATTTTTAATCTTTTATACAAAATTGTATGTCGGATTAAAATTTAGACTAATAGGCGTTCGTCGAGCGTTCAATGCAAGACAGGGTACCGGCCGAGCGTTCAATGCACGACGGGGTGCCGGCGCCTGCCGCCGCGCCGCCGTAAACCGCCCTAGAAGGCCGCGCCGCGCGCGCGCCGCCCGCCGTGCCGCCAGCGCCATGCTCGCCAAGCGCCGCCGCCGGCAGCTCTGGCGGCTGCTAGAAACCCTAACCGCTCGAGTCGCGCCCGGTTGGAGGCGCCCTGTCAGGATTGAACGCTCGACCGGTACCCTGTCGTGCATTGAACGCTCGACGAACGCCTATTTTTGTCTAAATTTCAAACCGACATACAATTTTGTATAAAAGATTAAAAATAAATATAAAAAAATAAAAATTCCTGCAATTTCATCGGTTATTAGAAGCCGACGAAATTACATTTTTAATTTTATGGGTTTCCAGAAACCGATGAAATTAGTATTTTAATTTCATCGGTTATTAGAAGCCGACGAAAATAATACTTTAATTTCATCGGCTTTTTTCAGGCCGACGAAATTGTTTCGGGCCGACGAAAAACCCTGTAATTCCTGTAGTGTTTATCCAGCAGGTCAATCCAATTTATCGCATGCTGGCGGCTAGCCACCGTGTCAACGTAGCTGGACATGGTCAAACATATGGGTCATGGGTGATGTAAAATAGCTACTTGCAGGGTTGGGACTTGGGACTAGTACGTAAGGCGATGGCTATACTAATAAATAAATAAATAATGTAGAATATATCTACAAATACAAAGTATTACGTAGTGGAAGAAACCAAATAATTGATTAGTGCACGCTCCGTCAACCAGGATCGATTAACTTGGACTCATGGAGAGTAGTATGTTCACACCTGATAATTATGCAGCTATGCTCGACTCATGGCATATTCTTCTAAAAAATATATGAGGCACGTTTTCTATAAGTCGGTTTAATTGTTTAGAGGATGATTGATATTGATCCTGTTCGTGAACTATCTTATAACTATTCATACACTTTTCAATTATTATTCTATTTGTTTCTAATTTTTCTATCTTATATTTTAAACAATGTTTGAAATAGCGGGCTATAGCTAGCGCCGCTATAGCTATAGCGCTGCTATAACGTTTTAGACGTGTAAATGCTACACTATTGCACATATGTCCACCATGACAGCTAAGAGCGTTATAGCGCAATTTAGCGGCGCTAAAATGTATAACGAGCCATAGCGTTTAGCGGCGCTATTTAGGGTTTGATGCTCGCAGGCTGAAACTAAAGCCCACTCAAATTTCATTGCTGATCTCGACCCAAAGTAGGTACTCTGCTGTGACGAACTTGTCCGTTGTCAGCTACTTTGTTGTTATGTTATGTTTGTGATGGATTTGTGTCTGTGATGTATTGTACTCATAAATAATAACTGTTATGATCATGCCTTAATCTTATGCTCCTTATGACCTGGAAAAAACCAGCTGAAATCAATATTTTTTTTACTTTTGACTTTGTTATTTGAGGCATATATATGCCATGTTTTTTACTTTTTTTTAAAAAAAACTGCTAATTGCTTAGCGGCGCTATAGCTGTCTTAGCGGTTTGAGGAGAGCTCCGCTAAATCCTATAGCCCGCTATTTAAAACATTGATTTTAATCTTTATCATATTGCTATAATGTTGAGAATTTTAAATAGATAGTTTTTAAAAACACCATTAGACATACTTTTATAGACTTAAATTTACCAATTAATCTATCACGACTTCCTGACCGCTGTATTTGTAAGCAACAATTTCGAGATGATAAGAGTTGCCTTGGGTGAGCGAGCAGTCTATTAGGTTTGATTCCTGAATTGCCTCTAGGGTCCGATTAGCTCAACGGTGATATAAGATAGAAATTATAGGGTGTGTATTGTTTGTGACTATCGGTTGTTCTATTAAATTTTGGTCATGATCAATTCAGGGCATGGTCAAATCATTAACAAAGTTATTTCGTTCAGATTGAAGTCGAAATTTGTTAGGATATTAATGGTTATTTTTTGGTTTGAAACCAATTGAGCTAGCCAAAATTTCGTAGAGTGAATGGTTATTATTTGGTTAAAAGTCAAATAATGAAAAATTACTAGTAAGTATTATATTGTGGTTTATTCCTAGAGTGAATTAATGAAAACATCATAAATTTTTAATTCAAATAAAAATTCAAGAAATGAAATATAATAAATTATTAAAATAGTAAAAATGGGTCACTTAGGTTTTTTGAAAAATTACAAAAGTTTGAGAGTGGCCGTTGGTACCCACAAGACCACGAAGTCACAAACTCATGCTGCAGCGGGCGCACCAAAGCATTGAATCCAACTATTTTATT
This sequence comes from Raddia guianensis, assembly GCA_036346415.1. Lineage (NCBI taxonomy): Eukaryota > Viridiplantae > Streptophyta > Magnoliopsida > Poales > Poaceae > Raddia > Raddia guianensis. The sequence goes on along the minus strand of CM070542.1, from coordinate 22,803,071 downwards.
TGCTATAGTTTTAGGACGTTCTAAGTTAGATCCAATAGATATATCTATTCATCCACTATTCATATCTCTTGCGGTGCATCCATATTTTTATCTTATATTTTATTCTCTGCAGTGTCTAGGACTCTCCACCATTAGTGATGCCCTAAGCCTAATTTCACAAAATCATTCTGTCACATTTTCCATGTATTTCCTCTAGCATTTATCTTATATTTTTCCATACTCTGTGATCATCACATAAAGCAAATATATTTACTATAAAAGGTTAATTCCAAACATGCCACTTCAAACTTTGTTATTTAGAGATATACTAGTTTAGCATGAGATAATAACATGTGGATTAAAATCACATGTCTTGACAAGTGGAGTGACATATCTTGAAACATCAAACTATGGAATGATGTGTATCCAATTCTTTACTCCAAAAAAAACTACCGTGGTGGTTTAATGACTGATTCCATAACAAAGGTACCTAGATTTACTTTTATGCAATAGTTGGTGCTATCAAGCTGGATAACACCCATTTACCGCCCCTAGCCACAAAGCCTACAAGCTCCTCTCTCTCTCTCTCTCTCTCTCTCTCTCTCTCTCTTCTCCTCTCCAACTAGAGTCACTCTCCCTCTTACCTCAACCATCTTCACTCCATCCCTAGGAAGCATTACACCAATGCTGAGAACGTCGCCACTAAGACAATGATGGCACCAGTTAAGGTGCACCAGTTAAGGGGAAGGGGATGGGAACTATCACCATGGGAGGGAGGGATGAATAGATGGAGGTGGCACGACTAAGACAATGATGGCTCGGGCCCTAGGAGCAGTCCTAGCCCAATCCATCTTTTTCAAGATCGATGCTCCCCACGTTGTCTTGCACTTTGCACCTGTGGCCGAGGAACTATAGACGACAAGGAGCCGGTAAGGAATCCACCATGCATGATGATGAATTGGTGTGGCCTCATGGGGAAGATATTTTGGTGTACTGAGAGCCATCGTCGATTTGGGAAGTTAATGCTAGCCTTGTTCAGTGCAGGAGGGTCGCTGAGGAGGAGGCTAGGAGAAGGGGTTGTGTCAGCATGTGGCAGACGTGGCTAGGGAGAGAAATTTGGGGGAGGAGGAGGCTAGGTGGATAATACAACGATACTACTTGGGGGAGATTTGAGTTTGTTGATTAGAATTGGGCAAGATTAGGATAGACCGAGAATTGAAGAAGATGATTTCGATGAGCTTGTAAATATTTGCAGATACAATTTTAGATAAAACGAGCAGGGTGCACAAGCATTTGTGTGACTAGATTTATGGCAATCTTTAATATGAAATGGACTCTTATTTTTGTTATTCTCTATTTCAAATTTATGCATTTTTTGATAGCCCACGCGTCTACCACCACTAACCCCAAGGCTCAACACCAAGCTTCTCACTCCTGCAACCCCAAGTCACTCTCGTCTCTCATCTTAACCATCTTCATTCCATCACCAGGAGCATTATGCCAAGAAGGTCACCACTAGGGGGAGATTGGGTGGTTTCCCTGGTTGAGGGGAAGGGGTGGGAATCATCACCATGGGTCCATGGGAGGGAGGGAGGAAGAGACGGGAGGAAGCACAACTATAACCATGATGGCTCAGTCCACCGCAACCTAATGGGTCACCAACTCGTAAAGATCGATGCTCCCCACATTGTCTTGCACCAGTGCTTTGCGTCTATGGCTGAGGAATTATGGACGGCAAGGAACCAATGAGGAATCATCTACACATGAGGACGAATTGCCATAGCCTCGTGGGGAGGATCTTTTGGTGTGATGGGAGTCGTCATCAATTTAGGACATTACCCCATTGCCTTGTTGGGGGGGGGGGGGTTCTCGATCATGTCGAGGAAGATGGTTGGAAGAGGGGTTATACCATCACGTGGAAGAGGTGGCTGGGAGAGAGATGTGGGGAGGAGGGTGGGTGGATGATATAAAGATACTACATGGGGAGATTTGAGTTTGAGGATCTAGGTTTGGGCTAGATTAGAATGGCATGAGAGTCCAAGAAGATGATTTTGATGCACTTGTAAATATTTGCAATCACATATAAATATAAATATGTACTCATTCTAGTCTCAAATAGTTATTTCACAGTTAATTATCAAAGTAACTAAAATTATATTATTACGAAGTACACAAAGAGATCGAAGATATTTATAGCTAAAGTTATAAAATTTTGAATTGCACGTAGTTCAAATTATTTTTGACCAAAAGGAGCGGTTGTTTACATATTATTTTGTTTACAATCCGCTGCAACACACGTGGACACAATTAGTCCCTATAGGCACATTTTAAACTTAGCAGGCATATGTATCAATGAAAAAGACTAATAAAACTTTAAAAGAGCTCAGCACGTTCACACTTCACCGATCACACTCCGCACATCAAATAATTTTTTTACGCGGTCTCTAAATTCATGCATCTTTTTTAAAGAGGCACAAGATTCACGCCTACTTTGGCACGTCTCCACTTCTGGATAACTTAACATCGTGTACCCTCGAACCATTTTTTGTAAGCACAAGATTCACAAAATAATAAAATAACTAAAAACGCCGTATCTCAAGTTCTCAACCTCTATACTCCCAACTCACAAAGCCATGCGCATGAAAAAAGTGACTCCAAATTAAAATTTCCTTATTTACCGCCGATTATATAGGTGGGTCCGGTTAATTTTAAAAAAAACATTGGTGCATTTAAATATATATTTTTTGTCTGAAATTTGGTAGAACGAAATTTCTAGTAAGACAAAATATTTAGGAATTTCAGCCTACACTAATCCGTAAATTCATATTTATTATTCAGACAATTCATTCAAAAATTTTAAAACCCCCTGTTTTCTCCTTTGCTTTCTTAAGAAAGGGCAGAGATTCAGCTATACCAAATATTATTTATAGAAAGGCCCTAACCAAAAGTCAAAATATAAACAAATATTCATATGACCAAATTGTAAAATAACCTAGAAAAGTAGAGTTTCTCCATACACCACCATCACCTAAGTCAATGCCCATGGCACTCCGTGCCACTGTCATCCCATCACCCGCAACCTCATCCAATCAGGAAAATAGAGAAGAAGATCAAAATTAGTAATAGTAGTGGCAACACACATACCCGTAATCAGTGCATCCTGAAGAAGATCAAAATCAGTAATAATAGTGGAAGCACACATACCCGTCGTCGGTGCATCCTGAAGAAGAAGATCAAAATCAGTAATAATAGTGGAAGCACACATACCCGTCATCGGTGCACGCAAGGGAGACGAAACCGAGCAGGCACGGCCAAACACCGCGCATCGTCATGGAGGCCACTCGTGCTTGAAATCGCCCTAACTCATTCTAAATTTTGCTCCTTTTAAGGACTCTACTAATACAAATTGCCCTTTAGCGATGGGATCTTGAGAACCGCCGCTGCCTGGAGTCAATCCTGTGCTGGGTCTCTCCTTCCTCATCCATGTCGACGACGAACCAGGGAGGTCTCTTATTGGCTAAACCAAAAACACAGACACACCTGAATTAGAAACACAAAACTAGCTCCAGCCCTAGCATCATTTCTAATTAGCAAGGTGGTCAGCACATTTGTACGACTAGAATAGTCTATTTGTGCGGCTAGAATAGTTTTAGAGTTTAATGTACCTTTGTCGAAGAAGATTCATAATCGTGTAGCCATGCTAAGCTCTAATAAAATTTATATCACAAATGCAATATATTTATATCGTTAGATTTATTTTGTATGCATGGTTGTGTTGGCTTAGTATGCAAACTCTAATATAGTCCATGTATAATCCATTCTAATTAATCTCGCTAGATCTATACTGTTATTATATAGAACAGCTATAAATAATGGCGTACATTTTCACTTTTTTTTTGATTGATCAAGAAATTCTAACCACTCTGATCTAGTGCCTTGGCTCCTTTTCCACCCTTATTTTGAGCTGTGACAACGTTTTTGAGATTTTTTTTGGTATTATATGGTAAAGTCCAATATAGCTCATATCACAAACCTAGCATAATTATATTTGTTTCATATACATACTATACTGAGATCATTGTAAACTTTGATATAAATTACTTGATTTATTTTATTTAAAATTTCAAGTTTGGCTAAGATTTGTGCATCATCCAAATACTAATTTTATTTAACTTTTATTATGAACTATAGTTTTTAATTTTAAATGGTATGATTATCATATTGCTAACATTTATATTAGTTTATTCCAAAATTTAGGTAGTTTCTATTGTCGGTTATATGACTTCTTTCTTTTAATCTAAAGGAATATAACTTGAATATGCTTCTATTTGATACGGATCTTTTCTTTTTCATCTAAATAACTAGTTGACATAGATTTATGGCTAGATCTTTTCCCTTTTTTCTCAATCTTATTAACATGAGAATTCATAGCATCTTGGAGCGAGCATGGCGACCTTTGGGTGAAAGCTTTGACCCTTTGCATAATACAATACAATACAATACAGTACAATACAGTACAATGTAACTTAATATGATATCATATAAAATGACGTAACATAACATAACATAACATAACATAACAGATAGATAGATAGATAGATAGATAGATAGATAGATAGATCTATTTGGTGAAGCAAAACACAAAAAATTGAAAAGCCCAGAGGTTTTCGGTCGACCTAAGCTGGCTTTGACACTGAGGAAGACGCCGGTAATAACTTTTTTCCTTTCATCGATTCTCTAGCTACATGTGAATTATTCGGGCACTTTATTTTTTCTAGCCAAAATAACCCACATTGTTTAAGATGATTCCTCTTTGTTGGTACCCTCAAGGAAGAGCATGTTTTGCAGGGTCTTAGGGAACATATCCTTTTTTTTAAAAGAGACTTATCATTAAATATTAGTGTCCCTCTTACATAGAAGCCCTCACACAAAAATAAAATTACAATGTGATCGTGATAAGGGTCTATTGCTAATAATCCATCATATCCAAATCTCTCTTTGACTTCATCGTCTTCGTGAACTTTAGCAACCTCCGTAGTCAACCATAGCATCATATTATTCATACTCAACCACCATGGGAAGCAGATTTGAAAGATCAATATCAAAAAGTAGTCATGGCAGCTTGAATCTCTGACTCGAGGAACAATCTGAATAAGGAATAACCATGAAAAAAACGCACTCGGCTGGCTCAACTCCACCAAGATCTCCGGCGCAAGAAACATATCAGAAAAAACCAGATCTAACAAATGAAGAAAGGCAAAACAGGTTCCTTTTTCCCCAATTGACAACTTTATTTTGACCCTCACCGGAAACCCGGAAGAGAAGTCTTGCTTTCGATCCAAATCACCAAGCCGGCCATGATCGCCGCGTCGACTTAGGCCCAAGCCAAAGCTCTGCATCTTCCTTTGTCGTGTCGACACAACGAGGTATTTTATTGGCTAAAACGAAGAAAAATCACACCTTGTTGCTCCGTCCGCTGACGAAGAAATCTCAAATCTCAAGTATCCCGCCCAGATCCGTGTTCCTTCTACCTCGACAGCTGCCCAGAGGATGCTGCCGACGCAAGGAGACCTCGGATCTGGGCAGCGCAGAGCTCGCCCTTTTTTTCTCCTAAGCCGCCGTCGACGTTCTCTTATGTGTGCGGGGGTAAAAGGGAACATATAATGTACAATCAAATTTATGGTGTAACCACCATGCAACTGAACTATAAAAAGTTATAAAAAATTATGAAAACATTATAGATGTACTTCATTATTTACTCTACCTATGCATAAAGTTTGAAAGCAAAATTCATTTTATATTAAGAGTTATAAAAAAGAAAAAATCTAACAGTTCTGACAATTTCAAAATTGATAGAATTTTCTCTTTTTTGTAGCTTTTAATATAGGATGAATTTGAACTTGAAATTTTATTTAGAGTTACAGTAAGTTGAAAAGTACATCTACAATTTTTTTAGAATTTTTTTTACAACTTTTAATAGTTCGGTTTCACGATATTTACACCGTAAGCTTGATCCCATATGACATATTACCCTTAAAAAATAAGTCTTCTCTCTTTTCAAAAACTCTAGTTTTGTATCTCTTATGCAAAGTCTCTAATTTAAAGGTTGTCTCTTTGAATCATTATGTTTGGTGGTTCTCTTTTCTATTCTATATTTTTTGAGGATACGAGCTCTATTAAGAATACAGAGAACGAACTGCGTTTAAAGAAGAGGATACAATGATCGATTTTTCGGAACTTGCTAAAATACTCTTTAACGTTTTAGAAACTGATTTTTTTTCTCTCTCTGGCCGTGCCGGTCACAAACACGTAACGGTGCCAGCACTGGAGGCACCTGGTACCTGCCTCCGCGAGACGTGTCTACGCTGTCACAAGGAGCACGACCCGTGCAACAGTGCAACACCACGTAACGGGCATACGTGACTGTAAGTCGCACCGCGGAGGCGCCACAAAAGGAGGACAGAAACGGACGAACCCGACGGCCCACTTTCCAGAGAGGACATGGCGTCCCGGACGGAACCCGACGAGAAGCCACTGGGCTGCTGGGCTCACCAGCGGTGGGGGTGGGGCCAGGCTGTCAGAGGGCTGGCCCGAGCCAATTTAAGACCGAGCGATGCTGTCCCCCCCAATCCCCAGGTGACCCCGCCCGAGCCGAGCCAGCCTCCTTCTTCCCCCTCCCCTCGGGCTCCGACGAAGATGAGCGCCGCCGCGATGGCCGTGGAGGTTCGCCGGAGGGCGCCGCGTGGGGAGAGGGAGAGGGTGCAGGCGGGGGACGCGCTGCCGCTGCCGATCCGGCACACGAACCTCATCTTCTCGGCGCTGTTCGCGGCGTCGCTGGCGTACCTGATGCGGCGGTGGAGGGAGAAGATCCGCTTGTCGACGCCCCTCCACGTGGTGGGGCTCGCGGAGATCCTCGCCATCTGCGGCCTCGTCGCGTCGCTCATCTACCTGCTCAGCTTCTTCGGCATCGCCTTCGTGCAGTCCGTCGTCTCCAACAGCGACGACGAGGAGGATGACTTCCTGATCGGCCCCGGCGGCAAGGCGGCGCCGTGCGCGCTGCTGGGGAGCCCGGGGGCCGCGCCCGAGAAAATGCCGGAGGAGGACGAGGAGATCGTGGGCGCCGTCGTGGCGGGGAAGATCCCCTCCCACGCGCTGGAGAGCAGGCTGGGCGACTGCCGCCGGGCCGCCGGGATCCGGCGCGAGGCGCTGCGCCGGACCACGGGGAGGCAGATCGACGGGCTCCCGCTGGACGGCTTCGACTACGCGTCCATCCTCGGGCAGTGCTGCGAGATGCCGGTGGGGTACGTGCAGTTGCCCGTGGGCGTCGCCGGGCCGCTCCTGCTCGACGGCCGCCGGCACTTCGTCCCGATGGCCACCACCGAGGGCTGCCTCGTCGCCAGCACTAACCGCGGGTGCAAGGCCATTGCCGAGTCCGGCGGCGCCTCCAGCGTCGTCTTCCGGGACGGGATGACCCGCGCCCCCGCCGTCCGCTTCCCGTCCGCCCGCCGCGCCGCCGAGCTCAAGGGCTTCTTGGAAGACCCGGCCAACTTCGACACCCTGACCCTGGTTTTCAACAGGTAAACAAGACTAAAAATTCCAAGCCAACCCCCCATTGTCCCTTTCACACCATGCTCCACGCGCTGACACAACAAATGGCAGCATGCTAGTACGCTAGTGCTCCTCTTGTGCTTGACGATACGTCTCTGTGGTCTGTGCCATCAGTACCCGTCAAAAGCAGCAACTTTTGTACAGTCAGCAGGTTGCGACCTATAATTTGATGATCGATCTCATCAGAAAACATTTGTACAGGTCAAGCAGATTTGCAAGGTTGCAAGGGGTGCAGTGTGCGATAGCAGGGAGGAACCTGTACATGAGGTTCACCTGCAGCACGGGGGATGCCATGGGAATGAACATGGTCTCCAAGGGCGTCCAGAATGTGCTGGACTACCTACAGGATGACTTCCCTGACATGGATGTTATCAGCATCTCAGGTTTGTCCCACGTCATATATTCAGACACTTGAAGTTTTGTCTTCTGTTGTACGTTGGCCTGTTTTTGGCCTGTTTAGTTCTAATTGTGACGTTATACCTCTGATAGATGGTGGATGATAACTATGGGAGCCTGCAAAGGGCGTTTGATAATTGATGGAGAGAGCCTTATAAAATCTTTAGGCAAATGATGGTTTTTAGAGTCTTTAGAGTTATGAATATAACTGGTGGTGTCGTTATAAACCATAGAAAAGTTATATGCAAGTTTTTCTCTCTCCAGATATTGAGTGAACCTTATGCTGTGAATTTTGATTTCCATGCTCATTTCGTGGTCTAAAGTGAACAAGTGAACCGTGAAATTGTTTTTAAATTTAAAAATCTATTTGATGTCTTGCACTTGATCTAAACTGATGTTGGCTTCAGTTGTTTCCGTTCGTATTAGTTGCCAATACCTTTTTGTCTAATTCCTCCACCTGAGTTGCCACTCATAGTTCAAGATATAGTACTCTAAAAAGTAACGAAAATTCATACAAAAGAAGATTCGAAGAAGGCTGCCGTGTGCTTGTGTCCTTATTCTTACAATATTTACTGAGTCAGACATAAGCAGTTAAGCACATAACATAAGAAAAATCTGTTTCCTGATTTGTAACAGTACAAGCAACTGGAAACATTTAATTTGATATAACTGTATCGAGATAATGCAAAATAGATGATTATCACAGTTATTGTTTTTGTTTTAATATTTGTGACTTACCATTTGTTGGAAATTACTTTCAGTGGTGCTTTGGTGCTCTTTAAAATCTAAATTTCTAACGTCTAAATTGGTGGCGGAGTAATGAATGATCATAAATCTAGCCTTTAATGTGCTCTAAATTAGGCCCTTGAAACAAAAAAAAAGCACTATTGGAATTGTTTTTTCACCCTTCGAGACAGGTTGGGCTCGGAGTCCAAATTTTGTGGGTGGAAGATTACTTTAGAGATTACCGAACAATTTATTTTTGAAAGTTTAATGTTGATCAATACGATAATACCTGAACTTGTCTATCACGCTAACAAGTGATGGTGATTAGCTGTTCAGCACTAGGCATGACTCCAGACTTTAGCAACAGAGTTGCGTACTTGCATCTTGTATGTACCAGATAATATGTTAAATTTGCAAAATCATTTTTTGTCACATAATTTTCTTGCTTTACAATCCTTGATTAATCATCTGGTAAAAAAACAGGTAACTTTTGCTCCGACAAGAAGTCAGCTGCTGTAAATTGGATTGAGGGACGTGGAAAGTCTGTGGTTTGTGAGGCAGTAATCAAAGAGGAAGTTGTGAAAAAGGTTCTCAAGACCAATGTTCAAGCCCTCGTAGAGTTGAATGTGATCAAGAACCTAGCTGGCTCCGCTGTTGCTGGAGCTCTTGGGGGTTTCAACGCCCATGCAAGCAACATCGTAACAGCCATATTTATTGCCACTGGTCAGGATCCTGCACAGAATGTAGAGAGCTCTCAGTGCATTACAATGTTGGAACCTGTAAATGATGGCAAAGACCTTCACATCTCTGTTACCATGCCATCTATTGAGGTATGAAACAAGGTTACTCTTTAAGTTGGAATCATGCTCTTGATATTGTTTTTAGCATGACAGTCTTGGAGTTTGTTCTCTCTACCCAATATTCATATTTTTGTCGAGAACTATTAATTATTCAAAATAATTAGATGACATTTTATTTGTAAAATAGGTAACTATTATGAATATTTTTTTCCCAGGAAATCTCCTCTCTTTAACTAGTATACTATATACTACTAGCAAGTGTGCACGTGCAAAGCACGTGAAGCAATACTGATATCAACAATTTATAGAAAAAAGTAACATTTAGGACACATGCAATTTTTTCTATTTGTCTACATCTATATCTATATAGAGCAGGTGTAGGAGCATTCCTTGTTGCATTGGTTCTCATTCGGTTGATATTAACGTGGCTCATCTCATGAAACATCTGAACAAGCAAAATTAAATAATAGATAATCAAGATATAGATATAGATTAATTAACGGATGCAATAACATGCAAATGATTGTTTTTTATTAACAGATCAATTCTGTACATGGATGTACGTATAAATACATGTGACACTTACTCATTTATTTAAATGTAGCGATGCGTTCTCTCGATGGGTCAGTCAGATTGTAAATTGTAATTATATATGTGCATCATCATTGTTATTTACCGCGCTGCAAGAGTCCGTGATCTCTACGTATATGTATATATAGGTAAGGGCAAGAGTTCTTGGTCTATACGTATCGAGTTGTGGGCAAGAGTCCGTGGTCTATACGTATCGAGTCAAAAGTCTGTGTTCTCTACGTATATGTATATATGGGCAAGAGTCTATGGTCTATACGTATCGAGTTATGCGTAAGAGTTCGTGGTATATACGTATCGTGTCAAGAGTCCGTGGTATATACGTATCGTGTCAAGAGTTTGTGGTCTCTACGTATATGTATATATAGGCAAGAGTTCGTGGTCTATACGTATCGAGTCAAGAGTCCGTGCTCTATACTTGATAGCAAACTTATGAAAAATTATGGTTGTTGGATGATGGATCGAGAAAATAGACGGATATGATTTGTAGTTGGATCTAGGCCAACTGCTCAATTATATAGTAGTTTAGATTTAGATTTAGATTTAGATATGTAGCTTATGTTGGCCCCATCAAGGAACAAGTACTCGTGCAAATAATGTTGCTGCCAATTTAAGTTTGAATTTATATGGAACCTGGAAATATGAATACAAGACCACCACATATAGGTCTTGATTTTGTCCTTTCCCATGATCACTATGAAGAGGTAGAAGTACTACGCCAAGAACAAAATTGATTTGGCCGAAGTTAGTTAATTAACTATGCTGCCTATGCGTCATATGTAATGCCTTATGCCAAGTTATCCCTCTACTTGGATTACTTGGCCAATAATCTTCGTGGTTTCATCATTTGATTTTTATAAAAATGATTCCTTTCAGTTGTTGGCTTGCTACTGTTTTCATGATCAGTTAGCACAGGCTAACCAGCCCATATCTGTTTTTTAATGGCTTAATCTTGTCAAATTTCCCTTCCTTTCAAGAAATACCTATATTTGCCTATACTGAAACTCTTGAAGAGGATTTAATACAATTTATTTTTTTCACCAACTAAATACAAATTGATGAGCTGTATTGTGAATACTGGTATGCAGGTGGGTACAGTTGGTGGAGGCACTCAGCTGGCCTCACAGTCCGCTTGCTTGGACCTACTTGGTGTGAAAGGCGCAAACAGGGAATCTCCAGGATCGAATGCTAGGCTCCTGGCCACGGTGGTGGCTGGTGCGGTGCTTGCTGGAGAGCTATCCCTAATCTCTGCTCAAGCTGCCGGCCATCTGGTCCAGAGCCACATGAAATACAACAGATCCAGCAAGGATATGTCCAAGGTTGCCTCATGAGCGCATCAGTTTGGTCCCTTGCGGAGGAGAAAGATGAGCCCGCAATGTTTCAACTACTCTGATTATCTTGTACCCGTGGAGCGTGGAGATGAAAAGGGTTTCAGAGGTTTGATTCCATGTGGCATGCTCAGAAGGTAACAAAACAAGGTAACCCCATCAAGTGATCATTTGTCTGTAGAGTGGTCACGGTACCAGGCCAGAAGGAAGGTAGTCCTATATTTTACCACCTCGTGCGTCCTGGGGTGTGACCTATTTGTTTGTTGATGTCCGTTGCTCATCCACTCGGCTACTGACCCCTGCTTTCTCTGCGTCTTGTTTTGCCCTTCTCCTGGGCATTGGAGAATCTGACCCCTGGCTTGTCTCCATTGCCCTATTTCCATCGTACAAAACCACCGCGTCGGCAGGCTGTTGGGGAATTTGAAACTGCCTGTAATGCTTGAGGCTTTAGGATGCTTGTACCTGTTTCTTTCTTTCTTTCTTTTTTTTTTTTAACTTTGTTGTAGCAACTAATTCACCTAGTTCTGAGCGATATTTTAATTGTGCCCCGGGTGGAAGTCGGTGATCTGGTTGTAAACAAGGATCTTATGGCAGTTTTTATACCCCTCTTGTTCTTTATTGTTTCCTTTAATAAAGCTCGTCTTTCAGCAAAAGACTGTTCCTCTTTGCTACCAGACGTCCAAGATCTTGAGATCCAAAACTTGCATGTGCATTTTAACTTTTTTTGGCGAGCCCCTTGGTGGGATCGTCCCATGATGTCATGCGGACATCGGCAGGGGGCATTGAAAAATGATTGTAAAGCTTGAAAAACCTATTGATATAACTTAGCAATCTACAAATGAAGTATGGATGACCTAAACTTGAAAAAACTAATGAAATCTAATCAACCTTGGAAAAATAATAGTTGAAAGTTAAAAAAACTTTTGATAAAACTTTAAAAAAGATCAATAAATCTAAGCTTTGATTAGTACTAATGAAACTTGAAAAATCAATGAAATCTAATAAACCTTGGAAAAATAATAGCTAAAAGTTTAAAAAACTATTGATAAAACTTAATAAAAGATCAATAAATCTAAGCTTTGATTAGTACCGATGAAACTTTAAAAATTAATAAAAATTTGGTAAGTATTGGTGAAACTTGGGAGCACCGTGAACTTTGGAAAAGTACCGTTTAAACTTGACCACATACTAATAATCTTGATGAAGAACCCATAAAACTTGGCTAGCCTATTAATAAAACTTAAAAAAATAACTGTTGAAACTTGAAAAATAACCGACAAAGCTTGATAAGTGTGCTAGTGTAACCTCATGTTCCGATTTTGTTCGAAAAACACATGATGCAAATAAAAAAGGTTCCACGAGAATAAACACAAAGTTCTACACGTAAAAAATCAAGTTTCACATGTACATTTTTAAGTGTTAATGCAAAAATGAGGATAGACATTCTCCTTACTCTCTTCTTATACGGATCTGGCGAACCCCACGCAAGCCAACCGACCTTGCTGAAACACCGTGTAGCCAATGCCTCGAAACGCACTGCCTCTCCGACCCACCACCTGTTGAGAGGGTTGTCTTGGACCTATAAACAACACCATAGATAGAGGCTTGTGTTCCCACAGGCACAAAACACTATGGAGGAGATTAAGGTGAACGACGTTGAGGCAAACAGAGGGTTGGAGTGTTGGATTCCTTTCTCTTTACATTAGGTGTGTGTTTTAGCCCCATGAACCCATCACATCCGATCCAGTTATATATCAGGGCATTTTGAATGCTATATTTCTCTATGATCTTTTCATTATGACTCAATATTATTCATCTACTTCATATTCCCAACACTATTCATCTGGTCGTTGGCAGGCAGGCAGGCATGCAAGCAAGACTAGACTGCTAGCCTAGCTCTCGTGCATGCACAGTCCTGAGCTCACTTGTTGAGGCTGGCACATGCGGTGGTGCCAATTAATGTGCCATGCAGACGCAGGGCAAGTGCAACGCACGACCGGCTGCTGGTTAATTGGTTTGCCCATGGAAGAAACCAAAGCGAGCAACGAGCACATGCAACTTTCTTATGCATCATGGCACATGCATGGCCCCGGGCCCCGGGGCTCTTGATTTAAGAGCGTCGCTAGCTGCAGGCAGCCATGGACTATTGGACTGTGTGCGTGCCATTACCTTCGACCCTTCTCCAGTCTTCACGCTAGCGAGTGGTTATGGGGAAGCACGTACGTACGTACGTTGCAGCACGTACCCGCCGGAGATTCGGGGAGGCACCCGCCGGATCAGGCCGACACGACGGGCGCGACTGCGAGCTTTGAGCGTTCGTACGTACGTGCGGCCGACACAATTAAGCGGCGTGTGTTCACGGATGCCATGCATGCCATGCTGACCGTGACGGCTGGCCAGTGGCCGCCGTCGTGCCAACACCCGAGAGATGAGATGGGCGGCCGGCCGCCTCCTGCGCCGCCGCCGCGCTCCCACCTGTTGCCCTGCCTCTACCTCCACCGTCACCCCACCGTCCTGTCCTCCGTTGTTGCCGTCGCCGCTGCCTTCGTCGGCACCAACACCGTTGTCTCCTCCGCCCATCCGCCTTCCCCAGGCCGCCTCCTGATCCACCGTCACTGCTGTCACCGGCAACATCTTTCCCTAGTCGTCTACCCTCGGTAAAACCACTTGGTTGGCAACAGGCCCTCGGTCATACCGTTGGTGAACGGCATCACTGCACCAGGCACGACCTGCCCCATGGGCGGAGGCTAGGAGACTTGGCTACCGCCAGCGCGGCACCATTGCCAAGCTCCACCTAGCCCGTGCGCCGCCTGCTCTGTCGCCCGTTCTCCCTGCACTCCAGATCTATATATGATGTTCGGTGTCTATGGCCGCCGATGCTTGCTACACTACCCTTCCATTTGTGATGTCTCCTGTCCATGGCTCCACCAGAGTCCTCTTCCACCGCGAGAGGCCGAGGAGCTCTGAATCATCGTTGGGTAGCCTGTCAAAACCTGCTCCCGGCTCCACCCCCTCTTGGCAAAAACCGTTGTAGGAAGTCCAAAGAGAAGGTGGCGTTTGAGCCAGAGCCGGTTTTGAAAATGGTACTCCCTCCTTTTTTTTTGTTAACGGATTTGACTTTTAGATACGCCTTTAACCATTTGTCTTATTTAAAAATTTAGTGCAAACATAAAAAATATAAGTCATTCTTAAAGTACCTTTAATTGTAAAACATATCACAACAAAATAAATAATATTTTCATAATTTTCTTTCAGTAAGACGAATGGTCAATGGTATATCCAAAAATCAAAAGTGTTAAAAAAAACGAAGGGAGTACTGTTTTAATGAGGAGAAGGAGGTGAGCACTACGAAAGAGAGGCGGAGAAGGAAGAGGTAGAAGCTAGCCAGAGAGGCAGGCTCCTGCGCACTACCGGCATCATCCACCACACATCCACATGATCCGAGTCCTACCGGGTTGTCTCAGCCCCATGAAAGTTGAAACGTACTCTCGGAGGCCTTCACATACGGCTCACTCAAAATTGATTTCAAGAGCGGTTAAGAGCGGGCATGTATGTGCAAGAGCTATAAAAGGAGATCCGACGCGTCTAGCCGGTGAGAAATAATTACGTAGTTTTTTATCCATATTATCAGTACAATGATGGACACCTAGTAGGATAAAAAAAAACTCAAGTTTGTTAGTATAATTAAGCTGGCTACCAACTTACCAAGTTGGTGCATCTCCTCCTCTCCGTCTCCTTCGCTTAGGTTGAGACCTTCGCACTGGGCTTTCAGATGATCTTCCCGTTATGGACCTAGCTTGCTGAGGGAGCCTGACGATGGAGAGACCCGAACGTGGCCCTGTGCAACCTCCGGGAGGCCCCCAAGGGACAATAGAAGACGTGTGCCGAGGCATGCTGAGCCGAATCCTAGTCGTCTCGCCGCCGGTCTCCTTCACCGCGCCCGCCTCCATCCTCGCGGTCGTGGCGTTGAAAAACACCGCCACACTTTGTGGAGGAAAACTGCATGGCGAAAACATGGCGGTATGACTAAGGAGTTGTGGCGAGTCTTACTTTAGCCTGCAATTAACCAAACACCACCCTAAACTATGTCACGCGTAACTTCAGTTGTGACATTATTAGGCAACGAACCAAACAAGCCATTAAAGTTTTCGCTAACGTGGTGTGTGCTAGTTGTGAGGTTTGGTTATATGGACTCTAAGAAATACTGTACCATAGTATACTACTATATGGAAACGATCGATAGAGTTTGAGATGGAATTTGTAATCATGCATGTGCAATAAATAGTGGCACCATTGCTGTAGTTATTAATCTATGATGACAAAAAAAAGTTATAGCATAGGTGCCCAATGACCATTGTCATTGATGTAGTTATTAATCTATGCAAGGGGTCTTGATCATAGCTAGCATGCGTCTTGAGACCCCATTGATGATGTACTAGTACCGTGCAAGGGGTTAGGTTGTGGGTGTGGCCTAGGTGGTTGGTGTGTTAATATGCTACTCCCTCCGTTTCAAAATATAAGGCGTGCATGTATTTAGAAAAGTCAACGTTTCTAACTTTTGACTAAAAATTAAGATAAATATATATATGTTTAGTGTTGCGCATGTCATATAGTTGGATTCATATTTGAAAATACTTTTATATGATGTTAATTTTACAGTTATTGATAATATATTGTAAGAGCAAATAATGGTCAAAGTTCTGCATTAAAGACCGCGTCAAAAAATTATATGCCTTATATTTTGAAACGGAGGGAGTATATATTATTGGATAGGGGTAGTTTTGGTATTTTTTTATATTTATTTACAGCGTAAAAAAATGGGGAGAATGACCAAAAACCTAACGGACTTAGACCTTGTTCTTTTCTGCGTATCGTTGCGTTGGCGTATTACTGTAGCAAATTTGAGAGCCCTCAAAACGAGGTCTAAACATTATAAAAAAATAATTAAAAAATAGGTTTAGGATCTTTGGAAGTACTACTAAAAGTCACGAAAAAATCGTTACAAATTATCATAATATATAGGCTATATAAAAATAACAAAAATTGCTATAGTAATACGCAACGATACGATATACTGAAAAGAACAGAACCTTAGCAACTAGTGTTATTTTGGAGCAGCGGAGCTAAGAAGCACGGTAGTTTTGCAGTGGTATACACATTTCACATTTGGGTGGATTCGGAAAAGAGGTTGCAACTTTACATATGTACGAGAGCAATTTCCCCTTAGTTCATTGAATCATTGGGCGATTTAAATTCGCTACTCCCATGAAGGCCTGAGCGTGTTGCACTAGTGTGCTATGCATGCAGGGTCGTTTCCTTCGTTACGTATATGCGCTAGTCCTCGACAATGACTGAAACAAGTTTCAAACTACCCTTCAGAGTTAATCGAGGCCGCGAGCCCTAGTAGTATACTCCTTCCAGTCACAAAACACACAGTTTTGACCATTCGTCTTATTCAAAAAAATTATAAATATATTAAAAAATAAGTCATACTTAAAATATATTTAACAATAAACTAAATCACCACAAAATAAATGATATTTACATAAATTTTTTGAATAAAACGAATGGCCAAAGTTATGTGCAAAAGTCAACAGCGACTTCTTTTTTTGACCGGAGGTAGTGTATACTAGTATACGTATATGTATCCAGCATGCTGCAACGTGACGAAAAACACTGACGAATCACGACCGACGTCACACATGCTACCGTATGTGTGTGTTAATTTGGCCATCTGAAGCTTGATCTGCTTCTGCTCCTCCCAATGTTGTCGACGAAGGCTTCGCCGATGCCCTCGCCGATGCCCTCGATGAGGCCGCCGATGACCCCGAAGAGCGCGTTGACGGTGACCTTGGCGGCGGCGGCGAGCGCGCTGGTCCTTTCCGGCGGCACGATGCCGTGCTCGTAGAGCCCATTCACCATGTCCTTGGCGCACTTGGCGTGGAGGCAGTAGCCGCAGGGCATGCACTGGTAGACGTGGCCGGAGCGCCGCCGCCGGCAGACCTGGCAGACGAAGCTCGTCGCCACGGCGGCGGCAAAGGCGCCGCCGCCGCCCTCCAGCGCCGGCGCCAGCAGCAGCGGGTGGCCGTGCGCCGCCGGCAGCTCCATCCGCCGCCCCATCGCCGCGCAGCAAGGGTGCATGTCGAAGCTGCACGCCGCGCACCGGTACGAGAAGCCCCTCACGCTCTTGCCGCAGATGTCGCATTTGCAGCGAAGGAAGCCACCTGATTGCAAATTTGCAATGCAAACCGATCGAGCAAGAACGGAATCAGCACTCAGCACCAAATATTGTACTTAATTAACGTGATCGATAATTTTTTTTTTCAGCAATGGAGACTAGAGAGAGAGAGAGAGCGAGATATGCATACACACGTGTGCATCAAGATGTTCACATAGGCCCTACAAGCTAGAGACCATCAGGGATTATAGGCTTATCAGGCCCATCTGTTAACTTTTATATCAGGAAAAATGTTCCATTAAAGATTTTTTTGGGTAAATTTTATTTTTATTGCTATCGTTCAATTCATTTTCTTTGAAAATTTAAATTTGTACGATAAAACCGATCGATCAATAATAGACCATAATTCACATCAAAAAAATAATAGACCATAATGGACTTACATGTGGCTACCATTTTTTTGGTCAAATTAAACCCATAAAATATCCTTTGACCACATATATAGAATGTGCATTTTTCATTGAGCCTACATGCATTCTATGTACTATGAAATAATACGACACACCACGTCGATCCCTTCGCTACACAGGTTGGTGGGAATAAACAACATTACCTGGCCCCCAAGCTCATCAGTAGCAATGAAGGATATCCAAACTGTGGTCTCGTTTGACTGTTTGAGAATGGTTAATTACGGTCGTGATCATGAAACATTGGTGTGAATTAGCAGCTGTACGTTAGTTAACTATCCCTACCAATCGGCTGCTTTCCTTCTTTCTCCTCTATAGATGGTATTTCCTATGGTGATCGAAGGTATGTCTAACTTTGACCAGGGTTACAGCGTAGCGCTGTGGTTGTACCCGTGCTTGTACAAGTTTTTCATTTTCTTTTACTGATCAATGAAACAGGACGGGATGTCTCTAACCCTCTTTAAAAAAACTATGCCCACGGTGGGGATTACTCTTCATAAACGACAACCCCCTGCCCTAGTGTGTGCTTTAATCACCTGGCTTGACGAAGAAGAGGAGATGCTGGTGCTTGGGGTGGAAAGGATGGCCATGGAGAGACGGCGGAGCCAAGGCGCAGAACTCGTGCAGCTGGAAGCCGCAGGTCTGGCACATGAACCGCCTCCCGGCGCCGTACTCCTTGCAGCCCATGCATGCGAACAGGTAGGGGAAATCGAACCGGGCCAGCCGGTGCTCCGGGTGGCTGAAGTGCAGGATTGCGCCGTCGCCGTCGCCGTCGCCGTCACCGCCGTCGGCCGTCGCCCCGTGCTGCTGGCTCGTCTCTGCAGGGACGTCGTCTCCCGGCGGCACCTCGCTGGCGCCGCTCAGGTTTCTTGATTTCATGGACATGCATCTGCTCATGTTGCCTGATCGAGCTCGAGCTCCTACCTCTGGAGCTAGCTATTTTGGGCAGTTATATGTGGAAAGCGAACAAGAAAAGCACAGAGAGAGAGAGAGAGAGAGAGCTTGATCAGGAAGGGATCACTGCTGGTAAAGTTTTACAGTTTTTACTGTTTCTGCTAAATTATTGATCAGATACTCTGATGATCTGATCCACAGTGCTGCTGTTGCAGCCTTATTACACCTCGTGGTAAAGCTAGGTTTTGATGCTTGTGTGATGGACAAGTCTTGTCTCCTGTGAGGAAGTTACAGCTAGCGTCAAGTAATCTTGTTTCGGTACCTTCTTCAGCATCGGGTTCCTGCTAGATTCAGGTTGCATGTCAAGCTATATGCGTCAGAAAATACTGGGTTAAGAAACAGGTTACCTGCTTGACATGAAAACATCAGTTTTTTTTTTTTTGATAAATGAAAACATCAGCTGGGCCTGCTTAATACCTGGACAGGCACTGGACTAGTAGCTCCCAAGACCCCAATTGGTGCAATTCCCTCGTCCTCAAGATACCTGTCCCCACCGAAGACAAGTTTCGGCCCATACACAGAATGACAGAAACGGCCCAGTAAAGACGCGTCTTGAAGGAATTGCCACACCTGGGGCCCATTAGCATCGCAGCGGTCGCAGTAATCTAACGGGCAGCACCTGTTAACGCGACAACATAAAAACCTTACTATGAAGGATAATCCAAGGCGTAGTAGATAAACAGTAAAACATTTACAGAGAAAATAAAAACATATGTATAGGCGGCATACCATTTAAACTAGGTACAATCCGGATAGCCTATCGGTTGATCAACTAGGATACCAACTCTAGACCCACCAAGAGGTTCCGCAGCACTTCTGTCGACGGTTGAGATAACGATCTCAAGTCGCTAAGGTTCTTTAGAAGTGAGATAGGAGACACGCCGAACAACCACAAACAACAACGAACAGGACACAGGGGTTTTTATCCTGATTCGGGCCTCTCGAGAGAGATAACAGCCCTACGTCCAGCCTTTCTTATATATCAGAGATGAATACAAGAGGTGGCTCGACGAGACGAACAAGTCTCGGCGAGATTATGGTGTACAAGTGCGACAATGCGAAGATCAGGTGCCTATGAGACACCAGATGCGTAAACTCCTGTAGGATTGACCGATATTGGATGCCCCCTAACGCCGTAGGGGCTCTGTTTATATAGTGCAAAGCAAACCGACCTACCGAGGAAATATCGGGCCGGGCTAACTATGAGATCGTAACGAACTCATACATGCCAGATATACCCCGAGGCAGATAAGGCATACTCCTAGTCTTGGGGATCACGACTTCAATTCCAATCCAGGAACCACATCCGGGTCTTCACGTAGCCGTGCAGAACTCCTGTTCGAGACGGACTCAAACACGATTTCTTGGCCGTTACGCATCACCCCTGCCAAGAGGCTATTCGGCAGGATGCATGTGGGCCAGATAGAACCTTCCAGGGAGCTGGGCCCTGGTAGGCTGTTCAACTGGGCTGTGAGGGAGTGGGCCATGGCAATGGGCCGTGATTTTATCCCCGACAGCTAGCCCCCGAGACTCAAGTGGAAGGATTCACTAGAGTGGGGTCTTCTTCTTGAGACTCCAAGTCACGAAGAGGAAAATTTTGCTGCTACAAAGACATGTAACAATCGATCGAAACGAGTTAGGGTTCAACCGAACAGACTTGTTCGGGACCGAGCAAACCCGATCAAGACTGAGCAACTCGTTTAACCGAACGAGGAATCACATCCGCCGAAAGCGAGCACTCACCTTCAACGCGGACGTTGGAAAAAAAGTAACCGCTAGCGTAACTCAACGGTAACTTCTCGTCATTGCAAGCAAAAAACAAAGCGACCGTTTTACCTAGCCGTTCTAAAGAAAACTAGCCGCTTTGTGGTAAACCGCTGCTTGAGCTGCTCATATGAGACTATAAAAGCTCCCAAGCCGCTCGCGGCTAGCCACTTCTGCTCTCGCGCCTTTTCTTCCCAAGCCCTAATTCCAACCGCACTCAACACCGAGCACCCAAACTCCACCACCAAACCTGCTCGTCCAACTCTGGGAACCGCTATGGCCAAGTTCGTTAGCTCTAGCGCATCCGAGGAGGACTTGAGAGTTTGGGAGGAGGAGGGTCACATCAACACCGGTGGCTGGAGGTCGTCCGGGAGGAGGAAACTCCGAGCCACTTGAGGAGAGTTCGTCAACTTCAACACCCGCACTGCTCGGGTTGAGATCTCCGAGAGCGACTTCGTTGAGGCCTTCTTGAACATCGGCCGATTGGAGGTGGCGAACCTCAATCCGAACAAAGATCCTCCGGATGGCCGTCGCACACTTTTGTGGCGAGAGCTATCTGGCATTGATCCGCCGGGAAATTGTTCCTCCATTACTATACGGTAACGAGAGCAGCTCGCCGCCGCATTGGGGTGCTACTACCTCAAGCTCCGGGCCACTGCCGACGACGCGCCGTACCCCCGTCCGCCGCTGCTTGACTCAATGGGCGCGTGGTGGACGAGGTGGTTCTACACCCGGCAGAGCGACGACAGCAAGCTCATCTTCACCGGGAAGACGCCGGCGAAGGGAACACCAATGCCTCGGCCGGAGATGTCCGTCGAGGATTGGTACTTGACGAAGAAGATCGCCTCTCTCGTGAGCCTTGGGCTCACGGGCAGGGAGATCATCCGGGACTTCACAGCGAACAGGATCTGTCCGCTGCGGAGAAGACCCTATCCCTTCTACAAGATAGAGAGATGGGAAGACATCTCCAGGGATAGCACGGGTAAGTGCCTTTAGGACTCAACCTTTTTTTGATGCTTCTTTCGAATAGAAACTGATAGGACTTCCTGCTCGGGCAGAAAAACCTATCGACGCATGGGTGACCGAGCGAGTCGACGCCATGCTAAAGGCAGCCAAGAAGGACGGCGAGGTCACCGGCGAGGTAGCCTATACCTGTCCGCGGAATTTGCTTGTCCGCACAGCCGAGGTAAGTTGCTCGAACCCTTGTCTGTGTAGCTGGATTCGTACTGTCGTAAATGCTAACATTCCCATTCCGAACACACAGGAGGACCAGCTGATCCTTGGAGGGATCGTGGAGGAGCTCTCTGGGTTGGAGAAGGAGAAAACGAAGAAGGGCAAGGCCAAGGTGGCCGCAAAGCCCAAGGCGGCGGCCGAGCCAACGCGGAGCTCGCCGCGCCACGGCGGCCGCCTTCCCTCGAAGAAGCCTGCTGCGGCAACGGAGCGCGTCGAGCAAACCAAGCGCGCGCGCGCGCGGCCATCCAAGTGGAAAACGACCAAGCCCTTCCTTCCTCGCCGAGCAAAGCGACGAAGAGGTAAAGACACTGACCCTCTGGCTTAAGCGATACGCGCAGGCTCACCCGGGCCACTTGGCACGGCTGCATCAGGTCGCCGAACGAGAAGGCTCGAGGAGGAAGTCGCGCAAGGAGAAGCTTCTGCGCGCGCGACAAAGCGCCACCAAAGCAGGAGTCGAGCTCATCGCCCTGGCGTCCGGGGCCGAGACGAACAAGGCGCCAAGGAGCCCCGAGGAAGAGGCGGAAGGTTTTGGCGAAGAAGATCAAGATCAAGTCCTCCACGGCAGTATCTTCAGAATGAAACTTTCGTCTTTTATAATTTCCCTAACCGCACTGTGCTCAACCATTCTCTTTTTCATCACCGCCCAAGAGAGATTGCCACGGACGACGTCGACGAGGCGATCGAGCGATCTCTGCTGCCCGAGCACCTGCACGGTGCGTCGCGGGCAGTGAGGTTGGCCAGCCTCAACGACAAGCTGGCAGCATGGAGCCTGCTCCCGCCAAGTTCCGGCGACTAGCTCGATGCGCTGAAGGACGCAGTGGAGCGGCTGGAGGCGGAAGAGGCGGCGGGCAGCGCCACGGATAGCGGGGCTAAAGCGTTGGCCTCGCAAGCTGCCCGAGGTGGGACCGAGCAGGTCCTACCGGGCACTTCGTCCCAGGGGCAGCTCGTCCCTGAGGCGACGGAGGCGACCGGCGAGCAGGGCGAAAGCCCCGCCGCCAAGGAGTAAGAAAAAACCCACGAGCAGGGCGCACGAGTTGCCCCGCCAGTGGAAGCTCCGGTGCCGCCCGGTGGAGCGGCTCCGACCTTGCCCGAGGGTGATCGGGCAGAAGAGAAAGAGGGACAGGAGCGCGAGGGTGAAAGTTCTTCGCCCGCCGCTCCTGCTCCTGGACAAATGCGCTCCAGTAAGAAGAAGGAGCAAAAAAGACGACGACGAGGGCGACGCGCCGGCTCATCCCGCACGAGCGAGGCTTCGTGACGCATGGTCTCGAAGATCGCCACGCTGGGATCGGCGCCGACTCGGCAAGGTAAGTTCCAAAACTAACCTGGTCCAGTCGAGCAACATCAGAGCGAAGTGGTTAACTTGTCTTCTCTCTCAGGTCTTCAAAGATACCATGGAGGAGCTCGAGGATGGAGTCACCGTCGAACGGAGTGCCGTTCTGGCGGGTTTCCGAGAGCAGCTCCGAATGAGGGGGCTCGAAGGGGAGCCCTCCACGCCAGCCAAGAGCCGGAGCAAGTTGGCGGCGAAAATAAAGAAGCTCAAGGCTCGGTTGACCGAGGAGAGGCAATCCTCGGGGGCTCTTCGGGAAGAGGCCGAGGAGCTTCGCGCGCAGGCCGCGAGGGCGAGCGTCGCGGAGGGTGAGCCAGGCCGCACGAAGTGGCTGGAAGAGAAGCTCCACGACGTGTCCGAATGGCGGAAGCTGCTCGTGAATCAGGTAAAGCAGCTCGAGGCCCAGCTCGCCGAAGAGAAGTTGACTTCCGCGGCACTCCAGGAGAAAATCTCCACCCTGTGGGCGTCACAGGAGGAGGCCGAGGAGATGCGCGGGCTGGCCGCAAGAACTAGCACCACGGAGAAGAGGGTCGAGGAGCTGGACGAGCAGCTCAAGACCGCCGAACAGCGAGCCAGCCAAAGCGAAGATCTGGCCGAGCAGCTGCGGGCCAAGACCAAAGAGGTCGAGGCTCTTCGCGTGAAGGCAACGCAGCAGGCCAGGAGCAGCAAGGAGGAATCCTACCGTCTCCGAGCTGAGGCCAGAGAGGGTTTTAAGGCTCAAGGGGAAGTCCTGCGCCTCAAGGAAGTGGTTGAGGAGCTCAAGGAGCAACTCGCTTCTAAGTAGCTGTAGGGCTGTAACCCGAAAGGGACTTTTGTACCTGCAAATTTTGCTAATAATGAACTTACCTTTTTCCTGCAAAAAAGAGCAGCAAAAGACAAGAACGAATAGGAAACCAAGAGCAGGGCACGAAAGCGCTAGAAAGTTTTAAGAAAACCGGTAGAACGCTTAGCCTAACTCCCCCGTTCTGCAGTGCTGCCGAGGACTGAGTTTATGAACTCAAGCAGATGCACAAGAGAAAGAGCGACACCCTAGCCCCGTGACGGACGGTGCTCGAAACCTGAGTTTATAATTCGAGCACGCGTGAGAGAGTTAGAGCGACACTCGTATCCTGATCGACTTATCCCAAAACCGCTTGGCGGCGTAAGTTAGGCGATTTCAAAGGTAACCGAACAAGGAAAGTGCCTCTCGCCATGAGGGCTTACGAGAGCAGACTTTGCAGTGTGGTCGTGCGTGGTGGTAAGTGCCTCTGCCGCGGAGGGCTTACGAGAGCAGACTTAGCCGCGAGGCGAGAAAGCCTTTTTACGCAACCTTGAGTTGAGAGACTTGTTGAAACTGGATACGAGCAGGAAAAAATCCTTAAGATTGGAGCCAACTGCTCGCAAGGCCGGGCGACCATCAAGTATTACAGAGAGAGGGTAGTCTTGACAAGACAGAGGTGTAAAAAGGCCTCAGAGGACCGTGAAAATTTCACTATTAAATGGATTGAACTTTACATGGAGCCCGACAAACTTGGACGAACAAATGCGCGAAGTTTGACAAAAATGCGGTTAAGCTAAACACTGAAAGACCTACACAAAGAACTTACGGTTGGTCGATGTTCCAAGTCTTTGGTCGACTCTCTCCGTCCTCCATTGCAGGCGAACAGCCCGGGCGAAGCAAGAGAAACGACAGTGAACGGGCCTCCCAACGGGAAGTTCGCTTGTTGGCATTGGACAGGTTCTCAACACGCGCAGAATGAGGTCGCCTACCGCAAAGCCCTTGGTTGAACCGACGGCGGCGTCTTGGCGAAGATCTTCTTTGTAGCGCGCCATTCGACTTGTGCCCGGTCGCGTGTGCTTCGAGGAGGTCGAGATCGAGTAGGCGCTTGCTCGTCGTCAACCAAGTTGACCGAGCTCATGCGAGGCGAACCGAGTACTATTTCGGCGCGAGCGGGATGGCTTCACGCACCGTGAGACCAATTGGAAAGGAGTTTCGCGGTTGCGGTGGTCAGTAAGCGAATCGCCTGGAGGACGGAAGAAACTTCTTCAACCCAGCCTTGTTGTGCTTTCGCGGAGTGCCGCGAACACGCCCGCTTGATACCGGACGATCCGTCTGTTAGCTCGCCGATCGCTCCATTGCTCGTGGATGTGCCACGAGGTAAACAGACCTTGGTGCCCGGTGTTCGCATATTCTCGAATAGCTCGCCGGGCGGGTACCGTTATCGGTGATCGACTTATGGGGAATCCCAAAGCGTGTGACCACGTTGCTTTTGAAAAACGCACGTACCGTTTTGGCGTGAAGAGACGACACGTGCTCGCCCCAATCCACTTTGTAAAGGTGTCGATGGCGGCGAGCAAGTGTGTGTAGCCCTTGTACCCCTTAGGGAACGGGCCGAGAGATCCGCACCCATGTGGAGAAAGGCCAAGACGGGGGGATCGTTTGGAGCTCTTGGGCGGGCTTATGTGCCTTCCGGGCATGAAATTGGCAAGCCTTGCACTTTGTCACGATGTCCCGGGCATCTTGTAACACTGTAGGCCAGTAATAGCCCATGCGAAACGCTTTGCCGACCAGAGTTCTGAAGGTGGCGTGGTTGCCGCAGGCACCCTCGTGTATGTCCTTAAGAAGGAACACACCCTCCTGTTGAGAGATGCACTTGGAGAGGACTCCCAGAGCACCTCGACGGTAAAGGATGCCGTCCATAAGCTTGTATGGAGCAGCACGCCTTATAAGACGGGAACGCTCGTCTTCGTCTTCGGGCAGTGTCCCATCTGCAAGGTACCGGACAAATGGCGTTGTCCAGTCCGCAGCCTGCTCGATGACGGAGACAGCACCACCTGTCTCTGTTGCCTCGTCCGGAGACGTGATAGAGGGCTTGTAAAGGTGCTCGACGAGCACCCTTGCCGGAGCAGGTTCGCGTGAGGATCCGAACTTGGACAGTTGGTCGGCCAAGAAGTCATCCTTCACAGGCACGAAGAGCACCTCGAAAATCGAAAGTGCCGCCCAACTTCCTCACCTCAACCAGGTATCGCGCCATTGAGTCATCGCAGTACTGATACTCCTTGTTTACCTGGTTGATGACCAGCTGTGAATCTCCCTTCACAGTTAGTCGTTGGACACCGAGCGACTTGCACGCTCTTTGTCCCGCGAGGAGGGCCTCATACTCCACAGCGTTGTTAGTCGCCGCAAAGTGTAGTTGGATAGAATACTGGAGTTGCTCTCCTTGAGGGGAGATGAGAACAAAACCAGCCCCCGAGTTTCCAGTGCCCGAGCCGTCAAAAAACATGGTCCAGGGGGGGTCATCAGGTTGCTCGGGAGCTTCCTGAGATTTGGGCGGGCAGGTCCATTCGGCGACAAAGTCAGCCAAGACACAGGACTTAATAGCGATTCGGGCAAAGAAATGTAATATCTAATTCTGCCAGTTCCATTGCCCATTTAGCTATACGTCCGCCAGCTTCCTTGTTCCTTAGGATTTCTCCAAAAGGGAACTTGGTCGGGACCAGATGTTGGTGCGCTCGAAATAATGGCGAAGTTTCCTAGAGGACATGAGCAAGGCGAGAGCGACCACGGACCTCGTGGTAACGCTCCTTTGATCCGTGAAGTACCTCGCTCACGTAATAGATTGGCATTGGATGCCTTCCCTTTCCACCGTCAAGACCGCGCTCACCGCTTGAGGCATACAGCCAAGATAGAGCAAGAACTGTTCGCCGTATCGCGGGGTGGTTAAGATAGGTGGGTTGGACAGGTATTGCTTTAGATCTTGGAAAGATCGATCAACTTCCTCTGTCCACTCGAAACCATTGTGCTTACGCAGGGCCTTAAAGAAGGGCAGCCCGCGTTCGCCCTAACGGGAAATAAACCTGCTCAAGGCAGCCATCCGTCCGGTGAGGCTCTGAACTTTCTTGACGGTAGTTGGAGCCTGCATGTTTTCAATGGCCTCGATTTTTTCGGGGTTGGCAGATATGCCTTGCGAACCAATTACATAACCGAGCAACATTCCAGATCGAACACCAAAGGTACACTTCTCTGGATTTAACTTTATTCGATGCCTGTTGAGATTTCGGAAAGTCTCGGTCAGGTCTTTTACATGATCTGGAGCATACTTGCTCTTTACAACTATGTCATCGACATAGACCTCCAGGTTTCTTCCGCGCTGTTCTGGGAAAGTCTTCTCCATTAAGCGCTGGAACGTGGCACCAGCATTGCGCAGACCGAAAGACATGGTCGATAGCGAAAGTGCCAAGGCGATCTTCTTTTCATCCTCGGGAGATGCTTATTTGGTGATAACCGAGTAAGCATCCAAAAACTTAAGAGTGGGCATCATGATCGCGTCGATTAACCGGTCTATGCGAGGCAATGAAAATTATCCTTAGGACAAGCGGCGTTCAGATCGGTGATCGACACACATCCTCCACTTGCCGCCTTTCTTCTTTACAATGACAGGGTTGGCGGCCACTCGGTGTGATCAACCTCGCGGATGAAACCAGCAATGAAAGCGGTTTACAAGTCGATCCTTGATGATCCCCGCTTGAAGTCCGAAAAGCGGCGAAGCTTCCGGGCGAAACAGGCTTTTTGTCCGACCGGACGGCGCTTTGTGCTCGATAACCTTCCTTGGGACTCGGGCATGTCGATGGCTCCTGTGCAAACACATCTCAAGATAGCTTCGGAGGAAAGCAATGAGCTCGCTTTCCTATTTGAGGTCCAGATTGGCCCCCAGGTGAACTGTCTTGCAGGAATCATCCATAGACAGCGGAACTTCCTTGGTCTCTCTTCCTGGCTGAAGGGAGACTCTAGGGCGTGCAGACTTAGTCTGTGGAGTTTCAGGGCCTCGAGGTGGAAGCTGGTCGACCAGGGCGAGGGACTGCTCGTCGCAATCGAGAGCGGCCTTATAGTTGCCCTTGACCGTGATCACACCGTTGGGACCTGGTATTTTCACGCAATGATATCCGTGATGAGACACGGCCATGCACTTGCCGAGAGATGGCCGGCCCAGGATAGCATTGTATGTGGATGGGAAGTCAACCACATCGAATGTGATCAACTCTGTCCGGAAGTTGCTTGACCGCGAAGGTAACGGGCGTAACGACCGCCTAACGGGTGAAACGACTTCTCCGGAACAATGCCGTAGAAGGGCATCGCGACCTCTTTAAGTTTGGAGCGAGGAATTTGCATCTCGTCCAAGACCTTAGCAGATAGCAAGTCCAAAGCGCTCCCGCCGTCTACAAGAACACGGCCAACTCTCGCGTTGCTGATGGTCGGAGCGACCACCAGTGGGAGCCTCTGTGGCTTGGTCATCCCAGTGGGGCAATCCTCCTGAGAGAAGAAGATGGAAACCTCGGTCCACTTCATCGATTCGGGCTGAGGCTTGCCCTTTTCAACGTTGTGGACCTCTCAAGCAGCTTCCTTGAGGCTGCGTCGAGAGGTATAAGCCGAGGAGCCGCCGAAGATGACGGCGATATGGCTCACGGGCTCTTGATACTCGTCGTCGTCCCGATCACCATCATCGGTTTGGTGCTTGGCCTTACCGGCTTCACCTTTTTCGGGCAGGGTGGGCATTGAGCCCTTGCCGTTGTAGAAATCCTCGAGCTTCGCAGCCCAGGTCCTACAGTGGCGCGTATCATGCCCGTGATGCTGGTGGAATTTGCAATATCGATCATTAGGACCTTTCTTGCCTTGGTTGCCTCCCTGGGCGGGCTTCTTGTCCTTATAGTTATTGTTGGGCTTTTTCTGCCTATCCTTGGGAGGAGGTGTGCGATCTATACCGGCGACAGTGTTGTTCGCATCACCCTTCTTTTTCTTCTGGGACTTCTTGTCACCAGGATTGTTGTTGCTCTTCTTCTTCTCCTCCACACCAGGCTGGGCGGGCAGCTCGCCCTTGTCGAACGCCTTTTTATACTGAACACGCTCTGCCGCGTTGGCATAGCGATCAGCCGCCTTGAACAGGTCGTTGGCGGTCGAGTCTCATTGATTTCGAGATCTGGGTGAGCGCTTCGTCATGACTCCGCTTTTAAAAGCGCGGACAATGATTCGTCCGAGATGTTCGGATTGTGTTGCGGATCTTGATGAAACGCTTCACAAAGTTGCGGAGGGTCTCCCGCTCATCCGGATCATCTGTGCAGATCATCCTCCTTGCCCGACGAACGTAATGACTCCGAAAATTAGCAATCGAAGCGCCACAAAGTTGGTTCCAAGAAGAGATGGAAGCTTCTGGCGATTGAATGACCCACGTCCGAGCAAAGATCCTCAAGGACGGTCGGAGGTAATTAGCCATGACAAGCTCGTCACCCCGCCGCCATGATAACCGAAGCGTAGATGGAAAGGAACTCCTCCGGTTACGGGTCCGTTATACCTCTCCATGTGTCCGGCTTGAACTTTGAGGGCCACCGAACGTAACGGAGCTCGTCGGAAAAGGCCCCGCAGACCCAAGGCGTAAGATCGCCACCTTCCAGGCGAACCTAGCTCGGAGAAGACATTGGTCCCGTTAGTCGGGGAACTCTTCCGAGCGGAGGTTTTCGCTTGAGGAACTCTCTCCGTGATAAGTCCCCGCGCTCCTTCCTCGTGGTTGCGACAACGCGCTCCTCACGAGGGGAACGCCCGTGATCGTCGAGCGCACGTTTGCCCCTGTGGTCGCGATGACTACGGGGACTCGGCGAGCGGCGGCGACCACGGGCAGCTTGTTCGTGGACAGTGGTCCTTCGATGGTGGCAGCGTCACGCGATCGACCGGATCGCTCATTGTCCGAATCTACCCGACAGCTCACCGGCCGCCGGATGATGCCTCACCTATAGACTTAAGGCCCTCGACCAATTTCTCAAGGTGAGTAGCCATTTATCGCCACGAGGACGAGATTGTCCCGTGAGCGGATCTCGATTCTGATTGTTGGGGCACTGGAGCCGCTCCGGCTCGCTCAATTGGTCCTGGGATCCTCGGCATCCGTGTCTTGCCCGATTGAGTCTGGGCGCGGGATTCCACCGGGTAGGCTGAACTTCTACTAGGGGTCTTGGCGTAGAGTCTTGCGAGGCGGATCAGCGTCGCCGACGCTATTGATCGCGGATCTGCGCCAAAGTTTGATCGATGGATTCGCCGAAAGTCGGCGAACAATGTCTTACTCATGAAAGCAGTTAATGCGGCTCCATCCGGTGCCGAGCGGAATTGACTCGCTCGATCTCTTCGCCATCGTGACCGTGCGGGATCCCCGAGGTCCCCGCACCACCATGTTGACGACGCGGTGGCCGTCGCGCTAGACGGTGTCATCATTGTGTCACCGGGAAGAATCGACCGACATAGCCCTGGAATCCGATAGATCTAAACCGGCGTAAAGATCGTCGGTTCCGTATTCATCGTCAATGACGGGGACCAGAGATCATCCCTGGGGCGTATCCAGAGACCTCTGTCTCGGATACAGACATCGATCTAGGACGATAAGATCGATTCGAGCTGGCAGGGGAAGAAACATCCTGCCCTTCTGAGTCGTAGTCCACAGGGAGAATCTCCTTATCGCTAATAGAGTTCGACATGCTCGATCTGCGTATCCCCACGGACGGCGCCAACTGTCGACGGTTGAGATAACGATCTCAAGTCGCTAAGGTTCTTTAGAAGTGAGATAGAAGACACGCCGAACAACCCCAAACAGCAATGAACAGGAGACAGGGGTTTTTATCCTGGTTCGGGCCTCTCTAGAGAGATAACAGCCCTACATCCAGCCTTTCTTATATATCAGAGATGAATACAAGAGGTGGCTCGACAAGACGAACAAGTCTCAGCGAGATTATGGTGTACAAGTGCGACAATGCGAAGATCAGGTGCCTATGAGACGCCAGATGCGTAAACTCCTGTAGGATTGACCGATATTGGATGCCCCCTAACGCCGTAGGGGCTCTGTTTATATAGTGGAAAGCAAACCGACCTACCGAGGAAATATCGGACCGGGCTAACTATGAGATCGTAACGAACTCATACATGCCAGATATACCCCGAGGCAGATAAGACATACTCCTAGTCTTGGGGATCACGACTTCAATTCCAATTCGGGAAACCACGTCCGGGTCTTCACGTAGCCGTGCAAAATTCCTATTCGAGACGGACTCAAACACGATTCCTTGGCGTTCGCATCATCCCCCGCCAAGAGGTCATTGGCGCAGATGCATGTGGGCCAGATAGAACCTTCCAGGGAGCTGGGCCCTGGTAGGCTGTTCAACTGGGCCGTCAGGGAGTGGGCCATGGCAATGGGCCGTGATTTTATCCCCGACAACTTCTATTGGACTTTGCTAGCAAGACGCATATGTCTCATCAAAATTTCATATATAGAAAACTAGTGGAAAAATTATTGAAGAACTATTTGTGACTTTTAATCTTAAGGATAAGATTGCTGTCGATTGTAATAAATACCGGGTCTGAGAGCCCTAGGAAGGCCGAGAGGCCCCCGCGTCAGCGAGGCGAGCAAGGCCCAGTGGCGTGGGCAAGCCCCTCGAAGGCCGAGAGGCCCCACGTCAGCGGGCGAGCAAGGCCCCGTGGCGTGGGCGAGCCCCTCAGAGGAGGCAGGAGGGCCCCACGCGGGCAAAGTGGGCGAGCAAGGCCCGCAGCGTGGCGTGGGAGCCCTCTCCGAAGCCACGAGGGCCCCACGCGTCAAAGCGGGCGAAAGCAAGGCCCCAGTGGCGTGGCGAGCCCCTCGAAGCAGGGAGGCCCCACGCCAAAGTGCAAGAGCAAGGCCCCAGCGTGTGGGTGAGCCCCTCAGAGGCAGGAGGGCCCCACGCTGGCAAAGGGCGAGCAAGGCCCAGCGTGGGCGAGCCCCTCCGAAGCCACGAGGCCCCACGCGCCAGCGGAGTGCGTGGGCGAGCCCTCCGACGATCGGGCGAGGGCCCCACGCCCGAGGCGGATGCGTGGGCGAGCCCCTCCGACGATGAGGCGAGGGCCCCACGCCGCCAGCGGGTGCGTGGGCGAGCCCTCCGACGATGAGGCGAGGGCCCCACGCGCCAGGCGGATCGTGGGCGAGCCCTCTGGAGACCAGGCGAGGGCCCGTGGCGCCGTGGAGCATTGCGACGGAGTCTTGGGGCGAAGGCTCCCCTCGCTGCGAAGGGACGGCGCATTTAATGAGACTTCACGCAGCGGATAGACAATGGAAGAAATGATTACGCTTCTGATGACCTGGCGGTCTGGCGAGTATGCCCTCGGGCGCGTGAAGAATTGACCGGCAGAGAGAAGGTTTGCTTGAGGAGGCCGCCCGTGTCGAGGAGGAGGCGAGGCCCCACCCGCATGAGTTCATCGGTGTATTTGCAGCGGGTCGAGGCCACTGCGAAGCACGCGAGGGCCTTGTGCCCGGGCGTGGGGCCGCACGTTTACGTCTCTTCTGTCGTGTCTTGTCGATTATCTTGAGAACCAGTACCGCCTACCCTCGGCTCTCCGCTTGACCCAAAACTTGTATAAAAGGAGGAGAGAGAGGAGAAAGGGGGAGGAGCGATCGTGCATTCGAGACACTCTGTAAACACATTCCCATTCAACCACAATCGAGAAAAGATCTAAGGCTCAGCAGAGTAGGACTATTACCCGCGAGAGTCGAAACAGGTAAATCTGAAGTCGCTCCTTGTTGTGCCCGCTCAAATCGGATCGAGCTTGATCGAGTTGGCTAGCAGACTAAAAATCGACCAGGTGTGATCCGCGATGGTTGAGCGGAGAACACGCCGTCGATGGCGCGCCCTGTAGGGGAGCGCTAGCATCGGTTCAAGCTCTTGACCCTTCTTGAGGCGATGGCGGAGCGGCGATCGCGATGGAGCGAAGCGACCGCTAGAGCCGTGGCCCGGAGTCGGCCATGGCGATGGCGATGAATCACCGGCGGTGGCCGCCCGCCTAGGTTGGAGCCCTGGTGAAAGCAGCCGCCGCCTCGGCCAAGCTAAGCGGCGCTGGCCTTGGAGGAGTGCACTCAAAGCCTGATCTCCTCCGCGGCCGTGGCCTTGTTGGAAAACCCACCGTTCGGTGACTCACAGACTCCGGGCGCCGTGGTTGGCCGCTTGGCCCGCTACGTTGACGCCGCCGCGGTGGTGCAAGTTTCGGGGCGGGGAACCGGCATTCGCGTCCTCCGTTCTTTGTTGCCCTCGCACTCTCTCTCGAATCTCTGGTGAGGAGGGCGGGCCAAGACGACAAGACTAGGCGACCCTACGGGGGCTCGGCGAGCGGCGTCGCAGTGGCGCGATCTCGGTCCCATCTGGAGGACCGCCACTTGTGCATGGAGAAGACTGCGTGACAAGCTCCGCAGAGCCGCGACCGAAGGCGCGATCGCTGCCGCTGCCGCCGCCGTGCACGGGACCGACAAGAGGTTCCGCAGAGCTGCCCGCCGATGAGGTGGCGCTTCTTGGCGCCGCCTAGGCCACGGGCGGCGGGCGAGGACCGCGTTCAGGAGCAGGAGGCTCCGACGTCAGTGCCGCGCCTTTTCTAAGGAGTGCGCGCGTCGATGGCGAGCAGTTTCGTCCGGCCCCATCGAAATCTGACGGCTCCACCAACCCCGATGAGTTTTTGCAGATCTATACGACGGTGATGCAGCCGATTGGAGGGTCGGGAAGGTTCGCGAACTACTTTCCCGCGGTCCTCACGGCGAGCCCGCTCGTGGCTCATGAACACGCCCCGAGTCCGTGGGGTCATGGAAGGAGCTCTCGAGCTCTTCGTCACCAACTTCCGTGGCACCTTCGAGCAGCGGGGTGAAGGCGACCTCCTGGCGTGGAGCGAGAAGAAGGGATCATTGCGCGACTATATTCGGGCGCTTGATCAGTCCGCAACACCATCCCCGACATCTCCATCGATGCCGTGGTCACGGCATTCGTGAGAAGCGCCGAGACCCCAAGGTCAAAGAGAAGATGGCCACCCGCAAGATCAAAGCAGACGGAGGAGCTCTTCACCTTGGCGCACAAGTCGCCCTTGATGAGAGGGTTCGCGATCCGCCAGTGCGCTGGCGGGCCAGCCGCTGGCGCGGCGAGGCCGGAACCTCGAGGAACCCCGCGGCAAGGACAAGAAGAAGCGCAAAGCGGCCGAGACCGGGCAGGTCATGGTCGCGAAAGCACGGCAACGACGACGACGACGACGACCATGCCAGCGCAATAATGGGCGCGGGCGGGCGAAAAGAGGAGGAGGTCGCGGCGCCCGTGGTACGGTCCCCGTAAGGGCGGCCGGGCGGCGGCTATGGCGATCGCCGTGGCGCGACGGCCCCGCGGCCGCGACGAAGGGCGAGTCATCGCCCCGTGAGTGGGACGGAAGGCCCTCTCGTCCCATTCACCGCAACAACTCCCACGACTTGGCGGATTGCCATGTCGTCGGAAAATGGTGGATAAGCGAGTCCACGCAGCAGCAGCAGCAGCGTCCGGCGATGGCAAGGGCAAGGAGGCGGCCGCTTGGTTTTCGGCGGCGGGCGCGAGGTTACCGTCATCCACGGCGGTTCGCCACCTATCCGCCCCACGCTAGCTTTAAGCGGCGATGAGGAAGTGTGCGCCGCCGCGTGCCGGCTTTGGGTCGATGAGGCATTTGGCGTGGTCGGAGCGACCCGATCGCGTTCGACAAAGCCGATCACCCAACCGATACCGCCGACCTTGGGCATCTCCCGATCGTGGTTGCACCCACGGTCCGGAATGTAAAGCTAGGGCGGTCTTTGGTAAACGGAGGAGTTCCTCAACCTCCTGTCCGCCCGGTCGCCGTGGCGCCTCGATCAAAGCGGGAGCTTCGCCCGGCGCTCCCATTCTTGACATCGCGCGCCGGGGCCGAGTCCGTTCATTGGGCGATCGATCTCCGGTAACCTTCGGAGGCTCAGACAACTTCCGCACCGAGATGCTCGAGTTCGAGGTGGCGGACTTGACCTCTACTGGCGCCATACTAGGTCGGCGGCGCCGACCGAGGTTCATGGCGGTGTGCCTATCGTACATGGTGGTGAAGATCCCGGCGGCCGGCCCATCGCTTGAAAGTGGACCGCCGGAGGCGCCCGCTGCGACAAGGCGCCCTCGCGTTGGCGAAGCGTCGGTCTGAAGGCCGAGGCCGACTCAGGAGCTCCTCGGCGAACCCGTGCCTCCTCCGGTTCGTCTGCGGAGGTTAAGCGGTCTCCTGGCGAAGTCGAGACCAGCGAACCGTTCGGGTGGGCGCCTCTCGCGCCTAAATAGGAAGGCGCGCTCGTCTCCTTCCTCGATCTAACGCAGCGTGTTTGCGTGGCAACCGTCCGACATGGCTGGGGTCCCTGGAGGTGATTGAGCACAAATTGGCGGCGTTCCCCGCGCGACGGTCATGCGAAGGTCCGGAAGCAATCGGTGGAGCGCCGTGAAGTTATCCGGCGGGAGGTGGGCCGAGCTCTTAAGGGCGAAGTGCGTCCGCGATGTCGCCCATCGGTGACTCGCGAACCCGTCCTCGTCAAGAAATCAACAGGCGTTGGAGGATGTGCGTGGACTTCACCGACATCAACAAAGCGTGCCGAAGGATCCATACCACGCCCCGCATCGATCTCATCGTCGACTCAAGCTGCGAGTGCGGCGGCAAACATGCTTTACGGATGCGTACTCGGGTACCACCGGTTTAGCATGGCGAAGAAGATGAAGACAAGACCGCCGTTCGCCCATGGGCGTCTCTCGCTATACAAGGATGGCATTGATTGAAGAATGCGGGCCCAACCTATCGGCCGGGCCATGCATATCGCTCACCGCTCCCAAATAGGGCGGAACACGGAGGTGTATGTCGATGACACGGTGGTGAAGTCAAGAAAGCGGAGGAGTTAATTGGCGACACTGGAAGAAACCTTCACCAACCCGAGGAATCTTGCATCAAGCTTAATCCGGAGAATGCGTGTTCGCCGTTCCGTCAGACAAGCCGCTGGGATTCCTCGTCTCCCGGAGGATTGAGGCGAACCCGACAAGATCGCGCGATCGAGAACATGAAGCCCCGACGCGAATCGGCGGATCAAAGTGCTTGGTGGGTGCTTGACCTCCCTGGGCAGCTTTATAGCTCGCTGGGGATAAAAGTCTCCCCATTGCTCAAGCTCCTAAAGAAGACCAACCATTCGAGTGGGCGGCGGAGGCGCAGGAGGCGTTCGGACGGTCGAAGAAGTATCTTACGCCCCGCCGCACCGTCGCCTGCAGACCGGCGAGCCATTGATCTCTCGTCGCGGCAAACCCCGGGCGGTCGGCGCAGTGTCTGGTGGCGGAAAGAGAGGGCGTTCAGCGCCCATTTACTACGTCGACAAGGTCCTCCACGACGCCAAACAAGGTATTCACTGACACGAGAAGATGCTCTACGCCGTCTTGGCGGCATCCAGCTACGCCACTACTTCGAGGCGAGAAGTCACGCAGTGTTGACCAAGTATCCCTTGCGGAGATCCTCTTCAACAGCGGCGACGGTCGCATCGCCAAATGGGCCATGGAGTGGCGGAATTCGATCTCAAGTCGCTCCCGAATGGCCATCAAAGGCAAGCTCTGGCGGAGTTCATCAACGAGTGGACTCGGCGGACCTGGCTGAAGATACCCAGCCTCCTCGCCGTGGACTCTCTTCTTGACGGCTCATTCCATTTGGAGAAATTTGGTGGCGTCGTCTGGTGTCTCCACCGGCGATGTCATCCGGCACTGGTAGTCTTTGGACTTCAGCGCCACCAACAACGTCGCGGAGTATGAAGGGCGCTTTCGCCGGGCTCGGGGTGGCCGACCCTTGGCATCCGGCGGCTACAAGTAAAAGCGACTCTCTCTGGTCATCAACCAGCGAGGAAGGATTTCTCTGCCGGATCCCGTCATGGCGGCCTACTCGGCGGAGAGATGCGCCGGTTGGGCGGCACTTTGAGGTTTGGGCCGTGCACATCCCTCGCCGCGACAACTACATGGCGGATGGTATCCCAGATTGCCTCGTCGAGGGCACTGTTCATTTGGTGTCTTTGAAGAAAGACTTCTGCTGCCGTCCGTCGCAGACCCCATTCTGGCGGGGCAGCGCTTACGACGCAGCTCCACCTCTGGAGGAGGCGTCACCGATCTGCTGCAGACTCCACGGTTAGAGAGGAGGCGGAAGAAGCTGTTGAGGCGGTTGAGGCGGAAAGCGCCCGAGCCGAAGCGAGTCGTCGGCGACAATGTCTGAGCGTCGTCACACCCGTCCGGGAAGGTCGATGGATGGATCCGATCCTAGCCTACTGCGGGATGGAGTGATCCCGGCGATGTGCGTCGGTGAGAAGATAGCAGCGCAAGGCCAAGCGCCACATACAGTAGGTGGGGACCAGATCGCCAGGCGCAAATGGAGTTCTCTTGAAGTCGTCACTCGGGAAGCGGGAGTGAAATTCTCTCCGAGATCCATGGAGGCATGTCGCGGGAGCCATTGAGGCCGAGGCGTTGGTTGGGAAAGCTTTTCGCCACGGTTTCTATTGGCCCACCGCCCTCGGGATGCCTTCGAGTGGTGAGGAGATGCGAAGCGTGCCAATTTCATGCTAAGCGGATCCATCGACCGCCCAGCGCCGCAAACCATTCCGCTCTCGCCGTTCGCGATGCAGAAATTTGAACATTCTCAGGCCCGTTCAGCGGGCGCATCGGAGGATATACTCATCATTCGCCGCCATCGACAAATTCACTAAGTGGGTTGAAGCCTCGCCGGTCCCGGCGATCACATCGCAGCTGACTATCAAGTTTATGAAGAGCATCTTCGTCCGGTTCGATGTCGCCAATAGAGTCATCATCGACAACGGCGCTCGAGTTCAAAAGCGCGATTTTCAAGGATCGTGCGAAGAGTTGGGTACCAAGGCGTGCTTTGCCTCAGTTCTTTGCATCCGAAGAGCAATGGGCAAGTGGAAGCGGCGAACGGAAGTACTCAAAGGGCTCAAGACAAGGGCGTTCGACGACTGAGAAGCGCTGACAAGCGCTGGCGGAGGAAGTTCCCACCGTATGGGCGCTGCGGACAACTCCCATGAGCCACCGGCGAGACCCCTTCTTCTGGTATATGGCTCGGCGGTACTCCCATCGAGCTCGCCGCTCCCCAAGAGTGGCGGCGTTCGGCGAAGACCAAGACCACGACCGGCGTCGGGATGAAGTAAATCTCCTGGAGGAGATCCGGAGACAGGGCGGCGATCCGGGCCGCCAAGTATCAGCAGGCGCTGCGCCGTTATCAAGCAAGGCGGGTGTGTGTGAGAACACTGGCAGTGGGCGACCTCGTTCTGCGCAAAATCCAAGCGCAGGCGGGGCGCAACAAACTGTCTCCCCTGTGGGAGGGCCCCTTCAAGGTGGTCTCAGTCTCCCGCCCAAGCTCAGTCAGGCTCGCATTCGAGGACGGTCGCGAATTGGCGAACACTTGGAGCGTCGGCGGTGAGGAAGTTCTACCGTGAGTAGCGGTCCAAACTTTTTTGGACTTCCCTTGGAGCCGAGCGGCGAGGTCTTCTTCCTTCACCGCTTCGCCTCGGGGCTGCGTTAGCAAAGCGATCTTCAATAAGAGATAAGTTATGTCTCCTTGTGGGCATCTGTTTCTTTTTCGCCTCAAGTCTGTTAGAAAGCATTCGGTGAAAGTGGCGTGAAAAAAGTACTCAAAGCGAATGGCCCTTAGTTCTGAGGACGAGCGCCTCGACTTCGCGGTTGGGTGGTAGGCGAAGACGGAAGCGGGTTCTAACTGGTGTGTCGGCTCGGTTTAGGCAATGCGCCAACAATGCACCGCGACTAGACCACTTCCGAAGCCGAGTTCTCGCCTGCGATGTCTAGGGTCGGTTCGCAAAGAGGCCATAAGGGTTGAAGTAACGGATGCACGAGGAAAAGCGCTCACTTTCAGCGAAAGCTACATCTAAAGCTTTTTGGCGATCGGTGGCTTAGCCTTGGAAAGGTCTGTTAGAAAACATTCTTTGAAAGTCGGTAGCGAAAGTACTTAAGGTGATGGCCCTTACTTGCAAAAACAGCGCTTATAACTTCTGTTGGTGCGTAGGCGGCGGACGGAAGGCGGGCTCTAGCCTGGTGTGTCGACTCGGTCTAGGCAATGCGCCAGCGGCGGCACCAGCGACTAGACCACTTCCGGAAGCTAAGCGCTCGCCACGTAATGTTTAAGTCGGGTTGCGAGAGGCCATAAGGGTTGAAGTAACCAGATGCCCAAGGAAACAGCGCTCACTTGCGGCAGAACGTTCAGTCTAAAACCTTTGGCGGCCAGGTGCCCCAATTCAATTCCGCAAGTTAAAGTTGTGCGAAGTTCAAGTGAGGCTCACAGCAAAAGAGCAAAAGTTTGTTTGCATTGATAGGCAACATTTACAAGGCAAAAAGCGAAGTCTCGCTTCTCCTCCCGGTCTTCGTCTTCCGCTGGGCGGCGCCCCCATCATGGACCTTGGTCGTGGCGGTGTCAACCCGCGCTGCTCAAACCGGTCCGGTGGCGCGAAAGGCTCCCGATGGCGGCGTCGAGATCAAGCGGCGTCTCGAGCAAAACGATTGCCCAAGATGAACATGGCTGCCGAGAGCGCCTTGGCGACCGTCTTCGATCGCCCGCGTCCGCAGCGCCACCGGAAGAACCTTGCGGGCTTGGCGGCTCGTCCACGGCGCCCGGCGATCTTCTGCAACCGTCTCCTCAGCGAGGATGCAAAAACACCAGTGGATGCGAGGCGTCCGGAAGCCATCGTAAGCGGTCTTGACATGTCGGCGAGGGTCGGGCGCTTCGAAGTGCTCGGCGGAGGTCTTGATCTGTTTGGCGGCGAGGCGGCGGCGGCTTGCTGCCGCGACCTCGCGAGTCATCGCCTCCAGCGGCGGTTTCTTGGCCAAGGGCCCGCGCGCTTCGCCGGCGATCGCTCCGCCAAGGCAAGGCTTCCTCCGCGTCGCCCAGTGCGGGAGAGGGTCTGGCGCTTCAAAGGAACGCCCCTCGTCGGCGGTCACGGCCGAGATGGCGGCGGCGCCAGTGGCGAGGTGGCGGAAGGTTCTCCGCCGCCGCGCGGCGAACTCTCGCGCCGCCAGGCGACCTCCGTCGAAGGAAGCGGGCAGGCGGGAAATTTGGCGAGTCGCGTGGGCGGGCTCGATACCCAGCGTCCGCCTGTTCAAGAAGGACAAGCAGGGGTTCGGTATGCAAAACCGTGTAGCATGCTAACCCTAATCGAAGTGTCGCGTGAGCGAGGAAAACCAACTGAAGCGGTGCGCCTGAAGGCGAAAGCTGAAGGAGGAGCTCAAATCGCTTGTTTCGTGGCGGCGGAGGCGGCAGTCGCGATCACCGCCGTCGAAGCGAGCCTGCGTGCCTGGCACGAAGCGGTGCCGTGCAGAAGCGCCAGCCAGAAGAAAGCGCCGCCGCAGGAGCGTCGGCGTAGGAGGGCGGAAGAGGCGGCGCAGCGGCGCCAGATTCTGAAATCGCCGCGCTCTTGCCCGGTGGCGGAGCGGCGGTAGCAGCGAGGCTCCCGCTGGATGGGGCAGCGGCGGCGGCGAAGCTTCGAGACTTGAAGCGCGCTCTCTTGGGCTCGCCCTCCCTCCTCGTCGTCGTCGTCGACGGCGAGATAGGCGGCGCTTCGAAGCCTTGGCGCGATCGCCGCCACGGCAGCGAAGCAGCAGCGTCGCGGAAGCTTAGGCGGTCGCCGAAGCGGCTCGCGGATCTGCGATGGTCCCGGGCCACTTGGACGCGAGACGAAGACCTCCATAGAAGCGGCGCTGCAAGTAAGGTTGCGCTCCGTGGATCCCAATCGCGAAGGCGGATGCCGTCGGCGAAGCGATGTCGCCCGATCGGCGTGGTCGAAGCCCCGCCACCGATCTCGAACCGTCGCCCGGCACATTCCACCGGTGAACACCCAAAGAAGAAGCGGCGAGTTGGCTATTAGCCAAAAATGGAAAGAAAGAAGGTCGAAAATCAAAAAAGCGAGTATTCACCTCAAAAGCGGTCGCGGGTCCGTCGTCGTCGCCAAATACGCCCAGCGGGCGCCCTCGCCAGCGAGGCGGAAAGGCGGCGCCGCAAAAAGTCCGCCACCGTGGGTTCGGTGAGCCCCGGCGGCGGAGCTTCGGCAATCTGCGCCGCCATCGCCTCCGTACTCGCTAGATCGTCTGGGGGCCCCGGTCGGCGATGGAAGCTCAGCAGGATCGTCGGGAAGAACCGGATCGTCGCGGCCGCTGGAGTCCTCAGCGTCTGACACCACTGCGGTGCCGATCCTTCGAGTTGGACTTGACATGGCGAGGATAAAAGCGGCGGCGTCGCGGAGCGCGCAATGCGACTCAACCGCGCGCTCAGCGCGAGCTTGTGTGCGAGATGTAGAGTCGGCGCCCGAGCGGGAGGTTTGGCATCGTCCCCACGAACATCTCGCAGAGGTGGCGAAGATGACGAGGCCATGATCGAGTTGGGAGGAAGGTCGCCGCTGGATCCCGTAAGCGAGCACCCCAAGAAGAATTGAGTCTGGCGGGACAAGGCCCGCCAAAGACGCCAGAGAAGGTCACGATCTCCGGCGCGAGGCTTCGGCACGATGGTGCCGCGCGGAACCGGAGGCGGTCGGTGCACGAACCCGAAGCCGCGCCACCGATCCTCATCGGCGGTGGAAGCAGCGGCCTGACTCGAAGGTGGTGCGGCGTCTCATGGCGGCCCTTGCTGCGCAACAGGAGCCATGGAAAATTTGGCGGTGGTATTTGGCGAAAATTTGGGTAGCGATTGGCGAGGAGGCGTAGTAGCGGCGAAGAAAGCGATGGGCAACGAAGACTTAAGCGTGCGAAGGTGGGAGCGCGCGGCAAGAGAAGTATTTATAAGCGTGGACGCGAGCGCGACGGTTTGGATTCACGCGCGCGGCGCCATCATTGCCCGTAGCGTTTTGGTTTCAGCAGCGGCGTAGTTCCCAAGGAAGATCGTGTGCGGTGGAGAATCGGCGTCTGGTGCCGCGGTGGTGAGCCCACGATTCGTCTCCGCCGCACAAAAGCGGAAAAATATCTGCTGACGGTTCGCGTATCATGGTGGACCGGGGCTCTTGTCGATTGTAATAAATCTGAAGTCTGAGAGCCCTAGGAAGGCGAGAGGCCCCGCGCGTCCAGGCGAGCAAGGCCCAATGGCGTGGGCAAGCCCCTCGAAGGCCGAGAGGCCCCACGCGTCGGTGAGGCGAGCAAGGCCCGTGGCGTGGCGAGCCCCTCGAGGAGGCGGGAGGGCCCCACGCTGGCAAAGCGGGCGCGAGCAAGGCCCAATGGCGTGGGCGAGCCCCTCTGGAAGCCACGAGGGCCCCAGCGTCGGAGGCGAGCAAGGCCCAGTGGCGTGGGCGAGCCCCTCAGGAGGCAGGGAGGGCCCACGCGTCGGCAGGCGAGCAAGGCCCAGTGGCGTGGGCGAGCCCTCCGGGAGGCGGGGAGGGCCCCACGCGGCGGCCGGGCGAGCAAGGCCCAGTGGCGTGGGCGAGCCCCTCTGGAAGCCACGAGGCCCCACGCCCGAGGCGGGTGCGTGGGCGAGCCCCTCCGACGATGAGGCGAGGGGCCCAGCGCCGAGGCGGAGTGCGTGGGCGAGCCCTCCGACGATGAGGCGAGGGGCCCCACGCGCCAAGGCGGATCGTGGGCGAGCCCCTCTGGAGACAGGCGAGGGCCCAGCGCGAGGCGGGGCCAGCGGCAGGAGCATTGCGAAGAGTCTTGGGGCGAAGGCTCCCCTCTGCGAAGGCGAAGCGCATTTAATGAGACTTCACGCGGATAGGCAATGGAAGAAATGATTACCGCTTCTGATGACCTGGCGGTCTGGCGGTACATCCTTTATGTGTGAAGAATTGACCGGCAGAGAGAATGTTTGCTTGAGGAGGCGCCCGTGTCGGGAGGAGCGGCGAGGCCCCACCCGTGAGTTCATCGGTGTATTTGTGCGGGTCGAGGCCACTGCGAAACCTGAAGCGGCCTTGCGTGGCGTGAAGCGTGGCACGTTTTCGTCTCTTCTGTCGTGTCTTGTCGATTGTCTTGAGAACCTGTACCGCCTACCCCTCGGCTCTCTCCCATGCCCAAAGCTTGTATAAAGGAGGGAGAGAGAGGGAGAAAGGGGAGGAGCATTCGTGCATTCGAGACACTCTGTAAACACATTCCCATTCAACCACAATCGAGAAAAGAGCTAAGGCTCGGCGGGAGTAGGACTATTACCCATGAGAGTCCGAACACAGGTAAATCTGCGAGTCGCTCCTTGTTGTGCCCGACGCTCAAATCGGATCGAGCTTGATCGAGTTGGCTAGCGAGACTAAAAATCGACCGGGGTGTGATCCGCGATGGTTGAGCGGAGAACACGCCGTCAATCGTATACCCCCCGCCCCTTTTTGCGCCGGTTTCCTCGAGACTTAGAAACATTACGGTATAAGATGATAATAAATACTCCTCCATTCTAAAATGTAAGGTGTGCATGTATTTTAAAAAGTCGGTGTTTAGAATGCTTGACTAATAATTATGTTAGGAACATATATGTTCAATGTTATGCATCTGATATAGTTAGATTCGTATTTGAAAATACTTTGATATGATGTTAATTTTATAGTTATTGATGATATAATATGAAAGAAATTAATGGTCAAAATTTACATTTGTTGACTTCATCAAAAAATTATATACCTTACATTTCATAACGGATGGAGTAGTTCTTCCTGATTTACTCATCATCTGTCCCATTCTTGTAACTGTGATGTAAGTACCAAAATGTTTTCCTTAATAAAAAATGCAGAAATTAGAGGATGAATTGGGTGCTGCACAGAAACTTTCTTCGGATCAGCAATTGGTGGTTACAAAGGTATGTGAGATGTTCATATCTTGTTAGCTGCTGCTTTATGAAGAGAAGCAACTGATAGCGAATACAAACCATATTGTCTTTGTGAAACGTTGGATGCAGTTGTACCAACAGTCTTAACATATGCTTTCTGTTAACTGCTCCAGAATACCACTGCCCTGTATTCAGTAGTGTTCTGTTGTGAAGTGTGGTCGCTGTCTACTGGTTGCTAAATAGACTACATTTCCCTATAAAAATGTCTCTATTTTATCCTACGAAATGGAACCCAAATACATATAAAAAGGTGCTACTTTTATTAGCTGTACCATGGAGTACAGTAACAAAATGAACTAACAAAAAAATGACCTAGCTATACATCCGGAGTCCGGAGATTGTTAGCCGTGACGAACCGACCATGCCAATCACCAAGGTCACGAACTGACCTCTCGCTTTGACCATCGAGGCAGCGCCGCCTTTCGCCTTCGGCACACAGTGACGAGTAGCTCCTTCCTCTCACCATCTCATCACCAACTCGTTGCTCCCGGCCGGCCACTAGTGAGCGACGCCCTTGCCTGCGTCATGCACCACGCGATCAAGCACACGTCGCCATCCGTTCGCGCCAACTTTCCCAAGCGGAGAGGAATGAGGATAGCTCAGAGCTCTCCTATAAAAGAAGCCCATGGCGGTCTTGCGGCATCTGGTCACATATATACATCCACTGCCAAAGTGCCAATCCGATTGATCACGCTCGCGAAGGATTACACATGGGTGCCTGCGTGTCGCGCTCCACGGCGGCGGAGGCGGAGGCGGTGTTAGGGCAGGGGATCGCCGCCGCGGCCAAGGTTGTGG
Organism: Raddia guianensis; assembly: GCA_036346415.1. Taxonomy (NCBI): domain Eukaryota; kingdom Viridiplantae; phylum Streptophyta; class Magnoliopsida; order Poales; family Poaceae; genus Raddia; species Raddia guianensis. The sequence goes on along the minus strand of CM070542.1, from coordinate 22,758,290 downwards.
ATTCGGACGGCTCCGTGGTGCAGTTCCTGGCGCCGGTCACGGCCGGCGAGGCTCTGGGCGACGGGCGCCGCCGCGAGCCCTGCTTCATCTGCAGCTCCGACGAGCTCTACTACGACTCACCGGCGCGCGCCCTGGCGGCGGCGACGCCCTCCAGGCGGGGCAGCTATACTTCGTGCTTCCCCTGTCGATGCTCGGCCGCCCGCTCTCCGGCCAGGACATGGCCGCGCTCGCCGTCAAGGCCGTCGCCGCGCTCGGGGCCGCGGCCGTCGCCGACAGCGTGGCGCCGAAGGGCATGAACGGCGGCGGGGCGGCCGTCGTCAGGCACGAGCAACGGCGGCTGAAGGGTCGAGTGGCGCCACTCGCCGTCGAGGGCGAACCCAATGGATACCACGTCCACGGTGGGTACGACACGCACGAGACGGTTTCCGGCGGCCTGACGGTGGGGAAGACGAGGAATGGAGTAGGTCACCGGAGCGGCGGCGCCGCTCGCCATCTTGCGAGGGCGCAAAGATTAAGTGTCATTTTGGAAGGCAACGAGTGATGGATCAAATGATCCATAAGGACCATGACATGACAGGCCCACCGATTACTAGCTAGTTTGATCACGAGTTAATTGTTAATTCATCATGGTAGCGAATTGCTCCCCACTGTCCCCCATTTGAGGAGGACATCCATGTACGGACTACAGAATTAATTCTAATGTAAAGACAGTTTTATATTCGACTCTTTCATGTGTGCAACTGTGCATGCAGTTAGTGTTTGGGACTTTGGGTATTGGAAACACATGCCTAGCTCTCGATTTAATGGAGCATTTTTATTTCTCCATCGTGCTTTGACTTTGAGCTTCCATTTTATTCATGGTAGCAACACATATGAGGGGGACATGAGTAGGCTCAAAGCTCACGGCTAGCTGCTAGCTCAACTCGGTTTTTGGCTCAGTTCGGTTCGAGCTTGTTTGGAATCAAGCCCAGTTCAACCTGTGTACATTAACAAGTCCAAACCGAGCTAATGCTATCTCGCGTCATTTAATTCCGTAGCATCAAAGCGCTCACCCAATCCATAGCAGCTCATTCCCCATAGGTCTATCCTAGTCCACAATACAAATAACCTAGCTCTAACTCGTCTTCCCCTACCTCCCCCAGTCCTCACTATCGTCACCACTGTCCTCTATTGTCCTCTCCACCACCTTGCTAGCTCCGGGTGCCCATGCTCCTTTCCTATGTCCCAATGCCGAACCTAATTCCTCCACTTCCCTCAGTAACCACATATCCCTTCCCTACTGTGGAGGCGAATGAATCTAGAATTGCCCACCAATGCCTCCCTTCTTTCTCCATGATGGCCATACGTACATCCCTCTACTTCTCTTGGTGGCTAGGCCATCCTCTTCCCATAAGCTAGCTCCCTTTTCTCGTGCCTCCCTTTTGTCCCGTGAATGATGCACCTCATTGATCCTTCTTAGCAACAATATAGAGATTAAAGGTGCATGGCGTTGATGTCCTGATCTTAAGCAGTGCCAGGTTACATAAGGGAGGTAGGCGGGATCAACCGAGACATCGACATAGAACAAAGTGAAGTAACACTAGTTTGTGATGAGCCTCCCGAGCTGACTCAAGCTTTCTATGATCAGATTCGAGCCCGCTTTCCTAGCTTAGCCATTCCATCGAGTCGAGCTAGTTAGGTGGGTGTACGTTGAACGATCCCGAACCAAGCCAGATCTAGCTTGACCAAGCTCGGATCATCTCCACCCGTAGACATGAGTCAACCGAGATAACAAACCATGAACCCATGGCACTAGAGATTGTGCCGGCCGGCTCCATGTCCTACCGTGGCTCTGACGCTGAATTCTTTGAGAAAACATATGGTGTGTCTGATTTGTAACTTTTGAGTGGCTATGTCAATGAATCGGTAATGGCCAACACAAGACACAACTAAAACATTGACTATCATTTTCTTTGCCATTCCAATTTTCTTTCTCTAGAGTCTAGACTCGCTAAAACCTGGTTTCAAACCAAACAAAGGCAAATTGCAATGGCCCAGCCATTTTTTTTAGGTCAAAGGCAAATTACAATGGCCCAGCCATTTTTTTTAGGTCTATAATCAGGATGGAAAACTACCGCCTGTGCGTGCAAGATGCACCAGGCGGAAAATTTAGTTGTATGACACTCAATTGGACTGCGTTGGTAAAATTGACACCCAATTCGCTTTAGTTTCGTTCAGTGACACTCAGGCAACGAATTGCTTCGGCACATGACATTCCTAGACTTTTTATTGCATTTTTCTTTTTACCTCCCATTTAAGATCCCATTTTGCCTCACTGTGCATCGTCTTCAACCTCCAGACCACGGTAGGGATGGCCAATCGGCCATGAGAGCTTGGCTCGATGGTGTTCTAGAGCATGACGATGTGCACAGACGGCTAAAACGGATGCATGTATCGAGCATGGCGACGCTGCAGCGCCTCGCCGCCGTCTTTGCCGATCGCTCATGGCGGCGGCTGCTCGACCTCGTCGCCGAGGGCTTTTGCGAGCACCGTTCTCCCACGTTGGAGGGAGAAGTTCGCCACGTCGTCAACCTCTCCGCTGTGAGGGCTCGCCGCAGCCCGCATCGCCGTCGTGCGAGGCGGGGAGTTCCTCGCCGGCATGGCATTGTGCTTGCTAGGGAGGCGAGGCATTCGACATCGCGTTCAGTTCAGCGGCTGCCGAGGTGTGGATTGATGAAATGGACTTGGCGAGCTCGCCATCGCCTCGCATCCGCTCGGTGGCGCTTCGCCGTCCGTGCCGTCTGCTACTGTACCGCCTCCTCGCCGCCGATGATGCCCGGCGGCGCCACCCGCTCACCATGCTTGGCGAGCTCCTAGAGTGGGAGCTAAACACGCTGAGACACACGCATTCCGTTTTAGCCGTCCGTGCGCATTTATGCATTGGATCTTTTGACCGTTTGGCTAATTCTTGCCAGATCAAGACTTTAATGGCAGTTAACAGCGCTAATCGCGTCTGGTGGTGTTGCTAGACCGAGCACTAAAGGGTATTCATTAGCCTAATTACGGCCATTCTTGTACACCTAATCACGCGCATACGATCGGGCGACACCTTCTCTCTGGTTGCGGCCCCTCACTTGGCGCCATATATAAAAGAGCACCGGCGACCCTTGGTATAACGCTTCTGAGGTTCTTCCTCTGCTCCCGATACTCCCGATCTGTGAAGGGCGCTGAGGTGTAGGGAAGGCCGTCGCCGGCAAGGACGTCACTGCTACCGTCTCCCTGCGACCGCTACGGTTTCTCTGCACCGACTTCGCCGTCAAGCGGGCCCCTACGGCCTAGTCGCTATTCACTCACTAATGGCATCATCAAGCACTGTAAGTTCTCCCTAATGCTTAGATTATGTGGTTCGGTTCTAGGCTAAGCTTCGATCCTCACGCTTCCGCATCACGACTTAGTTCTAACATGTGGTATCAGAGCAACTTAGTCTTAATCCGAACCCTAATACTATTGGTTAATGTCTAATAAAATTGTTGATGCCACGGCTAATTGTAATTAGCAATTATTTATGTTATCAATTAGCTTCTTTTGTTGATTAGCCTTTCGATTAGTATCTATTTTTCGATCTGGGCCACGGGCAGCAAGGAGAAGGAAGGGAATACTGTAGATCAAGAACCCTAAGTTTAAATCCCATTTTTCCCTAATGCGAAACCTTAAAATTGCGATTTTGGGGAACTCGAGTCAAATCCATCTTGAATCTTGTTTAGAAAGAATTAGAAGACCCGAATTGCATCACGAAATTCTCAGATTAGAAAAGCCCCAAAATTTTGAAACCCTAATCCCCAAAATCAGCGGCTGACAAAATCGCGGCATACCTCGACTTTTGGGCGCCGTTTGGTCTCTGTGACCTCGCCGTGAGTCGTAGCCGCCCGCCGTCGTGCATCCTCCGCCGCCGTGCTCCCGATCGGCTTCTCCGCCTCGTCGTCGCCTCGCCTTGCATGACGCCTTGTGAGCGGCTCGGCGGAGCTGCTGCTGCGTGGAAGCAAAGACGCCGGCGCCAATGAGGCGCTCATTGCGCCGCCTAAGTTGCCGCCTTAGTCGCTGCGCCGTCACGCCGTTCGCGCCAGGCTTCTTTGGTCGCCGCCGCCCCGTATTTCAGCGCTGCTTTCGCTCACTCGTTAGTCCGAGGGCAAGGTGAAAAAAGTGGCTACGGTTTACCTAGCCCATAATTTTCCTTTTGTTCGGTGCTTGCTTGCTACAAGCTTACCCGCCTGATAGGGCTATCTAGCATACAGACGTGATGAAATTTGTTATGGGGCGAACCCTTGTGAGCAGTGCTCTTTTAGTTTACTCGGTACATTCTTTTGGTATCTTGATGTTTATTTTGAGCACCTTGCTTAATTAATATTTCTTTTAGCGAAATAATTGTGTTCTAACGATGTTGAATTAGTTCCTAAATTTGCACAATTATTATGTTTTTCCTTGAATTTTCATGCTGTTTAATGTTTATGCATCTAATTAAAATTGCACCAACGTGAAATTTTGATTAGAAATTATATTAAAATTCTAGGAATATTAAATTTAGATGCATAATTGTAATTCGACCAACGTTGATTTACAATTGTGTTTATTATTATGTTGTCTTGTTTTTACGCTTAGCGGTGATGCGGACAATACAATATATAATGTCTGTATTTTTAATTATTTTGCATGTTTTTAATCATACCAACGTAGGTTAAATTCATGCCTAATGATGTTGTTTATTTCAGCTCTTGATCCCTCAATGTAAACTTACATCATAAGTGGCATTGAGAAAGTGACAGGAGCAACTTCCATGAGTGGAAGGAAAACATTGACATTGTCCTTCTTGTGATGAACTTAGACTATGCTTTCTTTGAATGATGCCCTACTCCTCTTGCGGATGATGCCACTCGGGAGGCTAAGAAAGCTTATGATGAAATTCATGAGAGGTGGGAGGCGGTCTAACGCGTCGCCTCAAAATCATTAAGAACTCCATCACTCGTGAAATTAGGGAGCAATCCCTACTAAAGATGATAAGGTGGAGTTCTTGCTAAGCGATACTTAGGCAGGTGGAAAGCCATTTCAAAGGCTCCCCAAAATTTATGTCGACATTTTGTTAAACAAGATCTTTGAATAAAATATGATGGTCAAGGGGCATTAGGAAGCATTTTATGTCAGCGATGGAGATGGCATCCACACTTAATGAAATGGATATGCAAATATCCGATAACTTTTTGGTCCATCTCTCATTGGCTTCCTTAGGCACTGAGTATACTCCATTCAAGATTAGCTATAACACTAATGAGAAAAAATGGAGTATGAGTGAGTTGATCTCACATTGTGTTGAAGAAGAAGAGAATTAAGTGCGAGAAAGGGACAACATCAATTATGTGAGGTCCCCCAATAAGAGAAAGGGTGGACAGGGCGATCATAGGCCCAACAAGAAGCCCAACAACAACTCTGATAAGGGGAAGCAGCCTGCCAATCCCACTAGTCCCACTAAAGTCCCCAATGATGTCTGTAAGTTTTGTAAGAAACCGGGACATTATCAGAAGGATTGTGCGGGTTTTCTGAAATGGCTTGCTAAAAAGGGTAATGACTCCATTACTTTAGTTGATGAAGCTCTTTATGTTGATTTTCCCTCTAATGTATGGTGGATTGACTCGGTGCAAGCTGTGCACGCTTGCAATTCATTCTGAGGATTGATCTGCGAGAACCCTCGCCATGGTGAGAGAAGCATCGATGTCGCGGATGGCAAGCAAGTGAAGCCAAGGCCATTGGTTCCTTGAAGTTAACATTAGATAGTGGCTTTGTGCTTCATTTAAATAATGTAATTTATGTTCCTCTCTTAAGAGGAATTTGATTTCGTATCATGTCTTGATGATTGTGGATTTAGTTTCATGTTTGGGAACAATAAATGTGCGTTGATATTTCATTCTAATAATGTTGGTCTTGCCATCGAGACAAGACAAACTTTATTTGCTTTCACTTCGAATCATCTGTAAATGTTTGTTATGGTAATGTTAAGCGCAATAATGTAACCTCATCGAAATTGTGGCCTTGTCGTTTGGGTCACATTTGAAGGGAGAATGGGCGTCTCATTAAGGAAGAGATTCTTCATCCTTAGACTTTAATGATTCAGAAAATTGCATAGATTGCATCAAGGAAAATATGTAAAGCATACTAAGAAAGGTGCCACACAATGCGGGACTCTTAGAATTAATCCACACCGATATTTGTGGTCCCTTTCTGTGACATCCATAGATGGGTATGATTCTTTCATTACGTTCATCGATGATTTCTCCGTTATGGATACATTTATCCTATTCGTGAAAGATCTGAAGCCTTAGATAAGTTCAAGATATTCAAAAGTGAAGTCGAAAATCAGCTAAACCTAAAGATTAAGGTGGTAAGATCTGATCGAGGGGGAGAGTATTATGGGAGGCATGCTCCTTATGGGCGATTCGGTCCCTTCGCTAAGTTTCTTCAAGAAAATGGCATAGTTGCTCAATATTCCATGCCTGGCGAACCTCAGCAGAATGGTGTGGCTGAAAGAAGGAACCGTACTCTTATGGATATGGTTCGAAGTATGATGAGCCACTCTAGTTTGCCAATTAGGTTATGGATGGAGGCATTAAAGACAGCGGTCCACATACTTAATCGAGTTCCTAGTAAATCAGTACCTAAAACTCCTTATGAATTATGGACTGGGAACAAACCAAGTTTGAAATATTTACGTGTATGGGGCTGTCCCGCTGAAGCTAAAATTTTCAATCCCCAAACTAAGAAATTAGATTCTAAAACAATTAGTTGTCATTTTATAGGATACCCCGAAAGGTCAAAGGGGCATCGATTCTATTGTCTGATCGTACCACAAAGTTTGTGGAAACAAGTCATCTTGTGTTTTTGAGAATCTGAAATCGGTGGGAGTTTGGAGCCTAGGAAGATAGACTTTGAGGAGATCGGGATCTTATTCCGTCATCGTGATTCATAAGCCTATTATTCCAACGGCCCGGGAGGTTCTTGATCGAGAACACTGTGGCGCTCCTCTTGTTGAGGAACTTGAGATACCTAATGTTCCTCTGTTGAGGAAGCTGAGATACCTAATGACCTCCCTAACGATGAACCTCAACAACTTTCTATTGTACCTAATGAACCCTAAGGAGATCACAGCGTGAAAGAAGATCTACGGTCAATAATGACTATGTTTATAATGTAGGAGGATCGATGATCCTACCTCCTATAAGGAGGCTATGATGAGTGAGCATTCACCAAAGTGGCTTGAAGCCATGGAGGATGAGTTAAAATCTATGAGCACTAATGATGTATGGGACCTAGTAGAAATTCCTGATGGGGTCAAAACAGTAGGCTGTAAGTGGGTCTACAAAACCAAATGTGACTCTAAAGGGAAAATCGAAAGGTTCAAAGCAAGACTCGTAGCAAAAGGGTTTACTCAAAGACCGGGGGTTGATTATAATGACACGTTCTCTCCTGTGTCAAGTAAAGATTCATTTAGAATTGTTATGGTATTTGGTGGCTCATAATGATCTAGAGTTGCATCAAATGGATGTTAAGGCGCATTCTTAAATGGTGACTTGCATGAAAATGTATACATGACTCAACCGGAAGGTTTTGTTTTGGAAGGCAAGGAACATATGGGGTGTAGGCTTAAGAAATCAATATATGGTCTAAAACAAGCGTCTAGACAATGGTATCTCAAGTTTGATGAAATTATAAGAAAATTTGGTTTTAAGGAAAGCGAAGTGGACAATTGTATTTATACTAAATTTAAGGAAGTAAATACCTCATCTTAGTACTTTATGTCGATGACATTCTTTTAGCCAATGAGCGATAAAGATATCTTTGTTTGAAACTAAGAAGTTTTATCCTCTAATTTTGATATGAAAGATCTTGGTGAAGCCTCTTATGTCTTGGGCATTGAAATTTATCGAGATCGAACTAAAGGAATATTGGGTCTATCCCAAAAGGCATACATAGGCAATCTTGAAGAGATATAATATGTATAAGTGCTCGCCTACCGCCTCCAGTTGTTAAGGCGATAAGTTTGGGACATTCAATGTCCAAGGAATCAATATGAATCGATCGAGATGAGGGCGATTCCTTATGCTTCTGTTGTCGGAAGCATCATGTATGCTCAAGTTTGTACGCATACGACTTAGCTTTTATAACGGGATGCTTGGCGGATATCGGTCCAATCCAGGACTAGATCCTTTGGAAAGCCGTTAAGAAAATCTTACGCTATATGCAAGGGACTAAAGATTACATGCTCACATATAAGAAGTCCGAAAGCCTTGAAGTTGTCGGCTTTTCGGACGCAGATTTTCTTGAGGTGTGTGGATACTAAGAAATCCACGTCGGGTTATATCTTCACCTCATTTGGAGGAGCTATCTCGTGGAAAAGCTCCAAACAATCACTTCTTGCATCTTCTACGATGCGGTGAGTTAATGGCATGTTATGAGGCTACCGGCAAGGCGGTATGGCTTAAGAATTTTATACCGGACTTAGAGTGGTCGTGACATTTCAAGACCATCGACCTTATCTTTGCGACAACCAATCGGCGGTCTTTTATGCGAGTAACAACAAGTCAAGTGGTCTTGCCAAACACATTGACATTAAGTATAATGTTGTGAAAGATAGAATCCGAGGATCAAACCATTAATGTTAAGCATATTGGTACTAAGTTTATGCTAGCGGATCCACTCACAAAAGGCTTACCACCCGTTTATTTCGTGATCATGTTGCGGCATGGGTATCTTGGAAAGCCTATGATTACGGACATAAGGGCCAATAAGCAACCAACTCCATAAGAAATAAAGCTTATTCCAATCGAGATGAGATTAGTATGTTGTGGGTATAGAAACCTCAATTATCGCTTAAAGATTTTTGTGGTGCTTGCCTCGGTATCTTTGTTTTGTCAAGAAAGGACTTATGTTATTAGCCTTACGATCAAGTGGGAGAATGTTGGATCTTTTGACCGTTTGGCTAATTCTTGCGGATCAAGACTTTAATGGCAATTAACAGCGCTAATCGCGTCTGGTGGCTGTTGCTAGACCGAGCACTAAAGGGTATTCATTAGCCCTAATTACGGCCATTCTTGTACACCTAATCACGCATACGATCGGGCGCACACCTTCTCTCGGTTGCGCCCCTCACTTTGACGCCATATATAAAAGAGCACCGGCGACCCTTGGTAGCTAACGCTGAGGGTTCTTCCCTCTGCTCCCGATACTCCCGATCTGTGAAGGGCGCTGAGGTGTAGGGAAGGCCGTCGCCGGCAAGGACGTCACTGCTACCGTCTCCCTGCGACCGCTACGGTTTCTCTGCACCGACTCGCCGTCAAGCAGGCCCCTACGGCCTAGTCTGCTATTCACTCACTAATGGCATCATCAAGCAGCTGTAAGTTCTCCCTAATGCTTAGATTATGTGGTTCGGTTCTAGGCTAAGCTTCGATCCTCACGCTTCCGCATCATGACTTAGTTCTAACATTGTCATGCTTGGAGCACCACTGAGCCGAGCTCTCATGGCCGTCCCTACCGTGGTCTGGAGGTTGAAGACGATGCACGGTGAGGCAAAATGGGAGGGAAAAAAGAAAATGCAATAAAAAGTCTAGGAATGTCATGTGCCGAAGCAATTCGTTGCCTGAGTGTCACTGAACGAAACTGAAGCGAATTGAGTGTCAATTTTACCAACGCAGTCCAATTGAGTGTCATGCAGCTAAATTTCCCGCACCAGGCAGGGTCGAAAGCAAGACGCCAAGACCGGCGGGGCGCGCGGCTGCGCACCTTCCGGCGTGCTCCGTTCGTCACCGTCGATGGCTGGCATCTTCCGGCACCATAATTTATTGGTAGCTTTCGTGGTCAGACGCTGAGAGCTGTATGCGCTGATTGGTGCTTGCGTCAACATTGAAACGTCGTATCTGCCCCTATTTCCGACAGTTTCCTTTGACAAAAGCAACACTTCCCATCAGTTTCTCAGGGTTGCTCAGATAAAATTAAACTAATATATAGCCGTACGTTTAATGAACGACGACACGATGCCATGCACGCATCCACGGCGCAGATACGACGATTGAGCACGCGCTCTCACCAGCAAGGCAGCAAGATATATTCAAGAAGATTAGCCTGTGTTCCAGTCTTCCAGAGCGTACCGCAGAAAGTTGTATGTGCATGCGTGCCAACTCGTCGAGGTGCAAAAAATTGATCCGAGACTTTGAGAGCAAAGACAGATATCGATACAACTCGGTGCATGCATGCATGGTCCGTAGCTGCCGGTCAATTCGCTGCGCTATGCTACAGCGCTTAAGCGTTGGATATATACGTTTTTAACCTTCAAGCTCATGGAAGAGCATTTACGGAATCAGACGGTTATATTTCTTAGAGGTTTGCTACGGTGTTTGCGAGATACCTAGAGGTATCTCGACGTGGACCGTTGATCACAGAAGGGCATCTAGAGAAGTGGAAATTTTATAACGAGTGGCAGTTGGGTAATTATTTGAGGATTAGTGGGTAATCCGATATGACTCTCTCTCTCCCCCGTATCTCTCTCTCCCCATAGCTAGCTATCTCTCCCAAATTGATCGCGGTTGGTTGAAGGTTGAAGAGGACGTTGTGCGGCCTACCTTCGATCCCCTGCGGTGAGATCGACGCGGCGGAGGACAGCTACCTGGAGATCGCCGGCCTCGTTGCATGGTCGCTGTCATCGAAGGCGCAATTTCCACCCTCCCCAATCGCCGGCGTGCCTCACAAAGGCACGGGATTTGTCCGATAAGAGCTGATCCCAATAGAATGATTTTGAACGGGTGAATGGTTCCTAGATTTTGAATCGTATGCGCTGTATAATCATCGAATCATCCGTCAGCACAACTCGACAACCTCCAGGTTCAAATCTATCCTCGCACAATCTCATTTCTCTTGCAAATATTGTTTTTTAAGTAGGACTGGTAACGTAGCACACTGCTGATTAGGTTCAGATACATATGCTCGTGTTCCTAGAACTCATGTTCAGATTGATAAGCTATATATGCATGTTCTATAGATACCTTAATAATAATCAATTACCTGGTGTGCTGCCTGACCAGATCGCAAATCTGACAAATGCATGTTCCATTGTCAGGAGAAAAGACTACCAAGGAGCTATCACCAGTGTTTAGGGGTCTCACGTTTATGCTTTATATTGGATTTTTCATTGGGGTGATTCTATTTTTTTACAAGCTCACTGTAGTTTATCTGTAGTGATATGCTAAAACATCTGCTATAAAGAGCTTCATAAATTGTTCGTAAAAGATTCGTAAATCTTTCTCTGGTTTAGTTCACTCATGTTGATGACTGACACATTTCCCCCTTGATTTGATTATTATGTTCAGTGAGCGTTCACTTTAGTTGTAGCATTTGTTTCACTGATTATGCATATGCAAAGACGCAATGAGCTAGCTCCGTGCATGTTGTGGGCTTGTAATTGTTCAATCATTTGGCGCTTGCAAGGAGAATAATTTATTAATGAAATGAAGCTTACTGAATAAAGGTTATTGCATTGGTGCCTCTCGTGTCGCCGGATAACATCTTCTATGGCTATGATTCTCATGTAAAATAACTTGAGCTACAGATAATTGCTTGCTCACAGTTGTTCTTTTCAGAGTGATGCATGGCTTATTGATTCATGCAGAGGATGTTCCTTGTCCTAGGATGTGGCTGACCATGGAGCAGCTTCTGAACTTTGGCAAGAGACTTTGTGAGCTCTGACTTGAGGTGTAGCATTTCCTCATGTTGGTCGTAACCCTTGGAGCAAAACATGTCAGTGCTCCTTCCAAAGGGCTTGTCATGTAGGGTCAGAGAAGTCCTATTTGTTAGCCTGAAAGGAAATAATAGGAAGGGTTTACTGAAGGTGAACATGTTGAAAATGAAGCAATGTAAAAAAAAGCACATATTAGATAGCATTTCACCTTGTCTAAAATTCGCACACTCCATGAATCACACTAGAAGATCACAAGCATAATTAAACAGTTGTGGTTACAACTTAGAGCTATAAGAGGAAGGATATGTAAGTCTTGAGTTGTGCAGCAAAGGTGCAGAGAGTCTCACCTGGGCACCCACCACCAAGAGGCCTACCCATTCACAATTCTCAATATTTGAGCTCACAAAATACTTAGAGATGTAAGAGGAAGGATATTTAAATGTAATCTTGAAGATAACTCAAAGAACACAATTGCAATAATTTGGAGGCTTCAGTGATTAACTAGCAGGAACTACTTTCATTTCAAAACTTATTTGCTACGGAGAGTATAGCATTTTTCATAATATGAAAATAAACATGAGATATCTAGAAGTATATTGCTTCTTCCTATGTGTGGTGGTGAATTTTGAGCAACTTTGATAAACCAGCAAATGATGCCATGTCAGTATAGTTTTAGTTCAATGATATGCTACAGGTAGTCAGCAAGTGGAGAACTTGTGCTGTTGTTGTTGGGAAGAATAATAAACTAGCCATGGACACGAAACAAACTAAGCTATGAACATCACATGCAACTTCATACATCAAGCTTTCAAGGATACAGAAGAGAGGCAATGGCCATTTGCAGTCTCAGCAGCAACATGACCAGAGCAAGTCAGCAAGCACATAAAGATTCCCAGTGCAAGAAAAGTATAGACGAACCTGCACATCAAGTATAAATGAACCAGGAGCGGCAGTTGGGTTTGAGGATGCGCACGTTGGTCTGGATCGAGAAGGCGACGGCGAAGCGGTCACGGCGGGTGGCCGCGGGGAGGATGACGAGATGCAAGGGCGGAGCGCTGCGAGCGGTGGCGACGGCGCTGGCGCCATGGGCAGAGCGGGCGAGGGACCGTGGGGAGAGGAGGAGGCGCTGGCCGGGGTGAGGGGAGGACAACTGGACAAGGCGCTGGCCGGGGTATGGGGAGGAGGCGGCGGGAGGAGGAGGCGGACAGGCGGTGGCTACCCCTAGTTAATTAGATGCGAAATTACCTAGCTACCCCTATACTTAAGTACCTCTAAGTACCTTTGACGTTGTACCTTGCATCTTGGATCATTCGATCTGAGGGAATGGACGACTCATGTCATCCGCAAACACCTTAGAATTTCCCTATTTCTTAAATATGCACAGTAGACTCAACACCGCCGACCTGCTGGCCAAGAAAGGCTGGCCTCATCATCAGTCTTGCTGCCTTTGTGCTGGTCCCCTTGAAACGATCGACCACTTGTTTGGATCGTGTAGCTTCTCTGCCATCATTTGGTAGGCGGTTCTTCAGGACGACGCCCCGTCGGCCAGTCAAGCCCCCTTTCTGGACTGGTGGATCGCCCGGCAGGCAAACTTGATAAAGGCCGCCTCTCGCCATCTAAACGGCCTCATCATCCTCTCCGCCTGGGAGATTTGGAAGGAGCGAAACCGTAGGATTTTCAACCAGCAAACCTTGTCCGCCCCCCAAGTCCTTGGTCGTATTAGACATGAGGTTGCCGCCTGGAACGCGGCCTAGCTTCCCCTCCTGTAATCTAATCCTGTAATTTCTCCCCTGTCCCCCCTCCTCTCCCCTTTTCTTTGTCTTGTAAATTTGTACAGTTTTTCTGTGATGGCTCATGGGCTTTGGCCTAGGCCGGCCCATTTCGGGGTTAAAAGCAGGGAGTGGGAACCCGTCGGTTCCCAGGGCAAAACTGCCGCCGCCACTCCCTGTCCTTCCTCTCTCAACCCCGCCATCGCCCTTCTGTCCTCCCCGCCGCCATCCTCGCCGCCGTGGTGCCGTCAAGCCGCCGCCGCCGTGTTGCCAATCAGGGGCCGCCGCCGTCGTCGGCGCGCCGCCATTGTTCAACACCTCATTGCCTCGGTCCAGTATTTGTGGTGCCATGGCCGTCTGCGTCGTAGCCTCGCCACTCTCTTTGTTCGATGGTGTCCAAGCGGGAGGAGAGCAACGGAAGAGAAGGTAGTGACGATCGAAGGTAAAGATCGAGATTAGGGTTTGTCCTCCGTATTATTTCTCTTGATTAACTGCCGATTAGGGCGTGATTAGGAACTTTCCCGTGAAATTACTGCCATTAGATGATAAAGCGTGGGTATAAACGATGGTTAGTGGAGGAGATTGAGGATTGGCTTGATGATCACCAATGCAGCAGCATATTTGTCGGTTTTGGCATGTTTAGGTTGAGAATCGGCACCGATCCTTTTGTAAAGAGGGCGTGGCGACTTTATCTTCGTTTTGAATGCAAGAACGTAGAAATCGGCGAGAGATGAAGGAGTTATGGTTGTTTTTATGTTGCTGTCCGAATTCTTATTTAGTGGTATTTAAGGGTTCTAGTTGTGTGAATGGGAATGATCTAAGAGTTGCGTAGGAAGCGATATGCCTTTTCTGCCTTGTTTGTATGTGTATTGTATTGAGGTTTATCACCTTCAGAGGTGGTGGGGCGACATCGTCGTCGATCGTGTCTTGCCGTGCTAGCCCTCGAGAATAGAAAGGCAAGTATATGTTATTTAAAAGATTTATCGATCGATGAATGTGTTTGGTGAAGATATGACTCTTGAGGCAATGCAAATTCTATTGAGCATACTTGCTGTTGAAACTGTTTATTGGTATAAGTTGCATCTCTGCATTGCATTCATATGCGGGACCTACCTCGGGTAGGCATCCCACCGATGTGGGAGGAAAAGTCCTACTTTGGTAGGCACTCCACGGGAGTGGAGTAATTGGTCCCCGGCCTTGAGAGGACGGGCAAGGGTGTGCACCGACGGGTGACACTCTAGCTATACCGGTATGAGCTCACAGATACAGACGCATGCATTGCATTGCATTCATTGATGAAATGAGTTGGTTACAGAGACAGTGGCATAATGGATGAGGATTGGTATTAATGTGGTATTGTTAAAGTAATCTTTTTGATTAATGTATACTTCTTTGAGTCGTGGACTCACTCTTGCTTTAATTGTTTTTAGGTGATCGATAATGGCGACATGCATGGGAGGGGTGTAGTTCAATTCCAGTTGGCACAAGAACTCACACCTTAATATGAATGCCTGATTTATTAATTTAGTTATCTCATTTACTAGACTATTAAGTGAACCATTAGTTATTCTTGTCTTGTGTGAAGATGGATGTTTACTCTATTCGTTGGTTACTTGGTTTGTTAATTGTTTAATGACCTTGTCGCCGTCGTAAAAGGTAATAGGTGAATTTGGTTTATGATGTTGATTCCAGTTGAGATGAGATGGTTCGATGAATGAATTGAGTGGTTGTCGGTTGTTACCGTTAATGGAAGTTTATTTATCTGGTGTTGATGGTTGATAATATGTACAAACATGTTAATTGCCTGTCGTGGATGTCCAGAAAACAAAGGAGGTGCTGTCGAAATTTGTAATTTTGTGTAAAGTTAGTAATATTCCAAGCTCGTATGGGTTGGGGTGTTACATTTTCCCTCGTCTTTATGGAATGGCAGTGCTTCTGCCCTTTACTCAAAAAAAAAATGCAGAGTATGACATCTATATCTATTATTATATTATTAAAGTAGAGGAAAACAGAGCCACCACAATGCGCCACGTCGTAAAACGGAGCCACCACAATGCGTCACATTGTTTAAAAATCCTCCACCATCCGATCAATACCCAACAAATCAGATAACCGTTAGTTTTGGAGGTAATTAATAAAAGGATAAGCATCCCTAAGTAGGGGTGGAAATGAGCCGAACCCGAGCGAGCCAGCCCTTGGGCTCGGCTCGTTAGATACCGAGCCGAGCTGAGCAAGGGGTCCGAGCTGAAAAACAGACTCGGCTTGGCTCGATGGTAGCTCTTGAGCGCTCGCGAGCCCATATGAACCCAAACCACAAGCCACGAGCTTGAACCACGAGCTAAGAGCCACGAGCCCGAGCTCGAGTGAAAAACAGGCTCGATGACTGATGAATGATGATGTACGAGCCATGAGCCGAGCACGAGCCGAGCCGAGCCCGATCGAATCACCATCCAATGCATAGCAGATCGAAGTTCAAAGTAAAGGCATCAAGAGCAAAGCCAAAGCTAGCTAGCAAATCGAAGCATCAATAGCAATGCGGAAACCAACGTACACATGCACTACAAGATAAGGAAAATCAACATCGCGTTGGTTGGTGAGTAATTAGTGCTAATCATAATCCTGCTATATTTCTTCTCTTTTTTCTGTCATGTAAAGGAATAGCGACATATGCCAATGGGCCGGCACGCCCTACCTCCTCCGCACCACCATGCCAGGGACAGGACGTCCTCACCTCCGGACCGGCAAAAAAATTATGAGTTAGAGATAAACTTTATATGCTGACACAAATCTAGCCAAGTAAATGTGCGGGCCACCTTGCTTGTTAATCTTATTTGAGGATTACCCAAATAGGCCTAGGATGCATTTTTAGATTGTACCTCTCTTTCTCTGCATCGTTCATGTACCATGCTTCATTTTATTGTCATTAGTGCTGTCTTCAGCAATATTTCCATTTAGCACGTGTTATTTGTTTCATGCTCTGATATCTTCATCCATCAGGTGAGAATTTGCATCAGAAAGCTTTGCAAGACTTCGGAGGAGGATGCTTTTAGGCCAGTCTCGTTAAGCACAAACTGTTTTTGCTTGCATTTTTTCTTTGAAGGACCTGCTAATTGGAACTCTTATCTAAGCCTATATGTATGGTGCCGTCTATAATCTTAGAGATAGGATAACCCCAAAAGATAGGAGATAATGTAATACATCCATGCATGCAGGTGCTGCTGCTTTGGACGGCCTTTTTTGCCTTTTCACCGACTCACCGTGCTGATTTGACTCCTTCTAGGAAAAGGTAGATGCCTTCAGTCCAAACAAGCCAGAAACACCTGCTTGGCGTGCAATCTGTGGTTCTTAATTAATTACTTGTTCTCCAATCCAGAATCACGCAAACCGCTTGGTGATCAGCCCACCGGAAATTCCCTGCACATTCCAGTGAGCGATCGATACTCTTTGACGACAATAAAATTTAGGGTATATTTTAAGGTTAAAAGATAGTGTGACGTCTATGGAGGCAACTAATCAAATCAAGGTATGCTTGTGCTCCAGGACGCGAGAAGAGGTGGCTAGGATTAGTAGGTCAGTTCAAACGTAATTAAAACCGTTCGTGCAATTAACGGTGTTGTCAACATCTATTTTGTCCCATCGTGACTCGATCGTGCAGTGCGAATTGCCAAACGTCACGGCCACCTGACGCGAGCCGTGACGTTGCCGAGACCGCCGAGGCACCACACTTGTCGATTTATAGTATGATCGCTGCTACTTTAATCTATCTATCTACTGTCTACTACTCCCTCCGTTTTTTTTATTTGACGCCTTTGACTTTTTGGTACGTCTTTTGACCATTCATCTTATTCAAAATTTTTTACAAAGATGTAAAAAAATAAAACATATTTAAAGTATCTCTATTGATAAAACAAATCACAACAAAATAAATGATATTTACAAAAATAATTTGAATAAGACGAATAGTCAAAGGCGTGTCAAAAAGTCAAAGGCGTCAAATAAAAAAAATGGAGGTAGTATCTATCTACTGTATACATAAAGCAGAGTTAAACGGAGATACCACGTTAATCCTAAAATCCTAGAAAATTTCATATTAATCAAAAAATACTAGAAATTCTCACGTGGAAAAAAAGATCTACATCGTTGGATGTAGATAATATTATGTAAATCTAGCGTGAATATTGAAAAGATATAGATCAAGCTGATCTAATATATTAGAGATAAACTATAAATCTAATCTGATCTGATATATTAGACTCACGTTGATCGTAGAAAAGATCTACATCGTTGAATGTGGATAATATTATGTAAATCTAGCAGTCAATATTAAAAAGATCTAAATCGAGCTGATCTAATATATTAGAGATAAACTATAAATATGATCTGATCTGATATATTAGAGATAGATTACGAGATGGAGATATCCTAAAAGAATATTAACACTATCGATAAATTATAAATCTAATTTGATATATTAAAGATAGATTGCTTTGAGGTTAAAAGCACGGTGAAATCAATCTAAGAAACGATTAAAAATGAGGCAGGATAAAATACACGCGTTCCAACCATCAGCGTTATTCATACATCCGCGCCTCGACCTGTACAAGTAATTAGGCCTTAAGCTCGATTTCTCTTACCTACGAGCTAATCAAATATTAGAGATAAACTCTAAATCTGATATGATATATGAGAGAGAGATTATGAGTTAGAGAGAAAGATTATGAATAAAATGAGTTCATATCAAATGCAAGATCTAGCCATGCAAACGCGCGGAACAACACGCTCGTTATTATTAAAGTAGAGGAAAATGTAGCCACCATGTTAATCCACATCACCCAGATTATTTCAGCCGTTCGATCAACGGTGGGACCAAATTATAACAGCCTAGATCAATCAAAGAAATTCTCATATAAATCAATAAAAAAAGATCTATGTTATTGATTTTTGTGGGGCCAGGTTTTAACGGCTTAGATTGAAAGAAAATATTAGAAACTCGTATTATATACTAAATATGATATAATATGATTATTTTAGCCGCTCGATCAACGGTGGGACCAAACTATAACCACCTAGATTAATGAAAAAATTCTCACATAAATTAAGAAAAAATAAAAGATCCATGCGGCTTATATTAAAAAATATTAGAAATTCAGATTAAATACTAAAGCTGATATAATATATTAGAGATAAACTCTAAATCTGATCGATCTGATATATTAGAGATAGATTATGAGTTAGAGATAGACTCTATATGCCGAAACAAATCTAGCCGCGCAAATGCGCGGACCAACTCGCTTGTTTAGAATTACTCTATACTATTCGTCGATTTTTTCTATCTTCTATTTCATTGTTATGGTGCTAAATTCATTTTAAATTAAAGTAGCATTAGTCGTGCTCTTAACAGTTTCGTCGAAAACACCGATCATGCCACGCCGCCATTCCATTGTTGTCGCTGCTAAGCCACAATAACACAACAACTATCAAGTTCGAACATTTCAGCGATGGCCCATGGCCGCATCGGTCAACTCCCCCCTAATCACTTTCAAAGCAACTTTAATAGCTCCTCCACGCCTCTAAAATGCATCTCTCTATTTTTTTTTTCGATTTAAACCATACTTAAAAAGGTATTTTTTAGTTTTAACAACTTCTCTATGACTATATATGCTCATCTATGACAGAGGGTCTACCGTCGCACAAAATGCAGAAGACAAAAGCGCCTGTCCCTTGGTCCAAAGATTCATCGGAATTGTTCTCTATCGGTCGCCTGGAAAGAGATGAAATCTCATCCGACGTATTTACACTAGTAAATAACTAAATTTATATATAATTCAATGTTGTAAAATTGTACATTTTAACTATAAAAGTGTTTATATACTATCTTCTTTTTTTTTGTTTGACATAAGTCGTGTCCAAAAATTAAAGAATCAGAGGGAGTACTATTTTGGCACGTAGTTATATAGATAGCTTCTTATGTATACCCTTTTTTTCCCCTTTGATTGAACTTGCAATAATTAAAAAAACAATTGTTGTATTTTTTTTATAGCATAAAAAATATGCAAATAAATTTAGTTATCAACTAATTTAAAAGAATGCATCAAAACTTTCTTAATTGATTAATTTAAAAGACGTCCATCGAAACTTCCTTAATTTTCAGTGCAGCGATGACGAGTGACGCCCAAGATTCATCCCTCCTGTCCAACTTTGACTGCGCGACTACAGTGGGGTGACGCCCTCGCCTGCGTCAACAGGTGAGCATGTCGCCATCCGCTTCCACCGAAGTCTCCCAGACAGATCGCACCTAGGAGTAGCATAAAAGAAGCCAAGTCCTTACTCCATCCACCCACAGGCCACATCCACTGCGAAGTGCGAGCTCGATCGATCACGACTTCACCACAGATTCTAGCTCTACCATACTGAGAAGGATTCCATGGGTTCCTGCGTGTCGCGCTCGACGACGGCGGCGGCGGGGTTGGAGAAGGGGATCCCCACGGCCATGGTGGTCGTGGCGTCCGACGGCTCCATGGCGCAGTACGCGGCGCCGGTCACGGCGCACGAGGCACTGGAAGGTGCGCGCCGCCTCGAGTCCTGCTTCGTCTGCAGCTCCGACGAGCTCTACTTCGACGCGCCGGTGCGCGCGCTGGCGGCGCGCGACGCCCTCCAGGCGGGGCAGCTCTACTTCGTGCTGCCGCTGTCGATGCTCGACCGGCCGCTGTCCGGCCAGGACATGGCCGCGCTCGCCGTCAAGGCCAGCGCCGCCCTCGGGGCAGACGGCGTCGGCGTCGTCGCGGACCGTCCCGCCGCCGGCGTGGCGTCGAAGGGCAAGAACGGCGGGGAGCCGGCCGTCAAGCACGAGCGACGGCGGCAGAAGGGTCGAGTGGCGCCACTCGCCGCCGAGGGCGAACACGACGGCTACCGCGCCGCCGGTGGATACGAGAACGACGCATACAAGACGGTTTCCGGCGACCTGACGGTGGGGAAGACGAGAAATGGAGTTGGGCACCGGAGCGGCACTGCTCATCGTCGCGCGGCCACGCAAAGGTTAGGAGCCATTGCTGAAGGCAATGAGTGATCGATCACGGCCGGGTTGATGCATGATCCAGCGAGTTCACCAAGTTGGTTGCTTCCCCAATTTGAGGAGGAGACCCACCATCCATGTGCAGAGCACTATTGTAAATACAGTTTTGTATTCGATTCCTTCATGTGTCAATTCAAAGTTTTGAGTTATGGAAAGGCATGCCTAGCCGCCTAGCCTAGCGCATTTCGTTTGTGATTTCTGCTTCATGCTTTAAGCTTGAGCTTGCTGTTCTCTACGGGGCCCGTTTGGTTGCTACGTACATATGGCCTGCCAGGCTGATATGAGATGCAATCCAAAGTTGTTTTGGAGTTGTTTGGTTGAATAGATGTATTGGTTAGTGATAAAAGATGAGTGCGACTACTCGACTGTACACCACTGCATCGTAGAGATGACACTCACGTTTTCCTGCGAATTCCTGACCTGCATGCATGCATTCACAAAGAAAAAGGAACTTTTTTTTTTAACTGAAAGCAGGTGAATAGCTTCCGTGAATTCCTGCGTACCTGCATGCACGCATTTCCTTTTCCTTATTTGATGCAGGTTTTTTGTTTTAAAACCAAAGAAAGTTTCGGAAGACTTTTTCATGGTCCTATCCTAGGCATCAAACAAATGTCAAGATCATCTGATTGAAGCAGGTAAATCAAGTGTCAAGGCAAGTGCCGCCTGGTAAACAAAATTCAAGCAGCTATCGCGCGCCAGAGGGAAGAAAAAATTGTCGTCAAAGTATTAGTTCCATAAAGTTTCGTAAAGTATCACGCGATTTTTGTGAGCGGTTCCCGTGGCGAAATTTGGTCTGGCTGTGCGTTGCGCCAACGTTGAAATGTACTCAGCCATCAGGCTCGCCCGTTTGTGGGATTATGCTCATGTGTCGTGGATGGCAAGTTTGGCAACGTATATAAGTGAACGGCTATGTGTTGAATTGACCGTTAATCCGAGTGACAGGTTGATAGTGCTATGCATGTGCATGCTTGGTTGGTGATCTTTGGTAGCCCTATCAATTTTTTTTTTTGCAATGCAATTTCTAATATTTTTGTGACACTAGGTACCTTACTTTTTTAATATAAAATTAAACATTAAAAAATAATTGCACCGGCACATTTGAGTGTTCTTTTTTTTTTTCTAAACCATTTTAAAAATTTTCTCGTATTCTTTTTTACAAATTTTATATTTTTTAGTGATTTATCTTATTTTCCAACATATTAAAAGGCATGGATATAAGTATCTTTATGCAACTCCAAAATGGTTTGACTGGTTAATAGTGCCATAATAAAAACTAGTATTAAACTGTGAATGTAATAGGGCATAAGAGCAGAGGCCGAATGTGATCACATAAATGGGATTAGGAGGCTCTGCAAAGGCAATGATATATCCATGTTAACTTTAACAAACTTCTAACTAGGAAATATAAAAAAAATTTGGATCGACTAAACCACAAACGCCTGCGACATATACGTAACGTACATAGCGTAGTAAAAAAACGCACATGCAATGGGCTACCACCTACCAGGACTCGAACATAGTGCAAAGGCGCATGCCTCTCGTGAAGAATATATAGAGTATTCTTAGATGACATGCTACTAGCAAAATTCTATACAAACGAAAAACATGATATGTTAAATTCTGACAAAATCAAATTAAAATTTGAGTTAACAAGATGATCCAATTTAACGAGGGAGAATGATTTGTTTGACACCCAATTCGACGGTCTCGTTCTAAATGACATTAAGTTCGATCGCCTTTACGCGTATGACACCGGACACATGAATTTGTAATCTCGATGACATTCTTCCTATTTTTCTTAGTTTAATATTGATTTTCTCTATTTTACTCGCGTGGTCTGCCCAGTTTGCCCCTGTTTAACTCTCTTCTTCTCCCCTCTCCTTCTCTTTCTTCCCCATGGCTGAGGCTTACCACGTCAGGGTCGAGGCCGGCACCACCTCCCACGACCTTCCTCTTTCCTCAGCCTTCTCTCCACTGACGCGAGGCCGCCCCATCCTCCCATGCGCCCCGGCTAGGCCGCCCCATCCTCGAGCGGCGGCCGGCGGCTCGGGGTCGTCCCATGTTCTCCGGAGGAGATGTTGCCTCCTCTTCCCCCGGCGCGGCCGGTGGCGTCACACTTCTCCACGCACGGCCACCAAGCTACTGTCGACCTCGCCTCCCCGCCATCGCCGTCGCGCCCACTGCATCGACACTGCGTCGGGGCGGAGCGGAGGCGGAAGACAATGGGGCGCGACGACCAAGGAGGAGGCCGTGGCGGAGCTCGAAGGCGGCGGGGCAAACCGTCTCGGGGAGGAGGAGAAGAGGCACGGGGAGGAGGAGAAGAGACAGGGCAAGGGCAAACTGGGCAAAACACTTGAGTAAAATAGACAAAATCAATATTAAACAAAGAAAAATAGGAAGAATGTCACCGGATCAAAAATTCGCGTGCCCGGTTTCATACGAGTCAAGACTATCGAACTTAACGTCATTTAAAACGAGTCAAACAGATCATTCTCCCATTTAACGAGTCTTTAAAATATCCAACATAATATACATTTTTTTCCAAAAAAAAAAAAAGCGGTAAAAAAATACCCTAGACAGGGGGAAAAATGGCAGGCCAATTGCACGCACAAAAAGCAAATTGATGGCGTGGAATAGCGATTTCGATTTAAAACAATGGCTCGTTTGACGGTATTGTCAGATTCATCAATCCCTCCGTCCAATCGCTCGTGCGCCGTGCGAAGCGCCGAACGCCATTGCCAGTGCCACCTGACGCGAGCCGTGACGATGTCGGCCGCCAAAAGCGCCCCCACACGGGCACACCTGTCGCTCTCACGGTTTCACCAATCACCAACCTTTCGATCTCTCGGCGGCATCTCCTATCCATAATTCCGACTTTCCAGCGACGGCTCCTTCCTCCCGCGCGCCGTTGACCTCCCTGCTTAGCTGCCGGCTGCGCAGTGCGCACGGCAGTGCAGAGCTCCCACTTGTGAGTTTGTGACGCCCTCGCCTGCGTCACCACCTGAGCATGTCGCCATCCGTTCGCGCCAACTTCCCCGACCAGAGCTCCCCTATAAAAGAATCCATGGCCTTGCTGCGTCGGTCGAGCCATATCCACAGCGAGCCAGCGAACTCGATCCATCACGATTTCACGACAGATACTGCGCTGCGCCTTCCAAGGATTCGATGGGTTCTCGCGTGTCGCGCTCGACGGCGGCGGCGGGGTCGACGTTCGCGCAGGGGATCCCCACAGCCATGGTGGTCGTGGCATCCGACGGCTCCATGGCGCAGCTCGCGGCGCCGGCCACGGCGAGGGACGCGCTGGGAGGCGGCCGCCGCCGCGGGCCCTGCTTCGTCTGCTGCTCCGACGAGCTCTACCTCGACGCGCCGGTGCGAGCGCTTGCGGCGCACGAGGACCTCCAGGCTGGGCAGCTCTACTTCGTGCTGCCCCTGTCCATGCTCGGCCGCCCGCTCTCCGGCCGAGAAATGGCCGCGCTCGCCGTCAAGGCCAGTGCCGCCCTCGGGGCCGCCGCCGGCGTGGCGCCGAAGGGCAAGAACGGCGGTGGGCCGTCCGTCAAGCAGGATCGACGTCGGCGGCGGAAGGGCCGAGTGCAGCCAGTTGCCGACGCCGAGGGCGAACCTGCCGGTGGATACGACGACACTCACGACGAAACGGTTCCCGGCGACCACACGGTGGGGAAGACGAGAAATGGAGCTGGTCACCGGAGCAGCGCTGCTCGTCGTCGCAAAGCCGTGCAAAGACTGAGCACCATTGCTGAAGGCAATGAGTGATCGACCAAGGGAAACTCAGCTCCACCATATGAGGAGGAGACGTGATTTGGTTCATGTGCAGAGTGTAAATACAGTTTTGTGTTCGATTCTTTGATGAATGTAAATACAGTTATTTGCTCAGCTCACCATTTGATGAATGAGCAGAGTGTAAACACAGTTTAGCCATCAATTTATGGAGCTTTTCTTGTGTTTTTTTGGGCATTTCGTTTTTTATTTCTCCATCGTGCGTTCCGCTCGTTGACGATGACTTGTCGTCATGCAGAGAAGCTTCCGAGTTCCAACTCGACTACGAAGTGACCCTTTTTCCTTACGAGAGTTTGGGCCGAAACAGCATGGCCCGGTCCAACTGTGAGATTTCAGCCTTAGCAAATCGCAGCAATTGGGCTGAAAACGTGGGCTTACTTTTTGTGAACAAGACGACATTTCCTCAAAGTATCCTCCATTTCCTGACAGATGGAAGCATGTTTTGAGAAGTAAGCGACAAGATTCTTTGCCTCCACCGACTGCCATAATAAAACTAAAAGATCTCTCTTTCCATCGAGATCAAGAAAAGCTGTATTCTCCTGGCAGGCCTCAAGATTGTGCTGCGTGCATGGTCGATCGTAAAGGTCACGAATAACTAACTAAAGCCGAGTGAATCGTGTTCCGTGCTATTAGGTATTGTGTTGAATATGTATACAATTAGGTTACATGTACTATGTGTTATAATAGGCAGGGTTGGTTTAGAGTTAGAGTTAGATTCTGTCCAGGCCTTCACTATATAAAAGGAGGCAGCTCTAATGTAACTATGACAACGACATCATAATAATAGCATAGACAAGAGGAGGAGATCAGCGACCAGTATGTGGTCATAACCTGGTCAGTCAGTGTGCTGCGGTATTATGGTTTGGGAAAAAGCGCCCATAATCAGAGCCCCGCAGATGTATATAAAAACTGAACCGCGTTACCAAACATCGTGTCTTCTGTTATCGTTCGTGATCTTGCATTGGCGTATATCCTAACAAGTGGTATCAGAGTTTATTGGTGAGATTGGCCATGCGGAACATCTATGAGGAGACACGAGGCTTATGCATACACGGGCGCCGCAAAAAACACCTCATCGGTGTAAAGTGGAGCATGGCGGTGGTAATCGACGATTCGATCTGTGATGTCGGACACTTCGGGCAGGAAGCTCGAACCGTTCGATGGGCTACCGTTGGTAGGGATCTATTAAGGCCAGGTGATCAAGGGCCGAAAAACTAGCCAGCGAGGTCGGCAGACGATGGCGATGACATTGGGGTTCGCGATCAGACCGGCAGGCGCGGAAGGGAGCCGGAGATCGAAACGGTGGGAACAGTGATGGTACCGGATGTCACATAGAAGATGTTGCATCAAGACACTAGAGGTGAAGGTATGTCATGGATACGGATAGTTAGGGTGCGACATGTTTTGTCATGCACGGGACAACGTGGTGTACGGTGGCGGGCTGCGAAACCTGCTCAAGGCTCGAAGATTGGATATTGGACTTGGAGTTGTAGGTGTTTTTTCCTACGATTTTTCGGAGATTTTCGGCAATTGTTCGGCAACAGGTGGATGTCAAAGACGGGTCCCACGACGCACGCACAAGGTTATTGTGCCCGTGGGAACAGTACAGGGCTGCAGGGCCGCTGGGAGCGGCCCAGGCGAGGGCGCGGCGGCCACGGTCCATGCACCGCAATGCTGTCCGTGAGCAGCAACTACGCTGCCCATGATTGGCGGCGGCGGGGTTGATCTCCTAGGAGACAGGGGCGACGACTATACAAGATGAGGGGATCGATATCCCCTCGCAGTGTCATAAAAGCCCGTGTTTGGGCTGGATTGGGCTAAAAGCCCAATGTGACGTCACAGTATAGCATACAACAATAACTTACAAAGAATCGACGAAGTGCTCATGTGGCCAGGCTAGTGGGCCAACAAGCTGCTCGCGAGACACAAACAAGCCGAGTCAAGCTAGAATTTCAGCTGGCCAGTACTGAGCCGATCGAGCCGAGCCTCCACTCCTATCGCGTTTAGCTAGCCAGCTAGGGGGACTACGGACCCAAAGGAGGGGTAACAGGAAAAAGTATTTCTTTTTTCTTTTTTGCGTTGATGCTCATTTGGCTATCAAAATCGATCAGATCGACTGGCGTTGATACAGTGGCTTTGTTTTGCTAGCAAGAAGACGCCAGTGGATGATGACACTGACAGCGGCCAGGGCCAGCTCGTATTGTTATTTAATTTAATCAGTCTGTGTGTGTACGTTGGTTAGTTTAGGTGAGACCGTGACCGTGTGAGACTGAGATCCTGGAAAGAAACGTGTACTTCTGTGCAAGCACTCGATCGTGATCGTAATCTCAATTCGTAACGCCATTGTCGAAAGGGAAAGATACTATATATATACAACATGCATGGCCATATGCTAATAATACATCATGGGATCAAGAATTAATGCAGCATGCTTAACTAACTTAATTGGACATGATCGCTGCACAATCATATCAGAATGCGATTACACGAGACCGAACTTCAACTGACGGCCGGCCGAAACCACCAGCCCAATCCTAGCTATCAGGCTCCAATCTCCATCCATCGATGCATGGATGCATGCGTGATGGCGCCCCGCTAGCTATCGTTCGTTCGCGTCGCCATGATTGAGGATTTGATAATTGAAATGCAACTCCAGTGCTGCTCCAGGCACATCAAGGACCATAAGAATATATGCTCCGAGATCCGTACTTTGCCTTACTCTCTTATGTTAAGTTTCTTCTGGAAAAAAAAAGCCACTACATCTTTTAAAGCCTTATCATCGAACCTTTCATTCCTCCTCCTCTCACTCTTATTCTCTCTTCTTCTGCCCAACCCAGACTGCTTCTCCCAACACATGCTTACCACCAGCGATCACAATCTAAGTTACCACTTGTCCGCTTCGGTTAAAGTGACGAAACACAATATCAGTCAACTCCGAGTGGCACAGTGCTGTACCCAGGAATTTTGAGCAGTCTAGCCGAAATTGTGAGAAGACAGCGATGGCTGAGGAGGCGAGGGAGGACGATTGGACGAGGCAGGAGTCCGAGAGTAGGGAGCGTCGGAGGAGCAGCCCAAGAAGTCGCCCGTGCTACCTAGGTGTTGCGTCCGTCCCTGAAGTGGCACGACTAAAAGTGACACGGCTTAGAGTGATGTATCAAAATCATGTAGTGTCACTACCTCACCAAACTATGGTTGCCACCGCTGCGGCCAACACTAGCTGAGGCAGAACGAATTGTGGTGAGTGGAGGGATAGACCTTACCAAAGAATTTCAAAAGGCAAGGTTTTTAAATTTTCCAAAATTGCATGCGAAGCATAGTGGGTTCAAGGCACATAAACCGTGGAGAGAGACCAAATCTAGAATATGTCTACAGCCACGTACGTGTACGGAGGGAAAAAATCCGCTTTAATCAACGTAAAATATGCTCGCGTACGTACGTGAGCGTGCCTCGTCACGCGCGTACCAGGCGCGCGAGCTAATCAGATCATGGAGGCGGAGGTTGGGTGGTCCTGTCCTGTCAATGTCGGCGCGGTGAAGTTTCGTGGATGTTGCATGCAGATGCATGTGCTTTTTGCTTGGCCTGCAGCTGCGCTTGGGTCCATGCATGCAGCTGCCACCTGGCACGCAGGCGAGTAGGCGAGCGAGCGCCTCCCATGCACAGCGCAATGAATGGTGGATGCATCCTGGCGCTCGGATCCACCACCGACGCACGCACGCACGCACGCACGCACGGGCAGGGGAGCCAGCCAAGCCCGGGTTCCAGCTCCACCCCGTGTGGTCACGAGTCACGACCCACACGTGTGTGTGTGTGTGCGCGCGCTCGTCCGCTTCAGCCCAAGCCCGGCTTCAATTGTTTTAATTTGGCTCGTGCTGGGAATTAAGCACGTACGTCTTCGTGTATGGAGAATTGAAAATGGCGTAGAGATTAATCGAGTTCCCTTCTTGGTTTGCAGCGAACCAGAAAGTATAGGAGGAATCGATCGGAACACATCTCCGAAATTGGAAAGACAAAAAAATCATAAATATCGCTCGTCGGCAGCGACGGCCGCGTATAGCTCGACGCCGGGTGGCGGCGCCAGGGAAGAAGAATTACAGCGGCGGAGGGACGGCGCGCGGGAACTCCGTTTCGCGCCATGCTCTCCCGCCGCCGCCGCGGACGCATGTGCCGGCGCGGTCAGAGAAAAGGAAAACACGCATCGGAGTCGGCGCCCGTGCGTGCGCGCGGCAGGCTCCCGGCGCGGCCCCGTTCCCGATCTCTGTGGCGCCCTGTTTGTTTATGGGTTATCTGGAATTCTGGATAGACGTGGTAAAGTGTAAAGACGTGAGAAATGACACCGGTCAAGACTATTTTTTTGCTTAACAATTTAACGGTTTATCTACTTTTTGAAAATACGTATGCTCTGTTTTTTCGTTGTTTCGAAGATGAACGTTTTAAAAAGCAAGTCAAATGAAATGGATCCGAATCTAAGGATTATCTCGAGAACCTCTCAAAATTCAGTCATTTCAGTCATTCGGTTGTTCATCCGTTCAGATCAGCTCAAAATAACATAACCTAAGTTGCATGTAGATGCCATTATATGATCTATGAAATGAGCAAAAATGTCCTACGGTCCGACCGTATTTACCATTTAGATTTCTGGCATTCAACTACCCAAGGGTAGTTAAAATTAAAGTACGATAGAAAAGTCTAAATACCAAATTTTTAAACAAAATATATCTACATGTTTAACCAAAAAAAAAGAACCCACGAAGTAAATTTCTAGAAAATCAACAACAAACCAGACAAATCAAACAATTTTTTCGAAAACTTGTGTATGTATTTTTTCCACTACAGAATAACTAAATTTTGTACCATCGTACTAAGGTCCTCTTTGATTTGTGGTGGGGTCCGATTTTATTTGGTTGGACCAAAATTTGTTATTTTTACATAAACTATTCGGTGTAACATTTTGCAATAATATTTTGGAGACTTTATAGGATTTTACTCAAAGATATTAAAAATAATTTGTAAATAATATTTTAGTGCCTATGTACCTTTTTTTGAAAAATAAACCTTTGATTTTTCACTCAACCAAATCAAACTCAACCGAGCCACGAACAAAAAGACCAAAATAACTCAATAGACGGTGGACTGCTGGAAAACGAAAAAAAAAAATCAGGGGCGACTGTTGTTCAGCACATTAATCGCATCAATAACCCTGTGTTTATCCCACGCGCTCGCTGCACTGGAGCTGTTCCGACGCCACCGCCGTGCTCGATGATGCCTTGATGCTCCTCGGTTTCTCTTCTTTAATTTGCCCTTGTTTACTTCGCCATTCGATCGAGGCGCATAAAATATAGGCGCGGATTCGTTGCCCCGCGAGCTTCGATCCCATCGGATCCTGGCCCATCCTTGTCGCTCCGATCTTAATTTGGCCGCTTCTTTAATTAATCCACGGAGATTAGCTGCTGATGACTGATGACCCGGCCCCCGGGTAGTATACTTGATTTGGTGATGTTTTGCCTCACGAATGAATGGATGCATACGTCCTGGATTTTGTGCTATATTTTTACTGGTTGATCTCAAAAAATTTTATTTTATAGGGAACAGGGCTCAACCTAGCTCCACGCTTCCGCCCCTGCGTAGGGACGAAAAAAAATGATTCGCTGAGTGCGATTTTCGAGCGATTATTGTTTGATCTAAACAGCTTGAACGCCCAGCAAGGTTTCCATGATTAACCGGTTAATCATTAGGCAGTGATTTGTAAGGGCTCGGCCGGTCCGTCGAACCATGACGCCACACATTGTTGGTGTCGATTTTCGGCCTTTTGATTCACAGTTGTGGTTTGATTTTGACACAGTTGGATAAGTTGAGAGACTTTTAAAGATATTTCTCCGTCAGAAGAGTCTTTCTTACGGTATGAATCTGAATACGTACGTATCCGGATTCATAATGTAAAAGACTCTTTTGACGGACGAAAAGATTAAAAAGCTAAAAAATATTTAACAATATTTTTAAAATCTTGAAAAAATCTATAAATTATTAGAAATGGCGAATAGCCCGTATAAAAATAACGAAGTTTGCAGACCGAATCGGAACCGCGGCGAGGATGCTCCTGTCGTCGACGATCTGCACCGGCTATTTTTAACCCCGGCGCCGGCGGCGCCGCCGTACTTGGCGCCATGGGCATGTTCGTCCGTGCACAGCACAGCTATATAGGTACCGTGAGAAGGACGGGGGCACGGGGCATCGGTGGAGTGAACCATATGCTCGATCGCTGCTGCAGCTAGCGAAGCGGCCGTGCGAAGGAACACGCGAGCAGCGCTGGTTTTGCTTCTTCTTTTTTTTTGTCCCCTGGGGTCACGGGCGACATCGAGGTGTACGTCTGTCACTCGCGTGGCGCACAATCCTGCGGGGGCATGCAGCAGCAGTACAAGGCGGCATCGCTTCAGTTTGACCAGCGCCGCAGCGCGCGCCAGGTGGGTCGGCCCGTCGGAGCGACCTCTCTCTTACGTCTCTATTCTCCAACATAATTGCTTGTGCTCCACAGAGAGGTGCGGTTTCCCCTCCTTGTGGTTGTAGCATCAAAGAATCTGAAGCCTTGTGTCTTCAAAGGGAACTGAAGGGAGCTACGGAAGAGGAAGAACGCTCTTTCTTAAGAAATAAAAGGAAAAATATTTTACCGCGATGATTTTTTGACGCTGTTGGATTGCTAAAGATATACTTTGGCCTTTGCTAGGCCAACTTTTATCGACAACTCTTTAGCATTGTCGGATCAATAAAATAAACTTTCGTTTTTGCTAGGTCAATCTTGCAATTAAGCTCGGCGTGTCTCGAGAAAATATGTATATGCTTCCCTTATCCTTAGCTGCTGGGTTTAGTCTCACATCGAATATTGATGGTGGGAAAGCACAACTTAAAGGACTCATTTGGTTGCAGGGGGTGATTAACCCTAGGATCAAAATGCCCCCACGGGGTTTTTCGCGTCATAAAGGATCTCAGGGATATTTCCCTTCGACCTGTTCCCCAAGCGATGCTTTCCACGTGACGCATTTGCTTAGCTACACAAGACAATGAGCTAAACATTTGCCAATCGTTCACCGATTTACAACAATTTGCTAATCAATCATTCAAAACAATGCAGATTCAAACCATTCAAAACGATTCAAAACAATGAAGATTCAAATCATTCAAAACGATTTTGCGATTCACTGAATGCAAATCTTCGGATGTTTTGCGATGATTTCGCATATGTGTATTTTCACCCAAACACAAATCCGACAAAATTGCAAGGAGAGAGGAGATCTTGTCTTGCTTGGAGCAGATCATGAGATCGGGATCTAGAACTTAGAAGGGGGCCAAAGGCGACCACGATAAGGAGGCGGAGGCGGCGGTGGCACGGAGGCGAAGGGGGCAGCAGGGAGGCGGAGGCAGCGACGGCACGAAGGAGGAGGCAGCGGCGAGGGTAGAGGAGGCCGGAGATGGGGGTAGAGGGGGCCAAGGGAGGAGGAGGGGTTGGAGGGGACCGGAGACGGGGACGGCGGGGAGGGGACAGGCGGAGGATCGTTGGGAGTGAGGGACCTGGCGGCGGCTAGGTTTGTGGAGGCAAGCGAATCGGGACTCGGGAGGGAGACAACGAGGGAACATTCCACGAGTCAAGAGACGAACGTGATTTCCTCAAGGATTCAACGGGGGAAGGGCCGAAGTTCCTCGGGTGAATGGGCTACCAAACGTACCTTCGTTTGCCCCCGCGGAAATTTCTCAGGTCGGGATTCCATCCCCGGGATCAGGCCGGGATCCCGGCGGGGAAGGCGCCTTCTAAACGAGCCAAAAGGTGGAGGCATCACTCTCCCTTCAAACTAGCCTTTTGGGCTAAGTTGGGCTAGTTGCTGGGTTGTGCTTCCAGTTGGGCCAATAGATGTGGGGACCTGGGCATGAGACCAGGTGTTGGTATCGGGGGAGCCGGATCGCTGGCGGGCCATGAGATGGCCAAATCGCAGCGAGCTCCAACAAGTGGTATCAGAGCCATGATCGGTAACCTGAAATATCTCTAGGAGATCGCACAGTGTAGGACAGATGGTCCAATGTGTGATAGGGGAGATTGTTAGGTTTAGACCCACATCGGATATTGTTGATGGGTGAGCACAACTTAAAAGGTGGAGGCACCCCTCTCCCTTCAGACTAGTCTTTTGGGCTGAGTTGAGCCAGGATCTGGGTTGTGCTTTCAGTTGGGCCAATAGATGTGAAGCTGTTGTGGGGGAGATTGTTGGATTTAGCCCCACATCGGATATTGGTGATGGGGAGCACAACTTAAAAAATGGAAGCACCCCTCTCCCTTCAGGCTAGTCTTTTGGGCTGAGTTGGACTAGGACATGGGTTGTGCTTCCAGTTGGGCCAATAGACGTGGGGCTGTTGGTCTCGAGGGAAGCCGGATCGCTGGCGGGCCATGAGATGGCCTTGTCAGGATATGCGCCGATGCAAGATCACAAAAGACACCAGGGTACACAATGTTTGGTAACGCAGTTCATCTTCTGTCTACATCTGCGGGGCTCTGATTATGGGCGCTCCTCCCTAAACCATAATATCACAACACACCAGCTGACCAGGTCACAACCACATGCCGTCCGCAGACCTCCTCTTGCCAACTGCCTCCCTTTATTGACTAGGTCAAGACCACATGTCGTCCACAGACCTCCTCTTGCCAATGCTAATATTATGAAGTCGTTGTCTGGTTACATCAGGGCTGCCACCCTTTATATAGAGGAGGCTTCGCTAGAGTCCGACTCTAACTCTAAACCAACACTGCCTATTACAACACGGAGTCCATATAACCTACTTATACACATATTCGACACAAAACCTAACAAACTCCACATTGGAGAATATGACCTTCTCCACCTCGAAGTCGTTCCAGCGTCTTTCGCGAAACCTTATACCCGAATTCTAGTTGCCCCCAAGCAGGCTTCCTATCCCATTATCACGCACCACGTTGTCCGTGGCCGGTAAAACATGCCGCACCCTGGCCATTCGCATCTACGGCACAGCTTCGCCTCCAGTATCGTGATACTAATATTTTAAAGAATATTTAGAAATTACATAATAGTTAAAAGCTAGACTTCAATGGTCAATGCGATTAGCCTTTTCAATTGACTTAGACTATTAAGTCTAAACTTAACCTGAAATGAACATACTGTTAGAATCAAACACGCCCATCATAAGTTCATAGTTTAGCCAAATTTTGCTGCAAATGTGACACCAATTTTTGACACACAAAACTATGTCATGTCACACTAAACTATGGCAGAATATGGCAGTGAGCCAGTGAACCAAACAAATAGTAGAAATGGGGTTTTTTCAAAGATTGTTTCTTGAGGAAAAGAATGTGGAGGTTACCCAAAAGCATATTTTACTCAAAAGGGAATTTACATGGCGTAAGCTAGATCAAAGCAAAAGAACAAAAAAAGAAAGAGAAAGAGAAAAAAAAAAGAAGAGATGTTAATCAGGCTCAACAAACAAAGCTATTTGGTTCTTCAAAATGGCATATCAATGGAGGCTCAGGCCTACCCTGGAAACAAACCTTGTTTGCTGTTCATCTATTTAGATCATGTTTACGACTCAGTTTTTTCACGTGAGATGGTTTAATTTTGGTAGTGATAGAGAAAAAAATGATTGTCTTCCCTAAAAAGGGGCCTTTACATAAAATATAGACAAGTTCTATTATCTAGCTCTGCTATCAAACAAATAACTACTCCATGAAAAAAAATCTTCTAAAAGACTACGGGAAAATTGTGTCGGTTGCCAAAAAGCGTTGCTAACGAAACCTCATTCTAGGAAACTATTCAATGGAAAAAAACCCCTAAGTTGGAAGTAGTGATGGAAAGAGATAATAGGTTTGATGGATCCGGTCATTTTGCCTAAGAAAAACAAGCAAGAAACCATGGAAGGTAGCGACGTGATAATACACCCTCCTCTTCACTCTCACCTGCTCTCGCTGCCTCCCCTCTGCTTCCCCACCAAACAATAGCCTACTCATTCCCGCCGCATCTTCTCCATCAGAAAGAAAAGAAGATTTCCGCGCCGGGATTTGGTGCTCATCACTTTCCTCCTCCTCCTGCTCCCGATGCCACTCACGCAACAGCAGTCTGCAGCGGCCGTCACGCGTCGCCCGTCGCCGTCGGCGGATCGCCATTGATGATTGATTCGATTCGACTCCGGTGGCCTCGGAATCGCTAGCCTTTCCCTGTTCCTGTATCTAAAGAATTAACGGCGGTGGGGCAGGCGGATTGATGCCATTGTTCGATTCTCCTTTCCTCCCCATCTCTCTCTCTCTCTCTCTCTCTCTCTCTCTCTCTTTCCTTCCTGCCTTCTGCTTTTGCTTCCTTTTAAGCTCTCTGCTTTTTTGGTTTTGTTTTTGATCCGGCCGTCTTTCCCATTCCCATTTGT
This sequence comes from Raddia guianensis, assembly GCA_036346415.1. NCBI lineage: Eukaryota > Viridiplantae > Streptophyta > Magnoliopsida > Poales > Poaceae > Raddia > Raddia guianensis. The sequence goes on along the minus strand of CM070542.1, from coordinate 22,723,483 downwards.
TTTCTAGCTCCTCCTCGACCTCCTCCTGTTCTTATAGCGGCATTGGCACGTAGAGATTTATAGTCATCTCGTCTTCTCTGTGATCCGTAGCCTGCATTGCTCTGCCTTTCCTCCATTGTTCTTGGCTTCTGCTAATTCCTGTTATTGTTGGTATCCAAGAAAGCTTCCTCCTTTCTTCCGCATGAGCAGATAGGCTCGGTTCTTTCGACGATGCCTGGATAGTGAGAGGCTGCACAAAGCTGAGCCACGCCGCCTTTCTTGCTTTACCCCCATGCACAGCTCACTCTGCTCTGCTGTAGCGGCTCGAGGTAAGCGACCCCCGCTGTTAGATTCCTCTTTCTGGATTGGACTGATGCGAATTCAGTCTGGCTGCATCGTCTCAGTGAGATTGATGGCTGTTGCTTGGCAGGTTCTTGCTGAGTGGAGCAGAGCTTAGGAAGAAGGCATGGACAGGGCCTCAAGATCAGGGGTGCTTTCGGGGACGGCGTCTTGCGCCGACACGCCGAGGTCAGCTCACTCATCCTGCAATCTCCAGCATCGGCACTCACAGGGGTCAGTATCCTTACCTCAGCATGTTCTGAATTCTGAATGAATTAGTTCCTCTGCAACTTGTGCTGTTCAAGATCAATGGATACATACTACAAAGTAGCTTCAGTAAGAATAGTATAGGAACTCACAGAGGAGTAAAAGGTAGTAATTCACAAGTTCTGAGTATGTCTGAAGAAAGATTGAATGACAGAGTACAAAACTATATCTACTTCCAAGTCTACACTCCATTCTGTAATTAAGTACACTTTTCAGTTCATCATTCATCATTACATGCAGAACAGGTTTGCATTATTGATTTCAGCACCTTATTAATTTTCAGTGCTGTACTCCACAACCGTTCTCTTCAGATTGCATTGAATACCTTTAGGCCACATGTACGGCGCCACTGTGCATTGATGTTCAGAGGTTCATGTACAGAACATGATTGGCAAAGATGTCCTGTAAAGGAAATTGTGTAGATTCACCTTAAGTTAGATTAATTCTGTGATAGCAAGTATAGAAGTAGTTTTGGCGAAATCTAGGCATCACTATTCACAATAAATTTATACTAGTAAAAATTTTCACGGAATCTGATCAAATGATAATCATCTTTATTTATCATTTCAGTATTCTGAAGACACACGAAGCTGCATTGGACATATCACCACGATTCTCCTATTGCAAGCCTGTGAGTACATTGGGTTAATCTTGCAACTCTTTCTCAGTAGTTTTACCTTGTTTTCCATTTTGCTCAAAAGAAAAGGGTACTTATTGGATTATTGTGTTTATTCCATCATGAAGACCACAAATCGAGATAAGATGCTCCACAGAAGGCACTCACTTAACTTGCCAGAGAAATTGCCCGGCCATTACTCCAGGTCAACTGCAGAAAGAACCCAAAAGGATACTTCAAAGGTTTGTTGCAACTCCTAGCAAATTGCTTCAAAATTTTTGTCAAAACTGAATAGATATGCAGATGCATTTCTTGTATTTAATAGATGATTTTACTTATTAATATTTCGTTGGTACGCCACAAATAATGATTGTCAAATCTGGAGGGGGATGTAATTGATTGCCAATACTATCCTTAGGAAAGAGGCTTAAGCTCTGAACAATAACGTTTTTTATATCAGGATGATAAACGAGAAAATTAATGCTGGCGTGCATGTTCATCTGCACCTTTAATACAGCTGTACTTTTAGTAACCCTGCAGTTCTACAGTCCATTGCAGATTTAGTCGGGGAGATTGCAGCCCTCGAGCAGGAAGTCATACGCAAGGAACTGCATTTGCTATGCCTCTATAGAAGAGCATTTGATCAGTATCTCTCCGATTCATCAAGCGTTGTGAGTGAGGTATATAAGATGCCAATTAGATCACTTCTCCAAAGTCATATGAACATTGTGAAGTCCAGATGTCCTAGAACCTAAAAATTAATGTCATTTACAGGTGGATCAAGAAACACTGAAAAATATTGATGAGGGTGCCCTCCGTCTGAGAGATATAAAACATTCTTCAGCCTTCAACTTGCCAACTGTCTCAGATGCTAAAAGTGTACGATAAATATTTCTCTTCTTTCATTCAGTATACGTGTCAGCATATCACAGCAGGTACAAAAGACAGCATGAAGGCATTCTAACTGAAAATGTCTGGCATAACTCTCATATCTTACAGGAGGTATCTAGAGCATCAAGGCACTCTAGTCTTGTGAATTTCTTGAGTGCTTCTATTTCTGAATATGTACCTAAGATCTCTTGCAAGCTATCGGAGGACATTTTAAGCTGCATTGCTGCAGTCTACTGCAAACTTGCAAGCACACAACAGCAAGATGCAGACTCTCTGACTTCACCAAGTCCTTCTGTTTCATCTTCAAGTACTTTTTCTCCAAGGCATCGCAACGATAGCTGGAGCCCTCGGTACAACTTTGATTTCACTGCAAGCCCTCACCAATATGGATTTCAAAAAGAGAATAATGAACAGAATGTAGGCATGATAATTATTCCACGGATACGAATAGACGCTGACAAGTTTGATTATGCCTCAAAAATGCTAGAGACCATCAGGTAAGCACTGAAAACAAGGAAATGGTGATTCTATCTACTGGGATCAAGAACTTACGAAAGATGCAATGCTTCAATTACTGATCTATATATTTGTGCATACAATGTCCCAGGTCCCTGATACAGCGGCTTGAAAAAATTGATCCAACAAAGATGACACATGAGGAGCAGCTCTGCTTTTGGATTAACATCCACAATGCTTTAGTCATGCATGTATTGCTCTGTACTGAAAGAAAACCTTACCTTTTATGCGAACTTCAGAATTCAGAAGTCATGCCTAACCTACACTGCCTTGTGATACCCAGGCTTTTCTGGCGTATGGGCTACATGATAAACGCATGAAAAGCACAGACATGATACTGAAGGTACATATTATATTCCAGCCTTATCTCTAAATATAATATGCATGTCTCTGAACGTTTCAGCAAATATATTGTCAGGCTTCGTACAATGTGGGTGGCCAATCAGTAAATGCCCAAACTATTCAGAACTCGATTCTTGGGTGTCAATCCCATCGCCCATCATTGGTATGATTTGCTTCTGTGACATGCAAAACACAGAATCCCCCATTAACCGAAACAAACTCAGTGACGCGCATAACATTGCAGTGGGTTCGTGCGCTATTCACACCGACAAAAAGATCAATGGCAGGGGCGGCCAGGCACCCATACGCACTTCACCATTCGGAGGCAATCGCGCATTTCACCCTCTCGACAGGGGCATTTTCAGATCCACCGGTAAGCTCCTCGGCATCAAAAGCTCACAGCTTCAGCACCTCCTGCTAGTAATGCCTTATCTCTTATTTCTATGTAGATTCTACGTAGTATCTCACTGCAAAGCCTCCCTGCAGGTGCGACTGTACACTGCCAAGAAGATGTACAACCAGCTGGAGCTAGCCCGGACAGAGTTCATCCGAGCCAATGTCATGGTGAAGAAGCAGGTCCTCCTGCTGCCCAAGGTCCTTCACTACTACGCCAAGGACGCGGCGCTGGAGCTGCGCCACCTGGTGGAGCTGGTGTGCGAGAGCATGTCCGGCGCGCAGCAGAAGGAGATGCAGCATTGCCTCAGGAGAAGGGCGGACAAGTGCGTCGAGTGGCTGCCGTACAAGTCGTCCTTCAGATACGTTGTACATAGGGATCTGGCTGAGTAGACACCGTCGCAAGGATCTGTTTTTTTTTTTTGTCTCTTCTTTCCTTGCCAATCTGGGCTTGTCATTACAGTGTAAGTAGCGGAGGATTCTCGATGAAGGTCACTGGTGTGGTGTGTATGAGTGAGAGTGTAAATACTGGTGGTTGTGGATCGTGATAGTTTTGGTGAGAGAGGCTAGGCTTGCTGCTGGTTTGCAAGTGAAGATTGCATCTTCTTCTGAAGAAAAAAGACTACCATTTCCCTTCTTTGTGTGTACCTCTCGATCGGGCAAGCGTGCTTTCGAGGGAGGGAGAGGAACGGGGCCGCGTGAATGCATACATGATGCTGCGGCAGAGGATCAGGTCGCCGGCTCGTCGCTGTAGACGCAACGCTCCCGTCGGCGCCCGCGCCAACGCGTTGCTCGCTCGCTCGCTCGCACGCACGGCTGCGCGGGCGCAGCGCCTCCCTCCTCGACCTCGAGCACGCACGCGCCGTCGCCCTCCTACCCGCCCGGCGCTTTTCCGCGGCATCACGGGCTCGCGGCAACCGCGCAAGCGCACCGCACGACTACAGATAGAAAAAAGAAGTAATTTCTAAATGGTGCAACCCTTTGTATTATTTTGTATAAATCAAATGACGCGGTATTACGTAGTTATTTTTATGTGATTTTACTTTAAGTTTTAAAAATATTCTTTAATAAAATTTTTGACACTTTGAGAGTCTTTTAAAGGGCCGCAATTTTTTTACATTAAAGAAAAAAGTCTAGCAATTTTTGACACTCTGACAGCTACGGTTTCTGATCACAATCCTCTGATCCTTATCGGAAACAGTCAGACAACCACCTTTCGAGGATTTCGCTTTGAAAATTTTTGGACCAAGCTACCTGGGTTCTTGCAGGTTGTTCAAGAAACTTGGAACCAACCAGTTGTCTCAGCGGATGCAATTTGGACAATTCACATCAAGTTAAGAAGGGTAGCCAAGAAACTTAAAGCTTGGAGCCAGGAAATCGTGGGAAAAATTGATTTCAACTTGGCTTTGGTCAATGAAATAGTACTTAATTTGGATCACAAGCAAGAGTTTAGGCCTCTCGCAGGGCCTGAGACAGAGCTGGTGGAGGCTTTGCGCTGCAGAGCGCTTGGTCTCGTGGTCATTATCAGATTACGCTGCAAACAGAGAGCTCGCGTCCTCAAAATAAGGGCGGGTGATGCCAATACAAAATTTTTCCATAGAAGGGTCACAACTAGGAGAAGGAAAAATCACATTCAATCCTTGTGGTCCACTGATTCCAACGAACAGCTGCTCGACCACAACAGCAAGGCATATGAAATCTTCCAATTCTTCCAAAAAGGGATTGGCACCTGGGATCAGAGACAAGCCACACTCCACTGGCCGGCTTTGCATTTGCCGGAGATTAATCTCGATGATCTAGATGAGCCTTTCACAGAAGAAGAGATCAAAAGGGCGATTTGGAAATCCTCGAGGATGAGCTCGGGGCTCGACGGTTTTGGGCCACTGTTTTTCAAAGTAGCTTGGCCGACAATCAAAGGGGACCTTCTGAAACTCTTCCAGCAGCTCTACCATCAGAGGACCCGTCGCTTTCACATGATTAACACTGCCCACATTGTTCTGCTTCCAAAGAAATCTGAGTGTTCCAAGGTCAAGGATTTTCGACCGATTTCTCTAATGCACAGTGTTGGCAAAATCTTCTCGAAAGTGCTTGCTGGTTGGCTATCTTCAGTCATTGACCAGCTTATCTCCCAAGAGCAAAGCGCCTTTATTAGAGGGCGATCCATCCAAGACAATTTCTTGGCGGTGCAAGCAAGCATTCAACAAATGTACAAGAAGAAGACTCCAAGCCTATTTATCAAGTTAGACTTCCATAAGGCGTTCGATTCTGTCAGCTGGACTTATCTTTTGGAAACTATGAGGGCTTTTGGTTTCAGCTCAAAATGGTGTAATTGGATTTCATGCATCCTGGCAACATCTAGCTCCCGTGTGCTACTCAACAGAATCCCAAGGGAGACATTCATGCATGCAAAAGGGGTTCGGCAAGGTGATCCGCTATCACCGTTCTTATTTATTCTCGCTATTGAACCCATCAGGGCAATCATCATGGCTAGTGAGCAGCTTGGGTTGCTTAAACCGATGCCGTTAAGACAGAACCCTCTCCGGATATCCTTATACGCAGATGATGTGGCCATCATGGCAAATCCTGATGCTCGGGAGCTAAGCTTTATTTGGGAGTCGCTGCAGTTATTTGGGGAAGCTGCCGGACTCAAGGTTAACAAGGAAAAAAGTGAGGTGTACCCAATACATGTGTCGCAGGAGGACATGCAAGCACTCTTACAACCCCACTCAGTCATGGTAAAGGCTTTTCCATGTAATTACTTGGGCCTGCCTCTAAGACCCACTAAGCTCAAGAGAAGTGACTTCGAGGCTCTTGTGCACAAAGTCAAGGCAAAGCTACCGACTTGGGCAGGAAAATGGATCTCCAGGGCGGGTAGATTGGTCCTTATCAATTCGGTCCTCACCTCAACACTAGTCTACTTCCTATCCTGTTTTGAGTTACCAAGCTGGGCAATCAAAAAAATTGACAAAATCCGTCGTGGTTTCCTTTGGAAAGGACAAGAGGATTGCGGGGGCGGTCATTGCAGAGTTAATTGGACAAAAGTTTGTTGTCCAAAAGAAATGGGTGGCCTGGGAGTTAAAGACATCAAAAAGATGGCCAGATCTTTGCGTTCGAGATGGTGGTGGCGCTCTTGGCAACACTCTAGCCTAGGAACAGAGCCACAGGATAATAAAGTGGATGAGGAATTATTCAACGCATCTACAAACCTGACCCTTAGAAATGGAGAAAAGGCTAGATTTTGGACCAGTGCTTGGCTTGGGGGCTTGTCACCAAAGGATGTGGCTCGGAATGCCATAGGTGCTTCAAAAAATAAAAGACCTCGGTCGGGCATGAGTTAACTCACAACAGATGGATGATAGTTGCTAGAAAATCAGTAATATTCAACAGCTACAACAATTTTTCAAGCTTTCGCCCAAACTCTCGGTGTGATCTTGCGGTAGAACCACCAAGACAACATCTCGGAAATGGACACCTCATGGTCAATATTCATAACTACGCTTATAAAATCCAGTTCTGGAGTGATAATAGATAATAATTTTCTCCGACTCTGGCGGGCACATGCGGAGAATAAATGCCGTTTCTTTGTGCAGTTAACTATGCATCACTCCATCCTAACAGCAGATAGGTTTGCAGCTAGAGGATGGCCAAATAATCGATTTGCATGATGTGTGGCTTGGAGGTTGAAACTCAGATTCATTTACTTCACACTTGCCTATTTGCAAAACAGATGTGGAGGAGGCTAGCTAGCCTCTATAACTTCCCCTGTCAGGGTGAACAGGAGAATGATTTCGTAGCCATCTCCAACCATTACCGTAAATTTTTGACAAAGGACAAGTTCAAAGAGGCTGATGGGGCTCTAATCTACGTGTTTTGGAACTTATGGCTTGAGAGGAATTCCCGCATCTTCTCAAACAAGGCTTCTTCGGGGCAGCAAGTTTGGGAAAATGTAATGAGAGACATCTCGGCCAGGAGATTAGCGTACCATGATCCTCCTTGAGTTCTAGTTTCACTTTAGTCTCCTCTTTTTTTTCCTTTGTGTAATTAAACCTTCTTTTACCTCTATGAATACAAAGCTCTTTGCTTCAAAAAAAGAAAAAAGTCTAGATAACCCCTTGATGTTTGGAGGGTAGTCTAGTTCACTCCCTAACCTTCAAAACTGGATGTTTATAACACATTAAACTTTGCAAAATCGAACAAATGACCCCTAGGGCGGTTTTGGAGGGTGGTTTTGCCACGCTGGACAACCACGTGGGCGCTGGGTGCCACAATGGCGGTGGTCCCCAACTGTCAGCCAAGAGGAAGAGGAAGACGTGAAGCCGGCGCAGCGGCGTCATCGGAATGCGTGGCAACGCGTGGGGAAGGGGAAGAGGAGGGGGAGTGGAAGGTGGGCTCGCAAGTGGGCGGACGAGCGGCGGCGAGCTCACGGGCAGGCAAGCGGCGGCTGTGGCGGCGAGCAGGAGGAGGAAGGGAGGCGGCGCAGACAGAGAGAAGAGAGAGCGGGAGCAGCAGCCTGAGGAGGAAGGAAAAGGAAGAGGAAAAAAAAGAAAGAAAAAGAAAAATAACCGCTAAGCACTGACAAGTGGGCCCAGATGCCACAGTGGCATCCTAGTCCAGCGTGGCATGCCACGTAATCAAAACCACCCTCCAAAACCGCCCTAGGGGGTCATTTGTCCGGTTTTGAAAAGTTTAATGTGTTAAACATCTAGTTTTGAAGGTTAAGGGGTGAAGTAGACTACCCTCCAAACGTCGGGGGGTTATCTAGACTTTTTCCTACATTAAAATTTTCGGCAACTTTCAGCTTAAAAAAAAACATGGCGAGTATTGCATAGAAGGAAAAGGAGAAATTTAAAAAAATTAAGAACCGGAGTCAACGCATGCCTTGTGTTAGAGCTGGCCAATGGGCTGAACCGGGCCGGGCCGGTTAGTTCGGTTACTATGCGAACCGGACTAACGAGCTGCGGTCTTGGCCCAGGATCGGTTCGCACAGTGAACCGAACCGAATCGGGTTGGCTCGGTTTTTTATTAACCGGTTTTATTTTATTTAAAATATATGTAAAAATTAAGAAAACTATTATATTTCATAAATATACATTATAAATTAAATAAATATATTATTTATCATAAGAAAATATGTATAGAAATACATATATTTAATTAAATTAATATATACAGTAGCGAACCGAACCGGGCCACCACTATGCGAATCGAACTGGGTCGGTCCGACGGGCTGAGGTGCCGGCTCAGGTTCGATTCGGTTCACCGAACGGGCTGGCCCTGTTCGGTTCATACGGCCCAGCCCGTTTGGCCACCTCTACCTTGTGTATGTACGCCGGCGATATTTCAACGGAGAGAGAGAGAGAGATGAGGGTTGCGGGCCATATTTCACTCTCCTCTCTTGTTCTTTCTTTTGCTATGAATGGAATGGAATCCATGCATGCCCAGGAGAAGGAGCGGGTTTGATTGGTGGCTGCAAGAACGATCTTGTGGAGCTGGAGCTGGTGGACGCCAGCAAGAGGCTCCGACTCCGAGAGTCCGAGTGCATGGGCAGACGGGGAGGAAAGGTAGATCCCCTGCAAATTGGTGAACAGGGAGGGGTAAAATGGTCGTTTGTGGACGGTAAGTTGGGCAGGGTGGTAAAAAAGTGGACAGTGCGTCTTTGGGGAATATTAAAAATGTAAAATGCACCAGATTTTTGATGGTATAAACCAAAACTAGAAACTAGAACTTTCGAGAGTACAAAACTAATTTTGTATTTAAACAACAAAGGAGAGAAGTATCGTCCTCGCTCTCTCTCTCTCTCGCTCGCTCGCTTTACTTGAGGCTTGGAAGGGTAGTACGAATGATCGACACAAACACATGACGCACAATCACAAGTACAGGAGAATTAGCATGGAGAATCACGGGGACGAAACAGAACAAAATAAGAGGAGGAAGTCAGACGCCACGGTGCTACTCGAATAGCTGAATATAACCATCCATCACCATCATCCACAAGCAAAGCATGCAATGGGCGGTTTGACATTTCATTTAGTCGCATAAATCTGTGGGTGATGAACTCTTTAGTTTAGTGAGGATAATGGCATGGGAATTTCAATTCCAATTATTTTAAGGTAACAGATGGCATGGGAACTGACATGGTCCAGAAATAATTGAACTGTGTATGGTTATGGTTTGGTCATGCTACGCCAAAGATCACTTCCATCACAAGGGACACTCCAGCAAATGGCCCTGATCTTTCAGCGACTGGATGCAATCATCAAACATCTCCTGCAACCCTTTGAACTTGAAGCCCAAGTCCTGGAGCTTGGATGTGTTCAGCTGGTACGACTGTTTCCCATAGGGGCTCTTTAACCTGCAGATACAAAATTTCAAGAACCACACTCACTCAAAATGTTGTTCTAAACTGGCATGAAATGGAGGAAGAAAACGAGTTTACAGCAAAGACCAAATACTAAAATTTCTCGTAGTTGAGCGTCAGTGATACGAATCACACGAACTGACCTCCTTGGGATGGGGAATATTGGATACTGCTTTGCAAGCATGGTGACCAGCTCATTGTTGTCCAGCACCACCGAGTTGCAAAGATATCTCCCTTTGGCCTCTGGTGTCTCGTACACTAGGATATGGCTGCTTGCTACATCGTCGATGTGAACATATCCCATTCTGCCATACGAAGTGAACCTTTCTGTCTCACCTGCAAGAGTATTTGGTTAACTCACATTTGATTAGCACATTAACTATGGAGTGTAGCATAGGAGCACATCAATTGGCACATATGATGTGTGTTATATGGGTGTCAAGTACCTTGAAGTAAACCAAGGATATCTGTAGCTGTAACACACAGTTCATGGGACAAACTGGGTCCAATCACAAATGATGGAAGAACAGTCACAAGGTCAATGTTGTTCTCCTTGGCAAACTTCAATGCTGCTTTCTCTGCGAAAATCTTTGCCAGGGCATACCATAGCTTTGGAGGCACATGGGCAAGAAGCATTCTTCAGATCAAGGTTCAAGATCAAATAGAGGTAACTGTAATTGTAAACCAAAGTATTGTATCACCTGTAGCTTTTCACAGAGTGGCACAGAGCTCCAATCTGTTTCATCCAGTGAGATTTGTGGCTGTTGGGTTTCGTCCCTGATTCTTATCGCTGACGACGAAGATGTAAGAACAACCCTTTTGAGGAATGGGTTCTTCTTGCATGATCTTAGCACATTTAGAGTACCGTTTATTGCAGCACGGAGCGTTTCTTCCTGCCACATGAAAAGCACAGTAAGATGAACAGGTTTCTGTTATTTTTGTCGCAATAGAACATTTAACAGAAGAAAAAAAAAGGCAGCTGAATGATTCGGCTCCATGGCATTGTAGTGATGATTGAGTAAATGAACTGTACAAAGCAAATGCAGCGTGCCTTGCCTTGCAATTGGAATCATATTTAGCAAGAACAGGTGACGCAGTGTGGAAGACACCCTCACAGTTCATCATGGCATCATCAAAGCTCCCTTCTTCCAACAGATCAGCTCTCACAAGCTGCAGCCTCTCATTTGCACCTGGTAACTTCCAGAGGTGTGCCACTTTTCTGTAATCCCCTGTTAAGTAATTTTTTTAATGAAATTGTTGAGTAAAAAAATTGCCCCAAAACATACAGCTCATTAACTCTTATCAGTAATAAGGATGGATACTCAGGGTACAAAGGATATTGCGTGCAGTACCTGGGTCCCTGACTGTCCCAGTGACATGATATCCCACCTCAAGAAGTCTCTTGATAAGCCAAGAGGCAACAAAGCCTGAAGCACCAGTTACACACACTTTGCCCTTGGTTGAGGTCACCATTGTCTCAAACTGGGAGTGATGCTGAGTTCAGATGCAAGTCTACCTTCTCATATAGGCACCACAGAAATATTCTAGAGAAGGAAGACCAAGGATGGTGAATCACCCCATTTTGGTGATCATGACAAAAAGGTAAAAAGTTGGGCTGGTTGAGGGTAGATCTACTATGAATTCTGGAATGCCACATTTTAGCTAATAGTTAGGTGTAGAATAGATTTGAGTTGTTCAATAATGTGCCAACCTGTTTAAGCTATTTTGGATTGTCCATCTTGTTTCATCCAACTGCTTAGATCAGAAGATAAAAGTCAACTGTGGCTATTTATTGCTAATTGCTACTTTCTTTTATTTGAATCATAGAGGGAAATAACATACTGATGTATCTGAAGGCGTAGAATAGGCTTTTCTTGTTTCTCAATAGAAGGTGTACACATTTTCGATAGTTGAAAGGGGAAATTGAACTTATTGAATAATGGTTCAATCAAACTCCCAAAACAATATAGGATTGTAGGGAATCATGATACGATAAATTAAACAGTGGTTATTAATCTGGGAGATAAAACGACTAGATATACCAACTTTACACATATCAGACTCCTTTACACATGTTTGTCATTTTCTTTTATGGCGTGAAGGACTGAAGGCTAGTAGGGAGTCCTGAAAAAAGGGCAAATCCTAATGACATGACTTCCTAGCCATTGGATCAAGAATTAGATGCCTAGATATGATTAAATGAAATACTACATAGAAAACAACATTCCAAAAAAATCCTATTGCAAAGCATCGCAGCATATCTTTTTTACAATCTGATTTTGACCATTCATTCTTGATTTGAGAGTTGAGATTCAAGGAATATCAGTCCATGGAATACAAGAGGATCTCAATCCGTGACGTGTAGACCATATTCATGCCATCAAGGGATTCATCCCGTCTCTGACCACCATCATCCCAAGTATCCATGTCTATATCATTATGTCCATTCCTTTTTTTTATATAAGAAGTGTTTTTTCTGTTTTTCTAGAAAGGACTAATCATGTTGATTCCGAATCTGATGTTCTATGGTTGAAATCATGGCCCTGAATTAATAGGATCCATGACATTGGCAATACTGAAATGGAAAATAAATGATATTGATTTGGCAGAAAAAAAAGTGATTTTGGAAACTAAAAATATCATGGTAAAATGTGGTAGGTGTCGCAATGGATGATGTGTTTCTAACTCAAAACCAATACTATACTGAATTGCACATGCTTTGCGCACTTCAACTAAAAGTTCAATCTAACGAGGATAGACCAACAATATACTTCAACACGGATGTGGGACATTGACTTTACCATGTCATGGGGGTGATGTTTCAATGCCACGGCTGCAATGGTGGCTAGAGGCAAATATGCAGATATAGGAAACTGGAAATCTTCTTATACTATTATCGTTTGCCAAAACTTCTCTGGCAATGCAGGGATGAGCACAATGCACCATGGTTTTTTCCCTTTTGCAGAGATGTCCATGCCCTCATCCTCTTGCTCCTATCTCTGTCAGATGTTAACATGTCCATGCCCACTTCGATTGTTTCGTTTATATTCAAACACACTGAAATCCATTCACGCTACCTTTACGAGTACGAGAATTGAAAGACATGAAAATTCTCAATTCTCTACTGCGTCTAGGAGATAGATAGGATATTTTCAGGAACAAGAAAATCAGAAGACCTTCTATTATCTATTTTATTTCTAGTTAATAAAATGCGGCGGCAAGAGCATCAAGAACGCCATGGAAGCTGCTGAACCTGGAGCTCACGACGTCCACATCAATGCCAAGCCTCCTGACACCCTCAGCGGTGCCCGGCCCATGCGCGGCCACGACCATTCCGGGCCAGCGCGCCCTCAGCCGCGCCCAGCTCCACCCCGCGGCGTCCAGTCCCTTGAGCAGCCCCTCCACCTCGGCCGAGCTGGTGAACACGATGGCGTCGGGCGCGGCGGCACCCGGGGCCACCAACGGCTCGGCGCAGCCCGGCCCGGTCCAGCACGTGGTGTACGCCGGGGCGCGCACGGCCACCCACCCCGCCGCCTCGAGCCCGGCGAGGAAGGCGGGCACGACGGGCGGCTCGCGGAGCCCGACGACGTCCGGGACGGGGCAGAGCACGCGCCGGCCGGACCCGCGCCCCAGCGCCTCCACGAGGCCGGCCGGGGTGGGGACGTCGGGGACGAGGACGGCAATCCTCCCAGCGTCGCAGCAGAGCCTGGCGAGGAAGGCGCCGTCCAGAAGGTCGGCGTCGCTGCCTAGGGCGGCGACGGTGAAGGGCGGCTCGGAGGCGACAGCGGCGTCGGAGAGGGGGCGCTGCGTTGAGGGGGACGGGGAGGGAAGGGCGCGGGAGAAGGCGGAGATGCCGGAGCGGGAGGTGAAGGCGAGCGCAGCGAAGGGATCGAGGGCGCCGGGCAGGACGAAGGGGCGGAGGCGATCGGGGTCGTGCGGGCGGGTGGTGATGGTGGGCACGGGGAGCGGGTGCGCGCCGCGCTGCCGCAGGAGCGCGTGCAGGCGGCCACCGTAGCCGCCCAAACCACCGCCGGTGACTTGGGGCGTCGTGAACGCCACCCGCCGGCCAGCGAGCGACAGGGGCTCCGGCTGCGCCATCCCCCTCCCCCTCACGCTCCTCCTGGGCAAGGCTACGAGCGTCGATGCCAATCTCGATATCCACTGACCAGTGACCACACTGCCTTGCATGCGCGCTTCAAGTCTTCAACCCATCAGGCCCAGAGCAAACGCTCTTCGCGTACGCTTCAGAGATCAGAGAATTCAGAAACGAAACGCAAATTACAAACCATCAGAATATATCAGATAAGCGTGGAATACAGTGAGGTGATGCACAGGTAGCAACATTAACCCAGCGAATTTTCTGCAAGCTAGCCGCGAATCTGAGGTGTATTTTTGTTCAGGATTCGACCTGGTGGTGAACTCATCTTGTCAGGGACTCCTCTCCGAACTGAAAATCTTCCATTATGTGCTAAGCCAGTGGAGCAAAGTACTCAAGAACTCTGTGGATTCTAACAATCTTCTGGATTCTATTCCCCTTGCTGCCAAGTGCCAACATTATTTGATAGTTGATAAGTACAATGGTACACAGTTACTGAATTACGCAGTCTGATGATAGACAAGGAGAGTGTTCGCATCGTGGCGACACTTTTTTCGCCTGACGAGAGCGGTGACCAGGCATCGTAGCGAGCTGCGAACACGCTATCTTAATCTGTGGCAGCTCTCCATGTTTGACAGTTAAGACGTGAAGACTCCATGACGCAGTGTTGCTCGGCTTCATGAAAACCTCATTTTGGCATTGATTACGATGCCTACAGGAGCAGGTGCAAGCTGCGGTCACTGCCACTGGGTCTCAAACGGGAGTTCGATGGCTGTGGCGTTGCCGTAGAACTCTTCCAAGTTGTAGAATGCTCGCTGTTGGGGAAGAAATATGTGGACAACAACATCACCTACAGGAGTGCAAAGGACTATTAAATAGGTCAACCACAAATTTGTGGACAAAATCTCATCAGCCAAGTAAGACTCAAAAAATCCCTGACAAGGGTTTAGAAAGCTGTTTCCAAAAAGTTTGGTTTTACACTTTTCAGCCTATTCAAAGTTCGGTTATTCAGTTATTCTATTCAGTTTTAACTTTGAATTCCTTTGGATTGGTTAAAAGGAGAAACAGAGGAAAGCCAAGCTTGCCTGTCTACATCTTACCAAAGATGTTTAAGTCAACTTATCAAGTAGAAACAGGCACCTCAACCTTATGCTAGAAGTAGCACGAAACAATCACTACCTTTAGACTGGGTTTACAACAGGATAAGAAAAGGACCATGTTACGTGCATGTGTGCCCGAGTTGACATAAGATAGTTGTCAATAGGTGAAAGAATTACTATTCATGCGCGTGAGCAGTGAAAGGATTAGCCTATGTCGGTTGCCAGTTTTAAGAGATTAGATCACAATAGTTTATTTAATAAATGTAATTGTTTTTTTAGGGTCCAAGCCATAAGACTAATTACTTTCTTATGGTCAAGTCAGACATCCCGTAAAAGGGATGTCATGTATCTATTATCAAGCAAGCAATGAAATTAAAAGAATTGGTCAAGCACCAACCATACCAAGCATGGCTTATCCCCCGCGCCACAACGGCCTCCCTGCTCGCCGTCTGCGAGGTCCCCTCGCCAGCATCCCCCTCAACCTTTCATATCTGGTCTAGTAGATCAGGTCCATAGCATTTGGTATTAGAGCTTACGATCTCTTCCCATGGCTTCTTCCGCCTTCTCACAGTTTGGAGATTTGTTACAAGCATTTGGGGAGGACCTCCAAGAATTTAAAGCAAAACTCATGGCTTTCGAGAAGACACTAGAGAAGCAAACCGCAACCAAGGTGCAAGAGAAAGCCAAAGCGGACGCTGTCACCATCGCCACCACCTCTAGCGGCATCGCAACTTCAGCAGTGGAGGATGTCACCGCCACCTACAACATCGTCGCCACTCCAGCAGATCTCGACAAGCTGGAGACGAAGAAGGCGCATGGCGTCGAGTGTGTACAGTGATGGCAACAACGACGTTGGTGATGTTGTGTCCCAACAAGATCTAGTGCGAGTCGTCCTAATAAGGCACTATCCGTAACTAGACAACGAAAGGCAATGCTATCGATGTTGCAATGGCTCAAGGTTGATTAGCGACCAACAGCGTCCATGCAGCGTGCTTGGCGCCATTCGTTGACGCCAATGCTATCTGCACATGAACAGTAATTCCAGCACCTATCGACGCCAGTGCTATATAAACTGGGGCCAACATGCACATAACAGTAATTTATTTCTTGATTGCTAATGGATACATGATTTCCATATTATAGGGATGACTGACTTAGACCTTAAGAAAGTAACTAATTTCATGACTTGAACTGTAAGAAAGCAATCATGCCACTTAAGAAAACTATTGTAATCTAATCCTTTTGCTAACTGCGGCACCTATTGACACCTATCCTATGACAACCGAGGCCCATATGTATGTAACAGACCATAAACCCATTATGCGAGTTCCAAACAGCCAAGGATATATTTTTCAGAGAAATTTCAGTGTGTTTTCATACATTGAGTTCTGAGGTGAACATGGCAGAATTAATGTACACCTAGACATCAATCTCAAACTCATCTCTGAAACTAAAAAAGAAGTAGCTGTTTTACTCTTCTGCAGAAATCAGAAAGTTATTGTGTTTGATTTCAAAGATCAAGACCAAAATTTATCTACCCTTTACAGAAGAATAATCAAAATGCTGTGGAAGTTGACAACATGAAATGAGAAAAGCTAATAAGAGTAAACAAATAATAGAATACTTGAAAAAACTTACCAAAGTCCAGTAAGGTCCAAGAATTCGGTTTTGTATCACCAGATGCAACTTTGCTGAACTGCTTCTCGCCAATGTCTCTCATCTTGGAACTGCAATGTAAGAATACAACCGCACATATGATGATATGAAATGTTAAGCTACACTTGTAATGCAGCATTAAGTAGCTACCGTACATTCAGGTTTCTGTATGACTGAAATTTATGTGAGGAACTTATAGTATAAACGATAAACTCCTATTAGCAAGATAAACTCAATGTAATAGGGATTACCTAATGGCATCAATCTGAGCATTTGAGTAAGCAGTGAGAATGATGAAAAACCTAGTCCAGTAGACAAGCGGCTTGACGAAAAGTACACGAATATCTGCAGCCTTTATCTCACTTGCAACTTTTGCCAGAGAGACGGCAACTGAAAATAAGGAAAACAACGAGCCAATGATCCAATTTAAGAGTCATAACATCGGATGAACTTCTAAGGAAAATGAAAGCTTAACAGCTCGCATTGTTGAACAAATCTGTTGGTTCTGGACTAATGTTACTATTATCTGAACATTTTTTCAGCTCAGGCCTGTTTCTTGGTTCAGCTTTGCAGATTATCGTTAAGCGTTAATGAGTCAGTCAGCACAGACGAGAGTGAGTACGGTGGCACATACAGGACAGGCACTCGGCGTCGTCGTCGGCCTCGATGGCCGGAGCCCCTCCTCCGCCGGCGCTGTACACCATCTCGCCGTGCTTGTTCAGCAAATCCTCGAGCAACCTGTCCGCGTCGCCGTCGCCCCCTCTTCCGGCGTTCTGCCCGAGCATGACAACAAACAAACACATGGAAATTCAGAGACAAGAGCACCAGCACCAGCAAGACGGACGCCGAGACCGACCTGCTCAAGAGATTACCACATTAGACGAAGAGGACGGAGAGCGAGCTCGGCAGAGGACGGCGGGGGCGAGGACCGGCAGGTCGCTCCTCAGCTGGGGGCCCCGGTGGAGGACGCCGCCGGCGCGCCGCGGCGGTGGGTTCAGCGGGACGGCGGCTGGGGGAGCGCAGGCGAGGCCGTGGCTCGGGATGGCGGTGCCTCTCATGCTAACCGCAGCTGCAGATTTTTTTATTTTTATTTTTTTCGCGGCGAGAGGCGGCGTAGCAGCAGCAGCTGCAGGAAGCAGACGACGCGAGTGAAGGAGATAAGCAGGAGGCTGATACTGGAGGGGATAGGCCAGATATTTTTTTTCACCTTTTCGTTTCCATTTTTAACGGTCGAATTGTCTAAACAGGCATCTGACAGACAAGAGACGCCTCGAGATTCGTGCACGGTGATGGTGGCCACATTTTCTTCTCGGTTTAATTGGATAGATGAAAAATATTTTCGCAGTTCACTTAATCAAGAGGTGCCATGTGAGGAGGGAATTTGTTACTGCACTCTGTCGTTCAATATTTAGAAATGCCATCATTACACAGTTTTTTTACACGTTGCTTTTCTTTTTCTTTCCCCTCAGTGGTTTTGTGCCATTTTCCCATGTAGTTCATGGATTGATGTATTCAAACCCTGAAACCTACCATAAAACTGTACCAGCAATCCTCAAATCCGTGTTACAATCCTGATGAAAACAAATTCCATGTGAGGGGATCTAAGATCAAATAAAAAGCACAGCCGATGTCAGGGGATCTAACACGGAATATGAGCACAGTTACTAACACGGATACCGTGCGACACAGTTACTAACACGGAATATCAAATAAAAGACCTAAAATAACTTGATATCCTCATGAAACAACAGTTACTGACACAGAATATGAGCAACATCGTGCGAGGGCGCGCTCTCATTGCTAGTAACCTAGATAGAATGGTTTAATCTAAAATATGCCACTACCGATCATTGTATACGGTAAAATTCTTCGTTTTACTTACCAGGAGCTTGGAAGCAAACACGATCTCTATTTTTTCGTATACTTTTTTCCACAAGAGTATCATTTTGTTTTTTGCTGTTGCTACCGAGTTCTAGCTATTCTTGTGGTCTGGGGAAGTGGCAGTCCGTTCACCTATTCAGTTATTTCTGTATTATCTGAGGTGCTGAAAACACAGACATAGGAGAAGGAATTTATCTGATCTAGCACCATATCCGTCCGACTTCAGCTAAGAATTTGTCCATCAAATCAATCATAAAAATACATCAGAAGGTTGCACATTAGTTCCTTGATTATTTCTACTCGCAAACGTGCAATCCCAGCCCTCATTTAGCCTTTACTGGGCAAAGGGAAGATCCATTGTTGATGGTTGGTTGCTCTCATAGCCCAACAGGTTGCTTGATGATTTGTCTGGCTGACTTCCATAAAATCTGGCTGTACAAATGGAACAAGTTTTAAATATACACTGGAATGAAAAACATCTACTAGGAGCTCATCCTTTTCGTCAACAAATAAGAGGGACAAGAGAGAGATATACAGGCAAACAGAATCATGGATTTGGCATAACATGATATTTTCATATATCTTGATACTATGCACAACGATTGTATCTCTCTCCATGGTATAATTACATTCGGTACACAGTTTCCTCACCCAGATGAGGACAATAGCTCAGTAGTTCTAAATATTACTTACAGATTTCCCCCTCATTCCGCTTTCCCCCATCACACAATAATTGAGGATTAAGACCTTAAATCACATTCATCTTAAAATGCTTCTACCTCTTTACCCTTTTGATTGGGAAGGAATAGCCAACCAATAACTACTACTCAAGGACAAAGGGAGCTATAAGAATAATTGGCCACCAGGATAAGCGAAAAAAGGTTATTGCTCATCCTATCATGTAGAAAAGGATTTCCATATGCCCTTGCAAAATTTGACTGCAGACCCAGTGGTAAAGGTCCACATGATAGCAGCAAGTACAACCAGTAAAGAGATGGAAATTAGTCCTACACCTCTTCTTCTAACCTGAATAACTGGATTGCTTGATTCTCCATTTGCAACTGGTTGTGACCTGAAGCTAGAAATGCGTTGTAATGTTCTGTTAAGAACAGTGTTTTCAGCAGCCATAGCTGGGCTGCTAGGTACTGAATCAAGTAATGCTGATAAAGCAGCATTGAACCATGATTGTGAAGCAATTGAACTCCGATTAGGTTGTTCCTCACTCACTTTATGAATATTGGTAGTGCCTGCAATGTTCAGAAGTAATAGGATCAGGTATTGGACAATTTATTTCTGAAAGAATCTTAAGCTGATCACACGAAGAACATGCAAAGTAAAAAAAAAAAAAAGAACCTGATGCATGTGAGGGCAAGAGAATATGGTTATCCTTTGTATGGCTCCGCACATTAAGATCGGCTTGATTAAGTGTCCACAATTCATTTGTATACTGAAATCCCTGATACTGGATTCCACTATTACCGAAACCAACATATTGGTTTTCAGAAACCTCTCCGGCTGTGTCAAATGAGCCGGGAAGAAACATAGGTGCTTCAGAGCACTCCAAAATCCCATTGGATGCAGAAATTAAGTGCTCAGTTGCACGATGATCCACACTCTGTCCTACATCTTCTGGATCAAAGAAATCATTGATTTCAAGGAAATCCTCGTCAGCATCCTGGCTGTTATAACTAACCAACCCTGACAAAGAATGCAGAGCACTTGTTTCTTCAGCGCAATTTGTTTCCCCACTTAATAGCACGTTGGTGAGAACAGATTGTGTCATTTGATTACTTGGCTCATTCCATGCATCAAATTCTGAGCTTTCTGGCACTATAGAAGAAGGATTTACAGATCTGAATGTAGCACTGTGACTTCCATGGAAATCTCCAGCAACAACCTAACACAAAATAAGATAACTTATAAATCTGGACTGTTGATGTATTAGGTCATGCATAATAGTATAAAATATAACAGCATCATACAATCCTTTAAATTCAAAACGATACTTTTTAGGGACATAACATCTTTTTTCAAGGGAAAATTTTATTTATGCCACTAGAAAGTTATGCAATATCACATTTGTCATCTGATGTTTTTTATATTGTTTTCGCCACTACTGTGCAATGTTTCATTTCATTTTTAAGTGATTATGCAATGGCAAATGTGATATTGCACAACTTTCTAGTAGCATAAACAAACCTCTCAAATATGGACGAGACCCCATAAATTATTATGCATTTTTCAAAACTAACCACAGCAACTGAGCACAAAGCAGAAGTAATTACAGATTATGAATCATATTGGAGACTCCAAATTTCTGATCATGAAACTTCAGATTATGCATCATAAAGGATGCAC